>JBBGZY010000807.1:0-1490000 GCA_037952925.1 Lithobates clamitans
AATGTGGATAGGGACTCCTAGCCATTGTGCTGTATAAATGAACGCATGTCAGGAGATGTACAGCAGACTTATTTTTTGCCTTTTTTGGTTTACATTTCTTTGGAGTTCCTTGTTTACAGAAGTCCTCTATGCAGAGAGATAGCTGTTCCCTGTCTAATCCTCCTGCTCTCCATCTGCGATCTTTCTCTTCTGTTTTTTTTTTTTTTTCTTTATCTTTTCAAAAGTCTGATTATTGGAGGCCGGAGTAGAATACGGACATATGGATGAGCCCTTTAAAGCCAAGTTCCAGGCTTTAAAAACATAAGGGAGCTATTTTACCTGCCAAAGGGTTTGTAGTTCTGCCCATCCAGTCCTGAGATGTAGACCACCCTGCAGGAGAGCACAGCCAGCCACAGCTGGGTCACTTCCCCACCCTTCACTCCCAGTCTGAGCTTTGCTGTTTGGGGCTGTTAAGGGACTCTGTCATGCTGCTCTGAATGGGGACTCTGTCATGCTGCTCTGAATGAGCAAAGTGACAGTCTTTTTTTTTTTTTTTTTTTTAACCTAAACTCCAGGTAGACTGCCAAATACTAAGTTAATATACTAGGATATAGATGTTTTGCCTATCAAAACTGTGAAACTATAAAATGTGATACTTCTGTGAACTGATGCTAAGGACTTGCCTAGTGATAGCACATAACGTGCAAGCAGTATGACATTCCTTTTTACTGCTTTATTTAAAGGGAATGAATAGTAAAAAATAAAATAAATAAATAAACTCTATAGTAGGGGTCAATGGAAGAAAAAAATGTCCCTATGGCTGTGGTCAGTGGGAGAACAAAAGGCCCTATAGGGGTGATCAGTGGGAGCAAGAATGCCCCCTATGTCATTGGTCAGTGGGAGCAAGAATGCCCCTGTCATTGATCAATGAGAGCAAGAATGTCCCTATGTCATTGGTCAATGAGAGCAAGAATGCCCCTATGTCATTGGTCAATGAGAGCAAGAATGCCCCTATGTCATTGGTCAACGAGAGCAAGAATGCCCCTATGTCATTGGTCAACGAGAGCAAGAATGCCCCTATGTCATTGGTCAACGAGAGCAGGAATGGCCCTGTGGCATTAAGAGCAGGAATGGCCCTGTGCCATTGGGAGCAGGAAAGGCCCTGTGCCATCGGGAGCAGGAAAGGCCCTGTGCCATCGGGAGCAGGAAAGGCCCTGTGCCATCGGGAGCAGGCATGGCCCTGTGCCATCGGGAGCAGGCATGGCCCTGTGCCATCGGAGCAGGCATGGCCCTGTGCCATCGAGAGCAGGCATGGCCCTGTGCCATCGGGAGCAGGCATGGCCCAGTGCCATCGGGAGCAGGAATGGCCCAGTGCCATCGGGAGCAGGAATGGCCCAGTGCCATCGGGAGCAGGAATGGCCCAGTGCCATCGGGAGCAGGAATGGCCCAGTGCCATCGGGCGCAGGAATGGCCCAGTGCCATCGGGAGCAGGAATGGCCCCGTGCCATCGGGAGCAGGAATGGCCCCGTGCCATCGGGAGCAGGCATGGCCCCGTGCCATTGGGAGCAGGCATGGCCCTGTGCCATTGGTCAGTGGGAGCAAGAATGCCCCTGTGCCATCGGGAGAAAGAATGGCCCTGTGCCATTGGTCAATGGGAGCAAGAATGCCCCTGTGCCATTGAGAGCAAGAATGCCCCTATGTTATTGGTCAATGGGAGCAAGAAGGCCGCTATGCCGAGATGGTCAGTGGGAATAGTAAAAGGCCCCCAGCATTTGTTCGGTTGGCACAATAACCCTCCTTTTTGGCATTTGTCTGCATTCCACCCACTTTTCATTTTGATCTCTTGGCTGGGTTATACAGGAACCATTGGGCAGGGGATCAGGCCACTGGATGGTGCCTGTAAAAGGCTGTTCCAGCAGTGTCTGCCCCTCTGCATATATGTTCCCTCCAGCTTGCAGTTTGAAAGCCTTGCATGCAGGGTCTTCTCATTGCAGGGGCTGATTTACACTGACCAGCAGGCCATAGTTTGCTTTAGAACCTTTGCCATGGTTTACTTGTAGATTTTATCACTAATTTGGTGTATTTGCCCCAGTTCCTGTCCCACGAACAGTAGTGAGTTAGACTGGGGATGAAATGGAAATATAGATAACCATAAAACCATAACAGGGGTTCTAACCCTTTCACGTGCTCCCCAACACAGTTTTGTCCGGAGCGTTACTTTAAAAAGCAGAAAAGCCTCCCGACTGACCTGATTGACTCTTGATTCACTGTCAGCTTTGCTTTGCACCTTTCCGGGTAAACTCCCGCTATGTTTTCATTAAACCTCAGTATAAACTGCCTCGATTATGTATTCATGTATGAGTGCTTGCATTCAATTTATTTACACATCATAATTCATAGGGTGCTGTGAAATGAAGATGCTCTCCGATCTCAGGATAATTAAATCCCATTATGTGTGATTATGGGCACTTTACGTGGGTTTGCAGACTTCCATTTACTTTAGGGCATTTAAAATTAATAAAAAGCAGATTACCGCTGATTTAAAATGCTACATTGCTCCGGCCCGTACCTCCGATAACACAGATCATTAATACATACCACCGAGCAACATTTTCCTTTTAACTGCCTCTCTGACATTATCCCTTCCAGGCCGTCTTGTATTCTAGCGATGTCTCGGAGGACCAGGTTTAAGAAGCGGTAAAATGTGCCTGTGTGAGGAGCTACATATCATGCAATTGCAGAAAGAGACATGTCTAATATTATTACCATTTTTACAGTCACTTTTTATTACTGTACTTTTGGAATAATGTAAATTAGTGGGGCAGATAAATGTGAGATCTCTGCTATGTCTAAACAACAGATTAACCATAAATAATAAGTCAGTCCTTTATAAATCTGCCCCTTCGGAGTATGCATTCCTGCTTGTCTCGCGTTGGGAATATACGGCTCAGTAACTCCATTTCATATTGGTGGCAGAGGCCATGAGCGTAATGCCAGGTAGACAGCTATATAGAAAGCTGAAATAAGTGACTGTGGTTTGGTTTTACTTGGCCAAATTATCTGGAATTCTTTGCACATTGCACAGCAAGGAAGCATTGAAACATGAATATTTATAATTTACCACTTGCAGCCAGTAGGTGGCGAGTGGGAGGTTGGTACTCCTGGTTTTAAAAGGGTAATTTACTGCTTTTGATATAGTTAGCTTGTATTGCGCATGAAAGAAGATCTCTCTGACTAGGGTTGCACTGACACCGTTATCGGTGCCGATACCGAGTACTCACTTGTGCAAATTCTCCAAAAACCAAAACCTATACCTTTTGCGGTGCGAATTGAGCCCATACAAAATGAATGTGCTCAAATCATACTGCAAAGAATTACATGCGATTCCTGTCAGAATTGCATGCGATTTCCCGTACGGCTCCTGTGTGAACCCAGGCTTGTCATAGTGACTTTGAGCCTGAGTTCACATAGGAGAAGTGCGGGGAAACCTCCCTGCATGATGGGTTCCACAATCTCCGGGTCTCGTTCCCACTGTGGAAATCAGCGGCTGTGGCTTGGGCTCCACTTGCCTCTCCCATGGCTTTTTTCTCCCAGTCTCCAGGGGTTCCAGCCATCCACTGGACCCCATCCCCCTTGGTCCCGCTGTACCAGATTGCCAATCCCCCACTGTCAGACAATGAAAAGCCACATCGCAGGTCCGGGAATTTGAAATCCCTGTGACTTTCTCTGCTCTCCTTGCAGTGCTGACAGTATGGGCTAGATCAGATCAGAGGTCATCAACCCCTGTCCTCAGGGCCCACTAACAGGCCAGGTTTGCAAGATAACTGAAATACATCACAGGTGATATCATTTGCTGCTCAGTGATTGCAGTATTCTAGTCTGCATCTCTACTAGGTAATACATAAAACCTGGCCTGTTAGTGGGCCCTGAGGACAGGGTTGATGACCACTGGGCTAGATGACTTCTGATTGGTCAGCACCGTCCATGCAGGAATCCGCATGTGATTCAGACAGGAATCGCACCCCATTCCTGTTCAAATCGTATGCAATTCTTTGCAGTGCGATTTGAGCCCATTCATTTTGTATGGGCTCAAATCGCACTGCAAAGGTATCGGTACTCGTACTTGCTGGTAAAAAAAAAAAAAGGTATTGGTGCATCCCTAGTAAATACCTCCCATTTATCCAGAAGTATTTTATAAAGAAATTCCCATCTTTACTTATTGTCTTACTGCATCTATGCTCCTCCCCTCTCACAAGCCCAATTTGTGGATGTTTCAGTTGCTGAGCGGTGGCAGTTCTCAGTCAAAACCACCCCTGTATAGTAAGCAGGTTCGTCCCAGAAGAATCCCCACAGCCAGAACACTACTGTGAGCCTGTCTTTGTTGGTAAGGGTTTAGCTTACACGTTCCCCCTGCTGCATTCCTAGTGATGGAACTTGTCTCAGGCAAACTTATGGAGCTAGTGAAAAGTCCCATCAGTGAAGGCTAATCTGTTATTTGTCTTGTTAGCTGCGAGGTCGGACAGCGATGAGGGGAGCGGGCAGTTGACCATGCTAGCGTGGCTTAGACATAACATAGAAAGACCGGATATGGTGCTACAAGAATTTTGCCCAATAGGGAGCAGGTGTAACAAACCGAAATTGAGAAGACCTCGTTAAACCAAATAGCAGGATATCCAACCAACTATACCCAGAGCTGAATGGCTTCGAGGAGGAACATAACACCCATTTCCGTTAGCAGAGGTGTACCCAAGGATTGGAAGCAGGAGATGCTGATTTGGGGAGGAGGTAGCCTCTCCTACCTGTTCAATGCTGGGATCACTGCTGCATTGTGCAGAACTGAGCTATCAAATTGGCAGCTCAGACCTGCAGGTTACATCGGAGCTCTCCTATCAGTGTGAAGGTCGGCCCTCTCTAGCAAGAGCTTGCACTTTGTACTTTTTTTGAGTTTAAAACTACTTTTGGTTCTCAAATGGAAGATGTTTGGTTATCTTTGGCTGGAAAGGTGGTAACCCGAGGGCCTGTCCTCTCTGTACTCTGTGCTGTTTGTCAAGTCCTATCCATTCTCCATGAGGTGGAGGACACTGCTTGGCAACTTCTTTTTGAAAGCCAGAGGATTGGTCCCAACATTGCGTAGACCCATCTGGAGTTTGTCTACAGGAGCAGTCATCAAGTTCAGAACTAGTGTTGGGGCTTAGTATGCTCTGCAGAGTATCATAGAAGGACTTGGTATTAAATGTTATTAAAAGCATGGATATTTTAATAACATTCAAATGTAGAAGACGTTAGTTTAAACTGCCGACCTTCAGAAAAAACATAAATGACTCAAAATGGATACAATTATCCATTAAATAACTACTCACCATATATATGAAATTTAATCCATTTGACTTGAAAAGGCCCATGTACTTAAAGGTTTGTTCATGCAAAATTATTTGTTTTAATTATAGCTGGAGTCTGGTGGGTGGAGTCAACTTCTTTTTTTTTTTTTTATCCGGCCCTTTGGGCACTATTATCCCCACAGTGGGAGGACTAGTGCCTTCAAACAAACACCAAAGGGTGGGGCGCTATTCCTCCCACTGACGCCAGTGGGTGGGGCGCTATTCCTCCCACTGACGCCAGTTGGTGGGGCGCTATTCCTCCGACTGACGCCAGTTGGTGGGGCGCTATTCCTCCGACTGACGCCAGTGGGTGGGGCGCTATTCCTCCCACTGACGCCAGTTGGTGGGGCGCTATTCCTCCCACTGACGCCAGTTGGTGGGGCGCTATTCCTCCCACTGACGCCAGTTGGTGGGGCGCTATTCCTCCCACTGACGCCAGTGGGTGGGGCGCTATTCCTCCCACTGACGCCAGTGGGTGGGGCGCTATTCCTCCCACTGACGCCAGTGGGTGGGGCGCTATTCCTCCCACTGACGCCAGTGGGTGGGGCGCTATTCCTCCCACTGACGCCAGTGGGTGGGGCGCTATTCCTCCCACTGACGCCAGTGGGTGGGGCGCTATTCCTCCCACTGACGCCAGTGGGTGGGGCGCTATTCCTCCCACTGACGCCAGTGGGTGGGGCGCTATTCCTCCCACTGACGCCAGTGGGTGGGGCGCTATTCCTCCCACTGACGCCAGTGGGTGGGGCGCTATTCCTCCCACTGACGCCAGTGGGTGGGGCGCTATTCCTCCCACTGACGCCAGTGGGTGGGGCGCTATTCCTCCCACTGACGCCAGTGGGTGGGGCGCTATTCCTCCCACTGACGCCAGTGGGTGGGGCGCTATTCCTCCCACTGACGCCAGTGGGTGGGGCGCTATTCCTCCCACTGACGCCAGTTGGTGGGGCGCTATTCCTCCCACTGACGCCAGTGGGTGGGGCGCTATTCCTCCCACTGACGCCAGTGGGTGGGGCGCTATTCCTCCCACTGACGCCAGTGGGTGGGGCGCTATTCCTCCCACTGACGCCAGTGGGTGGGGCGCTATTCCTCCCACTGACGCCAGTTGGTGGGGTGCTATTCCTCCCACTGACGCCAGTGGGTGGGGCGCTATTCCTCCCACTGACGCCAGTGGGTGGGGCGCTATCGCTCCTCCTCCTGACCTAAAGCCACCAAGCCTGAGGTGTTGTGTTAACTCTAATTTTTTACTAATTTTTTACTTCCTCTGGGCACAATTCCACCACTCCCCCCCCCCTTCTCCTAAAGTTTGAAGGACAATAAACTGGCCCTTTGTTTAGAAAGTTTGAAGACGCCTGGCTTAGATCATCTATTCTCAAACGGTTCTATGGAACCCTAGGGTGTCTCCAGAAGTTCATTGATCCAATGTAAAATGGTACTTCCTTTGCTGGCCACTAGTGTAATTTTATAGTCATTAATTCCAAACCAATAAAGAAGAATTATGGCCAAAGCTCTTTTGGTTATACTTCTCCTGTGGGTCACAGGAATGTAATTAGTTCTGCATTCCTGTGACCTGTTTGCAGCTGACAGCGTGCTCAGCGATTTGCACCCTCCACAGCCCGGCACTCCAGTCAGCACTAGAGTGACAGTCAGCGGCTCTCTGCTCACTGAAGGCCAAGAACTGAGCGATCAGCTGTCTTTGATTTCTCGGTCTAGAGGCAACAAGGGACGACTGCATCTGGAATTGGTGCTGCAAACATCTAGGTGTATGTGTGTGCGTGTGTGTGTGTTATTTTCGATTTTCACTCTTCTTTTTTAGGCTCTGTTCACATCTAGGCGTTTTTTTGCTGTAAACCTCAGCTCTAAAAAAATTCCCAGCAAGACAAATCGCCTTCATTTCAATGGCCCCTGTTCGCATCTGAGCGTTTTGTCATCTAAAGCAAAACACCTGAAGCTCAAAAAAGTACAGGAGCTTATTTTTTGGCAGATTACATGCATTTTCTGCTTTTTACATTGGTGACCTTTTGACCTGTACAAAAACGCGGTAAGATCACGAGAAAATTGCGGTAAAAACGTGCGACTTTCTGCCTGAAAACAAAACGCCTAGGTGTGAACAGAGCCTTAACCACTTGCCGACTGCCCGCCGTCGTTATACGTCGGCTGTTTGAAGTGGAGTATCGTTGTTATGGTAGCAGCTAGCTGCCATAACCCCGGTATCCACTTCTTCAGCGGGAGGTCAGCTTTCAGATAAAATTGGTCTCAGCGGCGGATTCGCCACAGGATCACTTTTATCGGGGGGGGGGGGGGGGATGGGCGCGGCGATCCTTCTCTCTGTGTGGTATGGAGCTGAGTGAGGGGAAGATGGCCCCTACCTGTCTTCATACCATTACAGGGCAGAAGCGATGTCAAAACGTCACTCCTGCCCATAGCTCTTAAAGGGACATTTAAAAAAAAATTTTGTAAGAGGTCCTATCATGCTTTTTTTTTTTCTATTACAAGGGTTGTTTACAGGTCAAAATATATGTATCAGTAACAGAGAGCATCAAAATGATGCTTCTAGGAACGGGGAGTAATATGCATGCGTTTTATGTATGATCATTCATTTATATTGAGATGTAAAAAGTCACTTCATCTTAACAGGAAAGGGCTAAAAAAAAATTACCAGTACAGAATTTGTTTTTTGTGGATGAAGGCACATCTGCAGCAATGATCTTTTTGGGATGAATGAGCATTTGAATCAAGATTACCTCTTATACCAGACCACTGTGCTATGTCTACAGGTAGTCATGATTGTGAAATCTAGGGCAGATTGTAACTTGTTTGGCTAGTATGCAGATCAGTTGATAGGATCTTGGTTTAAGAAAGCAGAACCTGATTGGTGGCAGTGGTCAACTATGCCAAGTTTGTTCCAGATGTTGTCAGTAAGGCCATAATTCATCAAGTTGCATTAGCCTTTAGGGCACCCTAAAGTACATCTAAAGCTGAAATCCTGGCAAATTTAATGTACAGATTACATTTTTATATATCCCAGGGCTCGAACAACCCCCGGCGCCAGGTTGCCAAGTCGCCTAGAAATGGCGTCCTGGCACCTGGGCTACACTGCAGCAGGGGTCTTGTCTGGATTCGGTCTTCCCATGTGGGCCCTTCTCTCTGCAGGTGCACAGACTTTGGCCCCATACACACTATTAGATTTTCTGCAGATTTTTGTCTTCAGATTTGCCAAAACCATATAATATGAGGTTAAACCTTAAGAGTTACAAATTGTATGCAATCAGGCAGGCCCTTAAACTACATGGTTTTGGTAAATCTGAAGACAAAAATCTGCAGAAAATCTAATAGTGTGTATGGGACTTAAGAGGTTGGGCTCCCGGTAATTGAGGCCGCGGCCTTGTGGCCTGCTGGAGCAGAATACAAGGCTTACATTTGCCCGGGGGAACTGGCACCCTCCTCCGGTGGGTGGGGCTGTGACAAGCAGTCACTGATGGCGCAGAGGGCTTCCCTTGCATGCTCTCACTGCCCGCCCACCTCCGTCATCTCTCTTCCAGTTTGACAGCTCATTTGCAGTTGAAGGTGTTGCAGGCTTGATCTGGCGCCCTTTGTTTACCGCCGGGGACTGTGGGGCAGCTGGCTGGAATGGCTCCAGTTTCCTTTACCCCCCCCCCACAAAGCAGAAAACACAGTTTCGTCTTCAGTTTTTGCATTTTCTTCTGTTTCTCCCTGTCCTGCAACATTTACACAGCCTAGAGTAGCATGAGAATGCCCCAGTCACTGGATCTCCCATTGCCCCCACCATACTGCACTGTCCTTTCCTAGTAGGCCGCTGCCATCACATGCATATGGTGGCCAGGTGACGAACAGGGTGTGATGCTGTCTTTATGTCTTGGGCCTGTGTCCTACTGGGAATTCTCTACATGCCTTCCACTGTGTTGCGTAAAGTGACCCCCCCCCCTGCGGCAATGTATCGCTGACCCATCTCCAGCGGCAGCGGTCTTTTGAATGCGATTTTTGGGGGAAAAAAATACACTTTAATAAAAAAAAACAACTAAACTGTAAAGTTTTTTTTTTCTGTATAATGTGAAAGATGATGTTACACAGCAAGAGTCGTGATCTTTATTCTAAGCAAAAAAATTGTGATTCTCGTTTTTCCCAGAATCATGCAGCTCTAATATACGCATGTACAAACGTAAACGCTTTGGGGCGCCTACACATGTAAATTTCGAATGCGATATATATCGCCGCACACAAACTGGCTCCTAACTTTTTTAGCTGGCTCCTAGACTCAAAGAAAATTTGTTCGGCGCTAATGACCCTTCCCTCTTGTCAAGTGTCCCCAGAGCAAGCAGCTTGCAAAGGGGACACCCAAGCAGGCACGCATTTGAGCTGCTGTTCTGCGTGTCCATTCATAAATGGAGCCGCGACTCGGCCCCACCCTTCTCTCCTCATTGGCTTACTGGCTGTGATCGACAGCAGCGGAATGCTGCTGTCAAGAATGCTTGAAGGCAAAAAAAGCGTCTTTGGGTTGAAGTGGCCGCTGCTATCATCCCAGTACCAAATTTTTCAGTAGGCAATGGGCTTTTCTGTAGAAGTGATCTGACTGGCTCTACAGCTACCCGATTACTTTTACAGGGTGCAGAAGGAGCCCTCCCTCCCTTCCGCCCACCACTTTTACTTGGCTCCCCCCAAGCGATAAGGGAGCCTGGTACTGCCACCGCTGGATGGCTTGTGGACCCGGTGGGGAGGAAGGTTCATCCAAGCCCAGAGGTAAGACGTTTCTTGTAGATGGTTACGAGGTTTGCACACCGAGGGATTTTTTCCATTCTTCTTTACAGATCTTCTCTAAGACCTTAAGGATTCTAGGCGTCGCTTGGCAACTCAAAATTTCAGCTCCATCCATAAATTTTCTATAGGATTAAGGTCTGGAGACTGGCTAAGCCATTCCATGACCTTAATATGCTTCTTCTTGAGCCCCTCCTTTTTTGCCTTGACCGTATGTTTTGGGTCATTGTCATGCTGGAAGACCCATTCACGATCCATCTTCAGTGTTCTGGCTGGGGGATTTTACAATACATGACCCCGTCTATTGGCCCCTCAATATGGCAAAGTCAGCCTGTACCTTTAGCAGAGAAACAGCCCCAAGGCATAATGTTGCCACCTCCGTGCTTGACTGTAGGGATGGTGTTCTTAGGGTCATAGTCAGCATTTTACTTCCTCCAAACACGGCGAGTCGAGTTAATACCAAAGAGCTCAATTTTGGTCTCACCTGACCACAGCACTTTCTCTCAATCCCTCTCTGAATCGTTTAGATGTTTATTGGCAAAATTTAGGTGGGCCTGTACATGTGCCTTCTTGACGAGGGGGACCTTGCGGGTGCTGTAGGATTATAATCCATGGCGGCATATTGTGTTACCATTGGTTTGTTTGGTGACTGTGGTCCCAACTGCCTTGAGATCATTCACAAGCTCCTCCCGTGTAGTTCTGGGCTGATCCCTCACTTTTCTCATGATCATTCTTACCCCATGAGTCGAAATCTTGCATGGAGCTCCAGACCAAGGGCTATTGATTGTTATTTTGTATTTCTTCCATTTGCGAATAATCGTTCCAACAGTTGTCGTCTCCTTCTCACCAAGCTTCTTGCTGATGGTCTTGTAGCACATTCCAGCCTTGTGCAGGTGTACATTCTTGTCCCAGAAGAAAAAAAGAAATGGTTTGGTGTCACCCTTAAGTCATCTCCATCCCAATATTGTACAGAAAAACATAGAAAAATTGCCCTGGGACTTTAAATGAGGTGAGTGCTGTTCCTTGCTGGTGGCAGCGTTCACCGTCCAGCTCGGGAGCTGCGATGTGCACAAGGTAGGTTCTCCGATCTCCTGCTGTCCCCTCCTGTCTGTATGGAAGGGTGGGGCCACCTGCACATCGCCGCCATGTTACCACACCCACCGTGATGCTTTCTTTCTTTAATATATATATCTATATCTATAATATCCTTTTTTTTTTTTTTTTATATATCTGTCTGGAGTTAAGGCATGCTCAATTACCATATATACTCGAGTATAACGCCAACCCGAATATAAGTTGAGGCACCTAATTTTACCACAAAAAACTGGGAAAACTTATTGACTCAAGTATAAGCCTAGGGTTAGAAATGCGCAGCTACTGTAAGTTGAAAAGAGGGTCAACAATGCCCATTTGCAGTCATAGGTCCCCCGAACTTCAAACTCTGTAGTTAAGGGTTCCTAGATGCCCCCTAGCTGCAGCCAAAATTTGGGGTCTCTGGACCCAAATGGCCCCGAAATGACATTGCTGCAGATGGACACAGTTGACTGACTTTGGGGCCCCGTATCTCGGGGCAACTTGGTGCTAGGAACCCCAAATTTGGTGTGCAAACCCAGTGGAACTAGCACTACAAAAAAGTGGTTCCTAGCACCATGTGGCCCTGAGATACAGTGCCCCTAATTTTGTTAGGAAAATGTCAACTTTTCTGCAGCAGAGAATGACATTTTTCTGAACTGACTTTGGGGCCCCTTATCTCGGGGCCACTTAGTGCTAGGAACCCCAGCTTTGGAGTTCCTAGCACCAAGGGGCCCTGAGATATGGGGCCCAAAATTCGGTTTGGAAAAATGTACTGCAGAAAAGTTCTTGACTCGAGGGGGGCATTTTCAGCACAAAAAAATGTCCTGAAAAACTTGGCTTATACTCGAGTATGCGGGTTTTTCATCCAATGCTTTGGAAGACCATTTTAGTAAGCTTTAGATACTATTTAACCCTTTGGGTCATATTGCAGCTTAATGAATAAGGTCCATTGACTGTGTTTTCTGCATGTTATGTGGAATATTCCGTGCTGTGCTCTCCTGCACTCGTATTTCGCAGCGAGCCCCGTACCCGGCATCCTGCGCTGAGCCCGCGCTCTCTCTCCCCTCTCGTACTCTGTGATTAAGGCCCCGCGTGATTTGACTGGGACTAGGCAATCTATCTCAGCCCTCTTAGCATTTTCTGGAATCCCAGCAGGCCGGCATTCATATTCTGATGTATTTAGCTGCATTACAATGCAGGTAGCGTTGAATGCTTTGTGTTGTTTTTCCGTGCCTTTTCCTCTCTGGTCCCTGTGGTGCTGTTCTAAGAGCCTTACATAAATGTTCCTGCCTAGTTACTGCCAGATTTACAAAGACGATTGCCACTGTTTAGAAAATAATCCAGCAATTCACCTTTTTACGTCTTGTTTTCACATTTCAATTGCACTTTTTTTCGGCTGCACTGTGAGAGGTTAAAGGAAGTCGGGAGGGAAATGCAGGGGATAATGTTGCTGGTCTGAAAATGCCAGTGACCTGGCTGTCATGCTGATCCTGTGGGTTCCTCAGTATACAGATATGGAGTTCTTATTTCAGTGGCTATATACTGTACATGTTCTGGGTCCAACACTCAGTGATTTGCCAACATATCTGTGAAGGTTTCCATTCATCCAGGTCATGGTATTCTAGTAGTAATAGTTCAAGCCATAGAATCAAATTTAATTAAACCTAGATAGTCCATTCACTAAAAACCAGGCGTTATTTACAGAATGCGTTTTAAAGGAGTTGATAAGGCAGAAGGTTTTTTTTTTATCTTAATGTATTCTATGCATTAAGATAAAAAGCCTTCTGTGTGTAGCAGTCACCTCCTAATACTTACCTGAGCCCCATCTCTATCCAGTGATGTCCACGAGTCCCTCGGCCGTTTAGGACTCTCTTCCCGATTGGCTGAGACACAGCAGCGGCACCAATGGCTCCCGTGGCTGGCAGTCAAAGTCAGCCAATCAGGAGAGAGAGGGGGCAGGGCCGAACAGAAGCTCTGTGTCTGAATGGACACAAGGAGCTGTGACTCGGCTCGGGTGCCCCCATAGCAAGCTGCTTGCTGTGGGGGCACTCGATAGGAGGGAGGGGCCAGGAGCAGCAAAGAGGGACCCAAGAAGAGAAGTATAACATGTTTTTTATTATTTTATTTATTTATTTTTTAAACGAGACTTTACAATCACTTTAAATATTTGTTGTGCAATTTTTATCACTTACATTTTGCGTTATTTTTGGCGTTGTTTTTTCACAATTGTTTTATTTTTTTTTTTACATGTTAAAGGCCCATTCACACTAAAAACTGCACACCTACTGCATGTTTTTTCCTTGCACAGATACATGCATTTGATGTGCATTTTACATGCAGCTGGTGCGCATTTGCATGCAGTTGACGCGCGTTTTTCTATCTGCATGTGTCCTGAGGTCACTTCATTCTTCTTTCTTTCCCTGGACTTCTTTGTGCACTGTTATATGTTTGCAGTGCATTTGCATGAGTTTTTGCACGAAAAATGCATCATGCTCTACTTTTTTTTTTAAGAAGGATTTACCTACTTCCTGACCAGACCATTTTTGGCGATACGGCACTGCGTCGCTTTAACGGACAATTGCACAGTCATGTGATGTTGTACCCAACCCTAAATTGATGTCCTTTTTTTCCCCCACAAATAGAGATTTCTTTTGGTGGTATTTGATCACCTCTGCGGTTTTTATTTTTTGTACTATAAACAAAAAAAGACCGACAATTTTGAAAGAAATTTTTTTAAAATTACTTTTTGCTATAATACATATCCAAATAAATTAAAAAAAAAAAAAAAAACAAATTTCTTTCTCAGCTTAGGCCAATATGTATTCTTCTATATAATTTTCGCATTTACAAAATAGGGGATAGATTTATGGCATTTTCATTATTTTATTTTATTTTTTTACTAGTAATGGCGTTGATCTACGATTATTTATTTTTTTTAATCAGGATTGCGGTGGACAGATCGGACATTTTTAAAACTTTTTTGGGACCATTGACATTTATACAGCGATCAGTGCTTTGAAAATGCACTGATTACTATATAAATGTCACTGGCAGGGAAGGGGTTAACACCAGGGGTGATCAAAGGGTTAAGTATGTTCCCTAGGGAAGTGTTTCTAACTGTGGGGAGGGGGGGACTGGGAGTAGAGAGAGATCGCTGTTCCTGATCACTAGGAACAGACAATCTCACCCTACTCCCCTGACAGAACGGGGATCTGTTTGTTTACACTGGCAGATCCCCCGTTCTGCCTCTCTGGAGTGATTGTGGGTGGCCCGGCTGATTGGCTCCTCCGCCAGCGAATGGGCACGCGCGCCCATAAATCGTGGTGTACGCGCCTGACGTACAATGATGGCGATTCACGCAGTACAACTGTAGCGGCTGGTCGGGAAGTGGTTAACAGTGGTGCACTGCACTGAAATTATGTGAACTATGCCCATTGGATTACCTTGATTTTGGACTGTCTTTGCAGTTGGAATGCAATCCAAAATGCATCCAACTGCAGCCAACAACGCTGGTGTGAAAGGGCCCTAAACTGAACCAGAGAAGGAAATAAATGCACACAGAAATGCTATGAAAATGTGAAAACATTCTAGCATGCTTTCATTCACCGAAGGAGGATCTTCCTCTGATGAAAAGTTACAATGTATTTTCATGCTGGGCTCAGAGCCCATTCACACAGGGACAACTTGTCAGGCGACCTAGTCGCCTGACAAGTCTCCTCCCGTTCTGTGCTATGGAACCGTTCTAAGGGGAGTGACGCAAGTCGCTCCGACTTAGAAAAAGGTTCCTGTACGACTTCGGGGGCGACTTGGGGCGACTTGCATAGACTTCTATACAGAAGTTGTTTTGCAAGTCGCCCGGGCAGTCGTGTGCAGGTCACCTCGCTGAGGCGACCTGCAAGTCGTGTTGCCCCTGTGTGAATGGGGTCTCAGGGTAGAACATTTCCACATTGATACATTTTATACTTTTACCTTACTGGCCAGTGCAGAGTTCCCCTCGTTGTTATTTTGTGCTTTGCTAAAATACCAGCAGGTGACAAATAACGAATAATAAAACAAACAAGTAAGACTCAGTTCACACTGGGGCAACTTGTCAGGCGACTTAGCCCACCGGAAATCTCTATGATCAACATCCGGCACCAGTGTGATCCCTTCTCCGGCTCACCTGATCGCACCGGTGAGTCGGTAGAAGCACCGATGGGCAGCGGGAGGGGACGATCAAGAGGCTGAACAGCCGCTATGATTGTTCTTATGGTGCAGGGAATCACCGGCTCTAGAAGAAGATATCTGAATGATGCCTGTAGCTGCAGTCATCATTCGGATATCATCGCTTGAAGTCCGCAACGTGATATGGCGGGCGGCAATCGGTTAAGAGATCATCTGATACCATTTAGGATATTCCATAGGGCTTATTATACTTCTCAAAGGCTTCATCGGCTCAATCACACTGTCCCTCCCTCCATCCTGCTGGTGATGTGATAGAGATGTGGAGGACTTCTTCCATATCTTTTGGACTTGTCCGGGTATGCTGTGGTGTAACTCAGGCCCCACTCACCACCTCACCTAGAACCTGCTTACTACCTCTTGTTGAAGGTCTCTCGCCTACAAATGCTGGCAGGACTCCATTAGGACTTTTGTTATTTTATGCTAGGAAGGCTATTACCCTCCACTGGAGAAAGCCTAGGGCTCCCTCCATTATTGAAAGCCGATCAACTCACAGCTATCACTGTATAAAGCCACATATTCCTCCCGCCCATGCCCCCCTCCATGACTTTTCCATCAAAATCAACAATGCAACTATCAGTCCCTCCCCTCATGCAAGGGTACTCGGTGTAATCCTAGACTCTGAATTGTCATTTCAGCCCCAAGTCCAATCGTTGTCAAAAGTTTGTAGAATCCCTTTTTAACAAATGAAAACCACCAAGCTCCTCATTCACTCCCTTGTTATCTCTCGCCTTGACTATTGCAACTCCCTTCTCATTGGCCTGCCTCTCCACAGGCTCCTCCCCTCTTCAGTCTATCATGAATGCCGCTGCCGGACTTATCCACCTTACCAACCGCTCAGTGTCTGCCACCCCTCTCCGCCAATCCCCACACTGGTATCCGATCGCCTAGCAAATTAATTTTAAAATACTAACAACATCATACAAAGCCGTTCACAACTCTGCCCGGAGGTACAATTGCCAATCATTACAGTCTCCAAATATTAGCCAAACCGTCCTCTCCGCTCTTCTCAAGACCTCTTACTCTCAAGCTCTCTCATCTCCTCCTCTCATGCTCGTCTACAGGATTTCTCCAGAGCCTCTCTCATCCTCTGGAACTCGCTACCTCCATCTATCCGGCTATACCCTACTCTTGCTACCTTCAGGCTATCCCTGAAAACTCCTCTCTTCAGGAAAGCCTATCACGTCTCCAACTAATCTCCTACCACTTCCATCAGCTCATTCCCCACAGTTACAACCTTTTGTACCACCTGCCCCACCCTATTAGATTGTAAGCTCTTCTGAGCAGGGCCCTCTTAATCCTCTTGTATTTTATTGTATTATAACTGTATTGTCTCCTTTTTATATTGTAAAGCGCTGCGTAAACTGTTGGCACTATATAAATTGTGTATAATAATAATAATAATTATTACTGCCATCAATGTGGGCACAATGAGCCGTTTAAAAGCCCACCTTTCCTGCAGCTTTATATTTATATTTTGGGTTTTTTTTGTTTTTTTTTATGCATTGTTTTTATGTGGGTTAGTCTTCTCCTGCGTGTGTCAGACTCCCTCTTTTGCAAACTCTGAAAACCAATAAAGAGATTGTTTAAAAAAAAAAAAAAAATCATGGAGGTAACCTTCCAGAAGGACCGGATTGACACCTGTTTTCTATAAAACCCTTGGCACTGGCCACCCTCAGAGCTGTCGTCCAGGGGACTCTTTTCAGCCGTGTGCAGCATTCAGAGCATCATCTGTGAGAAGAAGATATAATGAATGTGCAATCCTCTATTAGAAACCTCTCACACATAGCCTGTTCAGTTCCAGCCTATTCATTCTTCAATGTTCAGTCGAAGAGCAGCCAAGTGTTCTGGCTGATATGCAGGGCCTATTCAAGGTGCCCATTATTTCTCTGCAGTAATTGGCTCATCGATAGTGGATGCTTTGCCATCACAGGGCTTATTTATGTGTTTTTAAAGGATAATGGTACTTTCAGCAAAAATTGCAGTCTTGTAATAGGCAAATGGTTGACTGCCAAATTGTAAGTATAAAGTAGTATTTTTTCCAGAAAGACATGGTTTTATCTTCTTTGCTGTATAGAGGAAGATTAGGGGCACAGTGTGTCAGACTTAGCATGAGCAAAGATGCCTTTCCCTTACCCTTCACTTTATGTACGCTATTTGTCACTGTCAAGAGGGACGGAGGATGCCGGCATTGTGTGAACTCAAGTAGACCGGGCAGATAAAGACCATTTCATCTAGAAAAAGTCACCCCGTTCCATTTATATTTGGGCAGCATGTTGTCTCCCTGTTGCAGAACTTATGCCGCGTACACACGAGCTTACTTTACGGCAGACTTGGCCCGACGATTTTTCCGACGGACTTAGTAGCGTAGGTGCGCCGGACTTACAAACAGAGGGACTTGGACACACACGATCACACCAAAGTCTGACGGATTCGTACGTGATGACGTACGACTGGACTAAAATAAGGAAGTTGTTAGCCAGTAGCCAATAGCTGCCCTAGTGTCGGTTTTAGGCCGTCGGACTAGCATACAGACGAGTGGATTTTGCAACCGGACTCAAGTCCGTCGGAAAGATTTGAAACATGTTTCATTTCTAGGTCCGTTGAACTTTTGGGAAAAAAAAAGTCAGCTGGAGCCCACACACGATCGAATTGTCCGACGGAGTCCGGTCTGCCGGACCAAGTCTGCCGTAAAGTCCGCTCGTGTGTACGCGGCATAAGACTTCCACCAAAAGTACACAAGATTGGCCTTATTCTAGCCAGTCTGGTCACTCAATACAGCACTAATGCTCCTATTGGTTTGTATTGTGTTACCCCCTAAATGGAAATAATGAGTTCAGTGACACCCCTGGGGTAAAAAGGCTGAGAAAGGCAACTCTAAAGCTTGCTGTTCTGTAGTCTTGGATGCAGTTTACCCATTTTACAGCCCTCACTGGTACCCTTTAGATCCCATACACTCTATTAGATTTTCTGCAGATTTTTGTCTTCAGATTTACCAAAACCATGTTATATGAGGTCAAACCTTTAAAGGACAAAAAAACAAGACAAAGGCATAATGAGCTAGTATGCATAGCATACTAGCTCATTATGAATTACTTACCTGAGATTGAAGCCCCTGCAGCCGTCCTCGTACACCGCTCCGGCGGCCGACATCGCTTCCGCAGTTACTTCCGGGTATCGCGGGCTCCAGCGCTGTGATTGGCCGAAGCCACGATGACATTGCTTTCGGTAACAGCACACTCACTGAACCAACGGCGCGTACATTGCTTCAGTGTGCATATGCCGATGACGTCGGCACATTCAAATACAGGGGGTATCTCCTAAACCGTTTAGGCCCCTTTCACACTGGGACGTTGCGGGCGCCGGAGGTAAAATTGTGCTATTTTTAGCACCGCTTTGGCGGCGCTATTCAGCCACTAGCAGGGCAGTTTTAACCCCCGCTAGCGGCTGAAAAAGGGTTAAAACCACCCGCAAAGCGGAGCTGCAGTGCCACTTTGCTGGCAGTATAGCTGCGCTGCCCCATTGATTTCAATGGACAGGAGCGGTGTATACACCGCTCCTTCATCGCTCCACAGATGCAGCTTGCAGGAGTTTTTTTAACATCCTACAAGCGCACCGCTCCAGTGTGAAAGCCCTCGGGGCTTTCACACTGGAGACACAGCAGCGGCTGTTTCAGGGCGCTATTTTTAGCGCTGTAGCGCCTGCAAAGCGCCCCAGTGTGAAAGGGGTCTAAGGTTTAGGAGATATCCAGGGTAACTACATGTAAGCCTTATTATGTTGTTGTAAGGGTTCACAACCACTTTAAGAGTTGCAATTTGTATGCAATCAGGCAGGCCCTGGCACTACATGGTTTTGGTAAATCTGAAGACAAAAATCTGCAGAAAATCTAATAGTGTGTATGGGGTCTTATAGTGGCTCTAAAGGCTCATGGTTTATTCCCTTCATGCAAAGATGCATTAAGGGAAAAAAACCTTCGCTGTGCAGCAGCCCCCTCAGCCCCCCCAATACCTACCTGAGCCCGATCTTCCTCCAGCAATGTGCACGAGAGCCTCGGCTCTCCTTGGACTTTCCATCCTCATTGGCTGAGACAGCAGCAGGAGTCATTGGCTCCCACTGCTGTCAGTCATAGCCAGTGGGCCAATGAGGAGAGAGAGGGGCGGGGCAGAGCCACAGCTTTGTGTGTGGATGGACCCGCAGAGTTGCGGCTCGTGAAGGAGCCTACCCGGGTGTCCCCATTGCAAGCTGCTTGCTCGAGAGCAGTGGTCTCCAAACTGCGGCCCGGGGACCAGATGCGGCCCCTTGCTTGACTTTTTATATGGCCCTTGGTCATATGTCACCAACGAAGGGGCACAGTTCCTCCCAATAACACCAATCATGAGGCAAAATTCCTACCAATGACACCAACGATGGGACATATTTCCTCCCAATGACACCAACAATGAGGCCCAATGCCACCAATGATGGGGCACACTTCTTCCCAATGACACCAACGTTGGGGCACAATTCCTCCAAATGACACCAACGATGGGGCCCAAATGCTACCAATGATGGGGCACAATTCCTCCCAATGACACCAGCGATGGGGACCAATGACCCCAAGGATGGGTCAATTCCTCCTAATGACAACGATGGGGCTCAAGAGACCAAGGATGAGGCATAATTCCTACCAAAGGCACCAACTAGGGGGTGCAATTCTTCTCACTGACACCAAAGATGGGGCATTGTTTACTGCTGGGAAATTTTCTACTCCCGATGGCCACAGTCTGGCCCCCCTAAAACCTGAAGGACAGTAAACTGGCCCTTTTCTTAGAAAGTTTGGAGACCCCTGCTCTAGAGGCACTCTGCAGGAGGGAGGGGCCAAGAGCGCTGGGGAGGAGGATCAAGACTCCACTGCACGGAGCAGGCGAGTATGACCTGTTTGTTATTAAAAAAAAAAACACAAAAAAAGCAAACACTTCTCTGCTACATGTAAAAATCATATTCTTTTTTGCTAAAAAATTACTCGGAACCCCCAAATATTATATATGGATTTTATAGCAGAGATCCTAGGGAATAAAATGGTGGTCGTTGCAACTTTTTATCTCGCACAGAATTTTCACAGCAATTTTTCAAACTCCTGGTTTTTTTTTTGTTTTTGTTGTTTTTTTTTTAAAACAGTTTCATGCATAAAAAAACCAGTAAAGTTAGCACAATTTTTTTGCATAATGTGAAAGATGTTACGTCGAGTAGATACCCAACATGTCAGGCTTTAAAATTGCACACACTTGTGGAATGGCGCTGAACTTCGGTACTTAAAAATTCCCAATAGGCGACGCTTTTAAAATTTTCCACAGGTTACCAGTTTAGAGTTACAGAGGAGGTCTAGCACTAGAATTATTGCTCTCGCTCTAATGTCCGCGGTGACACCTCACATGTGTGGCTTGAATGCTGTTTACATCTGTGGACGCGACCTACGTATGCGTTCACCTCTGCGAGCGAGCACGCTGGGCTGTCCCGCTTTACATTTTTTTCTTTTGTTTTTGTTTATTTTGACTTTTTTATTTTTCTATTTTGACACTTTCTTTTTACATTTTTATTTTTTTGATCACTTTTTTATTCCAATTACAAGGAATGTAAATATTTTTTCAAATGCAGAGGCTAGGCGTGACATCATAGCATCGCGCCTGGCCTCTGAAAGGTCATAGAGACTTCCGAGGGCCACGTGGCTCGCCGGATTCTCTATGGTGAACTTCCGCCGCCGACCGATTCATTCTCCGGCTTGCCGATCACGCAGACGAGCCAGTAGAAGCACCGGAGGGCACCGATGCCTGTAAGAACGATCAAGCGGTTGAACAGCCGCTATGATTGTTCTTGTGGTGTAGGGAATCGCAGGCTGAGAAAAATGATATCTGAATGATGTCTGTAACTGCAGGCATCATTCAGATATCACCGCTCCATGTCTGCGACGTCATATGACAGCGTGCTTGTGGTAAGTGGGTAATATCACTTTAACCTGTCCAATTTGTTTATTTGTGTAAAGTGTAAACCCTAACCATGAACTTCTCTAATTTTCTTCGTTTTGATCTGTTAAATTTACCATTGAAAACCTTTTTTTTTGTTATATCTAGTAAACGAGGGCAAAGAGAAACCGGTTGATCCTGACAGAAATTCAGTGAGCTCCTAAATTTCTATAATGAGCTGACAACGCTGTACTGACATATCAGACAATGTTATAAGCCCTATCTTCTCTCTGTGAAGAACAGAACACCCCCCCCCCCCCCTCTGTTATAGGGATGTGTTTTGTAGTCCTGTCATATTTCTGCTGTAGGGGGCCAATGCTGCTCTTAGATATTATAGATACATTGAGCGTTGTCACTGTAGAGCTAAAAGTATTTTACTGACAGGAACACCAGGTGATCAAAAAAGCTTGGAAAGAAAAAAGTACCGAATTTGTCAATCACTTACAAGGATTGGTAAACTGCAATGCATTACCTTATTGTTTTTTGGTTTTATCTTGCACAATAAGGATTTGTCAATTTTTTTTTTCCACATTTTAGGTGCTGCGCTGGAAACAAAACCTTACTTTTTCTTATTTACCTTGAATGAATTGAACTGTGATTAAACTACTTTTTTTTTTTTGTGTCTCCACAGCTATACTATCAGGTGTTGAATTTTGCCATGATAGTATCGTCTGCCCTCATGATATGGAAAGGCCTTATTGTGGTCACTGGTAGCGAGAGTCCAATAGTTGTCGTACTAAGGTACCTACACACCCACTATTACTTCTCACTTTACTGTTTGTATTATCAATATACATTACTTTATATTTTCAGGAGCAACACTATGCAGAAAATTTTTTTTATACATCAAAGCTACCAACAATAATGGTTCTTCATCGTAAGTCAGGGTTGGGTGGGTTTCTGCAGAATATGGGGTTCAATATAACGTTTTCAAGGGACTATTGGGCATACAGTAAAACCTTGGATTGCGAGCATAATTTGTTCCGGAGACATGCTTGTAATCCAAAGCACTTGTATATCAAAGCAAAGCTCCCCATAAGAAATAATGGAAACTCGAATGATTCGTTCCACAACCATTTATTCATAGGTCCTTCAGTTTATAGTCCATATAAAAAGATTATAGCAATGTGATAGATTGTGTAAACATAAAATGTCCATCCACAAATGGAAGCCTCCACAAGGGAATTAGAAGCAAAATCCAGGCGCCTCTAAGTGTAGCAATATGGTTACATTTAATGAAGGTACAACATTTAGCAACTCACATGGTTGATGATTAAAAGAGGCAAATCTAAGTATGCAGGCACCTGGGGTAAAGCTGTCTACACAGACCATCCACCGCCGACTCTTACTGCTGTCAGTCTGCAATCGTGACCGGGACGACTACCCTGCAGTAGCGCGATTTGAAAGCGATGTGGACAGTTTTGCTGTGATGTTCCCGGCGCTATAATCAAAACAGGCGGCGTCTCTCCTCTCCCTTCACTGGCTGCAATGGGGACACAGGCTGCCCTACTGGGGACACAGGCTGCCCTACTGGGGACACAGGCTGCCCTACTGGGGACACTGGCTATGCTGCAATGGGGACACTGGCTATGCTGCAATGGGGACACTGGCTATGCTGCAATGGGGACACTGGCTATGCTGCAATGGGGACACTGGCTATGCTGCAATGGGGACACTGGCTACGCTGCAATGGGGACACTGGCTACGCTGCAATGGGGACACTGGCTACGCTGCAATGAGGACACTGGCTACGCTGCAATGGGGACACTGGCTACGCTGCAATGGGGACACTGGCTACGCTGCAATGGGGACACTGGCTACGCTGCAATGGGGGCACTGGCTACGCTGCAATGGGGGCACTGGCTACGCTGCAATGGGGGCACTGGCTACGCTGCAATGGGGGCACTGGCTACGCTGCAATGGGGGCACTGGCTACGCTGCAATGGGGGCACTGGCTACGCTGCAATGGGGGCACTGGCTACGCTGCAATGGGGGCACTGGCTACGCTGCAATGGGGGCACTGGCTACGCTGCAATGGGGGCACTGGCTACGCTGCAATGGGGGCACTGGCTACGCTGCAATGGGGGCACTGGCTACGCTGCAATGGGGGCACTGGCTACGCTGCAATGGGGGCACTGGCTACGCTGCAATGGGGGCACTGGCTACGCTGCAATGGGGGCACTGGCTACGCTGCAATGGGGGCACTGGCTACGCTGCAATGGGGGCACTGGCTACGCTGCAATGGGGGCACTGGCTACGCTGCAATGGGGGCACTGGCTACGCTGCAATGGGGACACTGGCTGCACTACTGGGGACACTGGCTGGCTGCATCTGACGGGCACTGGTGAGGCTGCATTGATCTCTTGTATCATGTCCGCAGTCTCTGACTCTCTGGCCATGTCTGCGGTCTCTGACCATCTCCTGTACCATGTCCCCAGTCTCTGACCATCTCCTGTACCATGTCCCCAGTCTCTGACCATCTCCTGTACCATGTCCCCAGTCTCTGACCATCTCCTGTACCATGTCCCCAGTCTCTGACCATCTCCTGTACCATGTTCTTAGTCTCTGACCAGCTCCTGTACCATGTCCCCCGTCTCTGACCAGCTCCTGTACCATGTCCCCAGTCTCTGACCATCTGCTGTACCATGTCCCCAGTCTCTGACCATCTGCTGTACCATGTCCCCAGTCTCTGACCATCTGCTGTACCATGTCCCCAGTCTCTGACCATCTGCTGTACCATGTCCGCAGTCTCTGACCATCTGCTGTACCATGTCTGCAGTCTCTGACCATCTGCTGTACCATGTCTGCAGTCTCTGACCATTTGCTGTACCATGTCTGCAGTCTCTGACCATCTCCTGTACCATGTCCTCAGTCTCTGACCATCTCCTGTACCATGTCCTCAGTCTCTGACCATCTCCTGTATAAAAATATTTTTAAAAACAGTCACTTTCGGTATCTGTGTTGTTTCGGTTTTCGGGATCAAGGAAGATTTATTTTTGGTATCGGTTTCGGCACCAAAAAACCCATTCGGTGCATCCCTAGTTTTAATCATCAACCATGTGAGTTGCTAAATGCTGTACCTTCATTAAATGTGACCATATTGCTACACTTGGAGGCACCTCTCTTCTCTTTTATACTCAGTTGTGACGCTACTTGTATATCCACTTAAGCCCCGGACCATTTGGCTGGCCAAAGACCAGAGCACTTTTTGCGATTCGGCACTGCGACGCTTTAACTGACAGTCGTGCGACATGGCTTGCAAACAAAATTTACGGCCTTTTTTTCCCACAAATATAACTTTCTTTTGGTGGTATTTGATCACCTCTGCAGTTTTTATTTTTTGCGCTATAAACCAAAAAAAATAGCGACCATTTTGAAAAAAACACATTATTTTTTACTTTTTGCTATAATAAATATCCCCCAAAAATATATAAAAATATTTTTTTTTTCCTCAGTTTAGGCCGATACGTATTCTTCTACATATTTTTGGTAAAAAAAATCGCAATAAACGTTTATTGATTGGTTTATAGCGTCTACAAAATAGGGGATAGTTTTATGGCATTTTTATTAATAATTTTTTTTTTACTAGTAATGGCGGCGATCAGCGATTTTTATCGTGACTGCGACATTATGGAGGACAGATCGGACACTTTTGGGACCATACACATTTATACAGATGGAGCAGCGGTGAAGCCTCTATGGATGTCCGGGGGGCTTGAATAACCCGCACGCTGAAGTTCTCTGTGACAGAAGATCTGAAGAAACAGCGGAGGCTGTGAAACGCGTCATCTAATTGGTTGCCCCAAAACATCACTTCCGGTCCTCGAAGCTTGCGTTCCACGCTGACACGCATTTCTGGTTCCGGGTTTCATTTGTCACAGAGAACTTCAGCGTGCGGGTTATTCAAGCCCCCCGGACATCCATAGAGGTTTCACTGACGCTCCATCTCCTAGCGGCTTGCCATCTACACTACTGTGACCAAGCCAGCTCCCCACAACACTGACTGCATTACGGACTGCAGAGTGACCCCGTATTCCGGACCCCTTACTTATGTGCCTGATATCATTATCCTTTTGTGAGTAGCCATTTGGCTTGTTTTTCTTATTAAATGAATACCTAAATACTACACTGAGTCTGGTGCGCCTTGTCCTTATCCTAATTTGTCTTCCAGAGTTGTGCTTCTACTCTCACGGCTGCTGCCGCCAGTGTAAATTGGAACTTAAACTGGAACTGTTTATACCTGAACTGACTTTTTTATAAATCTTCCCTTTCGCCTTTCCCCTCCCCCTCATACTTATTGTATTTTATCTATATAGCCACTACCCAGTTGGTTATTGCGCCATCTCCCTCTTTTTTTTTTTCTACTGACGGGGTCAGGGACAGTGGTCAGATGTTATCCATTTATGTAAAACTTTTATCCCAAAAGAAAGAAAAAATGTTTTCTGTAACTGCTTATAAAGTGTTAGCTGGAGTGCAACTTCAGTTTGAAAGGAAAAGTCCCATCCAAATCTCCTTGCCTTCCACTACTCTCCTCCCAGATTGACAGTGCCGCTGCCCAAAGGTGGCTCCGTTGCTCCTCCACCCACAGTGGAGACACCCTAAGACAGGTAGTGTGTTACTGGCTGAATCGCCAAGTGAAAATAAAGGAAATAAAAATTGGTAGGGTGCAATGTGACATTATTGTTTTTCGGTTTAATACCACTTTAAATGCTGCCATTGTGAGGGCGAGCACAGTGGTCATATTATTATTTCAAGGGGTTATCTTAAATCTGATGTACAACCCACATGGTCCACAGTTTGGGATTAACACCGCTTTGCTTCAAGCAGACTAATGCCCCGTACACATGGTCGGATTTTCCGATGGAAAATGTCCGATCGGAGCGTGTTCTCGGAAATTCCGACCGTGTGAGGGCTCCATCGGACATTTTCCATCGGATTTTCCGACACACAAAGTTTGAGAGCAGGATATAAAATTTTCCGACAACAAAATCCGTTGTCGGAAATTCCGATCGTGTGTACACAAATCCGACGCACAAACTGCCACGCATGCTCAGAATAAATAAAGAGATGAAAGCTATTGGCCACTGCCCCGTTTATAGTCCCGACGTACGTGTTTTACGTCACCGCGTTCAGAATGATCGAATTTTCCGACAACTTTGTGTGACCGTGTGTATGCAAGACAAGTTTGAGCCAACATCCGTCGGAAAAAATCCTAGGATTTTGTTGTTGGAATGTCCGAACAAAGTCCGACCGTGTGTACGGGGCATAATTACTTTGTTCTTTTTCATATTGTATACATCGGTTTGTGACTTTCCCATCTTCCATGTATGAGGACTATGTATTTGTGATAGAATTGGTCTCCTGTTGATAATAAGATGAAGGTCTGCTCTTAGGCAAATATACACCTAGAGCTCACAGGCCGCTCAGTAACGCCTGTCTTGTCCTCTTGCAGTGGCAGTATGGAACCAGCATTTCACCGGGGAGATCTGCTTTTCCTAACAAACTTCCAGGAAGACCCCATCAGAGCCGGAGAAATTGTGGTGTTCAAAGTAGAAGGAAGAGATATCCCTATCGTTCACAGAGTCATCAAAGTTCATGAAAAGTAATGTATCATCGTTCTTCATTTATTATGAGTCAGAAGACCAAGGCAAAGCACTGTTTCTAGGGCTGAGGACACCCCCAAGGTGTTAAGGTGTCCAAAGGAATACAATTATTTTGAGTCCATCAGTATAAAACATCTTTGAGTGCTTTCAGAGGATTGCTTTTTGGGAATTCATGGGCCTAACAGTTAATTCCGACACGCAGCAGCAGAAAAACAACAATACTGCCAAAGAGTGGAGGTCTGGGGTCAAGCTTCATATTGCTCCATCTTCATGTCCTTCCTATACAGCTGAATAATCTCTTAAATGTTCGTTACAACCTTCACGCTCTACCTGAAGTAAATTAATCATTGTCGATAAGTCTTTTATACAGCATGTCTGTCACCTTCTGAAATGAATGTATGCTTAGTATAAGGCAGTGTAATGTCTGTGCTTTGGTTTTGTTAAAGCTTGCATGCCTTGAGAAGCCCAGGCTTGGACCACAGGCCCATGCTGTGCTATGTCCCATAATTTAAAGTGTGCACTCAAAGCAAGCAAAATCCTTCCATGTATTAAGAGAGGTATGGACTCCAGTGAGAGAGAGATATAATTTTGCCGATGTAAAAAATCATTAGTAAGACCTCATCTGGAATATGCAGTTCAGTTTTGGGCACCAGTTCATAAGAAGGATATCGGGGAACTGGAGAAAGTGCAGAGAAGGGCAACCAAACTGATAGGAGGCATGGAGGAACTCAGCTATGAGGAATGGAATTTATTCTCTCTTGAGAAGACAAGATTAAGGGGGATATGATAACCATGTATAAATACATAAGGTGTCTATATAGTGAATTTGGTGTTGAGTTATTCACTTTAAGGTCATCACAGAGGACAAGGGAGCAATCATTACGCCTAGAGGAAAAGATTTAATCTCTAAATACAGAAAGGTTTCTTTACAATAAGAGCTGTGAAAATGTGGAATAGACTCCCTCCAGAGGTGGTTCTGGCCAGCTCAGTAGATAGGCCTGGATTCTTTCCTAAATGTACATAATATAACTGGGTACTAACATTTGTAGGTAAAGTTGATCCAGGGAAAATCTGATTGCCTCTCGGGGGACAGCAGAGCTTCCCCTCATTTACTAAGCTCTGGGGAAAATGAGTGCAACTGTCCTTGCAAAGTGCATTGTTGGTTTGCCTTTAATAAATCTAACCCCATTGTATTCTGACATCGGGACTCCTTTGGTCCGATCAACAAAAGTTTTCCAAATTCCTATTCCACAGAAGTTGATCTATTGATCGACTTCGGTAGAATGGGGATGGCAATACATGGACTGAAATTTGGCCAGTCCCTGCTGATCCAGCTGAATTTCAATCCATCTACGGCCAGCTTTGGTGAAGGAGTCTTAGGGTTGATTTACTAAAACTGGAGAGTATTAAATCTGGTGCAGCTCTGCATATAAACCAATCAGCTTCCAGTGTTTTTTTCTTTTTTTTTCAAAACTTAATTGAACAAGTTGAAGTTAGAAAATGATTGGCTACAATGCACAACTGCACCATATTTTGCACTCTCCAGTTTTAGTAAATCAAGCCATGTACCGTATTTATGCTGAATTAATTTGTAGCATGCGTCGGTCTGAGGCTGGGTTCACACTGGTGCGATGTTAGACATTGCATGTGATTCGCACCGCTGTGCAGATCACATGCGATCTCTGTGCGATGCAAATTCAGCCATACAGTTTGTATGGCTGAATTTGCATTGCATGACCCTTTTTTTGGTCTGCACAGGAATCGGATCGCAATGGTGTTCACACCAGCGCAATCCGATTTTTCACCATTTGACAGTTCTCACTGCGATTTGCGAACCGATCTGGGGGTGTCATCAACTTTCTATTGACACCCGCAGTGGTTCCCATAGGGCAGTGTGAACTGCCTGCGAGCCCTATGCGATGCGGGAACCGGCACTGGAATTGCGCTGGTTACTGCACCGCGCTAGTGTGAACCGGCACTTGGTGTCCTCTTGTTTTGCCTCTTATCCTGACCATTGTATTTGATTTTCAGGGAAAATGGGGACATTAAATTCCTGACCAAAGGTGATAACAATGAAGTTGATGACCGAGGTCTATATAAAGAAGGCCAGAACTGGCTGGAGAAGAAGGACGTAGTAGGCAGAGCGAGAGGGTGAGTTGTGGTCTCCTCTGTCGGAGGATGTGTTTACTTGCGGTTTGCTTCAAAGCTCTGGGACCTTGAGTTTATTTCCTACCAGGATTTTCCTGCATTTGAATTGCAATTTGTACACCTGAATGTGTATCATCATGGCTGTCATAGGGGCATTAAATTATAGACTCCCCTATGGGAGAAATTGGTTGTAAATTGCGTGCATGCTTTGTAAACCTGTCAACATTTAACCGCTTAAGGGCCGAGCCTCTTTTTGAGATTTGTTGTTTACAAGTTAAAAACTGTTTTTTTTTTTTGCTATAAAATTACTTAGAATCCCCAAACATTATACATTTTTTTTAACACCCTAGAGAATAAAATGGCGGTCATTGCAATACTTTCTGTCACACCGTATTTGCGCAGCGGTCTTACAAGCACACTTTTTTGTTGGAAAAAAAATGTTTTTTAATTAAAAAAAAATAAGACAACAGTAAAGTTAGGCCCCCTTTTTTTTTTCTATTGTGAAAGATAATGTTACGCCGAGTAAATTGATACCCAACATGTCACGCTTCAAAATTGCGCCTGTTCGTGGAATGGCGACAAACTTTTACCCTTAAAAATTTCCATAGGCGAAGTTTAAATAATTCTACAGGTTACATGTTTTGAGTTACAGAGGAGGTCTTGGGCTAGAATTATTGCTCTCACTCTACCGATCGCGGCGATACCTCACATGTGTGGTTCGAACACCGTTTTCATTTGCGGGCTCTACTCACGTTATGCATTCGCTTCTGCATGCAAGCTCGGTGGGATGGGGCCCATTTTAAAATTTTTTTTTTTTTTTTTCTTATTTATTTGACCTTTTTTATTTTTTTATTTTTACACTGTTCTTTTTAAAAAAAAAAAAATTGTGTCACTTTTATTCCTATTACAAGAAATGTAAACATCCCTTGTAATAGAAAAAAAGCATGACAGGACCTCTTAAATATGAGATCTGGGGTCAAAAAGACCTCAGATCTCATATTTACACTAAAATGCAAAAAAAATTGTCATTTAAAATTTTTAAAAAAAAAAAGGCCCTTCAATGTCGCTTCCACCCTGCAATGATATGGAGATGGGCGGGGGCCTTCTTCCCCTCACTCATCTCCATGTCACACAAGGGACAGCATCCGATTGCCTCCGCTGCTGCCGACGGCTCTGGTAAGCGGCGGAGGGCACCGGTGCGTGACGGGAGGGGGGGGCGCCCTCTCCCGCCGTCGATAAAAGTGATCTTGCTGTGAATCTGCAGCAGAGACCACTATTATCGGAAATCGGACCGCCGGCCGAAGAAGGGGATACCAGGATTATGGCAGCTAGCTGCTGTCATAGCAGCGATATTCCTCTTCAGATTTAGGACGTATATCGGCGTGCGGCGGTCCGGAAGTGGTCAAAAAAAAAATGCACATAGGTATATTCTATTGTTTTGGTATTTTTTGTTTCTTTAGCTAGGAAAATATTAAATCATGCAGGTGAAGCTCTTGGCTACTATAAAATGTTGCAGAAAGTTAAAGATTAATTCCAGGTATGGATATTTTTGCATAGTTACATTGCTCCAGCTTAGATCAATGTAAGAATGCACATTCCGTACCTGGCTGATGATCCCTGTGGAAGCTGGAACTCTCTAGATCAGTGGTCATCAACCCTGTTCTCAGGACCCTCTAACAGGCCAGGTTTTCTGTATTACCTTGGAGAGATGCAGACTAGAATACTGCAATCACTGAGCAGCAAATGATATCACCTGTGATGTATTTCAGTTATCTTGCGAACCTGGCCTGTTAGTGGGCCCTGAGGACAAGAGTTGAGAACCACTGCTCTAGTTGGCACCACCACTACAGTGATCCTCCTTCTTTCCAGATCCTACTCCAAACAGCTGTCCTGCTGCAGAGTAACCATAAGGTGGTCACTCGCTTGGCATGGGCACCATTCACAGAATGCATGGTGCTTTTCTCAAAGAATACAAGGTGCTCTCTGATTGGGTGAGGTGGAGATAGCAACGTCACCAGTCAGCTTCTTCACCTTGCCTGATCTGAGGGCACTTTGAATTCATTGAGATAATGCCAAGCTTTCTCTGAGTGGTGCCTGTACCAGGCGGGTGACCCCCCTGATCTTACTATGCAGCAGGGCAGCTGCTCGGCACGGAATCTGGTAGACAGATGAGAATCGGTGTACCGTATATACTCGAGTATAAGTCGAGGCCCTAATTTACCACAAAAAAATGGGAAATACTCATTGACCCGAGTATAAGACGAGGGTGAGAAATGCACAGCTACTGTAAGTGGAAAAGAGGGTCAACAATGCCCATTTGCAGCCTCACTGTGCCCATTTGCATGCCTCACTGTGCCCATTTGCAGCCATAGGTCCCCCGAACTTCAAACTCGGTAGTTAAGGGTTCCTAGATGTCCCCTAGCTGCAGCCAAAATTTGGGGTCTCTGAACCCACAGTGTCCCGAAATGACATTGCTACAGATGGACACAGTTGACCGAATTTGTGGCCCTGTATCTCGGGGCCACTTAGTGCTAGGTACCCCAAATTTGGTGTGCAAACCCAGTGGAACTAGCACCATAAAATATCCAAAGCTGGGATTTCTAGAACCAAGTGGCCCCGAGATACAGGACCCCAAAAATCGGTTCAGAAAATGTCAAGCACTTTTCTGCAGCAGAGAATGACATTTTCTGAACCTATTTTGGGGCCCCATATCTCGGGGTCACTTGGTGCTAGGAACCCCAGCTTTGGATATGTTATGGTACCAGGTCCACTGGGTTTGCACACCAAATTTGGGGTTCCTAGCACTAAGTGACCCTGAGATACAGGGCTCCAAAATCGGTTCAGAAAATGTCAAGCATTTTTCTGCAGCAGAGAATGACATTTTCAGAACCGAATTTGGGGCCCCGTATCTCAGGGCCACTTAGTGCTAGGAACTCCAGCTTTGGATATGTTGTGGTACCAGGTCCACTGGGATTTCACACCAAATTTGGAGTTTCTAACACTAAGTGGCCCTGAGATACGGGGCCCCAAAGTCGGTTCGGAAAATGAAATTTTTTGCTGCAGAAAAGTGCCTGACTCGAGTATAAGTCGAGGAGGGCACTTTCAGCACAAAAAAAGGTGCTGAAAAATTCGACTTATACTCGAGTATATACGGTAGTAGTTTTGGCTATTACAGTGATTCTCCACTTCCAGAGCGATTAGATATACATTAAGGTCATAGCCCTGTCAGGCTTGAAAAGGTAAGGCCTGCAGAAATTGCAAAAATACATGTCTATAAGTGAATTTTTTTTTTTTCCTTGATCTGAGTTTTCATGCAGATTGCAATTCAGATCTCAGTTTCTGTCAGCTTGTAATTTACTACTTCAGATGTTTTGGCAGTCTCCAGCAATTTATATGGAGCTGTCAAAATCAAGATGTACTGATCGAACGTATTGTGCGCCAATGCAGCAAGGCACGCGCCTGTCTGTGATAATAGGACCATTATGCAGATTATACAGATTTTCCTGTAATGACCGGCCAGTGTCGTGCACCGCAGTGTAGATCACTCGCTGTTGTTAACCCTTTACACGCAGAAGTGCTTGCTGTATTGTGGTCCTTTTACATATTTTGTGTATTTGATGATATTTGACTCCTTACTACAGCCAAGGTGACAGAAATGAACTGTTGTGAGCTGTCCGTACTTCAATCACAACGATTGGTGTCTGCTCTGTCTAGTTGTCTTTTGTTGAACATCTCCCTTCTCATCACCTCTAGTTCTCTACAGCATATTGGGGTGGTGGTCTGTATTTTTTAATCATAATTGCCCTACTTGAGATAACAACAGAGGTAAAATAAACAGGGCAGCTCTGGTTTTCTGGCAGAATGACAAAAAAAACAAAACAAAACTAAAAAACCCCCCCAAAAAAACCTGCAAGACAATGGCATAATGTGCTAGTATGCATCACATACTAGCAGGGTGGATTAAAATCTACGATTTAAAAAAAAAATCTGATTTTTTTTTTTTTATTTAATTCAATTTTTTTTATTTTTTTATAAAATTTATTTTATTATTAATTTATTATTTAATTTATTTTTAGAGTAGAAATCTATCTAAAAGATAGTTTTCTGTTCAAGATACATTAATAAATTAATTCAGCATGAAATGGAGCTTGGTTATGTAACATGAGGCTTTATATTCTGCAATATTTACATTTTTGGTAAACCCAGTCAATGAATCCAGGCTCTGCAAGCTGAGATAACATGCACTGCATTGATGCATTTACACAATTTCACAGTAACCATGAGGTAAAACAAAGTTCAGGAATATTCCTTTATCCCATTTTTTTTTTGCAAATCTATGTACACTACAAACTGTATGATTGAATCGGTTCTGATATTGCTGTTTTACTAACCTGACAGCTAATTATTCTAATAGGAAACCTTCATCTTGTTTGCAAATAATAGTGATTCTAACTACCAACAAGAATGAGTCCTTAAATTTTAAAGAGCACCTGTCATTTCAGATCCATCATGGCAGCGCCTGTTAGCGGGCATCCACTCACCTGCTGCCACCACGTCCCTCACCTTGTGCCGCATCACCAGCCGTCCTATTAAAGTGAATGGGACTTCAGTGAGCCGCTGCAGGACAGAGATGACAGTTGCTCTTTAAAATTGATAATTTAAATCGAGTTGATTTAAATGAAGCGTTTTTACTAGTGATTTAAATCAAATCCACCCTGCATACTAGCACATTATAAAATACTTACCCTTCGAACTAACCCCTCCAGTGGCGCTCAGTCACTGCTGACGGTGGGGTGGGTTCCATTTTCACCCGGTCTATCTTCCGGGGTTCGAGTGCTTTGGCTGTATAATTGGCTTAGCCACATCATCACTCCCGTGCATGTGCACAGGAGTCACGGCCATGGCACGGAGCCCTAAATGGAGGGCACGGGTATACCGTCCCTTCAGAGCGCCGGCAACGTCCCCAGCTGCATGAGGTTTAAATATTTCTTAAACGGTGCATGTACTTACAGGTAGGTCTTATCATAAGCTTACCTGTAGGTACAGGTAACAAAAAAAGGGCTTAACTACCACTTAAACAGTTTTTTTTTTTTTTACTTGAAACGTTTCTAAAAAAACATTTTCTAATAGTATAATTTTGGGATGCACCGATACCAGTTTTTTAAGACCGAGAACGAGTACCGATTACTTTTCCTCAAGTACTCGCCAATACCAATTACTGATACTTATTTTTTACATTTTCTTTTTTTTTTTTAACACTGTACCTTTTTCAACTTTATTGCTATTACAAGGGATGAAAAACATCCTGAGTAATAGCATGGGCCATGAAAGGTCCTCTTTATGGAGAGATCTTTATTAACCACTTGACAACTGGGCACTTAAACCCCCTTCCTAACCAGACCAATTTTCAGCTTTCGGTGCTCTCACACTTTGAATGACAATTACTCAGTCATGCAACACTGTACCCATATGAAATTTTCGTCCTTTTGTTCACACAAATAGAGCTTTCTTTTGGTGGTATTTGATATTTCCTTACAAGCCAGGAAAGTACAAATACCCACAAAATGACCCCTTTTTGGAAAGTAGACCTTCCAAGGTATTTAGTAAGAGGCATGGTGAGTTTTTTGAAGTTGTCATTTTTTCCCACAATTCTTTGCAAAATTAAGATTTATTTTATTTTTATTTTTTTCCACACCAAATTGTCATTATAACAGGTTATTTCTCTCACATAGCATGTACATTCCACAAATGACACCCCAAAATATATTCTGCTACTCCTCCTGAGTATGGCGATACCACATGTGTGAGACTTTTACACAGCCTGGCCACATACAGATGCCCAACATTGAAGTAGCGCATTCAGGCGTTCTAGGAGCATAAATTGCATATCTAATCTCTCAACCACCTAATACAATTTTGAAGGCCCTGGAGCACCAGGACAATGGAATAGCCCACAAAGTGACCCCATTTTGGAAAGCAAACACCCCAACGTATAATCTATGAGGCATAATGAGTCTTTTGAACGGTTCATTTTTTTCCAGAAGTTTTTGGAAAATGTGGAAAAAAAATGAAAACGCATTTTTTTTACACAAAGTTGTCCATTTCTAAGATATTTCCAACACATAGCATGTACATAGCAAAAATGACACCCCAAAATATATTCTGCTACTCCTCCTGAGTATGGCGATACCACATGTGTGAGACTATTACACAGCCTGGCCACGTACAGAGGCCCAACATTGAAGTAGCACATTCAGGCGTTCTAGGAGCAAATTACACATCTAATTTTCTTACAATCTATCACATTTTTGAAGGCCCTTCATATTTCTAACACATAGCATGAACCAAGAATTACACCCTAAAATACATTCTGTTGAGCAAAGGGTAAACAAAAGATTACCTGTGGTTTTTGTAGTGCAGTTGTCCACAGGAGGAGAGCCCTGATCCAGGCGGCAGGCAGGGACGTGGTCAGCCACAGTGAATGGAATAGTCCAGGCAGCAGGCAAGAATATTGTCCATAGTACAGGCAGGGATGCTGTCCTTATACAGTCCAGGGTCAGTGCAAGTAGAGACATTGCCAGCAATGCCAAAATATTGGTCCTGGTAGTAAGCAGGAACATGGTCCAAGTAGCAGGCCAGGAAAGAATGGGGACAGGGGTAGAGGCTTCTCCCACCCAAATCTCTTTGAAGCCTCCGAGTCTCCAGACCCTAATCTGGGAATGAGAAAACTAAAAAATTAGTTCATCCAGAAAAACAATTCTGGAGCCCCTCACATATGTGAGACCCCTGTGTTCCCACTAGCATAGCAGGGTAAAAGATCAATCCAAGAGGCAGGCAAAAAACGTGGTCAAACAGTCCAGGTCAGTTCCAGAGCAGGCAGAGGTAGGTACAGTTTAGCGTTAGGCAGAAGCGTGGTCAAATAACAGTCCAGGGTCAGTACACCCGGCATCTCTTCTGACGTTTCCGGCCTGTTTCATGGGGGGGGAGTCTTTTAGGAAAGTGGCGTTCATGGAGTCTGCTCACTGAATCCGAGCGAATGCTTTCTGGTGCGCTTTCAGGGTACAAAAGTGTGGAGATAATTTCTTCTTGGTACTGAAGATAAGATACGGGGCTCTGTGTAGATTTACGGTAAATAACAAAACTATTGTAAATGGCCAAACTGAAAAGATATATGGAGACTTTTTTATACCAAAAGTGGCTTTTTCTTGTGGGAAGGTAGGGTTCGATCATCTGATCATTGAAGTCGACTCCCCCCATAAACAAATTATAGTCATGGACACATTTTGGTTTCTGGATTGGGCCATTTCTTCGGGGGATTTCCACGTAGGTGTCATCGTGGATCGTTGTGAGCATGTGGACGTTTCGTTTGTCCCTCCACCTGAGAGCCAATATCTCTTCATTCCTCAAAGACGCCGTCTCCCCTTTTCGTAGTCTTTCAGTAACGAGCCTTTGCGGGAATCCCTTCCTATTGGCTCGCACTGTACCACACGCTGGAGTGTCCTTGCGGTAAAGATTGCGGAAGAGGGGCAAGCTTGTATAGTAGTTATCCACATAAAGGTGGTAACCCTTTCCAAGAAGTGGATAAACAAGCTCCCAAACAACCTTTCCGCTGACTCCGATGTACTCCGGACATTCAGGGGGACGCAGTTGGGTATCCTTCCCTTCGTACACCCGGAATGCGTAGATGTACCCTGTTTCTCGGTCACATAGCTTGTAGAGCTTAACCCCATATCGAGCCCTCTTACTGGGGATAAACTGCTTGAAGCCAAGCCTGCCTGTGAAGTGGACCAATGACTCATCCACGGAGATATTTTGGTCGGGGATGAATAACTGGGGGAATTTCTCAGAGGAAAAAATTTAGAAGTGGCCGAATTTTAAATAATTTGTCATGGGATGGGTCATTTCGGGGAGGGCACTGGGTGTTGTCATTGTAATGGAGGAAACGCATTATCATGAGGTATCTTGATCTTCGCATAATGGACGAATAGATTGGCATATGGTGGATGGGCTTGGTGGACCAATAGGAGTATAATTTATTTTTTTTGTGAGTCCCATATTAAATGTTAGGCCTAAAAATAATTTAAATTCCTCCACTGTCAATGGTCTCCACTCATAGGGACGGGCATAACTTGAACCAGGGTTGCTTGTAATAAATTGTTGTGCATAGAGGTTGCACTGGGCCACGATGGAGGATAATAGGTCTTGGGTAAAAATTAAATTAAAAAAATCAATAGGGGCAAAATTCTCTGTGTTCACCTGAACACCTGGCTGGGCGGTAAAAGGGGGGATGTTTGCTGCTCTTGAATTAGAGGGAAGCCACAGAGGGTTTTCAAGGGCATAGGGAAGGCCGGCATGGGTCCTAACGCTTTGGAGCCGAGATGACACCCCACTATTTCTTGGCCTTTGCTGCAGTGGTACTATATTTCTTCTGGATGGCACTGTGCTACTGGTGGATGGCACTGAGCTGCTAGTTGATGCCACTGCATTTCTGGTGGATGGCACTGAGCTGCTGGTTGATGCCACAGCACTACTTGCTCCTCCATGCCAGAGCATCTTCGTTTCATGGGCACACTTTGCTCTTCCTCCAATTCTGAATCAGAACCACTGCTTAAAACGGGTTCATATTCTGAACCAGAATCAGACACAGATTCCCCGCTGCTCTCGTCGGTCAAGCTAAGTTGTTGGTATGCCTCCTGAGCGGAAAAAATTTTTTTGGCCATACTGGTGACTGTGGGCTGTGGTGACAAACTGCTGTGGTAGGGACACTTGGACAGAAATGGCTGCACTGATGGGTGCTGATGAGGCGGGTGCTGATGAGGCTGGTCTAATGAGGCTGCACTGCTGGGTTCTGATGAGGCTGCACTGCTGGGTTCTGATGAGGCTGCACTGCTGGGTTCTGATGAGGCTGCACTGCTGGGTTCTGATGAGGGTGCACTGCTGGGAACTGATAAGGTTGCACTGATGTACACTAATGTACCACACTGATATGCACTGATAAGGTAGCACTGATGGGTACTAATGAGGATCCACTGATATGGTGGCACTGATGAGCACTCACTTATGGGCACTGATGTGCACTATCGGGTACTGTAGTGGCACCGATGAGCGCTGAAGTGGCACTGATGAGTGATGTAGTGGTGCAGATGAGCACTCTAGTGACGCTGATGTGGTACTGACAGCACAAATGAGCACTGTATTGGTACTAATGTGGCACTGATGGAGCACTGTAGTGGCACTGATGGAGCACTGGCGTGGCACTGATGTGGCACTGACGTGGCACTGATGTGCACTGGTGGCACCGATGTGGCACTGGTGGCACAGATGAGCACTGTAGTGGCACGGGGCACTGACGTGGCACTGGTGGCACAGATGGGTACTGAAGTGGCACTGATGAGCACTGTAGGGCACTGATGTGGCACTGATGAGCACTATAGTGGCACTGATGGCACAGATGAGCACTGTAGTGGCACTGATGGACACTTTAGTGGCACTGATGGGTACTGTCGTGGCACTGGTGGCACAGATGGGTACTGTAGTGGCACTGATGAGCACTGTAGGGCACTGATGTGGCACTGATGAGCACTATAGTGGCACTGATGGCACAGATGAGCACTGTAGTGGCACTGATGGACACTTTAGTGGCACTGATGGGTACTGTCGTGGCACTGGTGGCACAGATGGGTACTGTAGTGGCACTGCTGTGTAGTGTAGTGGCACTGATGGCACAGATGGGTACTGTAGTGGCACTGCTGGGTAGTGTAGTGGCACTGATGGCACTGTAGGGCACAGATTAGCACAGTAGTGGCACTTGTGTGGCACTGGATGGCACTGCTGGGCACTGTAGTGCTTTCAAAAAGCTTATCACTCACGGTTTTTACTCGATCTCTCTTCTCTCCTCTCACGCTGTATCGGTGTGAGGAGAGAAGAGAGCTGGGACCTTTGCATGACCCCAGTTTGTTTACATAGTGATAGCTCCCTCATTGGAGGGAGCGATCACATGGTAAAGGGCCGCTGTCATTGGCCCTTTACCGCGATCCGTGCTGCGCCAGGTCCCGTGAACCCGGCGAGCACGGACACTTCAGTGCGCGCGCCCCACCGGGCGTGCAGGGAGCGATAGTTCCGGATGACGTCCATGGACGTCCACCCAGAACTAGCCGGCCGCGCTGTTGCCGTCTTTCGGCAATGGCCCGGTCGGCAAGTGGTTAAACCCCAAATCTCTCCTCTGGCCTCAAATGCAGCCAAGTAAAAAGGGAGAGACAAAAACAAAAGGAGAGAAGCGCCTCGAAATGCAGTCTGCCTTTCCTTTCCCTTCACTTCCCCCCACTCTCACTGGAGGAGTTCTTCCCCCGGCAGTCCCTCAGCTCCAGCAGTGCTGGTCCCTGACTGGTTTCACCAATGTCACTCAATGGAGCGTACTTATTGGGATGCTCCAGTCCTGGATCGGCCTCCCTGGCACTTCCCCCTCTACCCTTCCTGACTGTCACCCATCTACACTTTCCTAGTGCCTGCACCTCTTTGTCTCCACCCGCCTCTGTGCTGGCCCCTGCCGGGTACGTTCCTGGCTCTCTTTTAGTATGGAGGGACTTCTCAGTGCTGACAGTTGCTTCCCCAGATTCAGAACCTGGGCTTCCAGGGAAACAATGTGCTTACATTTTGCACAGCAGTATTCACCCTCGATCCAATTCAAGGAACGCATACATACCGCAAGACGTACACCAAGTCACCTCTCCACACCCGCCGGGCATCGTACCTATTAATTTAATGAGGATTGGGGAGTATACCCTGTCCAAATTACCTAACAACTAGCTTCCTGACACTAATACTCAACAAGACAATACACAGGTACTCAACAAGACAATACACAGGTACTCAACAAGACAATACACAGGTACTCAACAAGACAATACACAGGTACTCAACAAGACAATACACAGGTACTCGCAGACTTACGTGCACCAGCACACACAATACTAACAATCCACACACACACACACACACACACACACACACACACACACACTACTCACACTACACAGGTACTATGACCCCTGTTCTAACCTCCTGTTTTCAACTCTGGTTTTTAAATTGCCACTTAGTCCAGTTCCACTAAGTCTGGTTTTTAACTCGCCACTTAGTCCAGTTCCACTTGGACAGAGTACCAGCAAGCTCAAAGATTGGCGGGCTCACAATGAGTTCTACACAAGGTTATATAGGCCTCAAGCACTGTGACCAATTAACCACTCCCCTTAATTAGTAGTCTGAAGGAAGCAAAGAAAAAAAAAGCTGTTTAAAAAGTGTCAGAAAAAGGTGGTAAAAAGCTACAAGGAAAAGACCCAAAAAGAACCTAAAAATGCAACCCAGCAATTACCAGCAGTCAAAAAGTAAAACTTATTAGCTCTCCACTCAAGGTTCCCACTGTTTAGCTTCCAACCAGCAGTCTGGCCAATCATAAACCGGAACATTCACCTTCCCCGCCAGTGACATCCTCAACCCGGGAGCAATCCGAAGTCCGTGGTCCTAGAAGTCGGCCTTCATTTAGGACCTTACTAACCCCCTCTTCCCATGCAATAGTAACAGTCCTACTCGCTGCGTTCTCTTCTCTTAGCAGATGACTGGTACTCTTCAAGAGACGTCTAGCTGTAATTACAGCACAGTAATATTTATTGACCTGTAAAAGAAATTCTCACATTGCATTTTGTGTTCAATTTTTTTTTCTTCTGTTCGCCACTGCACAGCCTTTCTGTAATAAAGTGGTTTGCAACTAGCGTACCATTCATTGGTCCTCAGCAAAAAGCAAATTGCATTTTTATGTTACTCAGTCTTGCGTGCCGATATTATGTAAAATGGGGGGGGGGAACCTTCTGTGCCAAGTTAGAATTAAACATTATTTCAGCGTTCGTGGCGCTCTCAGCTCAGGCGGCTTCCAGCACAACACTCGCAGATGCAGACACTTCGGGCGGCAAGTCATTTTTTTTTTTATTGCTCGTTAAGTGGCCTCTTGTTTTCTTTTTATAAAGACGCATTACCTATTCTCTGCACAGCAGCGTCTCTAAATTCATTATTGTCCGCCAGTCCCTCCCTCCTTGTTCTGATAATAAATTGGAAAAAGAAGCCCATTAATACCAAATATACTGCAGCAATTATGGAGCATTTTGTATACTTTGGCAAGAGGAGGACTTTTAGGTGAGAAGTTCCTGTGTAGTGTATTTTTAGTAGTAAATATAATAATATAAAAATAATATATATAAAAATATGACAGTTGCTGTTGCTGACTTGTTTTTAAAGCTACAGCCCCCAGTCCATTCTTATAAACTGAACTCCAGGCAAGCCGGTAAATGCAAAGATAAAAACACATTTATGGGTACCTGCCAAAGGATTTGTGTTTTTCCAGTTCTGAAATTTGCACAGCTCCGCCTCACATCATAGCATTGCCTGGCAGGCCTTGAAACCTGTTTTTTTTTTTTTTTTTTTTTAATTAATGTATTTTATTGGGAGTTTATGTGATAGACCAACACAAAGTGGCACATAACTGTGAAGTAGAAGGAAAATGATAAATGGTTTTCATAATTTTTTACAAATTATATGAAAAGTGTGGTGTGCATTTGTAATCAGCCCCCCTGAGTCAATACTTTGAAGAACCACCTTTCACTGCAATTACAGCTGCAAGTCTTTTGGGGATGTCTCTACCAGCTTTGCACATCTAGAGAGTGATATTTTTTGTCCATTCTTCTTTGCAAAATAGTTAAAGATCTGTCAGATTGGATGGAGAGCGTCTGTGAACAGCAATTTTCTTGCCACAGATTTTTAATTGGATTTATTTCTGGACTGTGACTGGGCCATTCTAACACATAAATATTAGACATGTGCACACTGAAATATTTCGTTTCAGAATTTCGTTTTTGTCTGAAAAATAAATTTATTTAGTTACTCCTGAAATTCGTTTTTATTTATTTCGTTAAAAATTGCATTCGTCCAAAAATCCAAATTGAGGTCGAATCTGTCATTGTAGGCTTATGGTGTCTGTCGAATGTTCAAAGAAGATTCGACGGAGCAGCTAAACTGTACAACGCTGTATAGTTTACCTGCTCCGTCGAATCTTCTTAGTACTTTCAAATACACCATAAGCCAAAGTACGTGTGTACTTAATTCTAGCTATTTTACTGCTCCTCCTCTTTGGTGACAATCAGCCAATAACATTCATCATCATCATTATTTTTATTCATCTTTTCTCCCCTACGTCGAATCTTTCCTCCCCTACGTCGAATCTTTCCTCCCCTACGTCGAATCTTTTCTCTCTATGTAGAATAATCTTGGACTAATAGAGTTAAGGTTAGGCACATTTGACCACAGGTTTGATGGACACAGATTGTTATTGTCATCATCATGTCGAATCTCCTGTCTATATCGAACTGTTGTAGCAACGAAAACGAAAATAAAGCATTTGTTTATGTCGGATCTTTCGTTTTTCGGACTCTGCACTTTCGTTATCATTTGTTAAAACGATAACGAAAATACCTGAAATTCGGACGAAAATGCATTTGGACGAAAACGAATGCACATGTCTAATAAATGTGCTTTGATCTAAACCATTCCATTGTAGCTCTGGCTGTATGTTTAGGGTCGTTGTCCTGCTGGAAGGTGAACCTCCGCCCCAGTCTCAAGTCTTTTGCAGACTCTAACAGGTTTTCTTCTAAGATTGCCCTGTATTTGGCTTCATCCATCTTCCCATCAACTCTGACCAGCTTCCCTGTCCCTGCTGAAGAAAAGCATCCCCACAACATGATGCTGCCACCACCATGTTTTACGGTGGGGATGGTGTGTTCAGGGTGATGTGCAGTGTTAGTTTTCCATCACACATAGCATTTTGCTTTTAGGCCAAAATGTTCAATTTTGGTCTCATCTGACCAGAGTACCTTATTCCACATGTTTGCTGTGTCCCCCACATGGCTTCTCGCAAACTGCAAACGGGACTTCTGATGGCTTTCTTTCAAAAATGTCTTTCTTCTTGCCACTCTTCCATAAAGGCCAGATTTGTGGAGTGCACAAATAATAGTTGACTTGTGGACAGATTCTCCCACCTGAGCTGTGGATCTCTGCAGCTCCTCCAGAGTTTCCATGGACCTCTTGGTTGCTTCTCTGATTAATGCTCTCCTTGCCATACCAGTGTGTAATTTAATCTCCGTATAAATACAGCTGTTCTGTGAAGCCCTCAGAGGTTTGTTAGAGAACCTTAGTGAACAATCAGCATCATGAAGGCCAAGGAAAACACCAGACAGGAATAAAGTTGTGGAGAATTTTAAAGCAGGGTTAGGTTATAAAAAAATATCCCAAGCTTTGAACATCTCACTGACCACTGTTTAATCCATCATCCGAAAATGGAAAGAGTATGGCACATTATGTGATAGACCAAGACAAAGTGGCACATAATTGTGAAGTGGAAAGAAAATGATAAATGGATTTCAATTTTTTTTTTTTTTTTACAAATATCTGAAAAGTGTGGCGTGCATTTGTATTCAGCCCCCTTTACTCTGATACCCCTAACTAAAATCTAGTGGAACCAATTGCCTTAAGAAGTCACCTAATTAGTAAATAGAGTCCACCTGTGTGTAATTTAATCTCAGTATAAATACAGCTGTTCTGTGAAGCCCTCAGAGGTTTGTTAGAGAACCTTAGTGAACAATCAGCATCATGAAGGCCAAGGAACACACCAGACATGTCAGGAATAAAGTTGTGGAGAAGTTTAAAGCAGGGTTAGGTTATAAAAAAAAACATCCCAAGCTTTGAACATCTTAAGGAGCACTGTTCAATCCATCATCTGAAAATGGAAAGAGTATGGCACAACTGCAAACCTACCAAGACATGGCCTCCACCTAAACTGACAGGCCGGGCAAGGAGAGCATTAATCAGAGAAGCAGCCAAGAGGCCCATGGTAACTCTGGAGGAGCTGCAGATATCCACAGCTCAGGTGGGAGAATCTGTCCACAGGACAACTATTTGAAAGCCATAAGAAGTCCTGTTTGCAGTTTGCGAGAAACCATGTGGGGGACACAGCAAACATGTGGAAGAAGGTGCTCTGGTCATATGAGATTAAAATTGAACTTTTTGGCCTAAAAGCAAAACGCTATGTGTGGCGGAAAACTAACACTGCACATCACACTGAACACACCATCCCCACCGTGAAACATGGTGGTGGCAGCATCATGTTGTGGGGATGCTTTTCTTCAGCAGGGACAAGGAAGCCGGTCAGAATTGATGGGAAAATGGATAAAGCCAAATACAGGGCAATCTTAGAAAAAAACCTGTTAGTCTGCAAAAGACTTGAGACTGGGGAGGAGATTCACCTTCCAGCAGGACAACGACCCTAAACATACAGCCAGAGCTACATTGAAATGGTTTAGATCAAAGCATATTCATGTGTTAGAATGGCCCAGTCAAAGTCCAGACCTAAATCCAATTGAGAATCTGTGGAAAGACTTAAAAATTGTTGTTCACAGACGCTCTCCATCCAATCTGACAGAGCTTGAGCTATTTTTCAAAGAAGAATGGGCAAAAATGTCACTCTCTAGATGTGCAAAGCTGGTAGAGACATCCCCAAAAATTCTTGCAGTTGTAATTGCAGAAAAAGGTGGTTCTACAAAGTATTGACTCAGGGGGGCTGAATACAAATGCACGCCACACTTTTCAGATATTTTTTTTGTAAAAAATTTTGGCAGCAATCATTTTCCTTCCACTTCACAATTATGTGTCACTTTGTGTTGGTCTATCACATAAAATCCCAATAAAATACATTTTACGTTTTTGGTTATAACATGACAAAATGTGGAAAATTTCAAGGGGTGTGAATACTTTCAAGGGGCTGTATTTACTATACATGCAGCTAGTGATATACCGTATATACTCGAGTATAAGTCGAATTTTTCAGCCCTTTTTTTGGGGCTGAAAGTTTCCCTTCGACTTATACTCGAGTCCGCGCCGTCTGTCTGCATGATCAGCGTGTCATGCAGGCAGACGGCGGCCGGCGTGTGCTGATAATGCACGGAGGCTATTCCAGCTTTCAAAAGCCGCGCCTCCTGCTCTTCTGTGATAGGCTGAACAGCTGTCAGTGTACAGCCTATCACGGACATTCTCTCATCCTCGTCCGTGGTATGAGAATGAGAGAATGTCCGTGATAGGCAGTCAGCGGTCAGCCTATCACAGACGAGAAGGAGGCGCGGCTTTTGAACTGTGGAATGGCCGCCGAACAGTATCATCACACGGCCGCTGTCTGAGGATGGAGATCGCCACAGGAAGGCTACACAGGACACAGGTAGGCTGCACATGCACACAGGACACACATGCACCCATGCACACAGGACACACATGACACACATACACACAGGACACACATGACACACATACACACAGGACACACATGTACAGGACACACATGTACAGGACACACATACATGTACAGGACACACATGTACAGGGTACAGGTAGGCTGCACAGGACACAGGGAGGCAGGCAGCTGCAGATGGACATTATTGACCCTCTGCATTTCTCACCCTCGACTTATACTCGGGTCAATAAGTTTTTCCCAGTTTTTTGTGGTAAATTGGGGGTCTCGACTTATACTCGGGATGACTTATACTCGAGTATATACGGTAACTGGCGCATGTGCTCTGAAGGAACGACCACCTGGGCCGTTCCTTCCGAGCCCTGTGCCGTGAACTGTGGGTTGCGCAAAAGTTACATCATAGCAGCTTCGGCCAGTCACACAGCCGGAGTCCGAGAACCCAGAAGTAAGACGGTGAAGATGGAAGCGCCTGCAGCTCTCACATCTCAGCGCTGGAAGGGCTTTGTTTTAAGGTAAGTTTAACATGATGCGATGCATACTAGCACACTATGACATTAGTTTAGAGGGTACAAGAAAAAAAAAAAAAAGCCCAGAGGTTTACCACCGCTTTAAGATGGAAGTTCCCAGACATGTCTACTGTGGACTCCAAGCTGTTTCTCCCATACAGAAAGACTGATTTAAAAAGAAATAATGTCTGAGCGAAGAAGGTTTGACCAGCAGTTACAACCTGGCTTGGGACTGTATATGTCATTAATAATACAGGAAGCAGAGAGGGAGGAAATTATAAAGCACAGGCTTCAGTGAGTTTCATGAGAGCTGCTCACAGTGGATTAGAGAACTGAGATTTTGGCTTCACGCTATTGTGATATAGGAACGCTCGGAACTCTCCATTTCAGTGTCATACTTAATGGCACTAAAGTGCTCACAGTACAGACCTGCACTACAGTGTACCACAATATATAGTACACACATTGCTTGCTGCGCTGGGAAAAAAAAAAAAAAAAAGTTGACGGGACGGTTTTTATGCCCTTGCTATGCATTGGCAGCATATTGTAAAGGAATGGGCTTCCTTTAAAGTTGAATTCCAGGAATTCGGCCTCTTTTAAAAAAGTGAAGGCACACTATGCATTAAAGCGTAACTCCACTTTTGTTGAGAAAAAAAAAAAACATTCCCCTGATCTATGTATTCTACAGGGATTTTAACAAACGTTTGCTATTTTTTTCCCCCTGCGAAAGTGGAATTACCCTTTAAGTCCAGCTAGGTGCATGACACCCCCTGGACTTCTCTCTAATTACATTTGTCAGGTTTATTGCTCTGCCAGAGAGACACTATGGGATCTGAGAGGAGAGAAACACACAGAGCAGCGATGCCAGCCCCTCCCCCATGCTGCCTATTCACAGAAGCCTTTGTATTTTGTTAGTGTGTTCACATAAAACAAAAGCTTCTGTGATTGGGCAGAGATTAGGTGCCTGGAAACTGGGCAGAGATTAGGTGCCTGGAAATGCAGAAATAGCTGTCTTCTGAGAGTACTATGAAGCTCTCAGATATAAATAATTGAGAGTCATGCACCTCCTAGGACTCATAGTGTGCCATCACTTTTTACCAAGGAGCTGAATTCCTGGAATTCAACTTTGCCACAATACATGTTAGCACGCGTGAAATGCTGCAATACTAACATAGCTGAGGGCAGGTGTAAACCAGCTCCCAAGATCAAGAAAACCTGTATTTGGCGGCTGCCGTTTTTTGATGACCTTCAGAAAATGCTAGCGGCCTGGCTTTCTGTGACTGCAGTCATTTCTGAACCACTGCCTAGAAACAAGCATGTAACCAATAAAGTTGCGCAAGGTTTCTATACATTCTGTAAGTGAGTGCTTCACAGAGTACTTAGTGCAGAACTAAAATCACCATACTTGCCTCCTCTCCAATGGTCTACAGTCTGCGAGGGGTCCCATTGTTGGTGTCGGTGGGAGGAACAGTGCCCCATTGTTGGTGTCAGTGGGAGGAACAGTGCCCCATTGTTGGTGTCAGTGGGAGGAACAGTGCCCCATTGTTGGTGTCAGTGGGAGGGATAATGGAGGGATGGGGTGCTTTAAATTTTTTTTAAATTCATTTTACTTTTTATTTTTTCTGGTACAATATTTTTAATGAAATATAAAAAAAGGGATACAGATGCAACATTCCCATGCAGGGGATAACAGTAGGCTCAAGACAAAACCGCGTGTTTAACTGTTCCTACTGTATAGGGGGTGTTTTTTTTTTTTCTTTTTTCTTAAAAGTATAAACTGTTCAACAGGGATCCTCCAGCCAAGGGTGCCTGAACCTTGAGGCACAGGGGCTGGAATGTGGAACAATCCACGTGAATATATATATAAATATAGCTTAAACTGGTCATCTAATGAGAATAAAAAATAAAAAAGGGGGGGGAGGGCCAAGGAGGCAGGGGGGGGGGGGATGAAAAAGACAATGGAAAGAGAAAAATGAAAGAGACAGGAGAAGAAAGTTCCCCCCAGGCTGGGAGATGGATGAGGTCAATTACTTTTTATTTTTTATTTTTACAATGTCCCTTGAATTATTTATTTTTTTTTTATCACTTTTATTCCTATTACAAGGAATGTAAACATCTCTTGTAATAGAAATAAGCATGACGGGTCCTCTTTACCTTTAAAAAAAAAAAAGTCATTTTGGCTTTAAGAAGAAATAAAATAAATCAGCCCTTTAAGACCGAGAGGCGGAAGTGACGTCAGACATTGCTCTGGTCCTTCAAAGGCATAGAGCCAAGTGAGAGCAAGATGAACTTCCTGCCCAGCCACCGACTGGATCGCTTCCGGTTCTACCAACTGCTCCGGTAAACCTGGAAGACACCGGGGGGGGGGGCACCTCTCCCGCCGTCTTTAAAAGTGATCCTGCAGCAAACGTGCCGCTGGAACCACTGTCGGAAAGCCGTCCGCCTACTGTAAATAAAAATACTGGGGTTATGGCAGTTAGCTGCTGTTATAACCCCGGTATTTAACATCAAAGTAATGACGTATATTTACAGTTAGGCGGTCAGCAAGTGGACTGGTGTTTGGCCAGCTTAAAGGGGATGTAAAGGCAGTAGGTTTTTTATTATATAAATATATTATATAAATAAATTATATATTTTTTTTGAAAGCTGTTTATTTAAGATTTTTCATAAACGCAACAATAAAACAATATAGTACAATACAAAGGCACCATTGATATAAGGCAAAAGCATAAACACACCCAGTAGAACGATATGACCGATTGGATAAAATGACATATAAACAATCAGTCCCGAGTCCCATACAACCTACCAGATTGGTGGTGGGAGGTGGGACTGTCCAGAACTAGGGCATATAGGTTTAGGTGCCTAAAACCAAATAACACCACACACACTCCATTTACACACACCAACACCATAGCGCCATGGTCCCAGACTACTCAGAACAGAAATTTTAATATGACAGCCCATCCGTTCAATATCCGCCTTTCCTATAGGGTCACAGACGACATGGAGGCCGATCTTGATCGGGTGTGCTGTGAAGACAAGACTGTACCCCAAAATGATTTAGATACATCCAACCATGGTTTCCATATTTTGGTAAATTTCTTAGAACATGCTCTACTTTTGTATATTAACTTAAATGTGGGTAGCTCCCCATTAACAGTACGGTATAGAGTTTGAGCCATTGGAGGGGTAGCATCCTTCCAGTGCAGCGAGATTACTTTTTGTGCATAATACAAAACTATGCGTATTAAGGTCTTTGTACCCGGGTATGGGACCTGGGTACAAAGTCATTAAATATGCCTAATAGTCCAACTTCCGGGGTCTGAGGTATTGGAATTGTAAGCTGTTGTTCGAAAAAGCCAAACAAATCCCACCAGAAAGATGTCAGTCCTGGGCAGCTTCAAAACATATGAAGTAGATCTGCATCAGCTAAGCTACATCTGGAACAAACCGCAGCTATTCCTAAGCTCATTGGGGCCAGTTTAGCTGGGGTATAATGTAAATGATGAATACATTTAAATTGGATAAATTGATCAGCAGTGCTAATAATATCTTGAAAACAAACCTCAGTGGCTTCTTCCCAGCCCTCCTCAGAAAGCTCAGGTAATAACACCAACCATATGTTTTTTTTTATCTTAATGCATTCTATGCATCAAGATAAAAAACCTTCTGTGTGCAGCGGCCCCCTAATATTTACCTGATCCCCATCTCTGTCCAACGATGTCCACGAGTCCCTCGGCCGTCCAGGACTCTCCCTCCAGATTGTCCCTTGGCTCCCACTGCTGTCAATCAAAGTCAGTTAGCCAATCAGGAGAGAGAGGGGGTGGGGCCAAACCTCAGCTCCGTGTCTGAATGAACACATGGAGCTGAAAGTCGGCTCGAGTGCCCCCATAGCAAGCTCCTCGCTGTTGGGGCACTGAACGGGATGGAGGGGCCAAGAGCAACAAAGAATGATCTGAGAAAGGGAGGATGTGGGCTGCTCTGTGCAAATCCACTGCACAGAGCAGGTTAATATATACCATGTTTATTTTAAAAAAAAGTTAGACTTTACAATAACTTTAAGGCTTTGGATTGTTAGGATAGATAATTAGCACATTCAGAATTCAGCAGTACCAACCAACATGTTCTCTCACTACAGGTTAAATCTAAAAGGGAAATCTTTTTTTTTTTTTTTTTTTATGTATTTTTTATGTTGTATATTACAAAAATAAAAAATGAAAGAAAATATGGTACTATCTTTTATATCCAGTAAATATATATAAAATAAAAAATAAAAAAAAACATTGCCTGTGGTCTGCTTGAATATTGGAATAGTGGCTGGCAAAGTTCACATCATTGCTGTTATCCCAAGAAAACCCAACGCACACAGATGGGGTTAAACAAGAGACTTTGGTTATTTGTCACCATAGCCATCGGGAAGCGGAAGGTTTAACAAATCGCATTTCTTTGATGGAGGCGGCAATGAAAAAAAGCAGCCTTGGACTAGAATGACTATATAAATCACGCACGAACAGACGGCGCTCGCGTTTTGGAAGGACAATTTCGCGGCTCGTGCGTAGAAGCTCCAGAGAGAATTGCTTAGCGGGAAAAGGGCAGCAAAGAAGCGCAAGAGCTTTTTAACTGGCACCTTATAAAACTATTTTGATGTAACACCCCCAGGCTGTAAGCTAAGTAGCAATATGATCTAAAGAAAAGACAAAACTATGCAATTAGACTCGCAGCGCCGAATTCTCCTCGCTTATATGGCGAAAATTACTAGCTGGAAGTCCTGTGGGAAATTGTTAAGTGGCGTTACATTGATATTGCATGGCGTTTCCACCTGGCTTGATGAAAGATCATTATAGTTTCTGTTCTGGAATACATTTGAACTTAAAGCACACCTTAACAATTTGGCATCTTTCCAGGCTGAATTGAAAAGAAAGCATTAAACTTAGCACACTGAGAACACAGTTTGCCGTCGGAGGCCTGTTGTGTTTGTAGACAGGCATTGCTGTCGAAGAGAACCATGCCATCCAGCTCCCTCAATTCCACCTGTTGCTGGCAACCCTGTATTCTAGAACAGGAGTCTCCAAACTCTTCAATAGGAGGACCACATCATATAGTTTTCAATTATTTGCAAGCCAAAAAAAAAATTTTAATGAATAAAATTTGAATGAATAATTATGTTTTCCTTGGTGCTTTTACAGGAGATGGTCAGAGACTGGGGACATGACACAGGAGATGGTCAGAGACTGGGGAAATAACTCAGGAGATGGTCAGAGACTGGGGACATGGCGCAGGAGACGGTCAGAGACTGGGGACATGGCGCAGGAGACGGTCAGAGACTGGGGACATGATGCAGGAGACGGTCAGAGACTGGGGACATGACACTGGAGACGGTCAGAGACTGGTGACATGACGCAGGAGACGGTCAGAGACTGGGGACATGGCGCAGGAGTTGGTCAGATACTGCAAACATGATTCAGGAGACGGTCAGAGACTGCAAACATGACGCAGGAGTTAGAGACTGCAAACATGATACAGGAGACGGTCAGAGACTGCGGACATGACGCAGGAGACGGTCAGAGACTGCGGACATGACGCAGGAGACGGTCAGAGACTGCGGACATGACGCAGGAGACGGTCAGAGACTGCGGACATGACGCAGGAGACGGTCAGAGACTGCGGACATGACGCAGGAGACGGTCAGAGACTGCGGACATGACGCAGGAGACGGTCAGAGACTGCGGACATGACGCAGGAGACGGTCAGAGACTGCGGACATGACGCAGGAGACGGTCAGAGACTGCGGACATGACGCAGGAGACGGTCAGAGACTGCGGACATGACGCAGGAGACGGTCAGAGACTGCGGACATGACGCAGGAGACGGTCAGAGACTTGGGACTTGACACAGGAGATGGTCAGAGACTGGGGAAATAACTCAGGAGATGGTCAGAGACTGGGGACATGACGTAGGAGATGGTCAGAGACTGCAAACATGGCGCAGGAGACAGTGAGAGACTGCAAACATGACACAGGAGACGGTGGGAGACTGCAAACATGACGCAGGAGACGGTCAGACATGTAGACACAGATGGTTAGAGACTGGGGACGTGACACAAGAGACAGTCAGAGACTGGGGACATGACACAGGAGACGGTCAGAGACTGGGGACATGACACAGGAGATGGTCAGAGACTGGGGACATGTTAAAGAATTTGTTGTAGACTAGGGACGTGCTTCGGGGTACAATTATAGACTGGAGACAAATTACATCAGGCTGCTAGAAATCACTACTATAATTTAACAATAGGGAAATGCAGATCCGTGTCTTCAGGGACCCTCAGGGCTGCACACAAAGGGCCACAGGTTGGGTACCAGGGCAGTAGAGTCTACATCAGACCTCCGCTCCTTACACCATAGTGCCCATAAAAGTCCCCGCTCCCGCCATTTTTTTACATGAGAACATCATAGTCCACGCCTACCTCATACACTTACTATAATGAGGGAAAGGGAAAAATGGGATTTTAATGAGGCCATGGCCTGGTAAGGCCATGCGCCTCCATCCCTATCGATATGCAAAAACAAAACAGAGTTGGGACTTTGGTCGAAGCACATGATTGCAAAAGAATAACTTGATGAATATAGGATGTTAATTCATATACATTCACTACATACATTATACATATACATTATACATACACTGCTTTATGGGGCATACACACGGTCGGACTTTTCGTCTACAAAAGTCCGACAGCCTGTCCGACAGACTTCCGGCGGACTTTCGGCAGACTTTCGGCGGACTTGTGGCAGACTTTCTAACGAACAGACTTGCCTACACACGACCACACAAAAGTCCGACGGATTCGTACGTGATGACGTACACCGGACTAAAATAAGGAAGTTGATAGCCAGTAGCCAATAGCTGCCCTAGCGTGGGTTTTTGTCCGTCGGACTAGCACACAGACGAGCGGATTTCTGGGTCCGTCGTAGTTACGACGTAAAGATTTGAAGCATGTTTCAAATCTAAAGTCCGACGGATTTGAGGCTGAAAAAGTCAGCTGAAAGTCCAGGGAAGCCCACACACGATCGGATTACCAGCCAGCTTTAGTCCGTCGGCGTCCGTTGGACTTTTATAGACGAAAAGTCTGACCGTGTGTATGCCCCATTAGAGTTTCCGTAGGCCTTTTGGTAGCCTCCCTGACCAGTTTCCTCCTTGCCCTTTCATCCAGTTTGGAGCGACGTCCTGATCCAGGGAGGTTCTGTGTTCTACCAAATACCTTCCTTTTCTTAATAATAGACTTCACTGTGCTTCTAGGCATTGATAAAGCCTTTGAATTTTTTGTTGTATCTATCTCCTGACTTGTGCCTGTCCACAGCTTTCTCCCGGAGATCTTTTGACCGTGCCTTGCCACCCATAGTTGATTGTTTGCTTCAGTTGCAATACCAGGGACTGAAATGCTCCAGGAAAGCTCTTTTCATGCTGAGCTAATCAAAATGACCACCGCTGATCACAGTTGAAAGCCAAAATGTAATTGAGAAGGTGATTAGCTACACCTGATTGAGTCATTTTTAGGAAGGGGGTGATCCTTTTTCCAACTCCGTGATTCTGATTTTTGAAATTTGTTTTAATTTTTTTCTGAAATGTTGATGTTAGATTTTTCACTTGGATGTTATAAGTTGCAGTAAATACAGCTGGATAAGAACAAAAATTGTGTCTGTCTTCATTTCAGGCAACAAAGCAGCAAAATGTGATTATTTTAAAGGGGAAGGGGAATTGTCTGCTTCTCTCTTTTTGTACTGGTACAAAGTGGTTACGTTTTACAGCTCCCTTCCACAATGCAAATCTGTGAGTCGGCCAACCCTCTGAAAACAATGATTATCCAGCGATTTTTGAGAGGGGGCGCAATAGTCGCTGAGACAGTTGAGTCTCCACTAGTGGCTAACATTAAAATTGTTATTTCAAGAACCAAAATGTAGAACAAGCTTGTAAAAAAAAAAGTTGATAGCCAAAATACTTCCTCCCTTAAGCAGCAAAATACAGGAAATACATTAGTAAGAGATGTTTGTATTCCATTGACCATTCATCCCTGAGATGTATACAGCTCTGCCACATAGCACAGCCCTGTCTAGCAGGGGAGAAACACTCAAAAGATAAGGAAACAAGCAGTGCCGGTGTTGCTTGTTTCCTAATCTTGTCTCCACAGAGCCACTTCTTCTCTGCTAGCTGGCTGCTTGTCTACACCTGTGACACCCTTTAGATTTATGGACTTGCCTTAGCCTGGACTGCCCATTTTATACGAAATATTCTCCTCTAAAACTGCTGATGTGGTGTATGCACCACCATTATTGTACCCGTGACCCCCTATGTCCCCTGCCTGCAACGCTCCCCCTAGCGCTTATCCTATTCCCACGAGAAAAGCTCATATATGCCTGTGAGAGTTTTTATTTGGACAGGAATTGGAAGGGGCTCAACATAATGCTAAAAAATACAAACATTTTTTCATTTCATGAAAACCATCCCTAAAAAAAATTTAAAAAATTTTTTAAAAATCTGATGGATTGTTTTTATTCAATTTTAGGTTTTTGCCTTATGTCGGAATGGTAACTATCGTGATGAATGATTATCCCAAATTTAAGGTAAGCAGAACGTAATGTTTTCTTACAGCTGACCTAAACCCTCTCCTTATCTTTATCTGTCCTCTCCACCTACCACGATTTACTGTTATATTAGTACTGTTATATTTTTTTTTTTCCTTACTGGAAGTTGTTGGTACCTCTTGGACTTCCAAATTGTGCTTTGTTTAATAAATGGGGACACACTTTGCTAACAGTGTTTAACCACTTCAATACCAGACATTTTCCCCTTTCCTGCCCAGGACAATTTTTAGCTTTTAGAGCTGTCGCACTTTGAATGGCAATTGCGCGGTCATACAACACTGTACCCAAATGACATTTTTTTCATTTTCTTACCACAAATAGAGCTTTATTTTGGTGGTATTTGATCCCCACTGGGGTTTTTATTTTTTGCTAAATAAACTAAAAAAGACTGAAATTTTTGAAAAAAAAAAAAGTTTCTTAGTTTCTGTTATAAAACTTTGTTTTTTCCTTCACTGACGGGCACTAATGAGTTGGCACTGATATGTAGAATTGATGGGCACTTATATGCAGCACTGATGGGCACCACTCATGAGGTACTGACAGGTGTTACTGGTGGGCACCTGCTGTCACTGTGGGCACTGATTGGCACTGTGGTGGGCACTGACAGGCGTTTCTGATGGGCACACTGACTGACAGCTGATGGGCACTGATTGGCATTGTTGTGGCACCTCTCATGGGGGCTGCACTGATAATCAATGTGCTGATTATCAGCGCAGACCCCCAAACCCCCCACCCCGATCGGCTGTCCCTGTCAGCGCAAACCGAGGAAAGCCATTTACTGGCACTTCCTGGTTCACGCGATGACCAGCTGTGATTGGTCACAGCTGATCACGTGGTAAGGAGCCTCTGTCAGAGATGCGGTGTGACACACAGCACCACAGATCGCCGCGCTGCGCGCCGCCATGTTGTCCTGCTGGACCTCGTATGACGACCATTCAGGATAACTCAACCACCGCCCAGTCGTCATTCCGCTATAGGACGGCGGAAAGTAGTTAAAGCTCAACTTGGGGTGGGGTGGAATGTAAAATTGTCCCTTGCAATGTGGCTGTGCCTGTACTGCAAGGGTTAATTGCTTGCTTAGGTCTAGACCAGGGATCTCCAAACTACGGCCCTCCAGCTGTTGCCGAACTACACATCCCATGAGGTATTGTAAAACTCTGACATTCACAGACATGATTAGGCATGATGGGAATTGAAGTTCCTGAACAACTGGAGGACCAGAGTTTGGAGGAATAGAGGAACAATAAAAGAAAATTATCATACCTGATCCTCCGCTAGACTTCTCCTGGAAGCTCCTTCTCCCCCATGCTCCAATGGCCAGAAACAAAACAAAAAAAACACCTGAAAGGCACACTCACAGGTGTGAACCTAGCCTAAGACATAAAATGTAGATGCTTGTATTAACCACTTGCAGACCGCGCTATAGCTGAATGACGGGTACAGCACGGGCGGCTAGTTCTGGGAGGCTGCCCTATGACGGCGTCCTGCTATCACACCTACCGCATGCCTGCTGCGGGCCGCGTGCTCTGTGATCACAGTGTCTAAAGGAAACTTCTAATCGCTGATTGAGGTAAAGAGCCAATCAGCAGCTCTTTACTACCAATCACAGCTGATCACGGATGTAAATAGAAGCTGGTTATCGGTGCCGCCTCATCAGCGCAGCCTCATCAGTGAAGGAGAAAAAGTACCCGTGTGCAAAATTTTATAACAACTACGAAAAAGTTTTTTTTCCATTTAGCAAAAAAAATAAAAATTAAAACCCAGTGGTGATTAAATACCAGCAAAAGAAAACTTTGTGAAAAAAAAAAAAATGATAAAAATGTAATTTGGATACAGTGTTGTATGACCGCGCAATTGTCATTCAAAGTGTGACAGCACTGAAAACTGAAAAATTGGCCTGGGCAGGAAGGGTTGTGAAAGTGCCCTGTAAGCAAGTGGTTAAAATACAGCTAATGGTATATGAATAAATTCAGAGCTGCATTATTTCTGTCGAATATACTTCCCTGGAGTGTTTTCTTTTCAATAATTTGTATTATTTTTTCAATAAAAAGGAAGTATACCTCTTGTATCTTTTGACCTTCTTTCTTAGATTGTAAGCTCTAAGGAGCAGGGCCCTCTGATTCCTACTGTATCAAAGTGTATTGTATTTGTACTGTCTACCCTCAAGTTGTAAAGCGCTACGTAAACTGTTGGCGCTATATAAATCCTGTATAATAATAATAATAATAAGTATACAAAACGTAGTGGGGTTGACACGTGCATACAATCGTCTCCCTTGCACAGAAAAGAAAGGTAAAAAGGGAATACATTATATAAAGAGGGGATAAGAGCAAGTGTGAATCAAATTTCCCAACTTTGGTTATGTGAAATAACAATAATCAGCCTATGTATCTTCAATATTAGAATCCATGCATTCCTGGAGGGTTTTTTTTATATAAACAAATGACATTTTTTAAATATCCAATATTTTTATCTCTATTTTCAGTACGCGGTTTTGGCAATCATGGGAGCTTTTGTACTTTTAAAACGCGAATCTTAACCTTTGAAGTCGGCGTTCACAAGATGAAGAAAGGAATCACTGTATTTAATATATTCCGTGGATTTTTATTTCTGTAACAGAATAATTGCAATCGTGCCATCCATCACTGACCTGTACAGTAAATGTCAGAAGTCATTCTTACTGCTATTTATTTTACTGTTAGGGGGTTTTTTCGTTTGTACATCGAATCATGTCAGATTTTATGGCAAAGTGCTTTTCTAATAATGTGAGCCAATAAAATGCTGAAACACCGAGCGCTTGGTGATTATTATTACATTGTCATGTCTGTGGAAGCATTTACCGAGGGTATGCTAACAGTGCAATTAGTTCTTCTTGTGTTGTTTGCATACACAGAGCTCTCTGTTGTCACTCGCTCCGACGATCGGCGGGTCCTGGACATAAATCATGAACTGAACCCCGTGATTTGGGGAGGTGTGGGTTGGAGAGTGTGACCATGTTTTATGTTACAACCTAAATAGGAGTATAATAAGAAACATGCTCTGAAAGATTAAAGTGATTGTAAAGGCAGAAGTTTATTTTTTTTTTTATCTTAATGCATTTTATGTGCAGCTCCCGCCACAGCCCCCCTGATACTTACCTGACGTCCATCTCTATCCAACAATGTGCATGAGTGCCTCGGCCTTCTGTGACTCTCCCTCCTGATTGGCTGAAACACAGAAGCGGCGCCATTGGTCAATCAAAGCCAATTAGCCAATCAGGAGAGAGGGAGCGGGGCTGAACCAAGGCTCCATGTCTGAATGGATACATGGAGCCTCAGCTTGGGTGCCCCCATAGCAAGCTGCTTGCTGTGGGGGCACTCAACAGGAGGGAGGGGCCAAGAGCACCGAAGAGGACTCGAGAAGAGGAGGATCTGGGCTGCTCTGTGCAAAACCAACTGCATAGAGCAGGCAAGTATAACAGGTTTGTTATTTTTAAAGAAAAAAAAAGAAGAAGACTTGTTTTCAAACAAAATGAACTGATATGCATGGTCTTCTCCTGAAACGTTTACATCTTCAAGGAAAATCTTTTTTCTGGCTGTGACTGTGCAGTCAATTCCATAGACTTCTGTGGGATTGTTTCTGGCCTCAGGAGGCAGCTCCATAGTCTATGCAGATCCAATGTGCAGGCACACAGGAGAGGGAAGGTTACTTTATGTCGGGGAAAGATTGTACAAAAATAAGTGAATTGTTTGAGTGCACTTATACCTTTAACCACTGCGCATCCGTGCCAACTCTGACACTTCACTACTAAAAAGTCATTTTTTTTTTCTAGAAAATTACTTAGAACATCCAAACATTATATATACTGTGTGTGTGTGTGTGTGAATATATATATATATATAAATGATGGTGTTACAATTTTTTATGTCGCACAGTATTTGCGCAGTGTTTTTTAAATGCAATTTTTGGGGAAAAAATACACTTTAATGAATTTTATTGCACACAAACACAATATAATACCCATTTCTTTTGTAAAATATAAAAGATGTTGTTACACCAAGTAAATGGTTACCTAAAATGTCACACTTTAAAAATTGCGTCAGCCCATGGAATGGCGGCAAACTACGGTGCTTAAAATTCTCCCTAGGCGACACTTTAAATGCCTTTTTACAGGTCACCAGTTTACAGTTATATTTACAGTTATACAGAAGGTCTGGTACTAAATTTATGGTTCTCACTCTGATGTTCGGGACTACACCTCGCAAGTGTGGGTGCGATTACCATTTACATATGCGTGTTGGAATAACGTATGTGTTCGCATTTGCACGTAAGCACGGGGGCGGGGGGTGGCATGGGCGCTTAAAATTTTTTAAAATATTTATTTTCTACAAAACTTTAACCACTTCCCGTCCGCCCTATAGCGGATTGACGTCCGGGAAGTGGTTCTGTTATCCTGACTGGGCGTCATATGACGTCCAGCAGGATAACATGCCGCCGTGCGCCCCCGGGGGCGCGCATCGCGGCAATCGGTGGAGCGGTGTGTCAGCCTGACACACCGCTACACTGATCTTGGTAAAGAGCCTCCGGCGGAGGCTTTTTACCACGTGATCAGCCGTGTCCAATCACGGCTGATCACGCTGTCAATGGGAAGAGCCGTTGATCGGCTCTTCCTCACTCGCGTCTGACAGACGCGAGTAGAGGAGAGCCGATCGGCGGCTCTCCTGGCAGGGGGGGTCTGCGCTGATTGTTTATCAGCGCAGCCCCCCCTCAGATCACCACACTGGACCACCAGGGATTGCCACTAGGACCACCAGGGAAGAGGCAACATGTGGATGGCCAGGTATGTACACCATGGCCATCCACAAATGGGCACTGATTGGCACCATTATGTCCAAGATCTGCCCAGCAATGCCCCTAATGTTTTATCAGTGCCACCTGTCATTGCCCATTGGTGCCACCTGTCAGTGCCCATCAGTGCCACACATCAGTGCCACCCATAAGTACCCATCAGTGCCACCCATATGTACCCATCAGTGCCGCCTACAAGTGCCCATCAGTGCCGCATACCAGTGCCGCCTATCAGTGCCACCTCATTGGTGCCACCTCATAGGTGCCCATCAGTGCCGCCGTATCAGTGCCCATCAGTGCAGCCATATCAGTGCCCATCATTGAAGGAGAAAACGTACTTATTTACAAAAAATTTTAACAGAAACAAATAAAAACTTGTTTTTTTTCGAAAATTTTCGGTCTTTTTTTTATTTGTTGCGCAAAAAATAAAAACCGCAGAGGTGATCAAATACCACCAAAAGAAAGCTCTATTTGTGGGAACAAAATGTTAAAAAATTTGTTTGGGCACAGTGTTGTATGACTGCGCAATTGTCATTCAAATTGCGACAGCGCTGAAAGCTGAAAATTGGCCTGGGCGGGAAGGTGTCTAAGTGCCTGGTATTGAAGTGGTTAAAAAAATTTGGCTTTTTGGATTAACATCCCTTGTGCAACATGGGCCGTGACAGGTCCTCTTTATGGAGAGTACTGGGGTCCCCAAATCTCTCCTCTGGCCTCCAATGCAACCGATTAGACTCAGATCAGTCTGGCTGCTAAAGGCCAGGTAAACAAAGAAGCGGAAGTGACAACATACTAGTCGCTTCCTGTTTCCGGAGTCACAGAAAGAGAGGAACAACGTCGGTTCCTCTCTCTTTGTTCTCTGCGGCCATCGCCACCGTTCCCATCGCTCCCAGGCTCCGAGATCAGATGGCAAAGCCTGGGAAAGCCACTCGATTACACAGAAGTAATCGAGTGGCTAGTTCTGCTAGAAAGGGAATTGCTGGCTGAAATTTTTCATACGGGGATGATGCCTGTATAAGGTGCAGGTATCATCCCGGTATAACCACTGCAACCCGAGGACATCCATGGACATCCTACAGGTGGCAAGTGGTTAAACCATGGTGATTGTCTTGTTCATGAGTTGACCAGGTTTGCTTTTCAACTTAGCTGAACTTCTTACAAAACTAGCAAAAATTTTAACAGGCGTTTTTGACTTGGAACCTGAGAACAAAATAAATATTTTCCAGTCCGTTATTTATTTTGCTTTTAACATTAACTCATACTATTTTTCATGGAGGGATAGTTCCAGTAAATCAGGTGTGGAGGATCCACATCCAGCTTTTTCATGCACTACAGCACATATGTCAAACACAAAGCCCACCAGGCCTTTTCATGTGTGCTAATGGCTGACAATAATGTGATATTCATTTAAATTCATGATATTAATAAAAAGTTGATATATATATATATATATATATATATATATATATATATATATAAATATATAATTGTATTTTAAAAACTGTAATTTGCACCCTGAATCTTCTAGGGGAAGGTTTGGGACTTTGTATGAGGCAAGTGACCGACAATTAAGTAAAAAAAGAGTATAGACATGTTTATTTCCTAAAGTCCCAAACCTTCCTCTTTAATTTTCTGATATAGGGATGGAGGCATGTGCTTGCACATGCTTCACTTAAAGTCCCACTAACCTTCCCTTTTATACATCCTGAATCTTCAGCTTCGGCACCAAAATTTCCATTCGGTGCACCTCCTAATAAGAACGACTGGTCTAGTTTACTCCTGCCAATACCAAGAGCAGTTATCAAAGTGATGTGGCTGAGAAGTGCTGCTCCATTACCCTTTTAAAGACTTTAGGTCCTTCAGTGGTTGAAGAAGGCCCCCCCAGGCCAGACACAGAATTCTGTAATAAATCCCAAATAACCTGTATCTGCTCTCTGTTTTTAGAGTCACTGATTGGAAGTAAAAATTGCTTTTCCATGAAGATTTCAGCCAGTAGCAGGAAGCAATGCAGTTTCTTTTGTTCTGTGGATTCCGACGGTATTGTTATCCTTATTGACCTAAAAATGTGAATCCTCTCGTTTACCTCCTAAGGATTTGGCTCCTGTTCTTATGCAGGTGTATCTGGATTTTTTTTGGGGATGTTTCCTGGATTGGATATTGACCTAGAATTGACAGTTCTTGTGGTGCTTTTTACTTTGCATCTGTTCTACATCTGTTTCTGCATTTCATGTCCTCTAAAGAACTGCTTACACAACCAGCGTGTTTTAATAATTTACCAGTAAACAACTGAAGGCCTCCATCTGTTAAAAAAAAAAAGAATGTTTCACTCCCTTGACGTGTGCCCTCATACAGCGTTCTCTAGTCCTGTACAGGTGAATGAGACGGGTGGGTTTTTTTTATAAGTGTATGGCCAACCCAAATGTTTTTTTTTGTTTTGGATAAAATGAGGAAAGATTAGAATCTCTCAAGTTTCTTCTGCAATCTGAGGCTCCATTATTGAGATTTTCTGCCCAGAAAACAATATTTTACCAGGCAGGAAGTGGTAGGAACTCTTCATTAGCAACAGACAAATAAAAGTACTTTACTTTTGTTGAGTTTGTCCAATTTCTTTTCACCAACAATTGTTTAAAATGATTGTAAAGTGTTTGTTATTTTTAAACAAAAAAAAAACAAACAAAATGTTATACTTACCTGCTCTGTGCAGTGGTTGTGCACAGAGCAGCCCAGATCCTCTTCTTCTCCGGTCCCTCCCTGGGGCTTCTGGCCCCTCCCTCCTGCCGAGTGCTCCCCACAGCAAGCAGCTTGCTCTTGGGCACCTGAGCCGAGCTGCTGCTGCTCTGTGTCCATTGCTTGGCCCTGCCCCTCTCTCTCTCCTTATTGGCTCACTGACTTTGCAGCAGTGGGCACCAATGGCCTGTCTCAACCAATCAGGAGGGAGAGTCCCAGGCAGACAAGGTTCTCGTGCAATATCGCTGGATCGAGATGGGGCTCAGGTAAATATTGTGGGGGGGGCTGCTGCCCACTGAAGGTTTTTCTTTTATCTTAATGCATAAAGATAAAAAAAACCTTCTGCCTTCAAAACCACTTTAATGTCTTCCATGACACCATCAAGAGGTGCTTCTCATCAGCTTTGAGAAATGGGGCTCATTTATTTACTCTTAGCTATGGACAAGATTTGCTAAAAGATCTGTAGTTCTGTTCAGCTAGACTTGTGATTCAAGCACTCTTGCCAGACAGCACATCCAGGTCTTCAACCTCCACTGTAATAGCACATTTAAAGAATATGTCACCCCAACATGTCAAATTCCTGATATGTGCCTGCTGTACCATGTACTTATATGAAAAAGTATCCTGTTCTTTGTATTGCTTCCCTTGTGTGAAGTATCTGGTGTTCCCACCAGTTCCTCTGCATTCCTATTAAAAACTGACCACACTGGGCATGAGCGCACAGCATGGTCAGTTTTCTGGCTGTGCTGAGAACTCGGCCTGCTCTCCTCCAATTTTCAGACTTGTGCCATTTTCATCCGATCTCCCCATAGAGGAGAGCGGGGCTTTCACAGTTTCATCTCGTTACAGTGAGCAGAGATGGACCCGTCATCCGCCTGCTCAGCAAAACTGAGTCTGCCGGGTGGAAAGCCCATGTGAAAGGACCCTTTGCTTTTTTTTTTCTCGTTTCACCTGGTGATCTGGCCAGTGACACACCTATTAGAGTGCCTACAGTCCGGATGCAGGAGCACAGGGGAACCTTTGAACAACAGCATTGTCAGTCTGGGGGGGAGGGGGGGTGTTAGTGTATCTAAGTCTGCTAGCCCAGCTAACAAATTGATCACCAGGTGAAAATAAGGTAAAGAAAGCTTAAAAAGGAAAAAACGAGTGCAGCCACCAAATCTAATTGGTAAGCTGCAATATAATAATGTTTGCTTTAACCAATTCTATATCTTCAGACATGCTGAGACTGCTGCATACTGCTTTAGAGGAGAAATCAATTATTAGATTTTTTTTTTTAGATCATTGTTAGTGTGTCCACAAGACAAGGCAGAATGAAAGGTGCCTGTCCAGTAAATGTTCATGGGAAGTTCATAACTGGAAGTTTTCAGCAGTCAAATCAGACTGCTCTCCCACATACATACAGTCATGGCCAAAAATATTGGCACCCCTGCATTTCTGTCAGATAATAATGCACCACTTCGCCCAGAAAATTGTTGCAATTACAAATGTTTAGGCATTCCCATGTTTCTTTATTTTCTTTGTATGGATATGACACAAAAAAGCGGAGAAACAAAAAGCCAAATCTGAAACTTTCCACGCAAAACTCCAAAAATGAACTGGACAAAATCATTGGCACCTTCTCAAAATGGTAAGAAATAATTGCATTCCAAGTTTGTGATGCTCCTGTAATTTGTAATTAACCACTTCAATACCGGGCACCATAGGTGTGCACAGAGGGGGTGTGCCTGGGCAAACCCTAATCACTATGTGCCGTGTCAATTTCCCCTACTCCCCCCGCCCCCCCCCCACGCCAATTCTCCTCTCCCCCCTGCTTCTGCGTGGAATGTTTCAGGATGGAAAGTGGGGCAAGGGTCTAGTAAATATGTCATTTACCGCCCCCTTCCTTTTCTAAATGAACACAGTGAACACCCTCGCTCACTGTGTCCATTCATGACTGAAGCATAGTAAACTGTGTTTGCTATGCTTCAAGTTGTGAATGAACATGAAGTCGCTCAGAGCACTTCCTTTTCATTCACTGCCCCATGCAGCTGAGGTTGCAGAGAAAGGCATGTGTGTTTGAGCTTTGGGGTGCACACCCTAATGCAATAGGCTGCGCACACCTACGCCGGGCACTTCCTGCCCAGACCAATTTTCAGCTTGCAGCGCTGTCGTACTTTGAATGACAATTGCGCGGTCATGCTACACTGTACCCAAACTAAATTTTTATCATTTTGTTCCCACAAATAGAGCTTTCTGTTGGTGGTATTTGATCACCTCTGGGATTTTTATTTTCTGCTAAACAAATAAAAAAAGACCGAAAATTTTGAAATAAAAATGTTTTGTTTCAGTTACTAAACTTTGTAAATAAGTAAGTTTTCTCCTTCACTGATGGGCACTGATGGGGCTGCACTGATGGGCATGATAAGGCGGCACTGATGGGCACTGATGAGGTGGCACTGATAGGTGGCACGGATGGGCATGAATAGGTGGCATGGATGGGCACTGATAGGTGGCACTGATGTACTGTTATGTATGGTACTGATGGATGCCAATCAGTGCCAAACAATAATGCCTGCCAATCAGTGATGGCCATCGCGGGCACTGATTGGCATCTCTGGTGGTCTAGGGTGGCATACCTTGTGGTGACATCCCTGGTGGCCCTAGTGGCATCCCTGGTGGTCCAGTGTGGGCATCTTTGGGGGGCCTGCGCTGATAATTGATCAGCACCAGAGAGTGCAGCTGATCGGCACAGACCCCCCTGTCAGAGGAGCAGCTGATCGGCTCTCCTCTACTCGTGTCTGACAGACGCAAGTGAGGAAAAGCTGATCACCGGCTCTTCCTGTTTACATCGTGATCAGCTGTGATTGGACATGGCTGATCACGTGGTAAAGATTCTCGGTCAGAGACTCTTTACCGAGATCGTAGTTGCGGTGTGTCAGACTGACACACCGCAACAACAATCGCCGCGATGCGTGCCCCCGGGGGACATCATAAGACACCCAGTCAGGATATCGAAACCACTTTGCCGCCGTCATTTTGCTATATGGCAGGCAGCAAGTGGTTAAACTCACCTGTATCAATTACCGGTGCTGACAATATAGAAATCACACCGGCAACCAGTTAAGATGGTGAAAAATTGACTCAACCTTTCTGTTGTGTGTCTCTGTGTGCCACACGGAACATGGAGAAGAGCAATCGCATCAAAGAATTGTCTGAGGATTTGAGAACAAAAATTGTGGAAAAGCCAGCACTCCTCCAGCCACAGTAAACAAAGGATGTGAGAGAAGAGAGACCGGCTTACGTGCACACAGTCTGGCACACCTCTCAGTCAGGCAACATGGGTATGAGTGGGTGGAGGATACACACAATGGTATTGCAACTCACCATCAGGTCACACACTGCAATTAATCCACTCTCTGCTCTGCACCCAGGTGACTGTTGGCACCCCTAAACTCAGTGCTCTGGATTCTGCCCAGGCTGCCTATATGCAGCAGTGATGGTGCACTCTGGACAGCAATGTGCACTCTCTGGTCTCCTTTATGGCAAGAGAAACTTAAGTCTTGCAGAGCCCGAGAAAATGCAGTTCAAAAGCTCTTGATTACAGTAGAGCAGGGGTCTCAAACTGACGGCCCTCCAACTGTTGCAGAACTACAAGTCCCATGAGGCATTGCAAGACTAACAGTTACAAGCATGACTCCCACAGACAGAGGCATGATGGGAATTGTAGTTCTGCAACAGCTGGAGGGCCACCAGTTTGAGACCCCTGCAGTAGAGTCTATTTTCTCAGGACAACAGTTCCCACAGTGCAGTGCTGCCATACAAGACTGCTCAGCAGCTCCCCCCTTGTTGATATAATTGTTAACCAGTTCAGCAACACAGGACAGCAGCTACAGAGGGCAGCCGCAGCCAGTGTTTCTCTCACTCTCCATTGTTAGCCAAACACCTGGCTACATGTGTTTATTAATGTCATTGCAGTACACAGGTGGAGTTAGCCTTTAAAGGGAAATTATATATATATATATATATATATATATACACACCCTGTTTTCCCGAAAATAAGACCTAGCGTGACTGTCGGTGATGGCTGCAATATAAGCCGTACCCTGTTTTCCCGAAAATAAGCCCTACCCTGAAAATAAGACCTACAAGGACTTCAACTACAGCTTATTTGGGGGGTAGGGCTTATATTGCAGCCATCACCGACAATCACGCTATGTCTTATTTTCGGGGAAACAGGGTATATATATATATCGTGTACAATTGCTACATAAGCCATATTGTAATTCAATGTTATTAAAAATAGCTTTCCTTTTGCAAGCTGCAGCGCTGCAGGTTTCTCGAAATTTTATTGCACTTGCACAGAATCTGGTGCAGGTGTGCATAGTAACCAATCAGCTTTTAGCTGATTGTTCAATTAAGCCTTGCCAATAAGGCCGGGTTCACACTGGTACGACACGACAGTCGTGCGACTGCGCATCTGACTTTGCCCTGCGACTTGACATCCGTCCGACTTCAATGAACGGGGACCTGACTTTGATCCCGATAATACCAGGCACTTTGTGTCTGGTATGAATCTTTAGGGGAAAGTCCACACCAAATTAAAAAAAAACAGCATGGGTCCCCCCTCCAAGAGCATACCAGGCCCTTCGGTCTTTTAAGGGGAACCCCCACGCCGACAAACCGGCATGGGGTCCCCCCCAAAATTCATACCATACCCAGGCCGCGCCCCTTATGAAGTCACTGCCCCATCATGTCCTGGGTGGTGACGTCATAAGGGGCGGGGCCTCCAGGTGACGTCACCTGGTGACCCCCGCCCCATGCCAATATAAGTAGTGGCACACTGCGCACCCAGCACTAGAGTGGAAGAGAGCGTTGAGTCAACATGGGAAGAAGAACAGGGAGAAGACAGCGGAGAAGACCTGGCAAAAGAGCAAGAAGACAGCGGCCAAGACTCGGCAAAGGCAGAAGACAGTGGACAGAGGGAAAAGAATCAGGGAGGGCTAGAAGACAGCAGGGGAGAAGACCCAGAGAGGGGAGAAGAACCAGCAGAGGCAGAAGACTCGGAGATGGGAGAAGAAATCCAAAGCTGCCTTAATAAATTACTGTATTTATTGGCGTATAACACTCACTTCTTCACCATGAAAATCAGGTGCAAATCGCGTGTGCGTGTTATATGCCAATCCTTCAATTTCGGCTGCCTCGGAGGCAACGGGGGGGGGGAATGGGACGAGTGCCGTCAGATTTTATACAGTGAGAATCTCCTGTTTACTTGGCGGCCTCTGTAATAGGAAGTCAGTAGATGGCAATGGCGAGGCTGCTGCATTGATGGCAATGGTGAGGCTGCATTGATGTGGACTAAGGACTAATAAGGCTGCATTGATGGCACTTGTGAGGCTGCAGGTGGACATTGGTCAGGTTGCATTGATGACAATGGTGAGGCTGCAGATGGGCACTGACCCTTATTTTGCTTCAAAGTTCCTTATTTAATATTTAAGTTTTTTTCCTGAAACTTCCCTCTTAAAATGAATGTGCGTTTTATACGCCGATAAATACGGTACTTTAAAAACCTGTGTACTGTGTTTTATTTTTTTGACACTTTTTTTTTTTTGTAGGTAAATGGGTAGGGGTAAAATGTACCCGGTACTCATTCACATAGGGTGGGGGGCTGGGATCTGGGAGCCCCCTTGTTAAAGGGGGCTTCCAGATTCTGATAAGCCCCCCGCCCGCAGACCCCAACAACCAATGGCCAGGGTTGTCGGGAAGAGGCCCTTGTCCTCATCAACATGGGGACAAGGTGCTTTGAGGTGGAGGGGGGGCGCAAGGACACTAAGAATTAAGTTCCAAAAATAAATATTAACAACAGCTTTAACAATACTAACATAAAGCATATCAGTGCAGCCTCATTAGTGCCCATCAGTGTAGCCTATCAATGCTCGTCCGTGAAGCCTTATCAGTGCAGCTAATCGGTGTGGCCTCATCAGTGCAGCCTCATTAATGCCCATCAGTGCATTTTATCAGTACCTATCATTGCTCCCTCAGCAGTGGCCATCAGTGCAGCCTATCAGTGCCCATCTATGCAACAATGAAGACTCGGGAGGATCTGGCAGCCAGATCACACAGAGTGGAGATCTCCCGCTGACACACAGTCCTATTTATGAATACCCAGCTGCTGTCAAATAAAGTCCTGCCTCCTGGACCGGTATTGGACCCAGGGCCGCTGATAAGGCAGTACAACCAGCCCTCCTGTACTGGGCCCGGGTCCCATCAGTTCAAAAGCAGGGCCCTAGCACCTGCTGAGCAGGAAGGCTGGCTGCACTGTCTTATTGCAGACACCAATCCTCTTCTGCCTCCCCCTGCAATGCTGCCAGTTTCCCCTCCTCTTTCTCCCTTCAGCTGCACTGCAGGGGGATTGGTCCTAGCACATGTTCTATCTCTTGTCAGGCCCCCCGTGCCCCTTTCCCCCACAGCGCTGCTGGCTTCCCTCCTTCCCTGTCCCACCGGCAGCTGCTTAGTGCACACAGGCGGATATTTCAGGATGGAGAGCAGGGGAAGGAGCCAGTAAATATGTAATTTACTGGCCCCCTCCTTTCCTGAATGAACACAGTGAACAAACAATACCAATTACTCCTGTGTCCATTCATCACTGAAGCATAATAGACTGTGTTAACTATGCTTCTGTTTGTGAATCAGCAGGAAGCCTCAGAGCACTTCCTATTCATTAATCTGTGCAGCTGAGGCTGCAGAGAAAGGGACTGATAAATCTATGACCTCAGCCACTTTCGGCCAGCCAGGGGGGTCTGTCACTTCTAACAGCAGCCCTGATTGGACCAGTGTGCTGTCTATCATAGTACCTGTCCAAGAGGTGGGACTTTGTTTGACAGCGGCCGGCTATTCATATACATACTGTGTCTCAGCGGGAGATCCCTGCTCTGTGTGATCTGGCCGACAGCTCCTTCTGACAGTTTTCTAGCTGAGCGCTTCTGGCAAAAGCGATGCGGCTTTTTTGCAGGACATCAGAGCAGCCCAGGGGGCAGAGAGCCACTCTGATGGCCACACCGCTTCTGCCAGAAGCGATCAGCCATGAAAATGTCAGCCCAGTCCGCCCCTGCTCCACACTTGCCCTCCACTAATTTCCACTCGCCAAATATGAGCAGGTGAGTGGAAGTTTTAAGGGCTGCATTAGTTACCTCTCAAGAAAAGACAAGTCTGGGTGGGCCCTTTCTTTTTTAGACAGTTGCCAAGATAAGTGTACCCATTGACAGATTTCCCCTCTATTCCTGTCCAAGTGACTGCTCAAATTTTAAGATTTTTCCTCATGTCCTGGTGATCATCGTCAGAAGACAAAAATATAAAAAGGTGAATCTCCCCAAATGAGGACATTTAAAGACATACAAATCAGACAGAAGTTTTAACCTTTCCCTACTCTATATAAAATGTCTTCAAATACTTTCTAACCGCTTCATTAAATCCACTAATGTAATTGAGCCTAAGCAGATTTTGCCTCCTTATGTTACCATGGGGAAATCTGACGGCCAATTTTGGACGGCGGATGGCCAGTAATCAAGTAGCAGCTGAAAATCTTGGCCAGGCACTCCAAACACACTGATAATTTGTTAGATGTAGTAAAATTAAAGCTGAGCTCCCAAAAAAAAAGCATTTTCAGAAACTTTACCACCCACTAATATGCATTTGGAGTTCACAATGTAACAGAAAGTCTCCGGAAGTACCTTTATATGCTCATTAAACAAGCTTCTCATGATCCAACACGGTTGACCTGATAATTACACCGATTCACCAAGATGCAGTAATACCTAATGCCCTCTAAAGTGCACTTGAGGCATGCTAAAGTGGTCACTCAGTTAATCTTATTGTATAGCAAAAACATGTATAAGTTGTCCAGACTTTAAATATTCTACTTTCAGCACCAACATTTTTAATATACACTCACTTTATTAGGTACACCTGTTTAATTGCTTAGTAACACAAATTGCTAATCAGCCAATGACATGGCAGCAACTCAATGTATTTAGGCATCTAGACATGGTGAGGACAACTTACTGAAGTTCAAATTGAGCATCAGAATGGGAAAGAAAGGGGATTTAAAGTGATAGTAATGTCTTTTTTTTTTTTTACTTTAAAAGTAACAAATATGTTATACTTACCTGCTCTGTGTATTGATTTTGCACAGAGCAGCCTGGATCCTTCTCTTCTCAGGTCCCTCTTCAGTGCTATTGGCCCCTCCCTCCTGTTAAATGCCCCCACAGTAAGCAGCTTGCTATGTGGGTAGCCGAGCCGCAGCTCCCTGTGTCCATTCAGACATGGAGCTACGGTTCGGCCCCACCCCCCCTCTCCTGATTGGCTGACTTTGATTGACAGCAGCGGGAGCCAATGGCACCGCTGCCGTGTCTCAGCCAATCAGGAGGGAGAGTCCCGGATGGCCGAGGCATTCATGCACATCGCTGGATAGGGATGGCTCAGGTACAGTGAGGGAAAAAAGTATTTGATCCCCTGCTGATTTTGTACAGTTGCCCACTGACAAAGAAATGAGTAGTCTATCATTTTAATGATAGGTTTATTTTAGAAGTGAGAGACAGACTAACAACAAAAATATCCAGAAAAACACATTTCAAAAAAGTTATAAATTGATTTGCATTTTAATGAGTAAAATAAGTAGTTGATCCCCTATCAATCAGAAAGATTTCTGTCTCCCAGGTGTCTTCTATACAGGTAACGAGATAAGATTAGGAGCACGCTCTTAAAGGGACCTACACAAGGCTGGAATGGGCTACAAGACCTTCGTCAAGCAGCTTGGTAATAGGGTGACAACAGTTTGTGCGATTATTCGCAAATGTCTATCTCTGTCAATCTCCCTCAGTCTGGGGCTCCATGCAAGATCTCACCTTGTGGAGTTTCAAAGATCATGAGAACAGTGAGGAATCAGCCCAGAACTACACGGGAGAAAATTGTCAATGATCTCAAGGCAGCTGGGACCATAGTCACCAAGAAAATAGTTGGTAACACACTACGCTGTGAAGGACTGAAATCCTGCAGCGCTTGCAAGGTCCCCCTGCTCAAGAAAACACATGTACAGGCCTGTCTGAAGTTTGCTAATGAATATCTGAAGGATTCAGAGGAGAACTGGGTGAACTTGGCGTGTTTGGAGGAGGAGGAGTGTTGCCTATGACCCCAAGAACACCATCCCCATCATCAAACATGGAGGTGGAAACATTATGCTTTGGGGGTGTTTTTCTAAGGGGACAGGACAACTTTACCGCATCAAAGGGACGATGGACGAGGCCATGTACCATCAAATCTTGAGTGAGAACCTCCTTACTTCAGTCAAGGCATTGAAAATGGGTTATGGATGGGTATTAAAGCATGACAATGACCCAAAACACATGGCCAAGGCAACAAAGGAGTGACTCAAGAAGAAGCACATTAAGGTCCTGGAGTGGCCCAGTCAGTCTTCAGCAGTGGTGGTGCGTCTATTACGGGCGTACGGGCACTGCCCCCTCTCTCCAGCCACCCCCTCTATGTAAAATGGATAGATTCATGCATAGCATGAATCTGTCCATGGCTGCTGTAGCCAACCCCTATTCAGGCTTCCGGTACCTTTTCAGACGCTGGGCGCCTGAATTCCAGCGGCGGGGGTGTTTTTTGAAGCACCTGATTAGAGCCATAGGTTCTAATAGGCTTCAAAAAAGGTGAACTGCGAAAGCAGAGCATTGCGCTCACAGTCCACCCAGGCATGTTAGAAAAGCGAATGAATATTCACTTTTCTAATACTGAACCGCCATTCCGCCAATCAGGAGGCGCGGATCTAACACCAGTCACCTGATTGGCTGAAGGCAGATGTGATCCCATTGGCCGCCTAGAAGAACAGGAAGAAGAGACGCAGGGAGGACACAGGAGCCATCGCCTGACCTGCGCTACCCGTCCCACAGCTCGCCGCCATCACCCACTGCTTGACCCGCCACCATGATGGGGTAAGTGCAGACAGTGGGTGAGCCAGAGGGGGGGCACAGTGGCTGCATATGATGGGCAGAGTTGACTGCATTTGCTGGGCACAGTTGGCTGCATATGATGGGCACAGTTGACTGCATTTGCTGGGCACAGTTGGCTTGCATATGATGGGCACAATTAGCTGCATTTGCTGGGCCTAGTGGCTGCATATGATGGGCACAGTGGGTGCATATGATGGGCACAGTTGGCTGCGTATGGTGGGCACAGTGGCGGCATATGGTGGGCACAGTGGCGGCATATGGTGGGCATAGTGGCTGCAATTGATGTTTCTGTTTCAGTATTTTTCAGAATTTATCAGTTCGTTTGCGCCCCCCAAAGATTTTGAGCACCAGCCGCCACTGGTCTCCAGACCTTAATCCCATAGAAAATATGTGGAGGGAGCTGAAGGTTCAAGTTACCAAATGTCAGCCTCTAAACCCTAATGACTTGGAGAGGACAAAATCCCTCCTGAGATGTGTGCAAACCTGGTGGCCAACTACAAGAAATGTCTGACCTCTGCGATTGCCAACAAGGGTTTTGCCACCAAGTACTAAGTCATGTTTTGAGCAGGGATCAAATACTTATTTCACTCATTAAAATGCAATAAATGTATAACTTTTTTAAATTGGGTTTTTTTTGTTTTTTGTTTTGATATTCTGTCTCTCGTTGTTAAAATAAACCTACCATTAAAATGATAGATTGATCATTTTTTGTCATTTGGCAAACTGTACAAAATCAGCAGGGGATCAAATACTTTTTCCCCTCACTGTAAGTAATAGGGGGGCTGATGGGGGCTGCTGCTGCACACAGAAGGTTTTTTTTTTATTTTAACCACTTAAGGACAGAGCCTCGTTTTGAGATTTGGCGTTTACTGGTTTAAAACAGGTTTTTTTGCTAGAAAATTACTTTGAACCCCTAAACACTCTATTTTTTTTCTAACACCCTAGAGAATAAAATGGCGGTCATTGAAGTACTCTGTCACACCGTATTTGCGCAGTGGTCCTACATGTGCACTTTTTTTGGAAAAAAATACACTTTTTTGAATTAAAAAATAAGACAAGACAGCAGTAAAGTTAGCTTAATTTTTTTTATATTGTGAAAGATAATGTTACATCGAGTAAATTGATACCCAACGTGCCACGCTTCAAAATTGCGCCCGCTCGTGGAATGGCGACAAACTTTTACCCTTAAAAATCTCCATAAGCGATATTTAAAAAATTCTACAGGTTGCATGTTTTGAGTTACAGAGGAGGTCTAGGGCTATCACTCTAACGATTGCGGCGATACCTCACATGTGTGGTTTGAACATCGCTTCTGTGCGTGAGCTCGGCGGGATGGAGTGTGTTAAAAAAAAAATTCCTATTTATTTTACTTTTTATTTTTTATTTTTACACAGTTCTTTTAAAAAAAATTGTGTCATTTTTATTCCCATTACAAGGAATGTAAACATCCCTTGTAATAGAAAAAAAGTATGACAGGACCTCTTAAATATGAGATCGGGGGTCAAAAAGACCTCCAATCTCATATTTACACTAAAATGCAATAAAAAAAAAATGTCATTTGAAGAGAATACCGGGGTTATGGTAGCTAGCTACTGCCTTTACAACCACTTTAAGTGACTTTGAACGTGGCATGGTTGTTGATGGCCGACGGGCTGGTCTAAGTACTTCAAAAACTGCTGATCTACTGGGATTTTCACACACAACCATCTCTCGGGTATATAGAATGGTCCGAAAAAGAGAAAATATCCAGTGAGTGTCAGTTGTGTGGACGAAAATGCCTTGCAGATGTCAGAGGTCAGCGGAGAATGGGCAGACTGGTTTGAGATGATAGAAAGGTACCAGTAACTCCAATAACCACTCATTACAACCAAGGTATGCAGAATACCATCTCTGAACTCACAACACATCGAACATTGAAGCAGATGGGCTACAGCAGCAGAAGACCACACCAGGTGCCACTCCTGTCATCTAAGAACAGCAAACTGAAGCTACAATTCACGCAGGCTCACCAAAATTATAAAATAGAAAGAGAAAAACTCACCAAGCTCAACCACTATATAGTATAGTTGGTGTGTAGAGTAGTCAGTGCTCTGGCTAATTAAGCTCACAAAGATCCATAGAAAGTAGGCCGGCAAATCGACAGCTTCTCCATATAATATATTTATTTAAGCATTACAGCAATAACATCATCCAAAAATTCTGACAGGTTTCGGCCTTAGGCCTTCATCAAAAGCATTGGAAAAAATATTAAATTGTAAAATAGAAGATTGGAAAAATGTTGCCTGGTCTGATGAGTCTTGATTTCAGCTGCTACATTCAGGTGGTCGGGTCAGAATTTGGCATAAACAACATGAAAGCATCGATCCATCCTGTCTTGTATCAATGGTTCAGGCTGGTGGTGGTGTAATGGTGGGGGGGTGGGGGGGTGGGGGGGGGGTGGATTTTCTTGGCACACTTTGGGCCCCTTAGTACCAAATGAGCATCATTTAAACACCACGGCCTACCTGAGTATTGTTGCTGACCATGTCCATCCCTTTATGACTACAGTGTCCCCATCTTCTGATGGCTCCTTCCAGCAGGATAATGCACCATGTCACAAAGATCAAATCATCTCACCACTGGACAATGAGGTCCCTGTACTCCAATGGCCTCCACACTCACCAGATCTCATCCAATAGAGCACCTTTGGGATGTGGTGGAACTGGAGATTCTCATCATGGATGTGCAGCCGACAATTCTGCAGCAACTGTGTGATGCTATCATGTCACTATGGACCAAAATCTCTGAGGAATGTTTCCAACACCTTGTTGAATCTATGCCATGAAGAATGAAGGCAGATCTGAAGGCAAAAGGGGGTCCAACCCGGTACTAGCACAGTGTAGCTAATAAAGTGTCCGGTGAGTGTATGTACCATTTTTATTGTTTGAAAAATATTGAAATGGTAATGTAAAAACACTGACTAGAGGACCTCTTTATATCTACCAGTTATCGGCTTAGTCTCTAGTTTAGGCCAGTTTGAAATAGAGAGCAGATGTCCCAATTCCACAACCTGTATTTACAACCACATATTCTTAAGGTGTGGTATTGAGCCTGTGGTACTTTACAGTGATCTCTTTGCTTAAAGCGGAGTTCCACACAAAAATGGAACTTCGCTTTTCAGAACCCTCCCCCCCTCCGGTGTCACATTTGGCACCTTTCAGGGGGGAGGGGGGTGCAGATATCTGTCTAAGACAGGTATTTGCACCCACTTCCGGCATAGACTCCCATGGGAGTCTATGCCTCTTCCCGTCCCGACCGCGCTGTCTGCTGGGAACACACAGCTCCCAGGAGATAGCGGGGACCACTAGGGACGCGCAGCGCGACTCGCGCATGCGCAGTAGGGAACCGGGAAGTGAAGCCGCAACGCTTCACTTCCTGATTCCCTCACCTGGGATGGCGGCGGCAGCTGCCGAGAACCGAACGGGTTCTCGGCGTCCCCTGCCGACATCGCTGGACCCTGGGACAGGAAAGTGGCCATGTATTAAAAGTCAGCAGCTGCAGTATTTGTAGCTGCTGGCTTTTAATAATTTTTTTTTTTAGCAGTGTGGGTGAACCCCCGCTTTAACACAAGGGACAAAACTCTGGTCATGTGACACTGACTAGGCTCTCCTGTCTGTGTTTTATTCTTCCTTCTTCATCTCATTTGTTTTAATTGCTCTCCACTGGCTTCAGACTTATAAAACCACAGGAGCAAAATGTGCAAAGAAAAGAACATTGCTATATTTTTTATCTTTTAAGTAGCAGTATGGCTGCTGCTTTTTTAATTGACTCCTTGTGTATCAAGCTTAAAGCGTTTTTTACCCCAGCACTTCATATTCCTGATATGTGCCTGCTGTACCATGTACTTGTATGAGAAGGTATCCTGTTCTCTTTGTATTGCTTTCTTTGTGTGAAATCCCTTGTGTTCCTGCCAGTCCCTTTGCTTTCCCACTAAAACTGACCACACTAAGCAGGAGAGCACAGCGTGGCCAGTTCTATAGCTATGCTGGGAACTCAGCTTGCTCTCTTCCAATGATCAGACTTGTCCTGACATGCCCCCCCCTGCACTGTCATTCACTAGGAAGCTCAGCGTGCTGCTGCTTCTCCTCCTCCCCCAGCTCTTATGCAGCTGACTGAGAACAGAGGGAATGTGATCATTTATAAAAAAGGGAAAAAAATTACATTTATAAGGTTTAAGGTTTTTATAATATATATATATATATATATATATATATATATATGTAGCGCTGGTAGATTTGCAATCTACCGCAGATTAGGTAAATTTAGTAAATTGTGTGTTAAGAAGGTTAAAAGTTCGCCTCTGTTCCAGCTTGGCTGACGTTGTGTGTGCTTCCGTGCTGACCAGTGGGTGTCGCTGTTACCATTAGTCAGTGTTGGAAAGGCAACGTGTCGAAGTGTATAGATGCTCCTCTGTCTCGGAGACAAGCTCGGTGGAGGTGGTCCTCCGAGTTGCATTCTGGGAAGGGGGTATTTATGGGACAGACGCCATGTTCTAAGGTCGTTTTTCAGCCACCTGCTGGCCCTCCTGGCCGACAGGTATGAGTTAAGTAGCTACTTCGTGGTCCTCCAATCGGGAGGCCCACGATGCTACGGCGCAGGGGTGGGTCCAGAGGCTTGTCTGGGGCCTACCACCGTGGCCGAGGAATGGTCCTGAGCTGTCGGTCCTGTGTGACGAAGCTGGACAGCCGAGGAGATCCCAGGGGAGGACCCGTCTTGGAGAGATCACGCAGCGTGCTGGTCTATAGAGGGGCCTGGTGACTCGGCTGGAGGATGTATCCAAAAGAAGTAACCATACAGCATAATGTTGCCAGTTCGGCTTAAAGGTTCAGGCACTGTGACTGACTGTTCACTGCAGAAGATCTGATACATCCTGTGGCAGAGGATCGTGCAGATTTACCCCCCCCCAATTAAGTCTGTGGCAGAGACTTTAGATTCGTGCTGCGTACTGGCTGCTAGACTGGTGAGAGAGGCCTATCCAGACGAGCAAAGATGAGGGGAATGCATTCCACATAATTATCTGAATTATACCGGGACATTTGTCGCTAAGATCTTGTAAGAAGATATTTGAGTTTCTCCTGAAGGTTTCCTGTTCTGCCTCTTTCCTGCTACTTCAATAAGTTTGACTGTTCAATAAAGCATTGAAAACGTACTCCAGTGTTGGTGCGTGTGTCGTCCCGCAGTAAACTCAACGGAACCCCTAGACCCGGTGCCGGTGAAACAGAGGGAAGCAAAGTGAAGGTAACAGACCCGCTTAAACCAGCAGCTCCACCGAGAGTTAGTGCTACATATGTATGTATAATATATATATATATATATATATATATATATATATATATATATATATATATATATATATATACACACATACATACATACATACACACACACACACACACACACACACACACACACACACACACACATACATATATATACACACACACACACACATACATATATACATTCATATATATACACACACACACACACACACACACACACATATATATACACACACACACACACACACACACACAAATGTTTTGCTTTTCATTTCTATTTTAAACTGAATGGGTTGTTTTTACAAGGTGATCGTTTACAATCACTTTAAGGCTGGGTTCACACTATTGCGAATTGGATGGGGGTTTCCCCCCATCCAATTCACATAGCAGGAGATTCTGATCAGTTCTCTATGGAGCTGGTTCACACATCTCCCCAGTGGCTCTGTTGCGATCTGCACAGGAGCCCTGTGCGTCTTTTTGTCAGTTACAGGTCCGAATTCAGCCCAAAATCTGACTTAATACGGTGAATGGAGACGCACTGGACTCCTGTTGTGAGCCGCTACTTTCTATAGTGTGAACCCAGCCTTAAGGAAGTTTTTGTCAGGAGACATTTAAAGGGGTCTATTTATAAAACAAAAGGTTGGATGAATGTCATAGGCGTCTAATACGTTGATTTTCTATGATTGTCAGCAGCATCTAGTGGTCATAATGCATTATTTTTCTTCAAATACCTCACTAAAAAAAAAAACACATGAAGACCACTAGATGGAACTGAAGGTCAAAGGAAAACGGAAAATTTCCTATCAAATACTTACCATAATTTTCCTTTGCTGATTGACTCCATGGCAGCATACATATGGGTTAACCCTGCCTTCACTCCTCCCCTATAGGACCCCACTCCCATAAATCTTTGCTCTGAGCCAGACTCCTGCTGCCATGGAATCTATCAGGAAAAGAAAATTACGGTAAGTAATTTGATAGGAAATTTTCAGTTTTCCTGACAGACTCCATGGCAGCATACATATGGGAACTAACTGGCCATTCACCCAATGGGCGGGCAATGCTAACCCAAAGGCTTTAATTTGTACCGTCAACAGACAGGACCTGCAAGCCAAAATAAACAGAGGATAAGGAAACAGACTCTACACAATAATGAACCACAAATGTATTGAGGCCGCCTTAGATTATGTTGGGAACCACATGCTGCGAAGCTACCCCAGATGTAGACGCACTCCTGTTCGAGTGAGCAGTCACTATCCCCAAAGGAGGCAAGCCCCTTGGCTCTGTGAGCCTGTTGGATGGTCTATACAACCCATGCCACAATCGTCCTAGATGAGGCATGTTTTCTCTGTTCTTTCTGGCAAAAGAATGAACTGGTGTTCTGAAGCCTGAAAGAAGCTGTAGCTTGTAGATATGACTTCACAAAATCTGAGGGATTCCTAAAACTGAAGGAAGGCCCTGCTGGGAGTCAACTCAGAATTCCCTGTTTACTAGACATGCGCTTTAACCAACTAAGCCACAGCGTTTCCTCTCCCACGTTTAAGGCTGGATTCACACCTATGCATTTTTGGTGCTTTTTGCATTTTGCAGATTTGCACTACAGTCCATTTAACATGGTTTCCTATGGAACATGTTCTGTAGTGCAAATCTGCAAAATGCAAAAAGCACTAAAAATGCATAGGTGTGAATCCAGCCTAAAGGACGCAAGTTAGAACTCTAAAAGTTTGCAGAACAATTTCTTGGTTCCCATGAAAGACTGATGCACCCTTGGGAATTGAGTCAAGCATAGGTAACAGCACTGCTTGACTGGAAAGAATGTAAGAAAAGTTCTTCATGACTAGTGAATCGATTTCTGAGGCTTTTTATGCTGATGTGATAGCCAGGAAAAAGGCGAACTTGACAGAGAGGCCTTTAACAAAGACAGTCCTAGGACACTCCGCTCCAATTCCAGAGAGAGAGTTGAGAACAAGAGGTAGACTTCATTTGGAAAACCTCTGCTTACTCTGAGGTCTGATCCTAGCTGCTCCCTTGAAGAGACCTTCAGACGCAACCTTGCTGGACATGGATGTAGAATTGCACCCAGTGACAGAGGGTCTGGCCTCAGGAGAAGGTGCACTGGGTTCTGGAAGCTGAACTGTGCTAGCAAGGGGAACCATGTCCTAATTGGCCAATAAGGCATCACTGCCACTATATCATGCAACCTCTGTTCGGAGTCTTCGTAGAAACCAGAGATTCACCAGGACTGGAAGAAATGCACAGGTCCTACTGCATTTCCAAGGATCCATCAGGGCATCTGTGCCTGAAAACCTTCACATGTAGAGACTAATCATTGTTGATTTTCTATTTCCAATTGGACTCTGGAAAGAGTCTGTTAGAATATTTCAGACTCTGGGGACATAGGCCGCTGAGATGTAGGCTCGATTCTTCTGAGTCCAGGATATAATTGGCTTCGCTTTCTGTAATAGAGAACAGGCCGCGAGTCCCCCTTTGTCTTTTAATGTTGGAGACCACCGTAGTGTTGACTAGCCTAAGAGCACTGACGCTCCCTTCGTTATATGATGAAAGGCCTGTAAGGTGCAGAATGCTGCCCGCAGTTTCAGAATGTTCAACACAATCTTGTGAAATTGACAACCCCGTTGAGCTATCCCCGACAGGCAGCAAGCCCCCCCATTCCGTATTGCTAGCATTGGACGTGATTGTGAACCAGGAAATGGGGCAATCATTGCAAATGAGCCAGTTTCTCCATTGCAGCCTCCGGGGGACTTGCTCTCGTGAGGTTATTTAGATGACCTGAATTCTGCTTCCTGGCTCTCACTGCTGGAGAAACCCCTTCCGGAAGGGCTGCCTTTTAAAGCTTCCACTTGACCCTCCAAACCATAGACACCATAGTGTTAATCACTTTAGACACTAAAAGGCACGCAGGTGGGAAGAAGACATGGCCAGGAGTATTCTGCTCTAGAACATCGCGATACAGAGTCAAGGCAATGGTCCTCTTGATTATATTGAGAGCCCCGAGGCACACAAGAGGCTGAGTGGGCTCCAGGTGACTCTTTTCTAAATTCAGCTGCCAGCCGAATTTGAGGAGCATTGAAAAGAACTGAGCTTTGGGCTCCAGCAGTTGCCCTCTGTTTTGGAACAGTAGGAGAAGGACATCCACATAACTATGCAGGTGTATGCTCCTTGTTTTGATAAAAAAACATAACAACCAATAAGACCCTGAAAACACACAGGGTGATGTTGAATGCCCAAATGGCTGCAGCTGGAGCTGGAGATGGTCTTGACCTACAGTGAACCAAAGGAACTTGCGGAGGTCTCCTTTGCTGAAAATTGTCTCAGGTGCGCAAGGTCTAAAACTGGCTTCCACAAGATGTTCTTCTTCATGATCATAAAGCGGGGTGGGTACCTGCCCTGAAATCTCTCGCATTCAGAGACTGACATGGCAGCACTTTGCGACACCAGTGACTTTACGTAAAGCATGAGTATATGCTTTCTTTATCTCAGAGTAAGTCAAAATCCATTAAAATGAATCCGAGATCAGGAGGACTTCTGATGGACCATGCATGCCCGAAAGACCACTTTGACGTCCCAATAGTCTGAGGCCCCAACACAGTAGCTTCTTGGATACCCTAGTTCAAGCCTTTTAGCATACTTCTAAGGGGATATCTGGTCTCCTCACCAGCTCTTCTTAAAAACTCGACCTGGTCTGTAAAAACGTGCGACCCTCGCACGCTTTGAACTTTGTTTTCTAGACTCGTCTTCTGGCCTATCAGGCGCAGGACCCCAACTTGCCAACTGTGGCCCGGGTTATGGTGCTATCCAGCTTGCCAAAAGATGAAGCTCCCTCAAAAGGAATGCTATATTACACCTGTTAGAGGCGGGATCAGCATGCCCAGGTCCAAGCCATAGCATTCACTTGCTGTAACTGACAGGATTATAACCCGCGCCACTATGTGTATGATGTCAATTGGAGCCTCACCATGAAAACCGACACCAGCTCCTGCTCCGGCTCCTGAACTACAGAGTTTCTGAAAACGCTCTTAAATACTGCGTCTACATTCTCCATCCACATTTTTATCCCATGAACATGGCCACAAGAGCCCAGGCCAACTTTCGAGCTATTCACTGCATCCTCCAAGGAAAAGCGACATGCTTGCTCAGAAGGGAGGTATATCCCGCGACCTTGCTCAAACTCATCCAAAATTATGTTCCCTTAGGAATGGGGAAAATAGAACACTCTCACTCTAAGGCTACATCTCCACTATTGCGACCCCAAAGTCGCACAATTTAAAGTGCGAGCTTGGAGTGTGACTTTGATGCGGCGTTGAGTGTAGTCCCAATCCAACTTTACATTCTCTGGATCAAAGTTTTATCAAAAGTCACACCAAAGTAGTGCAGGAACCTTTCCAGAGTCGCTGCAACCTTATGTCACATAAATTCGAATAGGTGCCATTGAAATCAATGGGCTATGAATCGTCATGCGACCCCATGTGTCCAAAGTCGCCTGACAAGTCGCAGTAGAGGAAAACAGAGCCCAAGGTGCTTACAGAACTTACTCTTGCTTTGCAGGAGCCTCTACAGGTTCTATTCATGTAAATGCACCCATCATTGCCTTGACCAAAAGGCGTTACAAGGGTAAAGAGACTCCTCTCTCTCTGCCTCACTGTCTTGAGGTCTTCATAGATGACTGGCTTGGATGGGATAGTTACAGTTCTTCCTGGTCATCCTAGCGGGAGCACACGCCACAATAGCTTGTTGAACTTTGCATGTGGCTTGTATCCCACTCTTTAAGGGATTCTTGCGCCACGTGCCTCACTAGAGATTCCATTTGCTGGAAATCACCACCCCTTTCCAAACCGCCTGGGCTTAGCAAAGCTCACACAGAGACTTGTCCTCTGGGACCGGCGTCCCGCATCCTCAGCAGGCTCCCTCCATGGAGCGGCTGACATAGTGGTGGGTGCGTAAAGGAGGATTCAGAGCTTCTGCTATAAGGCTGGGTTCACACCTATGCAAATTGGAGGCGGGTTTCCCAAACTGGATTCGCATAGCAGGAGATTGTGATCGGCTCTCTATGGAGCCGGTTCACATATCTCGGGGGCAGTTATGGAGCGTCTTTGGCCCCCTTTCAGGGCTAAATTCAGGCAAAAATTCAGCCATGATTCGTCTCTGAAATGGAGAACAGGGACACACAGCGTTCCTGTGCGATCTGTGGCCGGTTTAGGTGTGAACCGAGCCTGAAGGCTAGACCTTGATGGTGACCTATGACAAATACATCTGGAAGAAGAGTGTTGTGACTCAATGAGGCCTTTATCATCTTGTTCCGTTTATTGTCAATCTGACCTAGAAGGACTCACAAAAGCAAAATAGGATAGAAAGGAAATGGTTAAAGAACCCAAAAAGATTACCCAGGTCAGCAAGGAAAGGAAAGGGTTAAACCCACCCTCTCATACCTGCTACACGAGGGCTGGCCACAAGGGGGGCAGTAATACATCCACATTGTGAAACTGCACAGACAGACAACCTGCAAAGGTGATGAAATCATAGCAGAAACATGCAGAGGCAGCATACCAGGGTGGGAATGCAGATAGCTGTCATGATTGCACACAGCATTTAGGGAAACTGCTGCAAGCTACCCACAGAGAAATCCCAATATCAAAAGTACTGACCGCTGATTTAATTTTTCCACTAAAATGACGCCACGGCTGCCCCCAGTATGCATAGGCTGAGCCCCTGGTCAGGAGTAACTCAGGGACACTTGGCCGGAAGAGAAAGCAGTGGCTTGGAAGTCGCCAATGCACTCCAGCTGCCATAGACTGGAAGATATTAGAGCCAGGGAAAACAGAGAAAACACACAAACTGCTGCCATGGAATATGTAACATAAAAGTATACATCACCGCACATGGCATGAAAACAGATCTACAATTCAATCCTGCTTCCACGATCAAACCGGGCCGGGTAGGCTGATCACGCCGTACATGGGGCAGATAGCCCAGCTTTTAGCAGGTGGCCATATCTGGCCATTGCATCGCTTGCCTGCCGATGGCTTCCAGCACCTGTTCCTTTTGCCCACTCCATACCCTGATAATAGCCAAGGCTTATCGGATTATGGCAACCTGACTTCCCAGTGGTCGCCGTTGGCAGGTCTTAATCGCGGAGAGGAAAAACTTCAGGTAGTTGAATAACCAAACCGATCCTTAGGAGTAAGGATGAGCTCCGGCGTGTTCGCACAGCCCACATGCAGAGCCTGCCAGGAAGTCGGCACTGCGCTGCGCTAATCACAGGCAGTAAGACATTTCTGGATCTCTGCAGCCGCGCATCAGGACAATGTCTCACTGCCTGTAATTAGCGCAGTGCCAACTTCCTGGCGGGCTCTGCACGTGGTGGTGTGCAAACACGCTGGAGCTCATCCTTAATTAAGAGGAGGACAAAAAAGGAACGCAGTCTCTGGCACAGGGCAAAGATTTATGGAAGTGGGGTCTTATAGGGGAGGAGTGGAGGAGTTAACCCATACGTAAGCTGCCATGGAGTCTGTCAGGAAATCACAGTAATAAAGAGCTAACGGCAAAACTGTTTTTCATTTTGTATTGAATAAGGCAGGGTTATAAACCCTGTCAGATTTTTTTTCACCATCTGTGTCCCATTGCAGAGATTTCCCTTCACTTTCTGTCCCATAGCCAAACAGGGGGTAAAGGGGAATTCCTACAAATTGAAGTAATCTCTTGGGACCCCCAAGTCACCAGAACTAGTGTCCCGATTGGAAGAGTTCCCCTCTGTTACTTTTCTAGGGACAACCCAAAATTTGGGATTTTCTTTTCTTTCACTTTCAATGATATTGGCAAACAGGACAAATAGAGAATCTCCTTAACAGGGGCACAGACAGCAATAAAAACTGACGCTGTTCCAATCTCTCTCCACTCTATCCAAAACCAAAAAAAGTTTTAGCTTTAGTTATACCTTAGGCAAAATACTGTCAAAATTTGTGAGGACTAGCCAAATGATTGTGACATTGTCTGGTGCAACTCTGCATAAAAACCAATCAGCTTCCAGGTTTTATTGCCAAAGCTTAGTTATAAAAGCTGAAGTAAGTTAGAAGCTGATTGGCTACCATGCACAGCTGCACCAGATTCTGAATGCACCAGCTTTTAGTAAACCTACCCCAGTGTTTCTTCTACCCAAAAAATATTTAACCACTAGAACTTTTGCACATTCTGTTGCACTTGAATACTGGTCTCATTATTGTAATGCCTGCTGCACTGTATTCTCTGTGATGAAAGCAGGCTTGCTTTCATCTCATGGGCTAGAAAGCAACAGTCCACACATCAGTTTTGCTTTTAGGCTCCGTTCACATCTAGGCGTTACTTTTTTTCAGGCGTTTTTACAGAGTTTTGCAATGATTTTGTACAGGCGTTTTCAAGGTTAAAAGGTCACCAATGTAAAAGCATTAAAACGCCTGTAACCTGCCAAAAAAGAAGCTCATGTACTTTTTTTGAGAGATTGGCATTTTGCTTTAGGCGACAGAACGCTCAGGGGCCATTGAAATTAATGGGATTCGTCTTAGAGCAGAAACACGCCCGAAAACGGCTAGATGTGAACAGAGCCTTAAGCAGTCCATAATCAGCTTTTTTGGGTGCCCAGTGTCAGATAGGACATAAAGCAGCTTGTTTAAAGCAAAAAACATACAAATAAAACCTTTTCCAACAGTTAAAATACCTTGATATCCATTAATCAAAAGTTCTTGTTTTTTCAAAGCTGCCACTACACAATGGGAGTTATTTACGAAAGGCAAATCCACTTTGCACTACAATTGCAAAGTGCACTTGAAATTGCACTGACAGTTGGAGGTGCAGTCGCTGAAAATCTGAGGGGTAGATCTGAAATGTGGGGAAGCTCTGCTGATTTCATGTGCAAGCTAAAATGCTGTTTTTTATCTTCCTTGCGGCTGGATTCACACCTATGCATTTTTAGTGCTTTTTGCATTTTGCAGATCTGCACTACAGAACATGTTCCATAGGAAACCATGTTAAATGGGCTGTAGTACACATCTGCAAAATGCAAAAAGCAATAAAACTGCATAGGTGTGAATCCAGCCTGCATGTCCCCCTCGGATCTACAGCAACTGCACTTCCAAGTGCACTTTCAGTGCAATTTCAAGTGCACCTTGCAAAGTGCAAAATGGATTTGCCTTTCGTACATAACCCCCAATGTCTTTCTGAGGCTCATCATACTCTGGTTTCCCAAAGGTTGACAGGCACTCTGAGAAGCTGGAGGGAGAATCACAAAGGCCAACTCACCCTCGTAGTGAAGGAGAACTCAGCAGCCTGCCTACCGCAAGCAACAAATAGATATCTCTTTAAATACAATGCATTCCTAACAGTCTACTTTTGAATGCAGCAAGAGCCAGTATTCCCCTTTTGTGGATGGAGACTTCACCACCCACCATACAACTGTGGTACATCCTCCAACTGGAAGACCTAACCTCTATGCTACATAACACAGAGATTGTGGCTGGGTTCACACTGAGGAACGCAGCGGCTTACAGCAGGTGGTCCGGTGCATTTCCATTCACCGTTTCAGGTCCGATTACAGCCTGAATTTTTGGCTGAATTCGGACCTGAAACAGACCAGAACAGAGCAGCTTCATATAAGCGTGAACCAGCTCTATAGTGAGCCAGTCACAATCTCCTGGAATGCAAATTGGATGAAACCCGCATCCAATTCACACTGGTGTGAACCCAGCCTTAGAATGCCATGGAGACCCTGAACAGACTTTAAAACCAGAGACCCTTATTTTCAGACAATGACACAAGCTTCCCCATGTTTGACTCTGAGGTCACAGCCAATTCCCCAGTGCTTCTGTTACACCTAATTATTTACAATATTAACCATTTCATTACCATAGGACGTCCATGGATGTCCTTAGGTTGAAGTGATTATACCAGCATGATACCTGCACTTGCAGGCATCATCCAGGTATCAAAATTTGCAGCCGACATTTCCATGTATAGCAGAAGTGATTTAAGTGGCTGGACAGCTACTCGATCACTTCTGTGGGTGGTGGAAGGGGGTCCCCCCCTCCCGCCATCTCCTTTCCCAGACTTTGCCGTCCGATTGCGGAGCCCAGGAGCAATGCGACCGGTGGCAATGACTGCGCTACATAGAGATCGCCGGACAGCATCCTGTTTGATCCATTGGACAACCCTGCCTTGTGCCTTAACTTCTGCTGAACCTTGAACTCTTTGCTCCTCCCATGAACTTCCTGATAATTAGCCATGTCTCTGCACTTCCTCTTTGTCAGATTATTGTGCTTCTCAGCCAGTATCTCGCTCTGGTCTTCCCTGCTGTTGTCCATATTTTGCTACCACTTGTTATCGACCTTTGGCTTGTTCCTTGACTACGCTTCTGCCTGATCCCAACCTGCAACTATTACTTACCGACCTTTTGGCTTTTTTACTGTCCACGCTTCTGTTTGGGCCTTACCTGCTTATCCGCTACTGGACCCCTGCTTGCTCACCTCCTGGTGGGGTGATCCTGAGGATTTAGTAATTGTGCCTGATTTTCTTCCTCTGGCATTAGAAACACCCTTCTATTTCATAAATTCTTGTACTATTATATTCAATTTAACTTTTCAGGTTCAATACATTTATTGGGTTTTACAAAATAAGTAAACATAAAGAAATTAAAGTTGACAAATATGGCAAAGAGGTTGTTCAATGACAAGGAATAAGGATATAATAATTGTATTTAAGATGGAAAAAATAGAAAAAAGCCCTGCATGATATTATTTTGTATAAAAACAAGTTTATAATTATTTAACCCCTTCACACCTAAGGGTAAAACAAATCTAAATGCCTAAGCACAATTTTGACATGTGTTAGAAAAAAAGGAACATGTCATCACAAGTACTTTGTGCATCCAGGTGGATTATACCTTTTTTTTTTCAGGACAAATTAGGCTTTTATTTGGTAGTAAATAGTTGTGAATATCGCCTGTTTTTTTTTTTTTTTAAATTAAAACTGGCCCAAACTAGTTAAAAAAAAACATTTTGTTTTTAAATTTAGCTGTATATTTCTTGTTACTACTATAACCTACCACCTAAGAACAACCCAAAGTGAATTCTCATGCCCCTGACCATCACATATGTGTATGTTATTTGTTGTTTGTACCCTCAGTACATCCCAGAAGCAATAGTGCGCATTTTTGCTTTTTTTCTTTCTTTGTCCTACCTAAAACACACTGATGCTAATTTAAAAAAAAATAAAATAAAAAATCCTGTCCAAAATATACTGACCCTGACCTTGACCCAAACATTAACCCTGGCACTGACCTAGACGAAACCTTGGTCTAGGGTATTTTTCTTAATTTTTTATTTTATTTTTTATTGTTTATTTATTTTAAACTTTTTCACAAACACTTTTTTTTTCTTTCTGCAAGAAACAAAAAAGACACATCATATCCTTCTTCTCCATAAGAAGGATAACACGCAGAGGCGGGCTTCACATTGACTGATCACTGTGTTAGCCAATCAGAGGCTATCACAATAATCAGGTGACCCGGAATTGATCTGGGTCCCAAATGTTAGTATGGGGCCCGGGGCTCCTGGTGAGACCCTGGTCTCTGTGCCGGGAGCACGCAGTGTGGCACGCTCCCAGCACAAACGGAGAAACACATATATGTGGCCCTGCGGAAAAAAAAACAGTGCAGTGAGGCCACATAGATGTGTTACGTGAAGGGGTTAAAGAAAAGAGTTCAGTATAATGAAATAAAATTTTAATAAAAAATGAAGGAAGAAAAAGAATATATTAAAATGGGTTTGTAGGTAAAGATTACCCATAAACAGGTGAGTTTCTAAATAATAAAGACAAATTAAAATATAGAAAGTTTGAGTGTCTGTCATGTAGAGTCAAGGTAAGTTGTTTGTGAAGCATGGTTCCTATGATACATTGTTTCACTTTGATCCGCAAACAAATAAGATCTCAGTATTTGCCAGTGTTGTGTTTTTTGAAAATATTTGGGTGTAACCATGGTGGCTTCATAGGCTAAACTTGAAGGATGGTTTGCGGTTTGATCTTTCATTCTTTCTACTCGCCTGTTGAAACGCCTTCCTGTCGTCTGGCCTTGCTGTAACTATGCAGCTTTCATCCCCAATGCCAATTCATCTGTCTCCTCTTCTTTGTCATCAGCTGATCCTATGGATACTCCAGGCAGGTGTCAAAACAGCAGCAGACATCAATAAATTAGCTGCAAGGTAGCTGATTAGGCTTGTCTGTTAATCATTGTACGATCCCATTTATGTATCAATAAAAGTTAATGTAGGAAATGACCCGGAGCAGGTGCTGAGCGCTGGTCATAGTGGAATCTTGTGTAGAACAGGACTGGTTTTGTGGAATAGTGATGTTTACAGGAGACAACAGAAAACATGTGCAGGTCTCAAGGTCACATAGAATTATCCAGACTGATATCCGCTCAGAAGCTGCCCACCTATCAGTTAAAAACAGAGCAACTATGCAACAAAATATTGTACTTGATGTCAATGGCAACTTGGTGACAATTTGTTTGTAGTTATTGTTCCCGTCCAGAAAGGAAGCCCAGCGCGCTGCTAAAATGTTTGGTGGAGGGCAGATATGTTCATTAAAGTGATTGTAAAGGTTTCTTTTTTTTTTTAATCACTTCAGCCCCGGAAGATTTGGCTGCTCAATGACCAGAGCACTTTTTACAATTTGGCATTGCGCTGCTTTAATTGGTAATTGCGCAGTCATGCGATGCTGTACCCAAACGAAATTTGCTTCCCTTTTTTCCCACAAATAGAGCTTTCTTTTGATGGTATTTGATTGCCTCTGTGATTTTTATTTTTTGCGATATATTTTGAAAAGAAAATGATGTTTTCTACTTTTTGTATTCAGCTACATGTCTTTGGTAAAAAAAAGGTCACTAAGTGTATATTTATTGGTTTGCGCAAACGTTATAGCGTCTACAAACTAGGGTACGTTTTCTGGAATGTACGCAGCTTTTACTTTATGACTGCCTATCTCATTTCTTGAGGTGCTAAAATGGTAGGGTAGTACAACCCCCACCCCCAAATGACCCCATTTTGGAAAGTGGACACCCCAATGTAATTGCTGAGAGGCACGTTGAGCCCATTAAATATTTTATTTTTTTGTCACCAGTGATTGAAAAATTACACAAAGTTGTCACTAAGTCACTAAGTCATGGTTATATGTGGAATTACACCGCAAGATACATTCTGCTTCTTCTCCTGAGTACGGGGATACCAAATGTGTAAGACTTTTTGGGAGCCTAGCCGCGTACAGGACCCCGAAAACCAATTACCGCCTTCAGGATTTCCAAAGGGGGTATCACTCTTCACTACCTATCACAGTTTTGAAGGCCATAAAATGCCCAGGTGGCACAACACCCCCCCCCCCCCCAAATTACCCCATTTTGGAAAGTAGACACTCCAAACTATTCACTGAGAGGTATGTCGAGTCCATTGAATATTTTATATTTTGCCACAAGTTTCTGGAAAATTAATTTTTTTTTTTTTAACACAAAGTTGTCACTAAATGATATATTGTTCAAACATGGCATGGTTATATGTGGAATTACACCCCAAAATACATTCTGCTGCTTCTCCTGAGTATGGGGATACCACATGTGTGGGACTTTTTGGCAGTCTAACCGCGTACAGAACCCCGAAAACCAATCACCGCCTTCAGGTTTTCTAAGGGCATAAATTGTGGATTTCACTCCTAGCACAGTTTCGGAGGCCATGAAATGCCTAGATAGTACACCCCCCCCCCCCCAAATGACCCCATTTCGGAAAGTAGGCACCCCAAGCTATTTGCCGAGAGGCATGTTGAGTATTTTGCAGATCTCGCTTTTTGTCACAAAGTTTTGAAAACATTTTCAAAAACAAATGAGAACTGTAAAATACTCACCATGCCTTTTAGCAAATACCTTGGGGTGTCTACTTTCCAAAATGGGGTCATTTGTGGGGGGGGGGGGGGGTTGTGGTATCTGGGCATTTCAGGGCCTCCGTAACTGTGATAGGTAGTGAGTAGTAAAATCACAATTTTACTCTTTTAGAAAGCCTGAAGGTGGTGCTTGGTTTTTTGGGTCCTGTATGCGGCTAGGCTCCCAAAAAGTCCCACACATGTGGTATCCCCATACTCAGGAGAAGCAGCAGAATGTATTTTGGGGTGTATTTCCAAATATAACCATGCCATGTTTGAACAATATATCATTTAGTGACAACTTTAAGTAAAAAAATAAATAAAAATAAAAATTGTAATTTTCCCGAAACTTGTGGCAACATATAAAATATTCCATGGACACAACATGGCTCTCAGCAAATAGTAATGTCTACTTTGCAAAATAGGGTCATTTGTGGGGGTTTTGTGCTATCTTGACACTTCATGGCCTTCGAAACTGATAGGTAGTGAGGAAGAGAAATCACCATTTTATGCCCTTAGAAAGCCTGAAAGCGATGATTGGTTTTCGGGGTCCTGTGCATGGCTAGGCTCCCAAAAAATCTCAGAAGAAGCAGCAGAATGTATTTTGGGGTGTAATTCCACATATGCCCATGGCATGTTTGAGTAATATATCATTTAGTGACAACTTTGTGCAATAAAAAAAAAGAATGTAATTTTCCCAAAAATTGTGGCAAAATATAAAATATTGCATGGACTCAACATGCCTATCAGCAAATAGCTTGGGGTGTCTACGTTCCAAAAAGAGGGGTTGTCATTTTATGCACAACATTATGTCACACATAACTCACTCTTCTAACCACTTGAAGACAAAGCCCTTTCTGACACTTTTTGTTTACATGAAAATTTTTTTTTTTGTTTTTTTTTTATTTTTCAAACACAATTTTTTATTAAAAAAACACTTCTTTAATATTGAATGCACTAAAATACACTATATTTCCCAAATGTTTGATGAAATAAAAATGATGATCTTATGCCGAGTACATGGATACCAAACACGACATGCTTTAAAATTGTGCACAAACGTGCAGCGGTGACAAACTACATAGAATTTTAAGAGCCTTTAAAATCCATTACAGGTTACCACTTTAAATTTACAGAGCAGGTCTAATGCTAAAATTTCTGTCCTCGATCTGACCTTTGCGGTGATACCTCACATGCATGATGCAATTGCTGTTTACATATGACACCAGACCGACGCTTGCGTTCGCCTTTGCGCGTGAGCACAGGGGGGACAGGGGTGCTTTTTTTTTATTATTATTAAATTTTGCTTTTCTATTTTATTTTTAAACTATTCCTTTCACTTTTTTTTATCATTTTTATTGTTATCTCAGGGAATGTAAATATCCCCTATATAGCAATAGTTAGTGACAGGTACTCTTTTTTGAAAAAATTGGGGTCTAGATCTCTCCTCTGCCCTCACTCAAGGCATCTGACCAGACTGGTGTGATAAAATTCTTTCTCAATTTCCCAATGGCGCTGTTTATATCCGGCGAAACCTGCAATGCTGGTAGCTTCTGGTTTCTTAGGCCATAGAGATGATTGGAGCCATTCTGGTCTCCGATCAGCTCTATGGTCAGCTGATGGAATCACCGGCTGCATTCTTGGGTTCCCTGTTGAAACAGGAGAGCCTGAGAAAACCATGGAAGACGGTGGGGGGGGACGTTCCCTCCCACTGCTTGTAAAAACAGTCTAGAGGCTAATTAGCTGCTAGGATTGCTTTTACATGAAAGCTGACTGCTGGCTGAAAAGAATGATTCCAAGATGATACCTAAACCTGCAGGCATCATTCTAAGTCCAGCAACATACCAGTACATTGCTGGTCCCTGTTGGGCATATATTGTAATGTTCTTTTTTTCATGCAGCCTGTGGGCTGAACGAAAAAAAGAGATGGATCGGTGGGTATGCCCACCATTAGAATACCGCCCTTCATCCACCCACTTCTAATGATGGGCATACATGCACCATTTTTGTTTTAACTGGGATAGTTAAATCACCTCCTACGGCGCTGGAGTCGCTGATTTATCGTGAGAGCAAACGCTGTTGCTGTCAAGATAAATAAATCAGTGCTGCAGCTGAATGGCGTACCTTCTAAGCAAATGATAGTTAACAATAAAACAAAGTAAAATTACAGTATAACAGTAAGACATAGTTAAAATAAAACATTTTTTAACACAATTTGTGCCTAAAAAATATATGCCGAAGCATGGGGGCAATCCGCCCCTAATGTTAGGAGCAAATCGCTCCTCCACCCCTGCCCCCATGCTTCGGCATATATGCTCTTTTTTTAACTGTGGTGGTGAAATCACCTTCTACAGGGCTGGAGTCACGGCTTTACGTATAGTGGGAGCAAACGCTGTTGCTGTCAGAATAAATAAACCCATGCTGCAGCTAAATTGCGTACCTGCTAAGCAAATGGTTAACAATAAAACAAAGTAATATTACAGTATAACAGTAAGACATACCATACCTGTAAAGCAAATGCAATAAAACATAGTAAAAATAAAACATCACAGTTCTAAAATACAGTAACAATAGAGAGAGAACAATAGATATAGAACAATAGAGAGTGAATAATAGAGTAGACAATAGAGAGCCAACATAAGAGAGAGAGAAGAAAAATAAAACCACAACTATTTTTGGCTTTTTTATTCTTTTGTGTTTTTGAGTGTTTTTTTTTTATTTTGTTTTTTATTTTTTTGCACTTTTATATAAACTGTAAACGTTCCAGATTAGGGTTACTCAAAATGTGATGGCCATCTCATCTTTCGAGACCCTGTGTAAGTATCCCCTAGGACTGTGCAATGCTGTACCCTATGCTAATACTCCACTAGTGTGTGGTAGCGTTCGAAACATTCACCAATGCAAAGACCAGGCTGGTCAGGACGGACAATAAAAGCGGGTGTCATGCCTATATCTGCGTTTTTTACAGACATGACATCTTCTTTGGGGATTTCTTTGGGTAGGGGTACCAGGGAGAACATACAGATGCTTCTCATGCAGCTGGCTCATTGCATTTGGATTGAGAAGTTGGGCCACAGCACTGCCTGGAAACAGAATGGCTGTGATGATCTCTTCCTGGAATTTAAGGAAGGATCCAGTTTGTCCTGAAGCTTTGTATAGCCATAAGCATTCAGCAGAGCCAATTGGAATAAATATACAGACTTTTTTTTATACCAGAGTCTGGCCTTATGGGCAATTAGGTACGGTGCCAACAACTGGTCGTAGAGGTCCACCCCTCCCATATTAAGGTTATATTCGAGGACAAAGAGGGGTGTCTCCACAACACCAGTCACCGTAGGAGTTTGGACTGTCGTATCTGCATGAATGGAGGACAGAACGAAAACATTCTTATTATCCCTCCACTTCACAGTGAGCAAATTATTACACTTCAAACAGGCTCTCTCCCCCAGCCTAAGACAGGAATCTACAAGCCGCTGGGGTAAGCCCCGGCGATTAGGTCGCACAGTGCCACATGCGCCAATTCCATGATCAAAGAAGTGACTAAAAAGTGGCACGCTCGTGTAAAAATTGTCCACATACAAGTGGTACCCCTTTCCGAATAAGGGTGACACCAAGTCCCACACAATCTTACCAGTGCTCCCTATGTAGTCTGGGCAGTTCTCTGGCTCTACGTAACTATCTCTTTGCTCGTAAACCATAAAACTATATGTATAGCCTGTTGCCCTGTCACAGAGCTTATACATCTTGACCCCATATCTGGCACGCTTGCTGGGAAGGTACTGTTTGAATGACAAGCGGCCAGAAAACGTAATCAGGGGACTCATCAACGCAGACAACTTGATCAGCTGTAAACATGGCTGCAAACTGCTGGATGAAGTGGTTTACGAGGGGCTGAATTTTCCAGAGCCGATCGTATTCAGAGTCACCCCGAGGACGACAGAGTTCATTGTCATTGAAATGCATGACCTGCAATATCTGCTCGTATAGTGTCCTGGTCATGGAGGCAGAGAACAGAGAATTGGGTCAGTGGACCAATATGACTGCAACTCACTTTTTTTAGTTATGCCCATGAGGAGGGATAGGCCCAGGAAGGTCTTAAATTCGGAGACCGTAATAGGTCTCCAATCTCTTGCAAGGGTCAACTGGGGATTAGCAGTGATGAATTGACCAGCATACAAATTGCTTTGGTCCACAATAGATCTATAGAGATCTTCCGTGAAAAACAGCTAATTAAAGTCAAGTGATGTAAAATCAACTGTTTCCACCTGAATTTCTGGGTGGCCAGTGAATGGGGGAAGTATGGGTGCTGCAGAAGTGGTGGGCTCCCAATTCGGATTGGCAAATGCAGCAGGAAGAGCACTATGGGCTCGACGGGCCTGTCTTTGTCTTCTTGGTGGTGGCTGTGGGACACTCGTTGTGCTAGCCACCTCACCAGCTTGAACTGCACTTATTGGACTCACCACGTCAGTTGTGTGCTTAGTGTTATGTAAGTGACAGTGATCGATTGATACTGCATTTGGGTGGGCTGGGCTGGGCGGAGGGGCTAAATGCAGGTGCTAGCAGGTATCTAGGCTGATCCCATTAATGCTGCGTTTTTGGGAACTCTAAACTATTGGGGACGCTAATATAGTTTTGATCAGATCAAAGATATCTATCCGTTCAGACACTGTACTACTAAGGGAGGTGTATGGTGCAGGCTATGGTTGCCACCTCATCCCTTTAAACCCGAACACATATTAATTACACAGGTTCTGTGGCTGATTAAGGTGGTAATTAAACTCACTTGGTGCCTTATCTGCATTTAATTAGCCTCAGAACCTGTGTAATTCATATGTGTTCGGGTTTAAAGGGATGAGGTGGCAACTCTAGTGCAGGCGTGGGTGTTAGCGCTACTAGCACTAATCTGACGCTGCCTGGGGCGAAACAGACCTCGACTGACGTTAAAACCTAACTGATATCACCTGCCGGGTGATCAGGGGGTTAAATCCTTTATTTAGGTAATATACGGCGGGTGCCCTGATGCTATAGAAAAATAACTAACTAACCAGCGTCACCCGTGACACTAATACAGTGATCACTGGTGACAGGGGGTGATCAAGGGGTTAAACCGTTATTAGGGGGGGTTAGGGGGGTCCCTAGACATATCTGGGGCTATTACTAAGTACCCTAACGTGGATTAGTGTCACGACTGACACCAGTACAGTGATCAAAGAAAAATATGAAAACTGCACTGGGTGACACAGTGACAGGGAGTGAAGGGGTTACCGGGGGGGGGGGGATTGGGGGGGGTGAAATGTGTGCCTATGTATACTATGATTTGATTTAATGATGAACATGTTGGGTGTCATACTGTAGACAAGGATTTTAAAGTAAATCTATAGACAAACCAGTTATAAATAATATTAATAAACATATAGGAATTGTGGGAATAAATAGATTTGTTTGGATGTATGACAGATGTCAGATTTATAGTTAGTTACAATGACGTAAATCTTAGCAACCAATCATATTATACCACATGTAATTCTATGGGGAAACTTTGATATAAAAACGGCCTGTGTGCCTTCTTCCTTCGAGCAAGTAATGAACTTGCTCCCAGATGCAGATGATGTCAGTAAAGCCTCTCGTTCTTTTGGAAATCCACTGCCTGAATGTTTTGTTACTTCCACATCACTCTCCAGCACCTACCGAAAGCTAAAATAGAACTTTTGGGTGGACTGAGATGCATTTCTGACCATGGAACTACATTTAAAAAAATAAAGGATTCCTGTCTGCGTTTGAGTCTTTGGCCTCTTTTTTCTCCCTGTGAAGTCTGCAGTTATTACTAGTATTTGTTTCCTCTAACTCAGGGGTCTCAAACTGTCGGCCCTCCAGCTGTTGCAAAACTACAAATCCCATCATGTCTCTGTCTGTGGGAGTAATGCCTGTGTCCTGTCAGATTAGGCGACCCATCAGATTTTATAACGGAAGTGACGTTCCGTCGTGGCCATCTTGGTACACCCCGCAGTCGCCTGCACTAAGATTGCAGTCTGGAGTCACCAAGCAGACATCTTTTTACACCCAGTGAAGTCTTGCATTTCACACTTATTTTTGATGTTGAACTTTAAAAGCAGCGGCAAGCCTGCTGATCTCACACGTTTGCTAAGCTGACAGAAGACCGCTGATTTTAAAATTCAACATCAAAATAGTGTCACGGACATCTAAATACTGTATTTCACGATATAAGCTCCGTTTAGTGGTAAAAAAAAGTGTGAAATGCAAGACTTCACTGGGTGTAAAAAGATGTCCGCTTGGCGACTTCATACTGAAGGCTTACTGCGGCTAATGCCGCGTACACACGAGCGGACTTTACGGCAGACTTTGCTCGACGGACTTTACGCCGGACTTTGTTGGCTCCTTGCACCGGACTTAAAAAGGGACGGACTTGGACACACACGATCACTGCAAAAGTCCGCTGGTTTGGGCGTTTGGTGACGTACAGCACGTAGGACGGGACTATAAAAAGGAAGTTCAAGCTCCACTACGGCACCCTTTGGGCTCCTTCTGCTAATCTCGTGTTTATCTCGTGTTAGTAGAAGTTTGGTTAGAGACGATTTGCGCTTTTCACACTTCAGCTTATTTCGATTGTTTTCTGCCGTTCAGTTTGTGCTTGTGAGGTTTGTATCTGCTTTTCAGTGCGTGTTGGTCAGTTCGTAACCTGCCTAGCAGGCCGTTCTGGTCCGCTCGTTCCTGATTTTCAGGTCGTTCTTCATAGGCCTTGCTGTTCTTCAGTGCGTTTGTTATAAGTTTGTTTGTTTGACCAGCCGACCGTTTTGAAGCAATGTCGCGTGGACGTACTCGCTCTCGAGTTCGTGCTGCGTGGGGACTTGGTGTTGGGGTTAATACTTTGACCCAAGTCCAGTCCATGAACAGGGCGAGGAGTTCATGGAAGAAGAATGGGTTGCGCCAGCGTGACCAATTCTCGCATATGCCTTTGCTCCGTGAGATCCGTGAGAATAATCCTGAGGATTTCAGGAATTATCTCCGGATGACGGACCCCGTTTTTGAGAGTCCGCTGGCTTTGCTGACCCCCTATATCAACAGGCAGGATACCTGCATGAGGCAAGCCAGTGCGGAGCAGAGGCTAGTTGCCACTTTACGTTACTTGGCGACTGGGAGAAGTCTTCAGGACTTGAAGTTCTCGACAGGCATCTCCCCCCAGGCTCTGGCGATAATAATCCCAGAGACTTGTTCTGCCATCATTCAGGTCCTGCAGAAGGACTATATGAAGGTAAGTTTTATCCTTTAACATTACATGATATGTATTAAATGTTTGCTAATGTATTGTCTAAATGTCCTCGTTACCTAATTACCTTGCTTGGAATATGCTGTGAATGTCCCCTTTATCTTCATGCATGCCAGTTTTTTGACAATAATCATTTTTTGCCCTACATGCATATTTACCTTCAATAACCTGCCCACCATGCAATCCTGGGTCCATTTATATCTCTAGCCTATAGTCCCTCGAACAATGTATATTGTCAGCTCCATTGTACTGTTTGACCCTCCCCCACCCCCTCAAATGTTTGAAAAGTGTCAGGTGTCTTTTTGACCCTAATTAGAACCCCTCCTCCACCCCCTCAAATGTTTGAAACTGTTAGATGTGTTTATTGACCTAATTAGAACCCCCCCCACCCCCTCAAATGTTTGAAACTGTCAGGTGTGCTTATTACCCAATTAGAACCCCTCCCCACCCCCTCAAATGTTTGAAACTGTCAGGTGTGTTTATTAACCTAATTAGAACCCCTCCCCACCCCCCTCAAATGTTTGAAACTGTCAGGTGTGTTTATTAACCTAATTAGAACCCCTCCCCCATCCCCTCAAATGTTTGAAACTGCCAGGTGTGTTTATTACCTAATTAGAACCCCTCCCCCACCCCCTCAAATGTTTGAAACTGTCAGGTGTGTTTTTGACCCTAATTAGAACCCCTCCCCACCCCCTCAAATGTTTGAAACTGTCAGGTGTGTTTATTAACCTAATTAGTGCCCCTCCCCCACCCCTCAAATGTTTGAAACTGTCAGGTGTGTTTATTAACCTAATTAGAACCCCTCCCCACCCCCCTCAAATGTTTGAAACTGTCAGGTGTGTTTATTAACCTAATTAGTACCCCTCCCCCACCCCCTCAAATGTTTGAAACTGTCAGGTGTGTTTATTAACCTAATTAGTACCCCTCCCCCCACATTCAAATTGATCAATGGGCCATCAGAGGGGGTGAGTAATCTTATAAGTGGGCCTTATGTTTTTTAGAATTAAAATTACAGACACACATATTAAGAATGTTCGACTGCTGTTGTTTTTGTGTATTCTGATATCCAAGTTATGTTTAAAAGTACTTATCTTAATTTTTTTTTCACTCCACAGTTTCCTTCCCGTACACAGGAATGGCAGACTGTGGCCTCCCAGTTCGCTGACCGTTGGGACTTTCCCAACTGTGTCAGGGCGATTGACGGGAAGCATGTCCGCATTGTGCCACCACACCATTCAGGGTCTTATTTCTATAACTACAAGGGGTTCCATAGTGTAGTTTTGATGGCGGTGGTCTCGGCACATTTGGACTTTCTGTTTGTGGATGTGGGGAAGAACGGCCAGATGTCTGACAGAGGAGTGTTTGCACAGACCGAGCTGTGCCAGCGTCTCTACCTGCCACCTGAAGACCAGAATGTGGATGGACTCCCCTCAGTTTTTATCACTGATGAAGCGTTTACTCTTGGCGAGCACTTGATGAGGCCGTTCCCCCAAAGGACACTCACCCCTGAGAGGAGGGTATTTAATTACCGGCTGGCCAGAGCAAGAAGAGTTGTGGAGAATGCCTTTGGGATTCTGGCCAGCCGGTTCCGTTTGTTCCTCTCAGCCATAAATCTGGCGGACTATAAAATGAATCACGTCATACTGACTTGCTGCATACTCCATAATTTTTTCTGAAGACATTCGGCTACATATATTACCTCTGTTGGGCCTGAGGCTGGACTTGTACTTGATCAAACACTGACAGGCCTGGAAATTGGCCGTATTGGCTTGGCCCCCCAAACCGCACGTCAAGTGCGTGACCGATATGTGAATTATTTTAATGGTCAGGGGGCCATTGCTATTCAACAAGAGCTATAATTTTTACAAAAAATAAAGAAAATAAATTTTGGATAAAATATCTTGTTTTTCTTCTTGTTTGCATTTAGTTTTGTCTGTCTCCTAGTGCACTTGTAGTAGTGGCAAGTGCATTTACCTTTAGTTAATAAGGCCTTTTGTCACTGTAACCACACCAAAATTAGCAAAACATCTTATTGAAAAATAATCAGCCACACACATTGTAGTAGTAAAAACATTTTACTGTGTGCACATTGAAAGGTGCATTTTTTTGGAACCTTTTTTTTAATTTTCTTTCTTTATTTTTTTTTGTTTTGTTTTTTTTGTTTTGTTTTTTTTAATTTTTTTTTTTGGTTTTTCTTTTTTTTTTTTTTTTGAAGGTTATCAAAGGCATATTTAAACAAAAATAGACCTTGTTTAAAAAATTAAAATTCACAACAGTGTTTTGAAAAACATACAAAAAAAATAAAAGAACTTACAAAGTTCAACATGTTAATAACGGTGCTGGTGATGTCACCCTTGTAAATCCTAAATTTTTCAGATGCTCAAAATTGTGCATTAAAAAAGGGTCAAGTCAACATGTGCTATCTCCCATCATGGGGGAGCAATGTACATGTTTTGTGTGTGCAATCCCTTTGTTCCTCTCACCACAAAAAAATTTTGAGGATAAAGGGGTTGCAAACACAAAACAAGTACATTGATATCCCCTGATGGAAGAAAGCACATGATGACACACCGTGTGCATCAGCAAAAATATTTTTGAAGGAAAAAACTACAACAAAATTGGAAGAAGAAACAAACTTGACAAGGAAATGAAGAACATGATTGAGGTTTTTAGGCAAAACGTTATTATATTCTGCCCAAAACATCAATCATGTTCTTCATTTCCTGTTGCATGGAGTCCAGGCGAATTTTCATGCTGTGAATTTGGTCACGCATTTGATCAATTTGGCCATTCCACAACATTATCTGGCCAATAAGTCTTTGGGCACTGTCTGTGCTGAATGGCTCTGCCGCTTGGCCTTCCACAACCAGAAGCTCACCTAAAATGTGTGTAAAAAAAAAATGGGTTAAAATATGCACGCCTAAATACATTACCTTAAGCTGGGGTGTCAGTCACTCACTTGGTGGGGTTGAAAGCTCGCACACTTCCTCCACCTCTCCTTCCCCCAGCTCGTCTGGTGGGCATGGTCTTGGGCTGGGGCTTAGGGTATCTTCAGCCTCAGGCTGGTGACTTGGGGGGGTTCTGGGATCCTTGGACTGTTGTCTGAGTCTTTTCTCCCCTATGATAATTCAACAAAAGGTATAGTTAAAACACAGTCATATTTTAGATTTTTCGAATTAATATGAAACGTTGGTTATGAGTTGTGGACAATTGCCTTTTTTTGTCCTCAAAAATTTAGAAGACAGGATGAACATTACCTCTGAACAACAATTCTAAACAATACACATTTTCCTGCAAGTTTCACAGATGCAGACACCTCAATGATCTCCTATGTGTATTACCCCTCAAAAATTTAGTCACATTGTACACTAGTGCTCTTGAGTCCAGATGTGGAACCAGCTGCTGTGTCCTGTCCTTACATTACACTGAATCATTTTTGAAGAAGCATTATATTTTCAAACACATCTACACCACATCACCAAATTTTGGGAATCCGACAAATTATCAAGACCTAAATGTATGTCCAACCCTGTACCATCGTACGAAAAAATAACGTCATTTTCTTTAGTACCATATGTATTTTACAAAGAACGGTCTTTACGAACGATGCTGTATAAAAGAAAAATATATGGATCAGCATGCAAGTTAAGTATCTCAATAGGAAAACACAACAAGTACAGTACTTACTTTTTTTAAGCAGCTTTTTTATTCGCCAATATTGTTCTGGCTCCCTACTTTTGATGTCAGACCACCGCTTCCTCAATTGTTCTTTCAAACGTTTAGTGCCAAATTTAGCTTCTAGAGCGGTGACAACTGAGGCCATTATTTTGTCCTTATGCATAGTCGGGCGTGTGTATGGTCCTTTTTTCCCCATCGTAGTCCTCCCTTCTCAATATGGACACCATCTCCACCATCTCTTCAAAAGCCATGTTGGTGGCCTTATATCTCCTCCAGGATGTGGATGGTTGTGGCTGCGGGCTTTCCTCCGTGCCACTTCCACTGAATCTCTCCGCCATCTTTCTCGATATACTCCCACTGCGCAACGAAGAGTGAAGGGGCGGGGACAAATCGCACTAAAGAACGTCAGGGGCGGGCGACGCAGGCGGAGCATGACACATGCGCAGTGTATATAAAGCTATTACGATGGCCTACCTATGTCCGTGCGGAAGTAGCGAGCGCCAGAAACGAAGGTAAGATTAAACGTGGGTGTGTGTATATGTGTCCCAGAGATTCTTCACAAAATAATCCTGGGAATTCTGACTGACATTACAGTTTTGATCTTGTGTCTTGTCTTTCAGCAAAAATGAATCCCTTTAAAGAGGCTGATTTTTTGTCCAGATTTATCGATTTATATCAGGAAAACAAAAACCTGTGGGAGGTCAAACACCCACTATATTTCAATCGAGCTGTAAGGAAGGCAACACTGGGCACACTTTTAGAATTTGTGAAGACTCGAGTCCCCCAGGCAGACTTCAAGTTTGTGGACAAGAAAATTGGTATCTTGCGAAACATGTATAAGCGGGAACACAATAAAATCCAGGAGTCCCTCAGATCCGGAGCAGCAGCCGACCAAGTTTATGTACCCAAGTTGTGGTACTACCACAAAATGCGATTCCTGGATGACCAGACAGAAGCCAGGCAATCACTTTCGACCCTTCCCCCCACCCTTCCCCACACCCTTCCCTCCAGCCCTCCCCCCACTCTTCCCTCCAGCCTTCCATCCACCTCCACCCCAGCTGAGGAGTCCCAGGAAGAACTGGGCCTTTTCAGCCTTGATGAAGTGGATGCGCCCAGCTTCAGCCAGGTATCCTTTTTTGTGGAATTTGTGATTGTGTAAATGTTATTAATGATGTTAACATCTCAAATTTTTAAGTGCTTCAGAAAAAATTACTTCATCACAAATATTAATATGTAGACATATCACTAGACAGTAGTGGCCAAAAATATACTTCTGCATAGGTGTGCGCAGCCTCTTGCATTAGGGTGTGCACCCCAAAGCTCAAATACATATGCATGTGTATATGTACTGATGTTGTCAGTAGGGCAGTGGACAGTGTCATTAATTTTATTTTATTTTTAAATAAATTAGTTTATTTTGTAACATTTTTTGGGGGGATAAAATATCATTGGTCTAAACAGGGGGGAATATGCACCACACAAGGTGATTAGGGTGTGCCCAGGGACACCTGGCACACCCTCTGCGCACGCCTATGTACTTCAGATATTGTTGATCAGCTGGAATAATGGTGGGGTCAAATAGATAGCCTTTACTATTTGTTGAGAATTATATTTGCAAGTCATGAGCTGAAAAATGTGTGTGATTGCGTAACACAAAATTACAACATGTCCCTTTTTTTGACACAGGATGACCTCAGCCAGGAGGAGGCCTTGACCAGTGGGAGAGAGGAGGAGGCCTTGCCCAGTAGGAGAGAGGAGGAGGCTGTGGCTGGGCCGAGTAGAAGCCGCACAGAGTGTCAGGTGCCTCCCCTCCGCATTCTCACCAAAAGTCCCAGAAGAATGACCCAAACTGAGGAGGAATCCCTAGCCCTCATTCGTGAAGCCAGCCAAATCCTCAGCACACCACCCAATGCAGAGGAGGCGTATGGGACCTATATAGCCAGCAGATTGCTGGAACTGGAAAAAGGGCAACGCCTCCTCTGTGAGGGTTTGATTTTTCAGGCCTATCAGAAGGGCTTGAGAGGGGAGCTTACTGCTACAACCTATCTAGCAGATGAAGCCACTCCTCCTCCTCCTCCTCCTGCCCCAAGTACACCACCAGAGGCACAACCTCTGAGGAAGGCTGCAGAGAAGCGTGGAGGGAAGGCTGCAGAGAAGCGTGCAGGGAAGGCTCCACGGAAGACTCGAAAGTGATTGCCTGGTTTCTGTCTGGTCTGACTGTGCTCCCTGTGCTCCCTAGTCGCAAGATACCAATTTTCTTGTCCTAAAACTTGATGTGTGTCCTGGGGGACGCAAGGCTTCACAGATTCCAAAAGTGTCTCCAGTGTTGCCTTCCTAATTTTTTGTTAACCAAAATAAATGGATTTTTTAGTTACCTTACATTATTGACTATGTGTTTTGATTCCAAAACGACATTTTGTTTGGGAGTAGGCAGGTACAGGTCAAAAAAGACTATGGGGTTGATTTCATAAAAGCAAATGGACTGTGCATTTTGCAGAGGGCAGTTGCCCTCTGCAAGTGCAATTGCTCCAGAGCTTAGGAAATGAGGTAAGGCTTGACTTTGCAAAGAGTACCCAATCCTGTGCAAGGAAAATTCAAAAATCAGCATTTTTGCTTGCACATGATTGGATGATGGAAGTCAGCAGAGCTTCTGCTCATTTACTAAGCTCTGGAGCAACTGCTCTTGCAGAGGGCAACTGCACTTTGCAAAGTGCACAGTCTTTTTCCCTTTAGTAAATCAACCCCTATGTGTGTTTGTTCCAAAAGGCTAAATCATTTATAAAATCAAGTGCAAAGTACTAGTGAAAAGTGCACTTTAGAAATTGCACTGCAAGTGCACTTGTTGGAAGTGCAGTCGCTGTAAATCTGAGGGGAAGAGCTGAAATGAGGGGAAGCTCTGCTGATTTGATCATACAATCATGTGCAAGAAAAAGCTTTTCATTTTTGTGTGGTTCCTTGCATGTGCCCCTCGGATCCACAGCGAAGGCCCTTCAAAATGTTCTTTCTGTGCAATTCCAAGTACAATTTGCACTTTTAGTGAAAAATGAATTTGCCTTTGGAAAATCAACCCCCCTATGTCTAATTAACAAGGGACACCAACCTCATTAAGGTTCATTAAAACAACACAAAACATTAAGGTTATTGTGGTAACTTGAAACTACAAAAATAAAAAAACACTTTTTGTATAATTTAGCACACATTGTAAAATAGATAGTGTTTAAATCTAAAAAAAAAAAAAAAAAAGATGAGTCAAAAATCTAATTTTATACTTTATTTATGGAGATCTGGCTTTTTAAAAATATCATATTAGTCATGGCATGAGGATAAATCATGAAGAAAGTACTTTGTGAGAACTCTGTGTGAATAAAAAGCACCAAAACAACTTAATTCCTCTTGCATTATAAAGAAAAAAAACCCGCTGTATTAAATGATCACAGAAGAGGAATGTGCTAGCTTCAATACGAAGGCTAGTTTTACCAGACGGAGCGCTTCCGTCTTGTAATTGCTTCAGAGCATGCGTCAGTTTGAGTTTGTCGGACTAACACACAGACGTCCGGTTTGTCCGTAAGAAAGAAGAGTCCTTTGAATAGATTTAAAACATGTTTCAAATCTAAGTCCGTCCAACTTTCAAGCAAACAAAGTCTGCTGGAGCCCACACACGATCGAATTGTCTGACGAAATCCATTATGCTGGACCAAGCCTGCCGTAAAGTTTGCTCGTGTGTACGCAGCATTAGTGTGGGGTGTACCAAGATGGCTGTGACAGAACATCACTTCCGTTACAATATTTGATGGATTGCCCTATCTGACGGAACACCTGTAACTGTCAGCCTTGCAGTGCCTCATGGGACTTGTAGTTTCGCCACAGCTGGGGGGCCGCCAGTTTGAAACCCCTGCTCTAACTGCTAGTCCCACACAGTCTCAGCCACAAGGAACGATCTGCTTGTTTTTTCTTCCCACAAAGCAGGGAGAAGGAACACAGACATTTAGTAAAAAGCAGCACACATTACACATTTTTGGTCACACAGTAAACACTTTGATCTCCCCTAGATGTCAACCCATTCCCAGCCAGTGCCATTAGTACAGTGGCAGTTTATAGTATTAGCACTGATCATTGTAATAGTATCACTGGTGATGTCAGTTTCAGTTAGTCAGTTAGTGTACCTCCCAGTCAGTTAGTGTCAGATTTTCCGCTGCACTATCACAGTCCCACTATAAGTCGCTGATCACTGTCATTACAAGTACAAAAAAAAATTCCAGTATATATACCATAGTTTGCAAGCATTATAACTTTCACAAACCAATCAATATACACTTATTGGGATTTTTTGTTTTTTTACCAAAGACATGTAGCAGTAGGGATGGACCGATACCATTTTTATTACAACAAGTATAAGTACCGATACTTTTTTTTTAGTACTCGCCGATACCAATTACCGATACCTACTGCAACTGTTTTGTTTTCACTTCAGCTGTCAGCAATGGTTCAAAGCATTGACAAGTTATTTACAGGTTAAATAGATTTTTTTTTTTTAATTTTGCGCTTTTTCAATGTAAATTGTGTAAATATATGTTATATATATATGTGTAAAAATATTCACTAACAAAGCAAACAAAAAAAGTTTTAATTGTTTATCGTTTATAAAATATACATGAAAAAAAAAAAAAACAACAGTCAAATAATTAAATGGAGGAGAATAGGGAGTTAATTAAGGCTGATTACAGTAAATTAAGGGTTTATAAGAGGTTAAGCAGAGGAACATTTGTTCAACCTTTTGATTTGCAGATGAAGAAACAGAAAGATTCAAAAAGAAACAATGTTTCAGCGGCTGAGCAATGTTGTTAATAAAAATTGACAGCTCCAATTACCAGACTTCTTTAACACTTCAGCTGCCGACAGGGGAGACCCACTGACAGCTCAAAGAACAGAGCCTGAAAGTATCGGTTTCAGTTATCGGCACATTCACACGAGTACCAATACTTGTGCAAATACTCAGTACTGGCACTATGTAGCAGAATACATTTTGATCTAAATTTATAAAGAAATTAGAGAAAAAAATAATAATAAATGAAGGTCTTTTTTCGTTTATATTGCAAAAATAAAAACCCCTGTGGTGCTCAAATATCACCAAAAGAAAGCTCTATTTGTGTGAAAAAAAAAATAAAAATGTCATTTGGGTACAGAAATAAATACTGAAATTGAATAATACCGAGGGTTGTTATGGATTCCCTCTATTTATTTCCCAAGAAAATAGGAAAATGCTAACTTGAAAACACTAAAGGAAGATATTACAAAGCATAAAACACAAGAACATCAAAGATAGTTATCAAGGCTGTTCCCCTAGACACGGTCTCATCAGCTTGGCTCACAATGATGGTAACAGAGAGAGCTCTCTGTCTCAGTCAGCCCTTTTTATACTTCAATCATACACCGTCCAGACCAGGGGCATAACTAGAAATAGCAGGGCCCCATAGCAAAATGTTGTATGGGGCCCCCCCTGCAAACAGCCCCCCCCCACAGCTGCCCTAGTGTCAATGCAGCGTGACCTGTGCCACATACAGCGTGACCTGTGCCCAATGCAGCGTGACCTGTGCCCAATACAGCGTGACCTGTGCCCCATACAGCGTGACCTGTGCCCAATACAGCCTGGTCTGCCTGTGCCCCATACAGCCCCACCTATGCAGAGGAAGAGGCAAGCCACCCGGATCAGCAGAGAGCGGGATTGCCCGCTGTAATAGCTTTCATTTGAATTTCCTGTCTTCCCGGGGCTCATCGTCACATAGCCCCACCTCATGGCCCAACGCCTTTGATGATGTCACATGTCCCGCATTGGTTCGGCGTTCTGTCTATCAAAGGCACCGGGCCAAAAGGTGGAGCTATGTGACGTGAGCTCCGGGAACACTGGAAGTTCTAATGAAAGCTCTTACATCGGGCAATTCAGCTCTCTGCTGATGCAGACAGCTCGCCTCTTCCTTTCCTCTCTCTTCCTCTGGCTGGGAGACTGTGCCGGCAGTGCTCTTATCCTCACTGGGCCCCACTCGGCTGTGGGCCCCATAGCGCCCGCATGGGTCGCTATGGTGGTAGTTACGTCCCTGGTCCAGACACAACCCCATTGTCGGCCCATGTAGACCTTTGACGAATCAAAGTATTTACGGGGCAGTCCTCCTCAATATATTATATTACTGTTCGTCCTGCTGTATTGGCCTCTAGGGGCAGCATTGTCCATGTATCATGTCTATGTATCCTGGGCCAATCTTCAATGCCAGCCCCCAAGCCCCCAAGAATGCAAAGGCTTGGTATAACCATAATTCATATTTTAAACACCTCTTGTACTATGAAGTAGTATGAAGAGGACAGTTGCATGCAATGGGAGCAGCCTATGTGTTTGGATGAAAGAACATGCATGGGATCAACTACCTGCCTTCCATTAGATTGAGGGATCCAGCTGATAAGCATTTATTGCTATACGGTGACTCTCCTCACTGAACACCTGAGACAACCTAAGACCGGAGATACTGGAGGATCCTATGTCCCTGCAGAGGGTAATTTCTGCCTGCTCATTCGACCCTGCTCTTTAGGGGGTCATCACCTCTGGTAAGAGTCATCATATACAGAGTCGCACACCTGAGTTGCCTTTCATTTGTTTACACTGAAGTAGAGTTCATCATCAAGATGTTGCTATTGTGGACTTTATTACACATATATGTTTATACACTAGCCCTTCTCATCTAAGGGAAGACACGCTTTTATTGCATTACTTTATGGACACTTTAAATGATTTATTGAGGTTTTGATTTTCCTTATTTGATTTTTTGTCACCTGTATTCACTTTTTATTGATACCTAGTTCACTTATAGGTGTCCACGTGTATCAATTTAAGATTTTATATGCCAGTAATTTTTGCATGGTATTAATTTAGCGCAACTTTATTTTATTTTTGATTACTACCATTAGATATTAGATCTTTTATTGTTGCGGCTTTGGTTTTTAGGAGTTATAGTCTTATTTAATACTTTTTATACTTCAATCATACACCGTCCAGACACAACCCCATTTCCAGCCCATGTAGACCTTTCACAAATCAAAGTATTTACGGGGCAGTCCTCCTCAATATATTATATTACTGTTCGTCCTGCTGTATTGGCCTCTAGCAGCATTGTCCATGTATCATGTCTATGTATCCTGGGTCAATCTTCAATGCCTGTTAATCCTTTGATCTTGGTAACCCACCTTCATCAAACATCCTGGAAGCCATGGTCCTCTTTGAAGCTCGTTTGCGTAGCGTTATCACACCAGATGGTCAGGAGCCAAGCTTTTGTTCAGATGAATAATCTGATATACTACAAAGTTTTGATGTGCAACTTGTTACATTCCAGACAGCCCCCAAGAGTGCAAAGGCTTGGTATAACCATAATTCATATTTCAAACACCTCTTGTACTATGAAGTAAAACATGTTGCCTTCCAACATATGCTGCTTTGCCCCTACCAAGGACATCATGGTCATGCTTCCGACAGAGGGAAATATCAACCTGCCTTCAGGTTCCATCCTCTCTGATTACATGTGGGTAACATAGGCTCAGATGCAACAAGGTATAATCCCCAGTCAGTAAGCCCAATTGATACCACCGAATACACAGACTGAGTCTGCACTTCTGTATAAGGGATCAATTAGGAAGCATAACATCTCTCATAATCCAAACTAGCACAGTCCATCTGGGCATTCGACCACCACTTTGGATTAGTGTAAGCGACATGTTTTGGCAAAATCTTACTGAGCTATAATGCTAACTCATAAGGCCACTGCCCCTCATACCAAGACTGTACAATCAGCTTGAAGTTGGTTGATACCTCCGCCTGCCCCTGCGTGCACACCAGAGCTCATGACAGATTTCTATCCTGTACCATCACACTCTCTAACAACCTCACAACATGGTTGACAAAGTCCAGAGCGACTTTAAACTGGGTATTTATGTGACTGGGTATTTATGTGACTTTGTTGAATGTTGAACGTTATCAAGAATGTTATCAAGAATTTAATTTTTTATTTTTTTTCACAAAATTGTCATTGTAATAGCTTATTTCTCTCACATGGTATGTGCATACCACAAATGACACCCCAAAATACATTCTACTACTCCTCCTGAGTATTTTGATACCACATGTGTGGGACTTTTTCACTACCTGGCCACATACAGAGGCCCAACATGCAGGAAGCACCATCAGGTGTTCAAGGAGCAAGAATTACACATCAAACTTGTTGACTACCTATTACATTTTTGAAGGCCATAGAGCACTAGGACAATGGAAACGCCCACAAAACTACCCCATTTTGGAAAGCTAACACCCAAACTTATAATCTATGAGGCATAATGAGTCTTTTGAACAGTTCATTTTTTTCCAGAAGTTTTTGGAAAATGTGGAAAAAAAATGAAAATGCATTTTTTTTACACAAAGTTGCCCATTTATAAGATATTTCCAACTCATAGCATTTACATATCAAAAATAACACCCCAAAATACATTCTGCTACTCTTCCTGAGTATAACGATACCACATGTGTGAGATCTTTACTAAAGGTTTTGCAAATTATACAAAATAGCATGGACAATCAGTCAGTAATCGTATTTTCAGTCAAATGACACAAAAGTGTTATACAAAACAAGAAGATAAAAAAAAGGGGGGGGGGAGGGGGGGTAACATGTGAGTATTAGTACGCTCTGTGAACATAGGAACACTAATGTAGACCTATCCTTAAAGGGTCTAGAATAACATATCATATAAGTTCCATATATCATTAATGTTTATCAAAATGAAAAATAAAAATAAAAATAGAACTAAAAAATAGAAAAGATAAAGAAGATAAATTTGCCCTGTGAGCGGAGTACTCTTAACCTCTTGGTAATATTAAATCAAGTTGTAGTACCTTTAGTATATCTCAGTATCAGGGCCATTGGCACCAAAGGAGTTTAGGCCTTTAAAGTTAGTTTACCTTGTTCCTCCATCGGAGCCAAGGAAAGAGAGACTCCATAGCTCTCCACTTGTTTCCATAAGTAGAATCTTTTGAACATAAAAAGAGAAGAAAGGGAGGGAAGAAGAGAAGTGATTTAAAGTTAGGTTAAGAAGAAGGAGGAGGATGGGGAGGAGAGGAAGAAAAAAAAGATAAAGGTCCAGAATCCAAAGAAGAAGCCGTTTCCCTCGATCTGGGTCCCCACCATACAGTTCTAGAGACTATGAGGCTTGGAGATATTTAATCCAGGGGGACCACACCCTGTCAAATCTGGCCTGTCTGTCTTTAAGGATACTGCCAATTTTTCGTTGACCAAGATCCAAGATATTTTATTCTTTACCAGTGCAAGGTTAACCACTGGAGTTTTCCATGCTCGTGCTATTGTGATTTTAGCTGCTGAAAAAATAAAGAAGATGAGAGTTCGGAGATGTCTAGGGGTCCCGTCCGGCAAGTCTGCAAATAGCGCCGTCTTGGGATTTTTAAGTAGATTTTGTCCTGTCACTGAATAGGCCAAGGTGAATACTCTGATACAGAAGCGCTGGACCTTGGGACAGAACCACCAAACATGTAACATGGTACCCTCCTACCCGCATCCTCTAAAGCAAAGGGGTGAAGTTCCGGGGTACATCCTTGCCAGCCTCGCCGAGACAAGGTACCACCTGGACAACACCTTGTAGTTTCCCTCCACCAGGGAAGTATTGAGTATTCCCTTATGCACCATGGTCAACCATTTCCCCCATAACTCCTCCACATTTCATTTCTCAACCACCTATTACACTTTTGAAGGCCCTGGAGCACCAGAATAATGGAAACGCCCACAAAATTACCTCATTTTGGAAAGCTAACACCCCAATGTATAATCTATGAGGCATAATGAGTCTTTTGAATGATTCATTTTTTCCAGAAGTTTTTGAAAAATGTGGAAAAAAATGAAAACACATTTTTTTTTACACAAAGTTGTCGGTTTATAAGATATTTCCAACATATAGCATTTACATGGCAAAAATGACACCCCAAAATACATTCCACCACTCCTTCTGAGTATGGCGATACCAAATGTGTGAGACTTTTACACAGACTGGCCACATACAGAGATCCAACATGCAAGGAACACTGTCAAGAATTACACCCCAAAACACATGCTGAGCAAAGGGTGAACAAAAGATTACCTGTGGTTTTAGTAGCGCAGTTGTCCACAGGAGGATAGCACTGGCAGTGAGTTTGTCAGCAACAGCGAACACAATTGTCCAGGCTGCAGGCAGGGATACTGTCCATATACAGTCCAGGTTCAGTGCAGGCAGAGATATTGTCAGCAGTGCCAAAAATATTGGTCCTGGTAGTAGGCAGGAACATGGTCCATGTGCTGTGGTCAGTGCGACAGGCAGAGTCATGATGACAGTAAGTTCTACAGGCAGCAGGCAGAAGTAGGGCCTCGTTCAGGACAGAATGGGGACAGGGGTAGAGGCTTCTCCCACCCAAATCTCTTTGAAGCCTCCGAGTCTCCAGACCCTAATCTAGGAATGAGAAAACATTTGAGATCATCTCTCATTGGCCACGCCGATCGTGCTGTAAATGGCCTCTGTGATTGGTCATTTAAAGTGATCTGTGATTGGCTGTGTCCAAGGGACATGGCCAACACAGATTTCCCCCTGATGCACACTCACGAGAGCGCGCGGGGAGTGAGGAAAGGGAAGGACATCAATAGATGTGCTCCCGGCAATGTAGATCCGCGCTGTAGCCCTCATTCGGCTATAGTGCGGATCTGAAGCAGTTAAAAACCTTTCCTTCTTTCAATTCCCCCTCCATAAAAAAGAAAACAAAAAACATATTTTACATTTCTTGTTCTGAAGGATTGGATAGGTTATATTCCTTCCCCATCCTCCAACCCATTGCACTTGTATTTACCGTACGTTTGAATTCATAAATGACAGGAGAGACTCCAGCAAAATGTTTCACAAGTTTCGTTGCTGGGCACAGTCTTTCATATTCAGCATTAGCACTAAGCTGTCCATAAGAAAAAGAAACCTTACATTGCAAGTATTAATCTGAATCTTTTTGTTTGTCCCTTCTCTCCTGAATGTTTATTAGAGCAAACTTGCGGTGTGGTATGGCACAGACAAACTGCCAACCAGATGAACATCTTTCATCTCTGTTTCAGAAACCTCTCCAATCTCGCTCCACCAGGACTCTGGAAGTGAAAAACAAGAGCAGAATCAAATTCTTATCTACAATATCTACTCGCTTGCTATGTTTACTTATAGTTCCCTCCTTGGAACCCAGGAACTTAGTGTTCCTGGCTTCTGCAATGCTAAACAAATGATCAAAGCAACCATGATTTCTTTAGGCTGAGCCTACTCTAAAATGGATCCCCATGGTATGAGCAAAAATGAAAAAAAAATTTACGTGAATGTTGCTTCTCAAAAATTCTCAATTTAAACGCTAAAAAAAACAATGCATTTATATGTACCTTAAGACCTATGAACTCCCCTTTCAGGTGGACAAAGCCTAAACTTTTTGAAACTTTTTCCACCTAAATGATAATAAAAACAAAGGAAAAAAAAACTACAAAAGCTACAGCGGCTAGAATGGCTTCCTACCAACTCTTGTCTTAAACAAAATGTATTCAGCTGCTAATTGAGGACATAGCCAATGACCATCTATTCAGCTGCTAATTGAGGGCATAGCCAATGACCCCCCTTTCAGGTGGACTAAACCTAACAATTTTTCCACCTGAACAATACAAAAATAAAATAAATGAATAAACAAATAACACAAATAAAAATAAATAAACATTTTTAAAAAATTATAAAAATTAAAAAAAAAAAAAAAATCACTGGTAAAAAAAAATAATTAAACTATAAACAGACTCCTAACACAAGGGAAACATTACACCACAATTCTGGGTGATGAAAAGTGCAACACAGTGTAATATAGTATTTGTAAATAAATATACGTGCTAAAAATTGACACAAAATGTGCAATCTACCCAAGGTGAAATTATATAAAATAATGCATGAAATAATAAATAAAACTCCAAGCAATAATATAAGTGAATGATCAGTCAGGTGCATAAAAAATATTTTACAAGATCCACAGAAAATATTCAATGAAGGGTATAAGTGAATTATACCCTAGGGAGAGGAGAAACACAGTGTTGCCCACCACAAAATGGTGTATATACTAGTGAAGATGAATGGTGTTAAATGAAAAATAAAATCAAAAAGAGGACTACTAACATATGGTGTGCATAAAAATATTGGTGTTCAAAGAAAATAATGAAAAACATGAAAAAATGAAAAAATGAAAAAATCCAAGCATCCAAAAAATTCCAAAAAATGCCAAAAAATGCCGTGTATATTAAATATATTGTTCAGTGTACATAAAAAGTCTTGTGCAGCAAGCTAATGCATCTTCAAATGGTTCCAGCTAAGTCCGTCCCAATAAATGTATACTGTCCTGTGTGGAGCCCCCTTTAGTGCCCCCACTCACCGGAGCGCCCAACCCCTGCAGGGGTAATGGGCATGTAGATGTAAATCCGATGATCCAAGCGGTCGGTGTACCCTTCACCACCTGCTTTCCACTTGTGTCACCAGATCGCTTTTCAAAAGGCATATGATAATTCTTTTTTTTTTTTACCAAGAAACTGATCTCTGAATAACACACTGCAACTGTTTTCTATCTTTCGTTATCTTAAAAACCTGAAACAGCAAATGAGAACCGCAGACGAACACCACATACGGAGAAGCAGCAAGACATGTAATCGGACGGACTCATGAACACAAGGTGAGCTGGGAAGAGTCAGCCCAGTGACTGCTCAGCTTTTGCATGTGTGGAGGATAACTCCATAATGGCAGACTGAGCTTCATTTAATTCCTTCCTAAGCAGTATTATAATACTCTCAGTCTCAGCCTCTCTCTGATTCAAAGAGGCAATGCAACTTTCTCTTTGTTTACACGTTTCCTCTAATTCATTCATTTTCTGTTCCAATACAAATTTCTCAGTCACTAATTGTTCAATGTGATCACGAACATTTGCATCTGCTTTTGCAACCATTGTTAATATATTCTTAATTACACTTTGTACCTGCTCCAATAATTGCTTTCTCTCAGTACACCATTGGTCTTCTTTCTATATAGCAATGTCTTTCATTTTCAATAACATGCATACTACATTGGCCATCCTTGCTTTCCTGCCTTTTTCGAAGACGTCTTATGTGTTATCTGATCATTATGAATATTACATTGTCTAAATAACTCATTAAATTGGTGCATTTTCTGCCGCAGTGTTAAAACTAACATAGGCATGTCTCTTGAAAATCTTCAATGACCTCCATTGATATGCTAATTAGTCTACACTGAAGTTGCTCAACCAGTCTTTACACCAGTTGCTTACACATTGCACCCAGACAAAACACGCAGATAAAAGCTGTTTAAAAGCTAACTTTTACTTGTCACAAGGCAGAGCACACTAATCAATGCTCTACTATACCACTGACTTTAGCCCTATTATCCCAGAACGCAGGCCACACTGAACTTCTATTGGAACAGAGAGCTATTTCACTCTCACATGGGGAAAATAAAATAAAAATAAACTAATAAAAAATATAAAAAATAAAATAAAAAACTATATTTCGCCCACTTTCTCCTCAAAGATGTGAGATTTATCCTGTCAATCTGCAGGCTACATCAAATAACCAAGGGTGATCAGCCCCTCACTCGCCAGCACATTTGACCAGCTGCACAGGCCTAAAACAATTTGCATTAGCATACAATAAACGTTAACACATACACATATACCAGCCAAAAATCTCACCAGGTTTTGCGCGTCTGCTCACTGATGAAATATTTCAAAGAACTTTCAGGACCATTCAAGCAGGGCTTCAGAATTCACGAACCAGTTCGAACCTTGTCCGCAATAGAGAAGGCTTCCAGTTCTGGGTGTAGTTGAGGACTCATTAGCTTGTGGGGACTCAAGACAAAAATACATTAGGGTTTGGATTCTGTGCAGAAATACATTCCACACGCCTTCTGGGGTGCCAATTGAAATAAAACTGGAGTGCCAATTGAAATAAAACTTGGGTGCCAATTGAAATAAAATCTAAAATAAAAATTATCGTACCTTGTTGCATAACCGCACAATTACCAGTTAAAGTAGCACAAAAAATCGCCTGGTCATGAAACCTTCCAGATCTAAAGTGATTAAAAGTCCCTTGGGAATTTTTGTGTGGAGAGTTCTCACAATGATCCACACCTTCTATGCCAATAGTTGAGGCATCTTCTCATCCACTTGTGTTAAACACAATGTTTTGAATACATATTACATTACATTTGGCCTTAATATAATATTGAAAAAGAGAAAATCTCGCTAATAAAGTCCAAAACAATATAAATATAAGTTGATATGTGATATTCCAAATGCTTAACCAACTGGAGATATGTTCAATGTTCACCCAGTGACTAAATCACAAAAAGTGTACCATCACCTTGTGGAAAACACGCTTACCAGATTGTAAGTCAAATACACAGATGGCTTTAACCCCAGCCCGGGCTGATGATTTTGCAAGAAGGAACACTAATGCGATACTGTGATGTATAGCTGCGAGCCTGGGTTGGCATTGATTCCACAAATCATATTTTTGTGTTAACCAAAAAGGAAGAAAGATATACCATAGCGTAATATTGTCAAAAAATAAATGTACAATATATGCAATTGCACTCACAGTATTAACAACCAAAGATTGCACAGACAGAAAACCACCTAGTGGATAAAACATGATTGAGTGTACCGTCACCACATAGAGGGCCTCCTTACCAGATGCCAAACCACAAAAAAGAAGATGTCTCTTTAAGAGAAGAAATCCTCGGCTGGAAACAGACAAGCAGCATGTATTGTTACTTGGCAGTTCTTAAGGATAACTGCATATTGATGGACTGTCAGATATTGCACTGTTCTCCTCTGCTGCCACTTCCAGCAATGTCTTCTCTCTACTTCCTCCTGACTCACCTGTCACCCGGAACTTCCTGTCTGTACCTGGAATGTCAGGTACAGACATTACAGTTCCTCCCCGCCAATTAGGAAGCAAGTCTGTGAGACCTGTTTCCCGATTGGCCAAAGCTCCAGGAGATCCTATTGGACGCCTAGAGCTTTGGCAGAAACACACAGGGGAGGAAGCGGACGCCGGAGCCGCTACTGCCCACACTGGAGGAGAGGAGGAGGGCAGCCCCGCCACTGCAGGAGAGGAGGAGGACGGCCCCGCCACTGCAGGAGAGGAAGAGAGCCCCGCCACACAGCAGGTGGTCTGGCAGGTGGTCAGTGCCGTGGATGGTCAATGCCGCAGGTGGCCCGGCAGGTGGTCAGTACCGCGGGTGGCCAGTGGCGTACCACCCGGCGGCGGTGGGGGGGTTGGTGTATGTTTGCCACCCCCCCAAAAGGAGAACCCACCAGTCGCCAATGGGAAGCAGGTAATATGGCTTATTAACCATGTCTTTCAGGTACAGCTTAAAGGGGGACCTAAATTATGCCTGTTGGGAATTATAGAAGATGTTCCTGTAGAAGAGCCCCCCAGACAAGCTATAACTAGAGCTCTCTTCCAGGTCAGAAAATGTATTCTGAGCCATTGGAAATCTACGGAGCCTCCTACAGTGGAGTGGATGAATCAGATGGGTGACACCATAAGGTTGGAAAAATGTATCTACCAACATAGGGGCTGTGCTAGGAAGTTTGACAAACTTTGGGCCCCATGGCTAGACGTTCCTGGTCTGGCCCCAGTAAGTCTGATCATGGATCGCTTATTATTATAACAGTGGATTGGTAATCTTATTATTTGTAATGTGGACTTTACGTAATGCACTCTGTAGTTTACCTGATGACATATTTTTTGATACTAGTTCTAGGATCCTGGTAGTAGTCAGATGTTGTGGACATATGAGGAGGCACTATTCATGTTTCTAACAGTTGCAAGATATGCATAATGTTTTATTACTTAAGTAAAGTGTTTTCTTGAGATAAAAAAAAAAATCTTTTTTTGCTTTTTCACTCTCTCTAGTACAACATTTCTCAACCTTTAAAATTATCCAAAATATACATTTCTAAAATTAACCACTTCAGGTCCAGAAGATTTACTCCCCTTCATGACTAGGCCATTTTTTGAGATACGGCACTGCGTTACTTTAACTGAGAATTGCACAGTGTGACGCTGTACCCAAATAACACGTAGGCACTTTTTTTCCCACAAATAGAGTTTTCTTTTGGTGGTATTTGATCACCACTGTGTTTTTTTTATTTTTTGTGCTATAAACAAAAAAAGCCAGACAATTTTGAAAAAAAAGCAATATTTTTACTTTCTGCTATAAGACACATCCAATAAAAAAATTTAAAAATCCAATTTAGGCCAGTATGTAGACTGCTACAAATTTTTGGTAAAAAATCCCAAGTGTATATTAATTGGTTTGCGCAAAAGTTATAGCTTCTATAAATGATGGGATATTTTTATGGAATTATTTTTTATTTTTTTACTAGTAATGGCAGCAATTAGCGACTTATAGCAGGACTGCGATTTTGCGGCGGACAAATCGGACACTAACTGACACTTTTTTGGGAGCCAGTGGCACTAATACAGTAATCAGTGCTAAAAATATTCACTATCACTGTACTAATGATACTGGCTGGGAAGGGGTTAACTGTGTCCCTAGCCAGTGTTTGTGTACTGTGTGTGAAGTGCTTTTACTAGGGGAAAGCATGGATCCATCTCACTGCTTTGCAGCAACACAGGATCAATGCCTTCCCTACTGACAGAATGGCAATCCGCCTTGTCTACATAGGCAGACTGCCATTCTGCCTGTGTAACGAACGATCAGCGGGTGCCGGTGGAAATTGAGTCCACAGTACATGCTGTGAATAATCACAGTGGGTGACATGCATTTGCGCCCCCTACCCAGAAGTGGGGCTCACGTGTATATTTATGTGATCCTGCACACAGGATCTATAATGCCGTGTACACATGGGCAGACTTTTCAGCATCAAACGTCCGACGGTCTTTCCGACTGACTTTCGACGGAGTTACGATGGACTTGCGAATGACTGGACTTACGCACACACGAACGGACTAAAGTCCATTCGAAAGTCCTAAAGTCCGTTCGAAAGTCTGGTCATTTGAACGTGATGACGTACGACCCGGCTAGAATAAGAAAGTTCATAGCCAGTAGCCAATAGCTGCCCTTGCGTCCTTTTTTGTCCGTCGGACTAGCATACAGACGAACGGATTTTTCGACCGGACTGGAGTCCATCGGAAAGATTTGAAACATGTTGTAAATCTAAAGTCCGTCTGATTTTCGACAGAGAAAGTCAGCTGGAGGTCCGATGAAGCCCACACATGATCGGATTGTCCGATGGATTTGTTCCGTCGGACCAGTCCGGTCGTAAAGTCCGCCCGTGTGTACACAGCATTAGACTACTATAGGGCGGTTGGCAGATGGTTAAAAAAAAAATCCAAAGTCTAAAATGTAAAAAACCTAAAACCTGAACTTGGGATGATGCACACTACCTTCTTGATGAAATTAACTTCACATCAGTTCCCCTTCGATCGCATCAGTGGTCCCCATATCATATCAGTGCCCCCCTATATATGAGAAACCCCCCCATCACATCATCATTTTAGAGTCTTCCATCAAAAAACCTCCTTTTCCAATCTGAGTCCTACCTTATGGTTCTGGTAGCATGGGTTATGGCAGAGGGTGGGAGGCAGACTAGGTTTGCTTGATAGCGTACTTATGTCCTTTCCTGAATCCTACGAGCAACCCAGCATGCCGCCCACTTTGGACCAGCACCATTGCCATGGTGCAGTGCTGGCAGTGCAGTGGCTGTCAGCATCTTAGCAGCAAAGGACTCTGTGCATCTTTGCCTTAGACTACAGCATCATTGGTTGTCCCACTGGCACCATGGTAACCCATTATGTCATGTGAAAATATTAGGGCTGTTACTGATTAAAATTAATCGATTAATTGACTCATTTCGATTAATTATAATGCACATACAGATCCAAATACTTTTAGCTGTTTTAGCACCGTTGTTATGGCAACGGCTGAAGCCGGACATAGCAGGGCATGGCTAGGACATCACATGTCATAATCTCAGCCTCACCATGCCCATAATCGCAGCCTCACCGTGCCCATAATCGCAGCCTTACTCTGCCCATAATGCAGTCTCACCGTGCCCATAATCTCAGACTTACCATGCCCATAATCACAGCCTCACCGTTCCCATAATGCAGTCTCACCGTGCCCATAATCGCAGCCTCACCGTTCCCATAATGCAGTCCCACTGTGCCCATAATCGCAGCCTCACTGTGCCCATAATGCTGTCTCACTGTGCCCATAATCGCAACCTCACCGTGCCTATAATTGCATCCTCACCGTGCCCATAATGCTATCTCACTGTGCCCATAATCGCAGCCTCGCCGTGCGTATAATGGCAGCCTCACCGTGCCCATAATGCAGTCTCACCGTGCCCATAATGCAGTCTCACCGTTCCCATAATCTCAGACTTACCGTGCCCATAATCACAGCCTCAACGTGCCCATAATCGCAGCCTCACCGTGCCCATAATCGCAGCCTCACCGTTCCCATAATGCAGTCCCACCATGCCCATAATCGCAGCCTCACTGTGCCCATAATGCTGTCTCACTGTGCCCATAATCGCAACCTCACTGTGCCTATAATTGCATCCTCACCGTGCCCATAATGCTATCTCACTGTGCCCATAATCACAGCCTCGCCGTGCCTATAATAGCAGCCTCACCATGCCCATAATGCAGTCTCACCGTGCCCATAATCCCAGCCTCACTGTAGTCAGTGCCTGTGCCTGGATTATACAGTCTGCGGGCATCTCCCGCTGTTTGTCTCAGAGCTGAGTGTTAGAAAAGTCCCGCCCTCCTCCTAGATCAGCTCGTGTGATAGACAGAACACTGCGTCTATCACACGAGCTGATCTAGGAGGAGGGCGGGACTTTTCTCACAGCGCGGCCAAAGTTTTCACACTCAGCTCGAAGACACACAGTGGGAGATGCCAGCAGACTGTGTATGACATATAGTGGAGAAGGAGGGAGCGGATCGCTGCGCTGCAGCCCCAACTTGGCCCAAAGCGGCCCCAGGGCAGGCAGCCTACCGATCAATAAAATTTTGATCGATCAAAAAAAATTAACGATTAATCGAGGAATTGATCGTTAATTTCTGGAGCCCCAGAAAATATGGAACAAACTTTGATTTTTGCAGCACCCCAGGCCTCAGCAAGGGATGGAGTGAGGAAGAGTCATTCCTCTGACCCATTCAGGTGTGTTTGTAAATTTACCTTGAGCTATTGCGCTCTGTAAATCTGCTGATCTCTTTCAGAAGGAAAGGTCAGAAATGGAATCCTCTGTATCTCCCAGTACATCTTCTTTCATGATCTCTTCTTGTCGTTTTGATATATATGGTCCTCTGTATTCAGCTTAGTGATTTAATTTCTTTTCTTATCTTCAGACTTGAAATTGTTTGTCTGTGTTTAAGAGGGGACGTGAAATGGTCTGGACCGCATTCAGACCCCAGATATCCATTGTATCCATTGCAGGTGATATCCATGTTACTTTAGGTATTCTAAGATAATTATTCTTTCATAATCTATGGTGTTCCCAAATGTGCAGACAAACACAAACAAGGATAGGTACTTACCATAAGTCCTCATGCACACGGACGTTTTTACAGCTGCTTTTTTGAGCTTTTTTTGCAGCTTAAAAAGGCCTGTCTATGTTAGTCTCTGGCTTCATGCCCACCTAGGCGTTTTTGAGCTGCAAGTGGCATAGGCGTTTTTAAGCTGTAAAAAAAACCCAGGACCAGTGGGTTCTGAGAGACGTTTTTCAGCTGTAAAAACGCTTTAACGCTGAAAATTGCTGAAAAACGCTCAAAAACCTAATTCACCAACGTTTTTTAGCGTTTTTGATCCATAGAAAAAAATAAATAAATAAATAAATTTGAAAAAAAAAAAACGCTCAAAAACGCTAACGCGGAAAAACGCTCAAAAACGCTCAAAAACGCTCAAAAACGCTATTGCAAAAACGCTGAAAAAAGCTGAAAAAAGTTAAAAAAAATCACTGCAAAGATACTGGCGTTTTCATAACGTTTTTTTAACAGCCTGTGTGCATGAGGGCTAAGTGATAACCTGAATCCTGCTGCGTCTTATGTCTTAATTGTCAGGATGTCCAAGAGAGAATTAGATCAACCTAGTCACAAAGCACAACATGCCTTCAAAAGGTCTTTTCTGCAAATTCTAAATCCTGTGAAATTAAAGCAGTATTAAACCTAAGAGCAAACATTTATTATTTTGCAGCTTTCATTTTCTTTTTTAGCCTTTTTTTCCTTCTGTTTTCATCTGGTGATCCGGACAGTAAGTCTGTTGTTATTCAAAAGAACAAGCTTTCTTTCTCTCAGTTACAGTCATGAGACAAACAATTTAACACTGGTACGGGTCCTTATATAACATTACCCCCGTAGCAATTTCAGACTGCTGCAAGGCCAGTCACACAGCATTTCCTTCTTGCACTCAGACACAGAAAACAGTATTTTTGCTTGTTTTTGTTGTTTTTATTAGGAAATGATAACTTGAATGGGGTAAGGGATTATGGGATGCCCAACTTGAAAAATGTCCAACAAACAGAACCAGGGACAAGTTCCTCCCTATTTTACAGCTTCCTTTTCCTCCTTCTCCTGCACAACACTTGACCCTTTGCACAACTTCAGCTGGGTCACTCCTTTTTGGGAACTAACAGTCTCTCATTAGCTCAGCAACAGCCCAACACAGGCTAGGAACTCTCATTCCCATGGTAAAGTAGCACATGTAGAGTGAACTGCATCCTGCATCACCTTCTGCTTCCCCATAGACACTGATCCCAGCTCTACTTCCTGCAGAAATGCTAGCCCACCTGGCTGCTATTTCACAAGCCCACCTGACTGCTTCCTCTCCCCAGTCTGCATGACTGACACACATGGAGATTCTCCAGGGCAAGGTTGGATGAAGACTTGGCACACCACTGTTTTTAAGAGAGACCTGCTACAGATGGCAGTCTTCCTCCTGCCTGTCCCTCCACCATGCTGATCTACTAACTGTCTCTCCTTGCCCCTGCTGCCTCTCCTGGGTGGGATCCTTCCAGGCCAGCCTCCCGAGCTTTGGCCCGAGGTAATACCCCTCCCCAGAAAGGGTCCCTCAAGGGCCACCGACAGACTCCCTCAGCACTGCTTCTCCATCTTCCTCTCGACTCCCTGGCTAGCATAGCTCATTTCTATTTAAGGGCTCCTTAGTCCCTGCCAGGCCCACTTCCTGGGGATTGGCTAAGGGCCCCTAAATATTATTATTATAGAGGATTTATATAGCGCCAACAGTTTACGTAGCGCTTTACAACTTGAGGGTAGACAGTACAAATACAATACAGTTTCATACAGTAGGAATCAGAGGGCCCTGCTCCTTAGAGCTAACACTCTAAGAGGGAAGGTCAAGAGATACAAGAGGTAATAATTGTGGGTGGTGTGCTGATTGAGAAGATAAATGTAAAGTTGTTAGGTGGGGACCAGATAGGCTTCTCTGAAGAGAGTTTTCAGGGATATTCAAGGCAACCCCTCCCAGTTTCTGCCCCCTAACTTCTAGAACATTCTCCAGCATTCTAGAACCAGGGGGAGGCACCAGAGAGCTGCCGGGATGATCCAGCCCCAACCTCTATTTAACCTGACACAGATTCCATGCATCAGGTCTGTCCCTGGGGCAGACTGAATTCGCCTGCGCTACCACTAGTAGAACACTAGTGGGTGCTACACTTACAATGGTTAGATTTTATTTATTCATGTAAAACCTTTATCCCAAAAGGAAAAATACTGATTGCATTAACTGCTTATAAAGTATTAGCTGGAGTCTGGCTTCACTTTGTTATTGTATTTAAATCTGCTTCAATACTCCCCTCACCCCTGACTGACAGTGCTGCTATTCAAAGTTGCCCCCTGTGCTCCTTCATCCAGAGAGGGGGCACTCTAATACAGGAGGTGTGTTACTGGCCAGATCCCCAGGTAAAAACAAAAAAAGAAAAAAAAGAAAAAAAAAGAAAATGAATGCAGCCACCACATCAAAAGACGGGTAAGCTGCAATATAATTCATTTTTGTCATCTTGGTGTAATACTGCTTTAAGACTTTGCTAAACAATTATTTACAAAGGGCTGACAATTTTACACAGTGCTTTACATATTATAAATTCCCTGCCCTCAAGGAGCTTACAATCTAAGGTTTCTATCTCACATACATACATTTTGAGTGCGAGAGGAAAACCAAACATGCAAACGGTATCCTGGTTGGGTTTTGAACCAAAGATCTAGTTAAAAGGTTGTCCTCAGGACAGGAAGTGAGGGGAATCTCTCTAATAGTGCCTCTCGTGGCAGTAAAACCTTACAGGTGGTCTAATCCTTCAATATTCTATCCAAAAACAAACAAAAAAAAGGTTTTGGCTACAGAAAGGCTTTAATCTCTGCTGTCCTCCTAGAAGATATTTGTGTATGCTGAGACAGTTGCTCGGGGCTGGCAGTGTGCCGGTTTTTGACAGCCCGATCAGATAATGGACAGTTTCTGTTATAGCACATAATTTATATATTCCAGTATAGTGGGCATTTCCAGAAAACATTCACGAGGCTTCTGTCAGCCCTGATAGACATTTTAGGAGTGTGAGATAGCATTGAGAAGCTTTCAAGTGCACCCAATCTCTTGTCTGTAATCACTAATGACCTCCCTTTAATTGTAATGTATTTATTGGGTCTCTTTATTGAAAAGCAAGCCTGTTTCTCTGTCCTGGAGCAGAAATACAATGAGCAAGAGATCAGAAAAATACAGTGCCTTGAAAAAGTATTCACACCCCTTGAAATTTTCCACGTTTCGTCATGCTACAACCAAAAACTTAAATGTATTTTGATGGGATTTTATGTTAGAGACCAACGCAAAGTGGCACATAAATGGGAAGTGGAAGGAAGATGATTTTCAAACTTTTTTTACAAACAAATATCTGAAAAGTGTGGGGTGCATTTGTATTCAGCCCCCTTTACTCTGATACCCCTAACTAAAATCTAGTGGAACCAATTGCCTTCAGAAGTCACCTAATTAATAAATAGAGTCCACCTGTTTGTAATTTAATCTCAGTATAAATACAGCTATTCTGTGAAGCCCTTAGAGGTTTGTTAGAGCAGTGGTTCTCAACCCTGTCCTCAAGTGCCCCCAACAGGCCATGTTTTGGAAATTTCTCTTAAAACAAAATAGCTGTCCAAAATACCAAGCCATTGACTCTGACTTAATGCACCTGTGCAAGATCAAGGAAAACCTGCAAACATGGCCTGTTGGGGGTACTCGAGGACAGAGTTGAGAACCACTGTGATAGAGAACCTTAGTGAGCAAACAGCATCATGAAGGCCAAGGTACACACCACACAGGTCAGGGATAAAGTTGTGGAGAAGTTTAAAGCAGGGTTAGGTTATACAAAAATATCCCAAACTTTGAACATCTCAGCACTGTTCAATCCATCATCGGAAAATAGAAAGAGTATGGCACAACTGCAAACCTACCAACACATGGCCGTCCTGCTAAACTGACAGGCCGGTCAAGGAGAGCTTTAATCAGAGAAGCAGCCAAGAGGCCCATGGTAACTCTGGAGGAGCTGCAGAGATCCACAGCTCTGGTGGGAGAATCTGTCCACAGGACAACTATTAGTTGTGCACTCCACAAATCTGGCCTTTATGGAAGAGTGGCAAGAAGAAAGCCATTGTTAAAAGAAAGCCATAAGAAGTCCCGTTTGCAGTTTGCGAGAAGCCATGTGGGGGAGACAGCAAACATGTGGAAGAAGGTGTTCTGGTCAGATGAGGAAAAAAAAATATTTTTTTGGACTAAAAGCAAAATGCTATGTGTGGGAGAAAAAGGACACTGCACATCACCCTGAACACACCATCCCCACCATGAAACATGGTGGTGGTAGCATCTTGTTGTGGGGATGCTTTTCTTCAGCAGGGACAGGGAAGCTGGTCAGAGTTGATGGGAAGATGAATGGAGCTAAATACAGGGCAATCTTAGAAGAAAACCTGTTGAGGTCTGCAAAAGACTTGAGACTGGGGTGGAGGTTCACCTTCCAGCAGGACAATGATCCTAAACATACAGCCAGAGCTACAATGGAATGGTTTAGATCAAAGCATATTCATGTGTTAGAATGGCCCAGTCAAAATCCAGACCTAAATCCAACTGAGAATCTGTGGCAAGACTTGAAAATTGCTGTTTACAGATGCTCTCCATCCTATCTGACAGAGCATAAACTATTTTGCAGAGAAGTCACTTTCTAGATGTGTAAAGCTGGTAGAGACATCCCCAAAAAGACTTGCAGCTGTAATTGCAGTGTAATTACATAGTTACATAGTTAGTCAGGTTGAAAAAAGACACAAGTCCATCCAGTTCAACCATAAAAAAATAAAATAAAATAAACAATATAAAACATTTCGTACAATCCAATATACCCAATTCTATATCCACAGTTGATCCAGAGGAAGGCAAAAAAAACCAGCAGAGCATGCTCCAATTTACTACAGCAGGGGAAAAGAATTCTACAAAGTATTGACTCAGGGGGGGCTGAATATAAATGCACGCCACACTTTTCACATATTTATTTGTAAAAAAGAAATTCTTCCACTTCACAATTATGTGCCACTTTGTGTTGGTCTATCACGTAAAATCCCAAAAAATACATTTATGTTTTTTTTGTTGTAACATGACAAAATGTGGAAAATTTCAAGGGGTATGAATACTTTTTCAAGGCACTGTACATGATTTTTATAGTGCATTTACAATGTTTCAGCTGCAAACAAATATGTGCTTTTGCAAAATGTCTGAGATATTATTGAGTTCGCTTCTAGAGAAGAGAAGACAATTTATGGAAGGAAGGGAAGTGAAATATGGGTATATAAATTGATCATTTAAAGTGACACTAAACGATATCTTATTCTCCAAAATTAATACATACACATCCATTACTTAATGGCCCTTAATGTATTTTTCATTAAATAATTTTTTTTTTGTAAATATTTTATTATATCTTTTTTTATTTTTTTTTTATTTTACAAACAGAATGTTTCTTTATTTAAACGTAGGCATGGTACGAGTATAAAAACAACATGTAAAATAGCAATGTCACATGGTATGCAGTTACATTAAGTGAGGAGCTTAGTCCTTAGAACCAAATTATGCATGACAATGGTAAATTACAGAAATTCCAACAGTAGAGCCCATTAACAGAGTCAATTAAGGAGAATACTGAGAGAGTATAACAGCCATAGCCGCAAACAAGCAAAAGCACCGGGGGGGGACACTCCCTCCTATGCAGTCCATGGCTGCCACACTCAGTCAAACTTCTTAGCGCAGTTCCTGTTGACATATGTCAGTTTGCACATAGGAAGTGCAGTGTATCTAGGCCTTTGGTCATCATCGTGGACACTAGTAGCAGCAATTCGAGAGTAACGAGGGAGTATGTGAGGGAGTATTTCACCCCTCACATTTTTGTAAATATTTTATTGTATATTTTCATGTGACAACACTGAAGAAATGACACTTTGCTACAATATAAAGTAGTGAGTGTACAGCTTGTATAACAGTGTAGATATGCTGTCCCCTCAAAATAACTCAACACACAGCCATTAATGTCTAAAGCGCTGGCAACAAAAGTGAGTACACCCGTAAGTGAAAAAGTCCAAATTGGGCCCAAAGTGTCAAGATTTTATGTGGCCACCATTATTTTCCAGCACTGCCTTAACCCTCTTGGGCATGGAGTTCACCAGAGCTTCACAGGTTGCCACTGGAGTCCTCTTCCACACCTCCATGATGTCATCGCGGAGCTGGTGGATGTTAGAGACCCTGCGCTCCTCCACCTTCTGTTTGAGGATGCCCCGCAGATGCTCAATAGGGTTTAGGTCTGGAGACATGCTTGGCCAATCCATTCCCTTTACCCTCAGATTCTTTAGCAAGGCAGTGGTCGTCTTAGAGGTGAGTTTGGGGTCGTTATCATGTTGGAATACTGCCCTGCGGCCCAGTCTCTGAAGGGAGGGGATCATGCTCTGCTGCAGTATGTCACAGTACATGTTGGCATTCATGTTTCCCTTAATGAACTGGAGCTTCCCAGTGCCGGCACCACTCATGCAGCCCCAGACCATGACACTCCCACCAACATGCTTGACTGTAGGCAAGACACACTTGTCTTTGTACTCCTCATCTGGTTGCCACCACACACACTTGACACCATCTGAACCAAATAAGTTTATCTTGGTCTCATCAGACCACAGAACATGGTTCCAGTAATCCATGTCCTTAGTCTGCTTGTCTTCAGCAAACTGCTTGCGGGCTTTCTTGTGCATCATCTTTAGAAGAGGCTTCCTTCTGGGACAACAGCCATGGAGACCAATTTGATGTAGTGTGTGGCGCATGGTCTGAGCACTGACAGGCTGACCCCCCACCCCTTCCCTTCAACCTCTGCAGCAATGCTAGCAGCACTCATACCTCTGTTTCCCAAAGACAACCTCTGGCTATGACGCTGAGCACATGCACTCAACTTCTTTGGTCGACCATGGAGAGGCCTGTTCTGAGTGGAACCTGTCCTGTTAAACTGCTGTATGGTCTCGGCCACCGTGCTGCAGCTCAGTTTCAGGGTCTTGGCAATCTTCTTATAGCCAAGGCCATCTTTATGTAGAGCAACAATTCTTTTTTTCAGATCCTCAGAGAGTTCTTTGCCATGAGGTGCCATGTTGAACTTCCAGTGACCAGTATGAGAGAGTGAGAGCAATAACACCAAATTTAACACACCTGCTCCCTATTCACACCTGAAACCTTGTAACACTAATGAGTCACATGACACCGGGGAGGGAAAATGGCTAATTGGCCCAATTTGGACATTTTCACTTAGGGGTGTACTCACTTTTATTGCCAGCGGTTTAGACATTAATGGCTGTGTGTTGAGTTATTTTGAGGGGACAGCAAATTTACACTGTTATACAAGTTGTACACTCACTACTTTACATTGTAGCAAAGTGTAATTTCGGATATTGTAAACTGTATTAGTGAATTTAACTACACTAATAAAGAGAAGCCAACTCCAGCTCACACTTTATATTCAGTTACAGGAAACTGTTTTTTTTCCCATTTGGGCTAAGGGTTTTACATAAACAAATACAAGCTGATCATTTGCTGTAAGTATCCCTGTCAGTGGTAAATGGTTTGTCTCACCCATGTAAATCGGTACATTCTGCTGGAGAGCTTGTGCTTTTAAAAAAAACAATAGACTTGCTGGATCGCTAGATGATAATAAAAGAAAGAAAGCCTAAAACAAAAATTGAATGCAGCCATCACATGTAAGACCTGGTAAGCAGAAATAATAAATGTTTATGTTTGGGTTTAATACAACTTTCTGCTATGTGAATGGAATCAAGTAACAATTATAAAGTACCGTAGATGTTTGGCTTCAAAAGTAGAAATACATTTTAAAGATTTTAATATGACTGTGGCTTCCATGGGAAAAAAAATTGACAATCCAATTTAATAAATTAGTCTTTATATATGCAAATATTTATTGTATGCGTTATGGAGGTGGATAGCACTGAATTAGCTTCATGTGTGCGTAATCACCGACAGCTGTCATGCCATCTGCTGGCTGAAATAATGAACTGCAGTGCAGTCACAGTCCAGTGTATCAGAGCAGAAGGCCCTTCCTTTATGAGGAAACTGTTAAAGCTTGGTTATGATTCCAGCATGTGTTCTCATTCCATTTTCTTGTCTGCCATGTGTGTGGAACTCCTGCATTACTACTTTAATGCCTGCCTTGAGTTTTTGCCTTATTGATTGCATGTCTGCCCTTGACTCGGCTTAAGATCCCATTAAATGTAATTAGCACTTTCTGCTTAAACAGCTAAATGCACATTTCAAATTCATATGTGAGCTGTTCTACCCACCAAAGTATTTCTAATTCTGTTCAACCAGTCCTGAGATTTATACAGACCTGCCAGACAGTACAGCTAGCCTGTGACCTCACATTTCTCTACTGCAGTTAAACAATAGTCTTGGTCGTCCCCTTGCCCTGTCTCAATTGGACAATGAAAAAACAGCAGCAGATGAAATGACTGATGAAGTCATCTCTCTCCTCCTTTCAAATGCTCCTGGTCAGCACATGTGCAAGTGGCAGAGTCTGATTGGCTCATAGTGCTGACCCTCACATTCCTGGATGTGCTGTGCTGGGGATTACAAATTGTTCAAATCAGATTTGGGACTTTATATTACGTACATTTAAAAATATATTTAAAGTGATATCAAAGTCTTGTTTTTTATTTAAAAAAATAACAAACATATTATACTTACCTGTTCTGTGCAGTGATTTTGCACAGAGCAGTTCTGATCCTCCTCTTCTCTGGGCCCACGTCGGCACTCCTGGACCCTCCCTCCTGCCGAGTGCCCCCACAGCAAGCAGATTGCTATGGGGGCACCCGAGCTGAGCCGCTACTCTGTGTGTCCATTCAGACATGCAGCTGCAGCTCAGCCCCTGCCCTCTCCGTTTACTGATTGGCTCACTGTCTGTGATTGACAGCTGCAGGAGCCAATGGCTCTGGCTGCTGCCAAAAGCCATCAGGAGTGTGAGTTCCGCAGAGAGGCAAGGCTCTCCTGGACATCGCTGGATGGTGATCGAGCTTAGGTAAGTTTTAGGGGAGGCTGCTGCACACAGAAGATTTTTTAGCTCCATGCATAGAATTCATAAAGGGAAAAAACCTTGTGCCTTTACAAGCACTTTAACCACTTGCCTACTGGGCACTTTTACCCCCTTCCTGCTCAGGCCAATTTTCAGCTTTCACAGCTGTCACACTTTGAATGACAATTGCCCCAGTCATGCAACACTGTACCCAAATTAAAATTTTATCATTTTTTTCACACAAATAGAGCTTTTTTGGTGGTATTTAATCACCACTGGGTTTTTTATTTTTTGCTAAAAAACACCCCCCAAACTTTTTCATATTTAATAAAATTTTTCAATAGGTAATTTTTCTCTTTCACTGATGGGCACTGATAGGCTGCACTGATGGGGCGGCACTGATAGGCAGCACTGATGGGCACTGGTAGGTGGCACTGATGGGCACTAATGGGCGGCACTGATGAGCACTGGTAGGCAGCACACATAGGGGATACTGATTAGGAGGCACTGATGGGCACTAATTGGCACTGATTAACAGCACTGGTAGGCACTGATTTTCAGCACTGGTGGGGACAGATTGGCAGCACTGGTGTGGCTGCACTGATAATCAGTACCCTGATTATCCATGTAGATGTCCCTTTTAGAGAAGCTGGTTATTATCAGCTCTCTTCTCCTCTCCTCATGCTGTCAGCATGAGGAAAGAAGTGCTAGTAACTGACATCTGTTTACCTCCGTGATCAGCTGTGACTGGACACAGCTGATGATATGGTAAAGTGCCGCTGATTGTCTCTTTACCTCAATCTGTGATCAGCATTGTTGGGAGGACACTATAATCATAGAGGGCACCACATGTGCCCAGCAGCATGCGGGCAGCGGGCGCGATCATGGGAAGCCATTATTACTGTGTTATCAATGCTGCCAGGTACCTATAAACAGAATAAAAAGAGCTTAATCCAGCATTTCCTTGCAGCAGCCCACTCTGTAGTCTCCAGGCATTGGCAGAGGGCTGAGGCACCCTCCTTGGCAAAATGGGCTTGTGAAATGGATTGGATTGACAGTGTAGAACGTATGATTGCAAGGATGATGATAAGTAGGAATCATACAGTCTCATTTTGACTGTATGGTCTCATTTCCAATATTCCTCTGAGTTTGATATCTTTGTTGGGGTTAAGGTCTGAGAGTTCAGATGTTTCCAGGAGCCTCCCATGGGTACTACGTGACCCCCCCCCTTTCTTTTTTCTTTTTTCTTTTCTTTCTTTCTTCTCACTTTCTTGCTCCCAATACCCTTTCTTATATCTTTTCTGTGATAGTTGGTTGCATTACTTACCTAATCAGATGCTACTGCCAGGATTTCCTTTAATGCCTTAGCCTGGTATTTACTGAGTCCTGAGTCTACCATGTACACAAAGTTTTCCAATGGTTACTTTCCTGTACTCAATTGGTTGATATTACACATTTTACCGATTTCTGTGATAGTCTTGGCAGCTATGTCTTTTGGAGATTATTTCTACTTATTGTTACGTTTGTACTGAGTGTGGTGCCTATGTGCCCTATTTGATTGTATTATCGGAACTGGGGACATTTATGTTTTTCCTACTTGATCTGTACTGTTTGAAAATTCTTATTAAAAAATGATTATATATTTAAAGCACTTGTCAACCCAGACCTAATAGTTCCATGTTTGGCAAATACTTGAGAGTTAAACCACTAGAAAGTTTCTTTTGCCTGTTTCTATCCTCATATTTCTCTGATAAAAAATTCAGAGTGGGAGCTGTAGGAGACTTTCTATGGCAGAAGAAATTTTGTACCTGCTCTGCCTCCCAAGTTTGCCATACCATGCTCTCAGTGCCCTATCTCTGATCTCCAGTGCGGGCTGCAGTTAAATACAAGGATTCTAGAGATTTAGATTCTAAATTCTACCTCTATGTCTAAGGGATCTACTACCAGAGAAGGGGTGCAGGGTAGGTGGTCTGAACCTGTAGGAAGGTTGGGAAAAGGTGAATGTGCTAGGGAGAAGGCTGAGTCTGCAGGAGGGTGGTAGGCACTGGGGCTGTGTGCTTCTCAGTTACTCCTCTACCCATGGGATAAATAGGTTGGATGCTTGGTCCCCAACCAAACCTACCAGAGGGACAGGGGCAATTGGACTATCTCAGTACAGTATAAAGAAATAATTGTATTTCAGAGGGACAGGGGCAATTGGACTATCTCAGTACAGTATAAAGAAATAATTTTATTTCTTTATACTGTACCGAGATAGTCCAATTGCCCCTGTCCCTCTGGGAGGCTTGGTTGGGGACTAAGCATCTGACCTATTTATCTCCAAGTTTCTGGATGATGGTACAATATTCTACTCATCTTCTATCAATATTATTATTATAGAGGCTACCCATATCTCTCTATACTCCTCTACCCAGTTGTCACTGTAGTGCTGAGCTTGGAGACCATTGATCTACCCCTACGTCCAACAGCTTCCTTCCCAGCTGACAGATATCACTGCCAGCTGGGAGTTAGAAAGCACATAGCAACATGGGAGAAAGTACTACATGTGGACGGGACAACAAAAATAAATAAATAAACAGAATTAGATAAATAATACTTCTTTTATAAAGAAAACAAACTGGAAGACTGCACAGTTTTTGTTTTTATGCACTGGAATGTATGTAGCTAATTTTAACTGAAAGATCAATTGCACTTTAGGCTTTAAATTAATCAATAGCACATTTGCAGCACTACCAAATTAATTCACTATTCTGAGTCCCCCATTTTTGCACATAAACACTGCTTATGAGGTTCATTGTATGATTTGAAGCCTGTTTACATATATTAGTACACATTATACAGTACATAGAAACAAAGAGTCTACAAAAAACAAAACAAACCAAAACAAAAAACAAACAAAACAAAAAATAAATAAATAAATATATATATATATATATATATATATATATATATATATATATATACAGTATCTCACAAAAGTGAGTACACCCCTCACATTTTTGTAAATATTTTATTATATCTTTTCATGTGGCAACACTGAAGAAATGACACTTTGCTACAATGTAAAGTAGTGAGTGTACAGCTTGTATAACAGTGTAAATTTGCTGTCCCCTCAAAATAACTCAACACACAGCCAATAATGTCTTAACCTGCTGGCAACAAAAGTGAGTACACCCCTAAGTGAAAATGTCCAAATTGGGCCCAAGCCGCCCCCCCCCGGTGTCATGTGACTCGTTAGTGTTACAAGGTCTCAGGTGTGAATGGGGAGCAGGTGTGTTAAATTTGGTGTTATTGCTCTCACTCTCTCATACTGGTCACTGAAAGTTCAACATGACACCTCATGGCAAGGATCTGAGGATCTGAAAAAAAATGTTGCTCTACATAAAGATGGCCTAGGCTATAAGAAGATTGCCAAGACCCTGAAACCGAGCTGCAGCACGGTGGCCATACAGCGGTTTAACAGGACAGGTTCCACTCAGAACTGGCCTCACCATAGTCAACCAAAGAAGTTGAGTGTACGTGCTCAGCGTCATATCCAGAGGTTTTCTTCGGGAAATAGACGTATAAGTGCTTCCCGCATTGCTGCAGAGTTTGAAGGGGTGGGGGGTCAGCCTGTCAGTGATCAGACCATACGCCGCACACTGCATCAAATTGGTCTGCATGGCTGTTGTCCCAGAAAGAAGCCTCTTCTAAAGTTGATGCACAAGAAATCCTGCAAACAGTTTGCTGAATACAAGCAGAATAAGGACATGGATTACTGGAACCATGTTCTGTGGTCTGATGAGACCAAGATAAACTTATTTGGTTCAGATGGTATTAAGCGTGTGTGGTGGCAACCAGGTGAGGAGTACAAAGACAAGTGTGTCTTGCCTATAGTCAAGCATGGTAGTGGAAGTGTCATGGTATGGGGCCGCATGAGTGCTGCCGGCACTGGGGAGCTACAGTTCATTGAGGGAACCATGAATGCCAACATGTACTGTGACATACTGAAGCAGAGCATGATCCCCTCCCTTCAGAGACTGGGCTGCAGGGCAGTATTCCAACATGATAACGACCCCAAACACACCTCCAAGATGACCACTGCCTTGCTAAAGAAGCTGAGGGTAAAGGTGATGGACTGGCCAAGCATGTCTTCAGATCTAAACCCTATTGAGCATCTGTGGGGCATCCTCAAACGGAAGGTGGAGGAGCGCAAGTTCTCTAACATCCACCAGCTCCGTGATGTCATCATGGAGGAGTGAAACAGGACTCCAGTGGCAAACTGTGAAGCTCTGATGAATTCCATGCCTAAGGCCCCTTTCACACTGAGGCGGTGGGTGTGTGGGCGGTTACCGTCAATTTTGCGGCTCTATTCGGCCGCTAGCGGGGTGATTTTACCCCCCGCTAGATGCCGAGAAAGGGATAAAAACACCCGCAAAGCGCTACTGCAGCGCTTTGCCGGCAGTATAGCCGCCCTGCCCATTGATTTCAATGGGCAGGAGCAGTGGAGGAGCGGTATACACACCGCTCCTTCACCGCTCCAAAGATGCTGCTAGCAGGACTTTTTTTAGCGTCCTGCCAGTGCACCGCTCCCTCGGGCTTTTACACTGGAGAGACAGGAGCGGCTCTTTCATGGCGCTTTGCAGGCGATATTTTTAGCGATGTAGCATCTGCAAAGCACCCCAGTGTGAAAGGAGTCTAAGAAGGTTAAGGAAGTGCTAGAAAATAATGGTGGCCACACAAAATATTGACACTTTGGGCCCAATTTGGACATTTTCACTTAGGGGTGTACTCATTTTTGTTTCCAGCAGTTTAGACATTAATGGCTGTGTGTTGAGTTATATTGAGGGGACAGCAAATTTACACTGTTATACAAGCTGTACACTCACTAGAAAGGTAAGGCACAGAAGTCAGATTGAACGCCACATCCCAATTTTTAAAACATAAAGTAAGGGGGGGGGTAACAAACCCTGGGACTTTAACGGTGTTGTAGATAGGAAAAGTGTGAAAATACAATTACACAGTCAATAAAATTAATTATTTTATTACAAAGATAAAAAACATGAGGAAATTAAACCATCCATATCACGAATTGTATGTTCCATTGACAGGCACATATACAAACACTACTCAACATGTTTCGCTTTCTTATGCTTCATCAGGAGGTTCAGGTGAAATGTATAATATGCTACATATAACAAAAGAGACAGGAATGAGACCTCATGTTGGTTGTTTTGATGAAAAGAAGAAAACAAACAAATCAATACTATAATATTGGCATAGCATGAGTATGCAGATAATCAAAGGAATACAATAATGGTCAAATGAAACAAATATATAAAAATATATGTTAATGTGGGAAAAGATGAATCTTACCCGGGCTGCATAGAACTAGATAGAAAACTTGATTTGCGATGGAAAATTATACGTCCCATATATGTCCAGAGTGCCCCACCCAGAGGTTTGTTTTCATATGGTCGCAAGAGGAAATGAATTTAGATACACAGATTCCTGGAGAAGGGAACAAGGAGGTATGTGGATAAGGAATTCAGTATCCATTATTGATATTCAAAAGATATCAAAAGCAAACACAAAAGAGAACTAAAAATAACATAGGAGTTACCTCAAGTACATACTGAAAAGGTTGAATCAGTATTAATGTCCTGCTGGTCAACAATCAAGTCCAGCATGGAATAAGCATCTAGATAGTGTCCAGCTGAAGTATGGAGAAAGCATATGCAGCTGGATCCACTTAGTATAGATATCACTATTCAAGTAGTACCTGTAGATAGATGATCTAGGAAGTCATAAAAACAAAAGAAGAAAAAGGCCAACACTAAGTATTAAGATAAATAAATAACTGAATCTGTTGTTTGCAGGGCAAATGCAGAGGATTAGCTTACCTGAGTTGAGAGATGTTCACTCTCCCACTCGCAAGGCGCCTCTGACAGATCATTGCGGTGGATAGCCGCATTCATATGTTCCTCCCGCCTCGGTGGCGTCTGACGTCACCACCAGGACGCGGATGTAAAGTGAGGATGCCCACGCGCATGCGCCAGGTCTCAAAAACGGCGTGCGAGATGTTACGCTATTAGCGTCACAAAGCCAGCACACTATTTTGGTTAAGGGAATGCCCTGGTAAGATGGATTAGCCAATAGAGATAAAAGCATGCAAGTAATAGGAATAGCAGCAAAACGGCCGCAATCGCATATTCCCATGCAGGAAAGGAATGGTCAAAAATAGGACCGGAAGCGCAGGCCAGGGACTAAAGCTTCTGGGGCTCCAGTCAGCTGAATGATTGATTATACACACAGCTAGATTGGTGCCCAGGGCGTCCGTATGGCCACTAGAAAAGCAAAACCAAAAGAAAGGGTGCGAACAAAGAGACAAATGCACGAGGGACTTATTCACATGTTGAAACACTGTGAATATAAATCATACATAGTGTACAATTATATATGAAAAATAATTGATCTGATTTGCAGCCCGGAGAGGGTTCATGGACACCCACATATTAAAAAGGAAATATACAAGTACATCGCACAAATATATCCAAAACCCTCCATCAGTCATTTAACATTGCCAGACATTGAATACATTGCATATAAGGAATATACCAAATAGAGAAAAACAAAAAAGAAAGAAAAAAGATGAAGAGAAAAAAGGAATGAGATAATTCACTAGAGAAAGGGTTTAAAACTAAAAGCATCATTTAAACCAGGATACTTGAGGGCAGATAGATCATGTTTCCGTGCCTCACGCTGCAATATCGTTTTGTCATAGTCTCCACCTCTTTCTCCTAGGGGAATGTGCTCCAAAGCAAAAAAGTGCATTTTGGAGCAGTCAAAGTTATGATACAGGCCCATATGGCGGCTTATCGGTGTCTCCATTTTCTTTTTCGATACAAGGAAACATGGTCCCTAATAGAATGAAAGAATGGTCGCTTGGTTTTTCCCACGTAAAAAGCCTCACATTCACACAGCATTACATACACAACTCCAATTGATTGGCAGGTTGCCATAAATTTGGGTTTGTATAAACGCCCATTTGGGAGGGTAATCTGTCGTGCAGCGTGAATGTAGCTACAAAAGTTGCATTTGTGACAGGGTCTCGTACCTTTAACCCCCTTAGGAATTCCTGTCTGGGAGGTGTAGTGACTATGTACAAAGTTATCCCTAAAGCCGCGTACACACGAGTGGAATGTCCGACAGAAAAAGTCAGACGGAAGCTTTTCATCGTCTATTCCGATCGTAGGTAGGCCTCATCGGACTTTATTTTTCGAAAAATTTTTTGGACCTAGAAATGGAACATGTTCTAAATATTTCAGACGGAACCAATTCCTATCGGGAAAACCGCTCGTCTGTATGCTGTTCCGACGGACCAAAAATGACGCATGCTCTGAACCAAGCACGAGACGGAAGCTATTGGCTACTGGCTATTGCACTTCCTTTTTCTAGACCCGTCGTACGTGTTGTACGTCACCGCGCTCTGGACGGTCGGACTTTGGTGTGACCGTGTGTAGGCAAGACCGCTTGAACGGAATTCCATCGGAGTTCCGTCGGAGAAACCTTCAGAGTTTATTCCAACGGAAAAACCGGTCGTGTGTACGCGGCATAAGGGATCGGGATCTTCTGAAGGTGATCTCTGGGTATTTCTTAAGATGCTTTGAAACATGGTCATCTCCCATCAGGAGATACCAATGTTTTTGCATAATGTCACGCACCTGATGGTGCTGACCCGAGAAACGAGTAATCAGCCTGACTCCTGGGTTAGGTTTGTCAGGTTTAGGATCATGTATTAAAGACATTCTATTTTTATTTTTGGCCCTGATGTAAGCCTTTTTGAGACATTTACTACTGTATCCACGCTGTTTTAGGCGTAACTGTAACGCTTTTGCTTCCTTTTCAAAATGCAGTTGCGTTTGAGTCTCAAGTATTGCCCATAGGGCACACTGGCTACAAGGGAAGCAGGATGAGAACTGGCAGCATGGAGCAAAGAATTTCCCGCAGAAGGTTTGCAGAAAAGGGTTGATCCAATGCTGCCATCATTGTGGGCCAGTATTTGGATGTTCAAAAAGGTCAATTTCTGCTGATTTAATTCAAAAGTGAATTTTAGATTGTAGCGGTTACTCTTAAGGTTCTCCAAAAATACAAGAAGGTTGTCCCTGGTTCCTGTCCAGACAAAAAAGATGTCATTGATGTTGAGTGGTGGTGTTTGTATATGTGCCTTTCAATGGAACATACAATTCGTGATAAGGATGGTTTAATTTAATTCATGTTTTTTTATATTTGTAATAAAATTATTCATTTTATTGACTGTGTAATCTTGTTTTCACACTTTTTCTATCTACAACACCGTGAAAGTCCCGGGGTTTGTTACCCCCCCTCCCTTACTTTCTGTACACTCACTACTTTACATTGTAGCAAAGTGTCATTTCTTCAGTGTTGTCACATGAAAAGATATAATAAAATATTTACAAAAATGTGAGGGGTGTACTCACTTTTGTGAGATATATATATATATATATATATATACACACACTATATTACCAAAAGTATTGTGATGCCTGCCTTAGTACGTAGGGTTCAATATTGAGTTGGCCCGCCCTTTGCAGCTATAACAGCTTCAACTCTTATGGGAAGGCTGTCCACAAGGTTTAGAAGTGTGTCTATGGGAATGTTTGACCATACTTCCAGATGCGCATTTGTGAGGCCAGGCACTGATGTTGGATGAGAAGGCCTGGCTCGCAGTCTCCGCTCTAATTCATCCCAAAGGTGTTCTATCGGGTTGAGGTCAGTCAAGTTCCTCCAAGTTCATGTGCGTGTAAACCCAGGCATCCCAATACTTTTGACCATATAGTATATATGAACACTAATTCCCCTTTTAGTAAGTGAGTGTTAAAATAAGCAAAACTAATGTGCAAAGTGCAGAAGTTCATAAAACCCAATCATCCTTAACTAATCCGAGTACATTAACCACTGTACCGCTGCTGCCCAGGGCAATTTTTTAATTTTTCACACACGTTAAAACCAACAAAAAAACAAAATTACTTAGGATCCCTAAGTGTTATATATATTTTTTGAAAGCTGAGGTCCTGGAGAAAAAAATGGCGGCTGTTGAAATCTCTTATGTTACACAATAAACAGATGTTGTGCAGCTGTTTATCAAACACAAATGTTCAGTTAAAAATACACTAAAATGAATTTGAATGCACACTAACACAATATAATAAATACAAAAATTCACAGCGCTCTGAATTAATAATATTCTTAAAACCAATATGTATAATACTAATCACTGCTGCTACTTCATAATCAAAATATATCCACAAAGGTGAAAAAAAAATCAGTGCTGACCCAATAATATTCCAAGCTATGGCTAACCCTAAATATTTTTTTATAGGGTGTGTTTTAAAAACCTTTACGTTATTGTAGAGTTAATTGCGTATGATGATCCTAGAATTATTGCTCTCATTCTGGTGTTCATGGCAATACCTCATGTGTGGTGCAATCACTGCCTATATACACATGCAGGACCTACATTCATGTTTACTTTTGCCTGTATGTGTGGGGAGGAAGGTGGTGCTTTTACAGTTTTTTATTATTTGTAATTTTTTTTCATTAATTTTTTTACTTTTTTTTTTTTCAATTACAATTTTTGCTATCTCAAGGGGGCTAACAAGCCCTGTATGTGATAGCTTTGGGTAGGTGATAGGTACCGTTTATGGAGACAAAAAGCATCTATTAGACCTCCAATGTCTTTTCTTCCCTCCAAAGCAGCTAATCAAGCACAGATCATGCTTGAGTAGCTGCTTCCCTGACTGATAAAGCCAATGTAAGCTCTGAAACCAGAAGTGGTGAAATCATTGTCACTTCCAGGTTCATTAGTTATAGAGGAGACTGGGGAACAAATGTTCTTCTATATCAGTGGTCTCCAAATTGGGGCCAGGGGGCCGAATGTGTGCCTTTACATGCCTTTATCTGGTCCTTGGATCACTATTCTTCCCACTAACACTAATGATAGGTCACTATTCCTATCAATGACAACAACAATATTACACTATTCCTCCCATAATACAGAAGAAAATCTCCCTGTGGCTTCACATTAGAACAATCATTAGAAAAATCCCATTAATTAATGGTGTATAGCAACCTAAGGCTGGGCTCCAACCAAGCCACGCCCCCAACGCATTCCGCTCTACTCCTCAGAGCTTAATCATTGGGGTGGCACTATTCCTCCCACTGACACCAATGATGGGGCACTATTTTTTTCAATGACAGGGATGGTTAATCCCAGGCAACAGGAAGGAATTTGGATCATGCTTTTTTTTTTTTGGGGGGGGGGGGTTGCCTTCTTCTGGCTCAACTGTTGTATTGGATTGTGTGTATGGAGGTTTTCTATATCTGTGTGTGTCTGTTTTTAATTGGTTGAACTACATGGATTAGTTCTTTTTTTTAACCTGACTAAGTATGTAACTATGTAAGTATGTATTCCCTGTAATTCCATGCATGCTTTGCAGCTTCTCCTCTGCTGTTTATTTTCCATTTCTATGGACTATATATCCCATGGTACCTTGCTGCCTGCAGCGGTAATTCCTTTACTGACACCCCCTCCTGAAACTCCTCCTCTCAGCACCTCTGTAGTTCGGAAGGCAGGCTCCGTGAAATGTGTGACACAGCAGTCACTACGCACAGAGCATAGTAAGTACATGTCACGGAATGTAGTGAAGTAAATGTGTGGGGAATTTCACAAAGTAAGTCTACAAACGTTAAAATCATTCATATTAATAGGACTAGGCTGCAAATAATTAAAATGCAGTGTGAAAATTAATACATGATTTTATATGTTTACCATGTATATACTTTAACTACACAGTGGCTTAGTGATTAGCACTCCTGTTATGCAGCACTAGAGTCCTTGGTTCAAATTTCAACCAGGAATCTATCTGAAAGGAGTTTGCATGTTCACCCTGGCTCTGCAGGGGTTTTATCTCACACTCTGAATACATACTATTGGTGTCAGTCTAAATTGGCCCTGGTATATATGCATAGGAAGTTGGTATGAGCCAACAGTTTGGTCCGAATTTAGGTTCGCCGGTTTGAGCCCCCACTTGGAAGGAGGTGAGCATCATATATAGAAGAGATATTTTTACTGATTCTATTAATGACAGCTTCCCACTGTCAATGCATTACTAGCATATGCTGATGTCACCAGCATATTGGCTTACATGGATGAGAATCCCCTGCCACTTGGTCACTGGCCATATTTGGGCGATGATATTACCTAAATATGGCCATGACCATGGACAGCTCAGGGAGGACTTGTAAAATGTTTAGGTATCTTTATTTATAGGTTACATTATGGTGAATGAATAGGGGTACTATATACAGCACCTCTTACTCATTCACGTAGGGGAAGGTGTATCTGGGGGGCCCCCTTATTTTTAAAAGGTGTCTGAATTCTGATAAGCCCCACAGACTGCCACAACCACAAGGCCAGGGTTGTGGAGAAGAGGGCCTTGTCCCCCATGTGGCCTGGTATGGTACGGGAGGGAAGGTGCATGCTTGTCCCCCCCTCTTTCCTGGCCAGCCAGGCTGAATGCTCAGATTAAGAGTTTGGATATTGATGTATGGATTTTTATTGGGACTTCATGCATTTTTTTTGGGGGGGGGGGGTTGAGAGGGGGAATTAAAATTCACACCAGAGTAAAGGAGTCTGGTATAGATTTCCTGGGGGACCTTTTTGTGTTGGGTAGCCCCTATATAATCCATATCAGACTCTAAAATGTTTTTCATTCTTGTTGTAGAATGTGCTCCAGCAAAAGTGGTAATTCACGACCATAAAAAAAAGTACAGTTTGAATTATCAGCAAATGAGTTGATCACTTTGTACTCTGAAGATCCTTTGGAGGGGTCTGTGTGCCATTTTATTTTATTTTTTTATATATATATATTTTTAAAGAAGCCAGCAGGAAAATATCATTTGCTGGCAATTTAAAACCATTTTTCCTTAGTAAATTATTTTTTTTTAAAAAAAAGGGGAAAAAAAGAATCACTGCTTCTGGTAGAATGATATGTTGTAAAAATAAATGTTTTTTTTTTGCATTGGTACATGTTCCCCGGGTCAATGCCTGCTCCTCCATGCAATTTTATTTTATTTTACAGCCCTTTGCCTGTTAGCCCAGAAAATGGGAATTTTTGATTTGACTCCCATTGATTTCAGTGGAGTTAGAGTTCGAGTTAGAGTTCGGCATCCGAACTTCTCTGGAGTTCGCTGAACCTAACCCAGTAGAAAACACAGATTATAAGCTCTTGAGTTCAGAAACTGATGTGAATGTACAATATGTAAAATGCTGTTGGTACTGTATGAATACATATAATAACTATATAAAACTGCTCTTAGGTTTCACCTCTTATGAAACAGCTCTTAGCAAATCCCTACCAACATCAAGTGTTTTATTAGTACCTTTCTGCAGAGTGCTCTACAGAAGCAATATTGCATTGTAGAAATATTGACATACCTGACATTTGGCTCTGGCAATAAGCAGAATGAAGAATGTGCGTAGAGATAAGAACTCGCTACACGCTATATGGGAGTCTTGCAAGTCAGCTGCACTAATTTAATTATAAAATGTCATGTATCTATAGTGTCACTTGTCAACTGTCTCCTCATTCATGTACTGTTGAGCTGATTTTACTCACGCTGCGCAAACACTGGTGATGAAGATTTGCTGAAAGGTGTGAGAATTAACACACTGTAATGGGAAAGAGGAAGATTTATTACTGGAAACAAATAGCAATGAGATTTGATTGACAGGAACTTTAGGTGATATTGGCATACATGACTCAGACAGAGTGTTGGTGGATACCAGGTCAATGGCTGGGTGAGGTCAGGAAGGTACTTGTGGAGGAGGTGCCAGTCTGATAAATTCTGACAACAGACATCCCTCCTTCACTTATAAATGCTGCTGGTAGAGGAGGAGGTAGAAAAGTTGCACAGGATCCAGGGAGGAAGAAGGCTGCCCACACTCCCAGTCTAACCTCCCATAGACCACTGACAACGCCTGTTCACATCTTCAGCACCATAGACAGCTCAGCTCTCATCTTCAGCACCATAGACAGCTCAACTCTCATCTTCAGCACCATAGACAGCACCCAGTACCAGCCCTCCTGTTCAGCACCTTGGACAGCTCCCACCCATAGAGTTCCATGATGGAAAGCGTTCTGGTCTTCTGGAGATATCGCACCCTATTCTCTCTCATCCTCTGCACTCTCATCCTCTTCAAGGTCCATTCAGAGGCTGCTCCTTCCCAACAGCACCCTGACCCAGCCACTCTCTCCAAAATGTCCCCCAGGGGTAGCCACTGGGCTGTAGGTAAGTGCAATTTTTTCTATTTTAATAACTCCCTGGTGAAGGTATTTGGGGCTGTCTTTAAAGGTTTTCATTTATCCAGATCATGTATATCTAATAGTGGCAAGTCACATTCAACTGGACTTGTTCAGTGCTATTTACAGAACAAGTTCAGTTGAGTGTGACTAACTACTGACTAACTACTACTAGACAGCTGTGTCATTGGCTGCCTTTTTTAGCCTTAAGCTGGCCATACACTATACAATCTGATTGTACAATCTCCGTAGAATCTCCTTGAGGGCTCGTTTGCATAAGCCACAGCTCTTGCCACCCCTCTGAAAAAGGGATCCACGATGGATTGCTTTTCAGAGTGTGGCTGACAGGCAGCTGGGAAATTATATGTTTTAACCCTTAAAAGCTAGCACCACCGCACTCCAACCATGTTCATTGCACACAGTTGTAGTACAGACCTATTCACTTCAATGGGTCATATTCAGCAGCAGTATTGTCCACTAAATATTACAGGGGGTATACTTTTTGCAACCTCTTTCAGCTGCTGTGTTGATTTGAAAGGGAGTGGTCGGTGGGGAGAAAAAATGTGGCTCAACTGCCCACTTTTACTGACCCACAGTCGTAAATGTGAACAAGCCTTAAGAGTTACCAAAACTATACTATATAAAGAAAAGCATGAGCAACCAATTCAATTAGTATCAAATCAGGAAGGCCGTTGCACTACATAATTGATGGTAGGTCTAAAGATTTTACATTTAGATTGTAAGCCTTAGTGCCTACCTTTCCCAGATTTTCAGGGACAGCCCTGGGTTTTGCCATAGTCCCTGGAAATGGAAAGCAAAGCAGGCAAAATGTACTAGACCTATTGAGATTGATCGCCATAATTGTGAATCAATCCATTTTGTTTGAAATTGATGAATGGCAGTAGGGTATGGGGTAGATTTACTAAAACTGGTGCAGCTGTGCATGGTAGTCAATCATTTATTTATTTCAGGTACTTATATAGCGCCGTCAATTTACGCAGCACTTTACATATACATGTACATTCACATCAGTCCCTACCCTCAAGGAGCTTACACTCTAAGGTCCCTAACTCACATTCATATACTAGGGACAATTTTAGACAGGATCAAATTAACCTACCAGCATGTCTTTGGAGTGTGGGAGGAAACCGGAGTACCTGGAGGAAACACACGCAGGCACAGGGAGAACATGCAAACTCCAGGCAGGTAGTGTTGTGGTTGGGATTCGAACCAGTGGGTACCAGTCGCTTGCTAGGCGAGAGTGCTACCCACTACACCACTGTGCCGCCCAGTCAGCTTTTAACTTAAGCTTGTTTAGTTAAGCTATGGCAATGAAACCTAGAAGCTAATTGGTTGGAGTTGCACCAGATTTTGCACTCTTCAGTTTTAGTAAATAAACCCCAATGCATCTTATTGATATTTTATTAATGTGATTCTGTAAAGAATCATTTGTTATCAGATTGTTACATACATGGCCACCATAAAGCAAATTATAAAGAGACTGTACAATCAGGTTGTACAGTGTATGGCCATCCTTAGACCACATTGAAAATGACATTCTTAGACCGTCTCCTGTGTTCCTGCCTATTACTTTAAACCGTTGAAAGCTATGTAGTACACATTTATTATGCAGAATCCCAGCCGCATAATAAGCTCAATTTTAGAATTAGATATATTGCTCACATTGTGGCTATGTAAAATTATGATTAAGTTCCAGCTGGAGAAGACACAGTTCCACGAGGATTTTTATTTATTTATGTTGCTCCTATTTTTAGCATGCCTAATTGACTATTATGTCTGTCAGTTGTTTAGCTGGTGACCTTGCTGTGTAGAGTGGCTTCCTACTCTGCATCTTTACACTGGAGGTCATTCTATACTATGCAGCAGGATCCTGGAATCTGTTGTCCAAAGTCTATCAGCATTATTGACCCAGCACCTGTGGTGGCATGTGTGCCCACCATAACACTGCTACACCAGCATGCTTCAAGGTGTGCCAAGCTGATCTTTTATCATTGAAAGCAAACATTTGCCTGTCATAGGACCACAAATCCCAGCATGCCGTTTTCATTGCACTGTACCAATAAATTCCAGATTAAAGATGATTCAATAATGATAATGTACACAGCACAGCAGCCATTCAATTTAAGTGTATTCCCAGTCAGTAGAGAGGTCGTTTCTGATTGGTTAGTATGAAGTAGAGTTTTTTTTTTTTTGGTATTAGGGTAAGTACAAAGCACATGCTATTGGGTTATTTTTTTAATTATTAATTAAATCGGACTAAATAGAAAACAGGATACTGCACTGCTCTAAAACGTGCACTGCCATGTAAAAAATGTCGTTTATGACAAATAATATTGTTCATTATCTATATAAGTTATGTTCAAATAAAATTAGATATGAATAACAAACGATTACCCTGACACTCATCATACAATATTTCTATCGCACAGGACTGTTCTAAACTTTAACTAGATTTGCACTTAAACATTTTTTTTTTTTTGCAAAATTAGAATCTTATGTAAGAGCAATTCCACCCAAAACGAATATGTATTGTTTGGTTGGGTGGCCATAGGGTTTTTTTTTTAATTACCTAAAGCCTCGGGTGACACAATGATGTCTTCCAGCTTTCACAATAATATTGGGCTCCGAAACTATTTGCTTACATTCTGGGACATTCACTATGGAGAGGACAATACCATAATTTAGCCTTGTATTGGCCGCATTCGCCTGTAAATCCATGGAAGGATATAAGCAAGCATGTGATTTGTGAGATATTTTGGGGTGGGATTCATTCTTCTTCATAATAATAATAATAATAATAATAATTATTATTATTATTATTATTATTATTATTATTATTATTATTATTATTGTTAGCATTTTTATTGTTATTATTTTTATTATCATTATTATAAGTATTATTTATATGAATATATATTATATAATATTTATATTATTTAAATATATATATATATAAATATATATATATATATATATATATATATAATTATTATTATTATTTGTATTATTATTATTATTATTATTATTATTATTATTAATAATAATAATAATAATAATAATAAGAAGAAGAAGAAGAAGAAGAAGAAGAAGAAGAAGAAGAAGAATGATGATATTTCACCATTAAAAGCATATTATTTTGTAAGTCAGAGGAAGTGTTAGACCTTTCAGGAAAGGAAGGTAAGGCTGGAATCCAACTAACCAGCAAGTAATGAAATAAGTGCCCTATTCACTCTGTACAGAATCTGTAGCGCTCCATAACTAATATGCCTGCCCTGTCAATACTAATAATATACATTTATTATGTATGTATTATATTTATTAATATATCGATTGTGAATACCACTTGGTGAATTCTTACTTTACAATAATTTAACAGCACTGGCATATTTTTTTTTTCATTGGCACCCGATACCCTGAGAGGAATAAGATCACTATTAACTAAAATCACTATTAAAAAAATAAAAAAAGATCACTATGAATACAGTGATCATTATATTGCATTGCAAGGCGAGTCCTGTACAGATTTGTGACATCGGTATAATTGCAAACGAAACTTCCAAATGAAACGGAATTCAGCTGGCAGAATGAGGCAAAGGCAAACAGATCAGGGCATAAGCAATGACACGAAAGGATGATAAATAATACATTATGCTCAGCAATACAGACTGTGGAAGACTGACTTTCCTAGCCCCTTCCTGGGATTGTGCAGCTCTGCTCTGCAGTATATTATATATTATATTATCGCTGCCTTTACTATAGATTGTATAGGAGGGAATACGATGACATTGAAGGTTCTTATGAAGCAATTGCATATTGCGTTCAGATTTTTTTTTAACTGCAATACAATACAATACAAACATTCCTGTTTCAGGCGTACATGTATACATGGAGATTCCCAATCAGGCTGTTCTGTAATGTAGCAAAAAGTTCGTACAGCTTATTAACGGGTCCCCTTCATTGTTATGGTTGACATTCTGGTTACCTTGCAGTTGTTATTGCTGGTTACCTTGCAGTTGTTGTATTGATATGTTGCAAGGATAGCTGAGCTCTGATTTCTACTGGATACTTAGTAATACACCGAATAATATAGAAGAAAATTGCGTTTTAATGCTTCTCGTATATTTTCCATTGTTACATAACACTTCACACACTGATATAAAGTAATATAAAATAAAAACAAATATTACCAATAGTAATATTTAGTCTAGTAAATATTGGGTGAAAATTGAAGCATGGTGAAGTCAGTACTTCCTTACCTGTACTCCTTCTACAGAGGGGCTTCTAAAGTCCTCATAAGCTTAGCAAGTTAATGCAAAAAAAAGGTTAAACAAACAAAAAAAAAACACAAAAAACAGGAAAAACCCACAATACAGAAGGAAAAATAATACCAGAAATGTCGGCATAGATAGCTCAGTTTTCAGCATCGACTTTGGAATTCTCTCATGTGAAAGTAAATAGTTTCAATTCACCCTAACATATTTGAAATATAAATAAAGCAAAAAAAAAAAAATAATCGAAAAAGATGTACATATTCTAAGGGGTAGATTTACTTAAACTGGTTCACTGGTGCAGCAGTGCATAGTAACCAATCAGCTTGTAACTTCAGCTTGTTTAATTAAGCTTTGACAATAAAAAATGGAAGCTGATTGGTTATTATTGACAGCTGCACCACATTCTTGTGTGCACCAATTTTAGTAAATCTCCCCCACATTGATAAAATAAAACACAATCATGTTTTTAATGTCAGATGTCAGCCAAAAACATGCATAGCTACATTTGGGCATTATTGCATCTCATTTTATGACTTTTAAAACATATATTAAAATAGCTACTGTGGGTACTGGTACTTTGAAATAAACACAATATCTAATAAAACTGTCCTATAACATAAGGGCTAATATGTAATAGTATATAAACAAATTCAGGATATGTAGCAACTTATATACAATAATTGCACTTGAGTGGATATAGATGTGGTGTTTGTATTTCAAGTGGCTCTGTAGAAATCATATAGGTTAATGGAAGCTTATTTGGGATTTCTTAACACAAAATCAGCTGTGTGCAAAATCATTATGTCCCCTGCATTAAGGCCCAGTTCACACTGATGCTTTGTGAATTTAGCACGATTTTGACCCTATTGCGTTGCAAATCTTGTTGCGAATTCATTACGTGTTTGTTGTGAATTTACTGCGATTCTACTGGAATGAGTTGTCATTTTGGGAGGTGACTGCGATTTCTGTCTGGTCAATGGAACCCAAACTTCCTGTTCTCTTCCTGGTTTTTGTGGAGTGTGTGGAGAGTATGGAGGAGGAGCTGGAGGAGACGAATTCGCACATATGTGAACCATCAATGCGATTTAAGAACGATTTACATTGATGTCGATGGAGACTAAATTCGCAACACAACGCAGTAAACTCGCACAAGACCCTTTTTTTATCGCATCGCATTCGTAAAGGAATCACAAAGCATGTATGTGAACGACCGTCATTGAAAACAATGACTTTAGGGATGACATGCGAATTTAAAGTGTTTTTGACGCATCGCATTCGTTATGAACTCACATCAGTGTGAACCGGGCCTCAGTTACTTCGGCTGGGTGTTTTTACCAGACTATTTTAAACAAGTAGGATTCTGTTTTCAGTTTTAAAATCAGCATTTACCTTTACTTTTAAAAGTAGAATGTTAGAAGAAAGGAGACTCTGAAAAAAAAATATATGTGTATGTTTACTTAGTTCATAGTATTTATATTTTAAGCAATACCCATGATGGCAACATATAATGGAATTAATATGATAAGGTTTACCATCTCACTGGCCATGAATCAATGGGGGTTGATTTATTAAAGGCAACTAAGCTGTAAGTAATAAGTAAGTATTATACAAATAATTATTATATATTATTTTTAAGGTAATTTACTATATTTTCAAAAATCTGTACTCAAGCAGGTGGCTTAATGGACAAATTACTGAAGTTTGAAGTTATAACTTCCAACCAGTAATTTCACAGTAAATAGATAAATAATAAATTATTATCTTATAACTGATAGCATATAAATAATTGATTTAGTTTGATTATAACAATACCTTTTCAACAGCAGAAGATTCTTATTCTCCCTCTTAACTGTATGAGAAAAACATGGGATTGTGGGTAAACATGGTTCATACACATAAACCCATGTTTTTGCCTTGTAGTTAAGAGGGCTGGGCTGGAAGGGAACATTTGTCTTTTAGACACATGCCCCCTTCTATGACACTGCAGTGAGAGGCGTGCCTCCACTGCAGCATTTTTATTGGACAGCTGGGGCCAGTGGTACTTTACCATTGGTCCAAGACTCCAAGCTGTCCATTGAGCTCAGTTCCTCTGACAAGAAGTGAGGAGAGGCACTGTGAGCTCATCCACTCAGTCTGCTGCAAACAGTGTGCCAGCTTGTATTTAAACTGGCCGCTCTGTATGTAGCTTCTGACAGGCTGCACTAGCCTAGGAACCCCATATCTCCGGAACCATAGATGATAGGAGCCCCAAATTTTGACCAGTGGTGTGGTAGGACTTCAGCTATATCTCTGTGACCCAAGGTTACCGAGCTACAACCCTTGAAGTTCGATAGTTTTTTTTTTTGTTGTTTTTTTTATGTTGATGGTACCTGCCTCCCCTGACTGCATGTCCCTGCAACACATAGATAGCTGCACCCAATATACCAAGACATTGCACTAAGCAAAGTCTTCTGAAATGTGCAGAAACTGGATAGTGCAATGAGCCTTCAGTTTAGTCCCAATTCCACCTATAAGTGACAGTCAGCACTTAGGCTGGCCATACATTATACAATTTGTCTGATTGCATATCAATTTAAAGTGTACAGGTTTGACCTCATATTGTATGGTTTTGGAAAATCTAAAGGAAAGTTTAATGTAAATGTTAAATGTATGGCCAGACTTAAATGAATGACTTAATGAATTGTTACATCTCTTTGAGACTCCTATGGCAAGGTACCATAATAATTTATTTATTCTGCATTATAGTGAAGCTTTCTAAGATACCATCATTTGGTTGTGTAATGGTGCAAAAGTTGGGTTGAACTTCGGGTGGGGAAACTCCCAGAAAGACATTAGAAGCATTACATTTCACCTTTCTAGCAACCACGCCAAACTGAAATATCCAATTGGAATAGAGCTGAACTACAGTTGAATGAAATATTTTATATTACCTAACATATGAATTCAGGGTGTTATCATCAAATGTTTACAGATTTATTTTTCTTATATGTCTTCTTTTTTCTTCCCCAGGGCACTTAATGGGCAAAAAGAGTATAGAAGAATATCCATATCTGTATGATGGAGGGGAGAGGGCTTCAGCAACTGGGTACTTGGAAGGGGATAAGCCAATGAATGGAGCTCAGTGGAAAGAAGCACTCATTACTTTATTGAGAATGATAGAGTCAAGTGACAACAGAATTTCCCAGCCAATGAGAGATGTGAACCCTTATAACAAGAAGAGCTATGATTCCGAAGACAACGTTAACTACAAAGAGGTGAATGCTTCTATGTATATATGACTTATAGAGTAGAGCTATAGGCAATTTTTTTTTCTTCATTTTGGATAGAGTAAGGGAGGGTTATAACTAGGGTTGTCTCAATACCGATACTAGTATCGGTATCGGGACCGATACCTAGCATTTTCGTGAGTACTTGTACTCGCACAAATGCTCTCAATGCCTAATCTGATACCTGGGAGAGGAGGGCGGAGTCAGAGGCTGCGTGCAACCGGAAGTCAGCAAGCGAAGAGGGCGGGCAGAGTCAGCGCAGTCAGCGGTTGAACATATCGACGTCCATCTTGGTACACCCTACACTCGGCCACAATAAGCCAGCAGCGGACATCTTGTTACACCCAGCCCATATAGTGTAACAAGATGTCCGGTGCTGCTTACTGCGGCTGAGTGCAAGGTGTACCAAGATGCATAGCATTGCAAAATAAATCCTCTCATGTAATTTATTGCTGCATTTCAGTGCCTGCCGTTCAGTGCCCATAAGTGCCACCTATCAGTGCCATCTATCAGTGCCTGTCAGTGATATCTATCAATGCCTGTCAGTGCCATCTATGAGTGACATCTATCAGTGCCAGCCACCTGTCAGTGCCCATAAGTGCCGTCTATCAGTGCCATCTATCAGTGGCAGCCACCTGTCAGTGCCATCTATCAATGCCACCTATAAGTGCCTATCAGTCAGTGCCATCTATCAGTGGCCATCAGTCAGTGCCAGTCATCAGTCAGTGCCACCTATCAGTGCCCATCAGTCTAACTGTCACATGACATTAAAAAAAAGTATCGGTAATCGGTATCGGCGAGTACTTGAAAAAAAGTATCGGTACTTGTGCTCGGTCTTAAAAAAGTAGTATCGGTACAACCCTAGTTATAACCCCTGTAAGATTTTTTTTTTGCCATCTGTGTCTCATTGCAGAGATTTTCTTTCACTTCCTGTCCCATAGCCAAACAGGTAGTGAGTGTAAAAACCTGCAAATTAAGGGAATTCCTTGTGGACCCCAGGTCTCCAGGACTAGTATCCCCATTGGAAGATTTACCCTCTATTACTTTTCTGGAGACAACCCAAACATTGTAGGTTTTCTTTTACATTCACTTTCAAAGATAATGGCAAATAAGACAAATAGAGAGGGTGAATCTCCCTGATGGCACAGACAACAATAAAAACCTAATAGGTGTTGTAATCCCTCTTCACTCTACCTAAAACTATAAAAAAAAGTTTTGCCTTTAGTTATACTTTAAAACAGGGGTAGGCAGCCTTAAAGAGGTGGAGATCTAGCTGAACAACATGGGAAAAGTCAAAGAACACCGGACACAGTGTCGCCTCCTCACACCTGATGTAAACCTCTAATTGTCATGCTATTGTGTCACAATCGTATGCATTGCGTGGCAATCATGGTTTTAAATCAGGTGGTGAAGAGGCAACATATCGCCTCCTCACCACCTGTCAAACACACTCAAATCCCTTTTCAGAGGAGCAGCAGTGCCTGCTGCACTTGTGAATGAGCCCTTAGTTGCGTTCTGCAGCGGCACCCTTAGGGCTCATTCACACATAAAGTTGGGGGGTGGTAAATCCCTGCAGTTGAGTGTACCTTCCTAATCCCTACCCCCTTTAGCTGCTGAGGCAGCAGCCAAAGGTGTACAGATGCCCCCTTTGGTGGGTGAAACCACCTGAAAATCGCCATTTAAGTAAATGGGGCCACTCTGCAAGTGCCCCACAACTGCATGATTCTGCGGGGTCCAAGGGGTGAAAGCAGGTGGTAAGAAAGCAACACAGCGCTGCCTGCTTTAACTCCTTTTTTGCCGTACTGTACAAGGTTGCAGAGCATTTGCAGAGTTGCCTCATTTACTTAAATGAACCCTTACCGTTCTGAGCCCCCTATAAGGCTGCTTTCATACTGATGTGCTGCGGTTTACCTGCACCAGGTGCAGTGCAGTGCATTTGCGACTTTCCTGGGTTAGCTGCGCTTTAAAATAGACTTTCAGGAGGTTTGGTGTGCTTTCATAAAATTCATAAAGTTCACCACACCTGCAGGATATAATAGAAGTCTATGGCTAAGCACAACAAACCCACAAGAAAAGCTGCAAGTACACTGCACCCATGGTGTGGGTAAACCGCAGCACATCAGTGTGAAAGCAGCCCTATACTATGATGCCCAGTGTATTGCTTCATACTGACCTGAAGATCTGTTCTTTTCTGCTGATGGCACCACTCTGGAGACCTGATAAGCGGTGGAGTGCAGTTGGTATCATTCCCCATGGGACAGAAGTCAGCACTACAGAGGAGACATCGCCTTAGGTGGTTCTTGCTCTCTACTACAGCTCCAACTTTACAAGTACAGTGGTACCTTGGATTACGAGCATAATTCATTCCAGAAGAATGCTTGTAATCCAAAGCACTTGTATATCAAAGCGAGTTTCCCATAGAAGTCAATGAAAACTCAGATAATTAGTTCCACAGTGACCTCTATTGTATGCAGTACCACATGTGGCCAGAGGTGGGGGAAGCGCCAGATACACTCAGAAACACTCAGAAACCGCTCGGAGCTGCTCGGATGCACTCAGAAACACTCAGAGAGGCTCAGAAACACTTGGGAACGGAGTGTTTCCGAGTGTTTCTGATTGTTTCCGAGTGGCTCCGAGTGCATCCGAGCTACTTCGAGTGTCACCTGTGCCCCCGCACCTCTGGCCAAATGTGGTACTGCACACCGCAGAGGCTTGAATTGAATCCTGCTCAATTTGCAAAACAACGCTCGCAAACCGAGTCAGGATTTAAAAAAAAAAGATGTTTTATCTTCAACTCTTGCTCTGGAGACAGTTCGAAAATGTTGGATTTCCCACTTTTCTAATCTGTCCAGGTAATAGTGGCCACCAAACACAAGATTTGCCATTACATTAACTTTAACTTTACAGTCTATGAATCAGCAAAAAAAAAAAACTGTGTTTGTTCATTTTAAAGACCCTAAAAGTACAGAAAAATACCTGTTGATTTGCCAGAAATGTAATTTCTTACTGTAAGCTGAAAACACTGCATTTTACAAAATTACTCAATTCATCCCAGTGACATCTATCTCCAAAGTATTGGTACTGAGTTGTAGTTCCCAAGATAAGAAGTAGAAGGGTTTAACAAACTCTTTGAGATAATATTAGAAGTCTGCAGAGGACAGGGGACAACTCCAGTGGTGGATGGTGCTCAAAATTTTTTGGGGGGGGCGCAAACAAACTGAAAAATTCTGAAAAAAACCCCATCAATTGCAGCCTCACTGTGCCATCAAACACAGGCACTGTGCCCATCAATTGCTGCCACTGTACCATCAAATGCAGCCACTGTGCCATCAAACGCAGCCACTGTACCATCAATTGCCGCCACTGTACCATCAAACACAGCCACTGTGGCATCAAATGCAGCTACTGTGCCCATCAATTGCCACCACTGTGCCATCAAACGCAGACACTGTGCCCATCAAACGCAGCCACTGTGCCATATCAAACGCTCCCACTGTGCCATCAAATGCTGCCACTGTGCAATCAAATGCTGCCACTGTGCCCCATCAAATACAGCTACTGTGCCCATCTTATGCAGCCACTGTGACCATCTTATGCAGCCACTGAGCCCCATCAAATGCAGCCACTGTGCAGCATCGAATGCAGGCACTGTGGCATCATATGTAGCCACTGTGCCCATCAAATGCAGCCTCACTGTGCCCGTCAAATGCTCCCACTGTGCCCCATCAAACACAGCCACTGTGCCATATCAAATGCTGCCAGTGTGCCCCATCAAATGCAGCCTCACTGTGCCCGTCAAATGCTCCCATTGTGCCGAATCAAATGCAGCCTCACTGTGCTCATCAAATGCTCCCACTGTGCCCCATCAAACACAGCCACTGTGCCATATCAAATGCTGCCAGTGTGCCCCCCGCCCACTGTCTGTACTTACCCTGTCTCGGTGGTGGTGGGACAGCTCTTTGATGTCTTCTCCCGTCCTCTCTTCCCGTCCTCTGCTATGCCTGATAGGCGTCCAATCACAGCGCCTGTCGTTTCAGCCAATCAGGTGATGGGTAACAGATCCGAGCACCTGATTGGCGGAGAGGTGGTTTGACACCTATTAGAACCTATGGCTCTAGTCAGGTGCTTAAAATAAAAAACCTGCCACTGTAATTCAGGCGCCCGGTGCCCAAAAAGTGTCCGGGCGCCTGAATAGGGACGGCAGCGGTGGCCATAGATAGATTCATGCAATGCATGAATCAATCTATTGGTGCTAGAGGGGGTGGCAGAAGAAAGGGGGTGGCGCCCATGCGCCCTTATGGACGCACCGCCACTGGACAGCTCTGAACTTTTGACAAAGTCAGCAGGTTATAAAAAAACAGATATACAGATATAACAAAATGTTTTCAATGGTATATTTACCAGATCAAAATTGAGCAAATAAGATAAACACATGTGGTTAGAACTTCTACCTAGCATTACTAGGGTCGTTGGTTCAAATCCCAACCACGGCAATACCTACAAGGAGTTTGCAAGCTCCCCCTGTTCCTGCATGGGTTTCCTCCGGGTACTCCAGTTTCCCCCCACACTCCAAAGACATGCTGGTAGGTTAATTGGCTCCTGTTTAAATTGGCCCTAGTATTTTATTGGAATTTTATGTGGTAGACCAACACAAAGTGACACATACATTATCTCACAAAAGTGAGTACACCCCTCACATTTTTGTAAATATTTTATTCTATCTTTTCATGTGACAACACTGAAGAAATGAAACTTTGCTACAATGTAAAGTAGTGAGTGTACAGCTTGTATAACAGTGTAAATTTGTTGTCCCCTCAAAATAACTCAACACACAGCCATTAATGTCTAAACCGCTGGCAACAAAAGTGAGTTGTTTTATAAGCTGTACACTCACTACTTTATATTGTAGCAAAGTGTCATTTCTTCAGTGTTATCAGGATAGAATAAAATATTTTCAAAAATGTGAGGGGTGTACTCACTTTTGTGAGATACTGTAATTGTGAAGTGGAAGGAAAATGATAAATGGTTTTCCAAATATTTTAAAAATAAATATCTGAAAAATGTGGCGTTTTCAGCCCCATTACTCTGATACCCCTAAATAAAACCTAGTGGAGCCAATTGCCTTCAGAAGTCACCTAATTAGTAAATTAGAGTCCACCTGTGTGTAATTTAATCTCAGTATAAATACAGCTGTTCTGTGAAGCCCTCAGAAGTGTTTTAGAGAACCTTAGTGAACAAACAGCACCATGAAGACCAAGGAACACACCAGACAGGTCAGGGATAAAGTTGTGGAGAAGTTTAAAGCAGGGTTAGGTTATAAAAAACTATACCAAGCTTTGAACATCTCACAGAGCACTGTTCAATCCATCACTTGAAAATGGAAAGAGTATGGCACAACTGCAAACCTACCAAGACATGGCCGTCCACCTAAACTGACAGGCCAAGGAGAGTATTAATCAGAAAAGCAGCCAAGAGGCCCATGATAAATCTGGAGGAGCTGCAGAGATCCAAAGCTCAGGTGGGAGAATCTGTCCACAGGACAGCTATTAGTCGTGCTCTCCACAAATCTGGCCTTTATGGAAGAGTGGCAAGAAGAAAGCCATTGTTGAAAGAAAGCCATAAGAAGTCCTGTTTGCAGTTTGCAAAAAGCCATGTGGGGGACACAGCAAACATGTGGAAAAATGTACTCTTGTCAGATGAGATCAAAATTTTACTTTTTTTTACTTTTTACTTTTTGGCCTAAAAGCAAAACTCTATGTGTGGCAGAAAACTAACACCGCATATCTCCCTGAACACACCATCCCCACTGTGAAAAACGGTGGTGGCAGCATCATGTTATGGGGATGCTTTTCTTCAGCAGGGACAGGGAAGCTGGTCAGAGTTAATGGGAAGATGGATGGAGCCAAATACAGGGCAATCTTAGAAGAAAACCTGTTAGAGTCTGCAAAAGACTTGAGACTGGGGTGGAGGTTCACCTTCCAGCAGGACAATGACCCTAAACATACAGCCAGAGCTACAATGGAATGGTTTAGATCAAAGCATATTCATGTGTTAGAATGGCCCAGTCAAAGTCCAGAAATAAATCCAATTGAAAATCTGTGGCAAGACTTGAAAGTTGCTGTTCACAGATGCTCTCCAATCTGACAGAGCTTGGGCTATTTTGCAAAGAAGAATGGGCAAAAATGTCACTCTCTAGATGTGCAAAGCTGGTAGAGACATCCCCAAAAAGACTTGGAGCTGTAATTGCAGTGAAAGGTGGTTCTACAAAGTATTGACAGGGGGGCTGAATACAAATGTACACCACACTTTTCACATATTTATTCATAAAATAAATTGAAAACCATTTATCATTTTCCTTCCACTTCACAATTATGTGCCACTTTGTGTTGGTCTATCACATAAAATCCCAATAAAATACATTTACGCTTTTGGTTGTAACATGACAAAATTTAAAGGGGTGTGAATACTTTTTTAAGGCACTGTATATGTATGAGTGTGTGTTAGGTAACTTAGTTTGTAAGCTCCTTGAGGAACTGATGTAGAGGTATAATAAATATGTAAAACACTGTGTAAATAGCAAGTGTTATATAAGTACTGTACCTGTAATTAATAAATACATTCTGGATCAATCTTTTAATTAAGATTTCAGGTAGCAATAAAAACATAATAAAGTAACAAAATCAAATACAAAATGGAACTGTCATCATAGTCAATATATAAGAAAATGGCGACAATAACATAAATGAATGATGAGGGGTTCAGTTAAGAACCCATGGAAAGACTGTAAGTAGGTATGAGGAACTGTGCCAAAGTGGTCAGCCATGAAGGGTCCCATGTAGTACTACATGTTTGGCTATATTCTAAGAGAAGGCCATACAATAGATGGGTCTTACTTCAGACCAATATTGTAGGCCTGGCAGAGGGGTCAAGCAGGAACACACCGCCCACCCTACCACCTTGGCAGGTGATAACTATAGGAAATGTCCAACTCCAAACATTTTAGTAGGCAAGGGTAAGAACCTAGGTCAGGTGTTAACTCTGTCTGTTTCCCTATTAGTAGGATTTTCCCTGAAATCCTGTTCTGTCTGACACCCATCACCTCAACAGAAAGTGAGGGACCATCTTCCCGTTGGGAAAACATAAATAAAAACCTGGCAGAGGTTCTAACTTTTCACCACCCTCCACACATAGCAATGAAAAATGTTTTTGTTGTTTTTGAGCTTTTGCCAAATGGTCTCCTACACAATGGTCAGCTTTGGACATATGCCAAATAAAAAAAAAAGAAGTCCAAGGAAAAACATTGGTAAACGTATTTTGGCCATTTATGTTCCATGCAAAATGATAGTAACAATAAGAATGGAAATAGGTTCTAGTTGGAATATAGAGATTACATGTCGTTATTAACTGTGTCATTTGCCAGAATAGTATTTTAGTTTGTCTTGTGATATGGTCTGGTGTATCTTGTGAATGTGATAGTTGGATAATTTTGATTCATACCAACAGCTTGTCTTTGCCTTTAGAACTAAACATTTGTTTCTGTATATCTAGATGCTGGATTACGTGTACCAAATGATGAAGGACAATGCACAAAGCTGAGATTGATGGCACAGTTTATATCATGGAGAAGCTTCTATTCCACAAGCATTTGATTGTCCCGGATAAATGAGATTTTATTTATGTAAACAATATTTTATGTAAATTATGTAAGTTCCCTTGTTACAATCTTTCCAACCTCCATAGTTCCAAAGTACGGACTTACTGGCCTGTTCTGTAAATAATGGTTGAGGAGGGTCTTCCAACTACATAATTATATTTTAGCACCTCTCTGACAATTTCATTCCTTTTAGTTTGTAGACACAAAATATTTTGACATTCACAATAAAAATACAAATAAAAATATTGTGGAGCCTAATTACTTGTTCTGACTAAACACAACATTTTGAAAGTAGCTATTATGTGGTGTAGCCATTATCAACCAGGGTTCTAAGGAAACCTAGGGTTCCTCCAGAGGTTGCTAGTGGTTCCTTGAGCTGTGGCTGATTGACCTCCCATCTGATGGTACCTGAATAGTTCAGAAGCCATCGGCACTTGTCATAGTCAGTATATGGGTACACTAATTATCTTTTTAACTGTCAGTAAGGGGGGCATTCCGATCAATACTGTAAGGGAGACATTGTTTCTACTGACCTCCAATATAAGGGGCATTCATCCCACTGACCTGCAATGAAGTGACTCTAGCGGGTGTTCTCTGTGATATAAAAATTATTTCAAGGGTTCTTCTGGGGCATAAAAGGTGGAGAAAGGCTGGTGTAGTGTATAGCTGAGACTTTGTTTCTTATACTTCTCTGCCTGGGGAGTAATTAGAGTTGAGCAAACTTTGAAATAAATCTGTTTGCAAACTATGGACATTCAAGAATTTCCATATTTTTAAAGCAGAACTAAAGTCAAAAAATAACAAAATAAAGTCAAAAAATAGGAAATAGACTTTTTTTGGCATCATCATGAAGATTGTGAAGTTTTACGCTTATGCCTTATATGCAGCATCTGCAAGATGCTTAGAACCAAGCCAGCTGCCTGGACAACAGGAGTAGCATTATCAGTGGCTTCCCAAAAGCAGACCCATAAGAGGTTGGACCAGGAAGAAAACTGGAGCTGGGCCACCAGCTGTACAGAAAGTAATTAAATCATAATGTACAAGTCAAGGCAGTGCATACTTGCACATTATGGCAATAGCACTTCCACCCTGTAAAATTCTGCTTTAACAAGCAGTAAATGAGCTTTAAAACAAGCCCTCAGCCAGCTCTGCTGTGATAGGCAATGTGGAGCAATTCATTCTCTCTTTCACAGAAGAAGCAATGGAACTGTTCATGTAATTTAGCAACACATTAAAAAAAACAGTGCAGCGCCCACCTCTCACATGTAAAGAAAAATATATATGTATAAGGAAAAATATATAAAAAATATTTATATACTTAAAACAATATACGCATGACCATCAGATAAAAAACACACACAGTATTATGTGAAAAAATGCATATAAATCATAAAAAATCATAAACATGAGTTCATGAAAAAAAAAAAAGTCCATAAAAATCCAATATAGCCGATCTTCGTAACTGTGCAATCCCATCCACCATAACAGATCCTGGCTTAGCAAAAAAACACACACCGCAGTGCCCTTCACCCCACCTATGGGTGTCAGCTCACCTGCTGGAATAGACCTCACCAGTAAGAAGCGGTCAATAGCGCTTTTGCAGTAGCACTGCTTCCACTGGCTAGATACTCAAAGTCCACAGCTCCCGGCGAGATGTCAATCATATAAAACATAAGAGGAAAGACCCATAGTGTAGATCGCTCATATAATAATTTATTCCAAAGTAAAATGCATTCACATTTCAGAGGTCAAAAAAGAGCATGTCTCAGATAACTTCCTGCATTCACAAGCTCCTCCTGGCTCCTCCCATCACTGCCTACCTCACGCGTTGCGCCCAATGGGCTTTCTCAAAGGTATAGGCTGATAACAATTGTGGTAGTAATTTAGCAAGTCAGGCACCTTCTACCAGCAGTAACTTTATAGATTTCTAGCCTCCTAATCCCTAATAAAACTTCAGAGCAGGAGCTGAGGGAGAGGTAGCAGGGTTAGCTAAACTGCTAAGAGAGCCCACTTGAAAGACTTTAGTGCTGATGCTGTGAGGATGGGTTGCTCCAGACTGCCTGCAGCTACAAGTCAATAAGAGGTTATTTTAAAGCTTGTTTACTTGTTAAGTATATGGGAAAAACTTGAATGTCCATAGCCTGGCTATATGTTCTCTTCAAAAGGGTCAACTGATATTTTACTACACATAAGTTCCCGGGGTGGCGCACCTGCTGTAGCCATTATGAGGGGCGCTCACTCTACTCACTGGAATTTTTCTTTAATTTAAACGGATTAAGGATAATGTAACAGGGGAAGCTAGACCACAGATAGGTGGATGGGGACACCCAAAACTCCCAGGTGGACATGAATAGAGTCAGGGGGAGCTTCCTGTTGGAGCATCCAAGACATATGAAAGCAAGATCTGGCTCACCAGGCTCCACCCAAAATGTAAACATCACTTTGACGGACTGACCCTTTGGACAATTTCTCCGCTCAGATTTTTAAATGTGCTAATAGAATGAAGAAGCAGAGTCACCAGTAGAAACACTGTATTACTATCACACCTGTTTCAGTATCACTTCTTTTAGGGCTCATTCACACTGGTGCACTGTGATACCACAACACACAATAATGCATGTTACATGCTTCAGCACATTGTGGTGTCATATATTTTCAACAGTATTCCAGCATACTAAGAGAATGCACATTCAGTGCACTTCAACACATATTAACATAGCACACCACATGCGGTGGTGTGCTACATTGCAAAAAAGGCGTATGTTCCATTTTGTGGACATTTTGGTGTTCTCACAGTTCACCTTTTTTAATGGACTGCCCTAATGCAGTGCATGTTAATGCATGCAAAACTGTATGTTAACACACATTAACGCAGTGCACTAGATCGGTTGTTAGGGTCTGTACTGCCTATTAATCTATTGATCAGAAACCTAAAGTGGAACTAAACTCTCTCAATCAGCATTAACCATTATATTTAGGTATCATCCCTTATATAATATATACAAAAACTACAAAGAAAGTGGGACTTTGTATATACTTCATTAGGTGTAATACAAACAGACAATATAACAGGGCCACAGCATTCGTTCACACAGCTCTGTGTGTGAATGAAATACTGTACAACCCCCAACATCCTTTGTGAATGTTGGCTTGTAGTTCTCAATGAACTACCATGGTACTGTTATGGCACACAGATACACTGACAGATCTGCAGGAGACCTGCATGGCACCAGCAAAATGCTGATCACTGGTGCAATGCTTTACAGGCTCAAAAAAAAAAAAGATAATAAATGCACATTTTTTTAACTTGCAAAAAATGTGCATTTATCAATGTATTTTTTAAAAAGTGAACTTATCCTTTAACCATTCACTGTCACCCATGTACCTTGTATGTCATATGCCGGCAGCAGGGGGGAATTTTACATACAAGCAGCCAGGAGTACATGTAAATCTGACAAGCTGATTGCCAGCTGTCAGGTGGACTTAATCCGGTAACTACAGAGCCACCCAATTTCTTCCACTGACCCCCAGTAATGTAACCCCCATGGTGGGGGTGCCCAAGCCTCCAGGTAGAAGAGAGGGAGATGAGTAAACATTCATTTGCTGATCTTCCCTAGCTAGAATGAACATGGGAGCAACATGCATTACACCGCTTCCGGGCTCAGCTGTCACTTTACCCAGCCGCTAGACATGTGCGATTTGTTTTGTTACGAATCGAAATTTGGACAAAGTTTTTGTAATTCGGAGATTAGGATGTATCCGAATCACAATAGTAATGAATTTCAACAAATGCAAAATAAATTATAACGAAAATAACAAATTAATTCATATTCATTTGGTTGGTTCGGATGACAGGATGTGATAGTTTGGGCCTTTTGTAATGTTAAAATCACTAAAGTCGCAAGGAAGTCGCTTGCGACTTTGGCTGCAACTTTAGGGGGTTTTGTAAGTTCAATAATATATGTCACACTCTGTATTGATATGATTGGCCAAAGCCAAGGTCGCACGAAAGTCACACTGAAGTCGTATTAAGTCACAAGCAAGTCGCAATGCAAAGTAGCACGGCAGTGTGAACCAAACCCTAATGTTTAAAGCATTCGTAATAATATAATTAATGTATCAGAATCTTCCGAAATAACTTCCCAAAATATGAATCAATTTGAAACAATGAATATACAAAACAAATACAAATATATGAAACAAATTCCATATATACGAAACAGAATCTGAAAATGAATCTTTCTAATGTAACAAATATGACGAAACTAAATTATTAACTTAACAAATTAATCCAAAACTAAACATATTTTTTCGCTGTGCACATCTCTACCAGTGGCTGTGGCTGGGAAAAAGCGAATGGATCGCAATTTATTTAATGAAAATTTGCACTTGAGAAAGTGTTGCTTAATATTGTATGGCATAAAAATTTGGAGCCAACATATTTTTCTCCAAGGTCTCTGCTTTCAGAAAATATTCAGAGGTTTTAATTAATCTCTAGGCCTCAGAAGATTATTTAAACGTGTGTAAGAAATAAAAAATGTCTCTGGCAATGAAAGCGGCAAGGGTTTTTTTTGCCTTCCTCTGTATGATCTCTGGGCATACAGTTCTGTATATGGAGAATTTCAATGTAATCATATTTTTTCCCTATTGGTTGAACTACATGGACTTTCAGTTTGTAGAATCTCTACTGTAACAACAGGGAGTATTGACAAAAAAAAAATACTTGTACAGCTTTTAGTCTCTAGTAATCATCAGGAGAGGGAGGCTCCTGATCGTGTGATCACTGTGGCAGTCAATGACAGTGGTCATATGAACAGGAACTCTGCCTTCGCCTCCCATTGTTTAGAACCAGCAAGGGGTTAATGTATGCCTCAACACACCTATACACAATGCTCCCTATAACACTACCCCTAATACTAATCCTCTGTATAACACCACCCCTAACACTAACCCTCACTCTAACATTACCCCTAACACTAACCCTCCCTCTAACATTACCCCTAACACTAACCCTTCCTATAACACTACCTCTAACACTACCCCTTCTAATAACACTACACTACCCCTACCACTATCCCTCCCAATAACACTACACTACCCCTAACACTAACCCTCCCTATAACACTACCCCTAACACTAACCCTTCCTATAATACTACCTCTAACACTACCCCTTCAAATAAAACTACACTACCCCTACCACTAACCCTCCCAATAACACTACACTACCCCTAACACTAACCCTCCCTATAACACTACCTCTAACACCAACCCTCCCTATAACACTACCCCTAACACTAACCATTCCTATAACACTACCACTAAAACTAACCCTCCCTATAACACCACCCCTAACACTAATCCTCCCTATAACACCACCCCTAACACTAAACCTCCCTATAACACCACCCCTAACACTAACCCTCCCTATAACACTACCCCTAACCTTCCCTACAACACTACCTTAACACTAATCCTTCCTATAATACTACCGTTAACATTGACCCTTCCTATAACACTACCCTAACACTAACTTGTCCAATAACACTACCTATAACACTAACCCTTCCTATAACACTACCCTAACACTAACTCGTCCTATAACACTACCCCTGACACTAACCCTTCCTATAACACTTCCTCTAACTTTAACCCTCCCTTAACACTACCTATAACACTAACCCTTCCTATAACACTACCTCTAACATTAACCCTCCCTATAACACTACCCCTAACAACGGACCAGTCATCAGAAATTTTGGGGCCCCTTAAACAGCTTTAAGCCTGGGTCACCAGGCCTGACCACAAATATTCCCCAGCGCCCGTCCACTGGCCATCCAACTGAGTCCTTCAGTGCTCCCACTTTTATTTTAACATTCTTACAACTTAAGATATGAAAATGAAAAATGTATTCCAAGTCAGCAGTGCTTTCAAGATTTACCAGTAAGGAATTACAGTATATTTTGTCAAAAATATTAATTCTGCCACCACAACAAGGTAGAATCTTTTGAGCAGGACCCTACACTAACACTAACTGCACTACCTTTTTAATGCCCTTCCCCCCAATCTATCTTCCACTAGCAAATCTAAGAAAACAAAAAACTCCAAAACAAAAAACAGAGCCCCTAAAGGGTAATTCCACTTTAGTGGGAAAAAAATAGCAAATAAAGAAAAAATAATATTGCATATAAAATTGTGACACAAGTCATATTGTAAATGAATGTTATTAAAAATTACCTTTCCTTTTCAATCTGCAGCCACTGTAGTTTTCTGAGAATGCATTGCAATATGGCTACCTGGAGTTTTTCTGTACACAGACTGTGTACTGACCACCCCCCCAGAAACATAATTTCCTGCTGTGTGATTGGCTCACCAATTTTTTCAGAATTCTGCCTAAGATACAAGTAAGATTTCAGGCATCCCGTGCATTAAAAATGTAATTTTTGGTGAGATACTCTCTGTAGGAACACGTCTAAAGAGATGCAGGCCCAGCAGATTTCCTCATTAGTGCCCTGCAGGTGCACACCTGATAGATAATTATGAAACCACTCTTATTAGACCCACTATATCCAGCAAAGAGACATCCCAATCCAGCAAAGAGAAGGCCCAATCCAGCAGAGAAAGCCCCATATATTCAGCAAAGAGACATCCCAAATTCAGCAAAGAGACAGCCCAGTCCAGTAAAGAGACATCCCAATCCAGCAAAGAGACATCCCCATATAGCAAAGAGACATCCCAATCCAGCAAAGAGACATCCCCATCCAGCAAAGAGACAGCCCAATCAAACAAAGAGACATCCCCATATATTCAGCAATGAGAAAGCCCCATATATTCAGCAAAGAGACAGCCCAATCCAGCAAAGAGACACACCCATATATTCAGCTGTGAGAACTTTTGAGGTTAAACTAATATAGAAGTACTCTGCATATCATATTATTTTTCCCATGTTTTTGTGGACATGAGAGAAGCCATTTTGTGACTATTTTTTTTCTCTCTTTCTAAAGTTGAAGCTGAGTTCTTGTTTTTTATTTTTTTAGAGTCCTTCTCATAGCGACTTAGAGTTTTATCTTGAATTATCCTAGGTCATAAATTAAGGGACCAGCCTTGGCCTGAAAGCTAATGTTGATGTTAGAATGCTGATGTTTGTATTAGCCAGAAGAAGAATGTGAATCCAAGGGTTCAAAAACACTGGACAAAAACACCCATATTTTTTTTCCTTTTCAGGAATGAGAAGCAAAATAGGGCTTATTAAAAAATGACCATATGAAACATATTGTATCATTTACTGCATAAGCAATGATATTAGCAATAATTCTAAATATATGAGTAAATTATATTGGAGTAATTATAGGCATATTTAATTGAACAATTACACATATTGTTGAATATTAATCATGGAAATATTAGTATACGAGAGGTATATGGTTAAAATACTGTATATGAGTTGGTGTGTTTAGGAGTTATATTAATGAGAATATTCATGAATAGCTGTTATGCTTCTAGTCAGAATCATGACTTCACTCTCAAGGTGTTTAGAACATGTGTTAATTCTGTGAGGTATATTTTTTCAAACACATATATTAAAATAGGAGCCAAGAAGTCTAGGAAATTGACACATAAGAGACAGCTCTAGATATTTTATAGTTTTCTGTTAAACCTAAGTCAAGGGTCATTCATAAATTGAATTTGATATATAAAATAACATTTAACAATATCAATTTCTAATCCTATACTGCCCCTACTGAAAACTATGTGTAAGGGCACTATAATTTCTCTATAGTTCTGTCCAGGAAATGACGTGTATTTGACATCACTTACGATGTGAAAGGCATTTCCAAACCCATTCCTGAGGGGATATAGACTGGATACACATGACAGTGGGGGGATCTTGAGATGGAGAGACAAGCAGGAGAAAAACAATATGGAAGAATGTAGGAGTGTCAGAGAAGTCCTTTGGGACACCCAGCTGATACTTCTTAAAACAACAAATTTCTTAAATCTCTGGTAATGTATTCATTTATATTTTTACCTTTTGGGTAATTGAAGTTGAACATATGCTTAACTAAACTAATCAATGTTGGTAGTGTCAGTTTTGGAGTGAGTTGAATTCTAACTGCAGTATGAGTTCTACTCCCTTTTAAACAAAGAGATACATATCTTGTTATATGTCAACAAAACTGACTTCAAAGTATTATGATTGGGTTAGTTATAGTATGTGTTGAACCATAGATTCATTCTAAATTTATTTTTATTTAAAAATCAGTCTTGGTTATATTACCAAGTTTATATATGGTTAACAAAATTGTCCATATACTGTACAAGAGGTTTAAGCTTGAAGGTCTTTGTTTTGAGAAGAAATCACATGTATTAAATTCAACACCTAGTTCGTTTTCATACGCATGTAAAGACATGGAAAGCTATTTATTAAGCCATCATGACATTTTGAAACAGGGAATTTTGTAACAAGAGCTTATGGTAAAATTTCTTATCATCTGTATCACCTATAATTTTGAAGTTATATTTTTTGTATAATCACCAAATATATTTGATATTATCTTGCACTGAATTTTTAGTTATATAAATATTCTAGCACATCGCTGTATTCGTTCCTGTCTTCAAACTAGCATAGATAAACGAATTTGAAGTATTTGTTTGATTTGTGGAAAGACGTAAAAATCTCCTAAACCATAGATTTTTGCATAATTTCATAAATATAATACTGTTAATATTTCAGTATAAACACCTGACACAGCAAAGAGACATCCCAATCTAGCAAAAAGATAGCCTAATCCAGCAAAGAGACAGCCCCATATTTTCAGCAAAGAGACATCCCAATCCAGCAAAGAGACATCTCAATCCAGTAAAGAGATGGTCCAATCTAGCAAGAGATATCCCCATATATTCAGCAAAGAGAAATCCCAATCCAGCAAAGAGACATCCCCATATAGCAAAGAGACTCACAAATATAGCAAATAGACAGCCCAATCCAGCAAAGAGATAGCCCAATCCAGCAAAGAGACAGCCCCATATTTTCAGCAAAGAGACACCCCAATCCAGCAAAGAGATATCTCAGTCCAGCAAAGAGATGGTCCAATCTAGCAAAGAGATATCCCCATATATTCAGCAAAGAGAAATCTCAATCCAGCAAAGAGACATCCCCATATAGCAAAGAGACTCACAAATATAGCAAATAGACAGCCCAATCAAGCAAAGAGATAGCCCAATCCAGCAAAGAGACAGCCACATATTTTCAGCAAAGAGATACCCCAATCCAGCAAAGAGACATCTCAGTCCAGCAAAGAGATGGTCCAATCTAGCAAAGAGATATCCCCATATATTCAGCAAAGAGACATCCCCATATAGCAAAGAGACTCACAAATATAGCAAAGAGACTCACAAATATAGCAAAGAGACAGCCCAATTCAGCAAAGAGATAGCCCAATCCAGCAAAGAGACAGTCCCATATTTTCAGCAAAGAGACACCCCAATCCAGCAAAGAGACATCTCAGTCCAGCAAAGAGATGGTCCAATCTAGCAAAGAGATACCCCCATATATTCAGCAAAGAGAAATCTCAATCCAGCAAAGAGACATCCCCATATAGCAAAGAGACTCACAAATATAGCAAAGAGACAGCCCAATCCAGCAAAGATATAGCCCAATCCAGCAAAGAGACAGCCCCATATTTTCAGCAAAGAGACACCCCAATCCAGCAAAGAGACATCTCAGTCCAGCAAAGAGATGGTCCAATCTAGCAAAGAGATTTCCCCATATATTCAGCAAAGAGAAATCTCAATCCAGCAAAGAGACATCCCCATATAGCAAAGAGACTCACAAATATAGCAAAGAGACAGCCCAATCCAGCAAAGAGATAGCCCAATCCAGCAAAGGGACAGCCCCATATTTTCAGCAAAGAGACATCCCAATCCAGCAAAGAGACATCTCAACCCAGCAAAGAGATGGTCCAATCTAGCAAAGAGATACCCCCATATATTCAGCAAAGAGAAATCTCAATCCAGCAAAGAGATGGTCCAATATAGCAAAGAGATATCCCCATATATTCAGCAAAGAGAAATCCCAAGAGACAGCCTAGTCCAGCAAAGAGACATCCCCATATAGCAAAAGACAGCCCATTCCAGCAAAGAAACATCCCTATCTAGCAGTGGGAATCTCACACAGAAACCAGCAGGATAGGAACACAGGCAGGGTCTGTTCAAACTCACATTTCTCCAAATTGATGTAAAGTCAATTCTGCCTTAATATTTCAAATACAGTGCAAACATGCTTGCGGTGCTCCTTTAGGTTTTTCGGAAAGAAAGGAGAATATCATCCAGATAAGCAATCACATATTGCTCCAACAGATCTCAAAAAACATTGTTGATGAAGTGTTGAAAACTTACAGGGGTGTTGCAAAGATCCAAAAGGCTTAAGGACTCAAAATGTCCATATCTGGTTCTAAAGTCGGTTTTACATTTGTCCCCTTTTTTCAGAGACATTACAGAGATCAAAGGGCAATAATATGGGTGATGAGGAGGTAATTGATCAGCATTTTTTCTATCACACATATCATGAAACTCATGGTATTGTGGAGGCAAGTTGTCATATGACTGCATAGTAACTGCATCCACCTGTGATTCCATTACCAGCGGAGAACTTGTCCAACCAAGTACTCTACATTATTCCTTACAATGGAAGGACATGGAATCTATAGTCCGTGCTCCCCAGTTGATGGAGGGATTGTGAGTGGAGAACCAAGGAATGCCCAAAATGATGGGAAATTTAGGTGATGTGATCCGCTGAAAGCTGATGGTCTCATAATGGCCAGCTTAAAACTGGAGAACCAGAGGTAACAGGTGCTGAAGATAAGGATGAACCATCAACCGTCTCCATCTCAAAAAGAGCAGATGTATTTCTTGCTTGAATATTATTGCTTTAAGCAAACTCTATGTCCATAAAGTTACCTCCAGCCACAGAGTCCAGCATAGCATAGCAGGGAATTTCATGATCCTCCGAGATAGGGACAAAATTGGATAATAGAGAATTTACTTTATTTTCTTTAAGAATTAATTGGGAGATGGAATGGCTAATGGAATTTATTTTTTCAGGCACAAGCACATCAGTCACAGCAATTGTTCTTCTAACCTTTGTTAGGACAATCATCTGCGTAATTATCATAGTCTCCACAATATAGGTATAAGTTCTCTGAGAGTCTTCTCTCTCTCTGCTGAATGGAAATGGATCTCTTGATAGCATCAAGCTGCATGGGCTTGGGGGGTGTTAGGACCTGGAGGAACTTTTAAATCCTGCTGAACAAATGGACTAACAGAGAAACACATGCCATCATTACTACCAAACATTCCCAGCCTCTCCTTCCTCCTTTCTGCAAGTCTCTGATCAGTTTGGATACATAATTGGTGGAAGGCCTCAAGATCATTAGAAGTCTCTACTCTGACAAGCTCATCCTCTATCTGTTCAGAAAGCCCTTGGCGGGACTGAATTTTTTGTGCTGCAGGGTTCCATGTGGTATCTGTGATCCAACCTCTGAATTCAACTCTGTACTCAGCGACAGAGCATGTACCCTGCCGCAGACTATGCAACTTTACTTCAGCTGTAGCACAGCGGTTGGGATCATCAAAAACTTGATTCATCGTGACTAAAAAAAGTCTTAAGATTATTCAAAGTGGCACTGACTTGTTCTATATAAGGGGAGGCCCAAGCTAGGGCTTCCCCAGTCAGAAGTCGATAACAAACATTACCTTCTTTTTCTCTGATGGAAATATAGCAGGGTGCATTTGGAAATACATACAACACTGATTAAGGAAACCCCTGTAATCTCCATTAAACTTAGATGGTTGAGGCATATGTGTGTTAGTATCACCTCGATCCAGCAGTTGTCTCTGCAGAGTACTAATCTTCTCCTGTTGCCTTTTCACTATACTTTCTAGTTTGACAATTTTTTCTTGGTAGGTAACACCAAATTCTTGCAGCTCAGCAATTTGCTGCCTAAGAAGAGCCACAACATTTACTATAGCGGCCTCCATGTTTGTGGGCCAGATTATTCTGTCACGATCAAGGGGTCCGGCTCACAGACCACGTGCTATAGCTCACGCAGAAACTAGAAGGATAGGAACACAGGCAGGTCACCCTTGCAGATGACAGGCTCACCTGAGGTGCATAGTCTAAGTACTAACCGGTGTGCACCAGAGCTCCTGATGGTGGAGATAAATTTTGCTGCGTGTTAGCACCAGGTCGTGGTCCTCAGGATCACCCACTAGGAGGTGAGGAACCCGGGGACCAGTAGCGGATTAAGAAGGTAAGGATCAAACAGAAGCATAGTCGGTAAACAAGCCAAAAGGACAGTAACGAGAATTTGTAGGTTGGGATCAGGCAAAAGCATAGTCAAGGAACAAGCCAAGGGTCGATAACGAGTGGTAGCAAAATATGGACAGCAGCAGGGAAGACAAGAGTGAGATACTGGCTGAGAGAGCACAATAATCTGGCAAAAGGAAGTGCAGAGACATGGCTTAAATCAGGAAGTTAATGGGAGGAGCAAAGAGTTCAGGGTTCAAGACAAAAAAGGTTCAAGACAGGATTGTCCAGGGAGCTGTCCAGCATTCCAGGTAGCTCAGTGGGAAGAGACATTGCCAGACACAGCAGAGGATCCAGGTCCAAACCCAGGCCCTGGTATTCAGTGTCATTGGTTGGGCCTGGGTGGCAGTGCCGGGTCAAGGTCATTCAGCAACCATGGCGAATGCCAAACTGTGCCCCACCCCCCCCACATGATGTGTGCACATGATTATCGTTTACAGCTAAGATCTCACTCCCAGTTGCCAGCACAGTTGTCCCAACATCACTGGGCAGCTCCAGGCCCACCATTCAGGTTTCATGTGTACCCAAATAAAGCATCAATGTAATTGGATCTCCCTATGTCAGTTTCCTTGCATTGACTGTAAATAATGCTGGACCAGCCAGGGGCAAAACAAATAGCAGAGCATACATGGGGTGAGGAAGGCACAGGTACCTCCCTCCCCACATGAAAACACTGTGTGGGGGGAAGCTGCCCCCCCCCCGCACTATGTGTCAGCCTTTGCAGAGGGCATCCTATTTGACTTAGAGTGAACTTTGCTGACTTGCAGATTCCAGACACAATAACTGCATTAGACAGAAGTTTCCCAAGACTTCCCAGAGCTGGGCTGCTATAGGTGATGGAGAATGCACACATACAGCTGGGGAATTTTTCTCTGACTCAGAATCACACTGAAATCATTTTGTGATCGTACCAGATACCCTTCCTAAATGTAGGGGATCAGGACACTTCCTCATAGACTGTGCTGTGTCGGCCACCTTACCTTGTGATCATTGAGTTTCTGCAGTATCCTTTCACCGACAAGGTCCTGATCTCCACTCCTCTGCTCTCCCATTCTTTGTGACCCTGGCCGACCTCTCCTGATCCTGAGCAATTACCCCTGGGTGTCCATGCGTGCCAGGTCAAAATCTTTAGTCTTGCTTTCAAATGCTCCCTACACATTGCAGAACATCCATCCATTTTTCACCGGTTCACTTGGTTTATGTTGTCTGGGGGGGCTAAGCAGGGGCGCAATTAAAAATCATGGTGGCCTTTTTAAGCTTACCTAACAGGGCAGCCCCCTCCCCCCACTATACACATACAGCCACCACCTGTACTCATAATCTTGTATAAACACAGCACCCCCACTCCTGTAGACACACACACTGTATTTACACACAGCTTTGCCCCACATCAGTACAGTATATAGGCAACTCCCCCCCCACACCTGTATTCACTCAGCCCCTTTACACCCGTATGCACTCAGCCCCCCCCACACCTGTACACACTCAGCCCAACCCCCACACCTGTACACACTCATCCCCCACCACACCTGCACACACTCAGTCCCCCCAAACCTGTACACACTCAGGCCCGCCACACCTCCACACACTCAGCCCCCTACACCTCTACACACTCAGTCCCCCCCACACCTGTACATACTCAGTCCCCCACACCTGTACACGCTCAGCCGCCCCAAACCTCTATACACTCAGCCCTCCATCACATTTGTACTTACTCAGCCCCCCTCAAATTTGTATGCACTCAGCCCCCCCCACACTTGTACACACTCAGCCCCCCCCACACCTGTACACACTCAGCCCCCCTACACTTGTACACACTTAGCCCCCACACCTGTGCACACTCAGCCCCCCATCACATTTGTACGCACTCAGCCCCCCTCAAATTTGTATGTAGTCAGTCATCCTCACACCTGTACACACTCAGCCCTCCCTCACATTTGTACGCACTCAGTCACCCTCATACCTGTACGCACTCAGCCTTCCTAACACTTGTACGCAATCAGCCCCCTCACCTCTACACACAAAGCCCCCCTCCACTAGAAAGGAAAACCTGTATATAGAAAACCAGCACAGCCACTCAGCGGCCCTGCACCCAGTGGTTGGAGCAGAGGAGGAGGAAGAGGTAGGGGGTGTGCTGGTGGTAGCCAATGACTGTGCAGTCTCTGGCTGTAACGTTCAGAGCAGCCTGAGCAGGGAGTAAGAAGTAACCAGCTGCCGCCCCTCCCCTGGCCCACTGTGCTGCTGGTATGAGAAAGAGTGAGCTGCAGAGAAGGAAGCCAGCTCTCCTCTTGTCTGTGTATGGCTGTGGGCTCCCCCCCCTCCTTGCGCTGCAGCTTAGTGACAAGAGCGGGATCTGTGTAAACCCTGCTCACGCTATGCTCTCCCCACCCTCCTGGCAGAGCCGCCAGTGACCCAGACCGGGGGGGGGTGTCGGTCGGGACGATTGTTTTCCGCCCCTCCCCCCAAAAAAAACACCAGTCGCCACTGCTGAACGGTTGTATATAAGAGAAGACTGCAGAAAAAAAGTACAACTTATGTAGGAAGATTTGTTTAATCTCTGAGAGTCATTTCACTGGGTATATATAAGGTTTTACAACCACTTTAACACTAACCCTCCCTATTACCCCTACACTAGCCACTCCTTAACCACTTGTCGCCCGCTAACAGTAGATTTACTGTTAGTGGTTGGCAGCTACAGGCTCAGCGTACTAGTACATCACTGAGCACATGCGAACTCGTGGGCACAGCGGATCACGGTGATTGGTACCCGGCCTCTGTGATTGGTTGGGGTATCATGTGATCACTATGACCAATTATAACAATCACGTGATTACAATGTAAGCAAGACTGTCACGAAAGGCTTCCGTTCATGACAGCTTGTTTACTGTTGTGATTGGCCCACAGCTATCACATGGTACCTGGCACCCTGTACCATGTGATTAGATGTAGCCGATCACAGCATTACAATAGTAAGTAAGCCTTTCACAACAGTTAAACTATTGCTTATAACAGTGATCATTGATGTTATAGGCAATATTAGTGTAAAGACCCCCCCCCCCAGAGTAGTACACTGTCACTATGGTGACAGTGAACTACTCTGATGACAGGATGTAAAACAAAAATGTTTAAAAAAATCTAAGAAAAGAACAAAAAAACTTTAAAAAATTTAAATAAATTTTTATTTTTTTTTTACATACTGTCAATAGTCAGTATCCCTGATTCCCTGATCACTGCCACACCAGTCATATGATGGACAGTATGTAAAAATAAATTGGGTGAAAAAAAATCTTAATTTTTCAAAAAATTGTGACAAATAATTACAACTTTTGACCATAATTGACCATGCTTCCTACTATCTTACTAAATACAGTGGGGCAAAAAAGTATTTAGTCAGCCACCAATTGTGCAAGTTCTCCCACTTAAAAAGATGAGAGAGGCCTGTAATTGTCATCATAGGTATACCTCAACTATGAGAGACAAAATGTGGAAACAAATCCAGACAATCACATTGTCTCATTTTTGAAAGAATTTATTTGCAAATTATGGTGGAAAATAAGTATTTGGTCACCTACAAACAAGCAAGATTTCTGGCTCTCACAGGCCTGTATCTTCTTCTTTAAGAGGCTCCTCTGTCCTCCACTCATTACCTGTATTAATGGCATCTGTTTGAACTTGTTATCAGTATAAAAGACACCTGTCCACAACCTCAAACAGTCACATTCCAAACTCCACTATGGTGAAGACCAAAGAGCTGTCGAAGGACACCAGAAACAAAATTGTAGACCTGCACCATTCTGGGAAGACTGAATCTGCAATAGGCAAGCAGCTTGGTGTGAAGAAATCAACTGTGGGAGCAATAATTAGAACATGGGAGACATACAAGACCACTGATAATCTCCCTCGATCTGGCGCTCCACGCAAGATCTCACCCCGTGGGGTCAAAATGATCACAAGAACGGTGAGCAAAAATCCCAGAACCACACGGGGGAACCTAGTGAATGACCTGCAGAGAGCTGGGACCAACGTAACAAAGGCTACCATCAGTAAAACACTACGCTGCCAGGACTCAGATCCTGCAGTGCCAGACGTGTCCCCCTGCTTAAGCCAGTACATGTTCGGGCCCGTCTGAGGTCTGCTAGAGAGCATTTGGACGATCCAGAAGAGGATTGGGAGAATGTCATATGGTCAGATGAAACCAAAGTAGAACTGTCTGGTAGAAACACAACTCATCGTGTTTGAAGGAGAGAGAATGCTGAGTTGCAGCCAAAGAACACCATACCTACTGTGAAGCATAGGGGTGGCAAGATCATGCTTTTGGGCTGTTTCTCTGCAAAGCAAACAGGACGACTGATCCGTGTACATGAAAGAATGAATGGGGCCATGTATCCTGAGATTTTGAGTGCAAACCACCTCCCATCAGCAAAGGCATTGAAGATGAAACGTGGCTGGGTCTTTCAGCATGACAATGATCCCAAACACACTGCTCTGGCAATGAAGTAGTGGCTTTGTAAGAAGCATTTCAAGGTCCTGGAGTGGCCTAGCCAGTCTCCAGATCTCAACCCCATAGAAAACCTTTGGAGGGAGTTGAAAGTCCGTGTTGCCCAGCGACAGCCCCAAAACATTACTGCTCTAAAGGAGATCTGCATGGAGGAATGGGCCAACATATCAGCAACAGTGTGTGACAACCTTGTGAAGGCTTACAGAAAACGTTTGACCTCTGTGATTGCCAACAAAGGATATATAACAAAGTATTGAGATGAACTTTTGATATTGACCAAATACTTATTTTCCACCATAATTTGCAAATAAATTTTTTCAAAAATTAGACAATGTGATTGTCTGGATTTGTTTACACATTTTGTCTCTCATAGTTGAGGTATACCTAGGCCATCAGTACATCAGGATTGATACATTTTCAAGTATATATACATCATAGTTTGTATAACTTTCCTACAGACTAAATAACATACATTTTGACCTAATTGTATGAATAAAGATTATTTGTTTACAAAAGTGTATAATAAAAAGTAAGAAAAACTTTTTTTTTTTAAATCTGTGGTATTTTTTCATTGATATATTAAAAAAAATTGCAGTGGTGATCAGATACCACCAAAAAAAAGCTCTATTTGTGTGAATTTTTAAAAATAAATTTAATTTGCATACATTGCTGCATGACCGTGCAATTGTCAGTTAAAGTAGTACAGTGCTCTACAGCAAAAAATAGAGGTTAAGTGGTTTACTGAACTAGCAATATAAATTGTACTTCTGTGCATCTGTACAAACATTTTAACGTTCATTGCCTGGAATGGTGTGATTTTTTTTTCTGATAGTTTAGTTACTATGAATATAGCAGACAAAAAAATGTTTTATCTTTAGTTTGCTAGAGAATACAATGCAAACATTAATACTCTGGGTGAGAAAGATGAATTTATAGAGACAGTAAAAAAAATGTGCAAATGAGAGCTGGTGACAGATCAATAAAAGTGCAAGGTTCACTTTTACCACATGAGGGAGCTCTTACTCTATGAATGGGAATAAAAAAATACTCAGTAAAGCTTTTACCTTGAGGTTTTTGTTTTTTAACTTTTCCAGGATACTGCTGGGAACCGTTTTTATCCACCTCACACTGATGGTAAATAAAAAATAGCAAGGCTTCTCTAGGGATCACAGTGGCTGAGGTTTTGTGTTGGCAGGATATGTTAAAGCTGACCTCCGGGACAAGCAAATATTATCTAAATACAAAGGTTGTGTGTATTCTTCCTTGAATCTTGTTGTGCTTTGTAATTTTTTTTCCAGATCTGTGCAGTAATCCAGTGTGAGACTTTTCGTTCTTGTAATAAAGACCGGTCACTGCTGCTCTCTCTCCTTGTGCAGGGTGACTGGTCTTGTCTCCGCCCCCTCCTCTAGTTTTCTGCAGGCAGCCTGTAGTGTGTGGGGCTGCTGGGCCCCTCCCACAGCTCTGCTCTCTGCACAGGTTATGTACAGCACACTGATAATGTTACTTCTACTTTTACAAGGTGATACCTTGGTTTGCAAAGGTATTTGTTGCACACAAAGTGGATTTATATCCTTTGTGGCTATTGAGGACTGTATTTAATGAAAGTTTTTGTGCCCAGGGTTTGGCTTTAAAGCAACTTGGTGTAGCTAAGAAAACAAAAAATATGGTCAGGTATAAAGAGAAGACACCTAGAGGTACATTCACATACCTACGGAATCTATAATCCTGCAATTACATTTGATTTTCAGGTGTACTGACAGGCAGAGCTCCAACACTTTTTGTTGAAGAGTTAGAGTTGGGCCACTAGAAATGGGGGGCGCTAAGGCTACATTCAGACAAGTAGACAGGAGGGAGAATCAGTAGATTTTGCAAGCAGAGCTGCATTCTGCATGCACACTGTGTCTGCAAACAGCAGTGGCTGTACTCTGTATAAACCAATGGCCAGTGTCATTGCTATTAGCATGTAACCGCTCATCCAAAAAGAGCACGTTCGTCCAGGGTCAGTCAGACACAAACTAGCCACAGCTAATTGGCCAGTTGGTATGTGGCCATAGCACAGAGTGGAGATGCGTCCAGAGCTGGCGTTTATCCACCTCTGGCGCGCGCTCTGAAAATTATCTGCCCCGCAGCCACCCATGCTGCCTCAGGCTAGGTTCACATCTATGCAGGTTGTGGTTGTGTTTTTCCAGTGCGTTTTGTTTTACGTTTTTGATGCATTTTGCGTTTATGCTAAACCGAAGAATCAGTGTAGTAGAACAGCAAGCAGGATCAGGAAACAGAAGGGACGTCAGCCAAGCAAGTCTTTCACAGGTACACAGGAGAGAGTCTCTGATATGTTGACCAGGTGAAGGCAAAGAGGATCTCATCAGGATATCATCACCAGCAGGATATCATCACCAGGTGAGTCACTGTGGAAAGATTAGAACTGGCAATTAACCGAAATCTGAGCGGCCCGCTCTGCCAACTCTTGGATGGCACAGTAGTCTTTAACTCTTTAATGGCCTTGCAGTCTTTGACTCCTGGATGGAGTGGTAGTCTTTGACTCTTGGATGACCCAGCAGTCTTTGACTCTTGGATGGCATAGTAGTCTTTGATTCTTGGATGGCGCGGCAGTCTTTGACTCTTGGATGGAGCGATAGTCTTTGACTCTTGGATGGCCTGGCAGTCTTTGACTCTTGGATGGCGCTGTTGTCTTTGGCTCTTGGATGGCGCGGTAGTCTTTGACTCTTTGATGACCCGATGGTCTTTGACTCTGGGATGGTGCAGTAGTCTTTGACTCTTGGATGACCCGGTAGTCTTTGACTCTTGGATGGCGCAGTAGTGTTTGACTCTTGGATGGCCTGGCAGTCTTTGACTCTTGGATGGCGCTGTAGTCTTTGACTCTTGGATGGCGCTCTTGGATGACTTTTGGAGGGGACTGAATGCTAGCCTCTTGCCTACCGACTATGGGCCCTGGGATTTGAGGGAGCTACAAGCATTTAGGAAGATTTTCTGTTATGTAATGCAAAAGGACATTATTAAGAAGGCCATGATGGTCTCTGCATGCTTGGAACTCATATAGCAGATGTATGTGAAAGGAATGCTGATTAATGAGATCTGGAAAGCCCTGGGTCTCCAGTTGTCTACTAGTGTGGCTTCTAAGAGTATTTCACCCATTGTTGTTTGTGCTAATTAACCTTGCTATTGTATGAAGGAGTTCTGTGTTGATATTTACGATAATGTATATTGTATAGTCGGTGAGCTAGGAGACGTGAAGTCTACCCTGAGGGGTCATATCTCTGACTCACCTAGTCTGGGTAAATGATTTAGTAAACTAGCTCATGTTAATTAGGTTTCTGGTTACAGGTGTATTGTTAGAGTAATATGAGCAGGAGGGAGGAACCTCCTCTTTTACTGTATATAAGACTTGTATTTTGGTTCTAATAAAAGAGTCCATGTTCAGCAACTAAACAAGTATTGTCTTGTTTTGTGCTTGTGAGCGGTTGGAATATGGTGTATGTAGTTGTATATGATGAAAGCACTCAAGCGGAGTGTGGGACGTTTCGTTACAGTAAACGTACACTTTAAGGATGCCGCCAGGACCACCAGGGATGGCCACCACACAGGAAATCCAGGTATGCCACCCTAGACCACGAGGGATATGCCAATTAGTGCCCAGGCAGCTGCCAATCAATGCCACCACCAGTGATGCCTATCAGTGCAATCTATCAGTGCCAGCCAGCAGTGCCCATCAGTGCCGCCTATCAGTGCCCCTATCAGTGCCCAGCATATCAGTGTCTCCTATCAGTGCCCATCAGTGCCGCCTATCAGTGCCCATCGTCAGTGCCACCTCATCAGTGCCATCTCATTGGTGCCACCTCATCGGTGCTGCCTTATCAGTGCCCATCAGCGAAGGGGAAAACTTACTTTTTTACAAAATGTTATAATAGAAACAAAAAAACCTTTTTTTTTTCTAAATTTTCGGTCTTTTTTTATTTGTTTAGCAAAAAGGCAGAGGTGATCAAATACCAAAAAAATAAATCTCTATTTGTGGGAACAAAATGATAAAAATGTTGTTTGGGTACAGTGTAGCATGACCGCACAATTGTCATTTAAAAAGTGACAGCGCTGAAAGCTGAAAATTGGCCTGGGCAGGAAGGGGGGGAAAGTGCCTGGTATTGAAGTGGTTAATAACCACTGTTTTTTTTCTTTATTATTTTTTTTATTAATAACTAAAGGAAAAAAAGAAACATTTTAGGGTTGCTTACATTTATATTTAATTTCTTTACCTTTAAAAATCCGGTCCCACAATTATTGGTGGTCAGTGCACCAACCTATTGATAGATTACAATAGCCCTTATTATGTTTGGGGAGGGCACAGCTCTTGAATCCCCCTCTCCATGCTCAAATAGATTTCTCTATCAGATGACAGAACACAGAATTAAAATGATTAGAAGAAGACAGCAATCCTTTCCCATGATGAAGCTTTATTTCCCTCTGTGCTCAGAGCAGGAGATTTCTGGCAGCTAACAGAGAGAAAGACTGCAATGTAGGGTCAAAGCTTCTCAGAAACAGTAACAGTTTATGATTTGTTTCACTGTGAGCATGCTTCATAAATGACAATCTATTGTCCTCCCAATGCTGTAATTTCACAAAATGTACTGAGCATTCAGCCATCTAATGCACAATGTCAAAAGGAAGCTGCAAAGGAGAATCAATATTTTGTTCACCTGAAACTATTAACCTACACAGGCAGATACTGTACAGGTGCGGGGTTCTGAAAACTGGAACAGACAGTTTGGAGCTGTATATGGCAATCAATCAGCTTCTATCTTCAGCTTGTTCATCTTTGGAAATGAAAGAGAGAGGATGAATGGTTGCCATGCACAGATGCTCCAAAATCTGTATATAGATAGATAGATAGATAGATAGATAGATAGATAGATAGATAGATAGATAGATAGATAGATAGATAGATAGATAGATAGATAGATAGATAGATCTATCTAGATCTCTCTCTATATATATATATATATATATATATATATATAGATCTAGAGAGAGAGAGAGAGAGGGAGATATAGATCTCTCTCTCTCTCTCTCTCTCTCTCTCTCTCTCTCTCTCTCTTTATATATATATATATATATATATATATATATATATATATATATATATATATATATATATATATACATATATATATATATATATATATATATATATATATATATATATATATATATATACATATAGATATATATATATAGCTCTATCTATCTATCTATCTATCTATCTATCTATCTACCTATCTATAATTTATTATGTTCAGGTTAAGAAAACATAACTTAAAAATATATTTTCAATTTTTGTATACAGATCTCAATAGCTCAGGGTCAAGTGTATACACTCAAATGAACAGATCAGAGTATTGACTCTTCCCCTTCCCTAGCTGCTTTGATCAGAGAGGACCATACATACTGACAATTAGAAAGAAAGCATCAGAAAGCAAGCAGCTTCTTCCACTGACATAAATGCACCCTGCATTATTGTCATGTTTATGCAATAGAGTTTGTCGATCAGCATACCTTTCTCCATGTGTTCATCTCTAGAGACCAGCTGACCCTCACCTGACTGCTTTTGTTACCTCTCCTCTAAGCATGGCCCCACCCCAGGCCCTATCAGGGAACCCTATATTAACCTGTGCACTGCAAGCCAGCAGTGCTGATCAACCATTGTGTGTTAGCCTCTGTGTGTACTTGCTGTGTTTCCTACATCTGATTCCTATTACCGACTTTGGCCTGTTCTTAACTATTCCTGTCTGCTCATGACCCTGACCTTTGGCGTGTTCCCGACCACCCCTGTTTGCCTGTGACCCTGAACCTTGGTGTGTACTCTGTTGTCCTTGTCTGCTTGTGGCCCTGACCTTGGCTTGTCCCTTACTTTCCTTGTTGTTCCAGCCTGATGCCTCCTTCCTCTTCTCCTGTAGTCTACCGTGAGCGTGAGCTGTGAGACCCTGGGGGCCGCGACCTGGAGCCAGACTGCAGCACAGTCCATCCTTACCATTAAAGGCTCTGGGGAACACCTGCTGGCTCTTAGATTCTGTGCCCTGGGGAATCTATGCTCTAGCTCCCAGTGGGATCTGTGTCAGTGATCCAGTAGACCTGCTTCCTGGACCTCCCAGGGTTCAGTCCGCAGCAGTCAGCCGTAGGGTCCACTACCTTGCAGTGCACTCCTGATCCCAACGGTGTGCATCTGTCACCCAGCCTCTAGGTGACCTGACAATTATATATTTATTTGTGTGTTTTTATGTAGAAATATTAATTTGTTAATATACCAATTTATTCAAAATTATTTTATCAATACTCTATATTTTATCAAGATATATATTATAACAAGGACTTGTAGCAAATACATGAGAAAATTAGACATCTAAGAGACACAAATGATATGGGATATGTGACACATTGAAGTGTCATTTAAAGGGGGTTACACAGAAACACAGATATAGATGGAACGTCCATACATGATTAATAATTGTGTACACCTATCGGTAGTTGTAAGCTCTACGCGTTTCGGGACCTTATAAGCGATGTGCAATAATAACATGTAAATATATGACAATTTTGAATCCACTAAAACCTGTTTTCTACCCAGTGACTGTAATTGCTTCCGTGTGCCTCATTCAAAGTCCTGCCCTTTGCTCTTCTTTTATATTTATTGAACTGGGATGAACCAGGATGGAGGAGGGGATCTGAACGGCCCCTATAACCTCATTTAAAGTCCCAATTTTTCCTCTGTTTTTCTTCAAAAGTATTTTGTAAGGTTTTACAAATATAAACATAAAGATATAAATCGGTCTAAAAACATATCAGACATAGAATAGAAAAAACAGAAAAACATAAAAATGGTAAAATCTGGTTCTAGTTCAAGTATCACGCTTGTTGCTCTAGAACAGAGGTGCCCAACCTTTTGAAGAGTGGGAGCCACTTGGTAACCGGTCGCAGGCCACAATGAGTGGAGCAGGCAGATGACAGGTCCATGTTCACTCTGCATATTCAGAGCAGACACCGACACAGCCCACTCTACTCTATGGGCCCTCTGATCTGATCTGCCCAGATGGAGGGGGACGGATACCCTTACGTTTTTTTTAGTGGATGGGACTGGAGGTAGGCGGTTGTAAATGTAAGTCAGTTTACATCTGGCGCTCCATAGAGGTGAATGTAGAGACTGATTCGGTCGGACTGATCGTGTGAAAGGGGTTTAAGGCTGCTTTCACATGGATGTGCTGCAGCTTTCCTGCACTGCGGGTGCAGTGCAGTGCACCTGTAGCTTTCCTGCGGGTTTGCTGCACTTTGCCATAGACTTCTATTATATCCTGCAGGTGTGGTGCACTTTCTGAAATCGTACCAAATCCGCAGGTAATAACAGAAGTCTATGGCTCAGCGCAGTGCAGTTTGAAAGCAGCCCAGTAACCACTGCAGACCAGATATGCCCATATATATATATACACTGTGATTTTAGTAATAAACTTACCTTTAATAGTCTTCCTTTCAGGTATCGCTGGCTGCTGCTGTCCCAGGCAGCGAGCATTTGTTATCACTCCAAGCATTGGCTTATGCAGTTCTTCTCCGCAGCCGCTTGCTTCCTCTACCCCAGGCTTCATTCACAACACTGATGCTTTGGGATGGCAACCTGCGATCTGTGCCTGCCAACCCGCCATCCCAGAACAGGAGGTCATGGGCCACATCAGAGAGCTCTGCAGGCCACATGTGGCCCCCGGGCCACCGGTTGGAAACTCCTGCTCTAGATTGTAGCTTTGAGTCAGCTCCTCAAGAATGAGAAATATTGTTTAACGTTTAGGAGTCATAAATCCACAGAAATGGGGTCATCATCACTCTAATGCCACGTACAGATGATCGGACATTCCAACCACAAAACCGTGGATTTTTTTTCCGACAGATGTTGGCTCAAACTTGTCTTGCATACACACGGTCGCACAAATGTTGTCGGAAATTCTGATCGCCAAGAACGCGGTGACGTACAACACGTACGACGAGACGAGAAAAAATGAAGTTCAATAGCCAGTGTGGCTCTTCTGCTTAATTCGGAGCATGGGTGGAATTTTTTTGCGTTGGAATTGTGTACACACGATCGGAATTTCCGACAACAAGTTTTGGAAAAACTTGAAAATTTGAGGAAAATTTGAGAACCCGCTTTCAAACATTTGTTCGAAATTCCGACATCAAATGTCCAATGGAGCATACACACGGTCAGAATTTTCGACAACAAGCTCACATCGAACATTTGTTGTCGGAAATTCCGACCGTGTGTACGCGGCATTATTCTTTTCAATACAAACCCACCAGGATCATCCCGGTCCTTAACCCATTGCCAACCGTCTAACACATAAATGCAGCAGCTGGGTGGTTGTGTCTTAACACCCACCCACCGTATCGTGGTGGTTTGTGAGGAGTTTGTTCGGAGGATTGGAGAAAGTGTTGGAGATACCCTTGATGTCCATGTTAATGAGCTGAGCGCTTTATGACCACTCTGAAACATGGGTCAAATAGATCTGGTAAGCTTACATCCTGACATCACTCTTAGTGGCGGTGGACGTTGCTGACACTACTAACACAGTGCTGTTGAACAGGAAAACTTACACTTTGCACTCTTAAAGGGAATCCTTTGTCATTTGGATTCACACTTATCTTCTTTGAGCTTGGTTTCAGCTTGATCTTTACTTTGAATTGTTTGTACTTTTTCACATTTATTATTTTATTTAATTTGTGATATTGTGTAATTTTCAAATTTTTTTTGTTTTTTAAGCACAAAACAATACCGTTTTAGTTTGAATGTTTGAGGGATATCTTGTTTCTGTGTTTGTTGCTTCTCAGTTTGGGCACAATTTGCGCAGTCTACATACTTTTTCTGAAGGTATGCAGGGCCGGATTAGCCACAAGGCCACCGAGGCCAGGCCTCGGGGCGGCAGTGGTGTAGGGGCGGCGCCGCTCCTGCAGCGACTTCGCGGCCGCCCCCCCTTTCGTGCTGCCTATTAAAGTCTATTTCTGGGCATCAGTGCCCATAGAAAAAATGGCCGTGAGCCGACCACGCAACTGCGCATGCGCCGCTCCGAAGCCGGCTGGGCTCGGGAAAGCTCGTAAGCGCTCGGCCGGCGGCGCATGCGCAGTAGCATGATGGCGCCACTCGGCGCCATTTTTAAAAGAATAGAGATTAGCTAGTACTGTCAGCGGTGCGGAGGCGTGGGAGAAAGATGACATCTCCTATTGCCCGCACCGCTGTTCCGCCCTCCTCCTGATGGCAGGCAGCATGGCAACATTGGCAAGGGACATCCCCATCTGGTGGCAAGGGACATCCCCATCTGGTGGCAGGCATGGTGGCAAGTGACATCCCCATCTGGTGGCAGGCATAGAGGCAAGCGACATCCCCATCTGGTGACAGGCAGTGTGGCAAGTGACATCCCCATCTGGTGGCAGGCAGCGTGGCAAGTGACATCCCCATCTGGTGGCAGGCAGCGTGGCAAGTGACATCCCCATCTGGTGGCAGGCAGCGTGGCAAGTGACATCCCCATCTGGTGACAGGCAGTGTGGCAAGTGACATCTCCATCTGGTGGCAGGCAGCGTGGCAAGTGACATCCCCATCTGGTGGCAGGCAGCGTGGCAAGTGACATCCCCATCTGGTGGCAGGCAGCGTGGCAAGTGACATCCCCATCTGGTGGCAGGCAGCGTGGCAAGTGACATCCCCATCTGGTGACAGGCAGCGTGGCAAGTGACATCCCCATCTGGTGGCAGGCAGCGTGGCAAGTGACATCCCCATCTGGTGGCAAGCAGTGTAGCAAGTGACATCCCCATCTGGTGGCAGGCAGCGTGGCAAGTGACATCCCCATCTGGTGATAGGCAGTGTGGCCAGTGACATCCACATCTGGTGGCATGCAGTGTAGCAAGTGACATCCCCATCTGGTGGCAGGCATAGAGGCAAGTGACATCCCCATCTGGTGGCAGGCAGCGTGGCAAGTGACATCCCCATCTGGTGGCAGGCAGCGTGGCAAGTGACATCCCCATCTGGTGGCAGGCATAGAGGCAAGTGACATCCCCATCTGGTGGCAGGCAGCGTGGCAAGTGACATCCCCATCTGGTGGCAGGCAGCGTGGCAAGTGACATCTCCATCTGGTGGCAGGCAGCGTGGCAAGTGACATCCCCATCTGTTGGCAGGCAGCGTGGCAAGTGACATCCCCATCTGGTGGCAGGCAGCGTGGCAAGTGACATCCCCATCTGGTGGCAGGCATGGTGGCAAGTGACATCCCCATCTGGTGGCAGGCATGGTGGCAAGTGACATCCCCATCTGGTGGCATGCAGTGTAGCAAGTGACATCCCCATCTGGTGGCAGGCATAGAGGCAAGTGACATCCCCATCTGGTGGCAGGCAGCGTGGCAAGTGACATCCCCATCTGGTGGCAGGCAGCGTGGCAAGTGACATCCCCATCTGGTGGCAGGAATAGAGGCAAGTGACATCCCCATCTGGTGACAGGCAGCGTGGCAAGTGACATCCCCATCTGGTGGCAGGCATAGAGGCAAGTGACATCCCCATCTGGTGGCATGCAGTGTAGCAAGTGACATCCCCATCTGGTGGCAGGCAGCGTGGCAAGTGACATCCCCATCTGGTGGCAGGCAGCGTGGCAAGTGACATCTCCATCTGGTGGCAGGCAGCGTGGCAAGTGACATCCCCATCTGGTGGCAGGCAGCGTGGCAAGTGACATCCCCATCTGGTGGCAGGCATGGTGGCAAGTGACATCCCCATCTGGTGGCAGGCATAGTGGCAAGTAACAAGAGATGGTGGCAAGTGACACGCTCAGGGCTCCCAATGATTCTGCATTATGGTGAGTTGAACTATTTCAGTTTATATTACAATGTAATGATAGAAGTAATGTGTTTCAATCATCCTGACACCATAACAACCATGGTGCCGGGGATGATTGAAGCACTAACACCAGCCATTGCCTTGAAAAATTGCCTGCGAAAAATCCTTACCCCTCGCGCGCTTACCCTGAAGTATTTTTAATCTGTACAATTAAAGCCAGTTATTTTCAGTGTTCTCGTGTATGGAGATATGTTTTTAATCGACCTATTGTAGAAGTCATCGATAAAGGACGTGGTGTGTGTATGTGTGTGTGTGTGTGTGTGTGGGGGGGGGGGGCGGCATTGAAGGACCCGGCCTTGGGGCGGCAAAGGGAGTAAATCCGGGCCTGAAGGTATGCTCACTGTTTGCTCCCAGCACAATGACCAAGCTGTCACTAACAGCTCCCATTAACCATTTATGATTGAGGGTTGGTGGTAAGGACTCCCAATCATGTGACAACCAATCACAGTGGCCACATGATCAGGAATTCTGCATTTGCCTCCTCCTGTTTAGAGCCCCCTAAAAGGTGGCAAGGAGTTACAGCATGGATGCTGAACCTGTGGCCCTCCGGCTGTTGTGGAACTACAAATCCCATTAAGGCATTGCAAGGCTGACAGTTACAAGCATGACTCCCAAAGGCAGAGGCTTGATGGGACTTGAGCAACCATGGGTTACAGTGTACTTCTAGCCAATAGAGCTGTAAATAGTCAAAACCCCTGTCAGTTATTTATTTATTTATTTATTGCTATCTGTGTCGCATTAGATAAATTTCCCTTTACTTTTTGGTCTGGAGACACAACAGGATGTGAGTAGAAATCTGTATAAAATGGGAATGAGAGTCCCCACTGGAGGATTTCCCCATACTTCATGTCCTGGTGACACCCAGTTTTGGATTTCCCATGCCTCTCTGCCTTGATGACAATGTTCAATTAAAGGTGGATAATATCCCCAGAAGGAAAACAGACAATAAACAACCCGACCAACCCTTCACAACACTATCCAAAACTGCAGAAAAAAAAGTTTGTCAAGAGACATGTTTAAAAGTTGTAGAAGTAAAGGTTGGTTCTAACCAAAACTGATATTTCGGTTCTGGTTGGTTGCTGCTTAAATTGCACTCTGAGTTTTATGCTGGCAGTATTACGTCATGGAGGTTTTGGGAGTAAAATGATGCAATGGATAACTTCTGTTTACTCTTGTCCGGTTGCCCGGGTACGGGCCAACGGAATACTATCAGATACTTTCCAGATCTCAAATGGGACACGCCAGGGGTGTCCCTTATCACCACTCCTCTTCGCCCTGTCATTGGAACCATTTCTTTGCACAATACGCTTAAATCAAGATATCACAGGAATACAGATTGGAGAAGGCCAATACAAGATCTCGGCCTATGCAGATGATATGCTTTTCTCTCTTACGAATCCTATGATATCGATCCCAAATCTGATGAAGGAGTTTGAGAAGTATAGCTCACTTTCTAATCTTCGCATTAATTTTATGAAATCGGAGGCAATGGGGGTTAATTGCCCTCGGACATCAACCGAGCAACTTAAACAAAACTTTAAATTTAAATGGACCGACAAAGCGCTTACATATCTGGGTACGCTGCTGCCACCCAATATAACTAAGATTTTTGATTTAAATTTTCCCCCATTACTTCAAAAAGTGAAGACCTTATTGGGTAAATGGAAAACGGGCCTTCATTCTTGGCTTGGGCGATGCAATATCATTAAGATGAGTGTTCTTCCCAAATTTCTTTATCTGTTACAGACTCTACCGATATATATCCCATCTATTTACTTTAAACAAAGTCAGAAAGTAATTTTTGACTTTATCTGGGCATATAAGCAGTCTCGTTTACAACGCAATCAATTAACATTTCCCAAGAGATATGGGGGATTGGCAGTGCCAGATATACGCAAATATTATCAAGCGATCCATCTGAGCAGGGTAATTGATTGGAATAGACATATAGACTTTAAGCTATGGGTGCAGATAGAATACGCTCAGTCGCCCATTCCATTGGGAAGAGCTTCTTGGTGTTTTGACTACTTGCCTAAAGAACTAACTAAACATCCTCTTATAGGAAATACGATAAAAATCTGTTCGACCCTGCTTCCTTCTATGGATATAACACCAGAGACTTCCCCTTGGTATCCGATACTGGGGAATCCTCTTTTCCCTCCGGGGATAGATGACGCAGCTTTTAGACACTTACGCAAAATGGGCTGTATACAAGTGTCCAATTATATAAAAGAGGGGACATGGCTGACGATACCGGAGTTGATGGAACAAGAGGGTTCGTTCAGATTAAAATTTTGGAATGCTCTACAGATCACCCACTTTCTTAGTACTCTTCCAGCTCCGAGACAGTATATCAGGTCCTTCAATGTTTTTGAGAAATTCTGTTCAGAGGTGGGACTAATGGCTCATACATTGGCGGTTAACTATCGGTTATTGATCCTACCGGCGGAAACAGAGGTCTTGAAGTGTGTCAGTGAGTGGGAGCGGGAGCTGGGCAAATCTTTCAGCATAGGACAGTTAAAATATATCCTTAAGTTTACACATGAATCTTCGATTTGTACAAAAATCCAGGAGACCAATTTTAAAATTTTTACTCGATGGTACAGAACGCCAGTGAGATTGAAGAAAATTTTTCCTGACTCCTCGGATCTATGTTGGAGATGTCAGAAAGACAAAGGTACTATGTTACATATCTTTTGGGAATGTCCCAAATTAAAGCATTTCTGGACAGAGGTTAGACGCATTCTCCAATTATGTACGGACTACACGATCCCAGAGGAACCGACCTTTTTTCTTCTCCATGCGTCCTGCTTACCAGAAAAGATATACAAGGAATCTATTATTAGACACCTCTTAGATGCAGCCAAGGCTTGTATTCCTCTAACATGGAAATCATCATTACCTCCGACAATAGGGATGTGGCTGCGTAAAGTAAAGGAGATTAGTAAATTAGAAGATTTAGTTCTTTCTGCTCGACATCAGCAGGAGCATTACTCCAGGATCTGGTCGTTGTGGTATACCTTTTTGAACTCAGAGGAGGGAAGTGCCCTCCTGGACTGCAATTGGAATAGTTAAGAGGGGTTTTTTTTTTTTTTTTTTTTTCTCTCAGCACTTTTCCCTGGTTGGGCGGGCACGCTGGAGGGTTACCCCCCTTTTTTTTTTTTTTTTGTGGTTGTTGATTTATAACGGTAGAAAATTAAATGGGACAGGTCCGAGACTATAGGGGAAGCAGTATCTAAGGGTTCTGGCGGATTATAGAGTTAAGGTATAGGAGATAATAGGGGGGGGGGGGTTATTTATTTATTTATTTTTTTTTTCTTTCTCTTCTCCTATTGCCAAACGTGTGAGGTATCTCAGAAGGTGATCTAGTTTACCGCATGATGGATATAATGTTAGGTTTTAAAACTGCGAGGTTTAATTTAAGGTTATGTTATGTTTTTGTTTTTCTCTCCTATGTATGTTCTTGAATGTGTCCTATGATTAATAAACAATAAATTTGTAAAAAAAATAAATTGCACTCTGGCTTACTATATGACTGTGAGTCTCTAATTGTGCTTTATAGCCACCAGAATTCCCAGTTCTATCTAAATGCTTTGGCCATTCTATTTTATGCTGCCATAGACCATTGATGAATTCTCAAAATAATGAATAAAGAAATTACAAGACCTTATAATGCAAAACGGATTCTTTCTTTATGACTTTGTGGAAGAGACCATATGTGTTGGAGCTGACTTTAAAGGTGACCATAGATAGCAAGATCTATCACTGAAGAAAGCCTCCATCCAGGGCCGATCCTAGGCGGGTGCACGGGGTGCAGTTCACCCAGGCGCCACAGAGGTGGGGGCGCTCAAGCGCCAGAGTGCTCCCCTCCCTCCTCCTCTTCTTGTTGGTGTCCACAGGCCGCTCTCTGCGCCGCCGCTGTGTTTCCTGCCCAAGTCCGTCCCCGCCCGCTCCATCCTCCTGTCAGAGGAGATCGGAGTGGCTCTCTCTGTTCGGAGAGAGAGACCCGTGCAGTGACGTCATTGGGGGGCGGGGCGGTCCGTGCCGCGCGGCGTACAGTGCCTGTCATTTATTTTTCTCCTCTCGGTCACGATCTTCTCCACCCGGGTGGCGCGGCTGCACGCCCGGGTGGGGTTTGTCCTGAGGGGGGGGTCTGTGGGGGGGGGAGTCTGTACTAATAGAGGAGGGGGGTTTGTGGGGGGGAGTCTGTACTAATAGAGGAGGGGGGTTTGTGGGGGGGAGTCTGTACTAATAGAGGAGGGGGGCTTGTGGGGGGAGTCTGTACTAATAGAGGAGGGGGGTTTGTAGGGGGGAGTCTGTACTAATAGAGGAGGGGGGTTTGTGGGGGGGAGTCTGTACTAATAGAGGAGGGGGGCTTGTGGGGGGAGTCTGTACTAATAGAGGAGGGGGGCTTGTGGGGGGAGTCTGTACTAATAGAGGAGGGGGGGTTTATGGGGGGAGTCTGTACTAAAAGAGGAGGGGGGTTTGTGGGGGGAGTCTGTACTAATAGAGGAGGGGGGGTTTGTGGGGGGAGTCTGTACTAATAGAGGAGGGGGGTTTATGGGGGGAGTCTGTACTAAAAGAGGAGGGGGTTTTATGGGGGGAGTCTGTACTAATAGAGGAGGGGGGGTTTGTAGGGGGGAGTCTGTACTAAAAGAGGAGGGGGGTTTGTAGGGGGGAGTCTGTACTAATAGAGGAGGGGGGTTTATGGGGGGAGTCTGTACTAATAGAGGAGGGGGGGTTTGTAGGGGGGAGTCTGTACTAATAGAGGAGGGGGGCTTGTGGGGGGAGTCTGTACTAATAGAGGAGGGGGGGTTTGTAGGGGGGAGTCTGTACTAATAGAGGAGGGGGGTTTATGGGGGGGTCTGTACTAATAGAGGAGGGGGGGTTTGTGGGGGGAGTCTGTACTAATAGAGGGGGGGGTTGTAGGGGGGAGTCTGTACTAATAGAGGAGGGGGGTTTGTGGGGGGAGTCTGTACTAATAGAGGAGGGGGGGTTTGTGGGGGGAGTCTGCACTAATAGAGGAGGGGGGGTTTGTAGGGGGGAGTCTGTACTAATAGAGGAGGAGGGTTTGTGGGGGGAGTCTGTACTAATAGAGGAGGGGGGGTTTGTGGGGGGAGTCTGTACTAATAGAGGAGGGGGGGTTTGTGGGGGGAGTCTGTACTAATAGAGGAGGGGGGTTTGTAGGGGGGAGTCTGTACTAATAGAGGAGGGGGGGTTTGTGGGGGGAGTCTGTACTAATAGAGGAGGGGGGGTTTGTAGGGAGGAGTCTGTACTATTAGAGATGCTGGGGTTGTGGGGGGGAGTCTGTACTAATAGAGGAGGGGGGTTTGTGGGGGGGAGTCTCTACCAATAGAGGAGGGGGGTTGTGGGGGGGAGTCTGTACTAATGGAGGGGGGGTAGTTTGTCCTGAAGGGGTCTGTACTAATGGGGGGGTTAGTTTATCAGGGGGTCTGTACTAATGGAGAGGGGTTTGTCCTGAGGGGGGGTCTGTACTTATGGAGGGGGAGTCTGTACTAATGGAGGGGGGATCTGTACTAATGGAGGGGGGTGGTCTACTCTGTACTAATGGAGAGGGGGTGGTTGGTGGGGGGGATCTGTACTAATGGAGGGGGGGTGGTTTGTCCTGAGGGGGGTCTGTACTAATGGGGGGGTGGTTTGTTGGGAGGTCTGTACTAATGGAGCGGGGAGGTTTGTCCTGAGGGGGGGGTCTGTACTGATGGGGGGTGGTTTATGGGGGGTCTGTACTAATGGAGGGGGGTGGTTTGTGTGGGGGGGTCTGTACTAATGGAAGGGGGTAGTTTGTCCTGAGGGGGGGTCTGTACTAATGGGGGGGTGGTTTGTCGGGAGGTCTGTACTAATGGAGGGGGGAGGTTTGTCCTGAGGGGGGTCTGTACTAACGGAGGGAGGGTCTGTCCTGGGGGGTCTGTACTAATGGAGGGGGGGGTCTGTACTAATGGAGGGGGGTCTGTACTAATGGAGAGGGGGTCTGTCCTGGGGGGTCTGTACTAATGGAGGGGGGTCTGTACTAATGGAGGGGGGGTCTGTACTAATCTAGGGGGGTCTGTACTAATGGAGGAGGGGTCTGTACTAATGGAGAGGGGGTCTGTCCTGGGGGGTCTGTACTAATGGAGGGGGGGTCTGTACTAATGGAGGAGGGGGGGTCTGTACTAATGGAGGGGGGTATGTACTAATGGGGGGGTCTGTCCTGGGGAGTCTGTACTAATGGAGGGGTGGTTTGTCCTGTGGGGGTCTGTAATAATGGAGAGGGAGATCTGTCCTGGGGGGGTCTGTACTAATGGAGGGGGGGTTACCTGGGGGGGATCTGTACTGAGTAAGGTCTGTACTGAGGGAGGGGTTTATTCTTAGTGCGGGTTCTGCACTGACGGAGGGGGGTCTATATGTAGTGGAGGGGGGTCTGTACTGAGGGGCAACTATAGTTAGTGGAAGGGGGGTGACCCCAACCCTAGTGAAGCCAATGCAGCTGCAGGCTCTCCTTTCCCCCCTCCCTCTCCTGCGTGCTGCTGTACTAGTGAGCGGTGCTTGCCAGCACAGCTGCCCACTATGTTTCTTCCCCCGCCTTCATATCAACCAGGGAGGAAACAGAATAGAAAAAGGACCAGAGAAGAGGATTGTGGGACATATAGTCCCGAGGACTGGCAGCCCCACTGTAACATGGAAACTGCAGCCCACACAGCAGGCTCAGCTGAATGGGAAAGAGAGAGCCACCAGAGGGAAAGCCACACAGCCTAGCGCCATCCCTGGCAGAGAAAGGATTGGAGTCATTGCAGGAATACAGATCTGGGTACTACCCAGCGGAGTCACCATGGGCAATTCAGAGTGAGCTGACTCCTGATCAGAGGACCCGTTGCTGCATCACTGGGTCAGGTGAGAGGGCCGATCGGCCATTATGTACTAATGTCCATAGGAACTGCAGTCTCTGACCATCTCTTGTAACATGTCTGCAGTCTCTGACCATCTCCTGTAGTATGTCTGCAGTCTCTGACCATCTCTTGTAGTATGTCTGCAGTCTCTGACCATTTCCTGTACTATGTCTGCAGTCTCTGACCATCTCCTGTACTATGTCTGCAGTCTCTGACCATCTCCTGTACTATGTCTGCAGTCTCTGACCATCTCCTCTATTATGTCTGCAGTCTCTGAGCATCTCCTGTACTATGTCTGCAGTCTCTGATCATCTCCTGTATTATGTCTGCAGTCTCTGACCATCTCCTGTTCTATGATTGCAGTCTCTGACCGTCTCTTGTATCATAACTACAGTCTCTGACCATCTCCTGTACTATGTCTGCAGTCTCTGACCATCTCCTGTACAATGTCTGCAGTCTCTGACTATCTCCTGTACTATGTCTGCAGTCTCTGACCATCTCCTGTAGTATGTCTGCAGTCTCTGACCGTCTCCTGTACTATGTCTGCAGTCTCTGACCATCTCCTGTTCTATGATTGCTTTCTCTGACCATCTCCTGTACTATGATTGCAGTCTCTGACTGTCTCCTGTACTATGTCTGCAGTCTCTGACCATCTCCTGTACTATGTCTGCAGTCTCTGGGCATCTCCTGTACTATGTCTGCAGTCTCTGATCATCTCCTGTACTATGTCTGCAGTCTCTGACCATCTCCTGTACTATGTCTGCAGTCTCTCATCATCTCCTGTACTATGTCTGCAGTCTCTGACCATCTCATGTACTATGTCTGCAGTCTCTGATCATCTCCTGTTCTATGATTGCAGTCTCTGATCATCTCCTGTACTATGTCTGCAGTCTCTGACCATCTCCTGTACTATGTCTGCAGTCTCTGACCATCTCCTGTATCATGTCTGCAGTCTCTGACCATCTCCTGTACAATATATGCAGTCTCTGACCATCTCCTGTATCATGTCTGCAGTCTCTGACCATCTCCTGTACTATGTCTGCAGTCTCTGACCATCTCCTGTACTATGTCTGCAGTCTCTGACCATCTCCTGTACTATGTCTGCAGTCTCTGACCATCTCCTGTACTATGTCTGCAGTCTCTGATCATCTCTTGTATTATGTCTGCAGTCTCTGACCATCTCCTGTAGTATGTCTGCAGTCTCTGATCATCTCCTATATTATGTCTGCAGTCTCTGACCATCTCCTGTACCACGATTGCAGTCTCTGACCATCTCCTGTACTATGTCTGGGGGCTCTTTCTAACAGACTCTCTAACAGAAGCCCTCTTTGTGTGCATCAGAGAGACTCCCCTCCATGTCTCATTAGTGTACGCTCTTCCTGTATTTTTTTTATTGTTAAAAGATCATAGGAGGATCCTAGGGTAACAAAGACTTCTTAGGGGAGCATCTCTGTGTTTGAGTTGTTGCCATAGAAACATTTGTAAAGGGGAGGAGTTGGTAAAATGACCACGCCCATGTGGGGGCGCCAGAAATATTTCTGCACCCAGGCGCCGGTGACCCTAGGATCGGCCCTGCCTCCATCCTATCTTGGAGATCTCAGCATGCAATACTGAGCTTTCCAATGTGGACAACTTTATCACCTGCATATCCCGATTACCACAATCAACTAGTAGGCTGAGTTGGGTCGCCTCAATGTACGTCGGTTATCTTGTTTTTACTTTGCAGTATTCAACTTTTTATCTCTGGATCCCAACATGAGGGAAGCCTGAGTGAATAAGTGGTTAAGTATCTAGATGATTTAATCCAGTTTAAAAAAAAGTTCTACCATGAGCAATTAGATGCTGGTTAAGGAATTAATCACTAATGGGTCATTAACTCTGACTGCTATTGTACCGTTAACAAGCTGAGGCAGGATTATTAGACTCAACACCCAATTAAGGAGGGCAGGATATTTACAGCAATTCCAACAAGTGGCCCCTGCTCTCAAAGTTTGGAAATTCTCCCTGAGATATATGCTGAAATATCGCTGCAAAAGGTTAAGACATACAACCAAATAGTTAACTGATTGCCTGGTAGTCTTCTTTTCAGTTTTGGATAGACTAGAGAAGTAACCCTTCCAGAATATTTTTATAAAGTTACATTGATCCCCGTCCCTTGCTGAGCAGCTGCCCTGCTACATTGTGAACACAGGAGGTCGGCCGCTGGGCACAGGCGCCATTTACAAAATGCTTTGTATTTTTTCAAAGAATGCAAAGTGTTCTCTGATTGGATGAGATGTGTCACCGCCCCACCTCTCCACCCAGGGCCAGCTCTACTACTAGGTGAACTAGGCAGCCATGGCTGCTGGTTTCCCTACTCTACGCCGGCTTCTTAACACTCTGCCAATGTTCCCCACAGCCACAAACTACAACGGCGCTCTGCATACTGCTGCAGGATTGGAGGATGTTAGCTGGAGATGAAGCCATCTCCTGCAAACTTCAGCCAATCCATGAAGAAGAGGTATCCAGCCAATGAGATGCCACGCAAGCCGTGCTGTGCACAACATCACTTCCTTCCAGTTGCCCACTCAGTCTCCACATGTAGTTAACGTTGGCAAGGAGGTAAGAAAGCATCCCTGCACAGGCTGCATTTGCCAATATATTAGGAAATTTATCAGTAGTTGGGGGGTGAGTAGCTAGTCTTTCCTAGGATGCAAAATAGCCTAGACCGGCCCTGTCTTGACCTTGTCCAGTCTGGGAATGCTTTGAAAGTTGTCTAAGCTGGACCAATGTCCTGTAACTTTGAAAAAATATCTATACCTGGAATTCTTCTTTTAGCCCCTGCTAAATATTTTTTTTGCTGTCTATGTCCCATAGGCGAAATTTCCTTCCACCACTTTAATACAGGGCACTTATACCCCCTTCCTGCCCAGACAATTTTTATCATTTTTTTTTTTTTTCACACAAGTAGAGCTTTTTTCTTTTGGTGGTATTTAATCAGCACTGGGATTTTTATTTTTTGCGATATAAGTGAAAAAATAGCGAAAATATTGAAAAAAAACCCCATTTTTTTTTAGTTTCTATTATAAGATTTTGCAAAAAGGTAATTTTTCTGTTCATGAATTTGGGCCAAAACTTATACTGCTTTGATAAAAAATACCCCCTAATGAGTGGATATTATTTAGTCTGTGTGAATGTTATAGAGTCTACAAGCTATGGTGCCAATCACTGAAAATTGATCACACCTGATGTACTGACGCTCCTGGAGACAGGTACTCGGGTACTCTGATGGGCTCCAGATAGGTACTCGGGTACTCTGATGGGCTGGAGACAGGTACTCGGGTAATCTGGGCTGGAGACAGGTACTCAGGTACTACGGTACTCTGGTGGGCTGCAGATAGGTACTCGTGTATTCTGGGCTAGAGACAGGTACTCGGGTAATCTGATGGGCTGCAAATAGGTGCTCGGGTATTCTGGGCTGGGGACAGGTACTCGGGTACTCTGATGGGCTGTTGACAGGTACTCGGGTACTCTAGGGGTTGTGACAGGTACTCAGGTACTCAGATGGGCTGGTGATGGGTACTCAGATGGGCTGGTGACAGGTACTCTTTATTACTGGGGGCAGTCATTGTGTATTGGTGTGTAATGTGATCGGTAACTATCGGTAACGATCGGTGTGTGAGGAGGAGAACCCGGTAACAGCTAGTTACCGCGGTTTGTTTACATTCTGTGACCGGCTGTGATTGGACACAGCCGGTCACATAGTAAAGAGCCTATTTCATTTTCTTTTTACCCCAATCTCGGATGGGATGTGTCAGAGTGACACTCCTCATCCCCGATCGCCACTCTGTTCTGGAGGGAGAGAGTGTTCCTGCCGGCGTCATATTATTATGGCCCGGTAAGGAAGTTGTTAACATACTTGTGCTGGAGATACAACAGAAAATAAGAGAATATCTCTACAAAACATGGGAAAATCTCTTCTTAGTCAGTTGTGAGACTGCTGGAAGATTTCTCCTTACAACGCCTGAAGTAACATGGGTATTGTGAATCTTGATCTTGCCTTTACATGGGAAGGACACAGTTCACCATAGCTTAGCACACTTCACTTTAGCTCTCCCCATCAGCATGTAGGCAGGTACAATTAGCATCCTTACCTGTAGATGTCTCTGTGCCATTATCACATGGGAAGCGGGGTCTCATAATGAAATTGGATCCTTAGGGATTCCATATAAGGCCTCGAGAGGAGAAGTGAACTGAACTCTCGAGAGACTTTGGTGGCCATTTTGGGTGAGAGAACCTTTTGAATAAGGGAACCCACATAATTTTGGCATGCTTATGGTGAATGGATGGTCAGGGACAGGAACTTGCTTGTGAGGGAGAGTGCAAAGCGCAGGCTAAGGTTAATGAGGAGCCAGTGAGAGGTGCTACTTCGTCCTAGATACATCTTCATAAGAAACGCTACCCCTGCTAGCTGAAGCCATCCTCTGGTAATGCAGTAGTTGGTTAATGCAGTACTGTACAATTCCATATTACTCTGCATATACTGAATAGCTTGGCCCCATCTACAAGCAAATACCTACCCTTCTTTCATCCCCCCATTCAGCCAGCAGAGGCAAATGGAGTCCAGTGTAAGCTATAAGGCCCCTCTCATACTGACTAACCGATCGAGTCCGCCTGTAAGTTTTTTAGACGATCTGGTCTGGCGGAACCAATCAGATGACAGTCGGATGGAAATGAACAGGCAGTTTGTTTCCATCCGACAGCCCATAGAGGAGAGCGGGCTCTGCATCAGTGGAGCAGACACGGACCTGTCATCCCCCTGCTCAGCGGGGATCAGGGGAGAGATCCCCTGTTGAGCAGGCGGATCCACTGGCGGACTCTGCCAGTGTGAAAGGGGCCATAGTGTACAGGGTCATAGTTTGCACTGGACTATGTTGAGCCAATGTTGCCATATGGAGTGAGTAACATGCTTTGCCTTACCCAGATTTCTTTCTCCTTTTTATCTAGACCCTATTTTTTAAAATTTCAGATAGGGTAGGAAATGGCTAAAACCTGTCAAGTTGTTTTTACATCAATACTATTGGGGGAGATGTTACTTCACTTCCCGTTTTGTAGACACAACAAATGAGAGGAAATTTTTTTTAAAGCAGTAATGAAATTGGTGTTCCCATTGGAAGATTTCCCCTCTGACCCTAGTCTGGTGACAACCCAAAATTTTGGAATTCCATTCAATACCAGTCTCAGTGGTCACCATGACAATTAGAGAGTGTAAGTCCCCACAGTAGGGACATAAGCAGCAAAAAAATGTAACATGTGGATGAATTCCAGGCATGACAATCTTTGCATGGTTACAGTGTTCCAGCTTGGACCAATGTAACTAAGTACACTATATTGTCAAAAGTATTGGGACAACTGCCTTTGCATGCACATGAACTTTAATGGCATCCCAGTCTTAGTCCATAGGGTTCAATATTGAGTTGGCCCACCCTTTGCAGCTATAACAGCCAGACCAGGGCAGTGAGCTGAATCGCCCTCCTCTGATATTTCGTGTGACACTTGTGGTGAAATCTGTGCATTCATGTTGCCTAATCTTACAAAGTGCCCCATCCCTGTTGGGTTTTTCTTTTATATATGTACATTATGGGGAACACATCAGAATCATTGAGAAGACAATGGGGGGCTAGTTAACCTATTTGTGTCAACTCTTGTCTAAAAAAACATGTTTGAGCGGACTGACCCTTTAAATGTCCAGCAAATATTGATCAACAGTCTCAAGAGTTTGTTAGCTGTGGATATTTCCAGATTGTCCTGCTAGTGGAAAAGTTCCTAAAGTGAAGTTGAACAAAGTTGACATGTCTGCTTCAGACAGGGCTTTTTAAGCTAAGCACAGATTGTGAAAATATAATTAGAGGCAGGCTTTTGTTTCCTCACAATGAGTGGGAAATTCTAAATAGAGAGGTCTCTGTGGATTCATTGAACCGACTCTGGACACAATGGCCGGTTCTCCGAGTCCTTCTCCTTTCCCTAATGAGAATCACTAATTGCCATCATTTGCAGATTGTGTTAAGCGTCCAGCTCACTAAAAATAAGGAGTGTTTTATTTAAAAGCTTCTTAAACTTCTCATCCTCATTAATGTGGTAACGGAGATAATGGAAAATTTAAAAAGTATCTATTCTTTTTCCTGTGTGTTAAAAATGGTCATGTTTCCAAACTCTTGGCCAGTGGGGTATTTTGTATTTTATTTAATTTAAATTATGTAATTTAAAGGGAAACTGTAATCTTTTTTTGTAATATTTAAATATGAAAGTGATAAACCTAAGCCCAACTGCAGAATCTTTTTAAACCCCCAGTAGGGGTTTTAAAAAAAAACAGCTCTTGCTGCAATACTCACCTTCTTACCTGTGCTAGACCCCATAGTATTTCCTTTCCACCACTAGCTGTCTTTAGTCTTCCTGGCACTAACAATGATCCAGAGAGCAGCTCTCAGCATTAGGGATGGGCCGAACACCCCCGGTTCGGTTCGCACCAGAACATGCAAACAGGCAAAAAGTTTTAGCGAACATGTGAACCATATTAACCACTTCAGCCCCGGAAGGTTTTACCCCCTTCCTGACCAGAGCACTTTTTACAATTCGGCACTGCGTCGCTTTAACTGTTAATTGCGCGGTCATGCAATGCTGTACCCAAACGAAATTTGCGTCCTTTTCTTCCCACAAATAGAGCTTTCTTTTGATGGTATTTGATCACCTCTGCCGTTTTTATTTTTTGCGCTATAAACGGAAAAAGACCGAAAATTTTGAAAAAAAATGATATTTTCTACTTTTTGTTATAAAAAAAATCCAATAAATTCAATTTTAGTCATACATTTAGGCCAAAATGTATTCGGCCACATGTCTTTGGTAAAAAAAATGTCAATAAGCGTATATTTATTGGTTTGCGCAAAAGTTATAGCGTCTACAAACTAGGGTACATTTTCTGGAATTTACACAGCTTTTATTTTATGACTGCCTATGTCATTTCATGAGGTGCTAAAATGGCAGGGCAGTACAAAACCCCCACAAATGACCCCATTTTGGAAAGTAGACACCCCAAGGAAATTGCTGAGAGGCATGTTGAACCCATTGAATATTTTTTTTTTTTGTCCCAAGTGATTGAATAATGACAAAAAAAAAAAAAAAAAAAAAAAATTACAAAAAGTTGTCACTAAATGATATATTTCTCACACAGGCCATGCGCATATGTGGAATTGCACCCCAAAATACATTTAGCTGCTTCTCCTGAGTACGGGGATACCACATGTGTCGGACTTTTTGGGAGCCTAGCCGCATACGGGGCCCCGAAAACCAAGCACCGCCTTCAGGATTTCAAAGGGCATAAATTTTTGATTTCACACCTCACTACCTATCACAGTTTTGAAGGCCATAAAATGCCAAGATGGCACAAAACCCCCCCAAATGACCCCATTTTGGAAAGTAGACACCCCAAGCTATTTGCTGAGAGGCATGTCGAGTCAATGGAATATTTTATTTTTTGACACAAGTTGCGGGAATGTGACAATTTTTTTTTTTTTTGCACAAAGTTGTCACTAAATGATATATTGCTCACACAGGCCATGGGCATATGTGGAATTGCACCCCAAAATACATTTAGCTGCTTCTCCTGAGTACGGGGATACCACATGTGTGGGACTTTTTGGGAGCCTAGCCGCGTACGGGGCCCCGAAAACCAAGCACCACCTTCAGGATTTCAAAGGGCATAAATTTTTGATTTCACACCTCACTACCTATCACAGTTTTGAAGGCCATAAAATGCCAAGATGGCACAAAACCCCCCCAAATGACCCCATTTTGGAAAGTAGACACCCCAAGCTATTTGCTGAGAGGCATGTTGAGTCCATGGAATATTTTATATTTTGACACAAGTTGCGGGAAAGTGACCATTTTTTTTTTTTTTTTTTTTTTTTTTGCACAAAGTTGTCACTAAATGATATATTGCTCAAACATGCCATGGGCAAATGTGGAATTACACCCCAAAATACATTCTGCTGCTTCTCCTGAGTACGGGGATACCACATGTGTGGGACTTTTTGGGAGCCTAGCCGCGTACGAGGCCCTGAAAACCAAGCACCGCCTTCAGGATTTCTAAGGGCATAAATTTTTGATTTCACTCCTCACTACCTATCACGGTTTTGAAGGCCATAAAATGCCAAGATGGCACAAAACCCCCCCAAATGACCCCATTTTGGAAAGTAGACACCCCAAGCTATTTGCTGAGAGGCATGTTGAGTCCATGGAATATTTTATTTTTTAACACAAGTTGCGGGAATGTGACAATTTTTTTTTTTTTTGCACAAAATTGTCACTAAATGATATATTGCTCACACAGGCCATGGGCATATGTGGAATTGCACCCCAAAATACATTTAGCTGCTTCTCCTGAGTACGGGGATACCACATGTGTGGGACTTTTTGGGAGCCTAGCCGCGTACGGGGCCCCGAAAACCAAGCACCGCCTTCAGGATTTCTAAGGGCATAAATTCTTGATTTCACTCCTTACTACCTATCACAGTTTTGAAGGCCATAAAATCCCAAGATGGCACAAAACCCCCCCAAATGACCCCATTTTGGAAAGTAGACACCCCAAGCTATTTGCTGAGAGGCATGTTGAGTCCATGGAATATTTTATATTTTGACACAAGTTGCGGGAAAGTGACAATTTTTTTTTTTTTTTTTTTTTTTTCACAAAGTTGTCACTAAATGATATATTGCTCAAACATGCCATGGGCATATGTGGAATTACACCCCAAAATACATTCTGCTACTTCTCCTGAGTATGGGGATACCACATGAGTGGCACTTTTTGGGAGCCTAGCTTCATACGGGCCCCAAAATCCAATCACCGCCTTCAGGATTTCTAAGAGCGTTAATTTTTGATTTTACTCCTCACTACCCATCACAGTTTTGAAGGCCATAAAATGCCAAGATAGCACAAAACCCCCCAAAATGACCCCATTTTGGAAAGTAGACACCCCAAGCTATTTGCTGAGAGGCATGGTGAGTATTTTGCAGCTCTCATTTGTTTTTGAAAATGAAGAAAGACAATAAAAACATATTTTTTTTTTCTTTTTTCAATTTTCAAAACTTTGTGACAAAAAGTGAGGTCTGCAAAATACTCACTATACCTCTCAGCAAATAGCTTGGGGTGTCTACTTTCCAAAATGGGGTCATTTGGGGGGGTTTGTGCCACCTGGGCATTCCATGGCCTCCGAAACTGTGATAGGCAGTGAAGAGTGAAATCAAAAATTTACGCCCTTAGAAAGCCTGAAGGCGGTGCTTGGTTTTCGGGGTCCCGTGCGCGGCTAGGCTCCCAAAAAGTCTCACACATGTGGTATCCCCGTACTCAGGAGAAGCAGCAGAATGTATTTTGGGGTGTAATTTCACATATTCCCATGGCATGTTTGAGCAATATATCATTTAGTGACAACTTTGTGCAAAAAAAAAAAAAAAAATTGTTTTTTTCCCGCAACTTGTGTCACAATATAAAATATTCCATGGACTCGACATGCCTCTCAGCAAATAGCTTGGGGTGTCTACTTTCCAAAATGGGGTCATTTGGGGGGGTTTTGAACTGTCCTGGCATTTTATGCACAACATTTAGAAGCTTATGTCACACATCACCCACTCTTCTAAGCACTTGAAGACAAAGCCCTTTCTGACACTTGTTGTTTACATAAAAAAATAATTTTTTTTTGCAAGAAAATTACTTTGAACCCCCAAACATTATATATTTTTTTAAAGCAAATGCCCTACAGATTAAAATGGTGGGTGTTTCATTTTTTTTTTTCACACAGTATTTGCGCAGCGATTTTTCAAACGCATTTTTTGGGGAAAAAACACACTTTTTAAAATTTTAATGCACTAAAACACACTATATTGCCCAAATGTTTGATGAAATAAAAAAGATGATCTTAGGCCGAGTACATGGATACCAAACATGACAGGCTTTTAAATTGCGCACAAACGTGCAGTGGCGAAAAACTAAATACATTTTAAAAAGCCTTTAAAAGCCTTTACAGGTTACCACTTTAGATTTACAGAGGAGGTCTACTGCTAAAATTACTGCCCTCGATCTGACCTTCGCGGTGATACCTCACATGCATGGGGCAATTGCTGTTTACATTTGACGCCAGACCGACGCTTGCGTTCGCCTTTGCGCGAGAGCAGGGGGGGACAGGGGTGCTTTTTTTTTTTTTTTTTTTTTTTTTATTAATTTTTTGATTTTTTATCTTATTTTTAAACTGTTCCTTTCATTTTTTTTTTTTTTTAATCTTTTTTATTGTTATCTCAGGGAATGTAAATATCCCCTATGATAGCAATAGGTAGTGACAGGTACTCTTTTTTGAAAAAATTGGGGTCTATTAGACCCTAGATCTCTCCTCTGCCCTCAAAGTATCTGACCACACCAAGATCGGTGTGATAAAATGCTTTCCCAATTTTCCAATGGCGCTGTTTACATCCGGCGAAATCTAAGTCATGAAATGCTCGTAGCTTCCGGTTTCTTAGGCCATAGAGATGATTGGAGCCATTCTGGTCTCTGATCAGCTCTATGGTCAGCTGGCCGAATCACCGGCTGCATTCTCAGGTTCCCTGTTGGGACAGGAGAGCCAGAGAAAAACATGGAAGACGGTGGGGGGGGGGGGGAATCCCTCCCACTGCTTGTAAAAGCAGTCTAGAGGCTAATTAGCCGCTAGGATTGCTTTTACATGAAAGCCGACCGCTGGCTGAAAAGAATGATACCAAGATGATACCTAAACCTGCAGGCATCATTCTGGTATAACCACTCAAAGTCCAGCAACATACCAGTACGTTGCTGGTCCTTGTATTGTAAACTTTTTTTTCATGCAGCCTGTGGGCTGAACGAAAAAAAAGATATTGATCGGTGGGTATGCCCACCATTAGAATACCTCCCTTCATCCGCCCACTTCTAATGATGGGCATACATGCACCATTTATATATGCCGAAGCATGGGGGCATCCTCCCGCAAAAGGCAGGAGCAAATTGCTCCTCCACCCACTACTGCCCCCACGCTTCGGCATATATGCTGAAGTATGGAACTGTGGTGGTGAAATCACCTCCGACAGCGCTGGAGTCACGGCTTTATATATCGTGGGAGCAAATGCTGTTGCTGTCAAGATAAATAAATCCGCGCTGCAACTGAATGGCGTACCTGCTAAGCAAAAAAACAAAGTAACATTACAGTATAACAGTAATACTTACCATACCTGCAAAGCAAATACAAAAAAAACATAGTAAAAAATAAAACATTTAACGCAACCTGTGCCTACCTAAAATATATATATGCCGAAGCATGGGGGCATCCTCCCGCAAAAGGCAGGAGCAAATTGCTCCTCCACCCACTACTGCCCCCACGCTTCGGCATATATGCTGAAGTATGGAACTGTGGTGGTGAAATCACCTCCGACAGCGTTGGAGTCACGGCTTTATATATCGTGGGAGCAAACGCTTTTGCTGTCAAGATAAATAAATCCGCGCTGCAACTGAATGGCGTACCTGCTAAGCAAATGATGGTTAACAAAAAAACAAAGTAACATTACAGTATAACAGTATACCTTACCATACCTGCAAAGCAAATACAAAAAAAACATAGTAAAAAATAAAACATTTAACGCAACCTGTGCCTACCTAAAATATATATATGCCGAAGCATGGGGGCATCCTCCCGCAAAAGGCAGGAGCAAATTGCTCCTCCACCCACTACTGCCCCCACGCTTCGGCATATATGCTGAAGTATGGAACTGTGGTGGTGAAATCACCTCCGACAGCGCTGGAGTCACGGCTTTATATATCGTGGGAGCAAACGCTTTTGCTGTCAAGATAAATAAATCCGCGCTGCAACTGAATGGCGTACCTGCTAAGCAAATGATGGTTAACAAAAAAACAAAGTAACATTACAGTATAACAGTATACCTTACCATACCTGCAAAGCAAATACAAAAAAAACATAGTAAAAAATAAAACATTTAACGCAACCTGTGCCTACCTAAAATATATATATGCCGAAGCATGGGGGCATCCTCCCGCAAAAGGCAGGAGCAAATTGCTCCTCCACCCACTACTGCCCCCACGCTTCGGCATATATGCTGAAGTATGGAACTGTGGTGGTGAAATCACCTCCGACAGCGCTGGAGTCACGGCTTTATATATCGTGGGAGCAAACGCTGTTGCTGTCAAGATAAATAAATCCGCTCTGCAGCTGAATGGCGTACCTGAAAACAAAAAAGTGGTTAACAATAAAAAAGTATAAAAAAATTGCATACCTATAAAGCAAACATGATAAAAACATAACAATAAAACATTGCAGTATAGAATACAATAAAAAAGAGCAGAACAATAGAGAGAGAATAGAGAGAGAGAACAATAAAACGACAACTATTTTTGGTTTTTTTATTTTATATTTTTTTTGTATTTTTATTTTTTTTTTTTTTTTTTTTTTTTAACACTTTTTTTAGTAACTTTAACTTTTAACTGTAACTGTACCAGGTTTGGGTCTCTCAAAATGCGATGGCATCTTGGGAGACCCTGTGTTAGTGTGCCTAGTCTGTGCCGTGCTGAACCCTACGCTAATACTCCACTAGTGTATGGTAGCGTTCAAAACATTCACCAATGCATAGACCAGGATTGTCAGGACAGGAGGGACAACAATACCGGGTGTCACGCCTAAATCCGCGCTTGCTGCAGACACGACATCTTTTTTGGGGGGCTCGTTGGGTAGGGGTACTCTGGAGGACATAAGGAAAATGCCTCCCATGCAGCCGGCTTACTGCATTTGGATTGGGAAGGTGAGGTGGAGCACCATCTGGATACAGAAGGGCTCTGACGATCTCTTCCTGGAATTTAAGGAAGGATCCAGTCCGTCCTGAAGCTCTGTATAGCACATGAGCATTCAGCAAAGCCAATTGAAATAAGTAAACAGACACTTTTTTGTACCAGCGTCTGGCCTTACGGGCAACTAAGTACGGCGCCAACAACTGGTCGTTGAGGTCCACCCCTCCCATATTAAGGTTGTATTCGTGGACACAGAGGGGTTTCTCCACAACACCAGTCGCCGTAGTAATTTGGGTCGTCGTGTCTGCATGAAGGGAGGTGAGAACGAAAACATTCTTCTTATCCCTCCACTTCATAGCGAGCAAATTATTATACTGCAAGCAGGCTCTCTCCCCCAGCCTAAGACGGGACTCTACAAGCCGCTGGGGAAAGCCCCGGCGATTAGGTCGCACGGTGCCACATGCTCCAATCTGATGATCAAACAAGTGACTAAAAAGTGGCACGCTCGTATAATAATTGTCCACGTACAAGTGGTACCCCTTTCCGAATAAGGGTGACACCAAGTCCCACACTATCTTGCCAGCGCTTCCTATGTAGTCAGGGCAGTTTATCGGCTCTACGTGACTATCTTTGCCCTCGTAAACCATAAATCTACATGTATAGCCTGTGGCCCTGTCACAGAGCTTATACATCTTGACCCCGTATCTGGCACGCTTGCTGGGAAGGTACTGTTTGAAGGACAAGCGGCCAGAAAACTTAATCAGGGACTCATCAACGCAGACAACTTGATGGGGGGTAAACAAGTCTGCAAAACGTTGGTTGAGGTGGTTTACGAGGGGCCGAATTTTGTAGAGCCGATCGTATGCAGGGTCTCCACGAGGACGACAGAGTTCATTGTCGTTGAAGTGCATGAACCGCAAAATCTGCTCGTATCGTGCCCTGGTCATGGAGGCAGAGAACACGGGCATATGGTGAATTGGGTCAGTGGACCAATATGACCGCAACTCACTCTTTTTGGTTATGCCCATGAGGAGGGAAAGGCCCAGAAAGATCTTAAATTCGGAGACCGTAATTGGTCTCCAATCTCTGGCAAGGGTGGACTGGGGAATAGTGGCGATGTGTTGACCAGCGTACAAATTGCTTTGGTCCACAATAGATCTATAGAGATCTTCGGTGAAAAACAGCGAATAAAAATCCAGTGGCGTAAAGTCAACTGTTTCCACCTGAATTCCGGGTTGGCCAGTGAAAGGGGGAAGTACGGGTGCTGCAGAAGTGGAAGGTTCCCAATTCGGATTGGCCAATGCAGCAGGAAGGGCACTATGGGCACGACAGGCCTGTCTTTGTCTTCTTGGTGGCAGCGGGACACTACTACTGCTTGCCACCTCGCCAGCTTGAACTGCACTTATGGGACTCGCCACGTCACCACGTGATACTGCAGTGCTGGATGTACGACCAGGGTGTACTAGGCCGCTGGTGCTTGCCAGTTCACCAGAAGGAGTAGCGGCACTAGTACCTCTCTGCTCCCTACGAGAGCCCTGCGGTTCATGCACTTCAAGGACAGCATAAGTTCGGGGTCTGGTACGCCTGACCCTAGCAGGGACCACAACTCCGTCGTCAGAGCTATCTGTCATGGAGCCGCTGTCCTCTACAGGTTCGTATTCTGAGCCTGAACTTGACAGATGAGTGACTTCCTCTTCACTATCTGTCATACTCAGAATCCTGTAGGCCTCTTCACTAGTGTACCTTGGATTTGCCATTTTGGCCTCTAAATTTAGGGGTACACTAGTGAGACTCACAGGCAAAAAAGCTCCTGACTGTTAGCGACTGTATCAAAACGCTACCAAAAAACTGTTAGCGATCGCAGGGATCAGGCCTGACTCTGCGACCGCTGCAGTTATGTGTGCTTAGTGTTTTGTAAGTGTCAGTAATCGATCGATACTGCACTTGGGTGGGCTGGGCTGGGCTGGGCGCAGGGGCAAAACGCAGGTGCTAGCAGGTATCTGGGCTGATCCCGCTAACACTGTGTTTCAGGGAACCCTAAACTGCTGGGGAGTATAGATCTGATCGGATCAGATATCGATCCGTTCAGATACTATAGCACTAAGGGAGGTGTATGCTGCGTGCGTGGGTTTTAGCGGTACTAGCGCTAACCTGACGCTGCCTGGGGCGACGCAGACCTTATCAGATCCTAAAAACTTAACTTCTATCACCGCCGGGCAATTAGGGGGTTAAACCTTTATAAGGTAATAAACGGCGGGTGCCCTAAAACTATAATAAACTATAATAAACTGTAATAAACTATAATAAACTACAAAAAACAAACTATCTAACCAGCGTCACCCGTAACACTTATACGGTGATCGCTGGTGAAAGGGTTAACTAGGGGGCAATCAGGGGGTTAAAACCTTTAGCAGGTAGTATATGGGGGTCCCTGTCGCTATAAAACACTGACAGCAAACCTATATACTCACCTCCCTAACTAGCGTCACCTGTGTCACTAATACAGCGATCAGAAAAACGATCGCTTAGCAACACTGGTGACGGGGGGTAATCAAGGGGTTAACTTTTATTAGGGGGGGGTTAGGGGGTACCCTGGACCTAAGGGGGGGTACCCTAGACCTAAAGGGGGCTAACCTAACTGCCCTAACACTTATAACTGACAAACTGACACCAATGCAAAAAAAAAAAAAACACTGCTATTGGTGTCAGAGTGACAGGGGGTACAGGGGGGTGATCAGGGGGTGATCGGGGGGTGACAGGGGGGTGAAAAGTGTGCCTGCGTGTTCTACTGTTAGTGTAGTGTTGGTGCACTTACTTGGATGTCTTCTCTCCTCTGCGCCGGACGAAAAGACCGGCTCGAGGAGAGATGACATCACTTCCTTTCCCTCTGTTTACATTACAGAGGGAAAGGAAGCGTTTTCATTCGCCGGGAGCGATCGGGAGGGGGTGGCCATCAATGGATGGCCTCCCCCTCACCTCCCATCGCCCGCGAACGAGAGCCGACCGTCTATGGCACCGGGGGGGGGTCCGATCGGACCCCCCACCCGCGGAAGGCAGATCACGTACGGGTACGTGATTTTGCCTGTCCGTGCCACTCTGCCGCAGTATATCTGCGTTAGGCGGTCGGCAAGTGGTTAAAGGGACATGAACATGAAAAATCAAAAGTGCTAATTTTAAAGTCTTATATGCAAGTTATTGCCAAAAAAGTGTATGGGGACCCGGGTACTGCCCTAGGGGACATGAATCAATGCAAAAATATGTTTTTAAAACAACTGTTTTTTTCAGGAGCAGTGGTTTTAATAATGCTTAAAGTGAAACAATAAAAATGAAATATTCATTTAAATATCGTGCCTGGGGGTCCCCTTTGTCTGCCTGTAAAGTGGCGCATCTGTGTGATGTGTAGAACAAGGACGCAGCAAAATGAAATTTCTAAAGGAAAAAATGTAATTTAAACTTGTTTGCGGCTGTAATGTCGTGCCTCCCTTCCTGAACCATACCAGGCCACATGCCCTCAACATGGGGAAGGTGCTTTGGGGCCCCTCTTCCCGACAACCCTGGCTATTGGTTGTCGGGGTCTGTGGACAGTGGGCTTATCGGAATCTGGAAGCCCCCTTTAACAAGGGTCCCCCTATATCCTGCTCCCCAACCTATGTGAATGGGTATTGGGTACACTGTACCCCTACTCATTCAACAAAAATGTGTCAAAAAGTAAAAACCACAATAGACAGTTTTTGACAATTTCTTTATTAAAAAAAACAAAGTGCCCCGTGATGTACATCCATCGTCAATCACGCCGCCCGATGGATCCGAAAATAGAAAAATAAACCCAAAAAAACTCCGCCTCCATGGGGAGGGCTCCAGCCGACTGCTGTCTTTTCCCTTTGACACCTGCTGATGTAACCGGATGACCCCGCCCCGGTCTGACGTCACATGACGTCAGAAGGGGGCGGGGTCACTTCGTTACATCCCTGGGTGGCCCTGTCCTTGCCTATATAACAGCTGTCACAACCAAGAGACAGCAGTCGCCGGAAGGCGTCTCATCGAGGCAGAGCTTTTTATGTCGGGCTGCGTGATTAAAGATGGATGGACATCGCGGGACACTTTTTTTTTCTTTTTTAATAAAGGGATTGTCAAAAACTGTCTGTTGTTGTTTTTACTTTTTGACACTTTTTTTGGTGAATGGGTAGGGGTACAATGTACCCGATACCCATTCACATGGGGGGGCGGGATCTGGGGCCCCCTTGTTAAAGGGGGCTTCCATATTCCGATAAGCCCCCCGCCCGCAGACCCCGACAACCAATGGCCAGGGTTGTCGGGAAGAGGCTCTTGACCCCAAAGCACCCTCCCCATGTTGAGGGCAAGCGGCCTGGTATGGTTCAGGGAGGCGCCTGCTCATCCCCCCCTTTCCTGGCCTGCCAGGCTGCTTGCTCGGATCAGGGTCTGGTATGGATTTTTTGGGGGGGACCCCACGCCAATTTTTTTTTACATTTTGGCGTGGAGTTCCCCTTAAAACCTTTGCCAGACCCAAAGGGCCTGGTATGGATTTTGGGGGGACCCCACACCAGGTTTTTTTATATTTATATACTAAAGTGCTTGCACACCACTAACTAAGCTGCCTAACCTATCTCAAGTTCTCTCAATCTCCACGTTATCACACTACATACGGCCACTGTGTAAGCAGCCTTATATAGTGTGTGGCGTGGACTTCTGAGCCACGATTGGCCAAAATTCCCTTCCACTAATTCCTCCCACTGATGCACTAAACATGCATACATTTTTTTCTATGTATGGTTTTTAATTATATTTTGTGACAGTGCTATTCCCTGCCATGGTGTGAAAAGTTTTTTTGTCATCTGGGTTCTCATCCAGGCAGCTTGATGGGATCCAGGATGCTTGTCGCATACAGAGGAAACAGGATTTTCAATATCCTCAGAGGCTGGTAAAACCTGGTTTGGGAGTCTGGAGGCTTAGGAGAGACTTGGGAGATATGGAGTCTCCAATCCTGGGTCCAGGTTTTGCAGACAACCAGCTTATTGTGCAAGTGTGTGCAGGGCTTTTTTCAGAGATCATGTGACTATAGTTCAGGGATTCACCCTGGTTGGCAGAGGAGGTCTGTGCCCAAGAGGCAGGAGGGCTCTACCCGAGAGACAGGTGGGAGCCAGTGCAGCAGGGAGCTGCTAGGAGCATGCATTGAGTTTTTGTGAGAAGACTGTCTGGAGGGGACAAACAAGGGCTTGAGGATGGAGGCCAGAGCAGCAGCGCTTGAAGTGTAAACTAGGAGGTTGAAGAATATTTGTGGCAGAGAAAAGCTAAAACCCCTTGTGAGAGAAACCTATGTTCAATGTCTTGAACTTTGTTTTATTAAAAGAAACGTTTGACCTCTGTGATTGCCAGCAAGGATTTTGCCACCAAGTACTAAGTCATGTTTTGCGAAGGGGTCAAATACTTATTTCACTCATTAAAATGCAAATCAATTTATAACTTTAAGTTTTTTTGGATATTTTTGTTGTAATTCTATCTCTTACTGTGAAAATAAACCTACCAAAATTAAAATTATAGAGTGATAATTTATTTGTCAGAGGGCAAACATACAAAATCAGCAGGGGATCAAATACTTTTTTCCCCTCACTTTTTGCACTTCTTTGGTTTTTGTGACGATTTTGGGTTGTTTTAGACTGTTTATTCTCTCCTACTGGACTTTATTCTCTGAGGTTTTAAATGGCAATACCTCAAGCCACTTAAGCCACAGATCGTCCTCCTGCAGGAAACGCATTTGGACGGCAGCAAGGTCCTGACTTTACATAGGCCTTGGGTACAGAGGGCCCTGCATGCTACCCACTCTACTTTTGCCAGAGGGATCTCTATCCTCATCAGTAAAGCCATCCCGTGTACTATCCACCAGGTGTTCTCTGATACAGGAGGTTGGTATGTGGCTGTGGTGTTGGATATTTGTCATAGTACATTGCTTATAGTGAATATATATTTGCCCCCACCATTTCAGCCCCAATTGTTATTTGATTTACTAGCTAAGTTGGTACCTTATGCCCACCTTCCTCTGGTATTGATGGGGGATTTTAATTCTATTCTTGACGCTGCCTTGGACTCTTACAACCCTAATAGGTTCAGCTCCACCGAACTTCTCTCCTGGGCCTCCACATTTGGGCTTTCTGAGTTGTGGTGCTGGAAACATCCAGCTACTAAATGTTACTCCCACCTCTCTAGAACACACTGCCCATTGGCCAGGATCAAGTTAGCCTTTGGCAACCATTCACTTTTATCATTATTACAGGATGCAGATTGCTTAGCTGGGGGTTTGTCTGATCATAACCCGTTGTCCATTACATTGGCTTTCCCCACTGGCTCTGGAAGGGGTGCTTTCAGAGTATATCCAGGTTGGCTGCAGGTCGATCAGATATTCTCCCATCTCCAAACATCTATCACCTCGTATTGATCCATCAATGTGGACTCAGCTGAGCCTCCTGTTGTGTGGGACGTGTTCAAGGCAGCTGTCTGGGGAGAATGTATTTCTGCTATTAAAACGGCCTGCAAGAACCATAATGCTGAGATTGTTGATTTACAGGAAAAAGAGCGCAAGTTTGCGGAGGAAAGCGCTGAATATTCCGTGGATGTTTCCTATACATCTCTACTGGAGGCTCCGCGTCATCTCTCCGCACACTATGCACAGGGCTCAAAATTTCAAGTCCTGAGCTTCTAGCCAGGCCTCAAGGATTACTCGCCACCAGTTGCCCCACCCAACACCTACCTTGCCCTGCCCCCAATTCTGCCCCTAAACACGCCTTCATAAATTATCACATGAAATTACCCTTAAATGTTTTATGCAGAATTAAGCAACATTATCCATGCTCATCAATGCAGCCTCGCCCGTATCCACCAATGCAGCCTAGCCCGTGTCCACCAATGCAGCCTAGCCCGTGTCCACCAATGCAGCCTAGCCCGTGTCCACCAATGCAGCCTCGCCCTTGTCCACCAATGCAGCCTCGCCCTTGTCCACCAATGCAGCCTCGCCCTTGTCCACCAATGCAGCCTCGCCCGTGTCCACCAATGCAGCCTCGCCCATGTCCACCAATGCAGGCTCGCCCTTGTCCACCAATGCAGCCTCACCCATGTCCACCAATGCAGCCTTCCCGTGTCCACCAATGCAGCCTCACCTGTGTCCACCAATGCAGCCTCACCCGTGTCCACCAATGCAGCCTTCTCGTGTCCACCAATGCAGCCTAACCCGTGTCCACCAATGCAGTCTCACCCGTGTCCACCAATGCAGCCTCACCCATCTCCACCAATGCATCCTTCCCGTGTCAACCAATGCAGCCTCACCTGTGTCCACCAATGCAGCCTCACCCTTGTACACCAATGCAGCCTCACCCGTGTACACCAATGCAGTCTCATCCGTGTCCACCAATACAGTCTCACCCATGTCCACCAATGCAGTCTCACCCTTGTCCACCAATGCAGTCTCACCCATGTCCACCAATGCAGCCTACCTGTGTCCATCATGCAGGTGAGCAGAGGAGAAGAAGAGCATTGCTGGCTGGATGATAAGAGCGCCGAGGGACATTACTAAAACAGCTTTGATTTTAATTGCTGTGTGTTCCCGCTGCTCGGCGTCCCATACAGCCCCGCCCCATGGCCAGGGAACTTTGATACACATCACTTGTCCTGGGTTGGACCGGTGATCTGTCTATCAAATTCTCCAGGAACAGGGGGCAGGGCTGTGTGTGACAGCGAGTGCGGGGAACACTCGGCTATTGAAATGAAAGCCGCTAGTGATGCCCTTGCGCTCTGATTATCCAGCTGGCTCTCTGCTCTCTCTTCCCCTCCACGAGCGCTGGGAAAAGGACTCCAATACAACCTGCCGGCCGGCAGTGCTCGCCCCCCCCTCGCTCCCAGGCAGCCCTTCCTCGCCAGCCCTCAAAATTCACTCGCAAAATGCAAGCAGGCGTGTGTAATTTTTGAGAGCTACTATGCGGATCTAGCCCATACCGAATCTAGACACAAGACAGAGTCTCTGCTCTGGGTAACAAAAATGGTAGGCTTCTGGCCATGTTAGTGGTGGATCACAAACCTCCTACAAACATTCCCACTATCAGCTATAATGGCAGAATTTATGCAATATTTTTCCTCACTCTATGCTTCTATCCCACCTTATGGCTTTTCTTTGGACTCGCTGTTGGTGACTCTGTCTCTCCCAACTCTTTCTGAAGCTGATAGGGAAACCCTAGATGCTCAAATTATGCCTCTGGGAATTGAGGCAGCCATTTTTGCTTTTCCTCCCCACAAGGCCCTTGGGCCTGATGGCTTCCCCGCAGATTCTATGCCAAAAGGCCTAGCCCCTAGACTTAGCGCATTGTTTGCCCATTGTTTAGACCAACAGACTCTCCCGACCTCAATGCTTGAGGCAAATGTGATTCTTCTTCTAAAGCCTGGTAAAGATCCCACCGGATGCTCCTCCTATCGTCCAATTGACTTATTGAACATGGACCTTCAAAACTAAAGTTTTAGCGACTCAATTAGCAAAGTTTATTTCCTCTTTAGTTGATATTGACCAGACTGCATTTGTGCCCAGTAAATACACCGACACTAATTTGAGTATTCACTCATTTACAAATCCCCAATACTGGGCCATCACCCAGAGTCCTAGTGTCGATTGAAAATTGATTGAAAAAAGCCTTTGACTCTGGGAGTTTTTGCATAGGGTCTTAAAGCTCATGGGGTTTTGGCCTCACTTTAGAAAATGGAGCACATTGCTTTATAGTAGTCAATAAAAAAGCGATCTGCCTTTGACTTTCTGACTCTTCCATTTTTAATATAGGTAAGGGCACTAGGCAAGGTTGTCTCTTATCCCCCTTCCTTTTTGCCCTTACAATGGAGCCCTTGGAGATAGCCTTGAGGTTAAGTGGGCGCTATTCACGAATGTCTGGCATTATATGTGGATGATCTGATTTTATTCCTTAAGGACTCGGGATCATCTCTCAAAACAGCTTTGACTATTTTAAATGATTTTGCTTTTTTTTTTTCGGGCCTTAAGGTTAATTGGGGAAAATCGTCCATCTTGATGTTGGATGAAGGAGCCAGGGAGGCAGCGGATCCTATTCTTCCGCTATGCTGGGTCATGTCCCTCACTTACCTAGGAGTCAAGATTACTGCTAATGTTCATGACTATATGACCCTAAATTTAGCCCCACTAGTGACACAACTTAAGCAGCATGTTCAGGCCTCGAATAGGCTACCATTGTCTTTAATAGGCAGAATAAACCTCCTTAAAATTAAAATCCTATGTGTTATCTTATATTTCTCACAACATGCTCCGACCTGGATACCTAAATCCTTTTTTAAAAAACTAGATAGTATCATTAGCTCTTTCCTTTGGTCCCCTTTGTCCCATGGTATAGGAATAAATGTACTGCAAGAACCTTGGGGTCAGGGATGTCAGGCTCTCCTGGATTAGCACTTAGGGTCCTATGAAAGCTTACGATTGGCGTTATGTAGAGGCCCTAACTCCACTCTCCCCCTTACGCTAACCATGAAGGCCACAATCAAAGCGTGGGGTGCAGCCATGAAACTAGCATACCCTAGTCATGTGGGCATTTCACCCTCATCTCCCTTATGGATAAATCTTTAGCTTCCGCACTTCTATCACCTGCCTGACCCCATGGTGTGGGCCATCAAAGGTATTAAAATGGTAAGAGACATTATTAGGGAGGGAGAACTTCTAACCTTTGACCAACTGAAAAACAGACATGACATTCCCAATTCATACTACTTTTGTTTCACTCAACTCTGTCATGCAGGTCCAATTTCGTGATCTAGGGATAGAGACTCTGCCTTCTGCTTTGAAAAGTCTATTGTCAGATGAGGGTCTTTCCAAAACTTTGTCTGTGGCTTACAAGCAGTTATTTAAAAAGACACCACCCGCAGTGGCAAAATGTAGGGAGAAATATATTTCTGAGGTACCTGAAATTCAGGGGGAGGACTGGGACAACATGTCGGAACAGCCTTTCAAGCATCTTGTCTCAGCTAGGGATAAACTGATTCAGTTTAAATTTCTGCACAGAATCTACTATACACATGCTAGGTTGGCTAATATCTACCACACAGCCTCGGCGGTGTACATATTCCCCTGCTAATGCTGCCCGTGTTTTTTGGACCTGTCAACAAATTCAGGATTTCTGGTCAGAAGTCACTTCTTGCATAACTGAACTCCTCACAATCCCAATCCCTATGTCAGTTAGGGTTTGTCTCTTAGGACTGGTGGAGGAAGTGGAACCTTCCAGGGCTGCCCCCACACTGTCCTTTTGGAAGGGCCTAGTTAGTTCCATGGTGCCATTCTATAGAGAGACATATGTCTCTCCAGGGTGTGAAAAGACATTTCATAAAGTCTGGCAAACCTGGTTATCTACCTCTTCTACTGTGCGGTAGGTAGTTGACTAACCCTTGGAAGGCATTTTCAGTTTAAGAAATGGGGGTTCTCCCCCCCGCCCTCCTTTTTTTTCTGTTCTGTTATTTATCATTTTACTCCTGTGTAAGTCCAGGTATTGGTTCAACTTTACTTCTCCTATAGACATAAATTTATACAGTCTCATTTTCCTTCCACTAGTCCTAAATGTTTAACCCGAAAAGTTTTTGAAGTTATCACAATCGCCATATCCTATCTTCCATGCCTCATGTGTTGTCGGGATGAGCTGGTGATTGGGCGTGAGGAGGGAGTTGTAATAGGTTGCGTTAGTTGGTCTCTGCTAGTTGGTAATGTGCTGTGCTTTTGCAAGTGTTATGTTGGCCCTGCGTGGCCGTTTTGGTGGCGTTGGCCTTGCAACAGCGCTGCTATGTTATGTCTCTTTATTCAAAACTTTAATAAAAAGAATTAAAAAAATCAAATAAAAATAAAGCGCTAACTCCAGTTAAAACTTTTGTTTTAACTATTTATGATAAAGATTTTAACTATTTGAATAAAGCTGACTATTAATATCTAGATACTGTATATCGGTGTGCCTAAGTGAAACTTCATTGGACCCCTTTTAAACAGAACAGAGAATGTAAGTCACCTCTTTGGCCGATTCAGCTGTGTGTGTAATTTGACCTTTATAGTAGTCATCATTCATCAAAACACCAAACCATTTCTCACCAAAGCAGTTAAAGCTGAACATTAAAACACAAATAAATGCAATTCCATAATCATGAATACATAATTACATGTATTATCGTTACAAGGACATTTTACTTCTTAGTTTTTTTTTAGTAAATGTGGATGAAAGGTCTTGGTCTTCTGAAATTTGTGATTCTCCATGTGGGGTTTCCATATAATTTAGCATGTCAAGAGGCATTTTAATACAGCTTGTAGAAAATGATCAAAAGACTAATGGACTGCTTAACCACTTCAGCCCCAGAAGGATTTTCCCCCTTCCTGACCAGAGCATTTTTTGCGATTTGGCACTGCGTCACTAGTCGCTGTCACGCGACGATGTACCCAAACAAAAATGACATCCTTTTTTTCCAACAAATTGAGCTTGTGGGAAGAAGACCGGTTAAATATTATGTAAACCCAACATTTCATATTCCGGATATGTGCCTGCTGTACCATGTACGTGTATGAGAAAGTATCCTGTTCTCTCTGTATTGCTTCCTTCAAGTGAAATCCCTGGTGCCCCTGCCAGTCCCTCTGCTTTTATAACAAAAACTGACCACGCTAAGCAGGAGAACACATCTTGGTCAGTTCTCCAGCTATGCTGAGAACTCAGCCTGCTCTGCTCCAATGAGTATAATTTTGTCCTGACACCCCCCCTCCTTACACAGCCTTTCACTGGGAAAATCAGTGTGCTGCTGTTTCTCCTCCCTCAGCTCTTATGCAGCTGAGAACATTGAGAATGTGATCACTTAAAAAAAAAGGGAATAAGGGTATGTACTGTATAATGTGTTTTTTAACCATACACAAATGTTTGCCTTTCATTTTTATTTTAAAATGAATGGGTTGCTTTACACTCAGTTTAACCTCTTCAGCCTCCGAAGGTTTTACCCCCTTCATGACCAGGCAATTTTTGCGATACGACACTGAGCTACTTTTACTGACAATTGCACAGTTATGTGACGTTGTACACAAATAAAATTGCTGTCCTTTTTTTTCCCCACAAATAGAGCTTTCTTTTGGTGATATTTCATCACCTCTGCGTTTTTAGGGGTTTTTTGGGGCTATAAACCAAAAAAGACACACGATTTTGAAAAAAAATAAAATATTTTTTCTGCTATAAAACATATTCAATAAAATTTTTAAAAAAAATCTAATTTCTTCATCAATTTAGGCCAATATGTGTGCAGGCATACCCCACTTTTAAGTACACAATGGGCTCATTGGTTTCTATGAAGAAGTGAGCCTGATTTTGCATTTTCCAGTTTTAGTAAATAAACCCCATTGTGTACTTAAAAGTGGGGTATGCCTGTATTTACTAAAGTTGGAAAGTGCAAAATCAGGCTCATGTCTGCATAGAAACCAATGAGCTTCTAACCTCAGCTTGTTCAATTAAGCTTTGGTAATAAAACCTGGAAGCTCATTAGTTTCTATGCAGAAGTGAGCCTGATTTTGCACTTTACAGCTTTAGTAAATAAACCCCAATGCATACTTAAAAGTGGGGTGTGCCTGTACTGCTACCTGTTTTTGGTAAAAAAAATCCTAATAAGCGTATATTGATTGGCTTGTGCAAAAGTTATAGCGTCTACAAACTATGGGATATTTTTCTTTATTTTTTTCTTTTTCTTTTTTACTAGTAATGGCAGCGATCAGCGACTTTTTTTTGCTTAATAGCTGTTTATTGAAGAAGAAGGGAACAGGTAGAACATACAAGGGTATTCAGAACAGTCATTTGTACAATGAACAGGGGCTCACAGGCTCATGGGATCCAACATATAAACAGAGCATATCCAAAGGTCTCTAAGAGCATGAAGGTTTCATAAAAAAGGATCTACAGCCAGTGACCTGAGTAGGGGCGTGGATCTAGATGGGCATTAGAGCCAACAGAGATATTGCTTAATCACATGACTTATTATTAGTTGTAATTAAAGAAAGTATTAAACAGTGATCAAAAGGAGAGAAAACGAAGAAGAGGGGGGGAGAAGAGCAGGAGGGTTGGGGGGGGGGGGGGTGCTGGTAAATGCGTTAACAATCAGGAGATAAGCACATATATAATCTCAACAATAGTGTATAATATGTTATTTTACTTAAATTTGTGTTGGTGGATAAGTTCAGTTAGTTGTATTACTAGGTTGCACGTCTTGTGGGGTTGTGGATATGGTCTCCTGGTAGCAAAAGGTGGAAGTAAATTCAATCCACGGGGTCCACGTTAATGTATGGCTTTTACTGTCTCCCCTGGCAATATGAGTAAGGTCTTCCAACAGACAGACCTCGATATGTAGCCAGATCTTTATGGGTGGAATTCAGGGTTGGCCCCAGAAGGCCGGTATGAGAGCCTTATGAGAGCCTTATGCCGCGTACACACAATCGGAAATTCGGCCAGCAAAAGACCGATAAGAGCTTTTGGTCGGAAAATGCGACCCTGTGTATGCTCCATCGGACTTTTGCTGGCGGAATTCCCACCAGCAAAAGATTGAGAGCAGGTTCTCAAATTTTTCAGTTGGAAAAAGTTCCTAAATGCGATCGTCTGTACAAATTTCGACGCGCAAAATTCCTACGCATGCTTGGAAACAATTTGACGCATGCTCGGCAGCATTGAACTTAATTTTCTCGGCTTGTCGTAGTGTTGTACGTCACCGCGTTCTTGACGGTCCAAAGTTCAGAGAACTTTTGTGTGACCGTATGTATGCAAGGCAAGCTTGAGCGGAATTCCGTCGGAAAAACTATCCAAGTTTTTTCCGACGGAAAATCCGCTCGTGTGTACGCGTCATTAGCTGCGTTCAGCAAGTGGGGGATGAGGGAGCGTTTATACTTGCCAATTGGCTTACAAGTGGCATGAAAAAGTATGGTCCACGGGTCATTAAGAAGGTGGATGTCTGTTATCAGGTGTATCATCCTTAGTATATCGGCGGAATAAGGGTGAATTAGAGGGCAGGTCCACCAAATGTGAGCGTGAGTAGCATTATTTGAACAGTTCCTCCAACATAACGGGGATCTGGAGGGGAACATTCGGTGTAACTTGGAGGGAGTATAATGCTATCTAGCGAGTAGTTTGTAGTTGGTTCCCGCTATTCTCGAGGCTAAGGAGGAAACATGTGCAAGTTGTAGGATTTTATCCCTTCGCTTATTGGTAATAGGGGATTCAAGGTCTGTTTCCCATTTAGGGAGAAATTCTGTGTATGAAGGGCATTGTAGTTCAATAAAGGGCTTTGTAGAACTGCGAAACGCAGTGTAGTGGAGGGTCTTTGTGGTAGAACAGGAGTTCAATCCCATTTAGGTCCGGTATACCTTGTAGTGGCTGTGGGAAGGTCAGGAGGAAGTGTTAATCTGATTGTATCTCCATTTGTCTATGTTTATTTTAAAGTTGGACATTGTTTGGAAGGTAGAGAAAGCTGACATTAAATTTGGAAGTGATATGCGAGGTTGTTGGATAAAAAATAAAATATTGTCAGCATAGGCTCCATATTTATGGGTTCTATTTCCAACTTGAACACCCTGGATGCTGTTGTTAGGTCTAATTGTGGCCAGAAAAGGTTCTAAGGTGATGGCAAAGAGGAGATAGGGGCAACCTTGTCTGGTACCATTATGTAGAGTGAAGGGGTCACTTAGAAAGCCGTTAATACGAATTTGTGCCGATGGCTGAGGGTACAGGGAAGAAATGTGGTGGTACATCTTGGGCCCCAATCCAAAATAGCGTAGGGTTGTCTTAAGATAATCTCAGTCCACCCTATCGAATGCTTTTTCCGCATCAGTGGAGAGGAGAAGGGTGGGCTGGGCGTACCTGTGAACATAGTAAATCAGGGATACAGATCGTAGGGAGTTGTCTCTGGCCTCTCTGTTGGGTATAAAACCTGTTTGGTCTGCTGTGATCCATCGGGGAAGCAGGGGGAGTAGTCTATTGGCCATGACTTTGGCATAAAGTTTAGTGTCTATATTTAGTAAAGAGATGGGTCTGTAGCTACTACACAGGGTAGGATCTTTTTCGGGTTTAGGGATAACTGTAATATGGGCAGAGAGGGATTCTGGGAGTAAACCTGATGTGTTGGAAATTGAATTGGCATATGCCGTGAGGCAAGGGAAGTAGGATGTTCAGCGATCAGTGACTTATTGTGATATTGCGGCGGAAAAATCGGACACCTAACGGACACTTACGACACTTTTTCGGGGACCAGTGACATTATTACTGCCTTGTTTACATAAGCTGACCGCCATTCTACCTCTCGCGGGAATGATTGCGGGGTGCCAGCGAACATCAGGGATGCCGGCCCCTGCTGTGTTGAACCACAGCAGGAACAGTTCACCGGCGGCGCGCATTCGCACCCCAGACCTGAAATTAGAAATCATGTACAGGTACATGATTACTCTCAGGAGGGCTGCCCTGCCGCAGTATATCTGCGCTGGGCGGTCCAAAAGGTGCAAACAAAGCCCGGGTAATGCCCAGGAAAAAAACAAAGCCTACTTACCACCAGCTCGCAGACAACCAAATTGACCTGTCTAACAGTACGCGTTAAAAACAGGGGTTTAGTCCGCATGCATTTGCAAATGCATGCGTTAGCAACAGAGCCTCGTCACGGCACCCTGATATCTGTGGTCCTAACACTAAAATATGGGTGTCCCCACAGTGGAGGCACATGCATTCTAAAGGATAAATGCTGGCAGGTGGACTGAAGGGCAGCCCATCCCTTCTTAAAGGTACAGAAGCACACCAAACACCCAGCAAATAGCACTATGGCTGCAAAGGTGCTGGTGCGTTTCTGGACCAAAAGGTGTGAAAGCAAATGTGTGTGTTGCTTTCTTCAAAAAAGCATACACCTTTGTGAAAATATATACAGTATGTCCTCTAGTGTTATAGAAATGGACCCTATTTTGTCCTAAAGCGAAACTTTATTGGTTTTGGATCAATGTACTGTATTGTAATTGGTTTTTTTTTTTTTTTAAAGTTTTTTATTTACTCTATCTAAATACATTCTTTGCATTACAAATAAACTAGAATTCCAAATAAAGGATTACAAGAGCACTAGGGGTTCACTAAAAAGACACCAGAACAGTAATCATCTCATAGGGATGAGTCATTAAGTTCTGTAGGTACATTTTCCTTTTAGCTGCTGAGCTCTGTTGAGTTTTTTAGTCCTGAAATAAATAAAGGAACTATGAGCAAACCACTAAGCATTCTCTTTAGGGCTCCATTCATACACGTATGACTCCAAAGTTGCGCCTTTGATGCAACTTTTAATGGGTGTGACTTGGATACGAATTTGGCTTTGACCAGTGATAATGGAGAACTGGTGCATTGTATAACATTCAGGTACGATGTTCATGCAACTTTTGAGGGTTAATATTGAAGTCGTCGCCCCTCAAGTTGCATGAACGTCGGACCAAAGTAGTGCATAAACTACTTTAAAGTCGCTGGAACTTTAAGTCATATATGAATGGTTATCATTGGAAAACATAAAGGACCACTTGACAAGTCGCACAAGTGTGAATAGAGCCTAAAGCTTCATTGATCCCAGATCCACTTAGGTTGAATAAAAAAAAAAAAAAAACTTGTGAAAAGTGGAGTTACTAACTATCCTGACTGTTCAGAATTCTTGTTAATTTTTCCAGAAAATGAAAGATAAGCCCTGATGGGTTATTGGAACCAACGCCATTTTTGGCTAATTTTCTTTTCTTTACTATGGCCTTACTTTGCATCATCTAATCCATAATTACCGTATTTATCGGCGTATAACACGCGCCGGCGTATAACACGCACTGCAAGTTTAGGAGGGAATTTTAAGAAAAAAACTTTTAGGAGGGAAGTTTAAGGAAGAAAAACTTACATTAAAATGCCCATTAATGCAGCGTTATCGGTGTCCATCTGCAGCCTTGTTAGTGTCAGTGCAGCCTTGCCCCAGTGTCCATTGCAGCCTTGTCAGTGCAGCTTTGCCCCAGTGCAGCCTTGTCAGTGCAGCCTTGTCAGTGCAGCCTTGCCCCAGTGCAGCTTTGCCCCAGTGCAGCCTTGCCCCAGTGCAGCCTTGCCCCAGTGCAGCTTTGCCCCAGTGCAGCCTTGTGTGATCGCCGCGATCGCCGCCGACATATACAGCCGTGTGTAAATTCAAATATGGCGCCAAGACTGCAGGGACTTGTCGGAGCCGAGATACACATACCCGAGTGTCCTCGGCTTTTCTCACCGCCGCTCACAGTCACGCCCAGTCCCGCCCTATGATGGACATAACACAGGTCCAATGGCGGGACTGGGCGAGACTGTGAGCGGTGCAGAGAAAAGCCGAGGACACTCGGGTATGTGTATCTTGGCTCCGGCGAGTCCCTGCAGTCTCGGCGCCATATTTGAATTTACACACGGCTGTATATGTCGGCGGCGATTGCGGCAATAGCCGCGATCGCTCCGATCAGAACAAAATTGGCGGGGATCGGCCTATAACACGCATCCACGAGTTTCCCCTGATTTTAAGGGGGAAAAAGTGCGTGTTATATGCCGATAAATACGTCATATGAAAAAAGTGGTTGCAGTGTTACTTACAAACTGTAGGTGGAGACAGAACCCAACACAGAGATATTTTTTTTCTAATACATTGGTAAACTGTACCATGTATAACACATGTACATGTTCATTAGAGTTGGGCCGAACATCCCCCGGTTTGGTTTGCGCCAGAACTTTTGAACATCGCAAAAGTTTGGACCCAAACTGCAAACCCTATTAAAGTCTATGGGACCCGAACTTGAAAATCAAAAGTGCCTATTTTAAAGGCTTATATTGCAAGTAATTGGCCATAAAAAGTGTATGGGGGCCCAGGTGCTGCCCTGGGGGACATGTATCAATGCAAAAAAAAAACTGTTTTTACAAGAGCGGTGATTTTAATGATGCTTAAAGTGAAACAATAAAAATGAAAAATTCCTTTAAATATAGTGCCTGGGGAGTCCGCTTAGTCTGCCTGTAAAGTGGCACATCTGTACGACATACAGAACCTGCTGCAGCAAAACTAAAATTTCTAAAGAAAAAAATGACATTCGGGTCTGGTATGGATTTTAGGGGGAACCCCATGCCAAAATTACAAAAAATGATGTGGGGTCCCCCCCAAAATCCATACCAGACCCTTATCCGAGCATGCAGCCCAGCAGTTCAGGGAAGGGGGGGAAGAGTGAGTGCTCCCCCCTCCTGAACCATACCAGGACACATGCCCTCAACAAGGGAGGTAACGTTGAGGTGGGGGGGAGTGGCTCTGCCCCCCCAACCCAAAGCACCTTCTCCCTATGTTGATGGGGACAAAGGCCTCTTCCTGACAACCCTGGGCTGTGGTTGTGGGAGTCTGTGGGCAGGGGGTTTATCGGGATCTGGAAGGCCCCTTTAACAAGGGAGCCTTCAGATCTCAGCCCCCTACCTATGTCAATGAGTATGGGGTACATCGTACCCCTACTCATTCCCAAAAGAAAAAGTGTAAACAATAAATAAAGACAGGAGACAGTTTTTGACAATTCTTTTATTTAAAAAATAAAAAAAACAATGTCCCCCCCATGTAGATCCTTTGTCAATCATGATGTCTGCCGCACCACCAGACCCAGAAAAAAAAACATTCCGCCTGTGACGAAGGCTAACTGAAGAATGCCTGCTCCGCCTTTTGACAGTTCTTAAATAGGTAAGCGGCGGGGCCACCTGGTGATGTCACCTCATGGCACTGCCCCCCTTGTGATGTCACCAACTGAACATCCTGCTGAGCGCCCCGCAAATTTGAACAGGCGAACAGCCGAACTTTTGCTTGGCTTAAACTGTTCGCCCAACTCTAATGTTCATTATAGTGAGAGTCTTTATGTCATGTCCAGCAAGGACCAAGCTAGGGCAAAGACAGATGCTGCTCCAGCATGCTTGCTTGTCATGTATGTTATGGTGCCACTTGGCCAGAGCTTTTTTGAATATGACCTCATAAGGCACCAACAGTTCTCTGTTCAATATCTCAATTTTTATACCCTTATTACTCCATATGTGCCTTTAATGGCATCACCAGGACAACCAACATTTCTATAGTATTAGCACCAGTTTATCTGGACTTCCCTTAGAAAACACAAAGGCGTCTATTTTTTTAAAACATGCTTGCCGAATGTCACATGCCTTCCAACATACATCATGAATTCTGACCCTGTTTTGCTTATTTTTTGATTTCCAATGATTGTCAGCTCCACCTAGTGCCCACAATGCTTTTTTTTTTCCTGAAATACCTCAATCGTGAAAATGACACATAATGACCACTTGATGGGCTAATCATAACAAATCAACATATTAAGCTAATATGGTCAGAATTCGTGATGGCTGGGCAAATGCTTGTGACATTTGTCCAACAATTGTTTTAAAATATAGACACCTTAAAGTGAACCTATGCACAGACTATGAACCTTAAAGTGTTTACAGATTCTTAACAGTCCGGTGGCTTTAAAACAAGTTTTCACTGGCTTCCTCAGTTGCATGTACTGTGAAATAATCCTGAAAAATTAGAACAAAGACCCTGAAGTTCAATGTCAGCCACTTTCTAGCTGCTTACAGCACTTGCTGTTTGTTTATAGTAAATTCAAAAAAGTGCAGTGCTAAATATGAACTAAAACAATGTGTAAAACAGGCATATAAAAGTAAATGCAATGTGCAAATGAGCAAAAAAAAAACAAATATACACAAAAGTGTATAAGAGGTAATACTACCTTAAGTAATTAATAAAGTGCATAGTGACACAAAGGGGAGAGTAAACACGCTTACCAGAATGTGTGGACCCTATTGCCAGCGGCAAAGCGTCAAACAGACATAAGGATGGAAACGGTAGAATGATGATCCAGAGAGCAATCATTGAATATCTGTCATCAAGATATTCCCCTACATCCAGCCTCTTTAGTTAGATCTTGGACTCCACAGTTCATAAAAAACAGAAGGCCTCTACATAGTATAAAACCATTTCTCACAAAATGTATTCGAAGGTAGAAAACTTACATCAAATCTGATGTCATAGGCATATCAATTGAAATAAAGCGTGATCACATAGCAAGTCCAAACAGGACAATAACATGGAGCAGGCTCAAAACACCCCGATGCGTTTCGTCCACACAGACATCATCTGGAGCATGAGTCAACCCCCAGCCATTGCGCATATATATAGAAACAGAATCTTATTAATCAACTACCATAATCGTGTACAATGTCGGCCAGCGCGTATGGTAAATTTGGAAGTGAGAGCAATCATTGAATATCTGTCATCAAGATATTCCCTACATCCAGCCTCTTTTAAAAAAAATAGTTTTTATTTATTTTGATAGAAAATAGTGTACAGGTTCATACATTACAGAGGTATCCATAAACAGATCTCTTTTACAAAACTGAAAAGAAATTACAATAGCCCAACGGGGCCAACTGATATAGTTGTATATCTTACTTCAAGATTCCTCAACAGAGGAATAAACTTTTGCCATTAGGTATCAGCCTCTTTAGCTAGATCTTGGACTCCACAGTTCATAAAAAACAGAAGGCCTCTACATAGTGTAAAACCATTTCTCACAAAATGTATTAAAAGGTAGAAATCAGAAGAAATCAGAAGAAAACTTACATCAAACCTGACATCATAGGCATATCAATTGAAATAAAGTGTGATCACATAGCCAAACAGGACAATGACATGGAGCAGGCTCAAAACAACCCGATGCGTTTCGTGCACACAGACATCATCTGGAGCATGAGTCAACCCCAGCCATTGCGCATATATATAGAAACAGAATCTTATTAATCAATTACCATAATCATGCTGTCTGGCGTGCGTTCCACACCTCCATATGAGTACCAGCATGTCAAATGACACTGACAACATGGCACCCACCGTTTGGTTCACGCCTCGATATGGCTATAACTGTGTAACCTGGAATCATGATCTCGCGATAACACAGCTGGGTACACATGCGCAAAACAACTTACTGTAAACCCAAAGCCAGGTAACTGATTAATAAGATTTTATTTCTATATATATGCGCAATGGCTGGGGGTTGGCTCATACCCCACATAATGTCTGTGTGGATGAAATGCATCAGGTTGCTGTTATATATTATAACATTGGTGCAGTAATTTTTTAAGGTACTTCATGTTTGTTTATATTAATAGGCAGGCAGGCTGCCAAGTCCAGGCTGCCAGAGGAAGCATATGGATAAGAGGTGTGAAATTGTGAAGATGAATTTCTCCACAATGCGTGCTTTTTTAAAATTGCTTTTGCTGCTTGCTAAGAATGTAAATAAATTGTGATGGCACCTATCTAGTATGCCCTCTGTTCCTGCTTCTATATGTCCTAACCATGGAACATTTATCCAACGCTATCCAGTCTAATTCCTCAGTCTCCAGCACACAAGCAGGTCACCACCATATCAAACTTTCATTGTTTGCTGACGACCTTTTACTTCCTTTACTACTAAACATGTCCCTTCCGCCGAGACAAGACACCCTTCTTTGACAGATTTTTGACTATAAAAATATCCCCCATTTGTTGATATACCTGGGGATTGGTATCCTATCAGACCTGTCCCAGCTTTTTATCCTTAACTGTACTCCGCTCCTCTAAAAGACTGTTGGACTTAGAAGCCCATTCATGGTTTGGAAGAATAAATATCTTCAGATGGAGATTCTACCACCATTTCTCTATATTTTCCAAACCATCCTGATAGTGTTCCTGCACTTGCTCTAGAGGTGATGATGCTTTATAGTGGTCCATCCAGAAAGCTTTAATTACATTTATCTAGTGATTTACCATGCCCGTGTCTCCAGATGTCCATACTGTCCCTCTTTATATCTAGAGGAAGTGCAGGAGCCCCATTCTGTATCCGTCTTCAACACACTGGTAAACTGTTTCCACAATCACTTTTCCAAACAGTGGGTCCAAATAGAACAAGCCTTCACTCCCTGTAATTTTCAAGCTCTCCCTTTGGTCGAACAGAACCATCAGAATAGACTATGCTCCCTTCCTATCCTCACATGCCATCTCCCCACCCATTGGCACAAACTAATCCCTAAACTATGGAATTCCCAAATCGTAGGCCCTATGACTTTTCTTTGGAAACAATGTCAACTATCACACAATACATGGCATGATGGTGGGGATCCTTCCTGTCCCTAGAGACCCTTCTACCAAGTACTAACCCATCAAACCCTACAATGGCTAGCATACCAACAGCTTACTTCACTCCTGTTCTCACCCCCCAGATAAACAGGAACTTTCCTCCCACCAACCCTTCTACAAAACTCGCACTTGACACAAACTATCGTCAATATCACCTTCTCCTCTCTCACATTCACCCCTTTCTCCCCCACTTTATTGATCAATGGTCAATTGAACTTGAGGTTTTTCTCTTTTCTGAATTTTGGGAAGAAAAACTTTACTTTGATGCAATGAACATCTTTGGAAAACAACGCTCAGGGAACTAATTTCAAATCCTCATTCGCTGGTACCCAACAGTGCTTACTATCTATTACTCAGCTTCAGACCAGTGTTGGAGATGGCACAGCCAGCCCGGCACTATGTTCCACATTTGGTGGGCTTGCCCTCCATCAAGAAATTCTGGAACATGAGCCTGGAACTCCACACAAAGACTACAGGTTCCACTGTCCCTGACCTTCCTCATATTGTTCTAACTGTACTATACTAAGTGGAATGTCCTCCATTCTCCATTCTCCATTCTGTTGCACACACCTTCATCCCTCACTACTGGTACTCACCTCAACCACCCACCCTTTCAAAGTTAGTCACAGAATTAGAATACCTTTCCCCCATGGATCCCCACTTAGATCCAGAAAACAATAAACAGGACTCGCTTACTCGGATCTGGGCCACTTGGACTGCCTTAAGGTGCTTACAGTATTTCTATGACTGATTATCATCCATTTAAATCTATGCTTTACTGGACTAAGTATGGCGATGGAGATGAAGAAGCCCCCTGCCACCCTCTGCTCCACTATCTCTACATTCCTCCTCCTTCACCACTTCACAGTACCCTCTCTACCCTAAAACCACAATTTTCCTGTTCTCTCCCCTTTAATTCTGTGCTTTATTTTCCCCATGTCCTCATCTTTGCCTTATTTTGTGCATATGATCTTTATATAAGCACACAAGCTCCTAAACCAGCCTTTCTCAAACAGGGTTCTTCTAGTGGTTGCTAGGGGTTCCTTAAGGTGTGGGGGACCAATCATTCATTTGATGGTGTCTACATAGTTCCAAGACCAATGCCACTTGGCAAAGCCAGTAGCATGACACCACGTATCACCACTTATCATTGTAGCTGTGGTATTTTAACCACCACTGCAGATTATATACATTCTTTGTATTGACCACTGACATGAGGGGCATTGGCCAATTAATTGGTTTTGATAAGGGTTGCCCGAGACCTGAAAATATTTTAGGGGTTCCTCTGGAGTTAAAAGGTTGAGAAAGGCTGTCCTAAACGTTGGCTACTTTGTACAAATAACCAATATATCTTCTCCCTTACTCCAGAACATATACTCATCTGACATATTTGTGATGTAACAACTTTAAATGAGTCCTGTTATGACTTGGAACTCCATGTCTATGGTCTCAGTATTGACATACGTTGCCCTTGTAATGTGCCTCTTCTTTTTTCTATATTCTGTATCCCCTATTCATCTTAAACTAATACTAAAAACATTGAGACTGAATTAAAAAAAGAATGTAAACATGTGCTTTGAGTTTTCCTTAAAGGAAATGTCCAGCTTTAACCATAAACTATAAGCCACATTTTATCTACAGTATATGGTGCCTGTCTGCTCCCCTAGTGGCCGCTGAAGCTTCCCTAAAATCACAAACATAAAGGTACAGAGCAGATTTTGAAAGTTTCTAGTTACATAAGATCTTCAGGGTGCACCAGCTGTGTGTTTTGGCAGCAGTCCATCATGGTTAAAGTTGTTTTAAACCCTTACATATACCCAGTGAAGTGACTGGTCTCAGGTGATACACAGATTAAGCAAATCCTCCTACATAGGTTGTACCTGTTTAGCTGTAGTCTTCTCTACATCCATTCAAATTTCCGAATTTATAAAGCTTGTTGGAGCTGTCAAAAAACAGGGGGCAGAGTGCTGAAATTACACAATGCAGATCTCACTGAGGAGAGCTCTGAGAGATGATTGGAGGAAAAGGACACACCCCCTTCACACAGCACACAGAAACAGAGCTGAGGCTGTCATTCACTGGCTGCGTGCTGAGGATCCCTCCCCTGTCTCCTTTTTTCTCTTGGTGTCAGGAAAACTTGTCAGAAGTGACTCATGCATATAGCAGAGGAATGAAGCAGCAGACAGAAATGACATCTATGCCTGGTACACACAATGAGATTATTGGACGAAGGATCGTCTGTCTTTTTTTGCATGCTAGTCTCATATCAAAAATAAAAGAGGTTACTAAAGTTACGAAGATGCTTGTACGACAGAATAAAAATGTGGAAGTGATGTGTTGTATTGTATTTGTGTTGTATTTTCAGACGACAACTGTTCTGATTAAAGGAAAATTGTATGATTTGGTATCGTACGAGAACATTTATTGTGCTTGTCGGATAATTTTGCATTAATCGTCGTAATTAGCTCTCGATAGCTGTGTACTAACAATCAGATTATTGTACGATTGCTTTGAAAGCGGTATTTTCCTTATCGTTTTCTGATTGTTTGTATGGGCCTTTAGTGCTCTTAATTGAGAAAAATACACACTATAGAGGGACATGCTTTGTTCATATTTCATGTCTGAGAAAGACATATTTCATCTCTTGAGAAAGTCACGTAATCAGTGACAAAATGCGTTGGACAGAGCCTGTGACGTCATCGCGCATCATCAGAAAGTACACTATAAGCTACTGGTGATTACAGAGCCGAGTACCTGCAGATGTCTCAGTGACCTGAAGGGGACTATGCACCCCAATTGTGTTTAGCGAGCTACCTTTGTGCACCAGAGTTAGTGCACCTACAAATGTGAGTGCTTAATTTTAAATAAAGATCACTGTCTAAACGTCAGCTTTCCCTTATCTTTATGCTACACGTGTATGAGGTATACTACACAAAGTGAATAAGAGTCCCAGGAAAAACTGAGAAATCACTAACCACTGGATCTATACCCCTAAGGGGAAGGCGTTTATAGACCCCTTGTAGTGTCTCCCCGGGAGGTGAGCGCACAGTTTGACCAGTTTGATCACTATCTTCACGGAAGAGTGACACTTAATTTATGATGACAGAGTGTGTCGGCATGTTCACCAATTGAATGAACTTGATGTTACGTTTAATATTTTATAAAGAACTTTGATACCATAGATGAAGTATTGGAGAGTAACTACGTTCATTATAATTGGTTCTGATTTTGAGTGTGTGTTTACATTATATTGTTTTATTTTGTCACTATAATATTATTTACACTGTACTTATCACCTTTTGTCAATAGGGGATTATCACCATTATTTTCATATTTTTCTTTATATTGGCTTCTATATTTGCTTTGGGAGTATTACCATTTGGGAGCACTATCACTGTGGCTTTAGGTTTATGCACAGTTTGCAATAAAAGATTGAGTTGTGAAGTATATCTTTGAGTTTTGGGGGGTAGCGCTTCATCCTTCCTTAATTACATATATTACAAAAAGTTTATTGTTGAACTAGATGGACTTTACATCCGCATGAACTTTAATGACATCCTAGTCTTAGTCCGTAGGGTTCAATATTGAGTTGGCCAACCCTTTGCATCTATAGCAGCGTTAACATTTCTGGGAAGGCTGTCCACAGGGTTTAGGAGCGTGTCTATGGGATTGTTTGACCATTCTTCCAGACGCGCCTTTTTTATAAGGTTAGGCACTGATGTTGAAAAGAACCCAAAGGTGTTCCATCGGGTTGTGGTCAAGACTCTGTGCAGGCCAGTCAAGTTCCTCCAACCAAAACTCGCTCATTTATGTCTTTATGGACCTTGCTTTGTGCACTGGTGGACATTCACGTTGGAACAGGAAGGGGCTATCCCCAAACTTTTCCCACAAAGTTGGGAACAGGAAATTGTCCAAAATGTCTTGGTATGCTGACGCCTTAAGAGTTCCCTTCACTGGAACTAAGGGGTCAAGCCCAACCCCTGAAAAACAATCCAACACCATAATCCCCTCTCCGCCAAATGGTTTGGACCAGTGCACAAAGCAAGGTCCAAAAAGACATGGATGAGCAAGTTTGGAGTGGAGGAACTTGACTGGCCAGCACAGAGTCCTGATCTGAACCCGAAAGAACACCTTTGGGATGAATTAGAGCGGAGACTGCGAGCCAGGCCTTCTCGTCCATCAGTGCCTGATCTCACAAATGTGCTTCTAGAAGAATGGTCAAACATTCCCATAGACACACTCCTGAACCTTGTGGACTGCCTTCATAGAAGAGTTGAAGCTGTTATAGCTGCAAAGGGTGGGCCAACTCAATATTGAACACTACGGACTAAAACTGGGATGCCATTAAAGTTCATGTGCGTGTAAAGGCAGGCGTCAAAATACTTTTAGTAATATAGTGTATGTCTGACGTTTACAACCACTTTAAGGTAAGATGTGGCAAGGATCTTCTGTACACCTGTGAGTTTGCTGGATGAAAACAGATTACATGTTTGATGGCAACCTCTTGGAAAATACTGTTAGGTATTAAAGTGTTCATATTTATTTTGAGAATAAAAATGCTGGAATTTGTATTTGTACGTCATCTGGCACTTTATAAGCAGCACAACACTTGACATAAATTCACTCAATAAAAGAACTCACAGATATTTTATATTATTTACTGTATTACAGTCATATTAATATCAAATGGATCACTCTGCCATCTGCAAATTGGCAAAAAAATAATATAATCCATCACATTTTAGTCTACGTTGTGAATCCTGGCAGTTAAATAAGAGTGACATGCTCCATGTTTCAGTGCCCAAAAGAAATCCTTGTGGGTGATGTCCATTTATATGTTCAAGATTGGTTGTCCTCGGAAGGCTGACAGTAATTTTCCACGTCACCAAACACATACTTGAACTTTACAGGTGCTGTACACACCACAGTACGCAGACTGCCCTAGGCTTACTAGAAGTGGGGCAGGTCCTCCTTTTCGTCGTAGTGAACATCTGTCATTTATCCAATTCTTGCGCTGTACTTTAATACGTAAGTCACTGAGATACTTTATCCTAAAGAGCTTAGAATGAGCTAATTTCCCTTCGGCTAATTAGCACTGATGTCTTTAATTGGATGTTTATGTAAACACGGGCTCAGTGAGTCAATCCAAAACTTACAAATGAAAATAAGTTGAAGAATCTGGTGTCCAAAAGTGGCCAATCACACCACGACCATTACAGCTTTGTACAACTTCTCAATGATCAGAGTAGAGTTTTAAATTTGATGCAACCCCCACCCCTAAAACTATTTTTATTGTGCCACCATAGATCTTTGTGGCTACACACCTTTAAATATATAAATAAGTGTATTCTATATGTGGTGAGATGTCATAGTCTTAATAGATCCCTGAAGAAAAACATGTAAAAATAGAACAAGGGACAATTTGCTGCCCTAAAATCCTATCTTACTAGGCAGCTATGTTGCTTTTCCACATAGTAGGAATGGGAACAGTCACATGCATGCTATGGAAACAGAAATAAACAATAAAGTCTGATAAAAAATAGTTGGGTTGGATATTTTTAACTTTTTTCCATTATTTTTTTTTTTTTTTTACCAATGCAACAAAACTGTTTTATGAATAATAAATAATTACAAACAAGGCTCTGAAACTGACAAATAACACTGAATCAGTTCAAAAGATTTACCAGCATGATAAGAAGGAACAGTTGATTCTTACTTTCTGATAGCCAGTTTCAAAAGAAATGATACACATAAACAAAAGCCAAACTTTTTACTTAAACTATCCTTTCTAGGTCATGATAGTTGCAACTCTTTTAAAGTGTATTTATAAGCAGGGCAACTGTAGTGAACTTTCTATTGGATAGGACGGGTACCTCTAGGCAGTGCCGGGACAAGATTATCCAGTGCCCAGGGCAAAGATGCCAAACTGTGCCCCCCCCCCATTATGTGCAAGCTTATGAGCAGGAGGGGGAAAGTGAGCACAGCCTACACATCCTCTCGGCTCTCTCCTCTTCTCCTTGCTGTTTTCAGCTCTGGGCTGACAGCAGTAGTAATGCCGCTGTCAGCCTCCGCTCAGCCTTAAAGTAGAAGGAACTTGTGGCACCCCCATCCCTACAATACATGCTGAGCCCAGGGCAGCCGCCCCTTTTGCCCACCCTTTGTCCCAGCCCTGCCCCTAGGTGCCTTCTTAGCTAACTTTTAGGGGGGCTAGGTGGTTCAAAAACTTGTGGTGGTTTAATATATAAATAATTATTTCAGCTAGGGTGCTTGTCCTCATCTATAGTCAGGGCAACTGTGGAAAACCTTCTATTGGATGGTAGAATATTGTTCCTCTAGGTACTTTCCTAAAATGTTGAAGAAGGGCCAGATGGCTCAAAAACTTGTGGTGCTCTAATATGGCAAAAATAACTTCAGCAAGGGGGCTTGTCACCATCTATAGTCAGGTCAACTTTCTATTGAACAGAAGGTAGATGGGTAGGTACTTGTAAGTACTTAAAAAATTAAGAGGGACCAGAGAGCTAAAAAACCTTTGGTTAATATGCAAATAATGACTTCAGCTAGGGTGCTTGGACATTCCCCTCTTGTATCGCACATCTAGCAGTTGGTCAGTAAGACCACCCAAGACAATGAGGGGCTGTTGCGGAAGCATGGCAAGAACGAAAGTTGAGGTTAAGCACCACCTTCCTGGTTGAAGCCTTTATTGTAAAATTAGAGCTTTCTAGAGCTAACCAACCCAAAGGAAGCTATTTTAGGTTCCCTGTTTATAAGCGTAGATTTTAAAATATATCTAAACCCAAAAACTAAAATTATATATATAGCAGCTTGCCAGCTTTTTGGGGGGCTGTTTTCCTTTATTTTCCTGGTGATCTTGCCAGTAGGACACTTCTTGCCCTAGGGTGGCCAAGTTCACCCTAGCGCTGTATTTCTAGAGGAGCAGCATTGTCACCCTAGGCTGCTCTCTCATGATTTAAACCACAGAACATGTCCCGCTCTCTTCATCTCTAAGTGGGTTATTCTGTAGTTGAACTGTTGTAAGTGTACTGTTGAAGGTGAACTGGGCAGGGGTTTCAGAACATAACAGGCAGACAGCACAGAAAGTTATCAGCTCTCTGGGTTTATGGCAGGAATCAGGATATATATATATATATATATATATATATATATATATATATATATATATATATATATATATATATATATAGGTATTTATCAAATGGATATAACAAACCACTTTCAATTGTATAGTTAAAAGACCAAAAGTTTGACAATAAAATAAATTCATTGCTAGGGTTTATGTTCACCTTACAATTCAACACCCCAATAAATTTATAGCATTGCAAAATTCGTTCAACAAGTTGGTAACATTCTGTGGTTTGGCCACATACACTCTACAATCTGATATTACTATATGCTATGAGTTTTCTTGTATAAAGGTCTAGGTCTATTGTAAGTGGCAACTTTGCATTTCCTAAATTTAGAATTAAAGACTAAGAAAACTGGAATGTAAGACAGGAAAGATTGTAATGTGTGTGGCTAGAAAAGGATATTTTTTACATTTACCATTACATGACAGTAGAGAGTACTCTATATGTGATGTTTCTCCATGCAAGGACAATGGGAATTCAATTATTATGTCCCAAGAGCATTTTATATCATGTTCACTCTAGTATTTCCAATATGGAATCACATATATAGGTGTCTAAGAATCATGGCAAATTATTGGGCCTGGTAAAATTGCACACTGTCATGTGAGGCTGCATAAAGAATCATGCACCTCTTTCCTAGAGGTACGTGGAATGCCCTCTTTGTACAAGTTACCCATCTCTGTATAAATTAGCGTGTAGGTTATTACAGGTTGAAGTCAGATTATTTGTTGAATAAGCTGTGATAGGCCACTGTTAGTTTTGGGATAGTTCAAGATGCTCTGATTTCAGCTGTGCTTGGCACATAAAGTTCAAGTCTCAGAAGTTCATTGTCTTTTGATTCTTAGAGGCCACCTTAAAGAGTTTGGTCCAAACTTTACTCTTTAGATGGCTTGCCAAGGCTTGCCCATAGACTGAATGTGTTCCTTTGCTTTCATCCTGAGGGCTGCTATACTGGTGTTCCTTGGGTCTATCTCTTCCAGAGGGTACTTGTCTACAAAGTTGGTGCCACACTGGTAAGGAGGTGGTGGACCCATGGATCCCAACGGTTGAAGAGCATGACCAACAGGAGTGGTGTTCATGAATGGTGGTGGAGTGTAACTGCCAGGGAGGTTCTGTGGAGTGGTGACAAAGCCTGGCAGAGTTTGCAGGGCAGTAGTGTTGGACATGGGTGGAGAAAGCCAGGAATCAAGCTGAAGATTGCTACTGATGGTGCTCATGGCAGGCGGTTGCGGTGATCGGTTAAAAGACAGGATTGGGGAGTCTTGAAGCTTCATAGAAGTCACTTCAAGTTTCTCTTGTCGCCTCCATTTAGCTCTCCTATTCTGAAACCACACCTGTGAAAATAAAGATTATTCATATATCATTCATATTTTCTTATGACATAGAAACTGTCCTATATTTTTAAAAATACAAGTTCCAGTATGATCTACCAATAGCTTATAAAGTTTCCTGCATTTTAACATAACTTTCATTTTCATACATCCCTGATGAAGCTATGGGACCTCATGGTCTATAGGACATCATGCTGTGCCCAGTAACATCAGCTTTTCTTATTTATGGATACAAAGTATAGTCCTAGAAGGTGCAGAGGGCAAAGTAATTAGAGTTCTGATCTATAAAAAATGAAACTTTATGGCCATGTTTTAACTGTTTTTCGACAGATTATATAAGACTAGATTTCAAATTGATAAATATTTTTTTAAATTTTATCTATCGAAGTATGCAAAAAAAAAAAAAAAAAAAATTATGACAAAATTACCATATTTTCTATGGTAAGATTGTTAGGATAATTAATTCAATTAAAATAAACTGCATGTTGAAAATTGCAAATTGCAAAATTTCATTTTTTTGAATACACAGATTGGCATAGTTTCCCAGAGTCAAAATCCTTTTAAAATTGAGTTGGATGGTGCAAATTGGCACCATCCAACTCAATTGACATTGAGGCTATGTTTCCACTATTGCGTCCCCAAAGTCGCGCGATTTTGCCGCGATTTTTTACCGCGATTTTACCGCGACTTTTTACCGCGATTTGAAGCAATGCCTGTATCTATGGACCTCAAGTCGCATTAAAGTGGGACCAAAGTAGTGCAGGGACTACTTTGAAGTCGCTGCGACTTGAAGTCGCACAGATATGAACGGTACTCATTGGAAATCATGGGATACAATTTGTCATGCGACTTTTCAGTCCCAAGTCGCATGAAAAGTCGCACTAGTGGAAACAGAGCCTAAACTGGAAAGAGTTTAGTTGGTCAGTCTGTCAAGATTTGTAACAACCATGAAGAAGTTGGACCCAACAAGACAACCAATTTACATGTAATTAAAATGGATTATCCACAATTGTGTGTTAATTGACAAAACTGGATGAGCTAACCAATTTACAACTTTAGGGCCGTACACACGATCAGAAAATCAGAAGCAAAATTTCGTCCGATGAACGATCTGCTGATTTTCTGAGCATTAGTATGGTGCTTTCAGCAGCCGATTCCGAATTTTCGGATGACAAAAACTGGAATGCATGCTCTAAAAATTTTGTTGTACATGAACACAATGTTCCATTTTTCGTTCAATTAGGTTTTCGTCCAAAAAAAAAAAAAAATTAATAGGAGCCAAACTACGCATGCTCAGAAACAAAAGAACACATACAAAACAATTCAACACATTACATCACTTCGGAAGTTGAATTCTGTCGTACGAGAATTTTCAGATGTTAAGTAACCTCTTCACTTTCAATATCAGACTAGCAGCATACAAAAAACGGACGGAAATTTGTCCGATAATCTGATCGTGTGTACCCAGCTTTACTGTGTGTGGCCAACTTTAGAAACTTACTAATCAGTGAAGTCAGTGTGGTTGATTTGCTAATGTTAGTGAATAAGGCAAATCTGTGATCATTTAGAATACCCAATCATGTCTGAGGAAAAAATTGTTGTTCACCATATATGATGATACATTTGTCCCATTTGCAGTAAACTGATTGTTCAGTCCCTAAACAGCCCAATCTTGCAGCTCAGTTCAACAGGGACTAAATAATTCAATGGAACAAGTCTTCAAATCCAGGATTGTCCCTAAATAAAGGATGGGGCAATTACACAATTTACAAAACTCCTGGTATTACAATCTGCAGTATGCCTGTCAGAAGTATGAAAATTGTGTAAAATGTTATATTATTTTTTACCCATGGAAACCAACAAGATTCCTTCATTTATTATAAAACCAAAACTTTAAAAATGACAGTTGCTACTGGCAACAGAAAGTTTTTCATTTAGCAAACTTTGAAACATCAGATCTTAAGAGGTCATCCCTCCAAACCCCAAAAAACATAGAATGCTGGGATTTGTAGCTCTGCTACTCCACAGAATTGCCAATAAGATCTTGAACAAAAGTGCCAACCAATGTTGAAAAAAAAAAAAAAATATATATATATATATATGTGTGTGTGTGTGTGTGTGTATCTTATCAGAAAACTGAAGTGAACTTAGAGAATGAGGTACGGCTGTGATTCATTTAAATATCCAATCAGCTGCAAATTAAATTGATTTTTTTTTAAATTTTCCTTGCATATGATTAGTTTATTGAAGTGAACACACCTTCACCTTATTTACTAACTAAACTCTCCCATTTAACAAACCAACCTCCCTATTTACTCCAATTACTGCACGTCTACAGTATCTGACATTTTGCATTCCTTATAATTTGTCCATAACTGCACGTTTCCCAATTACACTTCAGATGCCCAATGTCAATGAGAAATTCTATTTATATCATATTTATGTATATACTATTATCACTATTCATTTTAGCATTTTGTTTTGCGTTTGTTGAGATGGGACCATCAGCAACACTCATACAGGTTTCACTTGTCTTTTAGAATCTTGTATATTCTGTCCATGTCCCTCCATTTACTACATTGTTTATTTGTGGTTCTATGTCTGGGTGCCCCCCATCCTGTACTATAATCTTACAGCTATCTGAGAAATATTACACTGACTACTATGTGGAAAATGTTTTACAGGTATGATATTTTGTCATTCTCTGTTTTTGTTTCTTATTATAAAATAAGCGAAAAGTTTATTTTGTTTTGTCTTTACTGATAATGTTCACATCCGAAATTCTGGTACGAAATAAATCACTTTTTTAGAAGTTATAAATCGTTTTTATACAATATTTGTATCGCCTATAAATGAAGACATTACCACTGACATAAACATGTAGTGGCATAAAATATAATCTGAGGAGTAAAAAGCTAACTAGAAAAAAATGATCGAGTTTAAATTAATGTGTCTAGTTTAAACAACAGATAATTGGTGTAAAATACATAGATATTATTATCCATATTATTGATATTACTATCGTCATCAGCAGCAAAGGGATGCTGTTGTTGTCATTATTATTATTACTGTCATCATAATAACAAGGATGGTATTATTAATAATAATAATAATAATAATAGTAATTTTTATGCTGTACTGATAGATAGTTTTAAGTAATAAATAAAATAAGAATTATTGTTGTTAGTGTAAAATAAATTCCTATTTCCTTGGCAGAAAAATACTGACACGAGAACAACTTTTTCCTGAAGTTAACTGTGGGTCATATATACGAAGGGATCACGTCCCCCTTCAATCACCTCTTCTCAAAGGAAAATAAATTAGTTTAGGTAATCTACCATTAGAATTGATGTACGTAATGCCCCTTATTAATTTATTTTGGTTGTTATCTAAATTCCCTGCGTTGTGTTTTTTTTTCTCAGTGTTGTAATTACTTCCTCTTGCAGAGCCATTGTGGGACTACAAGTCCCAGCAGGTCCTTCCAGATAGAAGGCTGAGGACACACTGGCCAATCGCTGAGGCTCCGGGTAACTTCTTGCAGTGAAGAAAAGACCCATAAATTGCCTTTGCAACTTTGTTGCAATCTACATATATCGTTCTAGCACAAATCACTCAACAGACCATCTGTCATGCATAACATTTGTTTTAGTAGGAGTTTACAAATATATTTTACAAACAGACTCTATTTATGCAGAGTTTTTTTTAACAGTTTTTGGTTATGAACCTTATTATGTCACTTTATTTTTCTGTAGGATGAATATCAGCTATTGGTAAAAATGTGTTAATAGAAATGGAAACTTTTTCATTCAGATCAACAACTTATGCTCACTTTAAACACCCAATCACAGGGGGAAGGATCAAAATAAATAGGCTCCTCTAAAAATATAGGAAGGAAGGGAGGGAGGAAAAGAAAGAAAGAAAGAAAGAAAGAAAGAAAGAAAGAAAGAAAGAAAGAAAGAAAGAAAGAAAGAAAGAAAGAAAGAAAGAAAGAAAGAAAGAAAGAAAGAAAGAATCATCCAAAGATGCATTAGGTCATGCAATACGCTTACTAGTATATTTTCTCACATCTTGTTCATTTATTTGTAATGTATCACTTTAATTCTTAATAGCTCAGGGGTTGATTTACTAAAACTGGCGAGTGCAAAATCTGGTGCAGCTGTGCATGGCAGCCAATCAGCTTCTAACTTCAGCTTGTTCAATTAAGCTTTGACAGATAAAAAAACTTCGGAAGCTGATTGGTTTCTATGCAGAGCTGCACCAGATTTTGCACTCTCCAGTATTAGTAAATCAACCCCCCAGTACTGCCCTCAGGAATCCCCAGCTGGTCATGTTTTCTAGATATGGTAGCACAATCATCCTACTGATTACTCAATACAGCTATGCAGCTACCTGGAAGTTCGAAAAACCTGCCCTGCCGGAGTCCCTTAAAGCAGCTCTGCTAAAAGTGAAGGGGAATGCTGGGGATGAAGATAACTGTACCCCTCCTTACCTGCACCCTGACTTCTGGCAGATTGACCTTCATGGCCAGCTCCTCCCGGCTGTACACATCGGGGTAATGGGACTTCTCGAAGGCCCTCTCCAGCTCATGTAGCTGGTAGGTGGTGAAAGTGGTTCGGTTCCTCCGGTGCTTCTTCTTCGGCTGGTCATCATCAGACTTGTCACCGTTACCGGCGGACAGCCCGGGGCTCAGGCACTCACTTGAGCTCTTACTGCAGTAAGCATCTAGGAATCAAATGATATTCATGTCAGTGGTTTCATGTAGCGCCAACAGATACTGTAGGGGAGTAAAATGAACTACCAGCCCACTCCCCGGGGGACTCACTGCTTGGGTTATATAGTTTCAATAGTTACTAGAACTCGTTCTAGTTCTTCAGAGACTAAACACTAATCTTAAAAAGATTACAAAAAAAAAACGAATAAAAGACAATATAATACCAAAGAAGACAACATAGCTACATAGAGCTAATATATTGTAATGTCTATAGCATAGTACAGCATAATTCATCCAACAAATGCTAAATATTTTTAATCAATTATGTATTAATGTATCAGGTTGTTACAATATTTGCAGAACAAGACTTCCCATATTGTATAAATAACAACAAAGTCATACTGTTGTTCATATCAATATAAAATAAACCCCACCAAAACATAGTGAGTAAACACAACACACCATACATGATATCAATATAGGATCACTATATGATATAAAATAAAATAATTTTGGCTATAATCTAGGGATAATCCTTACTATCTTGAGTTATCTTATATCTTGATATCAGAGTAAATTATTATATACACATATATGCAGCACCTACAGCCACAGTATAATAAATTAGAAAACAATCGGGTGTAATTCCGATTATAAACAATCACTTCAGGAAACTTTTTAGAGAGCTCCTAAAAACTGAACACTCAATGATTATATTTATAATATTTATGTTATAAATAGAGAGAACAATAGATAAACAAATCAAGAACAATAGATACAAAAAAGAGAGAATAATTCAAAGCAGTGCAATAGACACTTAAAGCTACAATGTATTATCAATTAATGAATAACATGAATACGATGTAGCATATTATGATATGTTCAAATGGGATGAGTATCTTCTAATTTCTATTCCTAATCTGTGGTTCCTAGTAAACTATGTATAACAAAACAAAAAGTGATAGGATAATGTGTGCTGCAATCAAATAAAACATTTTTATCTGTGCAAAGTCGCATCAACTTTAGACTCAGTGCACAAAACTATCATAGCAGGATAATTTTATATATAAATATATATATATATATACATATATATTATATATATATATATATATATATATATATATATATATATATATATATATATATATATATATATATATATATATATATATATATATAAACAGGATTTATATAGCGCCTACAGTATGTGTGTATAGTTTATATATATATATATATATATATATATATATATATATATATATATATATATATATATACCATTTAAATTTAAAAAAGTGACAGTTATAGTCCAATGAGGTTTGAAAATGAAAATCACGTGGTTTAAATTAAAGATTCTTATATTTGTGTAAAGCTTCATGAACTCAGCCTGAGTATTAAAATGAACTTTAGCATGATATGATCAAACTTTCAGCACGTTATTGAAACTATGAGCAGGATGGGAGTGAATACAAAAGTTACAAAAGTGATACTAACATAAAACAAATTTTAATAATTAGAAGAAGTCACATTCTTTGCCTTTTTGCCCCTTTTGTAACAGTCTGATAATACATTATGACGATGTAGCATTGTGGTCTATAAATAAAGTATTATGTAACATGATAACAGCACCATTGGAAGTATGATAAAATTGTACAATATGATGCAACCTATTACTACAATAAGGTGATATTATATAATACTGTCTATACTATGAAGTTGACAGAGACTTACCCCCATAGACATCCTCCTGTCTGTCCTCCAGCTGGTTCTGCTGGGGTTGTATCTCCTCAGCCATTTTGATCAAGCAATGTCTGGAAGCCCTTTTCTCAGCCTCCTTGCCATTCCTGGGACTGCCCTCTGCCTGGAAGGAGCTCAGGATACCGTCCTCTTTGGAAAATCCCAGAATGGCCTCAATGCTGTGAAATCTGGAGGTGTTCCCCACTGGACTCCTGACTAAGTGTCCAGACAGAGAGAAGCTCCCATCAGCCATCAGGGAAGGGCTGTGAAGATGCATTTCTCTTCCCTTGTCCTTTTATCTCCAGGGGGGTAAAAAAAAATATATGACTTGTCTTGTTCCTTTTCCAAATCAGAGCCCTCTACAAGTCCACTTCTGGGTTTAGGGCCAGTTCCAAGGCAGTGACAGGCGAGGCCACCTACAATGAGTTCTTTTTTTTTTAAAGAGACAGAATTCTGTCTGGTGCTAAAAATGGGAGACAATGCTTGGGAATTTTCAGATGGGCTCCCTGGCTGAAGAGGCTGCAAATCCCTAAGAAAGGCTGAATCCTCTAAGCCGGCTGTGTGTGTTTGTCAGCTCCTTCTGCCTGAGTTCTTGGTGAGTGTCTGTCCTTGAAGAGCCCAGGATCAGACTCTGACAACCTCTCAGGAAGGAGTGTCTCACAGCCCCAGATTGCACAAGACTTTTAAAGTAATTTTGTTCTTTGTGGCTGAGTCAGCTGCCCCTGCTGTGCCATCCAAAGCTGTCACATCACCATGAAATGAGGCTTTTGTCTTTTTGGGGCCAGTACCTGCATGAGATGATGCTCTTTGAAGCCCCGCCCTACCCCCCCCCCCCCCTTCCCGGGCCAGCAGAATGAGAGTGCCTAGTTCCTTCTGCCACTCAATCTGTATAACCCCACCAGACAGCTCCTGTCCTGACAGGGTCCGTGTTCATTTAATAGGTTGCCGCTTTGCAGGGTTAGCTAGCTGGGCATTTGCGCTAATTGAGCAGAGCCCACGGGCTGACAGATGTCTCTGGGCAATTATCAAAATGGTTTATCAATTATAAATGGGATTTATTAACATAATCAGATTGAGCCCATAAAACAGCTTGTTTTCACACAGTCTGCTAATAAGGCTGGCAGTTAATTTAGTACATACACTTTAAATGATTCCACTGTTGGCTGGCCATTGGGCTAAACTTCTATGTATTGTTTTCCTAAACTGCTATACTACTATGTATTGTTTGATAATATGTTTTTTATAATATATATATATATAGAGAGAGAGATCTATCTATCTATCTATCTATCTATCTATCTATCTATCTATCTATCTATCTATCTATCTATCTATCTATCTATCTATATTTATTATGATTATTATTATTATGATGATGATGTATTGTTGGGCTAAACTGCTATATATATATATATATATATATATATATATATATATATATATATATATATATATATATATATATATATATTTTTTTTTTTTACACACATATAAAATTATTATGTATTGTTGGGCTAAACTGCTATAAATACATACACATGGATCTTTATAAATATCTATATCATACAGACATACACAGTATGTCCATCTTTCTTTCTATCGATCTATCTATCTATCATTTAAAGCATACCTTTAACACTCAACTACATATATACAATTATTACTATGTATTGTGGGCTAAGCTACTATAATACCTATTGTTAAATAATATATTTTATATACTATATATATCAGAAAGCATACCCTTAACACTAAAGTATATACCATTATTTTCTGATTTGGAATACTATCTATCTATCTATCTATCTATCTATCTATCTATCTATCTATCTATCTATCTATCTATCTATCTATCTATCTATCTATCTATCTATCTAGATAGAGATGATACATTCCGCGTTATACAGTTTTGGAACACTGAATATTTTTTCGACTTTTCAATCCATCTTATTATGTTATCAGAATATGGCATTACAGTTTTTAGAGTGATTCATTCTTGCTCTATATTAGTCTGAGATTGGATCCAAAGTGGTCACCCTGGTATACTATATCCCCCTACACATGTTAATCTGTGTGCCCAGAGGTGCCTCTGGTCTATAAGGACCATAGAAAGCACCCCTGGTGTATACAAAGTGATGGAAGGAGATCATAAGCGTTTTCAAATAAAACATAATAATTATATTCACCCAGGAAACTTCCCTAGTAAAATAAGCTTGTTATGAATCCCGAATCCCCAACAGTTTGCAGCAAGTTCTTCGGGGCTGGCAGAGGGATGTGTGAGAATGGAATGGCATGCTGATTAGAATGAGACACATATCCAGATATGCTGTAGATATTGTTAAAGTGATAATGGTAACGAGACAATAGACAGCTGGGAGTTGTTCGTTTTAATTATTTTAAATCTATCTAGTTAACAGAAACTGAAGGTCACCTGTAGAAGTAGCAATGGCTTTGGATCCCATACCAAGCTTTACTAACTGATGAATGAATGAAGTCGCTTTCACAACACCCTTAAACGTATTCTGTGCACTAACCTCAAACAAGGATACTTCAATGTATACATTGGTTTTATAATGAACATGAAGAAAGAAGGTAGCAGTGCCAAAGAAATGGGATTACAGGATTGGATGGCTTTTGGACAGTTTATGTAAGGATCATAAGTTTGGTAGCTGTTATAGAGACATTGAAGGGCATGCAGTCAAAGACTCAATGGATGGATAGATGGATTGGATAGATGGATCGGATGGATGGATCTTTGAAGGACAGATGGATGGGATGGCTGGCCATCAGGAAGATGGCAGATAGGTGGAAGGATGGAAAGAAGGGCTGACAGATAGATGGGTGGGTATGGCATAGATTGGGTAGATAGTTGCAATAGTAGACAAACGCACAGGCAGAAGGATGGACAGGTAAAAATAGGCAAGGATAGATAGATAGATAGATAGATAGATAGATAGATAGATAGATAGATAGATAGATAGATAGATAGATAGATAGATAGATAGATAGAGCTCTCAACCCAGAAATTGAGCATTTTATGGACAGCACATGGTAGAAGGGTTTATGTTGGAAAGCTCCAGGTCTGCTAATCAGATTGTTTTGGTCTTTATGCAGATGTCATGATCAATGGAAAACTAAACAAATCTGAACCTATGTATGTGTAAATGACAGGAGCTAAACAATAAATTGAGACAGGGTCCATACCCTGGAATCCAGGTCTGAATGCAAACAATACCCAGAATTCTCTATTCTTTCTTTTTCTTTCATACAATATGATTGGTAAAAAGCTGGTGCTCACAACTGTTCAATGATCTGTTCCTGGGTCACTGAAGCAGAACAATGAAAAATGCAGAAATCAGACTTATTTTGAAAAATATTCAACCCATGCTTTAAAAAATATTACAATGTTTTATTTTTTTAAATGATTCAAAAAAGCCATATTTAACCAAAAATATTGCATGTTCATTAATTCTTAGATGTGGTGCCTGCATTAGCTGTCCTTTTAGCCCTCTTTTTTTTACAGCCAGTAAATATGTTATTCTGTAACTTCCCCTACCTGGCCTATCTGTGCAGCCTAAGTGGCCTTTGGAGGGTTGAGACAAACCATTTAGCACTGACAGGGGTGCTTACATAGGTGTGCGCAGCTTATTGCATTATCATCCTAAAACATCCCCCTGTGTGTGCCCGCAGCAGAAACCAGTGGGAGAGGAGAGGAGGAAAGCCGGAAGTGCTGTTGGGGAAATAGGGGGGGGGGGAGGGCAATAGGGGGAATCTGTGCTGCACAGAGTGATTAGGGTGTGCCTGGGCACACCTGGCACACCCTGTGCGCACGCCTATGTGTGCTTACAATGGTCAGCTTTTCTTAATATATGTAAACACCTTTGTAAACAACTGTTCCTGCCTAAAAAGTGCTTGTTGGAGCTCTGTTTTAATTTGTTAGTCAAATTCAACGAACACTATCTTCTCCCCAGACTGACAAAGCTGGCGTCCAAGGTTGTCTCTGTTGCTCCTCCATCCAGAGTGGAGACAAGGCCCCTTTCATATGGGCAGACCGATCAGACCCTCCAGTCTGCTCTATGGAGTGGTGGGTGTCAAGAAGACATGTGTCCTTTGACACACGGCAACATCTGATTTGTTTCTATTCGCTATAAAACAGACAGATTCCCCATCCGTTTGGCAGATCAGATGGCAGTTGGGTGTAAACGGAAGTTTACAGCCAACCGCCCATTGAGAAGAGCGGCTGTGTCTGTGTCCGCCTGCATTCATTTTCGTAAAGCTGCATTGTTGTATGAAATGCATGTCTATGTGATACATTTTACTACTCTTCTTTTTCAATGTTTTATAAAATAAAATTTTGATATATTTTATATTTTGTGATAATCTGATTTTTTTGGCACCTTAAAAGTCCCTCTTTCTCTCTTCAAATTGTCTTCCAATTGGAATGCCGTGCTTTTTTTGGCCCTTCACTGCCCAATCCCCAAATTTCGGAAAGCTAAAGTTGATTGTGCAAAGATTGTAACGTGTATAGTGATTTTAAGACAGATGGTACTACCTCCGGAAGACTTAACCCCTTCATGACCAGGCCATTTTTTGCTTTTTGGCACTGCGTTACTTTAACTGACAATCATGCAATGACATACACCAATGAAATTTATATAATTTCTTTCCCACAAATAGAGCTTTCTTTTGGTGGTATTTGATCACCACGGGGATTTTTTATTTTTAAAAAATGTATATATTTTCCTTACTTTCTGCTATAAAACACTTCCAATAAAAAAATAATCAAATTTATTCATAAATTTAGGCCAATATGTATTCTGCTACATATTTTTGGCGTGTACAAACTATGGTATATATACTGGAATTTTTATTTATTTATTTATTTATTTATTTGTATACTAGTAATGGCAGCGGTTAGTGACTTATAGCAGGACTGTGATAATATGATGGGCGATCTGACACTTTTGACACTTTGTGGGAACCAGTGACACTAATACAGTGATCAGTGCTAAAAGGATACACTCTTACTGTACTAATGACACTGGCTGGGAAGGGGCTTAGCTCCCAACTGTCCCTGATTTCGAGGGACTGTCTCTGATTTGGAGCAATGTCCCTCTGTCCCTCATTCCTCCTCATTTGTCCCTCATTTTTGTCTGATCTATATAGTTGTATATAAAATGCACTTTTTATCTATCAAAAAAGTGTTTTCCAGCGTTAAACCTTTCATCTGATTTCTAAATTGCTGCATTTGTAAATTCCAAAAGCCAATATAAAGGAATAGTAGTGGTAAAAAAAAGCACTTGTGGGTTTAACCAATCTTGTTTATTTGCACAATTCTCCTTTAAGGGGGCGTGGCAAGGGGTGTGTCCTATGCCTGCATACTTTTGCTGATAGGTGTCCCTCATTCCCATCTCAAAAAGTTGGGCGGTATGGGAAGGGGTTAAACATTCGGGGGCAACCAAGGGGTTAAATGTGTGCCTAACAGTGCTTGGTGCATTCACTGTGAGCTGTTTTTACAAAGGGATGTGCCGTTTTTTCCCCTACTTTACAGGGAAACAAAAACTGGCACATCCCCGGCCCGCTGACAGGACAGAGCTCTGTATTGTTCACATTCATAGAGCTCTGTCCTGTCATCCTCTTCTCTGATCAGTGTGTGTCAATCATTGGCTGATACCCACTGATCAGCTTGTGCTGTGACAGCCCAGCCAACGCGCCCCCTACCCGGAAGTGCTGGACCACATACTAGATACATGATCCAGCACCAGACAGCCAATCTGCCACTGTACTCCTACATGAGGCAGTCAGTTAATACCACTTTAAGTTTTTTTGTGGGCAGTGGGATCTAAGGTGAGCAGGAGAGCAACTATATTACCAAATGAGCTAGTCGGCAAATCCAGTATAATTCATGGAATCGGGACAGCCAAGCTATTTCATGACCATCCTATTCATGTACAACTAAGAAAGGTCATCATCGCAGGGAGGTAACTTCCAGGGACGACTGAGCTAGAGGACAAAGGGGCAATTGCCCCCCCCCCCACCTCATCCCCAGATCAGTAAAAATCAAACAAGGTGGGGCTGGAGACCCTTAGCAGAGATATTTTCCCATCCAGACCTCAATCAGTGTGGGACCTGCACTCAGTGAGCGATGCTGGATGTTATGTAGCTCTCTGCTCCCTTTTCACAATGTGATCTTCCAGCATGGGCTTCCTTTGCAGCATGATTTGTGATCGAATGTAAGGAGCTGCAAAGGAAAGGCAATGCTGATATAATGCAAAGTGAGAATTCTGTTGTGGACATTAGCTAAGGAAAGTTGAATGACAAGGATAGAGTTGGGCGAACAGTTCGAACTGAGCAAAAGTTCGGCCCGAACATCACCTGTTCTCCCATTTGGGGAAGACCAGAATTTGCGCGGCGCTTGGTGGGATGTTCGCCCGCCGAGTGCCCCACAATGCACTGCGCGCTTCAAAGTGCACAGCTGGGCCAGGAAACTGGCTGCTGCGTCCTTAACAGCAGATGAGTCATCAGCTGTTAACGGGCTTCCCCGCTGACAGCTGAATGAAAAAGAAAAAACATTGCCAGCAATAGAAAACTGTGAAAATAAATTAAAAAAGAAACGGAGTGGGGTCCCCCCAATATCCATACCAGACCCTTTTCCGAGCATGCAGCTTGGCAGGACAGGAAATGGGGGGGGGGGGCAAGCAAGCTTTAGGGCAGGGGCATTGTAAATGATCACCTTGTAAAACAACCCATTAAGTTTAAAATAGAAATGAAAAGCAAACCTTTATATAAGTGTTCACATTCCCTCTGTTTTCAGATGCATAATAGCTGGGGGGAGGAGAAGCCACAGCACACTAAGCTTAACAGTGAATGGCTGTTGTGTGATCTGGAGCAATGTCCCTCTGTCCCTCATTCCTCCTCATTTGTCCCTCATTTTTGTCTGATCTATATAGTTGTATATAAAATGCACTTTTTATCTATCAAAACGTGTTTTCCAGTGCTATACCTTTCATCGGATTTCTAAAATTGCTGCATTTGTAAATTCCAAAAGCCAATATAAAGGAATAGTAGTGGTAAAAAAAAAGCACTTGTGGGTTTAACCAATCTTGTTTTTGTGCACAATTCTCCTTTAAGGGGGCGTGGCAAGGGGTATGTCCTATGCCTGCATACTTTTGCTGATAGGTGTCCCTCATTCCCATCTCAAAAAGTTGGGAGGTATGGGAAGGAGTTAAACATTCGGGGGCGATCAAGGGGTTAAATGTGTGCCTTACAGTGCTTGGTGCATTCACTGTGAGCTGTTTTTACAAAGGGATGTGCGTTTTTTTTCCCTGCTTTAGAGAAAAAAAAAGAGAAAAAACATTGTCGGCAATAGAAAACAGTGAAAAAATAATTAAAAAAGAAACAGAGTGGTGTCCCCCCCCAATATCTATGCCAGACCCTTATCCGAGCATGCAGCCTGGCAGGACAGGTAATGGGGGGGACAAGCAAGCTTTAGGGCAGGGGCGTTATAAATGATCATCATAGATATAAAAAAAAAAAACATAATTTTTTTTCCCTTTTATATAAGTATATATAAGTTATATACTATATAAGTATATATAAGTTTATATACTGTTTTCAGGTGCATAATAGCTGGGGGGAGGAAAAGCCACAGTAAACTGAGCTTCCCAGTGAATGGCTATTGTGTGGGTACATGTCAGGACCTGATCATTGGAGGAGAGCAGGCTGAGTTCTTAGCATAGCTAGAGAACTGACCAATATGTGCTCTCATGCCTAGTGTGGTCATTTTTTAATTGGAAATCAGAGGGACTGGCAGGAACGCCGTGGATTTCACATAAAGGAAGCAATAAAAAGAGAACAGGATACTTTCCTGAACAAGTAGATGGTACAGCAGTCACATATCAGAAATATGAAGTTACATAGTAGGTGAGGTTAAAAAAAGACACAAGTTCATCAAGTCCAACCTATGTGTGTGATTATGTGTCAGTATTACATTATATATCCCTGTATGTTGCAGTCGTTCAGGTGCTTATCCAATAGTTTTTTTAAACTATCGATGCCCCCCGCTGAGACCACCACCTGTGTAAGGGAATTCCACATCCTTGCCGCTCTTACAGTAAAGAACCCTCTACATAGTTTAAGGTTAAACCTCTTTTCTTGTGTGTCTTGTTAAACTCCCTTCCGCAAAAAAGTTTTATCCCTATTGTGGGGTCACCAGTACGGTATTTATAAATTGAAATCATATCCCCTCTCAAGCGTCTCTTCTCCAGAGAGAATAAGTTCAGTGCTCGCAACCTTTCTTCATAACTAAGATCCTCCAGACCCTTTATTAGCTTTGTTGCCCTTCTTTGTACTCGCTCCTTTTCCAGTACATCCATCCTGAGGACTGGTGCACAGAACTGGACAGCATACTCCAGGTGCGGCTGGACCAGAGTCTTGTAGAGCGGGAGAATTATCGTTTTATCTCTTGCGTTGATCCACCTTTTAATGCATGCCAATATTCTGTTTGCTTTGTTAGCAGCACCTTGGCATTGCATGCCATTGCTGAGCCTATCATCTACTAGGACCCCCAGGTCCTTTTCCATCCTAGATTCCCCCAGAGGTTCTCCCCCTAGCTTATAGATTGCATTCATATTGTTGCCACCCAAATGCATTATTTAACATTTTTCTACATTAAACCTCATTTTCCATGTAGTTGCCCACCCCAATAATTTGTTCAGATCTTCATGCAAGGTTTCCACATCCTGAGTAGAAGTTATTGCCCTGCTTAGCTTAGTATCATCCACAAATACAGAGATCAAACTGTTTACCCCATCCTCCAGGTCGTTTATGAAAAAATTAAATAGGATTGGTCCCAGCACAAAACCCTGGGGGACCCCACTACCCACCCCTGACCATTCTGAGTACTCCCCATTTATCACCACCGTCTGAACTCGCCCTTGTAGCCAGTTTTCAATCCATGTACTCACCCTATGGTCCATGCCAGAGGACCTTATTTTGCACAGTAAACGTTTATGGGGAACTGTGTCAAATGCTTTTGCAAAATCCAGATACACCATGTCTACAGGCCTTCCTTTATCTAGATGGCAACTCACCTCCTCATAGAAGGTTGATAGATCGGTTTGGCAATAACGATTCTTCTTGAATCCATGCTGATTACTGTTAATGATACCGTTTTCATTACTAAAATCTTGTATATAGTCCCTTATCGTCCCCTCCAAGAGTTTACATACTATTGATGTTAGGCCAACTGGTCTGTAATTCCCAGGGATGTATTTTGGGCCCTTTTTAAATATTGGTGCTACATTGGTTTTTCTCCAATCCGCTGGTACCATTCCAGTCAGTAGGGTGAGTGTTGGGGTAACAAACGCTTTAAAGTGGTGGCTCGCTTGCAAAAGCATGATACAGTATACTTACCTTTCTGGCGGCCCATGTATTGAAAACCCACTGCTTGTCTGCTCCCCAGCTGCTCTTTGTATTTTACACTTTGGAGTGTGTGGAGAATTTGTTCCCCCCACCAGCCTCTGTGGTTCCTTCCGTCCGCTCAGACTTCGCTACAGGAACCCATCTAACTACAGGAACTCCTCTAACCATTTGAATACTTGTAGCAGCTGGGGAGTACAGAAGTGGCAGATGTCCAATACATAGGCCAATGGAAAGGTGAGTATATACAGTACATGCTTCATTTACAGCTGAGCTTCGGTTAAGGACTCACTTTAAGGACAACACCCACGTTCCACCATTCCCACCAATTGATGTGGTACCACAACACACTTTGTGTGGTACACATTCTTTACCCTCAGTAACCTGTCCTCATTATCATTTTAGCTCACAAGAAGTGGAAAGGACTAATTTCCGGTGAGATCAACAGGTATGTTCTGTACTTGCTGAAAAATTTCTTAGCTTAAAAAAAAGAAACCTAGTGCAGTCATTACATCTAAGGAATGGAATGTTGCAAAACATAGCATTTTTTCTTGGGTCTAGATATGCTTTAACCACTTCAGCCACGGACCATTTGGCTGGCCAAAGACCAGAGCACTTTTTGCGATTCGGCACTGCATCGCTTTAACTGACAATTGCGCGGTCGTGCAACGTGGCTCCCAAACAAAACTAACGTCCTTTTTTTCCCACAAATAGAACTTTCTTTTGGTGGTATTTGATCACCTCTGCGGTTTTTATTTTTTGCGCTATAAACAAAAAAAGAGCGACAATTTTGAAAAAAACGCATTTTTTTAAACTTTTTGCTATAATAAATATCCCCAAAAAATATATAAAAAAACATTTTTTTTCCCTCAGTTTAGGCTGATACGTATTCTTCTACATATTTTTGGTAAAAAAAAAAATCGCAATAAGCGTTTATTGATTTGCGCAAAAGTTATAGCGTCTACAAAATAGGGGATAGTTTTATGGCATTCTTATTAATAATTTTTTTTTTTACTAGTAATTCCGGCGATCAGCAATTTTTATCGTGACTGCGACATTATGGGCTAATTTTTTTTTGCTTTTCTTTTTAAATAACTTGAGCTCTGCTTTGCACCAATATCAGTTGTTTACTTGCAATCTTCATGGTACTGTATTTCATTAGAAAGAAAAGATGCAACTCACATTTCCCATAGTAAAATAATCTTTAGAGAGATGCCTCAAATGCATGGTTGTCATGGTGCATCTGAGAATTTTGACACATTTTTGGGACCATTCACATTTATACATTTACATTTATGCGATCAGTGCGATTAAAAAATGCATTGATTACTGTGTAAATGTGACTGGCAGTGAAGGGGTTAACACTAGGTGGCGCTGTAGGGGTTAAGTGTGTCTCTAGGGAGTGATTCTAACTGTGGTGGGGGAGGGGCTGTGTGTGACACATCACTGATCACCGCTCCCGATTACAGGGAGCTATGATCAGTGACAGTGTAACTAGGCAGAACGGGGAAATGCTTGTTTACATTAGCATTTCCCCATTCTACCTCCCTGTGAGACGATCGCGGGTATCCCCGCGAACATCGAGTCCGCGGGACCTGCGATTCTACTCACAGAGCTCGCGAAGGGTTCGTGCAATGGCACAACGGCAAATTTAAAGGGACGTACAGGTACGCCCATTTGTGCAGCCGTGCCATTCTGTCGACGTATATCTACATGCGGCGGTCGGGAACCAGTTAAAGCAGGTGTGCTTAACCTTTTGAAGAGCGAGGGCCACTTAAGTGATTTGGTAACCGGGCGAGAGCCACAATGAAATGAAATGGTTTAGAATTTCGAATTTATCTAGAATAGCATAATTAATATTTTCCTCCTGCAGCCGCTGAATGCCGGTTCGAGGAAGAGGAGGAGAAGCAAATATCACTCCACCTGGGACAGAAACTGGCGCTAGAGAAGAAGCATCGGCTTATGTGGCTCATGCTCTCCCCTGTTTCCTCCGCTGCCGGCTCGATGAACTCTAATGCTCTGGTATGGCGAGTCAGCAAGCCCTGATCGTGATCAATGGGTTGCCAACTCCGGGCATACGCTTCCCTGGATTTAGGTCGTGGGCCACATCAAATGGCTCTGAGGGCCACATATGGTCCATGGGCCACAGATTAAGCACCCCTGCTTTAAAGTGTCTACATAGAAAAAAACTTCTTTTTTTAGTTTTAGATACATTAGGAAACAGACCCTCAAACATGTTTTTAATGCTATGTCCCCTTCTTCTAGTACTGGTGACCATTGTCACTGAATAAAAATTCAGAGCTGTACACAGAACAGGAGGTAAAGGGAACTTGTTCAATGGGGACATCTGTTCTAGGAATAGCTGTCTAAGAAGGGAATTGCGCTCAGTTTGGGAGATTTCCTCTAACCTTCTGTTAAGTTTCTTCGAAAGGAAAGAAAGTGAAATTTCCCCAGTGGTACACAAAAAAAAAGTGACCAGGCAGAGTTTTTAACCTTTCTCTAGTCTATCCAAAAAAAAAAAAACTGATTACCCTGAGCATAAAGCTTGCTTTGTATATTTCACATAGTTTGGAGTTATGTAAAGATTGTAGAGGAGGACCTATTGGATGCCATTTAAGAAACGTTGCACCATGACAACCATGCATTTGAGGTTCTCTCTAAAGATTATTTCACTATGGGAAATGTGAGTTGCATCTTTTCTTTCTAATGAAATACAGTACCATGAAGATTGCAAGAAAACAACTGATATTGGTGCAAAGCAGAGCTCAAGTTATTTAAAAAAAAAAAAAGTAAAAAAAAATTAGCCCATAAGTTGTAAATGAAAAAAACAGCTTTCTCTGCAATCTGCCTCTGTCCCCTGCAGAAAGCCCACCTGACACCAACATGGCAGCATACATGTAATGATGGATTTAGAGCACATGTATGCTGCCATTGATTGTCGTCAGGAAAGGAAAATTACGGTAAGTATTTGATACAATTTTCCATTTTCTAAAAACTTCTCTTCTTCTGGGTTGAATGATGGCTTGCCATATTCAGTCCATTTCCTGTGAGAGCAGAGTGCCATGGACACCCTCCCTGGGAAGGTGGAGCAATGCATCATTATGCTGGCCTGGGCCCACTGAGTGACACACTTACATCACTAAATAAACATTGGTCAGTGCAGGATGTGCAAAAAGATCTGAACAAATGAATGGGGTGGGCAACTACCGGTACATGGTAAATGAGGTTTAATGTAGAAACGTGTAAAATAGGGCATTTGGGTGGCAAAAATATGAATGCAATCTATACACTGGGGGGGAGAACCTCTGGGGGAATCTAGGATGGAAAAGGACCTGGGGGTCCTAGTAGATGATGGGCTCAGCAATGGCATGCAATGCCAAGCTGCTGCTAACAAAGCAAACAGAATATTGGCATTAAAAAGGGGATTAATAATTCCAGAGATAAAACGATAATTCTCCCGCTCTACAAGACTCTGGTCCGGCCGCACCTAGAGTATGCTGTCCAGTTCTGGGCAGTCCTCAGGAAGGATGTACTGGAAATGGAACAAGTACAAAGAAGGGCAACAAAGCTAATAAAGGGTCTGGAGTATATTAGTTATGAGGAAAGGTTGCGAGCACTGAACTTATTCTCTCTGGTGAAGAGACGCTTGAGAGGGGATATGATTTCAATATACAAATACCGTACTGGTGACCCCACAATAGGGATGAAACTTTTTTGCAGAAGGGAGTTTAACAAGACTCGTGGCCACTCATTAAAATTAGAAGAAAAGAGGTTTAATCTTAAACGACGTAGAGGGTTCTTTACTGTAAGAGCGGCAAGGATGTGGAATTCCCTTCTACAGGCGGTGGTCTCAGCGGGGAGCATCGATGGTTTCAAGAAACTATTAGATAAGCACCTGAACGACCGCAACACACAGGGATATACAATTTAATACTGACATAAAATCACACACATAGGTTGGACTTGATGGACTTGTGTCTTTTTTCAACCTCACCTACTATGTAACTATGTAACTATGAGTACAACTCTCTGTCACCACCAACAGAGAAGAATAAGAAGGAATTGCAATGTGCAATGTCCCTTAAGCAGCCAGAAGATTCTTAGAAAAAATGTATATATACTGTGTGGAGATATATCTATATCTATATCTATCTATCTATCTATCTATCTATCTATCTATCTATCTATCTATCTATCTATCTATCTATCTATCTATCTATCTATCTATCTATCTATCTATCTATCTATCTATCTATATATATATATATATATATATATATATATATATATATATATATATATATATATCGCCACACAGTATATACTATATATATATATTGAATATATATAGAGAGTATATATAATTATACTGTATATACTATATATTGTAACAGGATGCCAGGAATGGGTCCTGGATGGGACAACTTGAATGTAATTTTGGAGTATTCAGGGGTTCTCACCCAAAAAGGGTAAGGGGTTTTGGGGTATACTGGTTGGAGAAGAGAGGGGACCTGAAATTCGAAGACTCAGAGAGACGTTGGGTGGGAAAGAGCCTTCCAACCCTGATTACTTTGGTCCTGAAAAGGTTCATCTGTCTGCAGGAGGTAGAGGAAACAGCCAGCAGTTGTCTGTGAGGTGTATGGTGGACCAGCAACAGTTGTGAGAGGACTGTAGGTTGTTGATCAGCTAAGACCCTGCTAGGTTCTTGCAACCTTTCTGAACCCTGGGACTTTAAAAAATAACCCTGTTAAGGGACAAATGTTACTGTCAGTGAGCCATAATTTATTTTTGGCGTGTCAGACGTTGATGGACTATTTTGTTGTTTTTGCCATACTGAGGATAAGTAGTTTCCTGTTTTGGAAAATAAAAGGACTATTTGATTTACATATATATATATATATTTATATATTAAGTGTAGAGGAGGAGCTCAAAGAGCTTGGCCCTTAAAACTGGAGTTTTGCTTTATATCTGGAGTATACATGGAGAGCATAAAAAGTGGAGTCAGCATAGAAGGGTATATCCTATTGAAAAACCTTTTCAAAGATAAAGTTGTCCACTCTTGTAATTAGTATTTACTTCTACATTGTATTCAAAGGGAAACTGTAATGTGTTTGGGTCAGTTTATTTAATTTTTTATTTTTTTTTTGCATTATTACTTATCATGATGTAGCAATTGGTTGGCAGTTTGGTCCCAAAGTTAAATAATGTCCAGTTCAGATAGATTGAAGGAGGAGAAAATTAAAGAAGATGTGCCTTCATTTTATGCTGTATAACCAGTAGAATGTGATGACCCCCATCTATTTACAATCGACTAAGGTAGAAGAATACAACAGCAGAGGCCAGAGGTGCCAAGGACGCGGGAAAAAATATTTAGGTGTCTTTTGTGTTGGATTTAACACTCCTGATTATTGCCATTGTGTAGACCCTTGGAGCTTACAGCTGGGGGGGCCATTGTTGGGCTCAGTGAGCCTTTCTCAATAAAATCAATTTATTTGGTTTGTGTGACTGTTAATCTGCTCCCTCGTGTCACCATTATCCTTTGACTGTTCTGAGATGTTGTCACCTTATTGTAACGACTTAATACCCAACCGAGCCAAACAAAACGCACATAAATGGATATATAAATAACACAGATAGAGGTTAAGCTGCTTATTTGAAAGTACAGATATTGAAAGATCATATTTCTACAATATATAAGGAAAATTGCCACAGGGCTGCTTGACTTTCATCCTCAGCACGTGCAGCTTTTGACTATGCTACATGCATCAAATGTACCCATTTATCACAATGCTGCACCATGCACGGACTGAATACGTACATCTATATGCTGGATACAGACAGTAGAGGTTTCCAGAAAAAAAAAACAGCTACACAGTTTGCCCAACCTTGAAACCATTGTACCATCTTTGGGACCCACAAGTTGCAAATTATTTTATTTTTTCTCTAGAGAAGTATGAATTGATTTTTACTTAATTAATTTTGTTGTCACCAAAATTACACAAAGTGGAAACTCTCAATTTTGCTCTTTGAGCTGCTAAAATCTGCACGGGAAAAGCCTTTTATGATTTTTCTTTTGTTTAAAGGTTGTTTTTTTCACTGATTTTTTTATTTTATTTTATGAAAAAAAAAACATTAATAATAAAAACTAATGAGGGGGTACTTTTGGCACATGAACAGGTTGAGGATAATTAAAGGAGATTCCCTAACCCTCAGGATCAAAAAATAGCTCCAATGTTATCCAGCTGAATTAACCCGACAAGTATAACAAGTGATATAACAAAATACAATATCGCGCTGTTGACACTTATAAAATAAAAACAATAAAAAAAAAATAATAATAAAAAAACAATAAGCAGCCACTAGAAGTGAGCTACACACAGATGCTAAATATAAAAAAATGTAGCAGCGCTAAATCACAAAAAGGAATGAATAGAAATATTATAGGTATTAACCAAAAAATTATATGAATAATCCAAAACCAATTAATCCGTGAAAAAAAAAAATATATATAAAAAAGTCCAAGGTGTATAAAAATAAAAAAAAAGACAGTTTATAATAAGGTGTAGGTAGAACTCTTCTACTGTGAATTGAATCACAACCAAATTCCGCGAAACAAATAATTAAATGAGCTGAAAAAGTGATGATTCCTCCACCACAACCAAAATGTGAACACCACAAAAAATGCACGTTTACCATGTGGCAAGCTAGATAAGCCTGTGACCAAGAACCCGGTCAGGGCCTTTATCCAAATATATGAACCGGTGCCTCCAAATGATTCAAGAAACGTGGCCAGTAAAACAGTACGGATCGCCAGATCAGGAAGGTTCCCACAAGGTGGTCAGATGTTACCCGGATGTTACCCGGAATAAAAAGGGATTCACCATAGCATAATTCCAATGAGATATCATTTACTAAAGTATTAAAAGTTACACTTACAATATGAAGGTTAAAAAGTAGCAAAATAGCCGGCCGGCTGTGCAAAACGCCTGTCCGCTTAGACACCTGCACGCGATGACGTCAGCATGTCAGCTTCTCCCTGGAAGGATTATTATAAATATATTATTATTATTAATATTATTATATTAGGGCGTGGCCGGCATGGCGAACTGAGCAGACGTGTTCCCTGTGAGCTCCTGGAGTTTTCTCTACAAATTATCCGTATAGCTTAACTGTGTTCACCGGAGGGTCCCTAAGCATCTGGATGCCTGCCAGAACTCCCAGCGGGCAAAAGCGGGGTAAGAAACGGAAATTTCCCCCAAACATATCTGAGGAAACTGGCCCGGTCCCTTGCGCTCAGAGATCTCCTGTACACCATACAAACATGGCGTCGCAAACAGACCACGAGGCGGACCCTTCTACAATTCCCCCGGGATTACCAGACATCATGGCTGCTATTACCTCTTGCCAATCTGCCATCACCACTTGTCACTTAACGCTGGCTTCTAAGATAGAAGAAGTCCAACTTGATGTGGGCTTATTGAGGCAAGATTTGGACAAGATTCGGTCCAGAGTTTCTGAGGCGGAGCGTCGGGTCGGCTCGGTGGAAGACACTGTAAATGATCATACGGCATCTATCTGCACCCTTCAAACAAAGGTGAGGGCTCTTGAGTATAGGGCCGAGGATGCGGAGAACCGCAGTAGAAGAAACAATCTAAGGATTGTGGGGCTGCCAGAGGGAGTTGAGGGAAGAACGCCGGCCCTATTCACAGAAGAACTGCTGTGGTCCCTGCTACCTTCTGCACAACTCTCCCCTTACTTTGTAGTAGAAAGGGCCCATCGCGTGCCTCCTCGGCCTGGTCCGGAAGGTGCCCCTCCCCGCACGCTCATCCTCCGACTGCTTAATTTTTGGGATAGAGATGAACTGCTGAGAGCCTCCCGGGCAGCGGGTGAGCTACCATATCGGAACACCAAACTGTTATTGTTCCCGGATTACACTATAGAAACCCAGCGACAACGCCGCTCCTTCGATGCTGTCAAGGCCGACCTACGGAAGAAAGGGATCAAATACAGTATCCTAAGGATCACCTGTTTCTCCTTATTTACAGGGGGGCTGCAGTCCCTTCACTTTGTCTCTTATTCCTAAGCGCGGAATCATTGTTATACAAATACAGTATCCTGTTTCCAGCGAAGCTCCGGGTCGTGGATGGCGAGACGGTCCGTTTTTTTACCAACTCTAAAGATGCGTCTGCCTGGCTGGAGTCACTACCCCCGTAAGGTGCTGTTATACCGTCCTACTGATGTTTGGATCATCTTTCCTAATTGCTGTTACTGTGACAGACCTGCCTGTTTTTTCTTTTTTTCCTTCGGATGTCTGTGCCCTTTTTCTTCTGTTACATGTATTATTACTCCAATGTAATACCCTCGTGGTGGATACACATGTGAAGGGCTTGTAAAACCCTCCCTCACTATATCCAAAATGAAAGTTAAAAAAAAACTCTTTGCCTTTAGTTATACTTTACATAGGCTGATGCAGTAAAGGGGGCAGGGGCTTTAGAAGTCTAGTGCAGGGGCCTCCAAACTGTCCTTCAGACTTTAGGGGATCAAATCGTGGCCAGCAGGGGTAGAAATGTTCCAGGCCAACCATCAGCAAGCATAAACATTGTCTCAGGGTTGGCGGTCAGTAGGAGGTGGAATAGTTACCCATCATTGATATTAGTTGGAGGAGTAGTACCCCATCATTGGTGTCAGTGTATGTGCCTTTACACGCACATGAACTTTAATGGCATCCCAGTCTTAGTCTGTAGGGTTCAATATTGAGTTGGCCCACCCTTTACAACTATAACAGCTTCAATTCTTCTGGGAAGGCTGTCCACAAGGTTTAGGAGTGTGTCTATGGAAATGTTTGACCATTCTTTCAGAAGCTTTTGTGAGGTCAGGCACTGATGTTGGACGAGAAGGTCTGGCTCGCAGGCCAGTCAAGTTCCTCCACCCCAAACTCGCTCATCCATGTCTTTATGGACCTTGCTTTGTGCACTGGTGCGCAGTCATGTTGGAACAGGAAGGGGCCATCCCCAAACTGTTTCCACAAAGTTGAGAGCATGAAATTGTCCAAAATGTCTTGGTATGCTGACACCTAAAGTGTTCGCTTCACTGGAATTAAGGGGCCAAGCCCAAAGCATGAAAAACAACTCCAGACCATAATCCCCTCTCCACCAAATGATTTGGACCAGTGCACAAAGCAAGGTCCATAAAGACATGGGTGAGCGAGTTTGGGGTGGAGGAACTTGACTGCACAGACCTCAACCCGATAGAACACCTTTGGGATGAATTAGAGCAGAGACTGCAAGCAAGGCCTTCTCAGCCACATCAGTGCCTGACCTCACAAATGCGCTTCTGGATGAATAGTCAAACATTCCCATAGACACACCTTTAAACCTTGTGGACAGCCTTCCCAAAAGAGTTGAAGCTATATAACTGCAAAGGGAGGGCCAACTCAATATTGAACCCTACGGACTAAGGATTCCATCAAAGTTCATGTGTGTTTAAAGACAGGCATCCCAATACTTTTGGTAATATAGTGTATAATATGTAAGAGAACAGCAATCGGAGGACATTAACAGGTTCTAGAAATTATTTCATACTGTATGCCTTTGAAGAGAGTCTGAGCGAGCCGCTCCCGCCCCCTCCACAGCCTGGCACTCCAGTGAGCGTTGGAGGGACAGAGCAGCGAGCCGGTGACTGACAGTCACGGCTCTCTGCTCAGAGCAGACCAGAACAATGCTGCATCCACCTAGATGAATATGAATGTTTATGCTTTTTTAATCCAGCACTTCTCTTTCTTTTCTTTTCAAATAACATTTTATTAATCTTATCAATCAGCAATTGAACATAGCTTGAGCTCTGTGATGTACATAAGTCATTAGAACAACAATTTCAGCACTTCTCTTTTAACAGCTTTAGATCACTATTAATTAGAGAGAGAGACCTGTAGTTTATGATGTCACTGGGGTCTTTGTGAAGTTTCGGTATAACACTAATGAAAGCCCTATTGGAGTCAACATCTATGGGCCCCCCTTTTCTTTATAGCGTTCAATTAACTGGCCAAGAGAGGGACTAGCAACCTAGCACATTTTTTTTTTGTAATATAGGGCCATAAAGCCAACAGGCTTTAGCGGGTGGAGCCTGTTTAATGGTTAAGAGGACTACTGCATGGGGTGATGTCCCTTTCCATAATGGCTTTGTGTTTCTCCGACAACCAAGGACACCAAGAAAATTCTATGGAAAAAGCACTTACGTGTATCAAACATGGTGCCCCAAGAGCATGCTCACAGAACTGTAGACAGTTGGATATGACTGAACGGATATAAAGGACAGATTAAGGTGTCTAGTATATCACCAACACGTAGTAGGAGGTATTTCATTTGCATTGCGAATGTTCTCTTAGTAAATATTCAATCTTGTGCAAGAAAACTTGGACTTTTACTGGAACATGATTGGATGATTCAAATGAACACAGTTTTCACATAAACTGAGCTAATGAAACATGCCTGAGGCTAGGTCCTGAGTGACAGTCCATCAGCCTGGAATTTTAACCAAGTCATCAATGGCAGCTGCCATTTTATCATCGTAGTTTCACATTAGAAGATTTGTATCATTTTAAATGACATTATACATCTAGGATGTATTATAAAACAGTTGTTATCTGTCCTGCTGCTTAACACTGTCCAACCTCTACAAGGCTAATGCTCTTTTTACATCCTCTGGTTTCCTAGACCCTTTCATTAGAGGTGGACCCTACTTCACGGTGAATGGAGCTGTTTCAGGCTGGGTGCTATTAAATAATGGCTAGCTCAGTGTTTCTCAAAATGTTTTCAGTTAGGGCACCCTTTAACCACTTCAGCCCCAGGAAGGATTTACCCCTTTCCTGACCGGGTCATTTTTTGCGATACGGCACTGCGTCGATTTAACTGACAATTGCGCGGTCGTGCCACGTTGCACCCAAATAAAATTAAAGTCCTTTTTTTCCCACAAATAGATCTTTCTTTTGGTGGTATTTGATCACCTCTGCGATTTTTATTTTTTGTGCAATAAACAAAAAAAGACTAACGGTTCTGGAAAAAAAAAAAATATATATATTTTTTACTTACTGCTATAAAACACACCCAATAAAAAAAATGTAAAAAATCCAATTTCTTCATCTATTTAGGCCAATATGTATTCTAGTTTCTGCTATATATTTTTGGTAACAAAAATCCCAATAAGTGTATATTGATTGGTTTGCGCAAAAGTTATAGTGTCTACAAACTAGGGCATTTTTGGCAGTGATCAGCAGCTTATAGCACGACTAGCGATATTGTTGGGGGACAAATCGGACACCTAACTGCCAATTTTCACACTTTTTGGGGACCAGTGACACTAATACAGTGATCAGTGCTAAAAATATACACTGTCACTGTACTAATGACACTGGCTGGGAAGGGGTTAACATCAGGGGCGATGAAAGGGCTAAATGTGTGCCTAAGTAATAATCGCCGAGTCCCAGTGGGCATCAAGTGCGCCGGACCCGCTGATTGGCTCCTGCTGTGTCCAAACACAGCAGGAGCAGGTTGCCGGTGGCACGCGACCCAGACCCGGAAGTGTCAGATCACGTACTAGGTACATGATCTGGCACAGAGCGGCCGTCCTGCCGCAGTATATGTGCGTGGGGTGGGCCGCAAGAGGTTAAGGTATAAAACTGCTTCTCTCTCTCCCTCATTGGCTTCTACTGCTGTCAATCACATGCTGTAAGGAGGGAGCAGGGGTGGGGGGCGTAGGCCACAGCCAGGCTCAGGAGCAAGCCCACAGGTGCACCACCATAGGAAGTGGCTTAATATGAGGGCACAATGAGAAGGGGAGGAGCCTAGAGTGCTGGCGGGGGGCCGCCGAAAGAAGAGGATACATTGAACAGAGCTGGTAAGTATAAGATGTTTGTTATTTTTAAAAAATTTGCCTTTACAATCACTTTAAAAGTTCATTGTTAGAGCTCACATACACTTTAAAACAATAATAAAAAAAAAAAGTTAGGGTTTACATTTGCTTTAATTTAACAGTACTGAAATACATCATTATTACATAATACATAATATTGCCTATTTATTTATGGTTTCTTTGTCTTGATTCAGGTTGTCATTTAACAATTTACTATCTATCTATCTATCTATCTATCTATCTATCTATCTATCTATCTATCTATCTATCTATCTATCTATCTATCTATCTATCTATCTATCTATCTATCTATCTATCTATATTAGCCAAACTTTATATATACATTAGTTAGCATGATTCACCAGAATTATATGATTTCCTCTGGAGTGAATGGTTTTAGAGTTTCATGAAGCAAAGCTATATTAATGCAATCCTTCTTTACTTGTTTTCCAATTAGCTTAATTGAATTCAGATTGCTTGAGAGTGGGCAACAGAGACGTTTAGCTTGATGGGATGACAGCCTGAGCTGAAGAGATCCTATTAGCTGCAAGAATGCAAATCCCAGTTACCTTCAGCTCGCCCCATGTGACTCGCCCTTCTAATCTGCACCCCCCCCCCCCTCCTCCCGCCTCCATTTACTTTCTGTTATCAGAGATATTCTTCTAATTTCCCTTTCACACACAATTCATTCTGGAATATTATTTTTTAAAATAAACCTTGTCATGTAGGGTGCCATTGCCACTTGAGGCAGCCCCAAGCTCATGGTTAGTAAGTGTCCTGGATGCTACATAGCTGTCTCAGGATTTATAATACTCAGCAGAATGACAGTGGGTTCTACGTTTCCAGCACCTTTGAGTCCCCCCCACCCCGCCAGCCTTCTCCACCCTTCTCCACATCCTCTTGCATTGCCCCTCAGCCCCTCCAATGCCCCAGCCTAATTCAGACCTAGTACTCCAAAGCCCCTCAACAGTTCCCAGCCCAGCCTAGCACCCTGCAATGCCTCCCATCCTGCTCCATTGCCCCCAGCCTACTTCAGTCTTAGTACTGCCCTGTCCCTTCCAAAGAGGGCAGCCACATACAGTGCCCTCCAGCCACCTGTACTTCCCCACATACCCCAGCCACCTACAGTGCCTCCCAGCTCCCTCATATACTCTTAAGATCCTTTGAATGCCTGCCTTCTAGCGACATTGAATTCCCCCAAGGGTCCTTTGAATGTCCCCCAACTCCTATGAGAGCTTCCTAGCCCACCTCAGTTTCAGAATGCCCTAGCCTGCTCCAATGCCCCCCAGAAGTTCCCCTAGCCTCCTCCAATTCACTCCAGACCACCTCAGGCCTCAGCGACGGCTCGTCTATTAGGGGCACCCAGGCGCTGCCCCCTCTCTCCACACCACCCCCTATATGACTAATAGATAGATTTATGCATTGCATGAATCTATCCACAGCCGCTGCTGCCAAACCCAATTTAGGCCTGCGGCCCCTTTCAGGACACCAGCGGCTGAATTACAGCCGTGGGGTGTTTTTTTTAAGCACCTGATTAGAGCCATAGGCTTTAATAGGCTTCAAAATATGTAGGCTCGTGGCGCAGAGCATTGTGCTATGAGCCCACCTAAGTGTTACAACAGCGAATGAATTTTCGCTGTTGTAACACTGATCCTCAATCCGGCCAATCAGAAGTGGGTGTGAGACCCATTTTCTGATTGGCCGAAAAGAGAAGACTCCTGATTGGCCGCCGAGAAGGAGGAAGGGAACCGAAGGTAGAGCTGGCCCGTGGAGAGCAGCAGAAAGGGAGAGCAGCTGCCACAAGAGCCAGGGAGAAGCGCCGCATAAAGTGCACCAGTCCCGCCCGCCGACTGACAGACCAACGGGGCGGTTTTTGGGTGGTACTGTTTGCCGCCCCCACTAATATAATTACCACCGGCCGCCACTGTCAGGCCCAGAGCTCCCTAACCTACTCCAGTGCCCCCCTTAAGTCCAAACAGTTCTCGCAGCCCCATAAACAGTTCCAGCCCTTTGGAGTGCCCCAAGCTCCCTTGGATGGTCACCAATTCCCCTAGCTCCCTTGAGTTCCCCCCAGTCCACCGCAGTCCTAGAACTCCCTGGCCGCCTTCAGTGAGAGACGATTCGCGCTTTTTTAGACTCGTGGTTTTCAGATCGTATTTCAGCTGTTCAGTTTGTGCTTGTGGGTTTGTATCTGCTCTTCAGTGTGTGCAGCAAGTTCCCATTGACTTGTCATTGTGTTCTTCTCCGTTCGTTACTGATTTTCAGGTCGCTCTTCACAGGCCTTGCTGTTCTTCAGTGCGTTCTCTTACTTCGTTCTGACCAGCCGACCGTTTTCTAGCCATATTGCATGTACGTACTCATCGTAGAGTTTTTGCTGTGCGGGGGCTTGATGTTGGGGTCCTTACTTGGACACAAGCCCAGTCCATGAACAGGGCGAGGAGGAGTTCATGGACCAAGAATTGGTTGCTCCAGCGTGACCAATTCTGTCACATGCCTTTGCTCCGTGAGAACCGTGAGAATAATCCTGATGATTTCAGGAACTTTCTCCGGATGACGGACCCCGTTTTTCACCATTTGTTGGCTTTGCTGACCTCTTATATCAGCAGGCAGGATACCTGCATGAGGCAAGCCATCACTCCAGAGCAGAGGCTAGAAACGGAAAGGTTTCTTCACAGTAAGAGCTGTGAAAATGTGGAATAGACACCCTCCAGAGGAGGTTCTGGCCAGCTCAGTCGATTGCTTTAAGAAAGGCCTGGATACTTTCCTAAATGTACATAATATAACTGGGTACTAACATCTATAGGTAAAGTTGATCTAGGGAACATCCGATTGCCTCTTGGGGGATCAGGAAGGAATTTTTTCCCCTGCTGTAGCAAATTGGAGCATGCTCTGCTGGGGTTTTTTGCCTTCCTCTGGATCAACTGTGGGTATAGTATTGGGTATATTGGATTGTACGATTTTTTTTTTTTTTTTATGGTTGAACTGGATGGACTTGTGTCTTTTTTCAACCAACTTGAACATCGTGTGTTCGGTCGTTCGCCAAATTACGAACGATATGGGCCGTTCGCACCAAATTCGAGTGGCGCGTCATGGCCCATAATTCACTGCTGCATCGCAGTGCATTGCTGGCTGATGATTGGCCAAGCATGCACTATGACCCGCATGCTTGGCCAATCACAGCGCTGTGTGTACAGAGAGCCGTAATTGACCAAAGCCAAGGAGGCTTTGGCCAATTATGGCTCAGGAGGTTTAGTACATGCCCCACACTATATAAGGCCACCTGCACATCGGCCCTGTGTAGTGTGTTCCGGCGTTGAGAGAGAGATAGAGAGAGAGAGAGAGAGACATTGTCATTTGATTTAAGTTATATAGAGCAGGCAAGTCGAGTCAGTTAGCTGCACTTACAGTGAATTGTGTATCTATATGCATCCCAGGTGTTGTATGTGTATATATATATATATATATATATATATATATATATATATATATATATATACACTGTATTCCGTTTAGCTAGATCCTGTTCTTCTCTTTCTAATATACTGACAGGCAGGCAGGTGATTTTACAGTATTTCCAGTTACTGTACTGTGTACCCTGCACAGTTGCACCTACAGTATAGCTACCTGCAGCCAGGTGCTTGTGTAGGCTCTTTGAAGTATTTCCAGTTACTGTACTGTGTACCCTGCACAGTTGCACCTACAGTATAGCTACCTGCATCCAAGTGCTTGTGTAGGTTCTTTGAAGTATTTCCAGTTACTGTACTGTGTACCCTGCACAGTTGCACCTACAGTATAGCTACCTGCAGCCAGGTGCTTGTGTAGGCTCTTTGAAGAATTTCCAGTTACTGTACTGTGTACCCTGCACAGTTGCACCTACAGTATAGCTACCTGCAGCCAGGTTCTTGTGTAGGCTCTTTGAAGTATTTCCAGTTACTGTACTGTGTACCCCGCACAGTTGCACCTTCAGTATAGCTACCTGCAGCCAGGTGCTTGTGTAGGCTCTTGAAGTATTTCCAGTTACTGTACTGTGTACCCTGCACAGTTGCACCTACAGTATAGCTACCTGCAGCCAGGTGTTTGTGTAGGCTCTTTGAAGTATTTCCAGTTACTGTGCTGATATTTTTTTTTGAATGCAGTCGAATTTTTCGAATTCGAATACGAAACTAAGCGAATCCCGAAAATGAGTGTAACGAATGTAACGAATGCAACGAATTTAGTTAAATCGACGAATGAAACTAAACAAATTTTTTCATCCTGCACATGTCTATCTGACACATCTCTCTCCTCCACCCCCTCCTCTTCTTTTTCCTCCATGGCCTCTTCCTGTGCTTTGTCCTCGGAACCAGCGGTGCTTCGTAGGTGTTCAAGGGGCTACGCAAGTGCGCAGGGCAAAAGATGCTATGCGGTGCTTGAGCTGGTGTGCTTGGGGGACAGGAGCCACACTGGGGCAGAGATTCTGTCAGCTCTGCAGGGGCAGGTTCAGAGGTGGTTGACGCCATGCCAACTTAAGGCAGGAATGGTGGTTTGCAACAATGGCACCAACCTCCTCTCCACCCTCTGACAGGGACAACTGACCCATGTGCCCTGTTTGGCTCACGTCCTTAACTTGGTGGTGCAGCGGTTCTTGGGCAGGTACCCAGGCTTACAGGATGTCCTGAGGCAGGCCAGGAAAGTGTGTGCATTTCCGCCGGTCATATAATGCCAGTGCTCGGCTGGCAGACCCAATTTTTCAGCCCCTGTTTAACAGGGGCGTGTAATTACAATTTTTGATGCAATATTTTTCAGGAGGGTTCGTTGTTGCGCTCAACTAGAGTATCTGTGAGGGGTTGCAGTGTTGTGGCACGAGCACCAGTGCCCAAGGCCCAATTTTTCAGCCCCTGTTTAACAGGGGAGTGTATTTACAATTTTTGATGCAATGCTTTGCATGATGGCACATAGCACATGTTGACACACTGTGTGCATCTTCAAAATTAGGTTTTTCTATAACATGTCACAAAATTGTCACAAAATTGTCACAAAAACAAAAACACAAAGCACAAATAAGTTAGGGATTTCTAGGGGTTTTAAATTCTCCCTAAGACATCAATAATGTTCTTCATTTTGTTTTGAACATCATTGATGTTTTGCTTGATGTTTTCCAAGTCCCTATTACACCCCATGATCTCCCCGATCAGGATCTGGGCACTTTCACTGGTGAAATGACCTTCTTCCACAACATCACGATCACCTAAAAATATATAAAAAACAAACACACCATGTATTATAAATATGCCGGCATCCATCTCTTACCTGAGCCTGTGGTCGCAGACACTCACCTGTTGTGACAATTTCCACCACGTCTCCCTCCTCCTATTCTGCTTGGGTTTGGGGGATTTTCACTTCTTCATGAGGTGGGAGGTCTGTTGTCTCCTCTGATAAGTGGCGTCCTCCTAGTCTTTTCTCCCCTATGTAAGAAAAAAAAATAGGTATACTTAGCACACAGATATTTGATGGCAAAAATAGGAATATGAAACATTGCTTGGAAGTGGGGTACAATTGTCTGTTTTGGCAGAGTTGCAAGATGAAGAAATATTTTTGTCCTTTGTAAAGCTTGAATACTTACCTGTTTTGTACAAGCTTCACAGATGGAGACACCCCTATAGTATACACTGGAGCACCTGTGTGGGCCCCCTAATAAAAAGGGTGTTCTTGTGTCCCACACTAGTGCTCCAGCGTCCAGATGTGTAAACAGCTGCTGAGTGTCCTCTCCTTACACAGAATCTAGTTTGTATTTCATTCTAGTTACTAACCCATCTAGACAACAAAATTATTTTAAGAGAAGTACTCCAGAAAAAATGTATGGAAATGCATCTGGACAAAACATCAACTTTCCTCCTCCTCATTGCTGTAATTAGCACGCACCTGGTGTGTCTCCGCCATGTGCTCTTCGGACAAGAAGGGGCGGGGAATAGACTAGAAAGCACGTCAGGGGCAGGCGGAATTTCACGCATGCGCAGTGTATATAAAGCGTAACACGCGTGCGTCGTACGTACGATCTGTGAGCGGAAGCAGGAGTATAGGAAGCGCCGATCGTGATAACGAAGGTAACATTTAAAGTTGGGCCTATACTGCTTAGAGATTGAGGCCTATATTGGGACAAGCTTAGGAGACTTTAGCCTGACATTAGGGTTTGTCTTGTGTTGTGTCTTGCAGAGAAAATGGATATATTGAATGATCAGGACTTTATCCCCATATTCATTGATATGTTCATGGAGCTGCCCTGTCTGTGGCAGGTAAACCACCCACATTATAAGAAACAAACAAAGAGGAAGGCAGTGCTGGATAAATTGCTGGAGTTTGTGAAGCTGGTGATCCCCACTGCAGACATCACCTATTTGAAGGCCCTAATTGGTGGCATGAGGAGCACTAGAAGGTCCAGGATTCCCAGAGATCAGGAGCTGCAGATGACATTTATGTCCCCAGGCTGTGGTACTCTGACAGACTGCATTTTCGGGCAGGCCAGACTGAACCCAGGCCAGCATTCTCCAGTCTTCCTTCAAGGCTTCCTTCCACGCCAGCTGAGGCTTCAGAAACCCAACCTGGGCCTTCCAAGCAGCAACATGTGGAGGAGCCCAGCTTGAGCCAGGTATAACATTCTTCAAAATATTTTCTGTTGGTCAAATAAATGATGTTAAATCTATGTTAGTTTGGATTCCTAATTTCTGATTGTGATTGATGAACCAAAAACTAAAACGATGTCCCTTTTTCATACACAGGAATGTCTCAGCAGGAGGTGGCTGGGCCCAGTAGCCTGCCCGATACCCAGGTCCCTCCCCTCCGCCTTCAACCAAAAAGTGGCAGGAAGAGGAGTAACATGAAGGAGGCAGCAATTGGCCTATTTTGGAAGGCTACTGCGGCCCTCAGAACCCCCCACAGTGTTCAAGATGACTTTGCATAAATAACAGCCTGCAAAATGCTGGAAATGGAGGAGGGCCAATGCCTCTTATGTGAGGATATCATCTTCCAAGCACTAAATAAGGGGTTGAGGGGCCAACTCACAAGCCAAAGCCACGTTTGTGAGCTCAACCATGGTCCTCCTCCTCCAGGTCCTCCTCCTCCTCCTGCCACACCTCCAACACCAGAGCCACAGCCTGGAAGGAAGCATCTAAGGAAGACCAGAGAGTGATGGCCTGGGTTCAGTCTGGTCTGGCAAAAGATGCAGGCTCTTGTATGACCACAGCCTGGGGACATGTAGGTCATCTGCTGCTGTTCATGATCTCCTGGACTTCTGGACCAGATTGTACTCCCTTATATATGGACTCCTCAGGCCAACAATTTTGCATTAAAATAATTGATGTGTGCCCTGGGGGCCAAAGGGTTCGCCAATTTCTGCAGTTTATCCAGCATTGCCTCCCTCTTTGTTTGGTTATGACCCCTTAATAAAGGTATTTTTATTTATATTATACTCGCCTATGTGTTTTCATTCAAAAAGGACAGTTTGTTTGTGAGGAGGCAGGTACATTTCAAAAATACAATGTCAAATTAACAAGAGACACCAAACAATCTCCTTGAGATTAAATAATACAAGATAATAATGGTGTTGTGGTAACTTGACACACAAAACACACCCAAAAATATTCTGGAGTAAAAAAAAAAAAATTTACAAAAAATAACAGGAGAACAAGATTTGAAAAAAAGAAAAAAAAAACTAAACTAAAAACATCCAAAAATGTAATTATTTTCGGGAGATGTGACTAATCAAAATATTATATTCATGAAATCACGATAAATAATAAAGAAAGAAGTTTGTGAGAACTCTGTGTGAATATGAGCAGCAAAACAACTTCATTCTTCTAGCATTATAAAGAAGAAGAGAGTGTGCTGCATTAAACTATTTAAAACACTGCAGCCCGACGAAAGTGCTATATCCATTACGAACGCTAATTTTACCAGACCGAGCAGTTCCATCTCGGAATTTATTCTGAGCATGCAAGGCACTTTGTGCGTTGGAATTGTCCACACACGGTCGGAATTGACGCAAATGGATTTTGTTGTCGGAAAATTTTATAGCCTGCTCTCAAACTTGTGTGTGTCGGAAATTCCAAGGGAAAAAGTCAGATGGAGCCCACACACGGTCGGAATTTCCAACAACAAGCTCCGATCGCACATTTTCCGTCTGAAATTCTGACTGTGTGTACAGGGCATAACAGGTTTTCTTCTAAGATTGCCCTGTATTTGGCTCCCTCCATCTTCCCATCAACTCTGACCAGCTTTCCTGTCCCTGTTGAAGAAAAGCAACCTCGCAACATGATGCTGCCACCACCATGTTTCACGGTGGGGATGGTGTGTTCAGGGTGATGTGCTGTTAGATTTCTGCCACACAGACAGGGCCGGATTAACATAGGGGCTGATGGAGCTGCAGCTCCAGGCCCCTGCCTTAAAATCGGCCCTCACAGCCAGCAATATAAGCCCGACTTTCTTCTGCCCATAAACTTCTATGGGACAGGAGAAGCTGTGTGTAAATGGAGGGGTGTCTGGCTGCATCTGTGTTGGCTCACTGTGTTTAGTACAGTGTCACAGTGCACAGTTCCCCCCCTACACAAATGGCTCTGCCTTCCCCCTCCCCTCTCTCCTCTCTCTCTGTGTGCAGTGAAGGAGCCGTGTGGGCTGGGAAATTATGAACAGAGCAACTGCAGCCGGCAGATAGAAGGTGAACACAATATCTGAGTGATGAGCTTCCAACCATCCAAGTGTGAGCTCAGTGACTGGACTCTTATCTCCCTTCTCTCCCCCTCTTTTACCTTTATCTTCAGCAATGGCTGTTATAACTGCAGCCAATATGTAGATTTGGCTCCATGTGCTTTTAGGTGGGTTCACACTGCTTTGCTGTGTTTTGGCCCATTGTTGGTTTATCCGCAGTTTTCCTGCGTTTTACCCACAGTCCTATTGATTTCTATTAGGTTGCATGTTTGTTCTGAAAGCGCACCAAAATCAATAGGACTGCAAGCTAAAACTGCAGATACACAAGCAGTGCAGGCCAAACTGCAGCAAACCAGTGTGAGCCCAAAGGCTGTACACACCCCCCTCTATAGAACTTGGTCTGATCAATACTCCTGTCATTCATTTTACACACAGCCATACCATCCCAGATGAGGAGGGGTGGGGGCTTCAGGGATTTGTTTGACTATGCAGGCCCTGTCCCTTCTACCCATCCTGGAAGAGTCCTGGAGGGAGTGGCAGGCTGCTGGTGGCAAGTGACACGCTGTATCTGGTGACAGGCTGTCAGTGGCAAGTGGCACACTGTATCTGGTGACAGGCTGTCAGTGGCAAGTAGCACACTGTATCTGGTGGCAGGCTGCTGGTGGCAAGTGGCACACTGTATCTGGTGGCAGGCTGCTGGTGGCAAGTGACACGCTGTATCTGGTGACAGGCTGTCAGTGGCAAGTGGCACACTGTATCTGGTGGCAGGCTGCTAGTGGCAAGTGGCACACTGTATCTGGTGACAGGCTGCTAGTGGCAAGTGGCACACTGTATCTGGTGACAGGCTACAGGTGACAAGTGGCACACTGTATCTGGTGGCAGGCTGCTAGTGGCAAGTGGCACACTGTACCTGGTGGCAGGCTGCTGGTGGCAAGTGGCACACTGTATCTGGTGGTAGGCTGTGGTTGGCAAGTGGCACACTGTATCTGGTGGCAGGCTGACGGTGGCAAGTGGCACACTGTATCTGGTGCCAGGCTGCCGGTGGCAAGTGGCACACTGTATCTGGTGGTTGGCAAGTGGCACACTATATCTGGTGGCAGGCTGCTGGTGGCAAGTGGCACACTGTATCTGGTGGCAGGCTGCTGGTGGCAAGTGGCACACTGTATCTGGTGGCAAGCTGCTGGTGGCAAGTGGCACACTATCTGGTGGAAGGCTGCTGGTGGTAAGTGACACACTGTATCTGGTGGTAGGCTGTGGTTGGCAAGTGGCACACTGTATCTGGTGGCAGGCTGCCGGTGGCAAGTGGCACACTGTATCTGGTGGTAGGCTGTGGTTGGCAAGTGGCACAATGTATCTGGTGGTAGGCTGCTGGTGGCAAGTGGCACACTGTATCTGATGGCAGGCTGCTGGTGGCAAGTGGCACACTATCTGGTGGAAGGCTGCTGGTGGTAAGTGACACACTGTATCTGGTGGTAGGCTGTGGTTGGCAAGTGGCACACTGTATCTGATGGAAGGCTGCTGGTGGCAAGTGGCACACTGTATCTGGTGGCAGGGAGCTGGTGGCAAGTGGCACACTGTATCTGGTGGCAAGTGGCACAATGTATCTGGTGGCAGGCTGCTGGTGGCAAGTGGCACACTGTATCTGGTGGCAGGCTGCTGGTGGCAAGTGGCACACTGTATCTGGTGGCAAGTGGCACAATGTATCTGGTGGCAAGTGGCACACTGTATCTAGTGGCAGGCTGCTGGTGGCAAGTGGCACACTGTATCTGGTGACAGGCTGTCGGTAGCAAGTGGCACACTGTATCTGATGAAAGGCTGCTGTTGGCAAGTGGCACACTGTATCTGGTGAAAGGCTGCTGGTGGCAAGTGACACACTGTATCTGGTGGCAGGCTGCTGGTGGCAAGTGGCACACTGTATCTGGTGGCAAGTGGCACAATGTATCTGGTGGCAAGTGGCACACTGTATCTAGTGGCAGGCTGCTGGTGGCAAGTGGCACACTGTATCTGGTGACAGGCTGTCGGTAGCAAGTGGCACACTGTATCTGGTGAAAGGCTGCTGTTGGCAAGTGGCACACTGTATCTGGTGGCAGGGAGCTGGTGGCAAGTGGCACACTGTATCTGGTGGCAAGTGGCACAATGTATCTGGTGGCAGGCTGCTGGTGGCAAGTGGCACACTGTATCTGGTGGCAGGCTGCTGGTGGCAAGTGGCACACTGTATCTGGTGGCAAGTGGCACAATGTATCTGGTGGCAAGTGGCACACTGTATCTAGTGGCAGGCTGCTGGTGGCAAGTGGCACACTGTATCTGGTGACAGGCTGTCGGTAGCAAGTGGCACACTGTATCTGATGAAAGGCTGCTGTTGGCAAGTGGCACACTGTATCTGGTGAAAGGCTGCTAGTGGCAAGTGACACACTGTATCTGGTGGCAGGCTGCTGGTGGCAAGTGGCACACTGTATCTGGTGGCAAGTGGCACAATGTATCTGGTGGCAAGTGGCACACTGTATCTAGTGGCAGGCTGCTGGTGGCAAGTGGCACACTGTATCTGGTGACAGGCTGTCGGTAGCAAGTGGCACACTGTATCTGGTGAAAGGCTGCTGTTGGCAAGTGGCACACTGTATCTGGTGGCAGGCTGCTGGTGGCAATTGGCACATTGTATCTGGTGGCAGGCTGCTGGTGGCAATTGGCACATTGTATCTGGTGGCAGGCTGTGGGTAGCAAGTGGCACACTGTATCTGGTTGCAAGTGGCACACTGTATCTGGTGGCAGGCTGCTGGTGGCAAGTGACATGCTGCATCTAGCGGCAGGCAACTGTGGAAAGTGATACGCTACATTTGGTGGCAGGCTATGGGTGGCAAGTGACAAGCTGCATCTGGTGGCAAGTGACAAGCTCAGGTCCCACTGATTCTGCACGATGGTGAGTTGAACTATTTCACTATATATTACAATGTAGTAACTGAAATAATGGAATTTGATCATCCTGACACCATATCAAGCATGGTGTCAGGATGATTGATTTTAAGTACTAACACCAGCCATTTGCCTGACAAATCACCTCCACCACCGATTTCCCTGCCAACCCCGAGACTACATCCCCCACCCTCATCTTTTTTTGGGAAGAGGGGGTTGTCTCTGAATGACAGTTTGGAAATGTGGTCTCCCTATGTTGCTGCTGGTGAGAGACTGCATAGCAGGTGGTATTGGTGGTGTTGCTGCTGCTCAGAGGCTGCACAGCTGGTATTACTGGTGAGAGTATATTTAATTTGTTTTAGCGAAAAATTGTTTGCATTTTCATTTTGTTTCCATAAAAAGGCCCACCAAAATCCTCAGCACCAGGCCCATGATGCTCTTAATCTGGCCCTGCACACAGAGTGTTTTGCTTTTAGACCAAAAAGTTCAATTTTGATCTCATCTCACCAGAGCACCTTCCTCCACATGTTTGCTGTGTCCCCCATATGGCTTCTCGCAAACTGCAAATGGCTTATGGCTTTCTTTCAACAATGGCTTCTTCTTGCCACTCTTCCACAAAAGCCAGATTTGTGGAGAGCACGACTAATAGTTGTCCTGTGGACAGATTCTCCCACCTGAGATGTGGATCTCTGCAGCTCCTCCAGAGTTACCATGGGCCTCTTGACTGCTTCTCTGGTTATTGCTCTCATTGCCCGGCCTGTCAGTTTAGATGGACGGCCATGTCTTTGTAGGTTTGCAGTTGTGCCATACTCTTTTCATTTTCAGGTGATGGAGTGAACAGTGCTACATGAGATGTTCAAAGCTTGGGATATTTTTTTATAACCTAATCCTTCTTTCAACTTCTCTACAACTTTATCCCTGACCTGTCTGTTGTGTTCCTTGGCCTTCACGATGCTGTTTATTCACTAAGGTTCTCTAACAAACCACTGAGGACTTCACAGAACAGCAGAATACTGATATTAAATTACACACAGGTGGACTCTATTTACTAATTAGGTGACTTTTGAAGGCAATTGGTTCCACTAGATTTTAGTTAGGGGCATCAGAGTAAAGGGGGCTGAATAATGCACACCACACTTTTCAGATATTTATTTGTAAAACATTTGGAAAATAATTTATCATTTTCCTTCCACTTCACAATTATGTGCCACTTTGCCACACCCGGCACACCCTAATCCCCCCGTGCGCATTAATGTTATCGTTCTGTGTAGCAACAGGAACATGGGAAAGATCTCCCTCTTACCGGCTCTGCCATAAGAGAAGTGTTTATCCTTTTTGTCTTTCACCGTGCCAGTAGGGAGATCAATGTGCCGGAGTCATATATATGTAGATACATGTTTACGTGAAAGGAAAATGTATGTGGCATCACTACTGGGAGTTTCCATCCGTATAATAGTTCAAACTTAGCAGTAGAGACATATACACGCAGATAAAACTATATCGGTCCATGGCGAAAAAAGGCACTGTAATTATACTGTCTGCCTTTATGTTGTAAAGTCCTGCGTAAACTGTCAGCGATATATAAATTCTGTATAATAATAATACGTGAATTTCACCTGTTTAGTTACTTCTCCAATTAAAAGCTAGATGGAAGTGGTTGAAATTGCCATAAGTATGCCAAGTATTAAAGATGAGGCCTGTGTTCTTCACTGGGGGCTTTTATTGTCCATCTTCTAGAAGCAGTGCAAGATCCACAGCCATTGTTATTAATGCTGCAGAGATGTGCTCTGCCATCGAACTAGCACTGTTCCTGGGTGTCAACCAATAGTCAACCAAGTTAGCTTTTGTTACCTTTTGTACTAAATGAAGGCTTTGGCTGTGATCAAAGCTGTCCCTTTAATTTTAAAGAGTTGGTTTACCCAAAACTCATATTTACAATTTTGGCAGATGCAATAGAGTACAACCACCTGATGGTTTTCTCAAAGTCTTGGATCTCTATTGTTATAATATTTGTGTTGGAATTCCTGGCTCTGCCGTGGCTTTTATGAGGGGGGTTGTACCTTCTCTGTTGAATATCTTTATTTTATTGTATAGAGAAGACCACAACAAAGGATGATGGAACACACAACGAGGGAAGCCCCAAAACTCCCAGAAGGACTGGAGAATAATCACGAATTATAGCAGAGTTTGACTCTGTCTACCAAACTCAACCTATAGATGAAGGATATGCAATTAACGGACCTCCAGCTGTTGCAGAACTACAAGTCCCATGAGGCATAGCAAGACTCTGACAGCCACAAGCATGACACCCAAAGGCAGAGGCATGATGAGACATGTAGTTTTGCAACAGCTGGAGGTCCGCTAATTGCATATACCTGCTTTATATATTTTTGGGTGGACTGACCATTTAAGATCAGAGGACCTTCTAATGTTAAAGGTCTGTGCAAACAAACAGCACATCGCTCTTTTTCTTGCATTCATCATCTTTTTGGCTGTCCAAAAATATAATTTTGACGTCAGATTTCCCTGTGCCTGTACAAAACCTCTTCCACATCTATAGGAAGAGGATATAACCTTGAACTGACACTATTGTGGGTTGTTCGCTGAACATTCTATGGATGTATTCAAGATTTGTGTCATATAATGCACAGAAGAATTTTAATCATTGATGTTTCGTGAATTTCTGTGTCCAAGTTGACCAAAGGAATCTCACTAGGTGTACTGAGTTTCAGGCTCACAGCACAGAAAACAAGCCTCAGAATGAAAATAGCGCATATATTCCAACTGACAATTCTCGCCTATTTTTCCATTTTTGGAAGATAAATATTTAAGGATTTTTTCACAGAAGGCTGCTTGTTGAATTTCTTTGTTGTTCAAAGCATATGAAGAGGTCACATTAATGATCTTTGCTTTTTGTACTGTTTAGTTACACTTTTCTGGGTATTAAAGGCAAGTTTATCATTAAGCAATGCAGTGACAGAACATACAACATATTTCATGAAATGATGTCCCTCGCTAAAGCCTACATTTCTAAGAAAAAGCTTTCTCACTGTTGATGTAAACTTCTATATATTTATGTAATATCTTAAGAAAAAAACATGTTTTTCTTTTAACACGCTTCACAAATATGTTTCAGTTATGTTTCAATTCTGTCGTTTCAATGTGTTTAAATTGTTGTTGATGAAGTTTAAGTAAAAAATATGATTCTATTTTGCTCTGTTCAGTTCACAGATTGACTTAAAAAGGCTTTGATTGTAGTTTGATTGTAGCTATTTAATTGCACAGAGAACATAGAATGGAGATACAATTGCTGTTATAGAAAATGCTGTTTTAGAAAAAATGTCATATTTGAAGTGTTTGATTAACTATGGTATTTACTGTTCATTACAGAGCAGTGTGCTAATTTGTGAATTGTGAGATATTGGTGAATAGGGATAATCTCGTCTTTTTTTTTTTTTCACATTTCAACTGAATAAGCGCACAGCAATGGGTCTAGCCTGCTGAGAATTATTCATAAATGTAGGATTCTCATCAGATTATCTAAAATTATCAACACGCAAATTTAAAGGTAAATCCAAAGCCTGTCATTTTCGAAAATCCCAAAAATCACAGAATCTGTCAGATTTGAAAATCAGTTTGACAAACAGAATGATAGATAGATACTGTAGATAGATAGATAGATAGATAGATAGATAGATAGATAGATAGATAGATAGATAGATAGATAGATAGATAGATAGATAGATAGATAGATAGATAGATAGATAGATAGATACAGTGCTTTGAAAAATAAATAATACCCCTTGAAATTTTCCTCATTTTGTCATGTGACAACCAAAAACCTAAATGTATTTTATTGGGGTTTTATGTGATAGACCAACACAAAGTGGCACATAATTGTGAAATGGAAAGAAAATGATAAATGGTTTTCAAATTTTTTTTACAAAAAGATATGTAAAAAGTGTGGCGTGCATTTGTATTCAGCCCCCCGAGTCAATGCTTTGTAGAACCACCTTTCACTGCAATTACAGCTGCAAGTCTTTTTGGGGATGTCTCTACCAGCTTTGCACATCTAGAGAGTGACATTTGTGCCCATTCTTCTTTGCAAGATTTTTTTTACAAATACATTTTTTACAAATAAATATTTGAAAAGTGTGGCGTGCATTTCTATTCAGCCCCCCTGAGTCAATACTTTGTAGAACCACCTTTTGTTGCAATTACAGCTGCAAGTCTTTTTGGGGATGTCGCTACCAGCTTTGCACATCTAGAGAGTGACATTTTTGCTCATTCTTCTTTGTAAAATAGCTCAAGCTCTGTCAGATTGGATGGAGAGTGTCTGTGAACATCAATTTTCAGGTCTTGCCACAGATTTTCAATTGGATTTAGGTCTGGACTTTGACTGGGCCATTCTAACACATAAATATGCTTTGATCCAAACCATTCGATTGTAGCTCTGGCTGTTTAGGGTCATTGTCCTGCTGGAAGGAGAACCTCCGCCCCAGTATCAAGTCTTTTGCAGACTCTAACAGGTTTTCTTCTAAGATTGCCCTGGATTTGGCTTCATTTGTTTCAACTCTGACCAGCTTCCCTGTCCCTGCTGAAAAAAAGCATCCCCACAACATGATGCTGCCACCACCATGTTTCACGGTGGGGATGGTGTGTTCAGGGTGATGCACAGTGTAACTTTTCCGCCACACATAACGTTTTGCTTTTAGGCCAAAAAGTTCAATTTTGGTTTCTTCTGACCAGAGCACCTTCTTCCACATGTTTGCTGTGTCCCCCACATGGCTTCTCACTGCAAACGGGACTTCTTATAGCTTTCTTTCAACAATGGCTTTCTTCTTGCCGCTCTTCCATAAAGACCAGATTTGTGGAGTGCACGACTAATACGGTTGACCACCCCCTCCTCAAAAAAAACTACACGCCTTTGGTCTCCGTGACTGTACACTTCAGTGGTTCTCTTCCTACTTATCCAACCGCACCTTTAGCGTTTCTTATAACTCTACTTCCTCCTCTCCTCTTCCTTTCTCTGTTGGGGTCCCCCAGGGTTCTGTTCTTGGACCTCTCCTATTTTCAATCTACACCACCTCCCTGGTCAACTGATAGCCTCCCATGTCTTCCAATACCACGTCTACGCTGACGACACCCAAATCTATTTCTCTACCCCTCAGCTCACTCCCTCTATCTCCTCACGTATCACTAATTTACTATCAGATATATCAGTCTGGATGTCACACCACTTCCTCAAACTCAATCTATCCAAAACCGAACTTATAATTTTTCCTCCCTCATATGCCCCTTCCCCTAATCTCTCTGTCAAAATCGATGGCACAACTATAAACCCATCCCCACATGCCAAGGTTCTAGGTGTAGTCCTAGACTCTGAACTCTCCTTCAAGCAACACATCCAATCACTGTCCAAATCCTGCTGCCTCAACCTCCGCAACATCTGCAAAATACGCCCCTTTCTAACCAATGACACAACAAAGCTCTTAATTCACTCGCTTGTCATCTCTTGCCTCGACTACTGAAACTCCCTTCTCATTGGCTTGCTTCTACATAGTCTATCACCTCTTCAATCTATCATGAATGCCGCTGCCAGACTCATCCACCTTACCAATCGCTCTGTGTCTGCCACTCCTCTCCACTGGCTTCCGCTCGGCCAAAGAATTAAATTCAAAATTCTAACAACTACGTACAAAGCCATCCACAATTTCCCCCCCAGCTACATCACTAGCTTAGTCTCTAAATACCAACCTACTCGTTCTCTTCGTTCCTCTCAAGACCTCCTGCCTTCTAGCTCCCTCGTCACCTCCTTCCATGCTCGCCTCCAGGACTTTTCCAAAGCCTCTCCAATCCTATGGAATGCCCTACCCCAATCTGTCCGCTTATCTCCTACTTTTTTAGCTTTTAGACGATCCCTGAAAACCCTTCTCCTCAGAGAAGCCTACCCTACCCACACCTAACAACTGTATTTTCATTTTTTCTATCAGCTCCTCCCCCACAGTTATTACCTTTTGTTTCCACTTGACCATCCCTTCTAGATTGTAAGCTCTAACGAGCAGCGCCCTCTGATTCCTCCTGTATTGATTTGTATTGTAAGTGTACTGTCTGCCCTCATGTTGTAAAGCGCTGCGCAAACTGTTGGCGCTATATAAATCCTGTATTATAATAATAATAATAATAGTTGTCCTGTGGACAGATTCTCCCTCCTGAGCTGTGGATCTCTGCAGCTCCTCCAGAGTTACCATGGGCCTCTTGGCTGCTCCTCTAATTAATGTTCTCCTTGCCCGGCCTGTCAGTTTAGGTGGACGGCCATGTCTTTGTAGGTTTGCAGTTGTGCCATACTCTTTTCATTTTCAGATGATGGATTGAACAGTGCTCCGTGAGATGTTCAAAGCTTGGGATATTTTTTTATAACCTAACCCTTCTTTCAACTTCTCCACAACTTTATCCCTGACCTGTCTGGTGTGTTCCCTGGCCTTCATGATGCTGTTTATTCACTAAGGTTCTCTAACAAACCTCTGAGGGCTTCACAGAACAGCAGAATACTGATATTAAATTACACACAGGTGGAGTCTATTTACTAATTAGGTGACTTCTGAAGGCAATTGGTTCCACTAGATTTTAGTTAGGGGTGTGAAAGGGGGCTGAATACAAATGCACACCACACTTTTCAGATATTTATTTGTAAAACATTTAGAAAGTCATTTAGCATTTTCCTTCCACTTCACAATTATGTGCCACTTTGTGTTGGTCTATCACATAAAATCCCAATAAAATACATTTACATTTTTGGTTGTAACATGACAAAATGTGGAAAATTTCAAGGGGTATGAATACTTTTCCAAGGCACTGTAATTGTACTGTCTGCCCTTATGTTGTAAAGTGCTGCGTAAACTGTCAGCGCTATATAAATTCTGTATAATAATAAGTGAATTTGACCTGTTTGGTTACTTCTCCAATTAAAAGCCAGATGAAAGTGGTTAAAATTGCCATAAGTATGCCAAGTATGAAAGATGAGACCTGTGTCCTTCACTGGGAGGGTTTTATTGCCCATCTTCTAGAAGCAGTGCAAGATCCACAGCCATTGTTATTAATGCTGCAGAGGTGTGCTCTGCCATCAAACTAGCACTGTCCCTGGGTGTCAACCAATAGTCAACCAAGTTAGCTTTTGTTACCTTTGTGCTAAATGAAAGCTTTGGCTGTGATCATAGCTGCCCCTTTAATTTTAAAGAGTTGGTCAACCCAAAACTCATATTTACTATTTTGGCAGATGCAATAGAGTACAACCACCTGATGGTTTTCCCAAAGTCTTAGGGACTCTATTGTTATAATATTTGTGTTGGAATTCCTGGCCCTGCTGTGGCTTTTATGAGGGGGGTTGCACTTTCTCTGTTGAATATTTTTATTTTATTTTATAGAGAAGACCACAAAAAGGATGATGGAACACACAACGAGAGAAGCCCCAAAACTCCCAGAAGGACTGGAAAATAATCACGAATTATAGCAGAGGTTGACTCTGGCTACCAAACTCGACAAATAGATTATATATTTTTGGGTGGACTGACCAATTAAGATCAGAGGACCTTCTAATGTTAAAGGTCTGTGCAAACAAACAGCACATCGCTATTTCTTTTCTTGCATCCATCATCTTTTTGGCTGTCCAAAAATATAATTTTGACCTCAAATTTCCCTGTGCCTGTACAAAACCTCTTCCACATCTATAGGAAGAGGATATAACCTTGAACTGACATTATTGTGGGTTGTTCGCTGAACATTCTATGGATGTATTCAAGATTTGTGTCATATAATGCACAGAAGAATTTCAATCATTGATCTTTTGGGAATTTCTGTGTACAAGTTGACCAAAGGAATCTCACTAGGTGTACTGAGTTTCAGGCTCACAGCACAGAAAACAAGCCTCAGAATGAAAATAGCGCATATATTCCAACTGACAATTATCATCTATTTTTCCATATTTTAGAAGATAAATATTTGAATATTTTTTCACAGAAAGGCTGCTTATTGAATTTCCTTGTTGCTCAAAGCATATGAAGAGGTCACATTAATGATCTTTGCTTTTTGTGTTGTTTTATTACACTTTCCTGGGTATTAAAGGCAAGTTAATCATTAAACAATGCAGTGACAACACATACAACATATTTCATGAAATGCCATAATAGGACGGGGGCAGGAGGCGGAGCCTAGCAGAGCAGACATGCATTGTTAGAGCTCCACACCGCTGAGGAGAGAAGAGAAGGACAAAGCGGAGCCTGCAGGCTCAAAACGTATCCATTTGAACCTTTTTGCCCCAGGGAACAAACTGTGAAAGTTTGGGCAGGAAATATGGTACTGGGAGGAAACCGTGGCAGAAATAAAAATCACCTCACAAAGAGCTCACAGGCACTCACTGCAGCTGAAGCAGCTCCAGTCACCTCACAAGATACAGCATCAGGGCGCTCTCACAGACAGAAAATGTCACAGCAAGACTCTCCATTTGAGTCAGATACAGAACAAATCCTCTCACAAACTTCTCCACAAGCCTCCTCAGTATCCCCAGTAATATTATTACAATTTGAAAAGATGCTTCATAAGGCTTTAAAGCAAACCTCAGACCAAATAACAAAAAGCCTAACCAAAGAAATAAGAGAGCTGGGAAACCGCACCGCAGCCTTAGAAATAAAAATGGATGAAATTGAAATTACAACCCAAGAAAATATAACAGAATTGGAACAATTAAAAAAAGAGAATTTAATACTTCAAACTAAGCTCGAAGATTACGAAAATAGAGCCAGACGTTCAAACTTGCGCATAAGGGGAATACCTGAAACTGTGACAGACCTGCAAGATACTATTACTGCTCTATTACAAGAACTAAAGCCAGATATCCCTATTGAACGCTTAGAACTGGACAGAGTACACAGAGCCCTCACAGCCAAAAAGAAAGATGGACCCCCACGTGATATAATCACAAAATTTCATTATTACAGAACGAAAGAACAAATACTAATTGCTGCAAGAGAAAAAAAGGAACTTAATTTTCAAGGACACAATTATCAAATTTTTGCTGACCTATCCCAACTTACTATTACTAAAAGACGATCCATGAAACCCCAACTAATGGAACTGCAACGCCACAACATTATGTATCAATGGGGCTTCCCCTTTTCAGTCAGATTTAACTACCAAGGTACAATTTACAGAAGCAGATCAGCAGATGAACTACAACAAACCCTTTTAAAATTAAATCTGACAGAACCCACAAGCAGCAACTCTCCCACACGCAGAAGAATGGCGTCATCTTCACCTTCAGGTAGCACCCAGAAAATTTCAGAACAAAATGGGAATCATCATTCTCACAAAAGAGGCCGTTATGCCACATTATCCATGGACCAAGAAGATTCAATGGACTGACATCCTAATTCCTGATACCTCTTCATTTATTATACTAATGCCGCGTACACACGGTCGGACTTTCTATCCTACTTGGTCCGGCACACTTTCCGACGGACTTTGTCCGCCAGGTGCGCCGGACTTTAAAACGGACGGACTTGCCCACACACGCCGGGACTTTCCGGCGGGCTAAGTCCGCCCGTCTTTCCGACGGACTTTCGCCGGAGTTCCGGCGGACTTTCAGAATGAACGGACTTGCCCACACACGGACAAGTCCGTTCATTTTGAACGTGACTCAGGTGCGACGGGACTAGAAAAGGATGTCAATCTTGCCGCTTTTATCGGCGAGATTTACACCTTGCGAGCCCCGTCGCGGGGCATACCAGGCCCTTAGTACTGGTATGGATTATAAAGGGGAACCCCTACGCCGAAAAAACGGCGTGGGGCCCCCCCTAAAATCCATACCAGACCCCGATCCGAGCACGCAGCCTGGCCGGTCAGGAAAGGGGATGGGGACGAGCGAGCGCCCCCCCCTCCTGAACCGTACCAGGCCGCATGCCCTCAACATGGGGGGTGGGTGCTTTGGGGGAGGGGGGCGCCCTGCGCCCCCCCCCCAAAGCACCTTGTCCCCATGTTGATGAGGACAAGGGCCTCTTCCCGACAACCCTGGCCGTTGGTTGTCGGGGTCTGCGGGCGGGGGCTTATCGGAATCTGGGAGCCCCCTTTAATAAGGGGGCCCCCAGATCCCGGCCCCCCACCCTATGTAAATGAGTATGGGGTACATGGTACCCCTACCCATTTACCTAGGAAAAAAGTGTAAGTAATAAAACACACTACACAGGTTTTTAAAATATTTTATTAAACAGCTCCGGGGGGGGGATCTTCCTCCGGCTTCGGGGGTCTTCTTCCGGCTTCGGGGGTCCCTCCGCTTCATCTTCTCCCGGTGTCCGGTTGGTTCTTCTCCGCTCTCCGGCCTCTTCTCCCGGTGTCCCAGGTCTTCGGCCGTCCCCTCCGCTGTCGACCACGCCCCCTAAAACGTCACAGCATGCCCGTCACAGCGCGGGGCATACCAGGCCCTTAGGTCTGGTATGGATTATAAAGGGAACCCCGCTACGCCGAAAAAAATCCATACCAGACCCCGATCCGAGCACGCAGCCTGGCCCAGTAATCCAAACCTTCTGGAAGGAAGTCTTCGTGATTGCATCTAAAATATTTAAAAAAATAATACAACCAGATCCATATTTAACTTAATCTAAAACCGGAATGGTTAACACTCTCTCAATTCAAACTTATGATCCAACTAATAACGGCTGCAAAACAAACAGTGGCCAAGGCATGGAAATCTCCTACATTGGTACTAGCAGAAACAATTCACAGAATGAATAATACAATGTCCCATGCTAAGATGGTAGCCATCGATCAAAATCAAATTCCAAAATTTGAAAAACTTTGGCATCCTTGGATAAAACAACAGTTCCTGTCAAACTTCAATGACTCTGTCCTGTTGCCATGGTAACAGATTAAATGACTTACAGAGACACCCATTCTAAGGCTTCAAAGAGAACTAAAAAGAATAATAAACTGACGAGCGGGACAACCTTGTGGACCATACCTCTACCTTTCAACCCCTTTTCTTCTTTCTCTTTCCTTTTTTCCACCTTACGATTAAAGCTCATTATCAGAATTTATTTGACCTATATACACTCTACTTGTAAACAATATGTATAGTAGGTATAAATCATTTAAATACCTACAAAAGTAACTAAGGAAATTATATATATCTTTAATTTAGGTTTACGTGAACCCAATGTTTAATATTTGAAATTTCATGATATTTACCTATATAAACCCTACTGTAAAACAATGAGCTTACTTTATAGATCCTTGTAAACTTACTTTATGTATCTTTATAACATTGTATACTCAATAAACTTCTTTTGACAAGGAAATGCCATAATAGATGTCCCTCTCTAAAGCCCACATTCCTAAGAAAAAGGTAATAGTTTTCTCATTGTTGATGTAAACGTTTATAAATGTATGTAATATCTTAAGGAAAAAAAATAGTTTTTCTTTTAACAAACTTCACAAATATGTTTCAGTTATGTTTCAATTCTGTGGTTTCAATGTGTTTAAATTGTTGTTGATGAAGTTTAAGTAAAAAATGTGATTCTATTTTGCTCTGTTCAGTTTGACTTATAAAGGCTTTGATTGTAGTTTGATTGTAGCTATTTAATTGCACAGAGAACATAGAGTGGAGATACAATTGCTGTTATAGAAAATGCTGGTTTACAAAAAATGTCATATTTGAAGTGTTAGATTAACTTTGGTATTTACTGTTCATTACAGAGCAGTATGCTAATTTGTGAGATGTGAGATATTGGTGAATAGGGATAATCTCGTCTTTTTTTATTTTTCACATTTCAACTGAATAAGCGATGGGTCTAGCCTGCTGAGAATTATTCATAAATTTAGGATTCTCATCAGATTGGACACATAGATAGCTACGATAGATAGATAGATAGATAGATAGATAGATAGATAGATAGATAGATAGATAGATAGATAGATAGATAGATAGATAGATAGATAGATAGATAGATAGATAGATAGATGGATGATAGATAGATATTTGAAAAGTGTGGTGTGCATTTGTATTCAGCCCACCTGAGTCAATACTTTGTAGAATTACCTTTTGTTGCAAATACAGCTACAAGTCTTTTTGGGTTTGTCTCTGCCAGCTTTGCACATCTAGAGAGTGACATTTTTGCCCATTCTTTTTTGCAAAATAGCTCAAGCTCTGTCAGATTGGATGGAGAGTGTCTGTGAACATCAATTTTCAGGTCTTGCCACAGATTCTCAAATGGATTTAGGTCTGGACCTTGACTGGGTCATTCTAACACATGAATATGCTTTGATCCAAACCATTCGATTGTAGCTCTGGCTGTTTAGGGTCATTATCCTGCTGGAAGGTGAACCTCCACCCCCATCTCAAGTATTTTGCAGACGCTAATGCCGCATACACACGAGTGGACTTTCTGGCATACTTGGTCCGGCGGACCAGAGTCCGCTGGACAATCCGACCGTGTGTAGGCTCCGGTGGACTTTTCCGGCGGACTTTTTCCCAAAAGTCCCCTGGACCTAGATTTGAAACATGTTTTAAATATTTCCGTCGGACTCAGTTTCTGACGGAAAGTCCGCTCGTCTGTGTGCTGGTCCGACTGAAAGCCCGCTCGTCTGTATGCTGGTCCAACAGACCAGATACGATGCAAGGGCAGGGTATTGCATTTTGCGCACGCTGCAATAGGAAAAACAAATTTTCCTATTGCCGCGAGCACGGGGCATACCAGGCCCTTAGGTCTGGTATGGATTTTAAAGGGAACCCCCTACGCCGAAAAAACGGCATGGGGTCCCCCCTAGAATCCATACCAGACCCCGATCCGAGCACGCAGCCCGGCCGGTCAGGAAAGGGGGTGGGGACGAGCGAGCGCCCCCCTCCTGAACCGTACCAGGCTGCATGCCCTCAACATGGGGGGATGGGTGCTTTGGGGGAGGGGGCGCCCTGCGGCGCCCCCCACCCCAAAGCACCTTGTCCCCATGTTGATGAGGACAAGGGCCTCTTCCCGACAACCCTGGCCGTTGGTTGTCGGGGTCTGCGGGCGGGGGGCTTATCGGAACCTGGGAGCCCCCTATAATAAGAGGGCCCCAGATCCCGGCCCCCCACCCCCGCACCGTTTTTAAGTCTGCCGGACCAAGTATGCCAGAAAGTCTGATCGTGTGTACGCGGCATAACAGGTTTTCTTCTAAGATTGCCCTGGATTTGGCTCCATTCATTTTCCCATCAACTCTGACCAGCTTCCCTGTCCCTGCTGAAGAAAAGCATCCCCACAACATGATGCTACCACCACCATGTTTCACAGTGGGGATGGTGTGTTCAGGGTGATGCACAGTGTTAGTTTTCCGCCACACATAACGTTTTGCTTTTAGGCCAAAAAGTTCAATTTTGGTCTCTTCTGACCAGAGCACCTTCTTCCACATGTTTGCTGTGTCCCCCACATGGCTTCTCACTGCAAACGGGACTTCTTATGGCTTTCTTTCAACAATGGCTTTCTTCTTGCCGCTCTTCCATAAAGATCAGATTTGTGGAGTGCACGACTAATACGGTTGACCCCCCCTCCTCCTCAAAAAACTACACGCCTTTGGTCTCCGTGACTGTACACTTCGCTGGTTCTCTTCCTACTTATCCAACCGCACCTTTAGCGTTTCTTATAACTCTACTTCCTCCTCTCCTCTTCCTTTCTCTGTTGGGGTCCCTCAGGGTTCTGTTCTTGGACCTCTCCTATTTTCAATCTACACCGCCTCCCTGGGTCAACTGATAGCCTCCCATGGCTTCCAATACCACGTCTACGCTGACGACACCCAAATCTATTTCTCTACCCCTCATCTCACTCCCTCAATCTCCTCACGTATCACTAATTTACTATCAGATATATCAGTCTGGATGTCACACCACTTCCTCAAACTCAATCTATCCAAAACCGAACTTATAATTTTTTCTCCCCCATATGCCCCTTCCCCTAATCTCTCTGTCAAAATCGATGGCACAACTATAAGCCCATCCCCACATGCCAAGGTTCTAGGTGTAGTCCTAGACTCTGAACTCTCCTTCAAGCAACAAATCCAATCACTGTACAAATCCTGCCGCCTTAACCTCTGCAACATCTCCAAAATACGCCCCTTTCTAACCAATGACACAACAAAGCTCTTAATTCACTTGCTTGTTATCTCTCGCCTCGACTACTTCAACTCCTTTCTCATTGGCTTGCCTCTACATAGTCTATCACCTCTTCAATCTATCATGAACGCCGCTGCCAAACTCATCCACCTTATCAATCGTTCTGTGTCTGCCACTCCTCTCCACTGGTTTCCGCTCGGCCAAAGAATAAAATTCAAAATTCTAACAACTACGTACAAAGCCATCCACAATTTTCCCCCAGCTACATCACTAGCCTAGTCTCTAAATACCAACCTACTCGTTCTCTTCGTTCCTCTCAAGACCTCCTGCTCTCTAGCTCCCTCGTCACCTCCTCCCATGCTCGCCTCCAGGACTTTTCCAAAGCCTCTCCAATCCTATGGAAAGCCCTACCCCAATCTGTCCGCTTATCTCCTACTTTATTAGCTTTTAGACGATCCCTGAAAATCCTTCTCTTCAGAGAAGCCTATCCTACCCACACCTAACAACTGTATTTTCATTTTTTCCATCAGCTCATCCCCCACAGTTATTACCTTTTGTTTCCACTTGACCCTCCCTTCTAGAATGTAAGCTCTAACGAGCAGGGCCCTCTGATTCCTCCTGTATTGATTTGTATTGTAAGTGTACTGTCTGCCCTCATGTTGTAAAGCGCTGCGCAAACTGTTGGTGCTATATAAATCCTGTATTATAATAATAATAATAATAATAGTTGTCCTGTGGACAGATTCTCCCACCTGAGCTGTGGATCTCTGCAGCTCCTCCAGAGTTACCATGGGCCTCTTGGTTGCTGCTCTAATTAATGTTCTCCTTGCCCGGCCTGTCAGTTTAGGTGGACGGTCATGTCTTTGTAGGTTTGCAGTTGTGCCATACTCTTTTCATTTTCAGATGATGGATTGAACAGTGCTCCGTGAGATGTTCAAAGCTTGGGATATTTTTTTATAACCTAACACTTCTTTCAACTTCTCCACAACTTTATCCCTGACCTGTCTGGTGTGTTCCCTGGCCTTCATGATGCTGTTTATTCACTAAGGTTCTCCAACAAACCTCTGAGGGCTTCACAGAACAGCAGAATACTGATATTAAATTACACACAGGTGGACTCTATTTACTAATTAGGTGACTTCTGAAGGCAATTGGTTCCACTAGATTTTAGTTAGGGGTATGAAAGGGGGCTGAATACAAATGCACACCACACTTTTCAGATATTTATTTGTAAAACATTTGGAAAGTCATTTAGCATTTTCCTTCCACTTCACAATTATGTGCCACTTTGTGTTGGTCTATCACATAAAATCCCAATAAAATACATTTACATTTTTGGTTGTAACACAACAAAATGTGGAAAATTTCAAGGGGTATGAATACTTTTCCAAGCCACTGTAATTGTACTGTCTGCCCTTATGTTGTAAAGTGCTGTGTAAACTGTCAGCGCTATATAAATTCTGTATAATAATAAGTGAATTTGACCTGTTTGGTTACTTCTCCAATTAAAAGCTAGATGAAAGTGGTTAAAATTGCCATAAGTATGCCAAGTATGAAAGATGAGACCTGTGTCCTTCACTGGGAGGGTTTTATTGCCCATCTTCTAGAAGCAGTGCAAGATCCACAGCCATTGTTATTAATGCTGCAGAGGTGTGCTCTGTCATCAAACTAGCACTGTTCCTGGGTGTCAACCAATAGTCAACCAAGTTAGCTTTTGTTACCTTTTGTGCTAAATGAAAGCTTTGGCTGTGATCAAAGCTGCCCCTTTAAATTTAAAGAGTCGGTCAACCCAAAACTCATATTTACTATTTTGGCAGATGCAATAGGGTACAATAACCTGATGGTTTTCCCAAAGTCTTAGGGACTCTATTGTTATAATATTTGTGTTGGAATTCCTGGCTCTGCCGTGGCTTTTATGAGGGGGGGTTACACTTTCTCTGTTGAATATTTTTATTTTATTTTATAGAGAAGACCACAAAAAGGATGATGGAACCCACAACGAGGGAAGCCCCAAAACTCCCAGAAGGACTGGAAAATAATCATGAATTTTAGCAGAGGTTGACTCTGTCTACCAAACTCGACAAATAGATTATATATTTTTGGGTGGACTGACCATTTAAGATCAGAGGACCTTCTAACGTTAAAGGTCTGTGCAAACAAACAGCACATCGCTCTTTCTTTTCTTGCATCCATCATCTTTTTGGCTGTCCAAAAATATAATTTTGACCTCAGCTTTCCCTGTGCCTGTACAAAACCTCTCCTACATCTATAGGAAGAGGATATAACCTTGAAGTGACATTATTGTGGGTTGTTCGCTGAACATTCTATGGATGTATTCAAGATTCGTGTCATATAATGCACAGAAGAATTTTAATCATTGATCTTTTGGTAATTTCTGTGTCCAAATTGACCAAAGGAAACTCACTAGGTGTACTGAGTTTCAGGCTCACAGCACAGAAAACAAGCCTCAGAATGAAAATGGCGTGATTGTGTAAAATTATAAAGCACTGTTGGGTGTTATTTACTAAAGGAAAATACACTTTGCACTACAAGTGCACTTGAGACTGCACTGAAACTGCACTTGTAGTGCAAAGTGGATTTGCCTTTAGTAAATAACCCCCATTGTCACTGAAAACACCAACTTTACTACAAAAAATGCTTTTGAGCATTGAAAGAAGAAGCCACACATTGTTGATTCAATCTTTTTAATCAAAGCACAATCACATTAGCATTTATAAAAGGTAGAAATTGCCTTTTAAGGTAAAACAGGCATGTTTAAAACCAAAAAGAAATACACAACTCTGGAACTTACAAAGTTCAACTTTTATAAAAAGTGAAGGCAATATCAGACATGAGTATTTATAAACTGTGTTTGATATTGCGTTCAGCAGATGGGGTGATGTCACCCCTGGAAAAGCCAAATTTTGAAGATGCACACAAATTGCCGAATGTCAACATGTGCTATCTGCCATCAGGGGGGATCAAGGGACGTGTTTTGTGGGTGCAACCCCTTCCTCTCAGCTACTTTATTATTGAGGAAGGGGTTGCACCAAAAAAACGCGTACATTGATCTCCCATGATGGCAGATAGCACTTGTTGACACACTGTGTGCATCTTCAAAATTTGGCTTTTCTATAATATGTCACAAAATTGTCACAAAATTGTCAGAAAAAGAAAAACCACAAAGCACAAATAAGTTAGGGATTTCTAGGGGTTTTAAATTCTCCCTAAAACATCAATGATGTTCTTCATTTTGTTTTGAACATCATTGATGTTTTGCTTGATGTTTTCCAAGTCCCTATTACACCTCATGATCTCCCCGATGAGGATCTGGGCACTTTCACTGATGAAATGACCTTTTTCCACAACATCACGATCACCTAAAAATATATAAAAAACAAACACACCATGTACTATAAATATGCCGGCATCCGTCTCTTACCTGAGCCTGTTGTGACAATTTCCACCACGTCTCCCTCCTCCTCCTCTGCTTGGGTTTGGGGGATTGCCACTTCTTCATGAGGTGGGGGGTCTGTTGTTTCCTCTGATGAGTGGTGTCCTTCGAGTCTTTTCTCCCCTATGTAAAAAAAAATAGGTATACTTAGCACACAGATATTTGATGGCAGAAATAGGAATATGAAACATTGCTTGGAAGTGGGGTACAATTTTCTGTTTTTTTTTTCTGAGTTGCAAGATGAAGAAATATTTTTGTCCTTTGTAAAGCTTGAATACTTACCTGTTTTGTACAAGCTTCACAGATGGAGGCACCCTTATAGTATACACTGGATCATCTGTGTGGCCCCCCTAATAAAAAGGTGTTCTGGTGTCCCACACTAGTGCTCCCGCGTCCAGATGTGTAAACAGCTGCTGAGTGTCCTCTCCTTACACAGAATCTAGTTTGTATTTCATTCTAGTTACTAATAGGGATGAGCCGAACACCCCCCGGTTCGGTTCGCACCAGAACCTGCGAACGGACCGAAAATTCGCACAAACGTTAGAACCCCATTGACGTCTATGGGACTCGAATGTTCGAAATCAAAAGTGCTCATTTTAAAGGCTAATTTTCATGGTATTGTCCTAAAAAGGGTTTGGGGACCCGGGTCCTGCCCCAGGGGACATGTATCAATGCAAAGAAACTTTTAAAAACATCCGTTTTTTCAGGAGCAGTGATTTTAATGATGCTTAAAGTAAAAAAAAAAAAAAGTGAAATATACCTTTAAATATCATACCTGGGGGGTGTCCATAGTATGCCTGTAAAGTAGCGCGTGTTTCCCGTGCTTAGAACAGTCCCTGCACAAAATGTAATTTTTAAAGGAAAAAAGTCATTTAAAACTGCTTGCAGCTTTAATGCAATGTCGTGTCCTGGCAATATGGATGAAAATCAGTGAGACAAACGGCATGGGTACCCCCAAGTCCATTACCAGGCCCTTTGGGTCTTGTATGGATATTAAGGGGAACCCCGCACCCAAATTAAAAAAGGAAAGGTGTGGGCCCCCCAGGCCCTATATACTCTGAACAGCACTATACAGGCAGTGCAAACAAGACAGGGACTGTAGGTTTGTTGTTAAGTAGGATCTGTTTGTAATTTTGAACTGGTACATTTTTAAAGTGTAGCTCCAGACAAAAAATCTGTTTTTAAGCTTTTTGGAAAACCTAGGGAAGGGTTATCACCCCTGTGACATTTGTTTTGCTGTCTGTGCTCCTCTTTAGAAGATTTCACCTCACTTTTTGTCCCAATGACAAATGTTTTTTGAAAATTTGGGGTTTTTAGTGGAACAAGGATTAGTGATAAAGCATCAGTGGAAAGGAGAAAAGTTTTTCCCATATTAACTCTTACAGGAATTTCCCTTCCTATGGGGTAGATTTCATCTCACTTCCTGTTGTCTCCTTCCGTTTGCAAGAAAGGGTCGTTTGTAAGTTGGATGTTTGAAAGTAGGGGCCTGCCCTATATACTCAGCAGAAATTTGGGCCTTAGGTGTTGTTGTGGCCACAACACTGTAAGCCCTCACAGGGCCCTGCTGTGAAATATTAGATCAAGAATTGTAATTACATGCCCCTGTTGAATAGGGGCAGAAAATTGGGCCTTTGGTGATGGTGGTGCTGGTGCCACAACACTGTAAGTCCTCACAGTTACTCTTGGTGGGTGCTGGAACGGGCCCTGCTGTGAAATATTATATCAAGAATTGTAATTACATGCCCCTGTTTAACAGGGGCTGAAAAATTGGGCCTTTGGTGATGGTGGTGCTGGTGCCACAACACTGTAAGTCCTCACAGTTACTCTTGGTGGGCGCTGGAACGGGCCCTGCTGTGAAATATTAGATCAAGAATTCTAATTACATGTCCCTGTTGAACAGGGGCTGAAAAATTGGGCCTTAGGCACTGGTGCTGGTGCCACAACACTGCAACCCCTCCCAGATACCTTTTTTTTTTTTCCACATCAGCGAACACTGTTAGAGGGCTAAATCAGCTCGAAGCTCATAAACTGTCGCCTTCTCAAATTCACATCATTGTGGTGATTGCTTTATCTCATTTTCTTTTATAAAGTTTCCACATGACATTTTATTAAATTAACTTATAAACACAGCTTACTTTCCTTATTCTCGTATATCTAGTTACAATCAAACTGGGAGTGAGGGAACCAAGAGACCTCATCCCATGCTGAGTATAATAGCACGTATAAAACACAATGGGAGTACAATATGCCATCTCATAAAGAAATAGGAAAAAAATAAAAAAATAAAACGAAGAAAGGAAAAAAAAACTAGTGGGCTCCCCGCACCCACCACCTAGTGTCATAGCCTATATTATACTACATAATAAGTGTACCTCATTTCACCCTTACCACCCTCCCTCCCAGACACCCCCCTCCCCCCTCTCAAAACATCACATAATTTAAATGAATTCCCAAATACTATTCGCAAATTTTCTTCTATTAGCTAACTAAACTATACTTAACATAACTACCACCTTAAGGCACCCGCTGCAGTCAAAGGTTTCTGTTGCCAATCAGCCTGTATTAAAACTATATCCCGCTCCGCTGTTTTCTGCGCTCACCGTTGAAGGCAGCCCACCTTTTCCATCCACGGCCTCCACATTCTGTCAAATTCCTGGATATTGCCTCTCTTAATGTACTCCAATCTTTCTCTGCCTAGATTTTCGCTAAGTGTAGCGATCCATTCTTTCACAGTTGGGGGGTCCTTTGATTGCTATCTTAATGCTATCATTTTTCTGGCTTGAAACAGGCCTCTCGTGATGGCCAAAGTGGTACTCAGCCTCTCCCCCTTCACCCTTCTATACCCCAAGACACACACTATGGCCTCCCTCTCCACTAAGATACCAAAAATGTCTTCCAAACTTTTAGTCACCCCCTCCCAGTATCGGAACAACTTAGGGCACCTCCACATCATGTGGATAAGATCCCCAGACCCCCGACATCTGGGGCATCTATCATTAGGCCTTCTGCCAAACTTAAAGAGACGTTTGGGTGTGTAATAGGCTCTATTCAACAGCATCAACTGCAAAATGTTCTGTGGAGGAGAGACCGAGACCAACGGCCCTAACTCCAGGATCCTCTCCCATTGTTCCTGGGTCACTACTCCTACGTCCTCTTCCCATTTAGTTCTTACCCCTTGGAGTAGCCCCCCCTTGTTATCAAGATTGCTTAATTGACCATAGATCTTAGCTATTAACCCCCTAGTGGGGACTACCTGAATTACGCTCTGAAGCAGAGGCATTTCTATCCACCTCATGGTCTGGTCCTTAAATTGTGCTTTGAGGGCATGTTCTAACTGGTAATACAAAAAAAAGGAGCTTTGTGGTAACTTAAATTCCCTTACCAACTCTGGGAATTTCTTTAACGTATTGCCAGTATAAAGTTGTCTTAACCTTTTAATGCCAAGATTCTCCCACACTCTAAATATTCCTATTTTAAGGATTTCCTGTAGATTGCGATTATTCCAGATAGGGGTGTAATCTGTTAGGCCCTCATACCCCATCATTTTAACTGTTTTCCAAAGTTTAATTATCAGTTTAATTGTTGGGAATTCATAATGAAACCTATCCGCCACTAGGGCTTCGATTATTGTATTATGTAGGGCGCTTGTTAATAGGAGCCTACCATTTGGGGTGCCACCTCCCGGGGTCCCACACCCCATTAACTGCTGCAGTTGTGTTGAAAGAAAGTAACGCTCTGGGTGTGGGAGGGCGAAGCCCCCATCCCAAATGGGGAGCTGAAGTACTCAAAGCCGTATCCTAGCCTGCCTCCCTTTCCATATCAGTTCCCTAAGTAAACCCTCACTTCTTTTGAACCACCTCTTGCAAATCCACACTGGTGAGTTCTACAGGACGTACAACAGTTGTGGCATCCAGACCATTTTTATTAAGCTACATCTTCCTGCCACTGACAGGGGGAGGCGTCTCCATATACCTATCTTTTGTTTAAATTTTGTTAAGAGTGGAACAAGGTTTTTGCCAACATATTGAGCAGGGTCCTTCGTCAAGACGTTTCCCAGGTACTTCAAAGCTTCCACAATTACCAACTGTGGCATTTCACGGGCTATTGGCTCACTAATGGGATCTTTTGGTAAAAGCTCGGACTTCTCCCAGTTTATCTCCAGTCCGGAAAAACTACCAAATTCCTCCACTATTCTCATCGCCCCTGTCAGTGAATTACTCGTATCCCCCAAGAAGAAGCAAGATGTCATCCGCGTACAACGTGATCCTTTCTTCACCCGTCTTTCTCTGGAAGCCTGTTATCTCATGGCTGTCTCTTATGGAGATAGCCAGGGGTTCCATCGCCAGTGCAAATAGCAATGGCGAAAGTGGATACCCCTGCCTCGTCCCCCTCTCAAGCTCAAACCAATCCGAGAGCTCATTATTAATTTTTAATCTTGCCTTAGGACAGGTGTAGAGCAATTTAATCCAACCAATAAAAGTTGGACCAAATCCAAATTTCTTAAGCACACGCCACATGTAGCCCCACTCCACACTGTCAAAGGCCTTGGAGACGTTGAGGGTCATTAGGGCTCTCGAGCCCAAATTCTCAGTAGGGGACTGTAGATTCAAGAAGGCCCTTCTGATGTTCATGCTTGTAGATCTATTGGTTATAAATCCCGCCTGGTCCTCATGGATTAGCTTATGAATGACTCCATTCAATCTTACTGCCAAGACTTTGGCCAATATTTTTGCATCGCCACATAAAAGGGAGATTGGCCTGTAAGCGGCCGCATCTAGGGGATCTTTCCCCTCTTTTTGTAATACTATGATTGTTGCCTCTAACATCGAGGCCGGCAGCTGACCCCCCCTTAAATGCCCCACCCAATGCTTTTAGTAGTTCGGGAATTAATACTTCGCCGTAGTATTTATAGGCCTCGATTGGGAGTCCATCGGAACCAGGCGACTTATGGCTTGCCATACTCACTATTGCTTGATGTACTTGTGCAAATGTTATTGGGGTTTCTACTTGTGCTATGGCCGGGATCGGCAACTTCCCCAGGAAGTCCTCTATCTCTGCTTCTTTTCCTTTTTTCTGAGAGGTATACAGGTTTTTATAGTAATCCCTGAAGGTTTGAACTATTCTTGGGGAGCTTGATAGTATATCCCCACTCTGGGATCTAATGGCGAGAACCGTGGATGGAGCAGTGTTGGATTTCACCAATTGCACCAACAGTCTTCCCACCCTCTCGCCCTCCACCAGGGATACCTATCTCTGGAGGAGTCGCCTAGTCTCTGCCTTCTGCATTATAACTAGCTTATACGCTTGTTGTTTATCTTGCCATACTATTTCCTTCTCCGGAGTTGGATTCCTAATATAGTTATTTTCAGCCTCGAGTGCTTCCCTTAGAGAGTTCTCTTCCTCGCTCCTAGCCTCTTTATTGAATTTGGCCATCTGTTGTATTAGGACCCCCCTAAGGAAAGCCTTAAGGGCGTCCCATAACACAGTGGGCGATACCGTTCCCTGGTTGATTTCCACAAACTCTCTCAGAGTAGGGACAACCCCATCTGATTTTTTAATTACTTCAAACCAGTACGGACTTATCCTCCACTCCTTCCGAGGTCTGAACTCACCTAGATTCAATGTAACCACTACGGGGGAGTGGTCTGGCCAATATAAAATTTTTTCTACTATCTGGAGCGCTCTGTCATTCCCCAAGGCCAGGTCTATCCTTGAGAGCGTAAAATATTGTAGCACCCCCGGATTCCGGACTCTCCACAAATCCACTAACCCTACTTTATCCAGGAATAGACTTAAACGACTCTTCTCTATACCCTCGGAGAGGGTTCGTACGGGGAATCTATCCAGCCTTCTGTCTAGAATCTCATTAAAGTCCCCTACTACTATTATCGGCACCTCTTTTTTATCTATCAAAAATTCATTCAGTTTAAGCATAACATCCAGGGTAAAGGGCGGAGGAATGTATATATTTACCACCACATACAAAGCACTGTCAATAGAGCAGAATAGAAAAATATATCTACCCAATTTATCTATACTGGACTGTCTGCAGGAGAATTTCACCCCACATCTCACCAAGATGCTTACCCCTCTACTGAATGAGGAGTAAACCGCGTGAAATTGATATTGAAATTTTCGCGTCTGTAGATGCTGAATTGCATCCTTGGTTAGTTGAGTCTCCTGCAGGCAGACCAGATCTGCCCCATACCTCTCCATCAGAGAAAACACGGCCTGCTTTTTGAGCGGTGTCCCCCGACCCCTAACGTTCCAGGATACTATTTTCAATGTTTTAACTTGCATCAGAAAACTAAGAAGCATAGACTGCCCTGTCGAGTACCACTTCGTGAACTAAATTTTAATATAAAAACATTTTTTTTGCACCCCTCTATCAAAAGTGATTTTATACTAATAAATTTTGTGCCGCTTCTACCCCCATAAACCTTAGAGTCTCTAGCCACCGTGCTCAACCCAGCCATGTCAACACAGCCTTACGTGAGAATTTGCAACAGAAAAAAGGTGCTTTCATGTGCCAGTTTAGAAACCAATTTCCTAAAATCATATCTAAGTGGAGACCTGGGTCCAACCAGAGTGATTTCCAGTAGTATACATACTTGCTATAAATACTTTGCTCGTGATGTCTCCCCCCCCCTCCAGCCCCCACCTCTTCCTACCCCCTTCCCACCCCACCTCATAACCCCCCCACCTTTCTAGGTGAACCCCTGGGGGTTTGTCATGACCTTTATCCCATCTACCATTACCATTACCATACTTTTACTCCTGAAAGCCCTACCCATTCACCACTCCTCACTCAAACAACTGCGTGCACCTGTCCCCTCCCCCCCCCCCCACCCCATGTATCAGAGAACTCAAATAGTAAACATGGAGGCAAGAGAGAAAAAAAATCCACAGAATACATTATACCTCCCAATAACCTAGTATATCTCAAACCAATTACTCCTCCCCCATCCTTCTACGTGGAACCTAAAAATTTCTCTTTATTATCTTCAAGCCACTTCTCAACTCCAGCTGGAGAGTCGAAGAACAAGGTTCCCCCCAGAGTGGTTACATGTAGCCTTGCTGGGTAGAGAAGGGCATATGACAACTTAAATTTTTGCAATGTGCGCTTAACCTGAATAAACTCCACCCTCCGCCTCTGTAAATCTGGTAAAAAATCAGAATAGAATGATATTTTAGCACCCTTGAAGAAAACATCTCCTGTCTCCCTTATTTTGCAAAGCAGCGCCACTTTGTCCTTATAATTAAGGAACCTCAAGAGTAGGGGTCTAGGATATCCCCCTGCCGGCGGGGCCCTAACGGGGACCCTGTGGGCTCTTATTATAGCAAACGAGGATGAAAATACTTCTTTCCCAAACAGCTCCTCCAACAACTTTTCTAGGAACTCAATCGGGTTGGCGCCCTCACTTTTTTCAGGAAGCCCCACCAGCCTCACATTATCTCTTCGACTCCTATTCTCCATTTCATCCAATTTGGAGGCTTGCTTGGATATCTGTTCCTTCATCCATTTTATTTCTTTAATTAGTGGGGACATGTCATCTTCTAGAACGCTAACTCTTCCTTCCAGGGCTGTTGTCCTCTCTGCTGTCTTCTGTAGGTCCTGCCTGACCAGTAATAGGTCTGCTTTAACTCCCTTCATCTGTTCGCAAAGTTCTTTAAGCAAGCTATTACACACCATAACTGCCATAAATACATCTGTTAATGTTGGCTCTTTCTCTGGGGACGTATTTGAGTCATTTGTTACCTCTGTATCTACGTTTACATTTTGATCACTAGGCCCCGGTCCTTTATTGCTATGTGTTTTAGATGGCTGAATGGTTGGAGCAGCACCAGATGACTGAGAGTGAGGCTGGCCCTGGCTTTTCCTATCCAGAGCAGAAGAACGTAGACTCTGCATCATGTACACTTTAGTGATTAAGTAGTTACCGTCAATATTTCAATACAAGAAGAAAAGGGGGGAAGAAAGGCTGTATACCTGTCCGCACACCATGCAAGTGGGGCACCCCAGCAAGTTAGGATGAGCCCGTATAGGCCAGAACCCACCACACGTATGCACCCCAGCTGGGCCAGAAGACAGTGCTGCCCCTCCCAACCGGTCACACAGTTAGCACAGGTTATAGGTCAGGATATAAGACCCCCTTATATGGCCCACTGCTATCAGGACACCACTGACTAGGTGCAAGGGGTGATTGGAATAGCCATACCAAATTCCAGCAGTGCGGGGCAAGTAGGGTATGCACCTGAGGGTATCCAGTCTCTCACCCACCCCAACAGCCCCCACAACTACCGAAATTGTCCAGGACCGCTAGCCAATCCACAATCAATATTTTCTCCTTTTCTTTCCCTTTTCTATCTCTTCCTTTCCCTCCTCCCCCTTTTTTTTTTGTTTTTATTTTTGGGGGTACCCACACCTAGGGATAGAAGATCTAGCCGGTACTAGCCGGTACTTAAGGGCGCTCGTAGATTCTCCCCCACAGCCCCTGAGCCCAGAGTCAGTCACTACACAGGAAAAGCAATATTTTCTTTATGCAATGATGCTTTCTGCTTCCAAGCCCTCTAGGACGGTGAGAGCTAGAGACAGGACACTGACATAGGTAGTAATCTTATACTTTACAAAGGTGTACTGTCACTTTACCAGGAACTGTTCTCATCCATTGGCAACCAAATTTTCTAAGGTATCATATGCATATTCAAACTGATGTCCGCTTACTATACCCGCTCATGGGGCCTCCGACTCAACAGCTGGCTTTGTGCTTATAAACGGGTAAGGGCCGGTGAATACAATCAGCCAGATCCTCCCACGCCAGACCCGCTTACAGGGCACCTCTCATCGGCGTGCAGGGAGTGACGTCATCCCTGAGGATTTCTTCAGCGTTCCAGCCGTGGGAATGGTGAGGGACCGGATCCCGACCTCCTCTCCATGTCCTTCAACCGCAGCCACCCACCGAGCGCACCCTGCCACAGAGAGCTCACACTGCGGGATATGCGCCGCCTGGTAAGTTGCCCGTGTATCCGAGGGAGAAGGGAGAAGGGGGAGCGAGGGTGGAGGAGAGCACACAGCGACCGCTCGCTCACTCAGTCCATGCTACCTCCCGGCTCACATCCGTCCATCCGGTCATGCCCCCCTGACAGACAAACATTACTGCATAACCATGACACATGGTGATCGCTGGCGCACCCCTCACAGATACTCTAGTTGGAACACAAGAACGAGCCCTGCTGCAAAGTATTGCATCAAAAATTGTAATTACACGCACCTGTTAAACAGGGGCTGAAAAATTGGGCCTTAGGCACTGGTGCTGGTGCCACAACACTGCAACCCCTCACAGATACTCTAGTTGGAACGCAGGAACGAGCCCTGCTGCAAAGTATTGCATCAAAAATTGTAATTACACGCCCCTGTTAAACAGGGGCTTAAAAATTGGCCCTTAGGCACTGGTGCTGGTGCTGGTGCCACAACACTGCAACCCCTCACAAATACTATAGTTTGAGCGCAGGAACTAGCCCTGCTGCAAAGTATTGCATCAAAAATTGTAATTACACGCCCCTGTTAACCCCCCTGGCGGTATTCCCGAGTCTGGCTCGGGGTGGATTTTTTATATCAAAAGCGGTATCCCCGAGTCAGACTCGGGATCGCATCGCAGGATCCAGGAAGAGTTTACTGACCTTTACAAGCCCCTGTGTCTCGCTCGATTCACAGTGCCGAGCTCCCTTCCCTACGAGCGCTGCGACGCACAGGGACGGAGTTCGGTGGCAAATTCAAAAAGTGAAACACACAGTACAGATACAGTATACTGTAATCTTACAGATTACAGTGCTGTATCAAATAATTACAAATCCCCTTTGTCCCTATTGGTCTGTCCAGTGTCCTGCATGCAGTTTTATATTATAAAAACTGTTCTTTCTACCTGGAAACTGGAGACTGTCCATAGCAACCAAAACTGTCTCCTTACATCAAAAGTGGCTTTAGACCAGCTAGAAAACAGCGATAATAAATTAGAATCACTTGCAGAATTGAGCGATAGTGATTTGTGGGGAAATCCGTCACAAAACACTAAAACGAAAGCGACAATTCTGCAACTGAGCAAATTTCAGTGTTTTTGATTTGATTACATTATTGAATAATTTTTATTATTATTATATTATTATTTGTTATAAATATTTAGAGTTATTTATTATATTATAATTTTTTATTTCGTTTTTCAAACTTTATCATACCCGGGATGTCTACTAGACTCTGGTTTGGACAGATTTAAGTGAACTATTCCTAAGAATTACAGGCCTACAATATAAAACGCCAAATTTCTGTGCAAAATAATGGTACCGCTTTCAGCACCTAAAATCTGAAATAATCATACCACCAGGGAGGTTAAACAGGGGCTGAAAAATTGGGCATTAGGCACTGGTGCTGGTGCCACAACACTGCAACTCCTCACAGATATTCTAGTTGGAGCGCAGGAACTAGCCCTGCTGCAAAGAATTGCATCAAAAATTGTAATTACATGCCCCTGTTAAACAGGGGCTTAAAAATTGGGCCTTAGGCACTGGTGGCGGCGCCCAGAACCAAAAATGTTCGTACAAGCTATCAGCATGATCATTGAGGAAGAGGATAATTACTCAGCATAACAGGATAGTCACTCAGCATTAGCATAGGCAGTCTTTGAAGGGATCTGACATTTCCAAAAAAATGATTCGGTTACATCAGCATCAGGTGCTTGGTAGCTGGTGGTGATCCAAGACTGATTCATTTTTATGAAGGTCAGTCGGTCGACCGAGTCGGTGGACAGATGCACCCTGTGATCGGTTATAAAGCCTCCAGCAGCACTGAATGTGCATTCCGAAAGAACGCTGGATGCAGGACAGGCCAGTAGCTCAATTGCATACTGTGCAAGCTCTGGCCAGTGATCCATCCTCAAGACCCAGTAACCCAGAGGATTTTCGGTGGGAAAGGTGCCCAAGTCAGATCTTGCCCCTAGGTATTCCTGCACCATGTAAAACAGACGCTGGTGATGGTTGCTGGAACCGATCATACCTTGGGGCTGCGGACTAAAAAATTGTCTGAATGCATCGGTCAGACGGCCACCTTCTCCACCGTTCCTTCTTTGACTGACCGAAGCCTCAGCAGCACGTTGTCCAGAAACAGGAGTTTGTAACCTCCCAGTCTCTGGGAACGCGTTGCACAGACCTTTCTGCAAGGCCTCCCGAAGATGTTTCATCCTCTGCTCCCTGTGCAACAGCAAGATAAGGTCCGCAACCTTACCCTTGTAACGTGGATCAAGGAGGGTTGCCAGCCAGTATTGGTCCTTCTCCTTGATACCACGAATATGAGGATCCTTACGCAGGCTTCAGGATCAGGATCAGGGAGGCCATGCAGCGTAGGTTTGCTGAGGTATTTGGTCCGGAGTCCTCTGGGTCACTAAGGACGACATGATCCGCAGCCACCTCCTCCCAGCCACGTACAAGTCCATGTGTTTCTTGGGACTCTAAATGATTCCTTAAAGACTGCTGCTGATGCTGAGTGCCAGGCTCCACCTCCATACTGACACAATCCTCCTCCTCCTCTTCTTGTGTGATCGGCGGGCACGCAGGAACACTGTGTTGATAAAGGGGGCCTTGAGAGCTAAGGAAGTCCTCCTCTTCCTGCCTCTGTTCTGCCTCAAGTGCCCTGTCCATTATTCCATGCAGCGTGTGCTCCAACAGGTGGACAAGGGGGACAGTGTCACTGATGCATGCACTGTCACTGCTCACCATCCTTGTGGCCTCCACAAATGGTGACAGGACAGTGCATGCATCCCTGATCATAGCCCACTGGCGTGGGAAAAAAAACAAGATCCCCTGGCCCTGTTCTGGTGCCATAGTCGCACAGGTACTCATTGATGGCCCTCTGCTGCGTGTGCAGCTGCTGCAGCATGGCCAACGTTGAGTTCCACCTGGTGGGCATGTCACAGATTAGGCGGTTCTTGGGCAGGTTAAATTCCTTTTGGAGGTCTGCCAGCCGAGCACTGGCATTATATGACCGGTGGAAATGCACACAGACTTTCCTGGCCTGCCTCAAGACATCCTGTAAGCCCGGGTACCTGCCCAAGAACCGCTGCCCCACCAAGTTAAGGACGTGAGCCAAACAGGGCACTGTTAGGCGCTCGTCTTCTCCTTGTGGCCTAGGCTCTTGAGTTGGCTCAGTGGAGGACCTCGCCGGCGGTTAATCAATACACATACACACGGAAGGTACGTGATAAATGATTACAAAGTTTAATAGGCAGGAGGCTCTCTTTTATGTTATGTCTTTACAAGACTCTGCCCCACTTGGGGCCAATCAGGTTAATACACATAAAGGTTCATTAGCATATATTAGTAATTTCTTCATCTTGTGATTTCAGTTTTAACCTATACAGTTCAGGCTAAAAGGTCAGTGCTTTCTTAATTTCTGTTAACGTCTGCTGACCATCAGTTGCCCAACCACAAGTTCCTGAACAGCTAATTCTGGCCGTTTCATATCAAACAAAAGTGTACAGAGATAAAACCACAAACAGATGTTTCCTCAGATGAAGACATCAGACAAGAATAGACAGACTTGGGTGACAATGAGATAACCAGTTATTAAGTAATACTTGTCATAAGATGCAGTTTTGTCACATACACTATTCTCTAAATATTCTCTAAATCATTAAGCAGATAAGCAAATCCTGAACATATCATGTTAGGGTAAAATCAACAATCAATCAATAATGCAATGTCTTATGGAATCTCCTTACAGGCACATGGGTCAGTTGTCCCTGTCGGAGGGCGGAGAGGAGGTTGGTGCCATTGTCGCAAACCACTATTCCTGCCTTAAGTTGGCGTGGCGTCAACCACCTCTGAACCTGCCCCTGGCAGAACCTCTGCCCCAGTGTGGCTCCTGTCCCCCAAGCACACCAGCTCAAGCACCGCGTGGCATCTTTTGGCCTGCGTACTTGCGTAGCCCCTTGAACGCCTACGGAGCACCGCTGGTTCCGAGGACAAAGCACAGGAAGAGGCCATGGAGGAAGAAGAAGAGGAGGGAGTGGAGGAGAGAGGTGTGTCACAATCATTAGTAGTGGCATTTTGGAGGTGTGGTGGCGGAACAATCTCCAACACTACTGCACCTTGTCCTGCATCCTTCCCAGCTGCCAGCAGAGTGACCCAATGTGCCGTGAAACTTAGGTAATGTCCCTGTCCATGCCTGCTAGACCATGAGTCAGCAGTAATATGCACCTTACCGCTGACCGCCCTGTCCAGCGAGGCCAAGACATTGCCTTCCACATGCCGGTAGAGAGCCAGAATTGCCTTCCATGAGAAAAAGTGGCGTTTGGGTACCTGCTACTGAGGAACCGCACATTCCACAAACTCACAGAAGGGGGCAGAGTCTACGAACTGAAAACGTAGCAGTTGAAGTGCTAGCAATTTTGCCAAGCTAGCATTCAACCGCTGGGCATGTGGATGGCTGGGAGCGAACTTCTTTCGGCGGTGCAGCTGCTGGGGCAGGAAAATTTGCCTGGTACAATCTGACTTCGGTGTACTGAAAGCAGATTGCCCACAAGTACTTGGCTGTGACACACCTAATTCTACACCTTCATTCCTCTCAGTGCAGGTCTCAGAGAGGACTGAAGGTATGGTGGGGTTGGAGATCTCAGCTGATGAGGAGCAAGGAGAGGTCCTCTTTGTTCTTTGGTGTGGGTCTTTTAGATACGCTTGCCAACGAACTGCATGGCAGGTCAACATATGTCTGGTCAAGCATGTGGTGGCCAAGCGGGAGATGTTTTGGCCACGTGAGATACGCTTGAGACATATGTTGCAAATAGCAGTGGTCCGATCTGATGCACTTGTCTCAAAAAAGGCCCACACCGGGGGGCGTGGCTGGCCATGGCGGAGTTCGGACGCTGATTCCTGAGCTCCCGACACACGGAGCTATCCCCGCGGCCGTTTCACTAGATGTGACAGTCACCCGACTGATGCCCAGAAGGAGGAGGACCCAGAGCGTCCCGCGACCCCGAACATCGGCGGTAATCACCCGCTACTTTGGTTCCCGGGACCCAGAAACACCAGGCCTCGTGGAGTCGGCCGCAGCCAACATGGCGCCGGCGCCTCCGACCACAAGCCGCGCAGTGACGAACAGACCATCCCCACGATCAAGCCTCACTGCTTCACCGGAGGCGCCCACAGATGAGGTGAGAGACTGTTCTCCGATCCCCTCACCATGCCTAAGCCTGTCTCCCTCACATGCCGCTACTGAAGACAGGCACGGCACTGAAGAGCTACTCCCTATAGAAGCCCTGAAGCAGATTCAACACAGCTTAGCCACTCTCCCCACTAGACAGGAGCTAGATCACTGGGCTCAACGGATTGAATCCTCCCTCAAGAGAGAGGTGGAGGATCTTCGAACACAGGTCACCCACACTGATAATAGGGTCACTGCTATTGCCTCAGAACAAGCTCTACAGGAGACCCGCATCACTGCTTTGGAATCCATGGTGTCCCACCATAGATCCCAACTCCTCCAAGTCCGACTAAGGTCAGAAGATTTCGAGAACAGGAGCAGGAGGAATAACATTAGGATCAGGGGTTTACCGGAAGCCACGGCCCCTGGGGACCTTGCTGTGACTATTACGTCCATTTTTAACTCCTACCTTGATAGAGCCCCAACCACAGAGATTGAGTTGGACAGAGTTCACAGAGTGTCTCCAGGCATGACCCCTGCTAGCGGACGCCCAAGGGATGTTTTGTGTCGCGTCCATTACTATAAAGAGAAAGACCTGATCCTCCGGAAGGCTTGGCACAGGGGTCCTATTGACTTTGATGGCGCCTCCATTCAACTCCTGCCAGATCTGTCCCGTGCTACCCTAGGGATGCGCAGGGCAGTTAGACCCCTCCTAAATGCTATACGCGAATCTGGAGCTACATATACCTGGGGCTTCCCATTTTATGTGCAAGTGAAGAAGGAAAATCGCCAATTTACTCTGAGGTCACCGGACCAACTCCCTGAACTCTTTCGGTTCTTGGGGTCTGACCCGATCCCCGTACCCAATTGGTTGGATGTCCTCCTTGATGATCCAGTTCCACAGATATCCAATCCCTTGCCCCAAAGGCGCAGAAGGTCTCGCTCCAGAGGTGCGGTCTCAGGTCAGGCTCACATCCACCCTTCTGATCCGGAGCTGTGACAACCATCAAGTGCCCTGTGAACTTCCAAAGATGACATTACACGGTTATACCTATAGCCAATAACCCTCGGTTATGAACCTTTGCTCCCGCTGGATACATCATGGTTAACTTTAACCTTACCGGTCCAGGTCACCCAAAGTTCCAGAGTTATATATCTACGCGGAGGGATGGGCGAGCTCTGATCGACATTCAGTCGATATGGGGCGGCTTTGTACTTTGTCCCCAGCTCATCCTCTTCCGGGTTTCTCTGCCAACGGGATGGCATATAAAGGACTGGCCCCTTTCACCCCAGTTCCCATGGTTGGGTGGCCCGATGAGGGAGGTTTTGGGGGCATTTCATTTCATAACATATTAAGGTTACAAATACATTAAGCTGTTTTCTGCTGTATTTTTTTTTTTTTTTTTTTTAGCTCCGTTCTTCTATAAGTTACCCTGCCACAAGCGGCCACTACACTGCTCCCTGCACCTTATATGACAACCGCAAACCCAATCCCACTCAAACAGTTGGTATTTGGGTCCCGGAGATCCGGTTGGTCCCTAAACAACTGTGCATTCAGTTTCTTTTATATTCCTCATTTGTATACTTGCGGGGAGTGGTTTAGTGGATAGCTTCAGGCCCTGGCCAGGTTGCTATGTTTAAGGTCCCCGTGACTTACTGTCATTTCACCCTGGCCCGGGGAGGCCCATGTGTGTAATCGGGTCCGCCACGGTCAACACTTCCCCCACATAGGCCCGTTCTCCACCTGCGTTTTTAGGTGGAGACCATATATTAGTCTTGTGTTTACCAGATCTTTCTGGTATAAGTGTATATATCGTTGTGAATTTGTGCTACCACCCTTGAGGGAGTGATCCTGACAGGTGGTTTACTTTTCTACCTTTCTCTCTCTCTTCCTCTATTTCTTTCTCTTTCTCCCTTTCCTTCCCCTCTCTCTTTCTCTCTCCTCCCCCCCCCCCTCCCCCTTTTTTTTTTTTTTTTTTTCAGGGAATACTTCGTTCTTCAACATGCCAAAAGTTACCATGCTCTCCCTGAATGCCCACGGGATGAATACCCCAGAGAAGAGGTCGCAGGTGCTGGGTGAGATTTGGAGAAATCGTGCCCACGTAGCCTTCCTCCAGGAGACTCATTTTAAGGCCTCAAAACCCCCAAAATTTGGGAACTTCAGGTACCCTTTTGTTTACCACGGCTGCTCCCCAGACTCTAAATCTCGGGGGGTAAGTGTTCTTATCTCTAAAAATGTGGCTTGGTCGATGTCAGCTGTCTTCAGTGACAATCTGGGACGCTACATCTTTGTGAAGGGTTCAATCTATGGGCAGGTTGTTACATTAGCCAACATATACGCCCCCAACATAGGTCAGGTGGGCTTTATTGAGGACTGCTTGGACAAACTGACTGACTTTGCAGAGGGACAGGTGATTTTGGGAGGAGACCTAAACGTAGCCTTGGACCCCCTGTTGGACACCTCCACGGGTTCCTCGCATCTGTCGTATGCGGCCCTTCGTCGGATTAAGAAAGCCTTGACAGCTTTTCACTTGGTGGACGCGTGGAGGATCACACACAGTGACACTAGGGATTATACCTTTTTTTCGTCTCCCCATAACTCTTACTCGAGACTGGATTACTTTCTAATACACCAATCGGCCCTTCCTTTAGTGTCCTCCAGCAGTATAGGGGTGAGATCCATTTCGGATCACGCACCAATTCTACTGACACTCATGTTGGGAGGGGGACGGCCACATCAACCAGGGTCATGGCGGTTAAATGAGAGTTTGATCCAGCAGCCTCCAAATGCAAAAATGGTGGAGGAGGAGATTAAAGCTTATTTTGCAACCAATGCAGCTTCGGTGTCCTCGCCTTGCTTGTTATGGGAGGCACACAAATGTGTAGTCAGGGGAGTACTTATAAAATTGGGAGCTAAAGTCAAGAAAGACAGTCAAAGAGAGGTGGACTCTCTCTTGGAGCGCATTGGGGTCCTGGAAAAGCAACATAAACTATCTCTAGCCCGAGACGTTGCCGTAGATCTACAGAACTTACGTGACTCCCTTAACTCTCTCCTGATGGCTAAAGCAAAAACCAAATTCATGTACTCACGGAGACTATTTTATGAATTTGGTGGTAAACCCGGCAGACCCCTAGCCCGTGCATTACGTGAGACCACGACACGTTCCTATATCCCCTCTCTGACGTCTCCGTCGGGCCCAAAAAAATCTTCAAATCACAAGAGATTGCCAACTGCTTTCGCAGTTATTACGAGAAACTTTACAATTTGACCCCTAAGGCAACAGAGTCTGCGTCGCAGACTCACAACTCGTTAATAGACGAATACCTGCTTACTTCAGGTGTTCCCACGTTGACGTCTCAGGAGAGGGAGGAAATGGAAGGCCATATTACAGAACAAGAAGTGCTCAAAGCCATCAAAGGTATGGAAGCGCGCAAAGCACCGGGACCCGATGGTTTTCCCCTGCTTTATTATCAGACGTTTGCATCGCACTTGGTGCCGCGTTTTGTACAGGCCTACAATGCGCTCCTGGATGGGACCCCACTCCCTAGGGACTCCTTATTTGCTCACATAGTCCTGATACCTAAAGAAGGTAGAGATGCGACAGACTGTGCAAACTACCGCCCAATATCTTTATTGAATACGGACCTCAAGATATTTACCAAAATATTAGCTAACCGCCTGATCTCCTTTGTCCCCAAATTAATCCATTACGATCAAGTAGGTTTTGTCCCAACTAGGGAAGCCAGGGATGATACGATTAGGGCCTTGAATCTTATCCACTTGACCCGGTCCAGGAAAACTCCAATGTTGCTGATTTCAGCTGACGCGGAGAAAGCCTTCGACCAGGTCAACTGGCTCTTTATGAAACGCACGCTGAAGCACCTTGGCATAGGGCCCCATATGTGTCAATGGATAGAGGCAATCTACTCCCAACCCTCAGCAGCAGTCCGAGCAAACGAAGCAATTTCAGCCCCCTTCCCCTTGAGCAACGGGACAAGACAGGGATGCCCACTGTCGCCTTTAATATTTATATTGGTACTAGAACCCCTGCTAGCTCACATTAGGAATGACCAAAATATAAAGGGCGTTAGCACTGGCAACACACAGCATAAAGTTGCGGCTTACGCCGATGATTTATTATTTTTTGTGACAAGTCCCGTCACTTCAATCCCCAATTTACTACAGGCGCTCAAGACATACTCTGCTCTTTCTAATTATAAAATTAATGTGCACAAATCAGAAGCACTAAATATTAATTTACCCAGGGAGACGCTCAACATTATTCAACAGAATTTCCCCTTCTCATGGGCACGCCAAAAAATGAAATATCTGGGCGTTTACCTTACACCCTCGGTGCCAGCAGTCTTCCAAGAGAATTACGTCCCCTGGCTGGCCTCTCTACGTCGAGATCTCCAGCGCTGGCACAAGAATACTTTCTCCTGGTTCGGAAGGAACAGTATTTTAAAGATGGCGGTTTTGCCAAAATTATTATATCTCCTCCAAACATTGCCAATAACGGTCCCAAATCACTTCCTTCGCTCTGTCAGAGGAGAATTTTTGAATTTCTTATGGGGCTACAAAGCAAAAAGACTGTCTCATCATATCCTGTCCTTACCAAAAGACCAGGGCGGCTTGGGGTTCCCAGACCCGTTTAAGTATTACCAGGCGGTTCATCTAACTAGAGCCCTAGACTGGGCCAAGCATGCCTCAGAGAAGGAGTGGGTGGGGGTAGAGCAGGCATTGACACCTCTCCCGCTCCCAACCTTGATGTGGCAGACTTCAGCCTTGCCAGTACCCCTGAAATCCCACCCTTTGATTGGGACTACGGTGTCGGTGGTAGCAAAAACGGGATGTGTCACATTGGTCTCCCACACTCCCTCACCTTTGTCACCAGTAATTGGCGCTCAGGAGTTCCCATGTAGTCTATCGGGGAGGAGGTTTAGGGAATTTCTGATAATCAACAGATTTAGGTTTCAAGACTTTCACCATGAGGGTCGATGGCGCACCATCGAGGAAATACAAGCAATGCTATCGCCACCATTAGATAGATGGAGAGCAACGCAGATCAGACACTTCCTTACCTCCTCGAAGTTCGTGCCATCCACTAGTTATTCCTCGTCCGATTTTGAGAGGCTCTACCTAGATCCTACTCCCCTCCGTCATCTATTGTCCTTAATGTATGGGATTCTAGTCGACCCTCAGGACGGCTTTATACCTCAATATTTACGGAAATGGGAGGATGACCTGAGTCGAGCCTTCTCGGAGGAAGAGAGAGAACGAATTTTATACTTTGCACACCGCTCCTCAATTGCGAGCAGGTTCCAGGAGGTTGGGTTTAAGATAATGACTCGCTGGTATAGAGTGCCCAAGCTTCTCCACAAAATCTACCCTTCAGTTCCTTCTTCCTGCTGGCGTTGCCAGCACCCTGACGGTTCAATACTGCACATTTTCTGGACATGCCCCCGGGTTCGTCCCTTTTGGGATGACATTAGGCGCATAACTCATAGATTGACAGACATTACATTAGCAGATGATCCGGCTCAATGCCTGCTCCACCTTACTCCGATGTCGAGACGCCGGTATAAGAAGTCCCTCTTAATACACCTTCTAAACGCCGCTAAAATATGCATTCCGCAAAAATGGAAATGCTCAGAACCCCCATCGATTGGACAGTGGATAGCTGTGGTGAATGAAATTAACCTGATGGAACAATTGACGGCTGCATTACAACGTAAGGAGGAAAAATTCAACAAAACCTGGTATTACTGGCACGATTTCCGATTCTCTCAGGATTACAACACCTTTGTGACCCCCTCAGTAGAGCTACAGTGACGGAGCATGTGGGTTGGGGGGGGGGGTTTTTTTTTTCTTGCCAACCCCCTCTCCCTCCCCTTACTGTCCTTCCACCCCTTTCTCTCTTTTAAACATGCCTTATCTTATCGGTTCTTTCCTTGTTCATGTCTTCTTTCCTGTCTTCAGTTTTCCGTACTGTTATGTCCTCTTTATTACTTGAAAAACTTGTGTGGGTGCACCTGACCTGGGGCGAGCATATTGCCTTTTTAATGTACATTGTAGTAATTTATGGTTATTGTGGGTGAGCTGGCGCTATTTTTGGTGCCAGCAGACGTGTCACCTTCATATAGTATATTGATGCTGTATTTTTGGTCTATATATCGTTCTGCCTACAATGTACAAACTGTCAATGTTGGTCTTGTTTTGCCCTACCCGGTGTACTCAATAAAAAACTCTTTAAATGGAAAAAAAAAAAAGGCCCACACCAAAGAACTTTTGGAATAACGCGCAGAGACAGCAGCGCCCTGCACATTGCGGTGTGATGCAGTCAGTGTGCTGCCCTTAGGCTGGCCCCTGGACGGCATCCTGCCTCATTGGTGATGTGCCTCCTCCTACTCCTCTCTCCTATCAGGCACCCACGTTGAGCCAGTGACCTCATCATCCCCTCCCTCCTCATCACTGGAGCAAACCTGGCAGTATGCTGCAGCAGGGGGAGCATGACTGCCAGATTGCTGTCCTTCTTGGGCACCCCCTCTGTCCGTTCTTACGTTACTGCCTTCATCTAGCTCAGTATCATCATCAGAGCCTTCTAAACGCTGGGCATCCTCCTGGAGCATGTACCCAACACTGTGGTCAAACAGTTCGAGGGACTCCTCAGGAGGACATGGTGGGGCTAGGGAAGGAGTCACTGATGCCATTGAGCCGAGGGAAGAGGCCGCGTTGGCAGCTGCTTTTCCAGACAAAGTGCCCTGAGCATGGTTGAGGGAGGATGAGGAGGATGAGGATGGCTTGGTCATCCACTCGACCAAGTCTTCTGCATGTTGCGCTCAACACGGCCAGCTGCGGAAAAAAAGGCCAAGCGTGTCCCACGGCCATGTGCTGATGAGGATGCACCGTCTCCACGACCAGCACCGTTGCCTCTAGACACAGAGCCTGCTTGCCCTCTTTTATTGGCTTGTGACTGTCTGCCTCTCCTTGTTGGCCTTCCAGACATACTAATGGCCTGTAGCTGCACTAAGCTGGGATATATATATATATATATATATATATACTGATTGTGCAGCTAGCAAAATCAACTGCCTGCCTACAGTATGAGAACACCACCAACCTTCTACAGGTAGCTTTAGCTGTACACTGTGCAGAGCTCGCACTACACTAACGTGTAAATAATTTAGCTGCCTGCGGTAGTGATAGGATCAGGAAAACACCACCAACCTTCTACAGGTAGCTTTAGCTGAACACTGTGCAGAGGTCGCACTACACTAACGTGTAAATACTTTAGCTGCCTGCGGTAGTGATAGGATCAGGAAAACACCACCAACCTTCTAAAGGTAGCTTTAGCTGAACAATGTGCAGAGGTCGCGCTACACTATCGTGTAAATAATTTAGCTGCCTACAGTAGTGATAGGATCAGGAAAACACCACCAAGCTTCTACAGGTAGCTTTAGCTGAACAGTGCAGAGGTCGCACTACACTAACGTGTAAATAATTTAGCTGCCTGCCGTAGTGATAGGATCAGGAAAACACCACCAAGCTTCTACAGGTAGCTTTAGCTGAACACTGTGCAGAGGTCGAACTACACTAACTTGTAGCTTTAGCTGAACACTGTGAGGAGGACGCACTACACTAACTTGTAGCTTTAGCTGAACACTGTGAGGAGGACGCACTACACTAACTTGTAGCTTTAGCTGAACACTGTGCAGAGGTCGCACTACACTAACTTGTAGCTTTAGCTGAATACTGTGAGGAGAATGCACTACACTAACTTGTAGCTTTAGATGAACACTGTTCAGAGGATGCACTACACTAACTTGTAGCTTTAGCTGAACACTGTGAGGAGGACGCACTACACTAACTTGTAGCTTTAGATGAACACTGTTCAGAGGACGCACTACACTAACTTGTAGCTTTAGCTGAACACTGTGCAGAGGTGGCACTACACTAACTTGTAGCTTTAGATGAACACTGTTCAAAGGATGCACTACACTAACTTGTAGCTTTAGCTGAACACTGTGCAGAGGTCGCACTACACTAACTTTAGCTGAACACTGTGAGGAGGATGTGAAGTAGAATAGTAAAGTATCGAACCAGGCAGAACTTCAGCAATGCAGGTTTATTAACAGCTGATAACATACAGGTTTATGTTCAAAACATTACAATATACAGGTCTAATTTATACAGTTTCTTACAATGCAAGCATATTAGATATAAATATTCTTATCCTCTAACCAAATTTAAACAATTGTGATTGTTCTCACCTTGAACCAGAATAGGTCTTTTCTGCCAATTCTTGGGAACCTCTCACCTGATAGGGACCAGCCGATCTGCCGGTGGTCTGGTCCCCTCACAGAGTTCTGGGTTCCAGCTCGACCAAGTTCTTGAGGGAAATTCACCTGAGACCACATTCTGGAACAAGTTAAGAAGTCTTCTCTGACTCGTACGGGGAGACAAGTTATGGACAGATACTTGCCCATTGGTTCTGACCTCTATGACCCGTGCAATAGGGCAGCATACATAGAGTTCAGCCTTATGAGCTCCTATCTGACTTGTCCGAGGGGACAAGTTAGGACAGATACTTGCCCATTGGTTCTGACCTCTATGACCCGTGCAATAGGGCAGCATACATAGAGTTCAGCCTTATGAGCTCCTATCTGGCTTGTCTGTCTAACAATTACAGAGCTTGCATTTATATACCATTTCACAAGTCTTATCTCAACTATCTCTCTTACATGTGATTGGTCGCTAAGATCTACGTCAAAGTAACTAACCATAAATCTGACACTTGTTCTACAACCAGACAAACTTAATTATTCCCAAAATTCCTATATGTTCATTAAAGTGTTTTATAACTGGGTTTGTCCAAAAACAGCTGTGTAGAGACAGTCTGGCACCTAGCTGTCTTATCAAGCTCTTCTTATCTTGATACTAGCTTCAAGGAGTTGCAGATTTACGACTATGAGACAATGAACTTTCAATAACCCCAGCAGATGTGTTATATGTCTCACTATATGTATGTATTTTAACAGTTTTAATGAGGGCACAAGCAGACCTTTGTTTGACCTTGTCAAACTTAATTTAATGTACTGTACATAACTTTAATTATTTCTAAACCACCTGTTTTCATATCTTTATCTGTCTGATTTATATGCATTTCAGACTTGAGACAATTCTATATTACTTGAATCTATCCTAATGAACTTTCACCCAGTAAACTATCTTAATACATTTTCGAGAACACCTGTGTACAAGTACTTGTCATAAAGCAGAGGTCATTTAAAGTTCAACACTTATAAATTAAGACTTTCTAAATCTATGGAAAACACAGTATACATTATTAAAGATTAATAATTGTTGCTTTACTTATTGAATAATAATATTGATAAAACCACTACTATATAATAATATGAATAATAATAATAATAATAATTATCAATAAAATATATGCAAATCAATATATATATGAAATACATTGGCTAATATGAGATTCCACAACATTTCCCCCCTGTTGAGGCATAAGCCTCACAGCAATTACAGTACAGATCACCCACCATGCTTCTCAGAGACCCCATGCACCCAACACTGATCACATAAATTGTCAAAAAAAAATTAAAAATAAATCAGTCCAAAAAATAAAAATAAATAAATAAATCAGTCCAAAAAATAAAAATAAATAAATAAATCAGTCCAATCAAACACACTGCATCTTCTTCTGTAGCTGCAAAGTCCTTCTCCATATGTGGCACGGAAAACATAGTTGTCAGTCTCAGTGGCATCATGATCATTCTTGCCACAAACTACTTGCAACAGGCAACAGTTACTCAGCAACATCACATCAAGGATAACAGGGAAGAGGAACAATCCGTTTAGTTAGTGAATGAAAGCCAAGTATGTGGTCCCAAGGAACATTCAGCAGACTCAGTCCCATAAGGCTCTGCCTTTTCCTGCATAGGTCTTTTCAGCTTAGCCAAGTACTTGATGTTTTTTGGAGAGATCTCCTTCTTCATCATCAGTTGCTGGTCCAGTATCATAGCACAAGCTGCTTTGGATGCTGTAAGACACAAGTTCAGTGCATACCTGTTCTGCAAGGATACAAGTCTCAGATTTTCCAGTTCCTCCTTTTATGCATGAAATCCTTCCTTTGTAGCAATTAACATTTGTAACAAGTTGCATCATGTCTTCTGCGATCACCCGATATTTGTCTGGATATAAAATACACTTCAAAATTATAGTTATAAAAAATAAAAATAATAGTCAGTGCCAGGATACAATAGGTCTCTGGCAAGCACTTCAGGGCAACCTACAAAGCAATGGCTCCTACACTCTCATTTTATTTAATAACTTAATTTAGCGTGTTCCTTTTACTTCTACAACATCCGCCAAAACAATATACATGTATCTATATAGTTGTATCATAATACAATACTCTTAGAATATTAATAATAATTATCTGTCTAAATCCCTTGAAGTACATGTTTTCAGTACAAAGTATTTTATATAGAATATTCTTTTACATTTCCCAATCTATACTATTTCCCATACAATAATTGTAAAATTGTTATCATTTCTTAACCTTGACTCCAACTATCAGTGACTATTACCCTGGTCATGTCATACTGTCAATATAGTCAGTCCAGAAATTTCATTAGTTTTAATTTTGTAGTCTTCCCACAAAGTTTGCTAAACCCCAAACCATTTCACTTTTTGTCCATTTCTGCACATACTATACTGCAGAATGTTATACAATAACAGTCAGCATGGGTCTCTTCTGTCAGTCACTGCCATACTGTCTAAGTCAATAGCATATAGTCTTTAGCGATAATGTATCATAATACAATACTCTTAGAATATTAATAATAATTATCTGTCTAAATCCCTTGAAGTACATGTTTTCAGTACAAAGTATTTTATATAGAATATTCTTTTACATTTCCCAATCTATACTATTTCCCATACAATAATTGTAAAATTGTTATCATTTCTTAATAATAATTGAAGTACATGTTTTGAATAATTGAAGTACATGTTTTCAGTACAAAGTATTTTATATAGAATATTCTTTTACATTTCCCAATCTATACTATTTCCCATACAATAATTGTAAAATTGTTATCATTTCTTAACCTTGACTCCAACTATCAGTGACTATTACCCTGGTCATGTCATACTGTCAATATAGTCAGTCCAGAAATTTCATTAGTTTTAATTTTGTAGTCTTCCCACAAAGTTTGCTAAACCCCAAACCATTTCACTTTTTGTCCATTTCTGCACATACTATACTGCAGAATGTTATACAATAACAGTCAGCATGGGTCTCTTCTGTCAGTCACTGCCATACTGTCTAAGTCAATAGCATATAGTCTTTAGCGATAATGTATCATAATACAATACTCTTAGAATATTAATAATAATTATCTGTCTAAATCCCTTGAAGTACATGTTTTCAGTACAAAGTATTTTATATAGAATATTCTTTTACATTTCCCAATCTATACTATTTCCCATACAATAATTGTAAAATTGTTATCATTTCTTAACCTTGACTCCAACTATCAGTGACTATTACCCTGGTCATGTCATACTGTCAATATAGTCAGTCCAGAAATGTCATTAGTTTTAATTTTGTAGTCTTCCCACAAAGTTTGCTAAACCCCAAACCATTTCACTTTTTGTCCATTTCTGCACATACTATACTGCAGAATGTTATACAATAACAGTCAGCATGGGTCTCTTCTGTCAGTCACTGCCATACTGTCTAAGTCAATAGCATATAGTCTTTAGCGATAATGTCATACTCATTACATTACACCTCTCCACTTTTTTTTTTTTTTTTCCAAAAAATGATAAAACTATTTGTTTATAATGATTGAACATTTACTCAAAGTGGAACTCTACTCACAAAAATGTGATAAAATAAGGTTCATTAGCAAGAAAAATACATTCCACATTAATTATTATGCTACCATTTTACTGAAGCCCATAACCTTTGAGCAGCAGTAGAATTTCAGGCTGTCAGCAGACTGGCCTCTAGATTTTAATCAGTGCAAAAATTAGAGCACAACTGAGCCTGTGTAGAGCAGGGTGGAACAGTGGATTTTAAACAGTATAGGCACTTATTTTTACTGTGCTTCATAGCTACACCTGCAAAAGGGGTCAGCCTCAAGTAATCCAGCAGGAATTAATTTTCTGACCAAAGTTCCATCTTAAGGTGTTCACAATATTAATACTTATAACATATATAACAAACAAAACAACAGTAAGTCTCTACATACAAAGTATCACATATAATTAATTAGAATTGTCCATTACTGAAATACTTCCAATGTCTTTGTCTGCAACAGTCTCTTGTATGTATTCCACATGCACTTATGTGAATAACACTCTTGGTAATCTCACTCAGACTTTGACTACTATAGAAATGGAAAATGTCACTGTCACAAATGTGGATTTAAATGGACACTGGAATTGTGAATTCTTCCACTTCCTTTTATGATCTTTAATGTACTTGCAGTCATCAAGAGTTACTGACATACATTCCTTTAGTGGCTTAGACAGGAACACGAGATCACATCTAAAACAAGGATCTGTTTATAAACAAAACTACACCAATTTGGTTAATTATTTTAAACACATGAACATTTTATCTCCCACTGTACAGCATGAAGTCTAAGCAACTATCATTTGCCTCTAGAACTCCTAAATTTAGTGACAAATCTATCCAAAGTTTCATATGGCCCAGCAAATTGTATTTAATTTTGTCTACAACAGCCCATACAACCTATCCACCAATGAATATGAGTGTGGGCACAAGGTTCTATCGTCTATGCCAAGCATAGAGCAGAATGGAACTGATTTTTCATAAAATTGGGTACAATTATCTGATATCAGTGCTGAATACACTCCAATCCTGGGAAAAACTTCCCACATCAGACAAGACAAGGTTCTATCGTCTATGCCAAGCATAGAGCAGAATGGAACTGATTTTTCATAAAATTGGGTACAATTATCTGATATCAGTGCTGAATACACTCCAATCCTGGGAAAAACTTCCCACATCAGACACTTAGCTGTTGTCTCATACATTTGCATGACCATATGAAAAACTGACATTTATTAAAGTATATCTATATCTACAGCTTTGTTCTTTCATTGCAATAAAGTCTATATACAGGCACACAAAATAGACTTTGAAGAACTACATTTTGTGAAACTACATTGTGATTGATTATAATTAAAAGGAAATCAAAATAAAATTACATTGTGATTGTTCATAATTAAAAAGAAATCAAAATAAAATTACATGGTCACTTGCACAGTCTGTTAAATCTAAAGAGGTCAAGAAAATGTGCATTACTATGTCCCTTCCTTAAGAATAATTATATACAAATTTTATTGTTAATTAGATCATATTAATGCAGAGTGACCCTAATCCAAAAAACTGACTTTGCCACCTGTAGTAGCATAACTAGGAACTTGAATAATAAAAAAATCAAAAGGAGTGAAATTTTACAAAGTATAACTTTACATATGAAAATGTGCTGGCTGCTCCTGGAATAAAAAAAACCCAAATTATTTATTTAGGCAAACTAATAATCAACCTGATAATTACTAAATATTGTAATCAGGTAGGACAAAATAAGTTCTAGCCAATACCAATAAGGGACCTTGCTCACCAGAGCTTATAAGCTAAGATTAAAAATTAGGACTCTGATTATCTAATTCACCCCCCTGTATGTGCTACATAAAGCACATATAATAAGATGGTAGCACTGTTACCATGCATCACTCTTCACTATTCTTTTTAGAAAATAAGAAATAAATATAAATTTGGAGTTCCCTTGTACCAAATAAATAAATCCCATTACTATCTTTGTGATTACTACTAAGTAGGCAAATATATAAAGATGACAGTATACATAATACTGTACAATAAGATAGGGACATGACAAAATAAACAACAAAAGCTACAAGGGAGAATAAGCACCCTACTTACAAGAGTGATACACTAAAAACAAAATACACATTTCACTACTACAGTCCATAATATAAAAGACAAAATACCTATTATAATCTACAGTTTATATTCTAATAAAAAATCAACAAATGTTTAAGAATAAGAACGTATTCTGAGATTTTATTTATTTTCTGGTCAGCTCATCCAGTTTCTGTCTAAAGGCACCTAAACCTGCCCCTTTATCTCAGTACAGAGCACTGAGATGAGCTGTCACAAAAAGTGATTTAATGTAGTTGTTGCACATACGTGCAGACAGCTATTTCTAAAATGGTGACTATACTATTCTGCTCTCCTACACTCATACTGAAAGAAATACATTATCTTGCTTAACATGTAAAACCTACAACTGTAAAATGTTTTTAAGCATGACATTAATTACATTAGCAACATTGAATTTATCTACACATATTTTCCTTCCAAAAGCAGTATGCTGGATACAAAAAAATATGGGAGAACTTTGTGTCGTAAATTACTTAAAACAAACAACTTTCTTTTTTCTACAGTTTAAATAACTTCTAACTCCCTTAGCTCATTAATGGTGCTATCTAGCTGAGGTACATATTCAAAAGAATATAAAAAAAAAATAAAAAAATAAAAAAAATAAAAAATGAATCGTGCCTTCCACACACACACTCACTCACTGCCAATAACATTTAGAACTTTGACGCTAAAGTCAATCAGTCACCATAGATGTATCAATCCCTAGCCTCTCAATGAAAGACACATACAATCAATCACATAGGGATTCATTTTACACCTCATATAAAAAAAAACACACACACACATTTAACTCATATAAATATAAATCCTTCTATCAAATACTAATAACAAGTGTCACAAAATCAAATATATGACACAGAAAGTTCTAATTGCATTTGTATGGAGGATACATACCATTTCCCTATTCATCATACACTATGCAGAATTCAGCATCAGTTACATACTTCTTACAATTCACTCATAGAACTAACACACAGGGTCCTTTCACACCAACGTTTTTACAACCACTACAGACTTATTCTAACCTAATTTGGGAGATGATCAGTCTCCCTCACACATACAATATTCCCTAACAGTCTACAAAGATTACAAAGAAATTAACTTACATTTGTGAACATTCATTAACAAAATGTCATTATCTTCTGTTTTCTATATAGCAATACATAGTCACTCCACCTAGCAAAGTATGCATACACATGAACACAAATTTCTGACTATATATAAATATACAAACATTCACAAAATTATTAAAACTGACAGGTTAGTTAGTAATTACTTATGGACAGCAGTGCTCAGAGTAAAGCCAATAGGCACCGTACGCGCATACGTCTCCTTACCAAAACGCTTGTCTCAAGACACGAAAAACCGCCAAGCCCTGCTTGCCACGGCGATCAGGAATGTCTCAACCTGATCTTAACTCAGTTAGTACACAGACCGTTATAACAGATACATATAAACACATACACTTATAGCACAGAGACAATACATACCTTTTAACTTTGTTAACAAATGGAGCTCCAAAACCTTTACCTCATTTACCTGTCAGGACTTACCTCTTCTGACATTTCTAAACTCATGAGTATTATTTTACACCACAATTATTATGTTCAATAATATACAAAACAAAGGTACCTTTTTCTACTAGTAGCTACATATCAGTACTGTTTTTGTTTTTAAGTTAGGCTTTCCAGGGGTCTGATAACCCCAAAGCCTCCTCCAGATTGATTGCCAATCCAGGATACCAACATGCATGTAAATTTAGGCAACTCAAGAACCTCTTCCAAACTGGACTTACCAGTCTAGGATACCAATTCTTCCAGAACTCTTGTAGGGCTAGCATACCAATCGAAAGTAAACCTCTTCTAGACCGATTTACTCAGTCTAGGATACCAACATGCATGTTAAAGGTAGGTTCTCCAGGGGTCAAAACATTTACCCCAGAACCTCATCCAGACCTCTTGTAGGTCTAGGATACCAATCAAAATAAACCTCTTCTAGACCGATTTATTCAGTCTAGGATACCAACATGCATGTTAAAGGTAGGTTCTCCAGGGGTCAAAACATTTACCCCAAAACCTCGTCCAGACCTTTTGTAGGTCTAGGATACCAATCAAAATATACCTCTTCTAGACCGATTTACTCAGTCTAGGATACCAACATGCATGTTAAAGGTAGGTTCTCCAGGGGTCAAAACATTTACCCCAAAACCTCGTCCAGACCTCTTGTAGGTCTAGGATACCAATCAAAATATACCTCTTCTAGACTGATTTACTCAGTCTAGGATACCAACATGCATGTTAAAGGTAGGTTCTCCAGGGGTCAAATCATTTACCCCAAAACCTCGTCCAGACCTTTTGTAGGTCTAGGATACCAATCAAAATATACCTCTTCTAGACTGATTTATTCAGTCTAGGATACCAACATGCATGTTAAAGGTAGGTTCACACAGAGAGTAGCTAGCCTTCTACAGGGGTACCCCTCTGGAAAAATTTTTCCATTTTTTTTTACCCAGGGTATTTTATCCTGTACAATACATTTTAAGGCATTCACAGTTGAGAAAACCCAATCTACCATCACAAAGATCTGCCTGGTGGACAGCGATACCCCAACAACAACCACCTGCCCCTCCTAGCGCTAGCAAAACACGGCACAACACAATGCAGAACTAATAATAGGTGTCTGCTAACCTGATATATTGCGCAATATTGTGTTGAGCTCAGTGCCTCACCAACATGGAGTTAGGCAAGATTGGAGTTGAGGATATGCTGTCCCCGTACGGGCCACCAAATGAAGTAGAATAGTAAAGCATCGAACCAGGCAGAACTTCAGCAATGCAGGTTTATTAACAGCTGATAACATACAGGTTTATGTTCAAAATATTACAATATACAGGTCTAATTTATACAGTTTCTTACAATGCAAGCATATTAGATATAAATATTCTTATCCTCTAACCAAATTTAAACAATTGTGATTGTTCTCACCTTGAACCAGAATAGGTCTTTTCTGCCAATTCTTGGGAACCTCTCACCTGATAGGGACCAGCCGATCTGCCGGTGGTCTGGTCCCCTCACAGAGTTCTGGGTTCCAGCTCGACCAAGTTCTTGAGGGAAATTCACCTGAGACCACATTCTGGAACAAGTTAAGAAGTCTTCTCTGACTCGTACGAGGAGACAAGTTATGGACAGATACTTGCCCATTGGTTCTGACCTCTATGACCCGTGCAATAGGGCAGCATACATAGAGTTCAGCCTTATGAGCTCCTATCTGACTTGTCCGAGGGGACAAGTTAGGACAGATACTTGCCCATTGGTTCTGACCTCTATGACCCGTGCAATAGGGCAGCATACATAGAGTTCAGCCTTATGAGCTCCTATCTGACTTGTCTGTCTAACAATTACAGAGCTTGCATTTATATACCATTTCACAAGTCTTATCTCAACTATCTCTCTTACATGTGATTGGTCGCTAAGATCTACGTCAAAGTAACTAACCATAAATCTGACACTTGTTCTACAACCAGACAAACTTAATTATTCCCAAAATTCCTATATGTTCATTAAAGTGTTTTATAACTGGGTTTGTCCAATTAAAAACAGCTGTGTAGAGACAGTCTGGCACCTAGCTGTCTTATCAAGCTCTTCTTATCTTGATACTAGCTTCAAGGAGTTGCAGATTTACGACTATGAGACAATGAACTTTCAATAACCCCACCAGGTGTGTTATATGTCTCACTATATGTATGTATTTTAACAGTTTTAATGAGGGCACAAGCAGACCTTTGTTTGACCTTGTCAAACTTAATTTAATGTACTGTACATAACTTTAAATATTTCTAAACCACCTGTTTTCATATCTTTATCTGTCTGATTTATATGCATTTCAGACTTGAGACAATTCTATATTACTTGAATCTATCCTAATAAACTTTAACCCAGTAAACTATCTTAATACATTTTCGAGAACACCTGTGTACAAGTACTTGTCATAAAGCAGAGGTCATTTAAAGTTCAACACTTATAAATTAAGACTTTCTAAATCTATGGAAAACACAGTATACATTATTAAAGATTAATAATTGTTGCTTTACTTATTGAATAATAATATTGATAAAACCACTACTATATAATAATATGAATAATAATAATAATAATAATTATCAATAAAATATATGCAAATCAATATATATATGAAATACATTGGCTAATATGAGATTCCACAACAGATGCACTACACTAACTTGTAGCTTTAGCTGAACACTGTGCAGAGGTCACACTAAACTAACCTGTAGCTTTAGCTGAACACTGTTCAGAGGACGCACTACACTAACTTGTAGCTTTAGCTGAACACTGTGCAGAGGTCGCACTATACTAACTTGTAGCTTTAGCTGAACACTGTGTGGAGGACGCACTACACTAACTGGTAGCTTTAGATGAACACTGTTCAGAGGGAGCACTACACTAACTTGTAGCTTTAGCTGAACACTGTGCAGAGGTCGAACTACACTAACTTGTAGCTTTAGCTGAACACTGTGAGGAGGACGCACTACACTAACTTGTAGCTTTAGCTGAACACTGTGCAGAGGTCACACTACACTAACTTGTAGCTTTAGCTGAATACTGTGAGGAGAATGCACTACACTAACTTGTAGCTTTAGATGAACACTGTGCAGAGGATGCACTACACTAACTTGTAGCTTTAGCTGAACACTGTGCAGAGGTCGCACTACACTAACTTGTAGTTTTAGCTGAACACTGTGAGGAGGATGCACTACACTAACTTGTAGCTTTAGCTGAACACTGTGCAGAGGTCACACTACACTAACTTGTAGCTTTAGCTGAACACTGTTCAGAGGACACACTACACTAACTTGTAGCTTTAGCTGAACACTGTGCAGAGGTCGCACTACACTAACTTGTAGCTTTAGCTGAACACTGTGCAGAGGTCGCACTACACTAACTTGTAGTTTTAGCTGAACACTGTGAGGAGGACACACTACACTAACTTGTAGCTTTAGATGAACACTGTTCAGAGGACGCACTACACTAACTTGTAGCTTTAGCTGAACACTGTGCAGAGGTCGCACTACACTAACTTGTAGTTTTAGCTGAACACTGTGAGGAGGACACACTACACTAACTTGTAGCTTTAGATGAACACTGTTCAGAGGACGCACTACACTAACTTGTAGCTTTAGCTGAACACTGTGCAGAGGTGGCACTACACTAACTTGTAGCTTTAGATGAACACTGTTCAGAGGAAGCACTACACTAACTTGTAGCTTTAGCTGAACACTGTGCAGATGTCGCACTACACTAACTTGTAGTTTTAGCTGAACACTGTGAGGAGGATGCACTACACTAACTTGTAGCTTTAGCTGAACACTGTGCAGAGGTCACACTAAACTAACCTGTAGCTTTAGCTGAACACTGTTCAGAGGACGCACTACACTAACTTGTAGCTTTAGCTGAACACTGTGCAGAGGTCGCACTACACTAACTTTTAGCTTTAGCTGAACACTGTGAGGAGGACGCACTACATTAACTTGTAGCTTTAGATGAACACTGTTCAGAGGACGCACTACACTAACTTGTAGCTTTAGCTGAACACTGTGAGGAGGACGCACTACACTAACTTGTAGCTTTAGATGAACACTGTTCAGAGGACGCACTACACTAACTTGTAGCTTTAGCTGAACACTGTGTAGAGGTCGCACTACACTAACTTGTAGTTTTAGCTGAACACTGTGAGGAGGACGCACTACACTAACTTGTAGCTTTAGCTGAACACTGTGCAGAGGTCACACTAAACTAACCTGTAGCTTTAGCTGAACACTGTTCAGAGGACGCACTACACTAACTTGTAGCTTTAGCTGAACACTGTGCAGAGGTCGCACTACACTAACTTGTAGTTTTAGCTGAACACTCTGCCCCAGTGTGGCTCCTGTCCCCCAAGCACACCAGCTCAAGCACCGCGTGGCATCTTTTGGCCTGCGTACTTGCGTAGCCCCTTGAACGCCTACGGAGCACCGCTGGTTCCGAGGACAAAGCACAGGAAGAGGCCATGGAGGAAGAAGAAGAGGAGGGAGTGGAGGAGAGAGGTGTGTCACAATCATTAGTAGTGGCATTTTGGAGGTGTGGTGGCGGAACAATCTCCAACACTACTGCACCTTGTCCTGCATCCTTCCCAGCTGCCAGCAGAGTGACCCAATGTGCCGTGAAACTTAGGTAATGTCCCTGTCCATGCCTGCTGGACCATGAGTCAGCGGTAATATGCACCTTACCCCTGACCGCCCTGTCCAGCGAGGCCAAGACATTGCCTTCCACATGCCGGTAGAGAGCCGGAATCGCCTTCCATGAGAAAAAGTGGCGTTTGGGTACCTGCCACTGAGGAACCGCACATTCCACAAACTCACAGAAGGGGGCAGAGTCTACGAACTGAAAACGTAGCAGTTGAAGTGCTAGCAATTTTGCCAAGCTAGCATTCAACCGCTGGGCATGTGGATGGCTGGGAGCGAACTTCTTTCGGCGGTGCAGCTGCTGGGGCAGGAAAATTTGCCTGGTACAATCTGACGTCGGTGTACTGAAAGCAGATTGCCCACAAGTACTTGGCTGTGACACACTTAATTCTACACCTTCATTCCTCTCAGTGCAGGTCTCAGAGAGGACTGAAGGTATGGTGGGGTTGGAGATCTCAGCTGATGAGGAGCAAGGAAAGGTCCTCTTTGTTCTTTGGTGTGGGTCTTTTAGATACGCTTGCCAACGAACTGCATGGCAGGTCAACATATGTCTGGTCAAGCATGTGGTGGCCAAGCGGGAGATGTTTTGGCCACGTGAGATACGCTTGAGACATATGTTGCAAATAGCAGTGGTCCGATCTGATGCACTCGTCTCAAAAAAGGCCCACACCAAAGAACTTTTGGAATAACGCGCAGAGACAGCAGCGCCCTGCACATTGCGGTGTGATGCAGTCAGTGTGCTGCCCTTAGGCTGGCCCCTGGACGGCATCCTGCCTCGTTGGTGATGTGCCTCCTCCTCCTCCTCTCTCCTATCAGGCACCCACGTTGAGCCAGTGACCTCATCATCCCCTCCCTCCTCATCACTGGAGCAAACCTGGCAGTATGCTGCAGCAGGGGGAGCATGACTGCCAGATTGCTGTCCTTCTTGGGCACCCCCTCTGTCCGTGCTCACGTTACTGCCTTCATCTAGCTCAGTATCATCATCAGAGCCTTCTAAACGCTGGGCATCCTACTGGAGCATGTACCCAACACTGTGGTCAAACAGTTCGAGGGACTCCTCAGGAGGACATGGTGGGGCTAGGGAAGGAGTCACTGATGCCATTGAGCCGAGGGAAGAGGCCGCATTGGCAGCTGCTTTTCCAGACAAAGTACCCTGAGCATGGTTGAGGGAGGATGAGGAGGATGAGGATGGCTTGGTCATCCACTCGACCAAGTCTTCTGCATGTTGCGCTCAACACGGCCAGCTGCGGAAAAAAAGGCCAAGCGTGTCCCACGGCCATGTGCTGATGAGGATGCACCGTCTCCACGACCAGCACCGTTGCCTCTAGACACAGAGCCTGCTTGCCCTCTTTTATTGGCTTGTGACTGTCTGCCTCTCCTTGTTGGCCTTTCAGACATACTAATGGCCTGTAGCTGCACTAAGCTGGGATATATATATATATATATATATATATATATATATATATATATATATACTGATTCTGCAGCTAGCAAAATCAACTGCCTGCCTACAGTATGAGAACACCACCAACCTTCTACAGGTAGCTTTAGCTGTACACTGTGCAGAGCTCGCACTACACTAACGTGTAAATAATTTAGCTGCCTGCGGTAGTGATAGGATCAGGAAAACACCACCAACCTTCTACAGGTTGCTTTAGCTGAACAGTGCAGAGGTCGCACTACACTAACGTGTAAATAATTTAGCTGCCTGCGGTAGTGATAGGATCAGGAAAACACCACCAACCTTCTACAGGTAGCTTTAGCTGAACACTGTGCAGAGGTCGCACTACACTAACCTGTAAATACTTTAGCTGCCTGCGGTAGTGATAGGATCAGGAAAACACCACCAACCTTCTAAAGGTAGCTTTAGCTGAACAATGTGCAGAGGTCGCGCTACACTATCGTGTAAATAATTTAGCTGCCTGCAGTAGTGATAGGATCAGGAAAACACCACCAAGCTTCTACAGGTAGCTTTAGCTGAACAGTGCAGAGGTCGCACTACACTAACGTGTAAATAATTTAGCTGCCTGCGGTAGTGATAGGATCAGGAAAACACCACCAAGCTTCTACAGGTAGCTTTAGCTGAACACTGTGAGGAGGACGCACTACACTAACTTGTAGCTTTAGCTGAACACTGTTCAGAGGACACACTACACTAACTTGTAGCTTTAGCTGAACACTGTGCAGAGGTCGCACTACACTAACTTGTAGTTTTAGCTGAACACTGTGAGGAGGACACACTACACTAACTTGTAGCTTTAGATGAACACTGTTCAGAGGACGCACTACACTAACTTGTAGCTTTAGCTGAACACTGTGCAGAGGTCGCACTACACTAACTTGTAGTTTTAGCTGAACACTGTGAGGAGGACACACTACACTAACTTGTAGCTTTAGATGAACACTGTTCAGAGGACGCACTACACTAACTTGTAGCTTTAGCTGAACACTGTGCAGAGGTGGCACTACACTAACTTGTAGCTTTAGATGAACACTGTTCAGAGGAAGCACTACACTAACTTGTAGCTTTAGCTGAACACTGTGCAGATGTCGCACTACACTAACTTGTAGTTTTAGCTGAACACTGTGAGGAGGATGCACTACACTAACTTGTAGCTTTAGCTGAACACTGTGCAGAGGTCACACTAAACTAACCTGTAGCTTTAGCTGAACACTGTTCAGAGGACGCACTACACTAACTTGTAGCTTTAGCTGAACACTGTGCAGAGGTCGCACTACACTAACTTTTAGCTTTAGCTGAACACTGTGAGGAGGACGCACTACACTAACTTGTAGCTTTAGATGAACACTGTTCAGAGGACGCACTACACTAACTTGTAGCTTTAGCTGAACACTGTGAGGAGGACGCACTACACTAACTTGTAGCTTTAGATGAACACTGTTCAGAGGACGCACTACACTAACTTGTAGCTTTAGCTGAACACTGTGTAGAGGTCGCACTACACTAACTTGTAGTTTTAGCTGAACACTGTGAGGAGGACGCACTACACTAACTTGTAGCTTTAGCTGAACACTGTGCAGAGGTCACACTAAACTAACCTGTAGCTTTAGCTGAACACTGTTCAGAGGACGCACTACACTAACTTGTAGCTTTAGCTGAACACTGTGCAGAGGTCGCACTACACTAACTTGTAGTTTTAGCTGAACACTCTGCCCCAGTGTGGCTCCTGTCCCCCAAGCACACCAGCTCAAGCACCGCGTGGCATCTTTTGGCCTGCGTACTTGCGTAGCCCCTTGAACGCCTACGGAGCACCGCTGGTTCCGAGGACAAAGCACAGGAAGAGGCCATGGAGGAAGAAGAAGAGGAGGGAGTGGAGGAGAGAGGTGTGTCACAATCATTAGTAGTGGCATTTTGGAGGTGTGGTGGCGGAACAATCTCCAACACTACTGCACCTTGTCCTGCATCCTTCCCAGCTGCCAGCAGAGTGACCCAATGTGCCGTGAAACTTAGGTAATGTCCCTGTCCATGCCTGCTGGACCATGAGTCAGCGGTAATATGCACCTTACCGCTGACCGCCCTGTCCAGCGAGGCCAAGACATTGCCTTCCACATGCCGGTAGAGAGCCGGAATCGCCTTCCATGAGAAAAAGTGGCGTTTGGGTACCTGCCACTGAGGAACCGCACATTCCACAAACTCACAGAAGGGGGCAGAGTCTACGAACTGAAAACGTAGCAGTTGAAGTGCTAGCAATTTTGCCAAGCTAGCATTCAACCGCTGGGCATGTGGATGGCTGGGAGCGAACTTCTTTCGGCGGTGCAGCTGCTGGGGCAGGAAAATTTGCCTGGTACAATCTGACATCGGTGTACTGAAAGCAGATTGCCCACAAGTACTTGGCTGTGACACACTTAATTCTACACCTTCATTCCTCTCAGTGCAGGTCTCAGAGAGGACTGAAGGTATGGTGGGGTTGGAGATCTCAGCTGATGAGGAGCAAGGAGAGGTCCTCTTTGTTCTTTGGTGTGGGTCTTTTAGATACGTTTGCCAACGAACTGCATGGCAGGTCAACATATGTCTGGTCAAGCATGTGGTGGCCAAGCGGGAGATGTTTTGGCCACGTGAGATACGCTTGAGACATATGTTGCAAATAGCAGTGGTCCGATCTGATGCACTCGTCTCAAAAAAGGCCCACACCAAAGAACTTTTGGAATAACGCGCAGAGACAGCAGCGCCCTGCACATTGCGGTGTGATGCAGTCAGTGTGCTGCCCTTAGGCTGGCCCCTGGACGGCATCCTGCTTCGTTGGTGATGTGCCTCCTCCTCCTCCTCTCTCCTATCAGGCACCCACGTTGAGCCAGTGACCTCATCATCCCCTCCCTCCTCATCACTGGAGCAAACCTGGCAGTATGCTGCAGCAGGGGGAGCATGACTGCCAGATTGCTGTCCTTCTTGGGCACCCCCTCTGTCCGTGCTCACGTTACTGCCTTCATCTAGCTCAGTATCATCATCAGAGCCTTCTAAACGCTGGGCATCCTCCTGGAGCATGTACCCAACACTGTGGTCAAACAGTTCGAGGGACTCCTCAGGAGGACATGGTGGGGCTAGGGAAGGAGTCACTGATGCCATTGAGCCGAGGGAAGAGGCCGCATTGGCAGCTGCTTTTCCAGACAAAGTACCCTGAGCATGGTTGAGGGAGGATGAGGAGGATGAGGATGGCTTGGTCATCCACTCGACCAAGTCTTCTGCATGTTGCGCTCAACACGGCCAGCTGCGGAAAAAAAGGCCAAGCGTGTCCCACGGCCATGTGCTGATGAGGATGCACCGTCTCCACGACCAGCACCGTTGCCTCTAGACACAGAGCCTGCTTGCCCTCTTTTATTGGCTTGTGACTGTCTGCCTCTCCTTGTTGGCCTTTCAGACATACTAATGGCCTGTAGCTGCACTAAGCTGGGATATATATATATATATATATATATATATATATATATATATATATATATATATATACTGATTCTGCAGCTAGCAAAATCAACTGCCTGCCTACAGTATGAGAACACCACCAACCTTCTACAGGTAGCTTTAGCTGTACACTGTGCAGAGCTCGCACTACACTAACGTGTAAATAATTTAGCTGCCTGCGGTAGTGATAGGATCAGGAAAACACCACCAACCTTCTACAGGTTGCTTTAGCTGAACAGTGCAGAGGTCGCACTACACTAACGTGTAAATAATTTAGCTGCCTGCGGTAGTGATAGGATCAGGAAAACACCACCAACCTTCTACAGGTAGCTTTAGCTGAACACTGTGCAGAGGTCGCACTACACTAACCTGTAAATACTTTAGCTGCCTGCGGTAGTGATAGGATCAGGAAAACACCACCAACCTTCTAAAGGTAGCTTTAGCTGAACACTGTGCAGAGGTCGCACTACACTAACATGTAAATACTTGAGCTGCCTGCGGTGGTGATAGGATCAGGAAAACACCACCAACCTTCTACAGGTAGCTTTAGCTGAACAATGTGCAGAGGTCGCGCTACACTATCGTGTAAATAATTTAGCTGCCTGCAGTAGTGATAGGATCAGGAAAACACCACCAAGCTTCTACAGGTAGCTTTAGCTGAACAGTGCAGAGGTCGCACTACACTAACGTGTAAATAATTTAGCTGCCTGCGGTAGTGATAGGATCAGGAAAACACCACCAAGCTTCTACAGGTAGCTTTAGCTGAACACTGTGAGGAGGACGCACTACACTAACTTGTAGCTTTAGCTGAACACTGTGCAGAGGTCGCACTACACTAACTTGTAGCTTTAGCTGAACACTGTGAGGAGGACGCACTACACTAACTTGTAGCTTTAGATGAACACTGTTCAGAGGGCGCACTACACTAACTTGTAGCTTTAGCTGAACACTGTGCAGAGGTCGCACTACACTAACTTGTAGCTTTAGCTGAACACTGTGAGGAGGACGCACTACACTAACTTGTAGCTTTAGATGAACACTGTGAGGAGGATGCACTACACTAACTTGTAGCTTTAGCTGAACACTGTGCAGAGGTCGCACTACACTAACTTGTAGCTATAGCTGAATACTGTGAGGAGAATGCACTACACTAACTTGTAGCTTTAGATGAACACTGTTCAGAGGATGCACTACACTAACTTGTAGCTTTAGCTGAACACTGTGAGGAGGACGCACTACACTAACTTGTAGCTTTAGATGAACACTGTGCAGAGGTGGCACTACACTAACTTGTAGCTTTAGATGAACACTGTTCAAAGGATGCACTACAGTAACTTGTAGCTTTAGCTGAACACTGTGCAGAGGTCGCACTACACTAACTTGTAGTTTTAGCTGAACACTGTGAGGAGGATGCACTACACTAACTTGTAGCTTTAGCTGAACACTGTGCAGAGGTCACACTAAACTAACCTGTAGCTTTAGCTGAACACTGTTCAGAGGACGCACTACACTAACTTGTAGCTTTAGCTGAACACTGTGCAGAGGTCGCACTACACTAACTTGTAGCTTTAGCTGAACACTGTGAGGAGGACGCGCTACACTAACTTGCAGCTTTAGCTGAACACTGTGCAGAGGTCACACTACACTAACTTGTAGCTTTAGCTGAATACTGTGAGGAGAATGCACTACACTAACTTGTAGCTTTAGATGAACACTGTGCAGAGGATGCACTACACTAACTTGTAGCTTTAGCTGAACACTGTGCAGAGGTCGCACTACACTAACTTGTAGTTTTAGCTGAACACTGTGAGGAGGATGCACTACACTAACTTGTAGCTTTAGCTGAACACTGTGCAGAGGTCACACTACACTAACTTGTAGCTTTAGCTGAACACTGTTCAGAGGACACACTGCACTAACTTGTAGCTTTAGCTGAACACTGTGCAGAGGTCGCACTACACTAACTTGTAGCTTTAGCTGAACACTGTGCAGAGGTCGCACTACACTAACTTGTAGTTTTAGCTGAACACTGTGAGGAGGACACACTACACTAACTTGTAGCTTTAGATGAACATTGTTCAGAGGACGCACTACACTAACTTGTAGCTTTAGCTGAACACTGTGCAGAGTTGGCACTACACTAACTTGTAGCTTTAGATGAACACTGTTCAGAGGAAGCACTACACTAACTTGTAGCTTTAGCTGAACACTGTGCAGATGTCGCACTACACTAACTTGTAGTTTTAGCTGAACACTGTGAGGAGGATGCACTACACTAACTTGTAGCTTTAGCTGAACACTGTGCAGAGGTCACACTAAACTAACCTGTAGCTTTAGCTGAACACTGTTCAGAGGACGCACTACACTAACTTGTAGCTTTAGCTGAACACTGTGCAGAGGTCGCACTACACTAACTTTTAGCTTTAGCTGAACACTGTGAGGAGGACGCACTACACTAACTTGTAGCTTTAGATGAACACTGTTCAGAGGACGCACTACACTAACTTGTAGCTTTAGCTGAACACTGTGCAGAGGTCGCACTACACTAACTTGTAGTTTTAGCTGAACACTGTGAGGAGGACGCACTACACTAACTTGTAGCTTTAGCTGAACACTGTGCAGAGGTCACACTAAACTAATCTGTAGCTTTAGCTGAACACTGTTCAGAGGATGCACTACACTAACTTGTAGCTTTAGCTGAACACTGTGCAGAGGTCGCACTACACTAACTTGTAGTTTTAGCTGAACACTGTGAGGATGACGCACTACACTAACTTGTAGCTTTAGATGAACACTGTTCAGAGGATGCACTACACTAACTTGTAGCTTTAGCTGAACACTGTGCAGAGGTCGCACTACACTAAGTTGTAGTTTTAGCTGAACTCTGTGAGGAGAACACACTACCCTAACTTGTAGCTTTAGCTGAACACTGTGCAGAGGTCACACTACACTAACTTGTAGCTTTAGCTGGACACTGTGAGGAGGACTAACTTCACTAACTTGTAGCTTTAGATGAAAACTGTTCAGAGGACGCACTACACTAACTTGTAGCTTTAGCTGAACACTGTGCAGAGGTCGCACTACACTAACTTGTAGTTTTAGTTGAACACTGTGAGGAGGACGCACTACACTAACTTGTAGCTTTAGATGAACACTGTTCAGAGGACGCACTACACTAACTTGTAGCTTTAGCTGAACACTGTGCAGAGGTGGCACTACACTAACTTGTAGCTTTAGATGAACACTGTTCAGAGGAAGCACTACACTAACTTGTAGCTTTAGCTGAACACTGTGCAGATGTCGCACTACACTAACTTGTAGTTTTAGCTGAACACTGTGAGGAGGATGCACTACACTAACTTGTAGCTTTAGCTGAACACTGTGCAGAGGTCACACTAAACTAACCTGTAGCTTTAGCTGAACACTGTGAGGAGGACGCACTACACTAACTTGTAGCTTTAGCTGAACACTGTGCAGAGGTCACATTAAACTAACCTGTAGCTTTAGCTGAACACTGTTCAGAGGACGCACTACACTAGAAAAAATATAAAATTACTGCGCTTCCCTCCAACACAAAGCTGCAGTTCTGATTCTTAGGTGCAGAATAAAATAGACAAAATATATAAAAGAACCGCGCTAAATAAAATTGATGATTATATAAATGATTAAATAAATGAAAACCATAAAGTGATCACAATACTATACCTAAATAGCAACACGATGTAAAAAATCAAAACACTGTGCTATGAGCCACATAGGTATAATATAAATGTGGTAAAAACATAATTAGAATAAGGAAATCAAAAAACACATAGTCCATAAACCAAGGTGACTTCTGTTGTCAACAGTCCTTATCATATTAGATTCCACCCAAGTGATTGTAGGCTTTTAAAAACTCGTGAGAAAATCCACCACCTATGAAGGTATATGATTACCAGAAATCAGTAGTAATGAAGCCTTATATCAGAAATCCGCTCAACAGGGACATCACCATCCGTCTCAGCCAGGAGGAATGATCACCCGGATACATCGGAAGTAATTGGCTCAATTATGGAGACCCAAGGAGATAAGAAATATATCCACCATAGTGTAAATCCGTTTGACCAGTTTATTGATAGTAAAAGTAACACACTTACCAAAAGGAACAATTAAAATCGCATATATAAAATCAGCCGGCTGGAAGGCAGACGCGCTGACGTCATCGTTTCACTCTACAACGAACGGGTGTATGCAGGCCGGCCGGCTGATTTTATATATGCGATTTTAATTGTTCCTTTTGGTAAGTGTGTTACTTTTACTATCAATAAACTGGTCAAACGGATTTACACTATGGTGGATATATTTCTTATCTCCTTGGGTCTCCATAATTGAGCCAATTACTTCCGATGTATCCGGGTGATCATTCCTCCTGGCTGAGACGGATGGTGATGTCCCTGTTGAGCGGATTTCTGATATAAGGCTTCATTACTACTGATTTCTGGTAATCATATACCTTCATAGGTGGTGGATTTTCTCACGAGTTTTTAAAAGCCTACAATCACTTGGGTGGAATCTAATATGATAAGGACTGTTGACAACAGAAGTCACCTTGGTTTATGGACTATGTGTTTTTTGATTTCCTTATTCTAATTATGTTTTTACCACATTTATATTATACCTATGTGGCTCATAGCACAGTGTTTTGATTTTTTACATCGTGTTGCTATTTAGGTATAGTATTGTGATCACTTTATGGTTTTCATTTATTTAATCATTTATATAATCATCAATTTTATTTAGCGCGGTTCTTTTATATATTTTGACGCACTACACTAACTTGTAGCTTTAGCTGAACACTGTGCAGAGGTCGCACTACACTAACTTGTAGTTTTAGCTGAACACTGTGAGGATGACGCACTACACTAACTTGTAGCTTTAGATGAACACTGTTCAGAGGACGCACTACACTAACTTGTAGCTTTAGCTGAACACTGTGCAGAGGTCGCACTACACTAAGTTGTAGTTTTAGCTGAACTCTGTGAGGAGAACACACTACCCTAACTTGTAGATTTAGCTGAACACTGTGCAGAGGTCACACTACACTAACTTGTAGCTTTAGCTGGACAATGTGAGGAGGACTAACTTCACTAACTTTAGCTTTAGATGAAAACTGTTCAGAGGACGCACTACACTAACTTGTAGCTTTAGCTGAACACTGTGCAGAGGACGCACTACACTAACTTGTAGCTTTAGATGAACACTGTTCAGAGGACGCACTACACTAACTTGTAGCTTTAGCTGAACACTGTGCAGAGGTCGCACTACACTAACTTGTAGTTTTAGCTGAACACTGTGAGGAGGACGCACTACACTAACTTGTAGCTTTAGCTGAACACTGTGCAGAGGTCACACTAAACTAACCTGTAGCTTTAGCTGAACACTGTTCAGAGGATGCACTACACTAACTTGTAGCTTTAGCTGAACACTGTGCAGAGGTCGCACTACACTAACTTGTAGTTTTAGCTGAACACTGTGAGGAGGACGCACTACACTAACTTGTAGCTTTAGCTGAACACTGTGCAGAGGTCACATTAAACTAACCTGTAGCTTTAGCTGAACACTGTGAGGATGACGCACTACACTAACTTGTAGCTTTAGATGAACACTGTTCAGAGGACGCACTACACTAACTTGTAGCTTTAGCTGAACACTGTGCAGAGGTCGCACTACACTAAGTTGTAGTTTTAGCTGAACTCTGTGAGGAGAACACACTACCCTAACTTGTAGCTTTAGCTGAACACTGTGCAGAGGTCACACTACACTAACTTGTAGCTTTAGCTGGACACTGTGAGGAGGACTAACTTCACTAACTTGTAGCTTTAGATGAAAACTGTTCAGAGGACGCACTACACTAACTTGTAGCTTTAGCTGAACACTGTGCAGAGGACGCACTACACTAACTTGTAGCTTTAGATGAACACTGTTCAGAGGACGCACTACACTAACTTGTAGCTTTAGCTGAACACTGTGCAGAGGTCGCACTACACTAACTTGTAGTTTTAGCTGAACACTGTGAGGAGGACGCACTACACTAACTTGTAGCTTTAGCTGAACATTGTGCAGAGGTCACACTAAACTAACCTGTAGCTTTAGCTGAACACTGTTCAGAGGATGCACTACACTAACTTGTAGCTTTAGCTGAACACTGTGCAGAGGTCGCACTACACTAACTTGTAGTTTTAGCTGAACACTGTGAGGATGACGCACTATACTAACTTGTAGCTTTAGATGAACACTGTTCAGAGGATGCACTACACTAACTTGTAGCTTTAGCTGAACACTGTGCAGAGGTCGCACTACACTAAGTTGTAGTTTTAGCTAAACTCTGTGAGGAGAACACACTACCCTAACTTGTAGCTTTAGCTGAACACTGTGCAGAGGTCACACTACACTAACTTGTAGCTTTAGCTGGACACTGTGAGGAGGACTAACTTCACTAACTTGTAGCTTTAGATGAAAACTGTTCAGAGGATGCACTACACTAACTTGTAGCTTTAGCTGAACACTGTGCAGAGGTCGCACTACACTAACTTGTAGTTTTAGTTGAACACTGTGAGGAGGACGCACTACACTAACTTGTAGCTTTAGATGAACACTGTTCAGAGGATGCACTACACTAACTTGTAGCTTTAGCTGAACACTGTGCAGAGGTGGCACTACACTAACTTGTAGCTTTAGATGAACACTGTTCAGAGGAAGCACTACACTAACTTGTAGCTTTAGCTGAACACTGTGCAGATGTCGCACTACACTAACTTGTAGTTTTAGCTGAACACTGTGAGGAGGATGCACTACACTAACTTGTAGCTTTAGCTGAACACTGTGCAGAGGTCACACTAAACTAACCTGTAGCTTTAGCTGAACACTGTTCAGAGGACGCACTACACTAACTTGTAGCTTTAGCTGAACACTGTGCAGAGGTCGCACTACACTAACTTTTAGCTTTAGCTGAACACTGTGAGGAGGACACACTACACTAACTTGTAGCTTTAGATGAACACTGTTCAGAGGACGCACTACACTAACTTGTAGCTTTAGCTGAACACTGTGCAGAGTGGGCACTACACTAACTTGTAGCTTTAGCTGAACACTGTGAGGAGGACGCACTACACTAACTTGTAGCTTTAGATGAACACTGTTCAGAGGACGCACTACACTAACTTGTAGCTTTAGCTGAACACTGTGCAGAGGTCGCACTACACTAACTTGTAGTTTTAGCTGAACACTGTGAGGAGGACGCACTACACTAACTTGTAGCTTTAGCTGAACACTGTGCAGAGGTCACATTAAACTAACCTGTAGCTTTAGCTGAACACTGTTCAGAGGACGCACTACACTAACTTGTAGCTTTAGCTGAACACTGTGCAGAGGTCGCACTACACTAAGTTGTAGTTTTAGCTGAACTCTGTGAGGAGAACACACTACCCTAACTTGTAGCTTTAGCTGAACACTGTGCAGAGGTCACACTACACTAACTTGTAGCTTTAGCTGGACACTGTGAGGAGGACTAACTTCACTAACTTGTAGCTTTAGATGAAAACTGTTCAGAGGACGCACTACACTAACTTGTAGCTTTAGCTGAACACTGTGCAGAGGTCGCACTACACTAACTTGTAGTTTTAGTTGAACACTGTTCAGAGGACGCACTACACTAACTTGTAGCTTTAGCTGAACACTGTGCAGAGGTCACAGTAAACTAACCTGTAGCTTTAGCTGAACACTGTGAGGAGGACGCACTACACTAACTTGTAGCTTTAGCTGAACACTGTGAGGAGGACGCACTACACTAACTGTAAATTGTTTAGCTGCCTGACTGTGGTACTAATAGGATCAAAAGAACACCAGCAATTTTTTTCAGGTAGCTGTAAATACTGTAACAAGACAAGCCTGCCTGTCAGTAGGAAGATAACAGGAATGGATCTAGCTAAACTGAATACAGTGTATATATATATATATATATATATATATATATATATATATATATATACACAACACCTGGGATGTATATATATATATATACACAATACACTGTAAGTGCAGCTAACTGACTGACTGTCCTGCCTATTCTATCTAACTCAAATGAAATGACACTGTCTCTCTCTCTCTCTCTATCTCTCAGCACGCCGGAACACACTACACAGGGCCGCTGTGCAGGCGGCCTTATATAGTGTGGGGCGTGTTCTAAACCCCCTGAGCCATAATTGGCCAAAGCCACCCTGGCTTTGGCCAATTACAGCTCTCTCTACTGACGGCGCTGTGATTGGCCAAGCATGCGGGTCATAGTGCATGCTTGGCCAATCAACAGCCAGCAATGCACTGCGATGCCGGCCCATATCGTTCGCAATTCGACGAACGGTCGAACAGACCCATCTAGACAACAAAATTATTTTAAGAGAAGTAGGCCAGAAAAAATTTATGGAAATGCATCTGGACAAAACATGGTGTTTTATTGGCCGAACGAACAATGTTTCCTACGAACGAATAATGTGTCCATGAACATGAAAGTTGCCATTTTAAACTGTACAACAGTAAAGAAAAGCACATGGAGCAGCACGAACGCTATGAAAATAATGAATAGGAACACAGCACAACTACTTACTTTTTTGCAGCACTGTCCTCATCCTTTTATACTGATCGTGCTCCCAGATTTTGAGGTCCGACCACCGCTTCCTCAGTTGATCCTTGGATCGTCCTACCCCAAAATTTCTGTGCAGACTCTTCACAACTTTCGCCATGATCTTGGCCTTTCTGACATTGGGGTTGGGGTAAGGTCCATACTTCCCGTCATAGTCGGCCCTCTTCAGTATGTCGATCATCTCCACCATCTCAACAAAGGACATATTTGAGGCCTTAAATCATCTCCTCCGGGATCCTGATGTCTCTGGCTCTGGGCTTTCCTCCTCCTCCTCCTCGTTGCTGTAATTAGCACGCACCTGGTGGGTCTCCGCCATGTGCTCTTCCCCACTGCGCCGAGCGAGAAGGGGTGGGGAATAGACTAGAAAGAACGTCAGGGGCGGGCGGAGTTTCACGCATGCGCAGTGTATATAAAGCGTAACACGCGTGCGTCGTATGTACGATCTGTGAGCGGAGGAAGGAGTATAGGAAGCGCCGATCGTGATAACGAAGGTAACATTTAAAGTTGGGCCTATACTGCTTAGAGATTGAGGCCTATATTGGGACAAGATTAGGAGACTTTAGCCTGACATTAGGGTTTGTCTTGTGTTGTGTCTTGCAGAGAAAATGGATATATTGAATGATCAGGACTTTATCCCCATATTCATTGATATGTTCAGGGAGTTGCCCTGTCTGTGGCAGGTAAACCACCCACATTATAAGAATCAAACAAACAGGAAGGCAGCGCTGGATAAATTGCTGGAATTTGTGAAGCCGGTGATCCCCACGGCAGACATCCCCTATTTGAAGGCCCTAATTGGTGGCATGAGGAGCACTTACCTTAGGGAGCGCAAGAAGGTCCAGGATTCCCAGAGATCAGGAGCTGCAGATGACATTTATGTCCCCAGGCTGTGGTACTCTGACAGACTGCATTTTCTGGCAGGCCAGACTGAGCCCAGGCCAGCACTCTCAAGTCTTCCTTCAAGGCTTCCTTCCACCCCAGCTGAGGCTTCAGACACCCAACCTGGGCCTTCCAGGCAGTAACATGTGGAGGAGCCCAGCTTAAGCCAGGTATAGCATTCTTCAAAATATTTTCTGTTGGTCAAATTAATGATGTTAAATCTATGCTAGTTTGGATTCCTAATTTCTGATTGTGATTGATGAACCAAAAACGAAAACGATGTCCCTTTTTCATACACAGGAAAGTCTCAGCCAGGAGGTGGCCGGGCCCAGTAGCCTGCCCGATACCCAGGTCCCTCCCCTCCGCCTTCAACCAAAAAGTGGCAGGAAGAGGAGTAACATGAAGGAGGCAGCAATTGGCCTATTTTGGAAGGCTACTGCGGCCCTCAGAACCCCCCACAGTGTTCAAGATGACTTTGCATACATAACAGCCTGCAAAATGCTGGAAATGGAGGAGGGTCAACACCTCTTATGTGAGGATATCATCTTCCAAGTACTAAATAAGGGGTTGAGGGGCCAACTCACAAGCCAAAGCCATGTTTGTGAGCTCAACCATGGTCCTCCTCCTCCTCCAGGTCCTTCTCCTCCTGCCACACCTCCAACACCAGAGCCACAGCCTGGAACGAAGCGTCTAAGGAAGACCAGTGATGGCCTGGGTTCAGTCTGGTCTGTCAAAAGATGCAGGCTCTTGTATGACCACAGCCTGGGGACATGTAGGTCATCTGCTGCTGTTCATTTTCTCTTGGACTTCTGGACCAGATTGTACTCCCTTATATATGGACTCCTCAGGCCAACAATTTTGCATTAAAATAATTGATGTGTGCCCTGGGGGCCAAAGGCTTCGCCAATTTCTGCAGTTTATCCAGCATTGCCTCCCTCTTTGTTTGGTTATGACCCCTTAATAAAGGTATTTTTATTTCTATTATACTCGCCTATGTGTTTTCATTCAAAAAGGACAGTTTGTTTGTGAGGAGGCAGGTACATTTCAAAAATACAATGTCAAATTAACAAGAGACACCAAACAATCTCCTTGAGATTAAATAATACAAGATAATAATGCTGTTGTGGTAACTTGACACACAAAACACACCCAAAAATATTCTGGAGTAAAAAAAAAAAATTTACAAAAAATAACAGGAGATCAGGATTTCAAAAAAAATAAAATAAATAAAAACATCCAAAAATGTAATCATTTTCGGGAGATGTGACTAATCAAAATATTATATTCATGAAATCACGATAAATAATAAAGAAAGAAGTTTGTGAGAACTCTGTGTGAATATGAGCAGGAAAACAACTTCATTCTTCTAGCATTATTAAAGAAGAGAGTACGCTGCATTAAACTATTTAAAACATTGCAGCCTGACGAAAGTGCTATATCCATTACGAACGCTAATTTTACCAGACCGAGCAGTTCCGTCTCTGAATTTATTCTGAGCATGCGTGGCACTTTGTGCGTCGGAATTGTCCACACACGGTCGGAATTGATGCGAACGGATTTTGTTGTTGGAAAATTTCATAGCCTGCTCTCAAACTTTGTGTGTCGGAAATTCCGAGGGAAAAAGTCCGATGGAGCCCACACACGGTCGGAATTTCCGACAACAAGCTCAGATCGCACATTTTTCGTCGGAAATTCTGACCGTGTGTACAGGGCATAACAGGTTTTCTTCTAAGATTGCCCTGTATTTGGCTCCCTCCATCTTCCCATCAACTCTGACCAGCTTTCCTGTCCCTGTTGAAGAAAAGCATCCCTGCAATATGATGCTGCCACCACCATGTTTCATGGTGGGGATGGTGTGTTCAGGGTGATGTGTTGTGTTAGTTTTCTGCCACACAGAGTGTTTTGCTTTTAGACCAAAAAGTTCAATTTTGATCTCATCTGACCAGAGCCCCTTCTTCCACATGTTTGCTGTGTCCCCCACATGGCTTCTCGCAAACTGCAAATGGAACTTCTTATGGCTTTCTTTCAACAATGGCTTCTTCTTGCCACTCTTCCATAAAAGCCAGATTAGTGGAGTGCACGACTAATAGTTGTCCTGTGGATAGATTCTCCCACCTGAGCTGTGGATCTCTGTGGATATCAAAACTCATATTTACAATTTTGGCAGATGCAATAGAGTACAGCCACCTGATGGTTTTCTCAAAGTCTTGGGGACTCTATTGTTATAATATTTGTGTTGGAATTCCTGGCTCTGCTGTGGCTTTTATGAGGGGGGTTGCACCTTCTCTGTTGAATATTTTTATTTTATTGTATAAAGAAGACCACAACAAAGGATGATGGAACACACAACGAGGGAAGCCCCAAAACTCCCAGAAGGACTGGAAAATAATCACGAATTATAGCAGAGGTTGACTCTGTCTACCAAACTCGACAAATAGATTATATATTTTTGGGTGGACTGACCATTTAAGATCAGAGGACCTTCTAATGTTAAAGGTCTGTGCAAACAAACAGCACATCTGTCAGAGGGTTAACACAGTCAGAGCCTGTCAGTATCGGCGCGTCCCGGTGCGCCTGCGAGGTAGAGCCCCACATCAGCACGTACGGGCACACGATCGGCGGGTACGAGCGCGTGATCCGAACGGGTTAGCACACGTGGGCACACGAACGCATGCACGTACAGCGGGACGTCCCCTTGGCGGGCCTATATAAAGGCAGCTATGCCTTGTGCTCATTGCTGGTTTGTCTTCTCAGCTTCCAGTGTTCCCGTTTATCCTCTGCATACCTGTTCCTGCCTGTTGTGACCCGGACCGTTTGACTACTTTGCTTATCCTCTCTCCAGTGTTTTGACCCTCGGCTTGATTAAGGACTTCTCTGCTTATCCTCTCTCCAGTGTTTGACCCCCGGCTTGATTACGACTCTTCTACTGATCCTCTCTCCAGTGTTTTGACCCTTGGCCTGCTAAACGGACTTGTCTTGCTTAAACCTGTACTACGATTACCTGGTGTTTGACCCTCTGCCTGCTCAACGGACTTGCCTTGCCTCAACCTGTGCTTGCTACCACGCTTCCCAGTGTTTGACCCTCGGCCTGCTTAACGGACTTGTTCTGCTTAACCCTGTGCTTCTCCTCAGCTCTGTTCCTGGTTCCAGGTCAAGTGTTGGAGTCCCTGCCAGTCTTCTCTCCAGCTTAGCAACCAGTCCATGCTACACGGGTTCTACACGTCTAGTGAAACCTTGGTGACCTGCACACCTGCTGGCAACCCGTGCCTCTCCGTGCCTGATTCCCTCTGTACCACCTTCAGGGGTATCTCGCACCTAGTTGCTAGGGGAGCCGCTCTCAGCATTCCGGCCTTGGTGAGTACCTGACAACATCGCTATTTCTTTTCTTGCATCCATCATCTTTTTGGCTGTCCAAAAATATAATTTTGACCTCAGATTTCCCTGTGCCTGTACAAAACCTCTGCCACATCTATAGGAAGAGGATATAACCTTGAAATGACATTATTGTGGGTTGTTCGCTGAACATTCTATGGATGTATTCAAGATTCATGTCATATAATGCACAGAAGAATTTCAATCATTGATCTTTTGGGAATTTCTGTGTACAAGTTGACCAAAGGAATTTCACTGGGTGTACTGAGTTTCAGGCTCACAGCACAGAAAACAAGCCTCAGAATGAAAATAGCGCATACATTCCAACTGACAATTATCATCTATTTTTCCATGTTTTAGAAGATAAATATTGAAATATTTTTTCACAGAAGGCTGCTTATTGAATTTCCTTGTTGCTCAAAGCATATGAAGAGGTCACATTAATGATCTTTGCTTTTTGTGTTGTTTTATTACACTTTTCTGGGTATTAAAGGCAAGTTAATCATTAAACAATGCAGTGACAGCACATACAACATATTTCATGAAATGCCATAATAGATGTCCCTCTCTAAAGCCCACATTTATAAGAAAAAGGTAATAGTTTTCTCACTGTTGATGTAAACTTCTATAAATGTATGTAATATCTTAAGGAAAAAAAAAACAACAGTTTTTCTTTTAACAAGCTTCACAAATATGTTTCAGTTATGTTTCAATTATGTGGTTTCAATGTGTTTAAATTGTTGTTGATGAAGTTTAAGTAAAAAATGTGATTCTATTTCGACCTGTTCAGTTCACAGATTGACTTAAAACGGCTTTGATTGTAGTTTGATTGTAGCTATTTAATTGCACCGAGGACATAGGGGGTTATTTACGAAAGGCAAATCCACTTTGCACTACAAGTGTACTGCATGTGCAGTCGCTGTAGATCCGAGGGGGACATGCAAGGAAAATAAAAAAACAGCATTTTAACTTGTACATGCTTGGATGATAAAATCAGCAGAGCTTCCCCTCATTTCAGATCTTCCCCTCAGATCTACAGCGACTGCACTTCCAAGTGCACTTGTAGTGCAAACTGCAAAGTGGATTTGCCTTTCGTAAATAACCCCCCATAGAGTGGAGATACAATTACTGTTATAGAAAATGCTATTTTAGAAAAAATGTCATATTTGGAGTGTTAGGTTAACTGTGGTATTTACTGTTCATTACAGAGCAGTATGCTAATTTGTGAGATGTGAGATATTGGTGAATAGGGATAATCTCGTCTCGTTTTTTTTCCACATTTCAACTGAATAAGCGATGGTTCTAGCCTGCTAAGAATCATTCATAAACGTAGGATTCTCATCAGATTGGACACAGATAGATACTGTAGATAGATAGATAGATAGATAGATAGATAGATAGATAGATAGATAGATAGATAGATAGATAGATAGATAGATAGATAGATAGATAGATAGATAGATAGGTAGATAGATATGTAGATGGATACAGTGCTTTGAAAAAGTATTCACACCCCTTGAAATTTTTCACATTTTGTCATGTTACAACCAGAAACCTAAATGTATTTTTATTGGGATTGTATGTGATAGACCAACACAAAGTGGCACATAATTGTGAAATGGAAGGAAAATGATAAATGGTTTTCAAATTTTTTTACAAAAAGTTATGTGAAAAGTGTGGCGTGCATTTGTATTCAGCCCCCCTGAGTCAATACTTTGTAGAACCACCTTTCACTGCAAATACAGCTGCAAGTCTTTTTGGGGATGTCTCTGCCAGCTTTACACATCTAGAGAGTGACATTTTTGTCCATTCTTCTTTGCAAAATAGCTCAAGCTCCGTCAGATTGGTCGTCTGTGAACATCAATTTTCAGGTCTTGCCACAGATTCTCAATTGGATTTCGGTCTGGACATTGACTGGACCATTCTAACACATGAATATGCTTTGATCCAAAACATTCCATTGTAGCTCTGGCTGTATGTTTAGGGTCGTTGTCCTGCTGGAAGGTGAACCTCCGCCCCAGTCTCAAGTCTTTTGCAGACTCAGGTTTTCTTCTAAGATTGCCCTGGATTTTGCTCCATTCATCTTCCCATCAACTCTGACCAGCTTCCCTGTCCCTGCTGAAGAAATGAAGAAAAGCATCCCCACAACATGATGCTGCCACCACCATGTTTCAAGGTGGGGATGGTGTGTTCAGGGTGATGTGCAGTGTTAGTTTTCTGCCACACATAGCGTTTTGCTTTTAGGCAATAAAGTTCAATTTTGGTCTCTTCTGACCAGAGCACCTTCTTCCACATATTTGCTGTGTCTCCCACATGGCTTCTCACAAACTGCAAACGGGACTTCTTGTGGCTTTCTTTCAACAATGGCTTTCTTCTTGCCGGTCTTCCATAAAGATCAGATTTGTGGAGTGCACGACTAATAGTTATCCTGTGGACAGATTCTCCCACCTGAGCTGTGGATCTCTGCAGCTCCTCCCGAGTTACCATGAGCCTCTTGGCTGCTCCTCTAATTATTGTTATTCTTGCCCGGTGTCTTGTCGAGAAAGTTCCCTCGACGGATAAGTTCCCCCCCTGGCCTGCGCAGTACCAACTACTAGCAGCCGCCGGAGATAGCCGAATGACAAAATCTACAATCAGCTGTACACGGCGCCTGCGCTCTGGGTCCAGGTTTCTTCCCCACCATCCAAGTGGACCTAGAGGGGGAATCTAAAAGAGCCGAGCGAAACGAGGCTGTGCCCGAAGCGTGGTGAGCGAAGCGTGGTGAGCGAAGCGTGGCGAGCGAAGCGAGCCCGTGAGGGGCCCTCTTACAGGCGCCGTGTACAGCTGATTTTCCCCTATTTATCTTCGGCTATTTCCGCAGCGCCTGCGCAGTAGAGGGGGGTCCTTATCCGCCGAGCAGAACTTTCTCGGCAGAACACCGGCCTGTCAATTTAGGTGGACGGCCATGTCTTTGTTGGTTTGCAGTTGTGCCATACTCTTTTCATTTTCAGATGATGGATTGAACAGTGCTCCGTGAGATGTTCAAAGCTTGGGATATCTTTTTATAACCTAACCCTTCTTTCAACTTCTCCCCAACTTTATCCCTGACCTGTCTGGTGTGTTCGTTGGCCTTCATAAAGCTGTTTATTCACTAAGGTTCTCTAACAAACCTCTGAGGGCTTCACAGAACAGTAGAATACTGATATTAAATTACACACAGGTGGACTCTATTTACTAATTAGGTGACTTCTGAAGGCAATTGGTTCCACTAGATTTTAGTAAGGGCTCTTTCACACGGGGCGGATCAGTGATGATCCGCCCCGTGAACAGATCCGCCCCGTGAACACCCGTTTGCTCAGCGGGGATCGCTCCGCCGATCCCCGCTGAGCAGGAAGATGACAGGTCCATCGCTGCACACCGTGCAGCGACGGACCTGTCAGAGTGCCGCTCTCCCCTATGGGGGATCGGATGATGACGGACCGTAGAGTCCATCGTCACCCGATCCGAAAATGGATGGAAAAGTAGGGTTTTCCTCCGTTACACTTTTCGGATCAGAGCGGGTCGGATGTCAGCGAACATGTCACCGCTGACATCCGCCGATCCATAGGGATATATGTATGTCCGTTTTTCATCCGAAGATGAAAGGATGAAAAACGGACATACGGATCCCTCGTGTGAAAGAGGCCTTAGGGGTATGGAAGGGGGCTGAATACAAATACACACCACACTTTTCAGATATTTATTTGTAAAACATTTGGAAAGTCATTTAGCATTTTCCTTCCACTTCACAATTATGTGCCACTTTGTGTTGGTCTATCACATAAAATCCCAATAAAATACATTTACATTTTTGGTTGTAACATGACAAAATGTTGAAAATTTCAAGGGGTATGAATACTTTTTCAAGGCACTATAATTGTACTGTCTGCCCTTATGTTGTAAAGTGCTGCATAAACTGTCAGCGCTATATAAATCCTGTATAATAATAATAAGTTAATTTGACCTGTTTGGTTACTTCTCCAATTAAAAGCTAGATGAAAGTGGTTGAAAATGCCATAAGTATGCCAAGTATGAAATATGAGACCTGTGTCCTTCACTGGGGGCTTTTATTGTCCATCTTCTAGAAGCAGTGCAAGATCCACAGCCATTGTTATTAATGTTGCAGAGGTGTGCTCTGTCATCGAACTATCACTGTCCCTGGGTGTCAACCAATAGTCAACCAAGTTAGCTTTTGTTACCTTTTGTGCTAAATGAAAGCTTTGGCTGTGATCCAAGCTGTCCCTTTAATTTTTAAGAGTCGGTCAACCCAAAACTCATATTTACAATTTTGGCAGATGCAATAGAGTACAACCACCTGATGGTTTTCCCAAAGTCTTGGGGACTCTATTGTTATAATATTTGTGTTGGAATTCCTGGCCCTGCCCTGGCTTTTATGAGGGGGGGGGGGGTTGCACTTTCTCTATTGAATATTTTTATTTTATTTTATAAAGAAGACCACAAAAAGGATGATGGAACACACAACGAAGGAAGCCCCAGAACTCCCAGAAGGACTGGAAAATAATCATGAATTATAGCAGAGGTTGACTCTGTCTAACAAACTCAACCTATAGGTCATATATTTTTGGGTGGACTGACCATTTAAGATCAGAGGACCTTCTAATGTTAAAGGTCTGTGCAAACAAACAGCACATCGCTCTTTTTCTTGCATCCATCATCTTTTTGGCTGTCCAAAAATATAATTTTGACCTCAGATTTCCCTGTGCCTGTACAAAACCTCTCCCACATCTATAGGAAGAGGATATAACCTTGAAGTGACATTATTGTGGGTTGTTCGCTGAACATTCTATGGCTGTATTCAAGAATCGTGTCATATAATGCACAGAAGAATTTCAATCATTGATCTTTTGGGAATTTCTGTGTACAAGTTGACCAAAGGAATTTCAGGTGTACTGAGTTTCAGGCTCACAGCACAGGAAACAAGCCTCAGAATGAAAATAGCGCATACATTCCAACTGACAATTATCATCTATTTTTCCATGTTTTAGAAGATAAATATTGAAATATTTTTTCACAGAAGGCTGCTTATTGAATTTCTTTGTTGTTAAAAGCACATGAAGAGGCCACATTAATGATCTTTGCTTTTTGTATTGTTTTTTTACACTTTTCTGGGTATTAAAGGCAAGTTAATCATTAAACAATGCAGTGACAGCACATACAATATATTTAATGAAATGCCATAATAGATGTCCCTCTCTAAAGCCCACATTTCTAAGAAAAAGGTAATAGTTTTCTCACTGTTGATGTCAACTTCTATAAATGTATGTAATATCTTAAAGAAGAAAAGCAGTTTTTCTTTTAACAAACTTCAAATATGTTTCAGTTATGTTTCAATTATGTGGTTTCAATGTGTTTAAATTGTTGTTGATGAAGTTTAAGTAAAAAATGTGATTCTATTTCGCTCTGTTCAGTTCACAGATTGACTTAAAAAGGCTTTGATTGTAGTTTGATTGTAGCTATTTAATTGCACAGAGGACATAGGGGGTTATTTACGAAAGGAAAATCCACTTTGCACTACAAGTGCACTGCACGTGCAGTCACTGTAGATCCGAGGGGGACATGCAAGGAAAATAAAAAAAACAGCATTTTAGCTTGTACATGCTTGGATGATAAAATCAGCAGAGCTTCCCCTCATTTCAGATCTTCCCCTCAGATCCACAACGACTGCACTTCCAAGTGCACTTGTAGTGCAAACTGCAAAGTGGATTTACCTTTCGTAAATAACCCCCCTAGAGTGGAGATACAAATACTGTTATAGAAAATGCTGTTTTAGAAAAAATTTCATATTTGGAGTGTTAGATTAACTGTGGTATTTACTGTTCATTACAGAGCAGTGTGCTAATTTGTGAGATGTGAGATATTGGTGAATAGGGATAATCTCGTCTTTTTTTTTCACATTTCAACTAAATAAGCGATGGGTCTAGCCTGCTGAGAATCATTCATAAATTTAGGATTCTCATCAGATTGGACACTTCTAAATTATCAACACGCAAATTTAAAGGGGTTGTAAAGTAAATTTTTTTTTTTAAAAAAAATAACAAACATGTTATACTTACCTTCACTGTGCAGCTCGTTCTGCACAGAGTGGCCCCGAACCTGGTCTTCTGGGGTCCCTCGGCGGCTGTTTCAGCTCCTCCCCGCAAGCATTTACCACCTTAATGCGAGCTCCCTCGCACGGTGGTGAGTGCTTGCGGGCGCGTTCCCGTGATACAGCCGGCGGCTATAGCCGATCGCTGTATCACTCGGCCCCGCCCCCCGGCGCGCCGTGTCATCGGATGTGATTGACAGCAGCGCGAGCCAATGGCTGCGCTGCTTTCAATCCATCCACTGCAGCCAATCAGCGACCAGGCTGAGCTGCAATGAAGACGACGAGGACGTGCAGCGAAGATTCGAGGCGTCAGGTAAGTAAAACGGGGGGCCTGGGGGCGGCGGTACTGTCAAAAGTTTTTTCACCTTAATGCATAGAATGCATTAAGGTGAAAAAATTTTTACCTTTACAACCCCTTTAAAGGTAAATCCAATGTCTGTAATTTTTCGAAAATCCCAAAAATCACAGAATCTGTCAGATTTGAAAATCAGTTTGACAAACAGAATGATAGATAGATAGATAGATAGATAGATAGATAGATAGATAGATAGATAGATAGATAGATAGATAGATAGATAGATAGATAGATAGATAGATAGATAGATAGATAGATTGCTTTGAAAAAGTATTCATACCCCTTGAAATTGATACGTTTAAAGAGGACTTCTGTTGAAAGAGGAAGCAGGGAGCTATTTGCTTGGGGGAAGGGGTATGCTAAAAGGAAAGAGACTATACTTTTGAGGGTGGGTTTTGCTTGAGGGAAGGGGATTTTATATTTCAGGGTTGTTCTTATGAATTGGGGTGTTGGTTAAGGAAGGTTTGCTTTTGTGGGGATTTGTATTTTTGTTGGGGGGGGGGGGGGACAGGGCTTGCTTGAATAATAGGGGGTTCCTGAAGATTTTTTTTTTGGGATGGGAATTTTACTTGGGGGGTGAGGAGAGATTTATGCTGGGCGGGTCAATGCTAGGGGTTCTTCAGGGGGTAATGGCTTGAGGAAAGGAGGGGTTTTCCTTGCCATAGGGGTTTCCTGGAAATGTTTAAAGTGGTTCTACAAACTGAAGGCTTCTGCATCCAGTCCCCCCTTATATTTTCTTGAGCCCAATAGCGATCCAGCGATGTGCACAAGAGCAGGGGCTCTCTCTGCTCTTTCCCTCCTAATTGGCTTAGACACAGCAGCTCGAGCCATTGGCTCCTGCTGCTGTCAATCACAGCCAGTATAGAGGGAGCGCGAGGTGGGGCTGAGTAGTGCTCTGTGTGTGTTATAGACACACACAGAGCTGGCTCGGGAGCAAGCATGCACAAGCGACTTGCTATGGGGGTATTTAGCAGTAAACAGGAGCCAGGAGCGCCTACAGGGGACCCAAGAAGAGGAGGATCAGGGCTGCTCTGTGCAAAACCATTGCACATTGCACAGAGCAGTAACTAATGTATTGTAGGCAACCTGCCTATGCTTAAGCTGGCCATACATTATGCAAATCCTTTGGATTTACCAAACCTATACAATATATATATATAATCAAATATAAACAGTTTCAATTTGTATGCAATCAGGCAGGCCCTTGTACTAAATAGATTAAGGTAGATCCAAAGGAAATTGAACAAGAAAATTGTATGGCCAGCCTTACACTATACTTTACATGTTCTTGAACACTGCACTCTGTACACTGGGTCATCTGGTATGTACTCCTGATCCCTGCACTCTATTTGCTATATTAGAATTATATAATCCTGACCAAAGCTTTTATTGCCTCAACAGTTACTGGGTTCCAAATAGACCCCAACTATTTTAATAACCTTCTTTAAGGTAGGCTCAAACAAAGCGTTGGCTCCCTGCCTATAGTCTTTGTGCGAAAAGCATATGTAAAAAGAGCTAAAATGTTAAAAAATGATTGTGCTGAGTTATATATGTGTCTATGGGACTCTCACTTGTAGCACATATATTAAGGTATACAGTATATTGCCAAAACTATTGGGACACCTGCCTTTACAAGCACATGAACTTTAACCACTTCCTGCCCGGCCTATAGCAGATTGACGGCTGGGAAGTGGTTCTGTTATCCTGACTGGGCGTCATATGATGTCCAGCAGGATAACATGCCGGCACACACCCATGTCAGTCTGAGACGCCGCATCACAGCTGATCATCTGGTGAACCAGGAAGTGCCAGTAAACGGCATTCCTCGGTTTGCGCTGACAGGGAGAGCCAATCAGCGGCTCTCCCTGTCAGAGGGTGGGTCTGTGCTGATAATCAGCACATTTATTATCAGCACAGCCCCCATCAGATGTGCCCATCACCTGCCAATCAGTGCCCAACAGCTGCCAGTTAGTGCCCCCTCAAAAAAATCTCTCAGTGCCCACCACAGTGCCAAAATTCATATTGTCCAGAAATATTTAGATGGAATAAAGGTAAATAAAGCACCTGGACCAGATGCCATACACTCACGGATCCTAGAGTGAGTGTCATTTTAAACCTATCGTTTCTAATTTTTAGGGACTCGATAATGACTGGAACGGTACCCCTGGATTGGCGTAAGGCCAATGTGGTGCCCATATTTAAAAAGGGATCAAAGTCTTTACCAAGTTACTTTAGACCTGTTAGTTTAACTTCTATAGTTGGGAAGATACTGGAGCGTTTAACCTCTTCAACCCCGGAAGGATTTACCCACTTCATGACCAGGCCATTTTTTTTGCGATACGGCACTGCGTTACTTTTTTTATTTTTTGCTAGAAAACATACCCAATAAAAAAATAAATTTTTAGCAAAAAAAAAACTTCAATAAGAGTATATTGATTAGTTTGCGCAAAAGTTATAGCGTCTACAAAATAGGGGAAAGATTTGTGGCATTTTTATTATTTATTTTTTACTAGTAATAGCGGTGATCAGTGATTTTTAGCAGGACTGCGACATTGCGGCGGACAGATCAGACACCTAGCTGACATTTTTACACTTTTTTTGGGAACCAGTGACATTATTACAGTGACCAGTGTTAAAAAATATGCACTGACATTGTACTAATGACACTGGCAGGGAAGGGGTTAACATCAGGGGCGATCAAGGGGTTAAATGTGTTCCCTCAGTGTGTTTCTAACTGTGTGGGGGGATGGGCTGCTTAGAAAGAAAGACAGGATTTCTGTGTGATCCCGTCAGAATGGAGATCTGCCTTGTTTACTATGGCAGATCCCCGTTCTGTCACTGCAGGGAGCGATTGTGGGCGGCCAGCGAACATCGAGTCCCCCAGACCCACAGATTGGCTTCCCCCGCTGGCCAATGGAGGCGCGGCATGCCTCTGATGGTGTGAGCAAGCCCACAGATCGCCGTGTACGTGCCGATGTACAGCTACGGCGATTCACGCAGTCGAGCCAACCAGCTGCAGTATAACTGCGACGGCTGGTCGGCAAGCGGTTAAAGTGATTGTAAAGTCTTGTTTTAAAAAAATAAAAACAACAAACATGTTATACTTACCTCCTATGTGCAGTGGTTTTGCACAGAGAGGCCCAGATCCTCCTCTTCTCAGGTCCCTCTTTGCTGCTCCTGGCCCCTCCCTCCTGTTGAGTGCCCCCCACAGCCAGGAGCTTGCTATGGGGGCACCCGAGCTGAGCTGAAGCTCGGTGTGTCCATTCAGACATTGATAAGGACATTGTTGATAAATGTAAAGTTATACACTTGGGGGCTAGGTATATGCATGCATCATACATATTAGGGGGAGAACAGCTGGGGGAGTCATTGGTAGAGAAGGATCTGGGGGTTTTGGTAGATCATAAGCATAATAATAGCATGAAATGCCAAGCTGCGGTTTCCAAAGCAAGCAAAGTCCTTTCTTGTATTAAGAGAGGTATGGACTCCAGAGAGAGAGATATAATTTTGCACCTGTTCAAATTATTAGTAAGACCTCATCTGGAATATGCAGTTCAGTTTTGGGCACCAATTCTCTAAAAAGGATATCAGGGAACCGGAGAAAGTGCAGAGAAGGGCAACCAAACTGATAAGAGGCATGGAGGAGCTCCGCTATGAGGAAAGGTTAGAGGAACTGAATTTATTCTCTCTTGAGAAGAGGAGATTAAGGGAGGATATGATCAACATGTACAAATACATAAGTGGTCCATATAGTGAACTTGGTGTTGAGTTATTCACTTTAAGGTCATCACAGAGGACAAGGAGGCAATCATTATGTCTGGAGGAAAAAATATTTCATCTCCAAATGTGGAAAGATTTCTTCACGGTAAGAGCTGTAAAATGTGGAATAGACTCCCCCAAGAGCTGGTTCTGAGCAGCTCAGTCGATTCCTTTAAAAAGGCCTGGATTCTTTCCTAAATGTACATAATATAACTGGATACTAATATTTATAGGTAAAGTTGATCCAAGGAATACAGAATCTGATTGCCTCTCGAAGGATCAGGAAGGAATTTTTTTCTCCCGCTGGAGCAAATTGGATCATGCTTTGCTGTTTTTTTTTGCCTTCCACTGGATCAACTGTGGGTATTGGATTGTGTATATAGGATTGTATTTTTTTTCCCTTTTATTGGTTGAACTAGGTGGACTCGTGTCTTTTTTCAACAAGACTAACTAAGTATGTTGGGTGATACATAACACTTTGGGGGGTATTTACGAAAGGCAACTCCACTTTGCACTGCAAGTGCACTTGAAAGTGCAGTCGCTCTAAATCTAAGGGGTAGATCTGAAATGAGGGGAAGCCCTGCTGATTTTATCATCCAATCATGTGCAAGCTAAAATGCTGTTTTTTATTTTCATTGCAACTTTACTTTCAAGTGCATTTGCAGTGCAAAGTGGATTTTCCTTTAGTAAATAACTTCCTTTATGTCATATATTACATACCTATATTGACTGCAATCTGTACCCTGGGCTGTATGGTATATACTGTATACTCTTGATCTCTGCCAGGGGCGGACTGACAACTAATGGGGCCCCCGGGCAATAGGAGATTATGGGGCCCTCGGGCAATAGGAGAAGATTATGGGGGCCCCGGGCAATAGGAGATTATGGGGCCCCCAGGCAAATAGGAGATTATGGGGCCCCCCAGGCAATAGATTATGGGGCCACACAATATACACACACACACACACATACAGTATACACACACAGACACATAATATACACACGCAGTATACGCATACACACACTGAAAAGGTACTGCAGAGGCGGGGCAGCTTTAATCTTGGGATTTTTTTAAAAAAACACAGATTTTTACATACTGTCCCTGGTTTTATTGAGGCTGGCAACCCTGATGGGGCCCCTTAGTGGCATGGGGCCCTCGGGCAGTGCCCGAGGGCCCGAATGGTCAGTCTCTGCATTCTGTCCATTACATACTCCTGGCCCCTGCATTCTGTGTATGCACTCTACTTGCTATGTTTTAATTACATACCCTTGAGCAAAGTATTCATAGGGGGTTATTTACGAAAGGCAAATACACTTTGCACTACAAGTGCAAACTACAAGTGCAAAGTGCACTTAAAATTGCACTGAAAGTGCACTTGGAAGTGCAGTCGCTGTAGATGCGAGGGGGACATGCAAGGAAGATAAAAAAACAGCATTTTAGCTTGCACATGATTGGATGATAAAATCAGCAGAGTTTCACCCCATTTCAGATCTACCCCTCAGATTTACAGTGACTGCACTTCCTTTCAGTGCAATTTCAAGCGCACTTTGCACTTGTATTTTGCACTTGTAGTGCAAAGTTGATTTGCGTTTCGTAAATAACCCCCTGTGTCTCAACAGTTACTGATGGCTTTGTAGAGCAAAAAAGTAGTAGTAAAAAAAAAATCTCCATGATTTATCCCTTTATGCATGCTGCACCTACAGAAAAATAGCTGTTGATGCGCCTCTATGACATGTCAATGCAGCTCTGTATTTCTAAGCATGTATTGTAAGCCCTGCCTACTTAATTTCTGATGGATTGCAAAGAACGCAGATCTCTCTTCATCTCCTCCACCCTCCTGATCTTCATAACCCCTCCTTGTGTACAGGTAGAGAGCCCGGGAAGTTATCAGCTCAGCAGATTTCTGGCAGGATCAACAGCTATATTTTTGCACTTATATCATAAAACACCTTAAGTGGTATATTTAGCAGGCCACAAAGAAGTAAATAAGATAATATTATTTTAAAAAAAAGCAAGAGGCGGGACTTTGCATGAAGCACACCAAAGCAACAAAATGAATTGAATAAAAATCAGCTTTTAATTGGTTCAATACATCAAAAGAATCATTTTATATTTAATTTGTTACATTATGCTATATATCAATATTTTTTTTTTTAAATTCATTAGAACCAGGTATTGCTCATAAATTATAGTAATACTCCAACATGGAGTTTTAAAAAGTATTATACAAATACATCGGTCAATATGATACATGATTATATGTATTGTAAATAATACTTATACAGATAGCTGGCGCATTAAAGTGTCAATTCAAAAAAATACAGGAAAGGTAAAATGAGTTAAAAGGAACGGCCATATAGAATTAATGGATGTATACACATGTCGGTGGTTGTTAGCTCTACGCGTTTCGAGGCCTTATAGCCACTCATCAGGAGAAACACCGTAGTGATCATCTATAAATAAGAACAATCATATTTAATGATCTGAAGAAATCATGTGGGTGAAAGCAAAAACATAAGCGGGACCCCCCCATATATCCGCTTGCCTAACACATTTACATATACATCTGCGCAATGGTGGTGCGGCCATGAAAATCCCAGACTCGCTACAAACGTCACCTCCGGGAGCTGAGGGGGCGCGGTAGGGCGACAACCACCCACACAAACAGCGCCCCGAGTAGGCTATTGAAATTGAAGTGGCAAAGGTGTGGGCTGAATATGGTGACAAGTTGGGGAATCTGTGTAAAAATAAAATGAATGAATGAAGGTAGTGCAAAAATGTGGCAAAAAGGGGGGAGAGAGAGGTGAAAGAGGGAAGTGCAAGAAGGAAAAGAAAAAGGAGACAGAGGACAAAAGGGGAGAGAATGAGTATGGAAAGACACCCTCACCCTTATTTCACATCCAACAGGTATTCACTTCCTCCACTATCTTTCCACCATCTGGTCTCATCCATCTTTCAATGTTCCTTCCTTGCTTCTTTCCATACTCATTCGCTCCCCTTTTGTCCTCTGTCTCCTTTTTATTTTTATTTTCCTTCTTGCACTTCCCTCTTTCACCTCTCTCTCCCCCCTTTTTGCCACATTTTTGCACTACCTTCATTCATTCATTTTATTTTTACACAGATTCCCCAACTTGGGGTCACCATATTCAACCCACACCTTTGCCACTTTGATTTCAATGGCCTACTCTGGGCGCTGTTTGTGTGTGTTGCCCTACCGCGCCCCCTCAGCTCCCGGAGGTGGCGTTTATGGCGAGTCTGGGATTTTCATGGCCGCACCACCATTGCGCAGATGTATATGTAAGTGTGTTGGCCAAGAGGATATATGGGGGGGGTCCCTCTCATGTTTTTCTTTTTACCCACATGATTTCTTCAGATCATTAAATATGATTGTTCTTATTTATAGATGATCACTACGGTGTTGCTGATGAGTGGCTATAAGGCCTCGAAACACGTAGAGCTAACAACCACCGACATGTGTATACATTCATTAATTTTATATAGCCGTTCCTTTTAACTCATTTTACCTTTCCTGTATTTTTTGGAATTGATGCTTTAATGCGTCAGCTATCTGTATAAGTATTATTTACAATACATATAATCATGCATCATATTGACCGATGTATTTGTATAATACTGTTTAAAACCATGTTGAAGAATTAATTTATGAGCAATACCTGGTCCTAATGAATTTTTTTTTTAAAATTGATATATAGCATAATGTAACAAATTAAATATAAAATGATTCTTTTGATGTATTGAACCAATTAAAAGCTGCTTTTTATTCAATTTATTTTGTTGCTTCCGTGTGCTTCATGCAAAGTCCCATCGCTTGCTTTCTTTTTTAATATATTGAACCGGGATGGAAGAGGGGACATGAACGGCCCCTGTTACCTCATTTAAAGTCCCAAAACCCCCCCATTTCTTTTCTTAAGATAATATTATTGTTCAGGTTTACTTACACTTTAAATCAAGCAGAAATTGAAATGAAATTGGGATCTGCTTGCTATTTCTGTGTATGTCTCTTTTATGTGGCCTTCTCTATCTGTTGCCCTGTGTGCATAACCATGATTTTGTTTTTTTTTTGTTTTTTTTTTTCAAATAACAATTTTTATTGGACACAGGTATATAAAAATACAAAAGCAGTGTAGTTTGCTCAATACAGAGTACAATCGGTAGACATTCAGACTGGTATTCAGTAGGCAATAGGATATATTCATCTAGATAAAGTAAAGATGTAGTAAATTTTTCATCCGCAAAGTTCGTCAACCAACAGATATCTATTTTGTTCTGGACATAGTCCAACAATAAGGAAAAGGATAGAAAAAAGAGAAAGGAGAAGAAAAGAGAATATAGAGAGGAGGGGGGATGAGGGGGGGAGAGGGGCTCTGTCGCCAGCCTAGGGTGGGTCCTCCTGCCTTTGCCAGTCCTCCCAGACTTTGTCATGTATTTCCAGTCTATCTTGTAAACGGGCTGTCATTTTTTCCATGAGCTCTATATCCTTTATTCTAGTGTAAAGATCTGTTTGAGTGGGAGGGGTCTGTTTTTTCCATCGCAAGGCGACTAGGCACCTCGCCGCCGTGATTACGTGGCCCATCAGTTTCCTAGAGTGGCGGGGTATATTCAGCCCAGACACCCCAAAAAGAAATAATTTCGGAGACCATGGCACCTGTATCCCCAGCAAGCGAGTCAATAGTGATTGAACTTCCGTCCAAAACGGGACTATTTTAGGGCATGACCAATAAATATGATATAAGGTCCCTCTATCTCTGTAGCATCGCCAACATCTGTCTGAACTGGAAGGGTAGATGGCTCGGAGTATATCAGGCGTCATGTACCAGAAAAAGAGAATTTTATATGCGTTCTCCTTGTACAGAGTACAAAGTGAGCTTTTGGCTGCCTGGGACCAGATCACCCGCCAGGTGTTTTCCGGTATCTCCTCGCCTAAATACTTCTCCCAGCGGAGCATGTATGTGTGCTTGCCCTGATCTGGGAGACTATAGGAGTTCAATACTTGGTATATGTCAGAGATTAGCCCACGTCTAGCCGAGCCTTCCAATATCAGGCCCTCAAATGTAGTTGGGGTTGAGAATTGTAGGTCTGGGGCGATAGATTGGGCATAGTGTCTGATTTGCAGGTAACCATAGAATGCCTGCTTTGGGATGCCAAATTTTTTTTGAAGCTCCGCAAAGGAGAGTAGCCTGCGTGTGCATGGGTGGACTAGGTGGCCAAAGTGGAACAGGTCTCTGGTTGCCCATGGGGAAGACATCTGATGTGTGAGACCTGCAGGCATTTTAGGGTTATATAGAAAAGGAGTAAGGAGCTATCTCTCGGAGCATAGTGTGTGGGCTCGTGACAATCTACGCCAAAGTGTGTTAAGGTGAAGCATGGGGCCCAGAAGTTGGGATGAGTCTACCTTCGCCCTCGCATTCCATAACATACTGTTTGGATGGACCGGTGCCATCCACAGTTTTTCGATTTCTGTCCACTTGTTATAGGAGCGTTGGGTAAACCAGGAGGCCAGGGCTCGCAGTTGGGCTGCCTGATAGTATTTGGTTATGTCAGGGAAGGATAACCCGCCGTCTGTTCGTGACGCCAGCAGGACCGACCGTGGTATTCTATGTCTCTTATAATTCCATACATAACGTATCATATCCGCCTGTAGTTTCCTCAGTTCTGCTGTTGGGACTGGAATGGGAAGTGTTTGGAATAGGTAGAGTAGTTTTGGGAGAATAACCATCTTAACCGAGGCCATCCTCCCTAAGAGGGAGATATGATGAGCCTTCCATTTTCTTAGGAGGTCCCTTATATTTTTTAGAAGGGGGGGATAGTTGGCTCTGTATAAGGTAGAGTAGGAGGGAGTAATCTGGACTCCCAGGTATTTTAGGGATAGATCATTCCAGTGGTAAGGGAAGCATTGTCGTAGGTGTTGGATATCCTGAACTGGTATGTTAATAGGTAAGGCTTCAGATTTGGCTGCATTTATTTTATAGCCCGATAGGGATCTGTACAGGTCAAGCTCAGCGTGTAAGTTGGGGAGTGAAATCCTGGGTTGAGTCAGGGTAAGAATGATATCGTCAGCAAACAGTGCCAGTTTAAATTCCCTATCTCTCACCGGGATCCCGTGTATGCTCGTGTTTTTCCGGATGGTCGCCGCCAGGGGCTCCACACACAACGCAAATAGTAGCGGTGATAACGGGCACCCCTGGCGGGTTCCATTAGCAATCAGAAGGGTCGGCAACATCGCAAAGGGAGTCTTAACTTGGGATGAAGGATTAGTGTATAAGTGTCTAATAGCCTGCAGAAAAGGGCCCTGGAATCCCATGCAGCGCAGCATGGCGAAAAGGAAAGGCCAACCAAGGCGGTCAAAAGCCTTTTCTGCGTCAAGACCCAGAACCAACGCATCTTGTCCCTCCCTGTTCGCCACATCTATAAGGTCAATAATTCGTCTTGTGTTATCCCCCGCTTGACGCAGGGGGACAAAGCCCACCTGGTCCTTGTGTATTAAGGAAGGAAGTATCAGGTTCAATCGCATTGAGAGGAGCTTGGTAAAGATTTTTAAGTCGGAGTTAAGAAGTGCGATTGGCCTGTAACTTGCGCATAGTGAGGGGTCCTTGTCAGGCTTGGGGATAAGCGTGAGGAATGATCTCTGCATGTCCGCGGGGATGGTAGTGTTCTGAAAGAAGGCGTTAAACATCCTACACATGTAGGGTAAAAGAATCGGAAGGAATGTCTTGTAATACTCGTAGGGGAGCCCGTCTGGTCCAGGGGATTTGTGTGTGGGCAGAGTTTTTATAGTGGCTGTTATTTCTTCCTCTGTGATTGGGGCGTTAAGTGACTCAAGGTCCGTTCTTTGAAGTCTAGGAAGGCCGCTGTCTTCTAAATAGTGTCGCATACGTTCCTTGAGGTCAGGAGGTAATGGGTCACGAGGGATCTCAGGATTGTTATATAGGGTTGTGTAGAATTCCCCAAAGGTCCGGGCTATGTCTTGAGGGTGTGTATGTAGAGTGCCCATCTTATCTTTAATTTGGTGAGGGGTGGACATATGGGAGCGTTCGGACAGTTTGCGCGCTAGGAGGGAGTGGGCTTTATTGCCTTTATCATAATAGGTTTGCTTTAGCCGCAGAAGTGCTTTCTCCACCTGGCCTAATGCCAGATCTCGAAGGTTAGTTCTGAGACATACTACTTTTTTAAGGAGAGATATAGATGGTGAGGTCTGTAGGCGAAGTTCTAGGGTTTTGAGTTCTTTTTCAATCTGGAGTTTAGATGCTATCGCGTTTTTCTTCATAGCTGAAGAGATCGCAATACATCGTCCCCTAAGGACTGCCTTGTGGGCCTCCCAGAGGGTGGTGAGGGGGATGTCGGGAGTGTTATTGTCTAAAAAGTAGTTTTTCAAAGTCGTCTCAAGTTCCGACCTAGACGGGACATGTTGGAGAAGAAAGTTGTTTAACTGCCAGTTGCTGGGTTTACGCGCCGTGACTCCCATCTCAAGTGACAAGGTTATTGGGGCATGGTCTGACCAAGAAATGGGAAGGATCTGGGCTGTCTTTGTGATCCGTAGGGTGGCGTTATTAACGAAGAAATAGTCTAAGCGGGAGTGCATGCGGTGGGGGGCCGAAAAAAAGGTGTATTGTCTGTCTCCTGGGTGAAATGCTCGCCATGTATCAAATAAGGCATGACGTCTGGTTAATTGTCTAAATAGTTTGGAATCCCGGGCGGGTCGAGTTTGGGGGGCTGTGGGGTTAATCACATGACGATCCAGACCCACTGAATGCGCCAGGTTGAAATCTCCTCCTACGATCAGACATTCATTGGGGGACTTAAATAGGCGTGTAAAGACCTTGGATAGGAAGTGTATTTGGTGTGCATTAGGAGCATAGATATTGCAAATGGTTATCGCCTGCGATTGCCACTGGCCTCGTAAAATTATGTAGTGTCCCCTTGGGTCAATGAAGGACTCTAAGCATTTGAACGGGGATCCGTGTTTAAATAAGATCGCTACACCTGCGCGCTTACGAGGGTTGAATGCTTGAAAGACCTGAGGATAATGTCTGGATGCGAAGGCGAAGGCACCCCCCCTATTAAAATGCGTTTCCTGTAGTAGCGCTACATCTGCCCCTGATCTCCTAATTTCTTTCAATGTAAGATGTCTTTTTTTATTTGAGTTCAGCCCGTGAACATTAAGTGATATGAGTCTAACCATGTTTCTTGGTATGTGTGGGGGCAAGTTTACTTAGCTTATCCTGCAGGAGCGCTCCTACGGGGTTCGGAAGGCGAAGAGATCCATAAAGAGGCTCGACCAGATGACCGTCCCAGACTCGCGACAAGCCAAAGGGGAGGGGAGGGTGGGGGGAGGGAGTAGGGGGAAAGATAGAGAGAGAGAGAGGGAAGAAAGAAAGAGAATAATTATTGACATCACAATTAAGAATAAATGATCCATTGTGGGCCCGGGCAGTATAGACCGCCCAAGCCCCAGTAAGTTCCAGTAAGTCTCCCCGGTCGGAGCCCCAAACCAGGGCTCAGCCCGGGGGGGCGTAGAGAACCTTTTAATGCAAATTCAACTGAAATTAAGCTATCTGAACTAAATAATAAAAAGGAACTTTAGTAGGGTAAACCACTAGGGGGCCCAGCGGGCCAGAAACAACCAGGACTAACACTAACTAGTCTCCTATAACAGAAAAATGCCCGACATTGAAAACACAATGACTGAAAGGGGGGCCTTAGGGGGAGCGGTTGTAGCAAAAATGGGTAGGGCAGAGGTAATTGTCTCGCCAATCAGCCTTTTTTAGGCTTGGGTTTAGTAGATCCTCGAGGTGAATCCTGGTCTCTGGGGCGTTTAGTCGGGGGGATCTTCTGCCATACCACTGGAGGTGGTGTTGGCAAGTCCACGAGGTCCCAATCAGGCATCCGAGGGATGGGGATCTCTAAGGTGTCCCAAAAGTTTTCCAAGTCCTCCGGAAAGCGCAATGTTGCAGATTTACCCTGACGGCGGGCTGTGAGGCTGAAGGGAAAGCCCCAGCGATATGTAATTTCTTTCTCTTGGAGCAAAATAAGCAGGGGCTGGAGCAATCTTCTCTTCTGCAGGGTAATCCAGGAAAGATCTGGGAAGAGCTGGATTTGTGTGTTTTCAAAGACCACTTTCTTTGCGTTGCGTGCTTTGCGCATGATGTCCTCCTTTAAGGGGAAGGAATGGACCCTGCAGATAACATCTCGGGGTCTGGAGGCCGGTCCCTTAGGGCGCAGTGCCCGATGTGCTCGATCCATTTCTAGAGGGGGTCTGGGGGGTCCCCCAGGAGGTTGTTAAACAAAAGCTGCAAGGTTTCATGGAGGTCTTCGGGACCCTCTGATTCAGGTAGACCTCTGATCCGGATATTATTTCGGCGCCCCCTATTGTCGAGGTCCTCAATGTGACGTTGCATGTTCCGAAGCATTAAGTGGTGGTCTGCCCCTTGTATTTGGGTACGGTGAATTGCCAGTTTAGACTCTTGGATTTCCTCCTCCGCCATTTCCATCCTCTCAGAGAGATGTTTGAGGTTAGTATGAATAATCTGGATTTCCGCCCGACATGCGGATTTAACTTCTTCGATAAGGAGTTTGAAATCCTCCTTGGTAGGTATGGCTTGGATACAGTCCTGCCAGGAAATAGGCTGCTGAATGCGTGGGCTGTGTTCCATGTGAAATTGAGGGTAGCTTGGAGGGGAGGATTCCCTGTGTAGTGCTGGAGGGAGCATGGGATCGTATGAGTCCAGGGGTTGCAGCTGGCGTGACATCTGAGGTGCTTGCAGGTCTCCCCATGAAGGCCTCTGCATAGGAGGGGAGGGGTGGGCCCCCGCCAGGGCGTCCGAGGGGGTCCCGCTTGGTGAACAGGCCACCTGGGCGTATGATTTGGTATGATCTGTCCCCTGCCCCGCCGGTCTGAGGGCACCCTGACGCCTATGCCTCTGTGGCTGGGGGGAGCTCGGGGGGGGGGCCGTGCACTTGCTGGGGGGTAAATCTTCCGTGGTGGGCTCCTTGTCCCCGATCGCTGCCCCAGTCACCCTCCGGCTCCGGTAGCGGGGGAAAGTCACTCGGTTGGAGGGAGGGAGTGGGTGAGATCGTACCTCCCTGGGAGAGGTAGGGGTCTGATAGTGAGCGCAGTAGCTGCGGAAAGGCCTCTGAGCACTGTGTGTAGGGAGGTGCAGTGCGGCCTAGTGAAACGTCCCGCGGTGTGCTCCGGGGTGTCTCATGTGCGGGGAGAAATGGGGGGGGACTCACCGCTGAGGTCCTCTGGCCGATCAGTCCATCCATCTCCTGGGTCCGTTCTGCTGTTTTGTGGAGTGTAGATGGAGCCGCCGGGAGCTGCTGCCGTTGCGGTCTCGTGGCGGAGGAGGAGGCTATCGGCGCCATCTTGTCCCGCTCGTCCCCCGACATGGAGGGCTGATTAAAGTATGTTCGGATGGTCGTAGCGGAGCCGGATGGCGGCTGGGACGAACCCCGGGTCCTGGAGGATCTGGTCCTTCTGTTTCCTCCCATATATTGGAGCTGAAAATCCCCCTTTTCAGGCCTTTAAGCTGCGGGCTGGAGGAGAGCTACTAGGTCAGGCGTCCATGCAGAGCGGCCGATTTTGTTTTTTGTTGCTCTGGACTATCTTACCTAAGTTTTATGTGTTGATCTTATCTTGGCCTCTAGCCTCTTGCTATTCTTACTTTAGAAGCGAAAGGTCCACTTTGATTGTTAGGCATCCTTATATTCACTCATGATTAATTAACGAACTTCCACCCCACCCTTATAACAGTATAAATTTGAGCACCCTACCTCTCCTCTTCCTTTCTCCGTCGGGGTCCCCCAAGGTTTTGTTCTTGGACCTCTCCTTTTCTCAATCTATTCACTTTCCTGGGTCAGTTGATTGCCTCCCATGGCTTTTGGCTTTCAATATCATCTCTACGCTGATGACACACAAATCTATCTCTCCCCCAGCTCTCTCCACCTGTCTCCTCATGCATCACCAACTTACTAGCAGACATATCAGCCTGGATGTCACACCACTTCCTCAAACTCAACCTATTCAAAACCAAGCTCATGATATTTCCTCCCCCAGGTGCCACTTCCCCTGATTACTCTGTCAATATCAACGGCTCAACTATCAACTTGTTCCCCCACGCCAAGGTCCTAGGTGTAATCCCGGGCTCCGAAGTAACCTTTCGGCCCCACATCTTAACGCTATCCAAAATTTGCCACCTTAACCTCCGCAACATCTCCAAGATACGCCCCTTCCTAACCAATGTCACCAAAAAAAGCTTCTAATCCACTCCCTGGTCATCTCCCGCCTCGACTACTGCAACTCCCTCCTCATTGGCTTACCTCTAAATAGGCTATGCCAACTTCAGTCCATCATGAACCGCTCAGCGTCTGCTATACCCCTCTGCCAATCCCTCCATTGGCTGCCAACAAATTAAATTCAAGATACTAACTATAACTTACAAAGCCATCCACAACCTGGCCCCCAGCTACATCACTTACCTAGTCTCAAAATACCAACCTAATCGTTCTCTTCGCTCCTCCCAAGACCTCCTGCTTTCAAACTCCCTTGTCACCTCATCCCATGCTCGCCTTCAGGACTTCTCCAGAGCCTCTCCCATCCTCTGGAATACTCTACCCCAATCTGTCCAATTTTCTCCTACTTTGTCCACCTTCAGACGATCCTTGAAAACTCATCTCTTCCGAGAAGCCTATCTGGCCCCCACCTAACAACTGTACATTTATTTTCTCTATCAGCACATCACCCACAGTTATTACCTCTTGTATCTTTTGACCTTCCCTCTTAGATTGTAAACTCTAATAAGCAGAGCCCTCTGATTCCTACTGTATTAAAGTGTATTGTATTTGTACTTTCTACCCTCAAGTTGTAAAGCGTTGCATAAACTGTTGGCACTATATAAATTCTGTATAATAATAATAATAATTTTAATAATAATAATAATAAATAGATATTGAAGGCTATATGTGTAGGTAGGCATAGATTGGATAAATAGATGCAGAAAACCCTGAAAATCAAAGAATTGGGTAGATTTGAAAAACAATTTGACAAAAAGATAGATAGATAGACAGACAGACAGACAGACAGACAGACAGACAGACAGACAGACAGACAGACAGACAGATAGAAGCATTGGGATGAATTAGATACACTATATTACCAATAGTATTGGAACACCTGCCTTTACACGCACATGAACTTTAATGGCATCCCAGTCTAATTAGTCTATAGGGTTCAATATTGAGTTGGCCCACCCTTTGCAGCTATAACAGCTTCAACTCTTCTGGGAAGGTTGTCCACAAGGTTTAGGAGTGTATCTATGGGAATGTTTGACCATTCTCCCAGAAGCACATTTGTGAGTTCAGGCACTGATGTTGGATGAGAAGGCCTGGCTCACAGTCTCCGCTCTAATTCATCCCAAGGGTGTTCTATCAGGTTGAGGTCAGGACTCCACCCCAGGGGAGGCCAATCAAGTTCATTCACCCTAAACTCGCTCATCCATATCTTTATGGACCTTGCTTTGTGCACTGGTCCATATGATTTGGTGGAGGGGGGATCAAGGTGTGGGGTTGTTTTTCAGGGGTAGTGCTTGGCCCCTTAGTTCCAGTGAAGGGAACTCTTAAGGCGTCAGTATACCAAGACATTTTTGAAAAAATAAAATGCTCCCTACTTTGTGGGAACAGTTTGGGGATGGCCCTTCCTGTTCCGACATGACTGCGCACCAGTGCACAAAGCAAGGTCCATAAAGACATGGATAAGTGAGTTTGGGGTGCAGGAACATACAGGACAGTTATATTTTATTGTTATGACACCCCTGTTCTCCAGGTGATAAAACAGTAGGTTTTATATGCACAGGTGACACTTCCATGAACAGTCTATAGGCCCCCGTGTCATTGTTTTTTGCCCGGAGGCGCTCAGACTTGGAGCATTGTAAAGATTAATTGCAAATTTCCTCATTCTTAACCCTGGTTTGGCCCATGTCAATGGTCAGTCATTAGGGCGGACGAATTACAATTGTTACATACGACTACTGTACGTAGTTGTAGTCATTAGACGCATCACTTAATTTGAAAGGGATTAATGGGGTTTAGTTGTTAATCACTGGGAGCTAATCCCCCAGACACCTATTAAACAAGCTGGTTCTACCTCTTCACCATTGTTACTAGGCAACACCTGTAGAGCAGGTCTGCTGAGCGCGCGGTGATTATCGGATGTATACAAATGTCATGTGACCCGCTACAGCCTGTGGTCAGAGGACCAGCACCCTCCCTGTGTTCCTTGACAGTCTCTGTGGCTTCCACACCACCTGCTGGGACACTTAGAAAGTCCTTTACAACATATAAAAAGTCACTGTAAGCAAACATAGAATAATAAATCTGTCTGAATTCACTTATATACTCCCTAATTAGTAAATTAAAAGGTATCTAAGCAACAACTTTTTTTGTTTTTGTTTAGTTTCGGAACATTTTTTTAAAGCTGGCCATAGACAGTTCAGCAGGAATTGGCCAAGATTCGAGCCATGTATGGGCAGGCTGATTGTACCCAAGTTAATCCATCAATCGACTTGGGTACAACCAACATGCCAGATCTTTACATGCGATTATTGCCAGCGTTTATAGCCGTAAGCCAGGGCTCTTTTTTTTCAGAGGATAGATGCAATAACTTCTCTCTCCCGAGTCACCACTTGTCCTCCAAGCACCGTCCCTTGTCTCCACCCCATACCCACCTCCCAGTACCACCTATTTTAGAGGAAACAGAACCAAGTATTTTGTGGTGTTCCATAATCTGTATGGAATTTGGTAATCTTAATAAGAAAAGTAGTAAAATGGATCCCATGCAGCCAGCAACAATAGCCCACCTCCCCCCAAGCAAAAATAGATCCCGCCACAATAATAGACACCCTCAACAATAACATATCCCCCCAGCAACAATAGACCACTTGCAACAAGTACCATATAAACCTACTTTCCATGCGTTTTTTAAAAAAAACGCACTGGACTGCATTTGGTGTGAGCTGACTCCTACAGAGGATTTCCTTCACTTTGGAGAAATATATTCCTACTTCCTGTGAGATCTAGAGGTCAAGAAGTGAAGGGGAATCTCCCCAATCAGACAAACACACAAAAAAAAACCAATGAAATGAAATACATTTCTTACTCTATCCAAAAAAAAAAAACAACAACAACAAAAAAATGTTGGCTTTAGATACTTTGTAAAATAAATTAAAAATCTGGCAGGGAGAATTACTCCTTTTAGCAGGCACAGCAGTTGTGCAGACCCGGGAACACAGGGCACAGATCTCGCCCACAATATCCCCAAGAGTTAGGCTTTTAGGCCTCATTCACATGCCCATACTTTAGCGTACAGCCCTATGAGAGCTGTAAAATAGAGCAGAAGTAGATTGCTACTACCCAATATGATCAGAAAATTGTTTAGAGCTACCTGGGTGCGGAAAGGCAGTCGCACAGCTACATACCTCCCAACTGTCCCTGATTTCGAGGGACTGTCCCTGATTTGGAACAAAGTCCCTCTGTCCCTCATTCCTCCTCATTTGTCCGTCATTTAGGTCCGATCTATATAGTTGTATATAAAATGCACTTTTTATTTTTTTTAAAAGTGTTTCTCAGCTAAAACTTTCATTCAAATTCTAAATTGCTGCATTTGTAATTTTCAAAAGCCAATATAAAGGAATAGTAATGGTAAAAAAAAACACTTGTGGCTTTAACTAATTATTTTTTTGTATATTTTTCCTTTAAGGGGGCGTGGCAGGAGTGTGTCCTATGCTTACATACTTTTGCTGATAGGTGTCCCTCATTCCCATCTCAGAAAGTTGGAAGGTATGCAGCTGCAGTAACAATCATGAGAAAAGATGGTCCGCAACTCCTTGCTTGCTCTTTAAAATCTTCAAAATGTATTGATTCTCCATAAAAAGGCACAGACAGCAGATGTACGAGGGCCGTGTTTTGCATGCGCGGAATGCACAGGTGTTCCATGCATCCCCATGCAGGCAGTCACATTCATGTCAATTAGAATGCTGCAGCTGCACAGACCCAGTGTGGGTCCCCGAATGCACATGTCTGCAGCCGCTGTGTCCCAATTAACTTCAATGAGACTACCTCCATAGTGGTGCATGGAACACCTGTGCATTTTGCGCAGGCAAAAAAAAGGCCCTCACACAGGTGTATGTTTAAAGTGGAACTTAAATTTTTACTAAACCCACAATGGTAAAATAAGTCTGTATGTGCACTGTGCAGTAAAGCATGCTTGTTATACTCACTATGGATTCTAAAGCCTTGTACACTTGATTGGATTTTCCGCAGACAAAGGCTTGGACTTTTGTCCCAAGGGCATTGGGCAAAAACTTGCATACAAACGACACACAATTGTTGGCCAACAAACACGGACATAGTGACGTGGTAGACGTACTACGAGCTGATAAAGAGGAAGTTCAATTGTCATGTGCCCACAACCCCCCCCCCCCTTTGGGCTCCTTCTGCTAATTTCATGTTAGTAGAGGTTTGGTTGATTCCCGCTTTTCAGTTTGCGCTTTTCAGTTCGTTTCTGAGCGGCCGTTCGTCAACCAGACATGTTGTGAAATCGGAGGAGATAACGTGTTATTTTTATATTGGCCTTGGAGTTATTGCTTTGACCCAAGTCCAGTCCAGGAACAAGAGGAAGAGGAGTTCGTGATGTCATATGCCTTTGCAGCGGGAGCTCCAGGAGAATAATCAGGATGATTTTTGGAATTATCTCCGGATAACGGACCCCTGCTTTCACCAACTCTTAGCATTGTTGACCCCCTATATTAAGAAGCAGGACACATGCATGAGGCTTTTATTTTATTTTTTGGTTGAATAATGATTTGATATATTTTCTATATTTTTGGATGCATAGAATGCAGTTTTTGGTTAAGTTTTATTGGCAGATAGCATGTCTAATTTTATTCGTTTTCTTTTCTTAATGCACAATAAAAAAAATTGTGTAGAATAATACTTGGCTATGTGTTTTACTTCAAATGACAGTTTGGGAGTAGGCAGTCACATTTAAAAAAATACAATGTAAAATTGAAAATCAAAGAAAAAACAAATAAAAAGATGGGACTTTATATGAGGCATGCACCCCAGGAGAAAACACGATGACAATGAATATGGCAGGTACCTAAGATAATATAATAGAACCAAAAACATTGCATAAAAGCATACATGACATCAATTGGCATAAATTGTATATAAAATATGACAAAAATACTTACAAGTAATCCTATGAGTTTGGGCATAGACATGGAAGCCTAGAGGCCGATCGAGGAAACATCAGCCCCCGGGAGCTGAGGTGGACTGACCCAGATATACAGCGATATAAAGTCCCATTTTGCTGCTCTGTTTTTAACAATGTAAAATTGACAAGGGACACCAACATAGTTGTATCTTTGATCTTAAAAACTATGGGATAATGGTGTTGTGGTAATTTGCCAAAAAAAAAACAAAAAAACAAGCATAATAATATTATTCTTGATATCACTAGAAAATAAAAGCCTTTTAAAATACGTTTGGCAGAACTCCATCAGTATCACCAGCAAAGCAGCTTCATTATTATCCCATTAACCGCTTGCCGCCCGCAGGCTGTCATATGACGGCCAGGCGGCGCGGCTCTCATTCTGGGAGGGTGTTCATATGACGCCCTCGCCTTCCCAGCCCACCAGGGGGCGCGTGCCGCCGGTGGCACTTGCGCGCGCCCGCTGCGTCACTGGGGAACCGATGCGCGTGCCCGACGACCGCGATGTCCGCTGGGCACCCGTGATTGCCCGGTTACAGAGCAGGACCGTGGATCTGTGTGTGTAAACACACAGATCCACCTCCTGTCAGGGGAGAGGAGACCGATGTGTGTTCTCAGTACAGAGGAACACCGATCGGTCTCCTCCCCTTGTGAGTCCCCGCCCCCTACAGTTAGAATGATTCCCTAGGAAACATAATTAACCCCTCGATCACCCCCTAGTGTTAACCCCTTCCCTGCCAGTCACATTTATACAGTAATCAGTGCATTTTTATAGCACGGATCGCTGTATAAATGTGAATGGTCCCAAAATAGTGCCAAAATTGCCCGATATGTCCGCCGCAATATCACAGTCACAATAAAAATTGAAGATCACCGCCATTACTAGTAAAAAAAAAAAAAAATGCTATAAATCTATCCCCTATTTTGTAGACGCTATAACTTTTGCGCAAACCAATCAATATACGCTTATTGCGATTTTTTTTTTTACCAAAAATATTTCAAAGAATACATATCGGCCTAAACTGAGGAAAAAATGTGTTTTTTTTTTTTTTTTTAAATGGATATTTATTATAGCAAAAAGTAAAAAAATATTGTGTTTTCTTCAAACTTGTCACTCTTCTTTTGTTTATAGCGCAAAAAATAAAAACCGCAGAGGTGATCAAATACCACCAAAAAAAAAATGATAACATTTCATTGGGGTACAGTTTTGCATGACCGCGCAATTGTCATTCAAAGTGTGACAGCGCTGAAAGCTGAAAAATGGCCTGTGCAGGAAGGGGCTGAAAGTGCCCTGTATTGAGGTGGTTAAAGAAGAAGTGAATTGTGCGCTGCATTTCAACATTTCATAATTTGCGTCACGAATGTTAATTCTTCATTACTAACACTAGTTTACAAGACTGACCGCTTCTGGCTCGTCCTTGCTTCCGAGCATGCGTGTTTGTACTTTGGACTTTTGTCCGACAGACTTGTGTACACACGCTCGGAAAATCCAACAACAGACATTCATCCACGGGAAATTTTAAAGCCTGCTTTTCAAAATCTGTCCGTGGAAAATCCGGCAACAATTGTCTGATGGAGCGTACAAACAGTCGTATTTTCCGCCAAAAGCCTGTCATCACACAATTCTCTACGGAAAATCTGATCGTGTGTATGAGGCTTAAGGGGTTAGTCCTGCGCATTGTGTAAAAAGGCAGTTTGATCCTGTATTCTCCCCCTCTTCTACTATCCCCAATCTATCTGCTGATAGAACAGAGCCTTGGAGTCACTCTGCACGTGCTCAGTTTGGAGTGTATTGCTAGAGTTTTTATTTATTTGTATTTATTTTTTTTTGAGGAGGGTGCATGTGATCAGCACAGGGCCAATCAGCAAGGGGAGAATAAAAAAATTCCTGCTACAAGCTTTAACCAGACACTGATATAAGTCACAAGACTGCTATATACTGCTGATGAGAAAAGGCATTTAGAAGTTTATATTTACTAAAATAATTACATTTCCATGTTCTGTGTACTGTGGGAGACCAGATATAGTGAATGCAGGGTCCTGGGTTTAGTAACACTTTAACTGTTTCTGAGCAGCACAAACTGAAAATGCTGTTTAATTCATTTTTAATATTCATTGCAAACTCCTCCATCCATCCATGTCTCTATGCTTTATTTTGTTGAGAAATTTCTTTGAAAAACACTGTGGCGATCTTGAGTAAGGGCAGATGATTCATGTAGCATTTACTTCCTGGAATCCATCTGCCCTTAGCTCAGGCACGAGGGGGAGGGACCCTAAATACGTGTAATATGTGACTAAAAGTGAACTTGGAAAAGATAGAAGAGGCGGGGCCTAGCGCATTATCCTTGGTAAAAAGTTTATTTGAACAACAGAAGTAAGTATCGTACTCACATTTAGTAACTGGAATAAAATCACATCATGTCATTCCTCTTTCTTGCGTTTTGAGGATTTTTCTTCTTCCTCAGACCCTTATGGAACCAAGTCTGGTCTGCATGTTTACATGTTGTGGACTGGATTGATGGTATAACCTTGGGGGAATAATCCTCCCTCGCTGATAGGTTAATCTTTACTCATCACAGCACACCAATATGTGGTGATAATGTGTCCCTTCTCCTACATCCTGTCCAGTGGATGGACATCCAGTTACGAGCTGAGCTGGACAGATAGTATAGTCCTTAAGGTCCCTTGGGCGGATGTTATGCGGAATGCAATTCCTATGGATCGCAGAGTCCGTATCTCACGAGCTTACAGTGGTGAAGCTCCCGGTGGTCCAAGTACCGGCAAGTTCCGTGTGTGGAGGGATTGTGAGGTATGAAATCCCACAGCCGCAGGGCGCCATGTGTATCGGGTAGAAGGTACTCTCTTCCTCTTCTCTTGTTCTCTAGGGGAAGAGAGCACCTATTTTCAATTTTTCCTGACACAGAGAGATAAAATGATGACAGGGAAGGGGCCTTGAACTGATTGACAGCCTCAGCTCTGTTCCTGCATGCTGTGTGTAAAGGGGGGGGGGGGGGGTTCCCTTCCCTCCAATCCTCACTGAGTAACTTCTCTGCCCCCTTTTTCTGAACTCCCTGAGAAGCTTATAAATTCAGCACTTTGAATAAATCTAGAGAGGAGAAGACTTCAGATAGAGATACAACTTATGTAGGAGGATTTGTTTAATCTTTGTGTATCACCTGAGGATATGCCCTTCACTGGACATACACTATATGGTGAAAAGTATTGGGACACCTGCCTTTACATGCACATGAACTTTAATGGCATCCCAATCTTAGTCCGTAGGGTTCAGAATTGAGATAGCCCACCATTTGCAGCTATAACAGCTTCAAGGTTTAGGAGTGTGTCTATGGGGAATGTTTGACCATTCTTCTAGAAGCGCATTTGTGATGTCAGGCAATGTTGTTGGACGAGAAGGCCTGGCTCGCAGTCTCCACTCCAATTCATCCCAAAGGTGTTCTGTTGGGTTGAGTTTAGGACTCTTGGCAGGCCAGTTAAGTTCCTCCACCCTAAACACGCTCATCCATGTCTTTATGGACCTTGCTTTGTGCACTGGTGCGCAGTCATGTATGAACAGGAAGGGGCCATCTCCAAACTGTTCCCACAAAGTTTGGAGCATGAAATTGTCCAAAATGTCTTAAGAGTTTCCCTCACTGGAACTAAGGGGCCAAGCCAAAAAACAACCCTACACCATAATCCCCCCTCCACCAAATGATTTGGACCAGTGCACAAAGCAAGGTCCATAAAGACATGGATGAGTGAGTTTGGGTTGGAGGAACTTGATTGGCCTACACAGAGTCCTGACCTCAACCCGATAAAACACCTTTGGGATGAATTGGAGCGGAGACTGAGAGCCAGGCCTGCTCCTACAACATCAATGCCTGACCTCACAAATGCACTTCTGGAAGAATGGTCAAACATTCCCACACTCCTAAACCTTGTAGACAGCCTTCCCAGAAGAGTTGAAGCTGTATTGAACCCTACGGACTAAGACTGGGATTCCATTAAAGTTCATGTGTGTGTAAAGGCAGGCGTCCCAATACTTTTGGTAATACAGTGTATGTAAGGGTTTACAACCACTTTAATTGTTAATTCAGGTTATGATTTTAATTCTTTTTCTAGCTAGTAAGGTTGATATTTGGGACATTTTTGAATTCTTGGCTTGTTGTCCTGTGGGCCCCTGTGGAATAATGAGATTGTGAAGCTTCCATTTTCTCTTTGTGTTGTGTTTGCTGCACTTCCTTTATATGATAAGTCTTCATCTGCCTTGTGCAAGTCTGGCTGTGCAGAAAAGGTGCCATGCAATCCAATTAGGCTCGCTATGGACTGTATATCCTAATGTTGATATTGTCATAGATTAGTAAGGGGGCATGGTAAACACTGATAATGGGAGCATACTACCACCAAGGAAAGGAGGCAAAGTCATCACCAATGTAAGGGGTGGGATCAAAGTAGTCACTGATACAGGGGTCCTAGTAACCACCAATAAAGGAGGCACACTGATCACCAAAGCATGTAGACAGTTATTCCTGACTAGGGATGGGCGAACGGTTCAGCCCAAGCATGAGTTTGAGCCAAACATTGGTTGTTCGCCCGTTCGACTAACACCCGAATTATCGGGGCGTTCGACCGTTTGTTCGGCCCGCCGAACGATCACAATGCACTGCGCCACCGCACCGCGCCTTGATTGGCTGAAGCAATGAAAGCTTTGCCCAATCAGGGCACAGAGCACTGTCAGAGCCATGATTGGACACTGTCATGATGACTCTATCCAATCATGGCTCATTACTATTAGTCCCGCCTCACACTATAAAAGTATTTTTTCAATAGCGGCCATTTTCAGTGTGATATCGGCATGGATAGAGATAGAACAGGGCTCTGTTCAGTGCTAGACAGTTAGTGTGCTAATTTGATTCTATTGTCAGTGTAGAATATCAGTTTAGCGTGAATCTAGGCATAGTACAGTGTGAGTGTAGTGTGACCACCATTTATTTTTACATTAGTGTGAATGTAGTGATAGTTCAGTCAGTGTGAGCGTAGTGACCATTTTACACAGTATATTTCATTGTGTTACTGCAAGTAACAGTACATTTCTGTGCGTTAGTGCACGCTTAACGCAGTATATTTCAGTGCATTATCTTCCGTTTAACGCTGTATAGTTCAGTGCATTACTGCAAGTTTAACGCCGTATATTTCATAGTACAGTGTGAGTGTAGTGCGACCACCATTTATTTTTACATTAGTGTGAATGTAGTGATAGTTCAGTCAGTGTGAGTGTAGTGACCGTTTTACACAGTATATTTCATTGTGTTACTGCAAGTAACAGTATATTTCTGTGCGTTAGTGCGTGCTTAACGCAGTATATTTCAGTGCATTATCTTCCGTTTAACGCTGTATAGTTTAGTGCATTACTGCAAGTTTAACGCCGTATATTTCAGTGGGTTACGTGTCATTTAACGCAGTACATTTCTGTGCGTTACTGCGCGCTTAATGCATTATATTTCAGTGCGTTACTGCAGGTTTAACGCCGTATATTTCAGTGCTTTATCTACCGTGTAACGTAGTACAGTTCAGTGCATTACTGCAAGTTTAACGCCGTATATTTCAGTGCGTTATCTTCCTTTTAATGGAGGACAGTTCAGTGCGCTACTGCAAGTTTAACACCGTATATTTCAGTGTGTTACATGCTGTTAAACATAGAAAAGTTCAGTGCGTTACTGCAAGTTTAACGCCGTATATTGCAGTGTGTTACATGATGTTTAATTCAGCTCATTTCTGTGCGTTAGTGCACACTTAACGCAGTATATTTCAGTGCATTATTTTCTGTTGAACGCAGTACAGTACAGTGCACTACTGCAAGTTTAACACCATATATTTCAGTGTGTTGTCTTCCGTTTAATGCAAGAACAGTTTAGTGCGTTACTGCAAGTTCAACGTAGCACATTTCTGTGCATTAGTGCATGCTTAACACAGTATATTTCTGTGCGTTACTGCAAGTTTAACGCCATACAGTTCAGTGTGTTGCTGCAAGTTCAATGCCTTATATTTCAGTGCATTATCTTCCGTTTAATGCAGTACTTTTCAGTGCAAGTTTAACGCCGTATATTTCAGTGCGTTACGTGCCATTTAACGCAGTATATTTCAGGGTGTTATCTTCTGTTTAATGATGTATAGTTTAGTGCGTTATTGCAAGGTTAACGCCATATATTGCTGTGTGTTACGTTCCGTTTAACGCAGTACATTTCTGTGCGTAAGTACATGTTTAACGCAGTATATTTCAGTGCGTTACTGTAAGTTTAACGCTGAATATTTCAGTGCGTTATGCCGTTTAACGCAGTACATTTCTGTGCATTAGTGCATGCTTAACGCAGTACATTTCAGTGCGTTACTGCAAGTTTAATGCCGTACAGTTCAGTGTGTTACTGTAAGATTAATGCCGTATATTACAGTGCGTTATCTTCCGTTTTACGCAGTACAGTTCAGTGCGTTATTGCAAGTTTTTCTGTGCGTTAGTGCACGCTTAATGCAGTATATTTCAGTGCGTTACCTTTGATTTATTGCAGTACATTTCTGTGCATTACTTTCCATTTAACGCAGTGCAGTTCAGTGCATTGCTGCAAGTTTAACGCTGTATATTTCAGTGCATTATGTGCCGTTTAACACAGTACATTAATGTGCGTTAGTGCACACTTATGGCCGTATATTTCAGTGCGTTACCTTCTATTTAACACAGTACATTTCTGTGCGTTAGTGCAGTTATACTGCAGTATAATATAGTGTATCAGTGTATAGTGTATCAGTGTCTGTGTAGTGAGTACTCAAGTTGAAGTGCACCAAACACCACTTTCCATTGATTAAAGTGCATCCATGTACACATTTCAACATCTATATTACATTGTGTTAATAAGCACCCCCCCCCCATCATGTTTGGGAGGACAACAAGGAGAGGCAGATGTTCCCATGGCACTCTGAGGGGGCCAGCAGTTTATGTGTCCACAGGCAAAGGAGGACGTAGTCAGTCCTCAGGCAGAGCATCATTTCCTTTCCATTTAATGATGCTGCCCGTGCTATCCAGCCACAGCATGCAGAGGAGGTGGTGGACTGGCTTACTAAACCATCCTCATCCTCCTCATCTTCCGTCACCCAAGCAGAGACTGATGCACAGTCCACTGCAGCTGCCAGAGTGGCTAAAGCTGCCTCCTTGTCCGCAGTTATTCCTGCCATAACCCAGCATCAGGCATGGAGAAGTCAGCTGAGTAATTTGAACACAGTGTCAGCCACTTGCTCCTTGACAATGCACAGCCATTACATGTTTCAAATGTTGGTTCTGAGGTTGAGGTTGAGGAAGGCAGGAACATGAGCCTACAGAGAGGGGAGAACACTGGTACACAAATTGGCAGTCATATTCCTCCATCCGCAGCGTATTGCCAAGTTGTCTCCAGTGGTAATGAGGATGGAGGTGATGATGATGAGGTCACTGACGCGACTTGGGTGCCAGATAGAGCAGAGGAAAGTGAGGGTGAGGCACAACCCCAACGAGGCAGCCATCATGGAAGGGTAGAGAGTAGCCACCCTATTCCATCACATTGTGGAGCTGTTATCTCCCGGCCCACTTCCCTCAGCTCAGCTGCCTGGGCCTTTTTTAGCATATGTGCAGCTGATCGCACTGTTGCAATTTGCAAACTTTGTCTCAAGCACATCAAGTGTGGCAAAAACACCAGCCACTTGGGTACTACATGCTTGACAAGGCATTTAACTTCCCAACACTCAGCCCGTTGCCAAGAGCACCTGAAAGTCACACAAAAGGGCTGCAAATCTGTTCTTTCCTCTTTACTCACCTCAGTCTGCCCCCCGTTATACCTCATGATCTCTCAGCAGCCTCCACTGACAGAGATGATGGTAAAGCGCAGGGTGGCCCAGGTCCTTGCAGCACATCTGCCAGCAACACATCCCAGCTGTAGACTATAGCCAGCAAATTTCTCTTCCCCATCTGCTGCAGCAAAAAAAAAAATACAGTCACTGCCACTCACATGCCCAGCATCTAAATGCAAGTTTGTCAAAGCTGCTGGCTTTACAACTTTTGCCTTTTCGTCTGGTGGATTCTGCCCCCTTTCGTGAATTTGCAGAATGTGCCCTACCACAATGTCAGGTTCCCAGTCGCTATTTCTTTTCACCTAAGGCCATTCCAGCTCTGTACCATCACATGGAAGGCAATGTTGTGGCATCATTGGGCAAGGCAGTCAGCCACAAAGTCCATGTTACTGCTGACACGTGGACCAGCAAGCATGGTCAGGGATGATATATTTTGTTTACGGCACACTGGGTAACTCTGCTTGCAGCTCGGAAGGATGCAGGACAGGGCTCAGTGCTGCAGCTTGTTGTGCTGCCACGTCTCCATACAGCTAGTGCTGATGATGCGAGATTTGTCATCTCTACCCCCTCCTCCTCCTCTGCCACCATGCTCTTCCCTGCTGAATTGTCCTATGAAGCACAAGTACCCTGTAAGCATTCAAAGGCCTATTCAATGAGTCAGGCTAAAAGGTGCCATGCAGTGCTGCAGCTGGTGTGTCTAGGGGAAAGAAACCACACCGAAGCAAGTTTCTTGCAGCTCTGCAGGGACAGACCCAGAGGTGGTTCACTCCACGCCAGCTGGAGCCAGGAATGGTGGTGTGTGATAATGGCACAAACCTCCTGTCCGCCCTACAGGGTAAGTTGACACATGTGCCGACACCCAAAGACCAATTTTTTCACACCTGTTTGACAAGTGCATATCGTTGCAATTTTTGACAGCAAGGCTTTCATCAAGAGTACCTCTATAAGGTCACGGTGTGACCAATTTTTCCACCTCTGTTACTTCTATCCAAAGTCTGTGGAAGAGACACCAGAATTTATCCAAAAAAAATCTCTATTCTTGTTCAGAGTGCACTACATTGTGGCTTAATCATACAGACTGGATCCGCAAGCTGTTGCTTACAAAATTTAATTTTTTTGGACTTAATAAATGCAATTATTTCTGCAGCAGCTTCTATACACAGTACAGATGTGCCACTTTACAGGTAGACTAAGGGGACCCCCCAGGCACTATATTGAAAAGAATTTTTCATTTTTGTTGTTTCACTTTAAACATCAATAAATCACTGCTCATTTAAAAATGATGTTTTTTACAAACTTTTTTTTCATTCAAACTTTTTTTTCATTGATACTGCCCCGCAGGGCAGTACCCGGACCCCCATAACCATTGTATGCCTAATAACTTGCAAATAAGCCTTCAAAATGGGCAATTTTGATGTTTCATGTTCGGGTCCCATAGACTTTAATGGGGTTTGTTATCCGGTTCCAAACTTTCGCAATGTTCAAAAGTTCTGGTGCGAACCAAACTGGGGGTCATTTGGCCCATCTCTACTCCTGACCTATACACTCTTCCAGCTCTGCTATGCTAATACTGTGCATAATCCTGACTCCTTTAGGCTAGGTTCACACTGCTGCGAATTTTACTGCGAATTTGAGCCGCTGCGATCGCTCAAATTCGCAAGTCATTTTAATAACATTGTTTTCCATGAGTGCCGTTCACATCAATGCGTTGCGAATCTAACCTGCGGGAAAAAAAGGTCATGTGCGAGTTTGATCCGTGTGTGATGCGAATTCAGCTCCATAGACTTCAATTGAATTCGCAATGAAAACGCAATAGGACGTTCACATCACTGCTATATTTTTTTTTTGGCTTCCCCCTCCAACTCTTCCCATCCTTTTCCCCTCACAGCCCCACCCTTCCCCCTCACTAACTCCCTTCCTGTTTTCTCCATGTGCTGTGCTGTTCACAGTCACATACCACAATGGCAAACAGGCGCACAAAGACTGGCATAGAGAATGAAGATCTGATAAGGCTGGTCCAACAAAGGCAATACCTCTGGGACTGCAGGGACCCACGTCACAAAGATACTGGGAAGAAGAACCAAGGATGGCAGGAGATAGTCAAGATCCTGTTTCCAGAGTGGGACAGCCTGACACCTAATGTCCAGAAAGACCTGTGTAAGTACAATTGCTACCTGCACTCTGTGCTTAGCTTGTTTACAGTTAGGGTTAGTGTTGAGATTAGGGTTGAGCTTAGGGTTAGGGTTAGGCTGGTTACAATTAGTGTTAGGGTTAGTGTTGAGATTAGGGTTGAGCTTAGGGTTGGGGTTAGGCTGGTCACAATTAGTGTTAGGGTTAGTGTTGAGATTAGGGTTGAGCTTAGGGTTAGGGTTAGGCTGGTTACAATTAGTGTTAGGGTTAGTGTTGAGATTAGGGTTGAGCTTAGGGTTAGGGTTAGGCTGGTTACAATTAGTGTTAGGGTTAGTGTTGAGATTAGGGTTGAGCTTAGGGTTAGGGTTAGGCTGGTTACAATTAGTATTAGGGTTAGTGTTGAGATTAGGCTTGAGATTAGGGTTAGGGTTAGGCTGGTTCTTGTTATGGTTATATGTATTAATGATATGTTATTTTAAGATCTATATGTACACAAATACAAACACACACACACACCCTGTAAAATAATGTCAAGACACACATGTGAACTGTAGCTAATGTAACATTTTATTTCACACAAATCTAATTTACAACATGTAGTATGTTCATCAGAGTACAGTGTTTTAATTTTTTAAGCATTAATTGCATCTAGCTGCCATGATAGCTGCCCACTTTCGGACATAAAGTACTCTGTGAAGTCGTGGCGAACATTTTCCCCACTGTAGTTGCCACGGGTTCTGATCCACGTTGGCTCTTCAAGGTCATGCATCAAACTGTCCTCAAATATGTATCTGTCCCGAGCACGAACAAAATTGTGCAATGCACAGGCTGCTTGCACTGCACTGATGGCGTGCTCCATACTCAGGCAGATAGATGAGTGCAAGAAACGCCACTTATTAGCAAGTATGCCAAAAGCACACTCTACTACACGTCTTGCCCTTGTCAGTCTGTAATTAAATACCCTCTTTTCAATGGTAAGTCCTCTTTTGGCATATGGGCGTAGAAGATGCTTGGATATAGGAAATGCCTCATCCCCAACAAACACATAAGGCTCCAGAGGTTGATTGGTTCCAGGAAGTGGTTGGCTATCTGGAAGGTTCAATGTGTTTTCACAAAGCATCTTGCCAAAGGATGAATGAGAGAAGATGCTTGAGTCAGAGCTACTTCCATATGAACCAATATCCACATAGGTTAATGAATAATTTGCATCGGCCACTGCCATTAAAACGAATGAGAAATACTTTTTATAATTAAAGTATTTTGAGCCACTACGAATTGGGCTGATTATTCGGATGTGCTTTCCATCTACTGCACCCACACAATTTGGGAAATTGCACCGCTGCCAAAAAACTTCGGCTATTTTAGCCCAGTCTTCCCTAGTCGGCTTCTTCATCACCAACTCTTTTAACACTTGCCATATAGCTGCACACGTTTCATGCACAATCAAACTCACTGTTGATTTTCCCAGCTTGTATTCAAAATGTAAACTAGCAAATGAATTGCCAGTAGCTAGGTACCTGAAAGGAAAGAGAAGCATAATTAACAGTGTTCCTGCTTTTTTTCAGTTTTCGCTCTCAAGACAAGATGGCGTAGTCTACGTGACACATACACAAAATATGTGAAAAATCTTCGGGAGACCAAGAGTGGCTCAGCTGCCTCCAGAAAAAAGCCCTACGCCTTTGCTAGATACCTAGCTTTTCTAAACTCAGTCCTGGAACTAAGGAAGTAAGCAATTATTAACTATACCTCCCTCCACCCTCCTTCTCACCATCACTCCTTCCTTCCCTATACCTCCTCAATCTACCACATTTACATTTTATTTTGTTTTGTCTGAGATATAAATTACCCTCTATTTACACAATAATTTCTTATTAAACTTTTATATGTTACAGCACCGAATCCAGTTGGCAGGAGGAGGAAGTTATGGTTCCGGGAGACCAAGTGGAAGCCCCTGCTGAGGAGGAAATTGTGGGCTGCAGCCCTTTGCTGCAGTCTCCAATGGAGCAGTCTGGTCCGGAGGAGCCCTTTGCTGCTGAAGCATCAACGGCTCCTATTCAATCACAGTCACAGCCAAGATCTAATAGGCTCTCCCAAACAAACAGGAGAGCTCCATTGCAAGAGGAGGATGATGGCACTGGGCAGCTGCTAAGCATTGTGTCCGGAATTTCCCAACAAATTGAGGCACAGCGCTGCCCTCACACTCTATTCATAATGAGTTTACTTCCTCTTGTACAACAGGTTCCAGAGGATAGATATTTTGCAATGAGAATGGCTGTCCAACAGTGCATATACTCATTCACTGTTCCAAGACATCCGTCCTCATTATCCAACCATCCTCCTCCACCCCAAAATGTACCAAACCCTTACCCTTCAAGCTTTGAAAATGTAAGAAGTATTTATGACATCAATACTTCGGACATCCCGCATCCCATTCCGTCACCTATTCCTACTGTGATTTCCCCCCTTGTCAGACCTCTAAATTTCACACCACCAATGCCCCCCACCAATTCTGAAATCTCCAGAAACATCAGACCACACAATCTACACATTGTACCGCCTTCTAGATCAAGAGCAGCCCATAGCGGCAACTATTACACCACATTACCTCCCGTGTCCTCCAATAATCCTCCAGTGGCCTCTACCATCCCTCGAATGGCATCCGGGGAGCCTCATATTGATTCACAATATGGCACCCAATCAAGACAGCTAACCTATTCGAATTATTTGAGTGCACCTTTGCCAAAATACTCAGAGGTCCCAGGGCCAAGTTCTAATATTTTGAAAAAGGGAGCAGAGACTTATTATAATCTGTGAAGAATATTGTTTTATTTTGTGTTTATTTCTTTCTGTTAATATTATATTTCTGGTAAACTAATATATTTCAGGATAGGGTGCCGATACCTTTAATTTTCTGTGAAGACTATCGTTTTAAATGATTTATGTTACATGTTATTTAATATAGTTTGTGTTATTTAAATACTTTACATTCGCTAAAAAAATGTTTACTGCCTTTTTTGGCTTATTTGATTTCTAAAAAAAATAAACGTCAACCAATATGTTGGATTAGAAGATACTTTGCATTGGTTTCCTTTTTTCTATGAGATTAGGTACTAGATCTTACCTTAAGGTTACTAGTAATCGCTCTGCTGGTTCCACACTCTTCCTGAAGTTGGTGTTCTGATGTTCCAAATAGCTGTAGGTCAGTCGTAGCAATTCATCAAAGCTAAAAGTTATATATATACAAAAAGAGTTGAGATTGCGTAGATATGTGAAGATTAATCAGATGAGAAAGTGGGGTGAAAGGGAGGATAGCTAGAGTATATCTCATACATTTATTGAGGAGAGGGAGAGATAATGGATGAGAAGAGGGATGTACTGTGGGTTAGGGAGGGCAAGGGATACTGGGGGGTTAGGGTTGGGATTAGGGTTAGGGTTCTGGGAAGGGTTAGGATTAGTGGGGGAGGAATACAGGAGGGAGGTAGGTAGGGGGTCTGAAGGAATTTTACTCACCTGCTCACTGACATACGAGCGTAGTTAAAAAATTTCTCATTATGAGCACGTAGATCATTATAGATTAGCCTGAACTGGCCTCTCTCCTCCCTATTTGCAATTACAGGGTGGACCCAGTATCTTCTACTTCTCTGCATCATCCTCCTCTTCCTCAACTTGGCTTTTTTCTTTTTTATCATGACTCCAGCTGTAGCAGTTACAACTGCTGCCATAACCAAGGGCAATGACTGCTGATACATGCTGACACACAAACACACGCTCTTCTCCACACACTACACAAACCAGGGATAGAACAGGAAGTGATACAACTCTTTATACGTCAGCATAAACACTGTACTCTATTGGACAGACATAAAATCGCTTTACCCTCCCAATTTGACAACCAATTCGCAATGTTAGCCGTAGAATCGCCGTAAATTCGCAAAAACAAATGAAGAATTCGCAATGCAAATTCGCAACGCAATCGGAACAAAATCGCGTTCAATTCGCACTGCAGCAGTGTGAACCTAACCTCACTCTGATTCCATTTCTGTGTCTGTATTGTATAGTTTGTGTCACTGCCCACATGTCTGTAATTGGGTCATTACATTACTAATTCCTTGTGCAATTGTCTTTGGATGTCAATAGCCTGTGTTAATTTAATTTTTTTTTTTTTGGGGGGGGGGGGGGATTGGTAGCAAATACTCACTGTGTTCATTCATAACTAAAGCATACTAAACTGTGTTTAGTATCTTTCTTGTTAAAAAAAAAAACTGTGTTTAGTATGCTCCCATTTGTGAATGAACCGGTAGGTTTTCTATACAGAGTGTCTCCTGTTCATTCATCTACAGCTGAGGCTGTAAAAAAAAGAAATTGAGGAATTTTTCTCTGTTTCAAAAGTGAGACATCAGAGCCGCCCCATTGGTGTTGCAAAAAAAAAAAAAAAATTGTAAAAATTATTATTTTTTTTTTTTTTTAAATAATCAAAACATTGTAAGAAAAAAAAAATAATGTAAAAAAAAAATGAAGGGCTCCTTCATACGGGCTGCCGGTCTATACAGTGTAAATGAGTGGTTTGTTTGTATGGCCAGAGCCACCTGTTACTCTATGAAGACGCAGTGGCTGTGAGAACACAGCTGTGGGTCCTAATTTTACAGGTGGGCAGGTGCAGATGAGTGGCTCGGAATACACATCGTGTTTGGGGCTGTATACCTGCGTTCGTACAGCCACTGCGTACCCATAGTGTGACATAAGCTGCCTGCACACAGCTCCAGCTACATAACAAAAAATGCTGATTCACACTCTACAGGCCACAGCGCCATTGTGAATAAGCCCCAAGACCTCATACACATACCAAACTTTATTTATTCACTCAATATAGTTATATATTTTAAATTTAGCAGGAATTTTGTACGTTATGTTTGTGTTTGTTTGGTTTTAGTGTATTTTCAGTGAAAATATTGTTTTGATATGTAGCGTACAGACCGGATTGGTCTGGCTGTTTGATCCCAGATGCTATTCCCTGTTCGGCACAAAGCAGCCAGGCACAACATTTTCATCTTCTGAGACAGTAAACAGGCTGTGCATATTTTTTTTTTTTGGGGGGGGGGTGGATTATTTTAGGGATAGAAGGCACCCCCCTTGAAGTCGTTAGACTAAGCAGCAGGCAAACAGGAATCCCAATGAAGATGCAGTCCTGAATGCAGAAAGTTTCAGTTAAGGATCTTCCTTAAGCCTTAGAGCCTAGTACTCACTGTTTTTGATTTCCAGGTAGCCATGTACATTGTCCTCAAACTTCAGTATTCTAGCAGCCTGTATCCTGGATATGTAGTGGACTTTCAGGGAATACTCCAAGAAGGAAAGGCCAGAGGTCCCCTAGCAAAGCCACAGCTGGGACCCCACAAAAGAATGCAGTCCAAGGTAAAACTCCAAGGGATGCCAGAGCCCTCAAGCTGGGTCTTACACTCGCAGGAACAAGAGACCTCTGCTCTAGGCCCAAGACCATTTATACCACCCTCTGCTCCCTGCTGGTCACCTCCATATCGACCAGGGATTGGCTGAGGGGATACTAACAGGTAGGCTGGGATCTGGATTCTTCCACTCATTATGTCCAAGGATCCCCTAGGATACAGGGGGAAACAGTTCAGTCCAAGCCAATAGAACCCAGAGCAGACCTTTTAATCAACAGATTCCGATAAGCCCCCCGCAGACCTGACATCCACGGCACAGGGTTGTCAGGAAGAGGCCCTTGTCACATCAACATGGGGACAAGGTGCTTTGGGGTGGGGGGGGCCAAAAGCACCCCTTGCCTCAAAGCAGCCACACCCTCCATGTTGAGGGCTTGTGGCCTGATATAGTCGAGGAGGATGGGCACTCGTCTTCCCCCTCCCCTTTCCTGACCTGCTGGACTGAATGCTTGGATAAGGGTCTGGTATGGATTTTGGGGGGGAGCCCACGCTGGGTTTTTTTGGGGGTTTTTTTTATGGCGCAGGGTTCTCCCTCAAAATCCATACCAGACTGCAGGGTCTGGTATGGTCTTGGGGGAGGGCCCTCGTAGTTTTTTTTTCCATTTTGGTGTAGGGTCCCCTTTCAAGATCCATACCAGACTCAACAGGCCTGGTATGGATCTTGGGGGGACCCCACACCATTTTTTAAAAAATTTTGACGATCCTCAGAGCACAAGTCGCACCACAAGTTGGATCATCATGAGCCAACTTGGATGCTACTTCCATTCAAATCAATGGGCTATAAGTGAGGCTTAACGCTGTGTCTTGGGGCTCATTTACACTTGCTTCAAAACTAGGCTTCGGACGGGCTTTGTCAAAGCTCTCTGAACACTGTCACTAAATAAAATGGTTAGCTTACAGTCCTGTTTACACCTTGCTTTTGTTTTGCTTTGCTTCGGCTTCGCTTCAAAAATGATACCTCATGTAGCTTCAGTGGTGCTTCAAAGCGTCTTCAAATCTAAAGTACCCTTGCTTATTTGACTATGATTGTGTCCGCTAATCTGTTGTCCGCTTATCATTAGAGTGTCTACGGTGATAAAACCTGGGAAGTTGTACGTCTGTTATAAGTATTCTCTGCTGTGAATGGAAATGGCATATCTTAGCTTTACGTACCCTGAACCATCTCCTGTATACTATACTGTTTCTAATGTATACGCTGATGATATTTTCTAATGTGCCATTCTTTTTGTACATCTGACCTTGTGATGCAATAAAAGCTTTTTCTGATTGAAAAAAAAAAAAAAGCGTCTTCAAAGCCTCCATAGAAGTCTGTGGCAAAGCTCACTTGAAGCCCCACCAAAGCCCCACACAAAAGCAAGGTGTAAACAGAACTGTAAGCTAACCATTTTATTTAGTGACAGGAGCTTTGACTGGCGTTCAGAGAGCTTTAACAAAGCCTGTCCAAAGCCATGTTTTGAAGCAAGTGTAAACTAGCCCTAAACGTTTACACGAATTTACAAGCAGTTACAAGCATTTGGCGTTTGAAATGCCGGTAAACTACAGTCCTAAATGTGATTTATCTGCTTTCAAAAAAATGTCAGTAAACTTAACTGCCTCTAAACTGCTATAAACGACCAAGTGTACATGTACACATAGGATAACATTGAGGAGAGTTCAGGGGCTGCTGAAAATAAAACACCCAACTGCTCCTATATGTTACTTTAGCAGCTGCAGTGTACATGAGGCCTAAATTTAGCACAAAACACTAAACACAGTAGCTGTGAGGGCGCTACAGATATTTTCAGGGGGGTGCCTGTCTGGTAGGCTGTACACGGCCCCGTGATTTCTAACAGCAACTGGCAGAGTGAATGCCCTTGCACCCGTTATGGGAGCCGTGGTACCATCCCCAAACTCCGGTTTGGTTGTGTTCCCCCTCTTTAGAACAGCATTGTGTTGTGACCCTGCGCTTGTTGCAAGTGTTTGGGCACGTATTACTTGTCTGTTCTTTTAAAGGGTTTTGTCCTATGTATTTTCTGCATTTCAAGTAAACACAATTTAGGTTACTTATTTATACTCACCATTACCTTTAGCTGTTGTCATATTACATTTTTATTTTTAATATGCCCAGATTGTTATGTCCAGACTGACATAATCCTGTCAGTCTGTTCTTGCTATGCCCCCCGTGTCTGGCGCCGTGTTTACTATGTCGGTGCCGGACGCAGGTGGGCGGGGTTTGGTTGATCGTTCCCAAGTGAGCGACCAATCACCAGACGCTGAGCGGAGATGACGCTGCGTCTCGGCTGGATTGTGCCCTCTACGTACGTGAGGCTTGGAACGCAAGCCTCCTGTGTGTGGGCGGGTATGGTTACCGGTGTCTTGTCGAATACTGTCCCCCATCGGATAGTGTCCGCCCTGTACTGCGCAGGCGCAGTACGGAGGACAAACGAGACGCCGAAAGTCTCCGAAGTTCAACAGCTCATCATCAGCTGTACACGGCGCCTGTGCTTTTATTCTCACCCTGTGTCCAGGTTCATTCCCTACTATCCAAGTGGACATAGAGTTAGAATAAATAGATGCCGAGCGCAGCGAGGCCGTGCCCGAAGCGTGGCGAGCGAAGCGAGCCCGCGAGGGGCCCTCTTACAAAGCCATCACTAATAAGTGCCCAAGCGCCGTGTACAGCTGACGGTCAGCTGATGAACTTCGGACACTTTCGGCATCTCCTTCCCCTCCGTACGCAGTACGGGGCGGACACTATCCGATAGGAGGACACTTCTCGTCAGAACACCGGCCGCTGATTGGAGATGACGCGGCATCCCGGCCTGGTGGTTCTCTCCACCCACATGAGGCTTGGAACGCAAGCCGTTTGCACGACGCCATTGCCCCATATTTTAAAATATACAGTCGTAGCTCACTCTATCTGTGGGTTCCAGACAATACTGCCTGCTCTATTCTTTAGCCCTCCTTGATCTGGGGTGTTAGGACTGTTGATGTTGTTTTATATGGTTTTGTCATCAGGTTTACTATTTTTTACTTCCGGTTCTGCCATTATGGGGGCGGATCTGTTCCATATTACTCTCTGTAGTCTATAAATAAGAGCAATGTGGGGAGGCTGTTTTATGCCCCTATTGAAGACTGTTTAGTCGAAACGCATAGGGCTGGCATTTTCAGCTTCCCACAATGCCATTTTAATTCTCATTGTGATCACTTTTTATTCATGCATAGTGTTTTACTACAATAAATCCCATTTGTTTGACCTACACCATGTCGAGTTTCCCTTTTTCTTATCCCATGCTTTTATACTGAATTACCATCTCTGGATCATCCCCTCCTGGAAATGGGTAATGTGAGTGGCAGCCGTCCAACTTCTGTTTGTGACCACCACTAACGCAGTCCACGGGATATCGCCTGGCTGGACATCACGGGAGATCCCCCTCATGCCTTTCTGATGCACTACTATATGGTATGTGTGTTCTACGGATCCGGTAAGGGCACCCATTTACTCCTATTGAATATCCATACATCTTCTGGTGTTCAATGTTGTCTTCAAACCTGAGGAGATATCCCTTCACTGTTTCTTCACACATGGACTTTTACATTTTGCTGTTTCATATTTCATATATGGGCATTTGATCATTATATGTATTTCACATTTTTCGCATTTGAATGTGCGTTTACTTTATATTTACATGTCTATCATTGTATGTTAGATATTTCTAGTGCTGCACTTTTTATTCTTACATGTATATTTGCTGTCTTCAGCTTGCTATATTCTTTAGAAAGTGCACTTCGTGTAAGAAATTGCTCTTCCTATTTCGGCGGTGGGTGTGGAGTCTGGGCATACACTGTGTGTGAGCTGATTGGTGGAAAGGCCCACACGCCCACTCCACATAGGCAGAGGAATGAATAAAATTTCAGAGCTGTGCTGTGAATAGACCAGCTCTCTGATTATCTCTCTCTAAGTTCCCTCCCGACACAAATTTCCAGCTAGTTTTATCTCCTGTGTCAGAGAACTTGTCAGAAGTTATCAGGCTGCTAACAGAGGAACGGAGCAGCAGAAAGACATGCAACTTAGAGCTTTGGAGAGAGAAAAGTAAACATTACAGATATATGTGCCCGGGTCAGATTTCATGAATATGTTTACATCCTACTTTAACTTTGGATGCTGCCAGTTAGAAATCACAGGGAAATTTACATGTCTATCATTCTATGTTAGATATTTCTAGCGCTGCACTTTTTATTCTTATTTTTCAGTTGGCAGCTGCTTGGGGAGCAAGCGAAACCATCCATCCATCCATCCTTTGGACATTCCAGTTACCACGGCACTTGGATGGGACCCCTATTAGGGTTCCCCACTGTAGGAGCTTGACGCAAGTGTCCAACTTACGTTTGTAAGTGCATTGATTTTATTACCTTTATTTTATTAAACAAACGTTATTGCACCATGATCCTTTGCGCTTGTTTTTCCCTTATGTCTTGAGAGAGTACTGCATGAACAAGCCCTAAAAATGATCTCAGGCAATTTGAATGGCCTCAAAATAACAAAACTATTTTGAACCTACATTATCCCTTCTCATTTCAGATGACCATGAGAAGAGGCTCACTATTGCTGCTGGACTGTGAATTTAAAATTACAGCAAATTCAGCATTGGTGTGGGGGGGGGGCTGAGAATTTGTAGTTATCAGAGCAGTTGGATAGAACTGGAAATTCTGGTGTGAATGTCTTACCATCGAAATCCCTGAGAAATACGCAAAATCAGTTTTCAGTGGAGTTCACCTTTATCAATGTAGAGCTAGAGATGAATTAACTTGAATGTTGCGGTCCTTTTATTTAGAAGAGAGCTTACAATTTTATTAGCAATTTCCCCACAAAGCAAAAGATGCACCACTGTGCAACAGTTTAGAAGACATGCAGAAGAAACAAGGCAGAATTTTCTTGACTTCCATCAGTAGCTGCTGTAGGCTTTATTTAAATGGAATCCATTACATGCCATACAGGGACAAAGGAAAATTTCAGCTTCATTGCCCTAGAAAATTTTATATGCAGCACGGAAGTTAGAGAAATGCATTTGAGGTTTCTTACATAGTATTTTGCAGGTCAGATTTCATTTAATGACATAGGCACTCAGCATCTAATGATTTGGTACTGATAGACACACTGAAGTGTTAAGTCTATTATTTTCCATATTTACCTGAGCAGTCAGCAGTTGGCAGATATCACCCCTTCAGGTATGTCCATATTCTCTGACCAATAAGATCCTCTTTTGTACCCCCCATGTAAAGTGAGAACAAACTGACCAGGGTCCCACTTCTGACACAATGCACCTATAATGGTGCTGGGGCAAGGAGAAGACACCTCATACTTGATGGAAATATTTGTTTTCTTGGGCCAAATATCATCCTGGCCATTGTTCTTGGAGAGACTTTTGCCAGTCTTTGGCTAACCCTACATACCTGAAAATAGCTCAGATTAGCCTTTTGAATATTGACTCTGGTATCTAGTCCAGGTCTGATTCATAAAATATTATATTATAAAATTAAATAGTACTATAATAGTGAAGAGAACGCATTACTTCCTTCTTCCAAATAACGTAAAATAACCAGACTTTATATCACCTTCATTTGAAATTTCAGAACTCTTAAGAGTTTCTTTCCCCTAAGTTCCAATAGCATTGTTTTTTTTAACATCATCCTTAAAATGCAACGTAAATTTGAAGTCACCTTCAAAGTATGATCATACGGTGATGACAAGCTTCTCCATTCAGTGGCTCTTATAAAATAAAAAAATTATCAAAACATATTTGATTCCTGATTGATTCCAGTCTACATCAGCAGACACTTTTCCTCCGCCGCTTGTTTGATCTCAGTGAATGTGGCTGTGGCTTTTTCTTTTAAGGTGTCCATGTCCATATTCTGGATGTTTTGGATGTTGCCTAAGAAGGAATTCTTCTCTTCTTCCTCAACTTGATCATCAGCCATCATCTTCTGCAGATCCTCAGGTAGGTCCACATCATCTCCAGCCATCTGTATTTGGTTCTCATCTTTTTCACTCTGTGGAAATAAAGAAGATATGAATTACATAGGATTATTTGGGGTTGCAAGGAAGGATGGTGACATCAATGATGGGGGTATTGTAAGTTCATGAAGGTCACCCTCAACCAGTTCAAATGTATTACCTCCTTTAGGCTCCATTCACACTTGGACATCAAAGTCCCATGATAACCATTCATATATGTGCAAATGCAAAGTAGTTCATGCACTACTTTAGTCCGACTTTCATGAAACTTGAGGGCCATAGACTTCAATGTTAACCCTCAAAATTTACATGAAAGTTGTAACTGAATGATATACAATGCAACAGTTGTGCAACAGTTATCCATTATTACTGGTTAAAGCCAAAGTCGTATCCAAGTTGCACCCATCCAAAGTCGCATCAAAGTTGCGGCAACTTTGGAGTTGAACAAGAGTAAATGGAGCCTTACTCCTCAAATGTACCAAGGCTCATGAAGCTTTTTTTATATTTATTTTGTTATATTGTGAGATATGTCAAGAAATTGAAGTTAAAAGGGCCACAGTAGAAGTGATACCCTGTTTTATGATCAAAGAACAGCTACAAAATGCAGCAAAGGTGGTAAGCCTGAACCCTATTGGTGAATTACTCAATCCAAAAGTCATTTTGTATTTCAAATGACTTAATATTTTGCTTTGTGGACATAGTTAAGACTTTCATGGAGGGAGGTATTTGTGTATTCACGTTGCTCCTCTACTTGTGCAGATTTACATTGATCCTTGCTACAAAAGTGACACTTATACCCACTACCCCTGATGTACTTATCCCTGCAGTCTTGATGTGATGTCCATGATGTACTGCACTCTTTGCTGGCTAGATGAATCTTAATTACTATTAATGAGCAGAGGTTGGCACTCACACAGAGTATTAGTTGCTGATCCAGTGAGTGGCAGGAGTATGGAGCCCCTTCTCAGCTGTATCTGAAGCAAGTTCTGTTCCAATCATACTGCATCAGTGCAACTAGTGCTCATCATAAGCTTACTGATGGAATGGATAAACATTCACAAACTTGAGCTGTTCATTCACAACAGTGTAGTAATGTCATGGTTTAAATGATGTGAATACTGAACTGGGGTTTCTTCAAGGACAAATAACACTGATAGCTGAAAACAAAATAAAAAGTGTAGCACCACCCATATAACCAAACATTATTGAATTCCAAAAACTCAGTGCAATATCATAAAAACTAAATGTCAACTATAGATGATAGAATAAACAATCTGATCTCCTGTTTGGCTCTCTCTGCAGCAGCTGAAAGCTGGCTTTTTCTCCTTTCCCTCCCGCCGGCTTTCAGCTGCTACAGAAAGAGCCATACAGGGGATTGGTTCCAGTAATTGGCCCCGTCCCCCACCGCACTGATCACAATCCCTGTGCACTATACATTTCCCCCTGCTGCCCAGGCACCCATGTGCCCCCCCACCCCACCCCTGCAGTGCTGGTGGCTTCCCTCCTTTCCTCCTTGCCGGCAGCTGCAAGCACACAATACGTTACTTCAGGATGGAGAGTGCGGTAAGGGTCCAGGAAATAAGCCATATTTACCAGCCCCTTCCTTTCCTGAATGAGCACACATTGAGTGATCAGTATTGATCACTCACTGTGCTCATTCATAACAAAACCTTGGTAAACTGTGTTTATTTCTGGGGGGGGCTGTCAGGTGTCAGGTTGACTGTATGGGGCCCCGTGGTTTCTAAGAGCAACTCTCTATCCAGAGATTTTAAATACAATACTGCACTACTGGCTATATTTATCTGTCTTCTGGTGAGTATTTATTGCCAGAGTTGGGACCAGAGTTGGGTGCCCTTCAATAGAGGAGACGTGAGTCTGGTACACACATCCTGGAAGGATCACCATTGTCACAAATGCTATTGATAGTGCAGTTGAAGTACTTGCAGCATACATATGCAGTGAGTTTGCATTTCACAAGAAGGTGGTGGTTGGTGTTTGGACCCTTATTGTCACACATGGTATTGATGCTGTAGTTATCTGCAGCATATGTATTTGGTGAGTTTGCATTTCAAAAGAAGGTGGTGGCTGGTGTCTTCTTTTGGCACATGGAAGATAAGAGCAGTTGGTGGATGATAAACTTTTTCACTATTGCACTGGAAGAGCTTATGGGACTTTTTGATTTTGTCTATTGATCAATTTATGCATTTGTTGTGCTGTGAAAAAGTATTTTCCCCTTCCTGATCTTTTTAATTTTTTTGCATATTTCTCACACTTAAATGATTCAGATCATCAAACAAATTTTAATATTACACAAAGATAAATCCATGATGCAGTTTTTAAATTAATATGTCATGGTTATGACATGGTTTCTCAGCTTACCTGTCTCCATGTGTTTATCTCTAAAGACCAGCTGTCTCTCACCTGACTGATTTTATTAACTCTCCTCTAACATGGCTCCACCCCAGCTCCTATCAGAGAACTCTATATTAACCTCTGCACTGCAGGCCAGCCCTGCTGATCAACCTTTGTGTGTTTTGGCTTCCTGTCCCTGCCTGCCGTGTGCTCTACGTTTGTTTCTGTTACCGACCTTGGCGTGTACTCTGTTGTCCTTGTCTGCTTGTGGCCCTGACCTTGGCTTATTCCTTTACTATCCCTATCCTCCCGTTGCCTACTGTGGGTGTGAGCTGGGGGAACCTTGGGGTCACAACCTGGAGCCAGTTGCAGCCCAGTCCATCCTGACCACTAGAGGCTCTGGTGAACACCTGCTGGCTCTTAGACTCCGCGCCCCAGGGAATCCTATGCTCTAACCCCGGTGGGATCCGTGTTGGTGTTCCAGCGCCCCTGCCTTCCTTCCCATCCGCAGCAGTCAGCCGTAGGGTCCACTGCCTTGCGGTGCACTCCTGATCCCAACGGTGTGCATCTGTCACCTAGCCTCAAGGTGACCTGACATATTATTTCATTTATTAAGGGAAAAAAGCTGTTCAAACCTGCCTGGCCCTATGTGAAAAAGTAATTGCCCCCTACCATGCTGACTCTTGAATGAACTGTGATTAACCACAATTTTTTTGGAAAGCTAAGTTAAATTTCACTTGCCACAGCCAGGCCTGATTACTGCCAGACCTGTTGAATGAAGAAATCACATAAATAGTAGCTGTCTGAAAAAGTGAAGCATGCTAACAAATCACAAAAAGCCACACATCACGCCACAATCTAAAAAAAATTCAAGAACAGATTAGAAACAAACATGTAGCGGTCTAGGAAGGGTTTCAAAGCCATTTCTAAGGCTTTGGAACTCCAGTGAACCACGGGGAGAGCCATTATACACAAATGGAGATAACTTGGAACAGTGGTGAACCTTCCCAGGAGTGGCCGGCCTACAAAAATTACTCCAAGGGCATAACAACAACTCATCCAGGAGGTCATAAAGGATTCCAGAACAACATCTAAAGAACTGCAGGCCTCACTTGCCTCAGGTAAGATCAGTGTTCATGATTCAACAATAAGAAAGAGACTGGGCAAAAATGGCATCCATGGGAGAGTTCCAAGGCCAAAGCCACTGCTAACCAAAAAGAACACAAAGGCTCATCTCACATTTACCAAAAAACATCTTGATTATTCCCAAGACTTTTAGGCAAATATTCTGTTGACTGATGAAGCAAAAATTTTACATTTTGGAAGGTGTGCATCCCGTTACATCTGGCATAAAACTAATAGAGCATTTCATAACAAGAATACCATACCAACAGTCAGATGTGGTGGAGGTAGCATGATAGTCTGTGGCTGCTTTGCAGCTTCAGGACCTGGACGACTTACCATAATTGATGGAAATATGAATTCTGAGCTCTACCAGAAAATCCTAAAGGAGAATGTCTGGCCATCAGTTTGTGATCTCAAGTGCACTTGGGTTATGCAGCAGGGCAATGATCCGAAACACAACAGCAAGTCCACCTCCAAATGGTTCAAACAAAGCAAAATTTAGGTTTTGGAGTGGCCTAGTCAAAGCCCGGACTTAAATCCAATTGAGATGCTGTATCATGACATTACACAGGCTGCTCATGCTGGAAAACCCCCCAATGTGGCTGAATTAAAACAATTCTACAAAGAAGAGTGGGCATAAATTGCTCCACAGCAACTCATTGCCAGTTATTGCAAATGCTTGATTTCAGTTGTTGCTGCCAAGGGTGACACAACCAGTTATCAGGTTTCAATATACCAATATCAATTACCTTTTCACATAAAGCCAGGCAGGTTTGGACAGCTTTTTTGCCTTAATAAATGAAACCATCATTTAAAAACTGCATTTTGTATTTACTCAGGTTATCTTTATGTAATAATAAACTTTGTTTGATGATCTGAGTCATTTAAGTGTAACCACAATGCAAAAAATAAACCAATACAAAACAAATACTTTTTCACAGCATTGTATAATGGACATTTGGTTTTTGATATTGCACTGAATTTTTCGATTCATGTGTTTGATTATATGGGTGACGCCACACATTTTATTTTGTTTTCAGTTTCTTTTGGGTTTTTGTATATCAAACCTTAGTGTTAGCAGCCATATATTTACAAATTTACACAGCACAGATTTATATTTGTAACATTGATAGCTGTCAGAGATGACTACTAAAGCAGCCCTCAAATCAGGATGAAAATGCATTTCAATGAAGCTTTGTGTGGCAGGTGAATATGACCTCCGTGGTCCTTGTTACCTTACATGAGACGTGGACCTGAGAAGATTCCTTGAGAGATGAACATACCTAAGACAGTTCTGAAATGTGTGGCTATTGTAAACAACAACAAGTGAGTATATAGCCATTCTGCTGCGGTTGCTGGCCAGCTATGTAATAGTTGTATAGCTTTTTCACCACCAATGGCTGACTTGCTGTAAACTAAAAACAACCTTGGAGTTCTGACAAATTGAATTCTTATTGCGTTTTTCAGCTGTTTACTGATACAGTTCTCATTCATTCAACTCTACAGTCATTTAAAGCATGGCTTCATCTTTTGGCAAATAGCACAAAACACCATATAATACAAGTATGCTTTTCTGAAGTGTCTTTGTGCTGCTCTAAAGGTATCTATAGACATTAGATCAGGAGTAGGCAACCTTTTGAGCACAGTATGCCGAAAAATGTTTTCAAAGAAATTGAGCGTGCCGATTTTATTACAAAGATATGTCAACGTCACACTCTCAATCACGAAAAGGATTTTTTATAAAGTAAATGCTTTAAATTACTAGAATAGTAGTGAGAAATTAACATCCTGCACTCTCACGACTCACGAGATCAGCCCGAATTCCTGCACCCTCACACCTCTGATTAGCTCCGAATTCCTGCACCTTCACGCCTCTGATTAGCCCCAATTCATGCACCTTCACACCTCAGATCAGCCCCAATTCACCTGTTCATCTGTCCCACCACTGTACCCCCCTGCACATCTGCCCCACCACTGTAACCCCATGAACATTTGCCCCACCACTGTACTACCCTGCACATCTGCTCCACCTCTGTACCCCCCTGCTCATCTGTCTCACCACTTTAACCACCTGTACATCTGCCCCACTACTGTAACCCCCTGCTCATCTGCCCCACCAATGTACCCCCTTTCTCATCTGCCCCACCACTGTAACCCCCTGCTCATCTGCCCAAACCATGTACCCCCATTCTCATCTGCCCCACCACTGTACCTCCCTGCACATCTGCTCCACCGCCGTACCCCCATGTTCTTCTGTCTCACCGCTGATCCATCTTCTCAACTGTCCTAACACTGAACTTATCTACTCATCTACCCCACCACTGTAACCCCCTTTCTCATCTGCCCCACCACTGTACCTCCTCCACATCTGTCCCACCTCTGTTCTCCCTGCTTTTCTTCCCCACCACTGTAACCCCCTGCTCATGTGTTCCACCGATGTACCTCCTTTCTCCTCTGCACCCCTCTGCACATTTGCCCCACTTCTGTACCCCCTGCTCCTCTGCCCCACCGCTGTAACTCCCTACTCATCTGTCCCACCAATGTACCTCCTTGCTCCTCTGCCCTGCCACTGTAACCCCCTGCTCATCTGTCCCACCAATGCACTTCCTTTCACATCTGCCCCACTGCTGTACCCCCTTGCTCTTCTGTCCCACCGTTGAACCCCCTTCTCATCTGCCCCAACAGTGAACCCCCCTGCAAATTTTTCCCACCACTGTAACCCCCTGCTCATCTGCACTATCACTGTACCCCCCTGCTTTTCTGTCCCACAGCTGAACCCCCTTCCATCCCACCCACCACTGTACCTCCTGCACATCTGCCCCACCACTGTAACCCCCTGCTCATCTGCCCCATTAATGTACCCCTTTTCTCTTCTGCCCCACCACTGTACCTCCCTGCACATCTGCTCCACCACCATATCCCCATGCTATTCTGTCTCACTACTGAATCACCTTCTCATCTGTCCTAACATTAAACCCATCTGCTCATCTGCCCCACCACTGTAACCTGCTTTCTCATCTGCCCCATCAATACACCTCCCGCACATCTGTCTCACCTCTGTTCCCCCTGCTATCCTGCCTCACAACTGTAACCACCTGCTCATCTGTCCCACCAATACACCTTCTTTCACATCTGCCCCACTGCTCTATCCCCCTGCTTTTCTGTCCCACCACTAAAGCCCCTTCTCATCTGGCCCAACACTGAACCCCCCTGCTCTTCTGTTCCACTGCTGAACCCCCTTCTCATCTCTTCCCCCACTGTACCTCCCTGCACATCTGCCCCACCGCTGTACAATCCTCCTCTTTTGTCCCACCTCTGAAACCCTCCTGCTCATCTGCTCCACCACTGTACCCTCTTCTCATCTATGATATGCGTGATATGCAGAGTGGTGAAAGGAAGCAGAGATGAGACACATCTAGATGTCCTGGAACACTCATCCTGCTGATCCACCTCTCGCATCCAGCATGTGATGTCACATACAAGCATCTGGAATGGATGTTCAATGATAAGCTCAGGTCAGGGGCATTTTCTGAAAGTAGTGGGCCTGTGTGCAGGATCATAAGTTGGACCCCCGCAGCCGAGAAAAATTGTGGCGCGAAGCGCCGCAGCAAAAGTTGGGTGTGATTTTCATTGCGCTGAATACTGGCTGTGGCTTAAAGGGACACAGAGTGCCGGGGTTCAGTAGTAAGTGACATAAAGGTTCAGGAATCATTTCAACAAAATTCCCAGAAGCTTAACAGTAATTCCACAAACTGTCACCTGATTGTGGTTTTCTCAATCACAGTAAAATTCCTTCTTTCTGTGATTGGTAGTGGCAACCAAGCAAGTCATCTTCCTCCAGGTGGTAGACGGGGCTAGCAGTACTGTGATTGGTTTAGCATTGGCCAATGACAGTCCTCCTCCCCCAGGAAACAGGGACCCCCCCCTAGTAGAACTGCACCCAATCTCTTTCCAATCACAAAAGCTGACAATCGCAGCTACAGCAAAGTTAGAGAACCATACAATGTTTCCCATCTTTTACAATGTGTGGGGGCACAGTGCCTCCCCCTCAGTGCAGGTGCGGCATGGGGAATTCTGAAATTGGAATGCATTAGTGTCTCACTGACACTTCCCTGTGCTGCTCTGCTGATGGGGAGGGAGTCGAGTGATGGCAAAAGAGGCTTCGAGTTCCGCTGGCAGCACCAGTGCCGGGGGTCGCCTATCCCTGCATTAGATGATCGCAATTTTATTTTGATGTGGGCACCAGCAGAATGTCCCAGATTTTCCTTCCTACTTCACTAGTTTATATATATACCAGCTTAGCAAGTGTTCTTCTAACCTCCCCAGGCCTAAACATACATACATGGAAGATGCAAGTATGCAGGTCTTTTTGTGACAAAATGACGGAAAAAAAATACACTCAAGTACCAAGTCAGTTGTTCTTGGAAAAGGAGATTGTGCATTCAGCACCAGTAGCTGTAGCGTCCAACGAGGTAAGTGTGGGTTAGTTTGGTGACTGGGTTAAGGATAAGGTTAAGGTGTGGGTCAATGGTTGGCATTAAGGTTAAGGTAGGGTTTAGGGGGTTAAGTGTTAAACATTAGTGTAGGACTATCCAGACATAAGGACCTTTAGCATGGGTAGTGAGCTTACATATTTAGGCTGAAATATTAACTAATGCCTCATTGTTTTGTGTGCATTATGTATTTTTGTGTTGGGGAGAAGCAAGTGTAGTGCCCTCCTCTAGATAGGCTGCTAGTATTAAATTTCGTTTTTGGCTCCACTGTAGTGAGCAGAGCAGTAATTGATTGTGTTGGTCAGAGCAGGGTTTTCTGACCTGAGAGTTTGATTGCTCCCACCTGCCTCTGCAAGATATTTCCAGAGCACAGGGCACGGAGATTCAAATGAGCAGTTGAATATTTACCATGCCTCAGCCAATCGCTGGTGATCAATGTGCAGTGAGCCTGAGCAGAGTGTTCTTTTCTCTCCATGGAAGATTGTAGTTCTCTTGGGGCTGCTGCCCCTGGAGGCAGCGCCAGGAAGACAAGAATCTGCAGTCTGGGCCTCAGAAGCTGTTGGGCTGAGGGCCCGGAGAAGGTTACCAGAAGGCTACATGTTCGGGAGGGCACTGCACTGAAGTCCTGGTCTGGAGAAGATCTGGTTATCCCTCTCACTGTGGATGCTGGGTGGCAGACAGTTTCTGTGCCACTGTTAGTAAGTACCTTGCCGGGGTTTTAATAGTTGTGCAAGTTCCGTGAGAGGAACTACAGTATGCTTCAGAAGTGGTTATATGGATTGCTGCTGTAGGGTCCTAAATATACTGGTAGAAAGTAGCTATTGGAAGATTAGAGCAGTGTTTCTCAACTCCAGTCCTCAAGGCGCCCCAACAGGTCATGTTTTCAGGATTTCCCTCAGATAAAACGGCTGGGGTAATTACCAAAGCAGTGAAACTGATCAAATCACCTGTGCAAAATAATGGAGAGCCTGAAAACATGACCTGTTGGGGCGCCTTGAGGACTGGAGTTGAGAAACACTGGATTAGAGAGAAGTTTGACCTCCTATCATTGTCACTGATAATTTTGGAGTATCCAGTGATCCTAAACCACGTTCCTGTTAAAGTTCTTCAGCAAAAAATACTAAAAAGATGTACCCCTGACTAAGCCTACATTGTCACTGTACATGGGACTGAGCTTGTGTGACTTGGAGCTTCTGTAATACTGGGGAAAACCTGAGCATATTTCCAGCGGTCCCTTCTGGGGTGGGTGCTACACAAGTTTTAGGATGCCTATCATTTTGCCTGCCTAATAAATAGTAAAGCTGGCCATGAGGTTGGTTTGGAGCATCATTCAGCCACAATTGAATTGATTGTGCCTGTTTTTGTACTTTAGTACATTTCATTCAGCAATCAATCAGTTACCTGGGTGTGGTCTGGGAGCAAGCCAGGTAACCCAAAAAATATGTTTGTTTTTTTTCCCTGGGTCCTTCTCTAGTATCAAGAAGGGAGTCTTATGTCATTTCCTGCTGGACACATGTGTTGCTATCTTCTGGCATTGGAAATCTACTGAGCCTCCTCATATCCTTGAATGGACCCAGATACTCAATGACATTATGGCAATGGAGACTTTTGTGGCAGAATAATAGCTCAGATCCAGAGAAAATCCACACTACTTGGACCTGCTGTAGGGCTTATAGCGACTTCCAAGCTGTAGTCTCTCAGTAAATCAGATATACTAATTATACTGTATAATATATTTTTTATTTATTCATTTTTGTTTATTTGTGAGCACTCCTGGGTACTAGATCCCCCTTCAGGGGCTTTCTCAACTTATCTTGGTTGATGAGGTAGCCCTCCTCCTTCCTGGTAAATCCTCCGCACTTACTGTCTATTTCTGGCTGGCTATATGACTTTACTTAGGTGATCATTTCCAAAACATAGCAGCCTGGCTGCACATCATATCTCTTATTGGTTTGGTCTAGTTATGCTTTTTCTTTCTAGGCCCGAGCACTCCATGAAGGTAGGAGGTCATATGCTCCCCCATACCCAGATAAGGCGCGCATAAGGTGGTTGGGGCTGTGCTTTACACAGATATTGTTGCTTTGCCCCAAAAGGGCAAGGTGACACGGCTCTCAAAGTTTTAATTGTTAGGATAAGAGTTAAAGCCCAAACTTCCTTTTTATTTCTGAATAGAGTGTTGGATGGTTACAGCTTGTCCCTAATATGGAGGTTTCCTCCAACTGAGGATGTCCTCTAACTCATGACAAGAAGTGATGGGAAATCTATCAGGGGCACATTCAGAAAAAACTATTTAGTAGGGTGTGGAAGGGTTAGAGGTTCTGTTTCTTTATTACTGGCTGTACCTTCCTGACTCTATAATTCCCTCAACCGCAATTTCTTGTATTAGGCTCACAGAGGCAGCTTTGGCTAGAGTTAGGCTTTAAGGTTAAGTTAGGTTAAAGGTTAAGTGTTAATTTGTAGGATTAGGTAAATGATTAAGCTTGCAGGTGGAGGTTATATATTAAGGTTTATTTTATCAGTTAGATTAAGTGTATGTTTTCGGTGAGGGTAAGCTTAAGAATTAAGGTCAGTGTAAGGCTGAAGATTAAGGTTAGGACCATATTTCAAAATGAACCAGTTTAACCTGCACCTGTATAGACCAAAGTCATTTTAACATTTCCACTATGGGGCTATTGTTGTTACTTATGATGTTGAAGTAATATATAAATCCAAAAAGGTATAGAGGCACTTGCGGGTCTTGCAATGGAGATACGTTTTTCCTTTTCAAGATACAGTATAGTGTGTGTATGTATGTATATATATGTGTATATATATATATATATATATATATATATATATATATATATATATATATATATATATTCTCTCTCTTTCTCTCTCTATACCGGGTTGGACCCCCTTTTGCCTTCAGAACTGCCTTAATTCTTCGGGGGAAAATGTTGGAAAAATTCCTCAGAGATTTTGGTCCATAGTGACATGATAGCATCATGCAGTTGCTGCAGACTGCCCATCCATGGGAATCTCTTCTTTCACCACATCCCAAAAGGTGCTCTATTGGACTGAGATCTGGTGACTGTGGAGGCCATTGGAGTACAGTGACCTCATTGTCCAGTGGTGAGATGATTGGAGCTTTGTGACATGGTGCATTATCCTGCTGGAAGGAGCCATCAGAAGATGGGTACACTGTAGTCATAAAGGGATGGACATAGTCAGCAACAATACTCAGGTAGGCCGTGGCTTTTAACTGATGCTCAATTTAGTACTAAGGGGCCCAAAGTGTGCCAAGAAAATATCCCCCACACCCAGTGGCGTCGGTGGGGGGGGGCTGACAGTGGCTGAAGCCCCAAATGGGTCCCCAAAAAGCCCTGGGTCTCGGGCGGGCACTGCTCTATTATTAACACCGAGCGGGCACCAATCTGATCCCAAGCACGGCCGAGTGTAATAGCAGGTCCCGCCTGCTGGAGCCTGCAGCGCTGCTGGACGTCCCACTGGTCCAATGCGGTGACCGCGGGACGTGTGACGTCCATGATAGGTGCTGCAGGCTCCAGAAGGTGGGAATTACAATGTGGCCGCTGCGCCACTGTCAGAAGATCCTGACCCCACTCGGCACTCGGGCAGGCGACTCTCCTCTCCTCATCATGGTTTTGGCTGCCTGGATTCTACTCTACTGTGTGATGGGCGTGCCACTGCAGGAGGACACCGGAAGTCTGGTCAGGTAGGTCAGTGTATGTCGTGTAGGTCAGGTAAGTCAGTGTGTGTCAGGTAGGTCAGTGTGTGTCAGGTAGATCAGTGTGTGTCAGGTAGGTCTGTGTGTGTGTGTGCCAGGTAGGTTAGTGTAGGTTGTGTAGGTAGGTCGTATAGGTCAGTGTGTGTGTCAAGTAGGTCAGTGTAGGTCGTGTAGGTCAGTGTGTGTCAGGTAGATCAGTGTGTGTAAGGTAGGTCAGTGTAGGTCGGGTCATGAGGTCAGCGTGCGTCAGGTAGGTATAACCCCCCCCCCAGGTGCTGGGCTCGGACTTTGGGCTGAAGCCCCTGTTTTTTTTTGCCACCCAGCCACGCCCCTGCCCACAGCATTACACCACCACCAGCCTGAACCGTTGATACAAGGCAGGATGGATCCATGCTTTCATGTTGTTTTCACCAAATTCTGACCCGACCATCTGAATGTCACAGCTGAAATTGAGTCATAAGACCAGGCAACGTTTTTCCAATCTTCTATTGTCCAATTTTGGTGAGTCTGTGCGAATTGTAGACTCGGTTTCCTGTTCTTAGCTGACAGGAGTGGCACCCGGTGTGGTCTTATGCTGCTGTAGCCCATCTGCTTCAAGTTTCAATGAGTTGTATATTCACAGATGGTATTCTGCATACCCTGGTTGTAGCGAGTGGTTATTTGAGTTACTGTTGCCTTCCTATCATCTGGAACCAGTCTGCGCATTCTCCTCTGACCTCTGACATCAACAAGGCATTTTCGTCCACACAACTGCCACTTAACTGCATTAATTTGATGTATTTGTACTTTACTGCTACTGGATCCTTTGTATACTTCCTATTTTATATATATTTGTCTATTTGGAAGCTGCCTTTCTCTCAAATAAAAAAATGTGAAAAAAAAAATTCATAAATCACATAAATGACAATTCCTCATGTGCAATAAAATTCATATGGGCAAGAAATGTAATAATTCATGTAAAGTGACCCGTGCTTCAAAATTATATAAATCATCTCATAAGTAAACAAATCATCTCATCAGCTCCCTGAAGACGTCAATCAGGCGAAACACGCAGGGTGGAGTCTTTTGAACGTAATAGCATCCCGCACGCTAATGGCCAAGCTCGCAGCCTGTGTATTGTGGCTGGAGCCAGCACAATTTTAAAGGGTTATACAAATTGTCAGGATTGACACTTGGATCATGTAATTGGAATATTTTTAAGAGTTGTGCAGAATGGAAACTTCTTTTTTTCTTTCTTGTGTGGTTCTCCACTGTGGTAATTAAAGAGAGTTGATGACAAAATTGTCATAAAAGGGGAGAAGTCAACTGAAGGCTGGATGAGAATGGATTGAGGGAGTATATAAGACTGATGATAACAATCTTTCTGGTGACCTTCTAGAGTGGATAGCTGCTGGCCACAGGGTGTGCACATTATAGTGGAAGATAGACGTCTGCCAAATATATGGAATATGGAAGACAGTGACTTGCATTTTTGAGCACTTTATTTGGATGAACTTTAATATTGGTGCACGTTAACCACTTCCTGTCCAGCAACGTTCTAGTATATCTTTGGATAGGATGATATCAATGTTTTCAGCCAGCTATTCCTAAGCCAGTAAAGGTAATCCGGACGGAAAAAGAGCTACTGGATTACTTTAAGGCCTCATGTACACTGCTGCTGGTAAACGAACGTTTAGGAGCAGTTAGGCGTTTTTTTTCAGCTGCTCCTGAACTCTCCTCTGTTATCTTATCAGTACATGTACACAGGGTCATTTATAGTAGTTTCTAGGCAGTTGAGTTTAGAAGCAAAAAATGTGTTCAGGACGGATGTTCAGAGGCATTTGAAACGCCAAATGCCTGTAACAGCTTGTAAACGCGTGTAAACACAGTAACTCGCTTTTAGCCGCATTTCATTTACAGACGTTTTTCATTTTTGACTATTTGAAAACACTTCTAAACGCAAACGTCCCGTGTACATAAAGCCAGGCATGGGGACCCACCACCGCTTTTACCGGGCTCTCCTGAGTGATCAGGGAGCTCGATAAGGAAGCGACCGGTGGCATCTGGCTCCAGGCACACAGTGAGAGGAACTGATGTTGTTATTCCCACTGTGCGACATCAGAAACTAGAAGCTACGATGATTTAGTCACTTACGGTTTCTGCTCTTTGGTTATCTGACTGTTATCAGCCAGGGAAGCAGCCAATCAGAGTGATCTGTGTCTGGCTGCCTTGGAGGCCAGAGGAGAGGTCTGGGGTCTAAAAACCCCCAGATCTCTCCATAAAGAGGATGTGTCATGGTCCATGCTGTCACAAGGCATGTTTTTCATCCCTTGTGATAGCAATAAAGTTAATAAAAAAATTAGAGACAGTGTAAAAATACTTTCTTAAATAAAATAAATAATAATAAAAAATAAATAAACAATTAAAGTGCCCCGTCTGCCCGTGCTTGTGCACTAATGTGAAAGCGCGCGCCAGTCCTGTAGGGGTAGGCAACTTTGGCCCTTCAGCTGTTCTGAAACTACAAGTCCCATGATACATTGCAAGACCCTGCCAATCACAGGCATGACTCCTAGAGGCAGAGGCATGATGGGATTTGTAGTTTGTCCACAGCTGGAGGGCCGAGGTTGCCCACACCTGGGCACAGCTAAGCAGCAATCACACCACACATGTGAGGTATCGCCGGGAACATCAGAGTGAGAGCAGTCATCCTAGGTCCAGGCCTCCTGCGTAACCCTAAACTGGTAACCTGTAAAGGGTTTTAAAGCATCGCCTATGGGGATTTTTACATTTACATTTTATTTTGCTTCTTGCAGTTCTTCAATACTGAGCTCCTGGTCTATCACTAGACACACTGATTCACTGACTATGAATCCCTTGAGCTCCTCCAAGGTTGGCAGTTGTATCCCCTCAAGCGTCACCCCTGCTTCTCTGCTGGGTCCCTAGCTTGGCACTCCAGATACTCCTCAAGCTTCATCCCTGCTAACCGGCTCAGTCCCTGGCTTGACACACCAGGCTGCTCTGCAAGCATCTCCTCTGCTGGTTGGGTCCCTGACTTGATCACCACCTGAAGTTTCCCGATTCTCCACCGTGCTCTTCGGTGAGAAAATGGTTCCGGTACTTGCTTCAGTTCCTTACTGTTACTCACTGTGGTCCCTGGTAAAGGTGGTTGGTCCCTTTGTGGCAACAGCTTCCCTTCTACCTCCGACCACGAGAGGTTCTCCAGCCAAGAGAACCGTCACTTTTGGTTGGACTGCAAGCTGCAGTCCCAACCCTGCGCTGCCCTCTTACTGGATAGACCCTCACACAGCCTGGCAGCCAGATGCCCCCGGGATAGGCCCAATCTTTGGCTTAGCAGCCCAAGGCAGACGACACACATCCACCCAGACAGCGGATCACCTGACCTCTCTCGAATATATAGGCTCTCCCAGCAGGTCAAGGGATTAAAGAAAACCCCTGCCCATTGGCTGGGACACCCACATACCCATAACCTGACCTTGGCTTAACCTTCTCATATCTAGTACCACCAAGTACCCGGCCAGCTAGTGGTAGAAGAGAAAAGTACAAGGCCAAACTTAGGGAGAAATCAATGGATCTCTAACAATTTAACTATGGTAGCTACCCCTGCCAAGGAATTTGGTGAGGAGCTCCCTGACTAAACCCAAGGGCCCTACACACATAAGACAAATTGTTTTTTATGTGATGATTTATGAACCTTTATATAATTTTTAAACTTTACATGAATTAATACATTTCTTGCACATTTTTTTTTATTGAGGAATTGTCATTTATGTGATTTATGAATTTTATACACATAGGTTGTTGTATTAAGTAGCACACATAGTGGCAAATTAGAGACGCATTCTATATTTATATATTTATTTAGGTTTTAGGTTACCACATATATAGCAGAGCCATCACATGTTGTTTTGTTTTATATTTGATGTGTAGTAGTCACACTTGATTGATAGAAGCTGCCTATTAACTAAAAAATGGCCTGGTGGTGCAAATCTATTTGATTAACATCATAATGATGGGCCAGTAGGAATTCAAGCTCAGAATTTACATTTTTAGAACCAATTGCATGGTTAAGAAGGTTGTCTGCCCTTCATCACTTCAGCACAGAAGGTTTTTTACCTTAAAGCATAGAATGCATTAAGGTAAAAAATAAAAACCTTAAGGCTTTCAAACCACTTTAACCACTAATGGGCACTTTTATCCTCTTCCTGCCTAGGCCAATTTTCAGCTTTCAGCGCTGTCACACTGATGAGGTGGCACTGATGGGCTTTAATACTCAGTGCCCTTATTATCAGTGCAAATGTCCCCTTCCACACTAGCCGGTAACTGGCTCTCTCCTCTCCTCACACACAGCCGGAGGAAAGGAATGCTAGTGTGTTTACAGCGTGATCAGCTGTGATTGGACACAGCCAATTATGTAGAAAAGAGTCGCTGTCATTGGCTCTACCCCGATCGATGATGCAAAGTGTTCTAGGGACACCTCTCACCACTAATCGCCGCATGCCAAGAATGGGAGGACATCATATGACGTCCTCCCAGAACTAGAACGGTCCCACGCAGCCATCATTTGACTATACGGCAGGTGGGAACCAGGTAAAATAGAACTAAAGACAAAACTCTTTTTTTTACTATTGAATAGAGTAAGGGAGGGTTATAACCCCTATCAGGTTTTGTTTGCCATCTGTGTCCCATTGGGAAGATTTATCTTTATATCCTGTCCCATAGCCACAACAGGAAGTGAAAGGAAATCCCTCCAAAGTGAGGAAATCCCTGGTTGTCACCAAAACGGGGCGATTTTCCCTCTATTACTGTTCTGGGCACAACCTAAAATTTGGGATTTTCTTTCACTCTCGGTGATAACAGTAAACAGAACAGATAGAGAGGATAAATCTCCCTAACGGGGACATAGATAGCAGTAAAAACAGGACAGGTGTTCTAATCCATCTCCACTCTATCCAAAACAAAAAAAAAAGTTTTGCCTTTAAATGTGTCCACTATACAGCTAAAGCACAGAACAGCCTTGTAGGCCAGAACAGCAGAAAGAAGAACATAGAGTATAAAGAAGCACATTTTCCAATTTTGTACAGCTCAGCTTTATATTTCTTACTTGCGGCAGTCTGTACTTCTCTCTCAGGTGTACACGCAATGTGGCCCTTTCTGCCTTCTTCTGGATAAACGTGGCATCTCTTTCCATCCTGTCAATCAAAAGAACGTATGAATCATCAGTCAACATAACCAAAATCAAGTATGGATGCTTACAGTGCATCCGGAAAGTATTCATAGCTCTTCACTTTTTCCACAATACCCCATAATGGCAACGTGAAAGAAGTTTGTTTGAAATCTTTGCAAATTTATTCAAAATAAAAGTGTTTCTACAACTTGACTGGAGTCAACCTGTGGTAAATTCAGTTGATTGGACATGATTTGGAAAGGCACACAACTGTCTATATAAGGGCCCCACAGTTAACAGTGCATGTCAGAGCACAGACCAAGCCATGAAGTCCAAGGAATTGTCTGTAGACCTCCAAGACAGGATTGTATGGAGGCACAGATCTGGAGAAGGGTACAGAAAAATTTCTGAAGCATTAAAGGTCCCAATAAGCACAGTGGCCTCCATCATCCATGAATGGAAGAGGTTCGGAAGCACTAGAGCAGGCTGCCTGGCCAAACTGAGCGATCAGGGAAGGGCCTTAGTCAAGGAGGTGACCAAGAACCTGATGGTCGCTCTGACAGAGCTCCAGTGTTTCTCTGTGGAGAGATAGGAGAACCTTCCAGAAGAACAACCATCTCTGCAGCACTCCACCAATCAGGCCTGTATGGTAGAGTGGGCAGATGGAAGCCACTCCTCAGTAAAAGTCACATGACCTCCTGCCTGGAGTTTGCCAAAAGGCACCTGAAGGACTCTCAGACTCTGAGAAACAAAATTCTCTGGTCTGATGAAATAAAGATTGAACTCTTTGGCCTGAATGGCAAACGTTATGTCTGGAGGAAACCAGGCATCACTCATCATCTGGCCAATACCATCCCTACAGTGAAGCATGATGGTGGCATCATCATGCTGTGGGGATGTTTTTCAGCAGCAGGAATGTGGGAGACTAGTCAGGATCGAGGGAAAGATGAATGCAGCAATGTACAGACATCCTAGATGAAAACCTGCTCCAGAGCGCTCTGGACCTCAGACTGGGGCGAAGGTTCATCTTCCAACAGGACAATAACCCTAAGTGCACATCCAAGATAACAAAGGAGTGGCTACGGAACACCTCTGTGAATGACTTTGAGTGGCCCAGCCAGAGCCCAGACTTGATCCTGATTGAACATCTCTGGAGAGATCTGAAAATGGTTGTGCACCAAAGCTCCACTTTCAAGCTGATGAATCTTGAGAGGTCCTGCAAAGAAGAATGGGAGAAACTGCCCAAAAATAGGTGTGCCAAGCTTACAGCATCATATTTAAAAAGACTTGAGGCTGTAATTGGTGCCAAAGGTGCTTCAACAAAGTATTGAGCAAATCGCTGTGAATACTTTCCAGATGTACTGTATGTGGTGCTTTAGGCTGGCTATACATTATACAATATTCTTGTAAAATTTTCCTTTAGATTTACCAAAACCATATAATATGAGGTCAAACCTAAACACTTTCAATTTGCATGCAATTAGGCAGGCCCTTGCACTACATAGTTGAAAGTAAACCTAAAGGAAATTTAATAAGAAAATTGTATAATGTATGGCCAGCCTTAGTCTTGGTTAACACTAGTACAGCTTGATACAATTTTCATTACGTCTTTCATGCTTCATGCTTTTTTTTTGTAGGAGACTGGATTTTTAACACAAAAGCACACTAAAAACACATGTACATGCATTGCATTTTTTTATGCACTTCTATTGAAGTCTATTGGGCAAAAATTGTGCTGCAACCATACAAAGTAGCACATCCAAATCTATACTATATTAACAACTGGGTATGGCGCTGCTCGACAGTACTGTGCTTGTATTATATTTCAAACAATAACCCAAATGTGAATAAATTCAAAATCTATTGCACCTAAATAAATCCAAAATGTGTTGCACATATTATAAATGAACAAAAAAAATACCATGATAATGATAATAAAAATAATAATAATAACAGCCTGGTGCTAATAATACTCCGAGAAAACTGAATGGCAGTGCAAGCAGTCAAAACAGGTGAAATACAGCAAGATGTAACACCTTTAGTGCTACCAGTCCAATTCAATTAAATATAACATATGAGCATTAACAAATATCCATATATTAGTGCTTAGAAGTGCTCTTTACTTGTGCAAGCCTCTCCACCCTTATGTTATCAGTGCCTGAATGGCTCTGATACACCATGACCTTTCCTGAAGAATTAAGGTGATCTATGATGCAACGCGTTGGACGGAGCCGGGTAACGTCACTTCTGGTACAGATTGAACCCGGAAGTGGGTGAGAGATACTGTGTACTGTGAGTTTTCTGAGCTATACTGAGTGTTAATACAAATGCTGGCCATTAACTTTTAATTGTGAGTGCATTTAATAAAGGAGTAAATATTTTAACAATACTGCACCATTGACAAAATTTCTCTGAGAGTATTACTCTTCACTATGAAGACAATGTACATGACAGGACTGGTGTATCACGGCCATTTGGGCACTGGCAACATAAGGGCAGAGAAGCTTGCACAAGTGAAGTGGACTTTTGAGCACTTGGATATATGGACGTTTGTTAGTGCACATATTTACCCCCACACTCGCCCCTTACACACAATCAGAATATTGTACAAAAAAAATACCGCTTTTGATGCAACCGTACGATAATCTGATCGTTAGTACAAAGCTGTTGTCCAAAATTTTCCAAAGGGAGAAACACAAATTTTTCTCGTACAATACCAGATCATACAATTTTTGTTTAATTAGTACAGTTTTCGTCTGACAATACAATACAAAAACATTACATCACTTCCGAATTTTTATTCTGTCGTATGAGAATTTTGGTACTTTAGTAATCTATTTGTTTTCTATATGGAGACTAGCATGCAAAAAAAAAACAAAAAAAAAACGGATGATCATTCCTCCAATAATCTGATTGTGTGTACTAGGCTTAAGAGCAGGGCCCTCTGATTCCCCCCGTATTGAATTGTATTGTGACTGGACGGTTCTGTGCAAACTGTTGACGCTATATAAATCCCATATGATAATAATAATAATAATCCGTGGCGGCTGGTGCTCAATATTTATGGGGGGGGCAAACCAATGCAACGATTTCCCCCCCGTGGTGAACGGGAATGCAATGATTCACCCCCACACGGGAGACGGACGGGAATGCGGCGGCAATTATAGGCCTCCTTACCTTAGGAAGGAGGCAGACATGGATCTGGGCTGCAGCTCCTCGCTCCGGGGCCATTGCTTCTCCTCCAAACCGAACAGGAAGTGGGTTCTTAAATGAGACCCAATTGGCCGGGAGTCCTAAGACTCCCTGGCCAATCAGGTCTCTCTGGGGAACTGCTTCCCTATTGGCCGGGAGGAGAATCAGGAAGACAATAGGGAATAATAATTTGGTATTGTCATACAACTGGGTGGGCTCAAGGCGTAGTGCTTTTTTTTAAAGCCAAGTAAAGCCTCTGGCTCTAATCATGTGCTTAAAAAAAAAACAAAAAAAAACATTGAAATCCATGCGTCCGGCTCCCTGCATGTATATTAGGGGCCGGACGCTTGGATTAGAGGGGTGCGGCGCCCGTGCACCCCCTATGGACGGGCTGCCACTGATAATAATGTAATATTTAATTGAATTGGACTGGTAGCACCGACAGTGTTACATCTTACAGGGAGTTTTATTAGCACCAGGATGGTATTTTTATTATTATTATTATTATTATCTTTATAGTCATTTTTGTTGATTAATTTTGGTTGATTTATAGTATGTGCAACAGATTTTGAATTTATCCACGTTTGGAGAGCAGCACGACACCCAGTTATCTTTATAGTATTGATGTGAACAGGCACCACTGAAAATGTGATTTTCATTGTCGTGCGATTCTGTCGCATCTGAAATCGCACTGTGTGGGAACTATATGATCCAATCTGTCAGCAGTACAGCAGTTTTTGTTTTTAAGAGTCTCCCCTGTAAAAGTTTTGTTACCTGTTGATCTTTCCAGTAGATACATTTTCCACTTCCACTTTTACAGAAATATTTGAGATTTGCATACAGTACTATCTCTTTAGATACATTTTTGACATAGAAACTGCTGCCACCAATAAATGTGCAAATACTAAACACCTGAAAAATGGAAAACACTCTGAAAGAGGTATTTCTCAATCCTAAAAGTTAAAAATAAAACTACGGTATCAGTATATATTCAAGATGATTTAAAGCGGGGTTCCACCCAAATTTTGAACAATATCTGTATGTATTCTCTTCCTTGCCTAGATGCTGACATGCCGTTTAAAAAAATTTAAATCGCCGTAATTACCTTTTATTTTTCTATTCTTCTTTGCACTTCCTGGTTCTCCTCCCGGGAGCTAGTCTCAGGCTTCCCAGGATGCCACTGAGCATGTGCGGGAACGAGCGGTGAATGCTAGGAGCACAGCATTCACCACATCCAGGAAATAAATGCTTGTGGGCTTCAAATGCCCACAATGAAGATGGAAACCGCCTGCAGTGAATAATATAAGTTATTCTTTCCGACGAAATCTGACACAGGCGGACATATTACACACAATATGTGAGTATGTAATACTGAGAAGAAAAGTTTGTGAATGAACTCAAAAAAAAAAAAAAATGATAGATAGGTGGACCCCCGCTTTAACTAAAGTAACTGTAAATGTATCAATATAATTAAGCTGAACCCTTATCCTAAACCCTAAATTCAATATATGACAATGAAATTCTGTGTATTTCAGTTTACCGGTCTTTAGATATGGTGACTACAATAGTGTTCTTGTTTCAGGCTTTTTTTCTCATTTATTTTCCCTTGGTAATCCTGCAAATAATTGACCACCTAGGGATACTTCCTGTCTCTGGGTGGTCACTGTGTCCATAGAGGAAGCCATGGTTGTCACCCAGGCTGGACTTCACACATGTTCTTAGCCTAAAAACTTAAAACTAATGCAGCCACCACATTTAAAATGACTGGTAACCTGCAATCAGGGGTATAACTACAGACTATGGGGTCCCATAGTGACTCTATTATTTTCTCTGTTTGTGGCACCTGTGACAAATCATGCCAGTAGTCTTCATATAACATTTACATACATCAAGGACAGCTGGAGAGCTGTCAGCATAGTCAGTACACTACTAGAGACTAGTACTGCAGATACAGTATCTCACAAAAGTGAGTACACCCCTCACATTTTTGTAAATATTGTATTATACCTTTTCATGTGACAACACTGAAGAAATGACACTTTGCTACAATATAAAGTAGTGAGTGTACAGCTTGTATAACAGTGTAAATTTGCTGCCCCTCAAAATAACTCAACACACAGCCATTAATGTCTAAACCGCTGGCAACAAAAGTGAGTACACCCCTAAGTGTAAAAGTCTTAAAAAGCCCTCACTGGACCCTACCGACCTGAACAACTTAAGACCCATCTCATTACTCCCATTCACCTCTAAACTTCTAGAACGCTTAGTCTACAACCGTCTTAGCTCCTACCTCAATGAAAATAACCTTCTTGACCCCTTACAGTCTGGCTTTCGCTCGCAGCACTCCACGGAAACTACCTTACTAAAACTCACTAACAATTTACTAACTGCTAAAACCAACAGCCAGTACTCCATACTCCTACTACTTGACCTCTCTGCGGCCTTTGATACTGTTGACCACCCGCTCCTTCTCAATAAACTACATTCCCTTGGCCTCCAAGATTCTGCTCTATCCTGGTTCTCTGGCTATTTATCACAGCGCTCCTTCAGTGTCACCTACAACTCTGTCTCCTCCTCTCCATTGCCCCTTTCTGTGGGGGTCCCACAAGGCTCGGTTCTTGGACCCCTTCTCTTCTCTATCTACACCTCCTCCCTTGGTCACTTAATAACTGCCCACGGCTTGCAATACCACTTATACGCTGATGACACCCAAATCTATCTGTCTACTCCTCACCTCACTCCTTCAGTCTCCTCTTGCATTACTAACTTACTAACTGACATATCAGCATGGATGTCGCACCACTCCCTAAACTAAATCTCTCTAAAACTGAGCTATTAATATTCCCCCCCGCCTGTGCCCCCCTCCATGACTTTTCCATCAAAATCAACAATGCAACCATCAGTCCCTCCCCTCACGCCAGGGTACTAGGTGTAATCCTAGACTCTGACTTGTCATTTCAGCCTCAAATCCAATCGCTGTCAAAAGTTTGTAGAATTCACCTCCGTAACATCTCTAAAATTCACCCCTTTTTAACAAATGAAACCACCAAGCTCCTCATTCACTCCCTTGTTATCTCTCGCCTTGACTATTGCAACTCCCTTCTCATTGGCCTACCTCTCCATAGGCTATCCCCTCTTCAATCTATCATGAATGCTGCTGCCAGACTTATCCACCTTACCAACCGCTCAGTGTCTGCCAACCCTCTACTCCAATCCCTACACTGGCTCCCGATCACCCAGCGTATTAAATTAAAAATTCTAACCACAACATACAAAGCCATTCACAACTCTGCCCCAAGCTACATCACTAATCTTGTCTCCAAATATCACCCAAATCGACCTCTCCGCTCTTCTCAAGACCTCCTGCTTTCAAGCTCTCTCATCTCCTCCTCCCATGCTCGTCTCCAGGATTTCTCCAGAGCCTCTCCCATCCTCTGGAACTTGCTACCTCCATCTATCCGGCTATCCCCTACTCTTGCTACCTTCAGGCAATCCCTGAAAACTCATCTCTTCAGGAAAGCCTATCACGTCTCCAACTAATCTCCTACCACTTCCACCAGCTCATTCCCCACAGTTACAACCTTTTGTACCACCTGCCCCACCCTATTAGATTGTAAGCTCTTCTGAGCAGGGCCCTCTTAATCCTAATGTATTGTATTGTATTGTATTGTATTATCACTGTATTGTCTCCCTTTTATATTGTAAAGCGCTACGTAAACTGTTGGCGCTATATAAATCCTGAATAATAATAATAATAATAATAAGTGAAAATGTCCAAATTGGGCCCAATTAGCCATTTTCCCTCCCCGGTGTCATGTGACTCGTTAGGGTGAATGTGGAGCAGGTGTGTTAAATTTGATGTTATCGCACTCACTCTCTCATACAGGTCACTGGAAGTTCAATATGGCACCTCATGGCAAAGAACTCTCTGAGGATCTGAAAAAAATAATTTTTGCTCTACATAAAGATGGCCTAGGCTATAAGAAGATTGCCAAGACCCTGAAACTGAGCTGAAGCAAGGTGGCCAAGACCATACAGCGGTTTAACAGGACAGGTTCCACTCAGAACAGGCCTCGCCATGGTTGACCAAAGAAGTTGAGCGTACATGCTCAGCGTCATATCCAGAGGTTGTCTTTGGGAAATAGATGTATGAGTGCTGCCAACATTGTTGTAGAGTTTGAAGGGGTGGGGGGTCAGCCTGTCAGTGCTCAGACCATACCCTGCACACTGCATCAAACTGGTCTGCATGGCTGTCATCCCAGAAGGAAGCTTCTTCTAAAGATGATGCACAAGAAAGCCCGCAGTTTGCTGAGGACAAGCAGACTAAGCACATGGATTACTGGAACCATGTCCTGTGGTCTGATGGGACCAAGATAAACTTATTTGGTTCAGGTGGTGTCAAGCGTGTGTGGCGGGAACCAGGTGAGTAGTACAAAGACAAGTGTGTCTTTCCTACAGTCAAGCGTGGTGGTGGGAGTGTCATGTTCTGGGGCTGCATGAGTGCTACAGTTAATTAAGGGAACCATGAATGCCAACATGTACTGTGACATACTGAAGCAGACCATGATCCCCTCCCTTTGGAGACTGGGCTGCAGGGCAGTATTCCAACATGATAATAACGCCAAACACACCTCCAAGATGACTACTACCTTGCTAAAGAAGCTGAGGGTAAAGGTGATGGACTGGTCAAGCATGTCTCTAGACCTAAACCCTATTGAGCATCTGTGGGGCATCCTCAAACCGAAGGTGGAGGAGCGCAAGGTCTCTAACATCCACCAGCTCCGTGATATCGTCATGGAGGTGTGGAAGAGGACTCCAGTGGCAACCTGTGAAGCTCTGGTGAACTCCATGCCCAAGAGGGTTAAGGCAGTGCTGGAAAATAATGGTGGCCACAGAAAATATTGATACTTTGGACCCAATTTGGACACTTTCACTTACGGGTGTACTCACTTTTTTTTGCCAGCGATTTAGACGTCAATGGCTGTGTGTTGAGTTATATTGAGGGGACAGCAAATTTACACTGTTATACAAGTTCAGTGGGGGAGATTGCTGTACTAACTTTGCATCGCAAGCGGAGCTGTCAGTTGTAGTGTGTACCCAGTTTAAATGTTGCCATTATGCCATTATGCAGGAGATAGCGTTTCTGAGCTCCTGCATGTAAGGCAGATTTATATGCTAAGAGCAGTGTCTCTGCACAAAGCTGCAGATGTTCTTACATGTAGTTTATCTTTGGTGTTAAAAAAAAAATATCTTCCCTGTTTTAAAGGAATTTAGCCACGCTCTTCTGCATGTTCCTGAGATGGATTTGGGGACTATGGACTATTTTATTTGTAGTGTGCATAGATCAGTGCAAGTGACCGCAATGAACATGCACTGCTCGTTTAAAGGAAACGAAAGTTAGAGGAAAAGGAAAGGTCCAGGAGATCACAAAGGATGTTACAATGAGGCAGAAAAACACAGTAAAATATATTTAATGAATAACGAATTAGGGCCGTTAGGTAGTGGATGTGTATGGATTATTTTTGGAGAATAAGGACATTGTTTAGTTTCACGTTAACTTTCTCCTCCCCCAAAGACTTATTCAAACAGAATTCAGAGTTTTTGCCAACCCCATAAAAACTCAACCTGCTGCTTTACATTCAGTGTTGTTAGATATGGTGCGTTTATGAGGGCAGTGCCAGCACATTTTACTCAAATTAGCCTTCCGTTCAGAAATGGCTACAACATAATTTAGTAGGAATGGAAGTAAAGTGTGAGGGAAATTTCGCTTAGCTGACATATTATTTCCAACTCCCCAGCAGCCTCATTGGTAATGGTCAATTTATATAAGGAAAGTAGGTATGAAGTAATTTCAGAGTAGGCCCATGCAGGCATGGTACCAGAAAGAAGACTTGCAGCTATAAACACACCCATACAGTATGACTCTTTTTTTTTTTTCTTTACTAATTCGCTGTGGGTGGGGGTAGAAAAATACTGGGACAGGTACACTGCATGTATACCCATCTACTCTACACACAGCGCATTTATGGAACCAGTTCTTCAGTAGAACCCAAGGCCCCACATCATTGGCATTGGTGCCTGAGAAGAGGGGTACCGTGTGACTGATGCTCAGTGATGCTGAATGATAGATGGGCTCAAGCTAACATCAGCATAGCTGCCACAGCTTTGTAACTCTCTTGTTATGGGTGTAGCACCTCCTAGCGTGGCTAAAGTACCAAGGTTAGGATTTTTGTTAGTGTAGGTAAATTCAGGCTTGGCTGGCAAGCCTGTGTGTTTTTCTGGGTCAGGGTTGAGTCTGAGGCTAGATGACTCAGCAGCAGCATCTCTGGTGACTCCTCCCTGCTTGCTGGAAACTTGGAGAAGGTTCCAGAAGCAGTTGGGAGGGGTTTAGGAGGAGCTGTCTAGAGTTTTCTTGAGGGCCCTGACAAATCCCCAACAGATGGGTTAGCAGGCCCTCTCAAATACTCAGGGTCAGCCCAGAGTTTGGGTGGAAGATGGAGATAGAGAGTTAGGCTGTCGGAGGCCTTTGAAAGTAGCCCCCCAGTCTGGGGTGGGGGGGGGTTATCTCAGGCCTGGGCTCGGAAGGGATCTTTTCTCATGTCACACGGAGGGATCCTGACCAGGAGGCAAGAGAGCAAGGAGAGGACAGAGGGAAGACACTGCCAAGCAAAATTCATGGCAGGAAGACAGCCAAGAGGACTGGTGAGTGTTACAGTCAGAGGACCCAGAAACATGTCTGAAGGGACTCGGTGCATGCAGTCTGGGAGGACTGTGGAGAAGTAGCCAGGACGGCTAATGAAAAGGGCAGCTGCAGCTAGGTGGGCTTCAAGTGCCTGAAGAGATGGTTTTCGGGAGCAGTAGCCACAGATAGGACATCTATCACCAAAGACCTCTCTTTTTGCTACACTACTAAAGGGGCCCAAGGTCCCTGCCTGCAAAAGGCATTACCGGTATCTATGGCCCGATTACGCTTGTCAGACCATCGAACAGTCTGTGCTAGCTAGTCCTGGGAAATGTAGTTCTACAAGCAAGTTTGTGCTAGAGATAGAAGAGAAGTGTGTATATACTGGATGTACAGTATTTTACAAAAGTGAGTACACCCCTTACATTTTTGTAAATATTTTATTATATCTTTTCATGTGACAACACTGAAGAAATGACACTTTGCTACAATGTAAAGTAGTGAGTGTACAGCTTGTCTAACAATGTAGATTTGCTGTCCCCTCAAAATAACTCAACACACAGCCATTAATGTCTAAACCGCTGCAAACAAAAGTGAGTGTACCCCTATATGAAAATGTCCAAATTGGGCCCAATTAGCCATTTTCCCTCCCCGGTGTCATGTGACTTGTTAGTGTTACAAGGTCTCAGGTGTGAATAGGGAGCAGGTGTGTTAAATTTGGGTTTAATCACTCTCACTTTGGTCACTGGAAGTTCAACATGGCACCTCATGGCAATGAACTCTCTGAGGATCTGAAAAAAAGAATTGTTGCTCTACAAAAAGATGGCTTAGGCTATAGGAAGATTGCCAAGACCCTAAAACTGAGCTGCAGCATGGTGGCCAAGACCATACAGCAGTTTAACAGGGCAGGTTCCACTCAGAACAGGCCTCGCCATGTTCGACCAAAGAAATTGAGTGCATGTGCTCAGCGTCATATCCAGAGGTTGTCTTTGGGAAATAGAAGTATGAGTGCTGCCAGCATTGTGCAGAGGTTGAAGTGGTGGGGGGTCAGCCGGTCAGTGCTCAGACCATACACCGCACACTGCATCAAATTGGTCTGCATGGCTGTCATCCCAGAAGGAAGCCTCTTCTAAAGATGATGCACAAGAAAGCCCGCAGTTTGCTGAGGACAAGTAGACTAAGCACATGGATTACTGGAACCATGTCCTGTGGTCTGATGGGACCAAGATAAACTTATTTGGTTCAGATGGTGTCAAGTGTGTGTGGCGACAACCAGGTGAGGAGTACAAAGACAAGTGTGTCTTGCCTACAGTCAAGCATGGTGATGGGAGTGTCATAATCTGGCGCTGCATAAATGCTGCCGACACTGGGAAGCTACAGTTCATTGAGGGAACCATGAATGCCAACTTCTTAGGCATGCACACAGGGTGTGCCAGGGCACATCCTAATCACCCCATGTGCATTAGCATTATCCAGGGACAGCACCAGGTGGGTGGTTGAGGGTGCCAGTGACCAGTGTAAATGCCCTCATTATATTAAAGGCTAGGTTCAACAGTAGGAACACGTTACACCTGTATTTAGGGCATAACGTAATATGCTCCCTATCAACTGTCTCCCACCACCAGAGCCTCCTTTCTGTGACAGCAGGTGGCGTTCATGTGTGTTTGAGAGTTGGGGTGCACACCCTAATGCAATAGTCTGTGCACACCTATGGCCAACATGTACTGTGACATACTGAAGCAGAGCATGATCCCCTCCCTTCAGAGACTGGCCCGCAGGCAGTATTCCAACATGATAACGACCCCAAACATACCTCCAAGACAACCACTGCCTTGCTAAAGAAGCTGAGGGTAAAGGTCATGGACTCACCAAGCATGTCTCCAGCCCAAAACCCTATTGAGCATCTGTGGGGCATCCCCAAACGGAAGGTGGAGGAGCGCAAGGTCTCTAAGATCCACCAGCTCTGTGATGCCATCATGGAGGAGTGGAAGAGGACTCCAGTGGCAACCTGTAAAGCTCTGGTGAACTCCATGCCCAAGAGGGTTAAGGCAGTGCTGGAAAATAATGGTGGCCACACAAAATATTGACACTTTGGGCCCAATTACACTGTTATACAAGCTGTACACTCACTACTTTACATTGTAGCAAAGTGTAATTTCTTCAGTGTTGTCATATGAAAAGATATTATAAAATATTTACAAAAATGTAAGGGGTGTGTACTCACTTTTGTGAGATACTGTATATAGTTTGTGTCCCTGAAGATTTATTTGCTGATCAAGTGGGCATCCCATAAGAACCCCTTCCCCATCCAAGTTCAATTCCCCTAAATAAAAAAAACATACCAAAGCTGCAAGGACTGATTCTTATCTCCCGAGTGAGTGGAACACTCATGTGCCTGGCTGTGCAGGGTGGGAGATAATCATATTCACCAGCGGCTTCTGCGCTACATGGGCATGACAGACAGTATGCCTTCTAAATCAGCCTGCTATCCATTGGGTGGGGTAGGAGTTTAAAAAAATGTTTTATTTACATCGAATGTCTGCCTTGCTTGAATGTATTCAGTGAGAAGGCCTGGCTCGCAGTCTCCGCTCTAATTCATCCCAAAGGTGTTTTATCGGGTTGTGGTCAGGACTCTGTGCAGGTGCAGTCAAGTTCCTCCAACCCAAACTTGCTCATCCATGTCTTTAGAGATGGCCATTGTCACTTCATGTACATTATTCCAATATGGCTGGATCAGTGGGCACATCCACCAAATGTGGAGAAAAGTGCCTATTTCCTTTTTACATCTCCAATATTGGTCTGGTACCATTGGAAAAATCTTGTGAAGCAGCTCCTGAGTCTTATACCATCTTGTTTTAATCCTATACCCATTTTCCTGCGTATTCACATTAAGAGAACCTTTGTGAATAAACAAGTGAAGTTAGCGTCCTCTGTGTCCAACACAGATTCCCAGAATGCCTGATCCAAACACATAAAAAAAGAGTACGGTTCCCCAAAGATGGAGGCGTATACCGCTGAGATCACATGACTCCAGGGAGACAAGCTCGAACACAGGGATTCAAATACCGTAGGAGCTTCGTGTATTTTTCTCTTCTCGCCGGATCATCTAGAAAGTGTTTTATTGAATATAGGACCAGAAAGGGAAAGATTTTGTGTTAGACAACACTGCAAGGTCTTGCTGTTATATGAACCTGCCCTCCGCGGAAGAAATGTTTCACTTGCATCTCTGCATATGGCCATTCCTTTGACAGGTAGGTTTTAGCTAACCCTGGGGGAAAGTCTGGATTACCTCTAATGGGGGTAATTGAGCATTCCATGGCCAAAAGCGCGTGTACATTACAGACCCTGTCGAATGCATAAAGAGTTGCCCCAATAAGGGGATGTGTGTGAAGGGTAGGAAGTGCAAGCTTTTTAGAGAACTAGGGAATTAAGCAAAGCTCAGTTCCCGAAATCAGTCATTCAAGATTCACCCAGCCCTTGAAACGGTTATGAATCCTCCAATCTACAACCCTAGTCATATGGACTGCCCAATAATAGCGCTGTAGATCAGGGAGGCCAATTCCACCTTTAGATTTTGGTGGTACTAGTTTCACCCACCCGACGTGTGCCGATTTAGTCCCCCAAAGGAAAGACCTACATATCCTCCTGTATGCCGCAAAAAAGGTGGGCGGTAAGCAGATTGGGATAGTCTGCATTTTGTACAATAGGCGGGGAAGAACCGTCATCTTTAGGATAGAGGTCCGTCCAAACCAAGAGAGGGTGGGCACATCCCACCTTTGTAGATCCCGTTGTATATCTTTCAGTTCTGATAAAAATATTTTAGCATACAATACTTCTAGTTTGCCAGGGAGTTGGATACCCAGATAGGTGTTGGCATCTGCTTTCCATTTGAAAGGAAAATTTGTCTGGCATTGCTGTACTAGGTTGGCCGGTAAAGAGACATTCAGTGCAAATGATTTCGACCAGTTGATTTTTACATTAGAAATACATTTAAATTGTTCTAGAACTGGCATAAGATTGGGTAGGGATGTCAGCGGTGGTGACGCAAAAGCTGCAATCATCTTGTATTCCCTTTGATGGACCTCAATACCCTTTATATTCGAGTTGGCCCGGATGCAATGTAAAAGAGGTTCTAATGTGAGGATATAAAGTAGGGGTGAAAAAGGACACCCCTTTCTGGTGCCATTATGGATGGGGAAGGCGTCCAATAAGTGGCCATTGACTTACTCTAGCTCTTGGATTCACATAAAGGGATCTAATAAAGGTATGCATAAAGCTCCCCAGTCCAAGAGCTTCTAATACCGCATCCATATAATCCCAGGCCACCCGATCGAACGCCTCACTCCGCATCCATTGCCAGGAAAAATCCTTCCAGTTGGGTAGAGGTGAGCCAGTGATGCAAATTCAGGGCTTTAATGGTATTGTCCCTGGCTTCCCTACCAGGGACAAAACCTACCTGGTCCAGGCCTACCCAGGCGTGCACATGGTATGCTAAGCGGGTCGCCAAAATTTTAGAGAAAAGCTTTACGTCCACACTCAGAAGTGAGATCGGCCAATAATTGGCCACATTAGTGGGATCTTTAGCCACCTTAGGGATCACCGAAATGTAAGCTTCTAGTAAGGTTCCGGAGGGGCAAGGGGTAGTAGATAGTGTGTTAAAAGCTTTAAGGAAACATGGAGCCAGAAGGTCCGTATAGCATTCAAAGTATTGCGCCAAGAAGCCATCCAGCCCCAGTCTTTTGCCAGGTTTTGTGGTCTTCAGGACTTCTTCCCATTCCTCAGAGGACAATGGGGCTTCCAAAGCTGTCCATTCGCTTTCAGACAAAGCGCTAGAGTTATATTTGCTAAGAAAGTCCCATAGCAATTCCGAGCGGGTCCCGTCTGCTGCAGGACTATGATTTGTCTCATTAAGATTATAAAGTTTGCTGTAAAGCGAAGGAATTGTTGTGCAATGTCCTAATTTTTGGAGTGGATTTCCCCAGACAGATCAATCACATGATGGACTGTGGGGGCAAGTGTGCGTTTTTGCGTAAAAACCAAGCCAATAGCTTTCCTGGCTTGTTGCTTTTCTCCTAAAACAGTTTTTGTGACCGTATATGACGTATTTCTGCTCTTTTAAAGAGTTTCTCTACCAACAGTGATTGTGTGTCTGCTAATTCTTTTGCTACCTGGATAGCCCGGGAGCATTTATGCTGAGCTTCCTTTTGTTATCTTATCAGAAAGGGTCAATATCAGAGCTTGATGTTCCTTTTTTTTCCTAGCCACTATAGCAAGTAGGTGTCCCCGTATAACACACTTATGCGCCTCCCATTGAGTCATAGGTGACATATCTGGCGTGTCATTATGGTGAAAATAGTCGCTGAGGGCCTGTCCAATGGTCTCCGCATCCTCAGGATCAGCTAGAATGGAAGCATTAAACCTCCACGTCTTAGTGGACCCCTCCCTCTGTGGGAATCGTAAGGGCAACATAATCGAGTGATGGTCAGAAAGCTCCATGATTTCAATGGTAGCGGCAGAAAGGTAGGACAGGTCTGCCTGGTGTATAAAAAGATAGTCCAGCCTTGAGCAGTGATTGATTATACGGTGACGAGAAAAATGTGTAATCCTTCTCCTGAGGGTTAAGAGTGCGCCAGGTGTCATGTAATGTAAGGGAAGCCAGTGGAAGTTTCACCTGACGCGGAGAAGGGAAATGAGGAGGTGCCAGTGGATGTATCTAAAAGCAGGTCTAGAGCCATGTTAATACTATAACATAGAAGGACACCTATAAAGAGTCTGATAAAGCTGCACACCCCGAGACAAGTATTTGCAAAAAAGGTTGAAGGTTCCCCATGGGGTTTTTTAGCAGCAAATATAAATCAAAAAGAGTTTTGTATGAAAAAGTTTTATTAACAAAATACTCTGGACATAATTTATACAATGCAAAAGTTTAAACATGAGCTCCGGTTTACATGATACGAGACACATTGGATCGGATAGCAAATCAAACAATTAGTAATATCATATAAGAATTACAGGGGGTATGCATCCAATGATGCTACCTAGCAATATCACTTATGGTTATACTGTCCGATGTTAGGAAAAGCCCCAATGCATTTCGATCTTTTGGGTTATGGTCTTCCTTAGGGAAAGAGAGAGAGCAGAAGATTCCCCCACTAACCACTAATCCAGAATCACAAGTGGGGTAATCTTCTGTTCTCTCTTATGTTTTTATAAAGAAGTCTCCAGATAAACGAGCCCATTTGGTGGAAAGGGTAAATATAATGTGACCACTTTAGAACAATATATGTATAAGAAATATCAAATAACACTAAAACTTTGGTTTCTTCTGATGTGCTTATAGAAATATAAGAAGCCCCTGAGGAAGACCATGACCCAAAAGGTCGAAATGCATTGGGGCTTTCCCTAACATCGGACAGTAAAACCATAAGTGATATTGCTAGGTAGCATCATTGGATGCATACCCCCTGTAATTCTTATATGATATTACCAATTGTTTGATTTGCAATCCAATGTGTCTCGTATCATGTACACCGGAGCTCATGTTTTAAACGTTTGCATTGTATAAATGTCCAGAGTATTTTTTTAATAAAACTTTTTCATACAAAACTCTTTTTGATTTATATTTGCTGCTAAAAAACCCCATGGGGAACCTTCAACCATTTTTGCAAATAGAGCCATGTTAATGTCCCCTCCCAGGATTAAAAGGCCCATCTGAAATGAAGCAAGTTTCAAAAGAGTTTCTTTCAGAAAGGTCACCCGTTTGTTTTGGGACAATATACATTTGCCAGAGTTACTGGTCTGTCTTTCCATGTGCCTTTTAAGAAGAGAAATCTACTCTCGGGGTCTAGCATTTGATCAGTAAGGTAAAACATAAACGACTTAGCAAGCAAGATGGAAACCCCCTTGGTTTTGGAGTCAGCACAGGTCGCATGGTAGACCTCAGGAAAGCGCCTATTAGCTAAGCAGGGAATGGAGCCTGCCTTAAAGTGGGTCTCTTGCAGGAAGATAATTTGGGCTCTATGTCGGCGAGCTTCAGCCAAAACACTGCTGCACTTTTCCGGGACATTGAGGCCTTTAGCATTTAAGGAATACACTTTGAGGGATAGAGGAGCTTAAGAATGCATCGCAGAAGACATGGTTGAACATTGTTAGTGCGCATGGATGGTACCCGTAAGTCGTAGATGGAGAGGGTTCACAGGAGGAGGAGAAGGAGGGGTAGAGAAAGTAATTAGAGAGATTAAAGAGAGAGGGTTAGAAGATATCTCTAGCCTATGTGTGCACAGCAGGTGCTTCGGTAATGAACGGAAAACCCTACCCGTATGTGGTGAACACCCCTAATACGGGAAGAGAGTGATATATACCAGAGATGGGTGCAGTCCTGCTGGCCCACGTAATTGGGAACACTAAGGGTTATGGGGATATGGTAAAAACTATTCTGGATAATTTCAAAGGGGAACCTGCCTCCTTGAGGTGGGGAAGAAGTCTAACACCAAGGTAGATATGTATGCAGCCACCACCCAGAGACTTCTGAGCTTAAGCACACACATCATGGGACAAACCTCAGCCATAAGTACTGGAGAATTCCAGATAGAGCCCACCCAGAATAGGTGACCACCGGCGCCATCTGGAAGCCCCACCCCCGCACAACCAGGATCTCAGAGAAGGCAAAAGTGGCATGTGTCAGATTATCCACGGGGCCGGTGTAACCACTATTGTTGGTACTGTGCTGCACATCCGGGCCACTGCTCCCAGGACCCCACCCAATAGGGACATTATGTAGTGTAGACATATTTAAAAAAAGTAAGTGTTAGTTGCTTAGTTTGGTTGAGGACACAAGCAATTGTGAGTTAGCAATCCCGGAATTCCAGGAATGTAACTTTTTTAAGACCGTTAAATTGATGGGTTTAGTTATGCTTTATGATTTACTCCTGCTCTGGGGCTTTGGGCTTCAGCAAAATGCCAGCCTCCAGCAAGAAGAAACAGGAGCAATGCTGGAGGCAATATACAGCACACACTAATTTTGGTAGCATAACTATTAATGTGGAATGTATGTTCCTTGCTAAAGAACATAATTTTTTATCAAGTTGTTATGGGTAAAGTTCCACTTTAAAGTGAAACTAAAGTCATCATTATTTTTTCCACTTTTAATTTAGAGAGTGTGGGTTTTTGGGATGTATTTGGGGTACTTTCGGTCATTTAGGCACAGGTGACATTAGCATGGCTCCCTGTAGAGCTTGTCACACAAAGCCCCACTTGAATGCACTTCAGCCCAGAAGTGTCAAAGGTGAGGCAGATTTTTTTTTTCTTTGGTGGAAAACGGTCTCTTGTTCCTTGTTTTTTTAAAGCCACTTGTGTTTGGAAAGCAGGGAGATGTCAAACAAAGCAGCTGTTTTGTTTTCCATACAAGGTCCACTTTAAAGGTTCCAACCTAAAGCTAATATTTCAGCTTTTAATAGATGTGAGAGAGTTAAACCATCTGCAGGTTTCTGCTGTAGCTCGGCTGTAAATTTTGGGAAATGGAAACTCAAAATTTTGCCTCTCTCTAATTATCCATCCAGGGCACAAAACAGTATTTTCATAGGGCATAGAATGGAGGAGGAAGAAGGCATTAGATTAGGAAAATGGGCAAGTAAACAGCAAAAGCAAATGTAAAAATGGAATACTTATATCAGTGGCAAGATCCAATTGAACCAATAATACGGTATGAACAGATTATCCAAGATGTCATAATTTAAATGTGATTTTTAAAAGCAACTGGGTGTTTTCAACAACAAATTGACAGAAAAACTCTGTCAACGAAAGAAAAGAAAAAAAACAACCCTCTCTAAGTCAATTGTATACAAGTAATCTGATTTAATTGCAGATCCTTATCTCTACCTATTCTGGACCTAATGAGACCTAAGCAGGAAGTGACATTTGTTGGGTGCACTTTACACAAATAACACACTGAAAGATCTCAGTGTTGTCACAGTTGCAAGAAACGATACATACTAGCACATTATGACATTATCCTGCAGGGGCCTATTTTTTTCTTTTTTGTGCTGTTTACTACAGCTTTAATTACTGATGTTTAGGTATGGCAATTTTTACATTGTTACTTTGGACTAGCTTGGATCAATGTTAGTTTGCAGGTGTCATACCTGTCGGAACCCCCTTGAAGGTGGAAATTACTGTAGTGGGCACCACTGCTACTGAGATGTACACTAGCTTCTGGGCCTGTACCAAGTGGCTGCCCTGCTGCATTGTGAACACAAAAGGATACTTGCTGGGCACTGGCACCATTGAGGAAACACTTTGAATTTTCTCAATAAGTGCAAGGCATTCTCTGATTGGACAGGGCGGAGAGGCGGGGCAGTGAAGTCCAATCAGTAAACATTTTGCATTCATTGAGGAAATGCAAAGTGTTCTCTAAATGGCACCCGTGCCGAGTGGGTGACCTCGTGTTCATAAAGCAGCCGGGAAGACACTCGGCATAGGTCCCGGAAGCTAGCAGTGACCACTGTAGTATAGGTGCCTATTATCTGATTTCCAGGTTCCGCAGGGATGGCAAATACATTTTTACATTGGTCAAAGCTGGACCAATATAACGATGTAAAAATTGACGTACCTAAGCGCCATTTTTAATACAGAGCTTTTTTGTGTGTCCTTTAGGGAATGAAAAGTCACCAGGTCTAGTACAAAGATATATTTACCTCCAACCCTCCATACTTTATTATTATTATTATACAGGATTTATATAGCGCCAACAGTTTACGCAGCACTTTGCAATATAAAAGGGAGACAGTACAGTTACAATACAATAAAATACAAGAGGGTTAAAGAGGGCCCAGTTCATGAGAGCTTACAATCTAAGAGGGTGGGGTAAGTGGTACAAAAGGTTATAACTGTGAGGAATGAGCTGATGGAAGTGATAAAGAATTAGTTGGAGGCGTGATAGGCTTCTCTGAAGAGATGAGTTTTCATGGATTGCCTAAAGGCAGCCAGATAAGGAGATAGCCGGACAGACTCAGGTAGAGAGTTCGAGGATGAGAGAGGTTCTGGGGAAGTCCTGGAGAGCATGGGGGAAGGAGACAAGTGAGCTTTAGAGCTGGAGGTCTTGAGAGGAGGGGAGAGGACGATTTGGGTTAAATTTGGAGACAAGATTGGTGATGTGGCTCGGGGCACAGTTGTGACTTGCTTTGTATGTTGTTGTTAGTATTTTGAATTGAATTGACTTGGCAATCAGAAGCCAGTGTAGTGATTGGCGGAGAGGGGTGGCATACATCAATAAAAGTCAACAAATTCTCTATGGGTCCTTGTTGGAGGTTATCAAACACAGGAATATAAGTTAAAAGAGTTATCAACTCTTTTAAAACATATAATAATGGAATTAATTAAAAACAGAAAAATGCACCAGAATCTAATTTTAGGTCATTTGCAGCAGGTTTACCAACCATCTGGTTTGCTTTGTTACGCAGACTATTTTGCACCTATGGACTAGTAAATTCACTGTTCTTGTGTCAATGCCATGCCTGTCCATCTGCCTCCTCATCCTGAGGTGCTACATCCTGTCAGTAACATCAAACTCCTGAGGAAATCAACTATGTTCTAGAAAATGCGTTGAGATTTATGATGTACTCCATCTACTCTTCTAGTTGGCACATTAATTGATGGATTGTTCATATGGAGCATTTTTCAATCATGTATTGAGGTGTTTCTGGTGCATTTTTCTGTTTTTAATTCATTCCATTTTTATATGTTTTAATAAAGTTGATAAATTTTGTTATCCTATGTTTTTGTGTTTGATTACCTCAAAAAAAAAACCCATGGAGAAATTTGTTTAGACTTTTTTGCCTTTTAGACAACTCTTCTCTGTCTGTGATTCACCTCTATTGTTTGTGTAGTAACCATGTTTTTTATGTAGCACCCTCTAGTGTGTGCTAGGTGTTAGTATAGGTTTGTTAGTGCAGGTCTGTTAGAGTAGGACATTTTATTTTGGCTCAGGGCCAAGCCTGAGCTGTGAACCTGGGTCAGGATTCAGTGAGTCAGGGTTTTATCACTCATCCTGACAGCTCCTCTGGTGCCTCCCCCTGTTTCTAGAAGGTTGTAGAAACTTCTAGAGCTAGTGGGCAGGAAGTGAGGAAGAGCTGCCTGAAATATTTATGAGGGCCTCAGTCAATCCCCAGTAAGAGCCCTTGCACACTGGGGCGGGGGGCGGCGTCGGCAGTAAAACGCTGCTATTATTAGCGGCGTTTTACCGTCGGTATGCGGCCGCTAGCGGGGCGGTTTTACCCCCCGCTAGCGGCCGAGAAGGGGTTAAATACCACCGCAAAGCGCCTCTGCAGAGGTGCATTGCCGGCGGTATAGCTGCGCCATCCCATTGATTTCAATGGGCAGGAGCGGTAAAGGAGCGGTATACACACCGCTCCTTCACCGCTCCGAAGATGCTGCTGGCAGGACTTTTTATACCGTCCTGCCAGCGCATCGCTCCAGTGTGCAAGCCCTCGGGGCTTTCACACTGGAATGAAAGAAGCGGCACTTTCGGGGCGGTTTGCAGGCGCTATTATTAGTGCAATAGCGCCTGCAAACCGCCCCAGTGTGCAAGGGCTCTTAGAGGGCTGGCAGGGGGCAGGCCACCTCATAAATAGGCATAAGTCATGCTAGCAGGGGCAGTCGGGTGGAAGATGGAGATGGAGTGCTGAGGAGGCCGACAGTGGTCCTTGAGGGGTGCCCCCTAGTCTGGGGGGGTGACCATGGGCCGGGGCTTGGGTACTGGAAGGATCCTACCAAAATACATAGAGGAAGCCTTTACTGGAGGCACGGGAGCAAGGAGAGAGGACAGCGGGTGCAGGTCAGCCTGTCTGGGAGATCTCCTGAGAGTCAGCTGGGTAGGCTGGCGAGTGTCAGTCTGGTGGACTGTGGGGAGAAGTAAGCCTGGAGGGCTAGTGAAAGCCAGGGCAGCTGCAGCCACGTCGGTTGGAAGTAGGGATGGGCCGAACGGACCCCTGTTCGGTTCGCACCAGAACTTCCGAACACCACGAAAGTTCGGACCCTAGTAACGAACCCCACTAAAGTCAATAGGACCCGAACGTCCTGCCTAAACTTTCCATCTGTGGATACAGATTCTCATATGAGAAACGAGGATGCAATGGAATTATCTCACTTACAGGTTACACAGGGAATATCGGTCAGCATACCATACAGCGAGAGGTAATGTACAAAATCATTATCATACAAGCATATGTCTCCTGATAGACTTTAGTGCTTTATATGAACCGTATGACTTATACACTGGTCCAATTCAGAGACAGCCATATGTGAGTGATATGAGGCCAGTGATGACATTGTGCACATGATAGCTACCTTTAATGCTACTTTGTATTTGTATTATCAACAATACCTCAACTGAGAATATATAATTAAATAGCTATCAGGAAACCTTTTACCAGTGACCGCTCGGCACCTGAATTCGGCCTTGCTTGGATGTTTTTTCCAGGAACCTTGACTTTACAATAGAAGTTATGATTCCTATATATGTTCTTGACCTAATACGTTCTTTTTATTTAGAACAACTAAGGATGAATTAATTGCTTATTATTCAGCTTGGAAATCATCTGGGACACTGGAAAATTTGTCAGCTATGCACATCAGTATCCGCTACCCTTCCACATCCCTGGGGGCCACACATGCACTGAGTCCCTTCATATTTAGTTATTTTTTGAGTTAACTCTCATATGGGCAGTTTGCCTGCAGGGTCTCACTGCATGTGTGGTGACATAGGCACCCGGACCATTTTTGTTATTTGTTTGTTTTTGTCTGAGTGTTTTGTTGTTTTGTGCACCATACATTCTTATGGAGTGTAGGGGCTTAACTATCTGATTCCCAGCAAGACCAGCTTTCCATAGCTTCTATTTGCTGAGTTACTCTTTTTATCTTTGTAGTTTTGATATTTAATAAAATACAAGGAAATTTTATTCCGTCTTGATCCTTAAGTGCCCGCTACAGCCATAGTAGTCGTCTTTTTTTTCTTTGGGAGGTCTCGTCTTTTGTGACCCTTCCTGGAAAGTATTTTGTTCATGCTGCTTTTTTGGTTACGGCTGTAGCCTCTGCAACAAGGGGAGTGGTATTGGATCGGCAATCATCACTACACAGGTGGCCATATGGTGAGAGTTTGGTATTTTTCTCTTGTTTTGTATCCAAAGGAACATCTGCCTCTCCTTGTTGTCCTCCCAGACATTATTGGGAGGGAGGGGGCGGTGCTTATAATCAAATGTAAAAAAGAAGTTCAAATCTGTAAGTAGATGGTCTTTAATCAATGTAAAGATGTGTTTGGTACACTTTAATTTGAGTATACACACTACACAGACACACTCCACAGATACACTATAATATACTGCAGTATAATGCGCCAAATGTACAGTGACGCACAGAACTATATGGCGTTAAACTGGCAGTGACGCACAGAACTATATGGCGTTAAACTGGCAGTAACACACACAAAACTATATGGCGTTAAACTGGAAGTAACGCACACAAAACTATATGGCGTTAAACTGGCAGTAACACACACAGAAGTAAATGGTCATTAAACTGGCAGTAACACAATCAAATAGACTGTGTTCAACCGTCACTACACTGACGCTATCTGAACTGTCCCTACTCTAGATATACACTAATGTAAAGGTTACTGACACGGTCTCACTACACTACACTGAAACTATCTGAGCTGTCGCTACTCTACACTAAATTATGTATGAATGACACGGTCTCACTACACTACAGTGAAACTATCTGAGCTGTCCCTACTCTAGCTGCACACTATGCAAAGCTGAATGATGGTCCTCCTCACTACACTCACACTATCCCTAGACTGACACTAAACTAATATTCTACATTGACAATTGAAGCAAAATAGCACAGTATAGCACACTAACTAATAGCACTGAACAGAGCCCTGTTCTATCTCTCTCCACACCGATATCACACTGAAAATGGCTGCCATTGAAAGAATACTTTTGTACTGTGGGGCGGAAATGAGTCATGATTGGCTGAAGCTTTCACTGCTTCAGCCAATAAGGGCTTGCAATGCACTGTTCAGCGCCGCAATGCATTGTGGTCGGTTCGGGGGGGGGGGGGGCGAACAAGCGGTCGAGCGACCTGTTTGTTTGGCTGTTCGTCAAACGTCCAAACAGCGAAAGTTCGGCCTGAATTTATGCTCGGGCTGAACCGTTTGGCCATCCCGAGTTGGAAGTGCCTGAAGAGGTGGTGCTGGGATCAGTAGCCAAAGGAGTGATGCAAGCTGGACACTAAAATTTCTGCTACATAATAAGGGGCCTCGAGTTCCTGCCTGTAATGGGTAATTTCTTTAATCTGACTGTCAGATATTCACAGTGTTCCAGCTGGGTTCTGCAAGCAAGTGATTGCTGGAGGAAGAAGGGGAGCTGAAGTCACGGACTGTTCATTGTCTCAAGGGTGCCTGTAAAAATGTGGTGTGCCTGGCTATTCAGGGTGGTGGATCCCAGTTTAACTGCGGCTCCTTAGGGGGTGTGCTACATTTATATCAATCATTTAAATTCCAACTGCAAGCTTTATTGACACCATTGTAGAGATTAGAAAAGTCTTTCAACACCTTGACAGAAAATGAAAAAGAAACCTCCACAGAGGGGACCAAGAAGAACCTGACAGATGTTCTAACCTTGTCCTGCTTTATCTGAAACAAAATAAAAAGGTGCGGGCTGTAGATGGGCTTTAAAAACGGCAGAGCTTTCCTTTAAAAAGTAGCTTCTTTGTCTGTTCATAGATCTCTCCTCTTCTATATATATGTGCTCAAATAGACTGGTTTGACATTGTCAACTAACAATGAAGAAGTGCACTTCTTTACTTAAAGCAGCTGAAAGTACACAATAGAAATGGATTGTGTTAGTGTGTGTCACACCAAGTCAACAGTATGCCATCACAATGAATGGTCAACTGTAAAAGTCCATTGATGGGCAGCCTTGAACATGGCTCAGGGAGGATTTTTTATGTTCAACAAGGTCATGAAATATTCATTATGCTGGTAGTGTTGTAAAAGAGAATTCTTGGAGAAGCTTCTTGAACATCTAGAACATCTAGATAGACAGCACCACCTGAATGTCTTTTTTAAAATGAATTTCATCTCACAATATATCAGCCTTTATCTGGTGGAAGAAAAGTCATTTAAAAAGGAACGCATAGAGGCAATGTGATTCCTTCTGTACTTATGTTAACAATGGGAGTTAATGTCTACCTTTAGAGGTACTAGTAAAAATGAAAAAAAAAACAGGAAAAAAGTAAAAAAAATAAAAAATGAATCAAATACACAAAAAGAAAAAAAAGACACAAATACCAGGAACACTAAATTAAATAACCTAAACTAGCTTAGATACACCAAAAAAAACACACCTTCCAAAACAGATAGAAACACATAACACATAAAAACAAGTACTGGACTGTTCCTCGCCTCTGGGATACTGTGAAGATTTGGTGTGCCTGGCTGTGCAGGGTGGGGGATTCCTATTCACCAGCGGCTCCTACGTGGGGTGCACTACACTTTAGTTATACTCTATAACTTCTATTGAAAACAGACACTGAGAGGTCTGTGCACGTACCAAGTACATTATTAGTATTTTATGACCCACTGGCAAGCACGGATACCTGAGGGCAGTCATTTGATTTTCCTACCCCTCCAACCTCCTCGCATCTATGGGCACCTGAACCTGAAGTGCTAGAGGGACTTGCTTTATCAGGTATGTACAGTACGTGGGCATTTTTAAACACAACACATTTAAAGTCTCTTACTGTAATTAATGCAAACTGCTAGTCAAAAATGTATTCTAACAACAGTAAAATTATATGGTATCAGCTGCCTATATGTTTTTGGATTCACTGATTATTTTGATATTACGTTTTCACAGATGTGTCTGCTGCATATGCATTTTTTCATTACATTATGATTACAGGTGCTTATATAGCGCGATCAATTTACACAGCGCTTTACATATATACTGTATACATTCACATCAGTCTCTGCCCTCAAGGAGCTTCCAATCTAAGGTCCTCAACTCACATTCATATATAAGAATACTAGGGCCAATTTAGAATAGGAGCCAGTTAACCTACCAGCAGGTCTTTGGTAGGCATGTCTTAACCACTTAAGGACTGGAAGGATTTACCCCCTTAATGACCGGGCCTTTTTTGCGATACGGCACTGCGTCGCTTTAACTGACAATTGCACGGTCATGCGACGTTGTACCCAAACAAAATTGACATCCTTTTTTTTCCCCACAAATAGAGCTTTCTTTTGGTGGTATTTGATCACCTCTGCGGTTTTTATTTTTTGCGCTATAAACAAAAAAAGTGTCAATTTTGAAAAAAAACCACAACATTGAGCCAATGGTGCAGCTGCTGTGTCTCGGCCAATCAGGAGGAGAGTCACAGATGACTAAGACATTCGTGGACATCGCTGGAGAGAGCTGGGGCTCAGGTAAGTAATTAGGGGGTGCTGGGGAGGCTGCTACACACAGGTTTTTTTTTTATCTTAATGCATTAAGATAAAAAAAAAAACTGCCTTTAAAACTCCTTTAAGCCTAGTGCATACGTATAATTTTTTTTTTCATTCAACCCAAAAGGGTATGAACGAAAAAAAAAGCCATTGGCTGAGTGTGCTAACCGAGAGCCGGTCAGCAGACTTTTTTCGGTCATGTCCCCTTCTGTCCAACTGGCTGCAGTACACATGGCACCAAATTAGGTCTGTGTACGGGCTTTATATGCCTGGTTTAGATTGCTCAAATTTTTGATAGGTTTTCTTTAATATTCAATTAAATTCTCACACTTTTTTTTATCTCTTTACAGCCCTGTACCCTCATTAGTGACTGCTTCCTGCCCCCTCCCTCCAGTGCCCTGTGTCCTCACACAGACTTGTATTGCAGAGAAAGGGAGGGGTTGTGTCTGACCAGCTCTGTTTGAGTGCTGATTACCGAGTACATTGGGCTAACTCTGGTGCCATTTTGACACCCTGCACCAACGCTGTAACAGTGCAGTGGAGATATTACAAAAGTTGCAAGTACAATGTCTGTTTGACTGCATATCTGAGAAAAACTGATCTGATAATGCTATCCATGGAATACCTAAGACTGCTAAAGGCAGTTTTGGAATACCACTGGACAAAGCAAAATTGGTTGAATATACAGTATATTCTTCAGCCAAACCTTGTATTACTTCTGTCGCTGAGAGTAAGGTATGTTCCAGCAACAGTGTTGGCATAAAATGCATCCTCTTGAGGTTTTACCCACTGGGATCTACAGTATTTAAAATGCTAGATTTGCATATTTTTAAATTAAAGCGGAGTTCCAGGCTTTTTTTGTTTCTTAAAAGTCAGCAGCTACAAAAAGTTTAGCTGCTGACTTTTAATAAACAGACACTCACATGTTCCAGTGGACAGGCAGTCTTCTGGGACCTGTCACGTGTCCCAGAAAATTGCCGAGAGGGAGGGGCCGCCTAGGGGGAAGAGGAGGAGTCGACTAGGCAGCCCGTAGCCAGAAGCGGGACAGGAAGTCCCACTCAAAACTAAGCACCCCCCCAAAAAAAATTACATGCCACATGTGGCATGTAAGGGAGTGAGGAGTGCTTAGTGGAAGTTCCACTTTTGGGTGGGACTCCGCTTTAAGCCCGGATTTAAATTGACCCTAGTAATCTAGCTCTTAACTAGAACAGGCATTTCCACAGTTCAATTAATAAGTTGGTACTTTGGCTTGCCTTCTTCTACTTGTCACAATGTCCATTGCACACAATTGGAACCAATAAGACCCCAGGTTCCTAGTTAAAGTCTGTATTTGCATTGCAAGCTTTCAAGATTCAGCTTTGTTCTGGGGTCCAGTACTCTTGAGGCACTAAAAAAGCCTATTCAAAAATGTAATTTTTGCTACAGGTATACTTTACAATATAATACGAGGTATGTTCAAACAGAACAGGTCAACTTGAATGGTTTAGCAGGCTGTTATAATTTTTGCCTATTTTGTAAAAGGTTAATAAATCCACTAACTTGGTTTGTGTTCAGGACTTTATATTACCATTATTCGCATTGAGTTGTTAAAGAACAGTTTTCTTAGCTATCCCTAGAAAAGAACTGTGGGCTAAAATACTTTCCTTTACTGGCTGAGTGGATTAAAATTGCAAGGTTTCAAAGATTCATCTCTCCTGTCCAGGCGAGGTATTAGACAAGAGCAGATTGGAAGCTTGCAATATGAATCTATTCAGCCAGTACATGAAGTCTATTGATAACCAACATGGTACTACACTCTGTTCAAACTGATATAACACTTTATAAAAGGCCATATGATAGCTGCTAATAGTTTAAAATGATTTCCAAGGACATTTTGCTTGTTAGCTGGTATGTGGCGGAACATCATGCACAATGCTCTAACAGATGATCATGAGTCTATTTTGGGGTCTTGCATAAATCCAATTAATGTTAACAAGTAGATAAAGCTTTTCAACATTAAAAAAACAAAGAAATTTGATGACATTGGGTTAGTTTTGCAAATCAGGGACATTTCCAGAGATCAATATTGAAAAACATGAGCTGTCTCTCGACGTTCGGGACAATCCACCAGTTTTGCTATGGTTGTATTATGAATGTGCTCTTTTCACAAGGCCCACTTTGGGAAAAGAGGACATTCTTGGCTCTGACAAGTTAAAAGAATGGTTTTATACTCACTTCTCCTCTACTAGCTGCCTCTGATACTCCTCATACTCCTCACGGGTCATTCCTGCCGCTGCTGCCGGGTCAGAAGCATCAGCCCCTTCTTTCTTTTCTTCACCAGCGTCCCCCAGCCCAAAACTTTTCAGTTGATTGCTAACCATTCCCTTCAGCAGGAAGGCCATGTTGCCTTCTATTCAAACATACAAATAGCAGAGCGAAGCGAAGTGGGGAGCAGGACCCAGGCTGGGAAGTCAAGCAGGAGAAAAAGTCTGCAGCAGTTTGAGCCTGTCAAGGACACACTGTTACTAGGAACTATATGCCAAAAATGGTTTGTCAGCCATAATCTGGATTAGCGGGTGAACTGTTTCGTCCACGGAGGCAGATGGTTCAGATTACTTCAAAAATCATTAGATGCAGCTGCCTACTTTCCATAATAATACCTTAAGCTAATTTCCTATCAGTCTGCACATGATGTAACGAGAGTTTATTTATATGATACAAATTTCAGGTCCAGGATAGGGATTGTAGGTAACAAATGAGTAAAAGCTGTGAGAGATGTATTAAGTTTAAGGCTTCCATTGCTGACCTTTGTTTCTAATAAGGGGAAATGGCTAGCTGTAATGTGAATCAAATTGCTTCAATCCCACTCATCACTGACCCATAACCTGTGTAGCCAAGTGCTTAGTTGGTCAGAGGGAGCAACTATAAAAACACTGTGCTGCAGCTGCTTTGTGTGCCTATACAAGACTCTTATGCTGGCTTTCTATGCTGTTCAGCATCCATCCAGCAAAGGGAGCTGGTGTGCATCAGGGACTTGAGACATTGATGCAGGTGGTTGATCAACTATGGGAAATATAGTCTGGGAAGAGGATCTTTCATAGGAGTAAATGGAGTTATGGAATACAACTCCCAGATAAAGACTCTTAACAGGAGTGGAAATGAGCAGTTTTTCCAAGGCTGTAGAGGACAGAACTTCCTCTTGCTGGAGGGGACCTGCAGAGTGTACATCTCTGTTGCTGTGTGTACTTGTCTGTAGCCTGAGGACCAGAACACTGAGAACTGGAGTCACCCTGAATGCAGAGCCAGAAATTGCTGACAGCCAAGTGTCCAGAGTTCCATGTGCCTGGGACTGATGAGCGGCCACCTGCGGTGTTTGATTTTACTGCTGCTCGCAGACTGAAGGGATTGACCATTATGTGAACCACCTTAAAGACTGGGCCCCACTGATTAGACAGCTGAACAAGATGTTTTACCATATAGTGCTTAAGAAAAGAATAGAGCATGCAGGTGTTGATCAAGTCAGAATGAAGCAGATCCAAGAGGTACTCTGTGTTCCGACTTGTACCGAGAAAGGAGGCATCACTGAGGTATCCCAAACTTTTTAAGGTAGTGAGAAAAGAGGAAATTCTTTTTGAGGCCAAGAGAGTCATGGACAGCTCAAGCATGGGGTTGTCAGTTGTAGTTGGGTCGGTGAATGTAGTAGAAGTCAATTAGGAAATAGCATCCCTGAAGTCACAGATGTCACACGTGATGAAAATGAGGATTCTGGCAGCCAAAAACACCTCTGTATCTAGCAAGGGTGCCCAGCTCCAAATTCAATTTCTGGAAGACAAGCCATTCCACGAGAGGGCTCAATGGGTTCCATTGACTGACTTGAAAGATCTTCATGAACAGCTGGCAGAGTCTAAGAGAACAAGCATCTTTCAAGAATCACACAGCCCTCTGCCTATAATGGTGGTGTGAAACAAGAATGGTTCCCCGAGAATGTGCATTGACTACTGCATACTGAATTGGAGAACTATCCCTGACCAGTACATCACCCCAGTGATAGAAGATGTCCTACTATGCCTGTCGGGGCAGAGTGGTTCAGTGTGCTGGACCTAAAGAGTGGGTACTACCAGATCCCCCTACATCCAGAAGACAAATAGAAGAAAGGACTTTATCTGACCTCAAGAAGCTAGAAGTGGTCATTTCATGGCCAAGACCAAGACCAAAACAATGTGACTGAACTGAGGTAATTTATGAGATTTTGCTCATATAGATTTATAGAAGGATTCTATGATTCTAGGATTCTAAGATACTAAGATCGTTCGGCTTCTTAATGAGTTGCTGAAGAGTGAAGATGAGAAAGATGATACAGAATCATTGGAGCCAGCCAGGCAAACTAGAGGGCCCAAGTAAACCTTGAGAATCAATCCAAGACCAGTGGACCTGTCAGTGTGAGCAGTCCTTACATCAGTTGAAGTGGGTATTAACCAATGACCCTGTCTTGGCTTGTGCTGATCCAACCAAACGTAATGAACTGCATGTCACTGTCAGCCATGATGGGCTGGGTAGGGTGTTGTATCAAGAGCATTACAGACACCTATGACCTGTTGCCTATGTTAGCCGAAGCCTCTCCCCTGTTGAGAACTATCCCACCCACAAGCTGGAGTTCCTTGCCTTGAAGTGGGCTGTAGTGGATAAGTTGAAAGACTACCTGTATGGTGCAGACTTTGTGGTTACGACCAATAATAATATGTTCATGTATATCCTCACTACAGCAGGTGGTTGGCTGCTCTATCTGGGTTCCGTTTGAAGTATTGCCCAGGGATCAGAAACAAAGATATCGGTGCCCTGTCAAGAAGACCTTATGATCCTAAAACTCCCTCAGAAGAGTGGACCCAACTAACATCAGAAGAGATCCAATCTTTGTGCTGAGAAGTGGAACATCCAGTCAAGAGAGCAATAGGGGCTGAAGCTATTGAGGTTTCTGCTGCAGGTGTTCTCAAGCTGTACTGTGACCTCACTCACGTGAGAGATGAAGGCCTACATAAGCTTTCTAAGAAAGTCTTGATAAGAGACCAGATGGAAGATCCTCTCTGCAGTCTGATTCTAAAAGCACTGAAAAGTGGACGCCCAGATCTGCTGCTGGTGAACATTCCAAGGGAAGCACACCTGGTCCATAAAGAATGGGACCAATCACAGCGACATGACGGGGTTGGTCTACCAGAGGGGCCCCTCTGATGATTTCACAGACAAGTGGCAAGTGTTTCTGCCAGACAAGCACTGAGAAACAGTGTTGCATGAAGACCATGGTCATTTTGGGCCCGAAAGAACTTTGAAATGAGCAAGACTGATTCTACTGGCTTTGATTGCGGGCTGAAGTTGAAAGCTATTGCCACTCCTGCATACGTTGCATACAAAGAAAGACTTTGCCCATCAGAGCTGCCCAAATAGGCCACCTCTAAAACCAAGGGCCTATGGAGTTCATGTGCATTGACTTCTTATGCTTAGAACCTGTTATACAAAATGGCTCCTCTTAGGGTAAGGGCTACACTTGTATGCAGATTAAGAGTTCTAACTTGGATGATTGGACTGTTGGGAGAAACTAGGAAAACTCATCTGTGAATAAAGTTGTCCGTGGCACAGGACAAATTCTGTTTTGATCGGCAAGGCCACAGGTTTAAAGATTAGAACAACATTGTATTCAAGCATCAAATAAACTAACAAGTGCATTTAATAATAACACTGTTCAAGTTTCAAGTAGAATATAAGCACCCAATTATTGTAACATAATTTCAGTGTTGGCAAGATATTCACCACCAATAAAGCCTTGGCAAACTCAAAACAGGAAGGGCAGGTGGAGATTCTCCTGGTGGCTGGACAGTTTCAGGGTCAGCGATTCCACCCCTCACACAATCCTACATAACGCTTTCCACACCACCAAGACCACAAAGCCAATGATAATCTTGTATGTAGCATAATTAATCAAACTCAAAGGGGGTAGGGGAGAGGAGATCTTGTATCTACTCCTACCAGTGAGCCATGCATCCAGCAGTCAAGGCTCACTTTCCTTTAGATCAGGGGTCTCAAACTGGCGGCCCGATTAAAGAGCTGCATTCTTATCTGCATTTTTGGTAGTTAATTAGCAAAGGAAGCCTCAATGTTTTCTCTTTCTAGGGTGACAGCAGAGCTGATAAGTTCTTGGGTAAATCTCTTGAAAGCCAGTCCATAAAATAAACTCCTGAATAAATATGTATAGGACAAACTATGTTGAGCATTTCCAAGTTTTTATGTAACATTTTACTAAATGGTTTTACACAATCCTATTTTAATAAATTTTGATATATACAGCGTTGGATAAAAGAAGGTAACAGACAAGGACCCATTGACAGGTGAAGGATGGGCTGATGCTGCACAACTGCAGAAGGTAGTGCAAGACTGGGTTTCTGTAGAGAGCGACAGCAAGAGCGATGAGTGATGGTATGCAATGGCAAGAAGGGAGTTGCGTCTTAAAGTGGAATTCCACCCATTTTATAAACTTGCTTTCTATAGTGGAAATAATAATAATAATGGAATTTTTTTTATTTTTATATTTAAATACCGTATCTTTAATAGTCTTTTTTCAGCCACACTTCCGGCAGCTCCCCGCCTAGGCGATTATGTCACTAGGCGGTTCGCAAGACCTCCTGGGTTAGCAGCGTCATGTATCCCATGAGTCCTTGCGAATCGCCAATTGATGAAATCTCGTGTTACGTCATGGAACCCTAGTATTATCTGCAGTCCTAACCCTATAAGTAAGAGCATATACGTATATAATAATGGATGTATTGAGGGTAGGTATGCCTGGAGGGAGCCCACTCCTCCTTAAAGGCACAGGGGCACACTGGACACTCAGCAACTAGCACAATGGCAGCAAATAGTGTCCAGTTTACCCCTTCACCAAATAACCAATGGTACAAAAAAATATTGTTGTTTGACATGCGTTGCACTTCCATTCGCTCCTTGCTTTTAAGGCCAGCTATAGGTTGGGGCAGTTGGCATTGCTTGTACCATTGGTTATTTGGCGAAGGGGTGCACTGGACACCTTCACTGCCATTGTGCTATTTGCTGGGTGTCCAGTACTCCCCTGTGCCTTTAAGGAGGAGTGAACTCTCTCCAGGTGTTCCTGCCCTCAATCTATCCATTCCTATATATGTGCTCCTACTATGGAAGCTCTCAAAATTTACAGAGTTAAGACTGCAGATAACACCGGGGTGCCGTAACTAGGCCTCTGCAAATGTGTGCAAACTAAACCCGTTTTTAACGTGAACTGTTAGGACAATTTGGTTTGTTGCAGGCTTGATGGGAAGTTGAGCTGGGAAACATGCATCGCCCTTCCATCTGCTCCTTGCTGTTAAGGCCAGTCATAGGTTGCAGCAGTAGCCGTTTGTACTGTATGGTCATAAGGGCTCAATGAATACCCCAACGAGTGCATGTTTGGTGGCAGACATTGAACATGATGCGATGATTTGGAAATTAAAAAAAAACAAAAACAAAAACTATTTATGGCTAAAAACGACGCTACTCGACCTTTTTTTGTATCACTGAAGTAATGTGAATTTTTAAATCAGTTTTTAGTTTTTAAACTTCTTTTTAGGTTTTGGATAGAGTGGTAAAAGTTTAGAACCTCTGTCAGATTTTTATTGCGATTTGTGTTTCTATTAGAGTGATTCATTCTCTCTTTTTGTACTGAGCTTGACATGTGCTGCAGCACCAATGCAATCAGCTTAATAACAGATTTCGAGAAACTCCGCTCTATTTTTAGAGCCGTCAGAAGAGGAGGAGTTTCGAGGGGTTAATTCCTTCATTTGCATTAGTTGCTTTCTAATTAAATTAGTATCCGTTCCCAGAAAGTTGCGGATATTCTATAATCCAGGCTTACCATCGATCATTTCAAGGAAATTAACTTTGCTCATACAAAAAATAAAAGCCAACAAGCTGAGGCAAAATAAACAATGGAAGTTCTAATGTGTCAGTTGATATATGTTGTTATTATTTCATCTCTTTAACTTGTAACAGCAATACAATTTTTCAAATTGTGTTCCTGATCCTGTAATGATCACTATAATTGTACAATCATGGCAGTCACAGGGAAAATATGCTAAAAACCCTTGTGATGTAAGAAAAACATCAGCGAAATAGGATAAAAAATCGTATACAGAAATCGCATGAATATAGAGTGTTAAAATCGCAAAGGTTAGTGTAATAACTAAAACCTTGTGGAATAAGAAAAGGCAATATAAATATATGTTGGTCTAAAAAAGTGAAAAAAATAAATTGATATGAACAATAAAACATATGTCTAAAATCATCTGATCAAATAAGTGAGTATTACCAACCAAATATATCAAGGTGCTGGTGCTCTAGTGACTTGAGTACAATTATGCAGACTGATAAATATCATATCATAAAGTGCATGGATGAATGAAATTAAATAAATAATTAAATAAATAGTAAATAATAAATAAATCCAGTGGAAAACAAGGAATAATCACCAAATCCTAGTGGTGAAAAAAAGTACGGTGTGTAAAGTCCGGTGTGGATGGTCAAATAAATAAATATAATGATCCAATCCGATTGCTAGTGTCCAAAGATAATACAGTGTCCAAAGATAATATATGTCCTATTAGTGAAACCAACAAATACGTGCAAAAAACAAATCTTATGAATGGTGCTCAAAAAACAGCAATAGATGACAGTGGGGTGATGGTATGCGGAAAACCAGCACCTTGATATATTTGGTTGGTAATACTCACTTATTTGATCAGATGATTTTAGACATATGTTTTATTGTTCATATCAATTTATTTTTTTCACTTTTTTAGACCAACATATATTTATATTGCCTTTTCTTATTCCACAAGGTCTTAGTTATTACACTAACCTTTGCGATTTTAACACTCTATATTCATGCGATTTCTATATACGATTTTTTATCCTATTTCGCTGATGTTTTTCTTACATCACAAGGGTTTTTAGCATTAGTAAGTGACCATATATAGAGACTTTCTGGTTAGCGCAGCAACCCCCCCCCCCCCTTTTTTTTGGTTCAATTGTTTTGGGCTTTTGTCTGGGCCCTTGTCTTGGTGCGTGCAGCTGTCCAGTTGCACATGTTCCCTGCAGTCCCCAAATTTTGTTCGGTTGTTTCACTTCTTTTTTCCAATTTGGTAGCGCAGGAATAGCTCCCATTTTATTTTAATTTCTCTAACACAGGGAAAATATGTTACTTTGATACAGTAAAAAAAACGTTCTGGTCTGCTACAGCACTGAATATTTTACAAAGATGATCAACATGGCAGCTAAACAGTGTACAATATTCACAAAATATTTTTTTTTGAGTCCTCATTCTTCATCCCCGTTAGGTTGTAGATATCTTATTGAGGATGGGCATTGAAACATCTGCCGACCCTGAAGCCAGCTACTATTGCTCTTCCAAGTTGGCTAACATACACCATTCAGTCATAACTTTATGACCACCTACCTAACAACATTCAGCAAGTCCCCCCCCCCCCCCTTCTGCCACCAAAACAGCTCTGACCCATCGAGACATTAGTGCCACTAGAGCTCTAAAAAGGTATGTTGTGGTATATGACAGCCTTCGGTAGCAAATCCTTTAAAGCGAAAGGTCCGCTGAAAAAAAAATATTAAAAGCCAGCAGCTACAAATACTGCGGCTGCTGACTTTTAATATATGGACACTTACCTGTCCAGGGAACCCGCGATGTCAGCAGCCGAAGCCGATCCGTCGTTCGGCTGCTACCGCCGCCATCCTCAGTAAGGTTATAAGGAAGTGAAGCCGTGTTCCCTACTGCGCATGCGCAAGTCGCGCTGCGTGTCCTCTCTGGTCCCTGCTGTATTCTGTGTCTCATGGAATACAGCGGTGGAGGAGAGTGTAGGCGCCAGAATTGGCGTAGGTCACTGCAAGTGCCGCGGTGATCTATGCCAGGAAGTGGGAGCAAATACCTGTATTAGACAGGTATCTGCTCCCTCCTCCCCCCTGAAAGGTGCCAAATGTGACACCGGAGGGGGGAATCCAAAAAGTGGAAGTTCCACTTTAAGTCCTGTAAGTTGTGAGGTAGGGTTTCCATGGCTCGCACTTGGTTTTCCAGCACATCCCACAGATGCTTGATGGATTGAGATCTGGAGAATTTGAAGGCCAAGTCAACACCTTGAACTCATTGTTGTGTTTCTCAAACTATTTTTGCTGTGCTGCAGCGTGCATTATCCTGTTGAGAGTGGCCACTGCCATCAGGGAATACCATTTCCATGAAGCGATGTACTTGGTCACCAACAATGTTTAGGCAGGTGGTACGTGTCACGCAACATCCACCTGAAAGGAAGGACCCAAGACTTCTCAGAACATTGCCCAAAGCATCACACTGCCTCCACCACCTTACCTTCTTCTCATACTGCATCCTGCTGCCATCTCTTTCCCAGGTAAGCAGTGCACACGCACCCATGATTCATTAGATCAGTCCACCTTATTCCAGTACACCGGTGTTCAGTTCTGATGCTCGCACGCTCAATGTGGTCGCATTTGGCTGTGGACATGGGTCAGCATGGGCACCCTGACCAGCACCACACACAAGCTGCAATGCCCATTTTTCTGCTTTCAACACATCAACTTTATGGACAACATGTTTACTTGCTGCCTAATATATTCCACTGACTTTCTGATGTCATTGTAACAAGAAAATCAATGTTATTTACTTAACCAGTCAGTGGTCATTAAGTTATGGCTGATCAGTGTATGTATGGCATTTAGCATGCTTTTAGGGGCAGTTCACACCATGAATTGCAGAGGAAAGCACTGTGCGTTCCACATGCGATTTCAGCCCATTCATTTGAATGGGCTGAAATTGCACTGGACCACACCAAAAGTAGTGTATGTACTACATTATAAAAACACAGGCATGGTGTCTCACACGGTCAGGATGTTTAACTGCAACTGTGTATATGCAACTCCCTTGAAGGAGGCTACCATCAACCCCAGCACATTCATGCAGAAGTGAATGGGGGGGGGGGGGGGCATTCCAGGGATCAACGCCTACACCTTGGGACTCAGAGGTTCAAAGTTTTTCCTGGGGCAGAAAAACTCATGCCTGAACTTTGCCCAGAACAAGGACCAGATATTCTAGTTGGTGCAATGGCTCCAGGGTTGACTTCTTGAGACTGAAAACACAGCCAAAGTCCTACATAACTTATACCATCTGCTGCACATTAGCCCCCAGACCTTCTCTCAATCGCTTCAGGAGTATACCATAGCATATACCTAGAATGGGGATCCCCCTGGCTCACAGGGGCCAGGACCTTCATGAACACTTGCAGTGACATAAGGTAGGCCAAAGGGCAGAGCCACAAGCTGAAAAGGTGAAAAAAAAATACCCCCAAATAAGGTTGTGGGACTTTAACGGCAACAGCGTAATATAAAAACAATTTTATTCCATAGAAAAATGTATATATGTATACAAAACATTAGCATAGTTAATAAACATAACACAGTGAACACAATAAAAAGCTGAAACACAGCTGTACTGATGTCCATAGGATAAAGATGCTTGTAATGTCTTCCACGAAGGCCTACGCGTTTCGGGACTGAAACTGACCATCCCTTCGTCAAGGGCGACTCGTGGGACAAGCTCTTACCAAACATGACAGTGTTGGAGCACCCATTGCCCAAATCACGGTGGCGGATATGTCAAAACCAAAAACCGGAGCCTGGGTGTGTGTGGCTGGCCCCACTCTGCCCACACTGATCCACCCCCCAAAAAAAAGAGACACCGAATCACGGAGCCCGTCCAAGAGGGTACTGGGTCAGGAAGGCACAGACCCAAGTGGATGTCTGAGTGCTAGAGAATATAGTGCATCGTATCCTTACAGATGCCCAAAGAAAGCACATTTTGTGTACATAAAATGCTCTTTGGCTGTAGTTTTTAAGCTTTTGGAATCTGGATGGAACTGAAAGAAAATTTTTAGTGCCTCATTTTGCTTATCTATTATAGGCACTAGGACTACGGTGGCCAAAAGTGTGGTAGAGCAAGATTCATTGTAGCATGGCCATCTGCATGCCTTCCTCGACTGTTTGAGCAGCACACGTTCACCTAGTAGAATTGATGCCAACTAAAGCGCATGTCTTACCATCAAGCGCAGCAGCCTTAGAAGGCACCAAATTATGGACATTTAAATGTTTTCCCTTTATTTATCTCTTCTATTATACTCTGGACATTTATTTCGGTGGAAAGGGGATGAAGGGAGTAATCTGGTTATTGGACTACTTCCAGCCCATGCCAATTCTGCCATTTTTCTCCTACATGTAAAAACCTGTATTTTTTTTGCTAGAAAATTACTCAGAACCCCCCTTATCTATCTACATATACACACACAGTTGTGCTCATAAGTTTAGATACCTAGGCAGAATTTGATTTCTTAACCATTTTTCTGAGAATATGAACGATAACGCAAACATTTTTGACTTGTGGTCAGTGTTTGGCTGAAGCCATTTATTATCAATCGACCGTTTACGCTTTTTAAATCATCACAACAGAAACTACCCAAATGACCCTGATCAAAAGTTTGCATACCCTTGTGATTTTGGCCTAACATACACACAGGTTGACACAAATGGGTTTGAATGGCTATTAAAATGGTAACCATCCTCACCTGTGATGTGTGTGTGTGTGTGTGTATATAAAAAAGGTCACCGAGTTTATGGACTCTTGACAGACCCTTGCATCTTTCATCCAGTGCTGCACTGATATTTCTGGATACTGAGTCATGGGGAAAGCAAAAGATTTGTCTAAGGATCTACGGGAAAAGGTAGTTGAACTGTATAAAACAGGAAAGGGATATAAAAAGATATCCAAGGAATTGAGAATGCCAATCAGTGTTCAAACTCTAATCAAGAAGTGGAAAATGAGGGCTTCTGTTGAAACAAAACCACGGTCAGGTAGACCAACTAAAATTTCAGCCACAACTTCCAAGTAAAAATTGTTCGGGAGGCAAAAAAAACCCCACAAATAACTTCAGGTGAAATACAAGACTCTCTGAAAACATGTGGTGTGGCTGTTTCAAGATGCACAATAAGGAGACATGTGAAGAAAGATGGGCTGTATGGTCGAGTTTTTAGAAGAAAGCCATTACTACGCAAATTCCACAAAGTATCCCGCTTATAATACGCCAAAAAACACAGAGACAAGCCTCAAACCTTCTAGCACAAAGTCATTAGGAGTGATAAGACCAAAATTGAGGTTTCTGGCCACAACCATAAATGTTACATTTGAAGAGGAATTAACAAGGCCCACGATGAAAGGTACAGAGGTGGATCGCTGATGTTTTGGAGATGTGTGAACTACAAAGGCACAGGAAATTTGGTCAAAACTGTTGGCAAGATGAATGCAGTATATTATCAAAAAAATAATGGAGGAACATTTGCATTCATCAGCCAGGAAGCTGTGCATGGGATGTACTTGGACATTCCAACATGACAAGGATCCAATACACAAGGCCAAGTCGATCTGTCATTGGCTACAGCAGAATAAAGTGAAGGTTCTGGAGTGGCCATCTCAGTCTCCTGACCTCAATATCATTGAGCCACTCTGGGGAGATCTCAAACGTGCAGTTTATGCAAGACAGCCCAAGCATTTACAGGAACTGGAGAGCGTTTTGCCAAGAGCAATGGACAGCTTTACCATCTGAGAAGATAAAGAACTTCATCCACAAAAGACTTCAAGCTGTCTTTGATGTTAAAACGGGGAAATACACGGTATTAAGAACTGAGGTATGTAAACTTTTGATCAGGGTCATTTGGGTAGTTTCTGTTGCCATTATGGATTTAAAATGGAGTAAACAGTTGATCGATAATAAATGGCTTCAGCCAAACACCAACCATGAGTGAAAGAAATGTTTTTATTTTACCATTCATATTCTCTGAAAAATGGCCAGGAAATCAAATTCTGCCAGGTAAACTTATGAGCACAACTGTGTATATATATATATATATATATATATATATATATATATATATATATATATATATATATATATAAATAAAACATGTCATGCTTTAAAATTGCGCACGCTCGTAGAATGGCACCAAACTTCGGCACTTAAAAATCTCCATAGACTACACTTTAAAAGATTTTTTTACAGATTACCAGTTTAGAGTTACTGAAGTCTAGTGCTAGAGTCACTGCTCTTACACTAACGTTTGCAGTGATACTTCTCGTGTGGTGCAAATGCCGTTCACATGAGGGCACAACCTACGTATACCCACAGCCACAGGGGGGGCTGTAAAAGCAATCCAGGTGGCTGTACAGTCACTAGGATAGCTTTCAAAACAAGTGAATGCAATATACTTTTCCCATCTATTTGATAAATGTTACCAGCATAAGGATTAAAAATAGTGAACCTTGATTGGGGGAGTGAAGTTCCACTTTACAGTTAGGGCTCTACACACACATAAATCAAGGACAGCCACATACGTAGTCTTCACTCAATCAAAAAAAATACTGCCCATGCATATTGCATGGCTTGGCACCCTCATGGAACGAAGCACAAATCGCTAAATATATACTGAACATGTGCTAGGTTTATTGCTTTTTTTTTTTTTTTTTTTAACCAAAGATTTTGTAATTTAGACACCTCAGCCACACTCGACTCAGCCAAGTACAACATTACTAAGCATTAAGGGGAAGGAAACCGATGCTACAGATTCTTTGTCCCATGAGCAGGATGGAATCAGAGGGGTGGCAGATGAAGCGGTGTTGCTGTTTTTTCTTGGAGACATTTCTCCTCACTTCCTGTGCTGACCAATAGGATGAAAGATTGCAATAAGAAAACAGACAGGTTTTGGCTGGAGCTGGTCTTAGTTATGTACGTGCGTCAGCAATAGATGCGAATTAAACAGCCAATTCCTCCATTTAGAACGGGTGTCCAGAAAAGATTCGCCATTGACTACGCATGCCACATCCTGGCACGTACCTGGCTGTTTTGCTGTTTAAAAAGGTACAGAGATAAAACTTCAAAACACAACGAACTATTTTAACTTCTTTATTTCTTCCAAAGTTAAAATAAAAATGCCCAATTTACAGAAACAAAATTTGAAATGTATACAGCCAATTAGCTGCATGACTGCTTTAATACTGTTTTTGTGGACAACAAAAAAACTCAAATAATTTGCAAGGAAAAAAAAAATACATTTCCAAATGAATCATTTTGGCTAAACAAATACATTGTATTTATGAATGGAAATACTGATGGCAGATTTTCAGTAGATTCTTTATCTGCTAGGTTCAAATGGCATTTCTGTACATTTTCCTGACACACAACAGATTATTGGGCATACAATTTGGTATGATCTTACTATACAGACAGTGTTCTCTGACACAATACCTGTTATTGGCTGTTATTATTGTTGGAATATATCCTACTAGCTATGTAAACTTCATGTGATCATACTCAGGTCAAACCAATACTTTTCTGTGATGCTGTACCCCGTCAGGCCTCTCTAAAGGGCCATAACTGGAGCCAGTCACCATCAGAATAACCAATATCATATAAAAGATTTCCCAAGTTTGTAAGATTTTTTTTTACTAATGCATTTTGTTTCTAGGGAACCAATTCTTTGAACATGCTGTACAAAACTGACAGAGAAGTAAAGCAAAAAGCTAAGCATGCCCTAAACCTTATACTTGAAGCAAAAATCAACCACACTGAGATAGACTGGTCACTGGGGAGCCTTAATTACTGGCATGGCTATCTTTGGCAGTCCCACCAACTAGTCCATCCAAGAATGATTGCAGATAAGGTCTCAGACATTGCAAAGCTTTTCGCGCACACAAAAGATATTGAGCTAAAATAATTTGCTCTTCAGTATTTTGAAAGGGCTGAACTCCTAAGGCTTCCATACGTGACTTAATTTTCTCTCATTTCCAAAAAAAATAAAAAAAAGTTATTCCCCTGCCGGCGCTACCAAAAATCACGCGATTACAGCCGTTTTCGCACAGGCTTCAGCTTGTATAAGAGCAGCGTGAACAGCAAGCTTTGACAAAGTATTTGCACAGCTTTCAGCAAGCTTTGTTGAAGCTTTTAAAATGCAATTTCAGCACCAGTTTGTAAATGTTGAAAACAGATCCTAATGGGAATATTGATTGCCACGTTAAACAAGCTGCTAGCAGGCTTCAGCACTTTTTGAGGCTTGTTGAGAAGTCTGCTAGCAGCTTTTTTATAGTGGCAATCAATACTCCCATTAGGTTCTGTGTTCAGCTTACAAACTGAACCTGAAGGGTACTTTTGAAGCTTCTAGGAAGTTTGCTGAAAGCTCTGCAAATGCTTTGTCATAGCTTGCGGTTTACACTGCTCTTATAAAAGCTGAAGCCCATGTGAAACTGACCTTATCGTGCTAGCTCTTGTATTCAGGCAGTCACAGCATCCACAGCTGCTTAAATACAATGGTGCTGCTGAAAAAGTCACTGCATCTGATATGATTATTCATCCAGCGCAGCAAATTATTAAACTGATGCTTGTTTGATGATGCTTGCAGGGCCACCAATAGCTCAAATTTTAGCTGATTTTGCAGGAATTGAGTGGAACTGAATCAAGGCTACGAGGGGCCTTTCCTTGAAAACCTCCTTGTAACATTTTGCAGACAACGAATGCAAGTTTTGCCCTTTCACTCTAATAATCTTTGTATGCTTGTCTAAGGGATGCTTAAAAAAAAAAAAAAAAAATCTAGAATAAAAACACCTTTTAGTTGTCTCTTAAGGCTTTGTAAATGGGCAGAATGTTGATTTGTCTATGGCAAGGATATACAACTTTTTTTGATGGGTGGGGTAAAGTAAAATTTTTGCAATATTCCAGTAACCGGCTAATACACATTAATGCTTACAGCATACAGACTTTGCTTTGGAGATGAACACAGATTAAGGCAGCATATTTGATTTATGAAGGCAGAACAGTTGTGCCCACACATAGTATGCCTACCGGCAACCAACTGAGCTGACTTCTACATTAAGAGAAAATACAACACACATCACACCCACAATCAGTAGCAGCAAAAGGCAAGTCTAATGCACAGTATTTTACATTAACTATTGTAGGCTTTAAGTTAGTCAACTTATAAAAGTGGAGATGAGCAAAGCCAAAACGAAAAAATTATAGTCAAATGGAAAACTGGGACATATGGTGTCAATACGAAGAGCTATGGAAACCACTAAGTACACATATGACAATAATGCATTTCCTTACAATGGGGAACAACTCAGTATAGTACCAAACAACCCAAGAAGCCAATTTCCAGCCCCTCAAATATAGGATGCTGACAATCGAAATTGCACATGGTCAAATGAGGGCAAGCACTAATGGCACTATGGGAGTCATGCAATATTTGGTTCACACTTCGTCAACAGGTCAAATAAAAATGAGGATTCAAATTTCTACATGTATAGGACAGCAGTTCTTTTCACAAAGGATCACAGTTTTTCTCAAATTGCATTAAGGTTACAGAATGGCCAGTTTAGATGTCAATAGTACTTACGTCCTTTACAATTTGCTATCTTATAATCAATATATCAATTGTGCATGAATACCTGAAAGATTTACCATTTGTCTTGATTTCCTCCTGAAAAACAGCAGCGTAGGTCTTATACCTGGAGCCTTATAGATGCTATCTACAGAGTGAGATCACCTAGGGCAATGATAGAGTCAGCAATGCCTCAGATGCAATTGGTCACCGAAGTGAGATTTAGTGGTTTCACTACTGTGCTGCTCACTGTTCTCCTTGCTGGAGAGGAAGCTGTACCTGAGGACCTGCAGTGCAATGATCTCCCTGCTCCTGCTTCATCCACTTTTCCTGCTTCCTGAATATTTTCCCACCAATTGTTAGATCAACAATCGGACGCAAATATGGAAGCAAAGCCCTGTGATGGCCATCTCCATATAGAGACAAGGCAAGTACAATCAGTAATGGGAAAAATCATCAGCTGTAGGGAAAACTACAGGCAATACTGGTAACTAGAATGTGACCACCACCCCCACCTAATGTGACTGCCTTTTTGCACCATTTACCCACTCAGCCTCTCCACTCCTCCCCTGCCTAATACTTCAGTATTGAGCTGCACTAAATAAAGGGGGTAGTATCTTTTAGAATACTAAAACAGACACAGTAGGCCACATGCTTAAGTGTTTACAGTGAAAGACTATTTGGCAAGTCATTTAAAAACTCTTAACTACTATGAATAGTAGTTAAAATATATCAGGTTGGAAAAAAAAAAAAAAAAAAAAAAAGACGGTTTTCACTTTCTAAACTGCACAGAAAAATGAAATCTGAGTAGCTAATACAGGTACCAGTAGTTTTGATGGTTAGATGTGCACAATCCCCAGCAGAACATTTCTAGATGCTAGAATTCAAAAGCAGCAGTAACATATATTCACAGACGCCAGCTGATCACACACCGATGTATAGTATACAGGGCCAAGAAACAGTATGTGATTATGTGTTCACGTATTGCAGCTTAGGATGACAGCTGAAGAAGCATCTTGCAAGGGAAGGGATTAGCAGCTGTGTTGTATTTGCATTATAGATACAATCATGTCCTATCTGAATTAAGCAGAGAATCCTTGAAGGCAATGCATTACTTTCAATTTTTTTTTTCAGTCATTGGTATGCAAGATTAACACAAACTGTAAACTACTATTAGTTGTTGCTGGGAAGCAAGATAACTTCTTCAAACTACCAGTCCTCAATATGACCAGTCACTTGCAGCGCTTTCAATTGGGCAATTACATGATTTCTAACTCAAAATGACCAGTGGGGTTGCGTCTGGTCACTTGGAGGCTTGTTGAATCCTAAAAACGTCAAGGATGAGAATGGTCTACTAGAACTAGCAGCTTTTACATGTTCACTATGGAGACTGCAAAGCATGTTTTCATACCCAAGTATCCAGCATGCACACCAAGCACCTCAAATTGACCTTTGACTGTATATGGGTCTTACTTCTGCCCCTTAAGAATAAATTAGATCAAACTAGGAGATGAAGTTACCCCTATAAAAATTCTAACTGGACAGAAAAACAGCGAGAAATTAAGGTGTTGGAGAAAGTCCGTCTCTCCCCCCCCCCAAATCAGGCACCAGCTACTAGTAAAAAATTACTTTTGGGTGGCCTGTCCCCCTTCATTTCCCTTTGCAAACACCTAAAGCAGCCCGAGTAATGTGGGAGCATACAGGACTGAACCTGAACCCAAGCCTCCACATTCTCCCAAAAATGATCACCCCTCTATAAGTTACTAAATGCTTACTCAACCACTGGAGGAGGCATGCCAGAGCACTGGATTTGGAGCTGTAAGCTATGCTTCCCTGCGCTTTAGGGATCCAAGAGTGCTCTGAAAGAGGTACAGTCAACCATTTCATAAATTCTGTCAGTTTATGAAAATAATCTTGGTGTACGTTCAATAGGTGCCCCACCAGCTGCTGATATTTTACCTTCACTTTGCTCCTCTTGGCGCTGTTTGACCATAAGGAGAGAAGAATACCTCTAGATCCAGGTATAGGGAGCAGGTGACTCGCACCCCCTTCTCCCATATGCCAGTGCTGGTACTTAGTGACTGACCACTCATCCAACTAGTGCTGTCACATGAGGGCAGGGAGAGTCATTAGCCCTGCAAAAGCCCCAGATCATGACTTGCTTACAAAAGGCTTCCTCTGTTTGTAACCAGTGCCGAAGAGCGGCAAATAAAACCAGCTAAACAATGATTATTAAAGCACTCTTATTTTGCCCTGCATAAACAAAGTACACATTCAATTTAGAAAAAAGGATAAGCTAAAGTAGAAAAAAATGGTTCAGCATTGACAAGCAGACTTCAGTCTCCCACAGCAGAATGTTCTACGGATACAGGAGGGCTCTAAAGCTAAATAATCCAAGGGGAAACCGAGTGGAGGGGGCCCTCCCAACCTCTTATGCCGCGTACACACGACCGGATTTGCCGTCGGAATAAACTCCGGTTTCTCAGACGGAATTCCATTCAACCGGTCTTGCCTACACAGTGTCAAACCAAAGTCCGACCGCCCAGAACGCAGTGACGTACAACACGTATGACGGGACTAGAAAAAGGAAGTGCAATAGCCAGTAGCCAATAGCTTCCGTCTCGTACTTGCTTCAGAGCATGCGTCGCTTTTGGTCCGTCGGAACAGCATACAGACGAGAGATTTTCCCAAGTTTTCGAAAAAAAAAAGTCCGATGAGGCGCACACATACGATCGGAATAGATGATGAAAATCTTCTGTCGGACATTCCGCTCGTGTGTACGCGGATTTAGGATGTGTGTGGTTTACAATTTGTATAGTGCATTGCCCCTGCTCAATAAAAACAGTCTCTAAATGCTATTTCTGCTTCTGTACCTTTTGTCATGTTCAATGTTGCATTAGAGTCTAAGCGTACACACACTTCGAATGCATTGCAGTTTTTGATGCTCATGTCTAGTGCTTCTTAAAACTCCATTAGAATTTTTGATGTAAGAATACACACAAAATCCAATCTTTTCCAAAATTATTTCTGGGCATCCAGCACATTTACAGTCACACAAACAAAACCCCCTTTACAACACGCATTATTAGAAATTTAAATTCGTACTTAGAGCCAAAATTCCTTCACTCTCTCTATAGTCAACCATATGACTAAACTGCATACAAATTACAAGTCACAAAGTGACATAGGGTAATTTAATGTGTTTACAGGCTTTCAAAACACATAACTGTGTGTTTACCCCTAAAATTAAAGTGGAAAACCCTTTTAATAAAAAAGGTGCAAGTGGGTGAATGTAGGGAGGTTAAAGTGATACTAAAGTCTTGTTTTAAAAAAAGAAAAAAAAAAAAAAAAAAAAGTTATACCTACCGGCCCTGTACAGGGATTTTGCACAGAGCAGCCCAGATCCTCCTCTTCTCAGGTCCCTCCCTCCCATCGAGAGTCCCCACATCAAGCAGCTTGCTATGGGGGCACCTGTATCCAGCCGCTGCTCTGTGTCCCCCGTTCAGACAGGGAGTCGCGGCTCAGCCCTGCCCCCTTTCCTCCTTGGCTCACTGACTTTGACAGCAGCGGGAGCCAATGGCGCAGCCAATCAGGAGGGAGAGTCTCAGACAGTCGAGTCTCCCGTGCAACATCGCTGGTTTGAGATGGGGCTCGGGTAAGTATTGGGGGGGCTGCTGCACACAGAAGGTTTATCATCTTAATGAATAGAATGCATTAGGATAAAAAAAACTTTTTGCCTTTAGAACCACTTTAAAGTGTAACAAATACTCAAGGATTAACAGTATACAGTACAGTATACACCTTGGCGTGGTTTGCTACAAAAAGGTTTACAGTATTGCCAAATTAATTGTAATTCTAACCGCATTAAAGTGAACCTGTCACTTCTCCCACTTCCTCTGCAACAAATACCTAAACTTTCCTGCATCACCACACCACCCTGTTCTCTTGCTGCAGCCTCCAATTGAAAATGTGGTGCACTTACACAGGGCCAAATACCTTCCCCTCATCCCGATGTGACAGTGTCCAGACCTGGCATTAGTGCACTGCATAGGGGAAGGAAGGGAAGAGGGCCACATGGACTCTCATACCCAGAGTACTATGTAATTCTAAGGGTTTCAGCTAGCCAAAAATATAAGTATTCATAGCAGAAGGAGTGGGCTATAAAGAGAACCCGTCACTTTGCCCTGAAGGGGCAAAACAGGTTTACTTTAAGTTTAACAAAAGTATGACTATTGCTAAAGTTAGGAAAAATAAAGAATAAAAGATTAAAAAAAAAAAAAAAAAAAATCAGCCCTGAGCGTAGATGGGTCTTACGGTTATCGATCACACACTAGAGGTTATTGCAATAAAATGAAAATCACACAGTTCTCGTGGACACAGTTTAAAAAATAGATAAAAATCTTTTTTTTCCTCAAGATCCCTTTCTTGTATTCACATATCCAACTTTTAATAACTTCAGAAATTCTTTGCCGCATTTTCTTTTTTCAAAAATTCAATAATTTAAACTAGTCGAGCAGTCCCTTGCATACAGGCCTACACCAGGTGTACTGTGGTGCAGGTAGACATGATGTACAATGGCTCATCAAAAGAACTTTTTAGCTGCTGCTTCTTGCTGATTTCTGAAAAAGAAAAAAAAAAAAAAACTTCATTTGTTATACACTTTCAAGCTTATTAGGGAAGGCAAACAGTAACATACATAATGTTCATATTCTTTGGTTTGCAGAGCTCTTTAGATCTCCAACTATAACAGTCTGTTCTCGGTTTCTGAAATTGGCAGGGTTGCTAATATCCATAAAAGGCACTATAAATTCAGAAGACACAGTGGGCAGAACGGAGGATCAAGTCTTCAAGGAGGTCACATTACCCCGTTTCCCCCAAAATAAGACCTAGCGTGATTGTCGGTGATGGCTGCAATATAAGCCCTATCCCCCAAACAAGCCCTAGTTAAAGTCCTTGTAGGTCTTATTTTCAGGGTAGGGCTTATTTTCGGGGAAACAGGGTAGGGCTTATTTGGGGGGTAGGGCTTATATTGCAGCCATCACCGACAACCACGCTAGGTCTTATTTTCGGGGAAACAGGGTATGTCTACCTGGGCGGAACATACTTAATTCCAAAACAAGATTTTGGCACTGCATTGCATTGTTATAGCCAGAAAATATGAGCCGGGTAGGAAGTGTAGATGCTTATGCCTGCACACAATGAGATTATCGGACGAATGATCATCCATTTTTTTTTTGCATGCTAATCTCATATCAAAAATGAAGCGTTTACTAGTTACAAAAAAATCTCGTACGGCAGAATAAAAATTCGGAAGTGATGTAAGGTGTTGTAGTGTATTTGTATTGTACTTTCGAAAGACAACTGCACTGATTAAAGCGAAAATCTTACAATCTGGTATTGTACCAGAAAAATTTTCGTGCTTGTCTGATCGGATATCGGATGAACCGTCGTGATCGGCTCTCGAAAGCTCTGTATGAACGATCAGATTATCGTACGAACGCTTTGAAAGCAGTATTTTTCCTACGATTTTCTGATTGAGTGTACAAGCCTTAAGATTTTAGGAGTGCTGAAGAGAACAATCAAATGGCAGGAGTACAAGACCTAGAAAAAAATGCTATACCCAGGAAACCTAATGAAAAGGGGTTTTAACCACTTAAGCCCTGGAAGGATTTACTCCCTTCCTGACCAGAGCACTTTTTGCGATTTGGCACTGCGTCGCTTTAACTACTGACAATTGCGCGGTCGTGCAACGTGGCTCCGAAAATAAATTGACGTCCTTTTTTTCCCACAAATAGAGCTTTCTTTTGGTGGTATTTGATCACCTCTGCGATTTTTATTTTTTGCGCTATAAACAAAAAAAAGAGCGACAATTTGGAAAAAAAAAAAAAAACGCATTATTTTTTACTTTTTGCTATAATAAATATCCCCAAAAAATATATTAAGAAAACTTTTTTTCCTCAGTTTAGGCCGATACGTATTCTTCTACATATTTTTGGTAAAAAAAAAAAAAATCGCAATAAGCATTTATTGATTGGTTTGCGCAAAAGTTATAGCGTTTACAAAATAGGGGATAGTTTTATGGCATTTTTATTCATTTTTTTTTTTTACTAGTTTTGGCAGCGATCAGCGAATTTTATTGTGACTGCAACATTATGGCGGACACATCGGACATTTTTGGGACCATTGTCATTTATACAGCAATCAGTGCTATAAAAATGCACTGATTCCTGTGTAAATGACACTGGCAGTGAAGGGGTTAACCACTAGGGGAAGGGGAGGGGTTAAGTAAGTTCTAGGGGAGTGATTCTAACTGTCAGGGGGATCGGCAGTGTGGGTGACGTCACTGATCTCTGCTGCGATGACAGGGAGCAGAGATCGAGTGACACTGTCACTAGGCAGAATGGGGGAGATGCCGTTTAGATCTTCCCCTTCGTCCTCTCCGTGAGGCGATCGTGGGTATGCCCGCGGCGATCGAGTCTGCGGGACCCGCGACCTGACTCACGAAGATTGTGGTGCGCGCACACATGGCGGCAAATTCAAAGTAACGTACGGGTACGTTACTTTGCGCAGTCGTGCCATTCTGCCGACGTATATCTACAGGAGTCGGTCGGGAACCGGTTAAACCCCCCCCGTCAGCCAAGGAATGAGTCACCTGATTTTAAGTATACAGCTGAATAAGTCCACTGATTGGTGACAGCAGAATTTTAACTCACCTGTACATGAAGTAACCAATTAATAATACACTTTGAACTGCTACAAACATAAAGAAGTGTGTAGTGGAAAGACAAGAAGGGACGGGAATTTCTGGACACTTCTGTTTTTCATGTGGCTGAAAAAAAAAAAAAAAGGATTAGTATGAAATCACACAGTATATTAACCACTTCAGCCCCAGGAAGGTTTTACCTCCTTAATGACCAGGCCATTTTTTGCAATACGGCACTAAGTTACTTTAACTGACAATTGTGCGGTCTATGAGGAGGAGAGCTGCCATCTAGATAAAGGAAGGACCGTAGACGTGGTGTATCTGGATTTTGCAAAAGCATTTGGCACAGTTCCCCACAAATGTTTACTGCAGTGGTCATTAACCCTGTCCTCAGGGCCCACTAACAGGCCAGGTTTGCAAGATAACTGAAATACATGACAGGTGATATCATTTGCTGCTCAGTGATTGCAGTATTCTAGTCTGCATCTCCCCCAAGGTAATACATAAAACCCGGCCTGCTAGTAGGCCCTGAGGACAGGGTTGATGACCACTGGTTTACTGTACAAAATAAGGTCCGTTGGCATGGACCATAGGGTGAGTATAGATTGAAAACTGGCTACAAGGGCGAGTTCAGAGGGTGGTGATAAATGGGGAGTACTCTGAATGGTCATGGGTGGAAAGTGGGATCCCCCAGGGTTCTGTGCTGGGACCAATACTATTTAATTTATTCATAAACGACCTGGAGGATGGGGAGAACAGCTCAATCTCTATATTTGCGGACAATACTAAGCTAAGCAGGGCAATAACTAAGGATTTTAGTTCTGAAGAAAGGTTGTGAGCACTGAACTTATTCTCTCTGGAGAAGAGACGCTTGAGAGGGGATATGATTTCAATATACAAATACCGTACTGGTGACCCCACAATAGGGATAAAACTTTTTCGTAGAAGGGAGTTTAACAAGACTCGTGGCCACTCATTAAAATTAGAAGAAAAGAGGTTTAACCTTAAACTACATAGAGGGTTCTTTACTGTAAGTGCGGCAAGGATGAGGAATTCCCTTCCACAGGCGGTAGTCTCAGCGGGGAGCATTGATGGTTTCAAAAAAAAAAACTATTAGATAAGCACCTGAACGACCGCAACATACAGGGATATACAATGCAATACTGACATATAATCACACACATGGGTTGGACTTGAACTTTTCTCAACCTCACCTACTATGTAACTAGTTGATAAAATAATGTTCTTTAGCAAGGAACATACATTCCACATTAATAATTATACTACCAAAATTTGTGTGTACTGTAAATTGCCTCCAGTGTTGCTCTCGTTTCTTCTTGTTGAAGGCTGCAATTTTGCTGAAGCCCAGAGCTCCAGTAGTTAATCAGAAAGTGGAACTAAACCCATTGATTTAACGGTTTCAAATAATCGTTACATTTCTGGAATTGCCAATTGTCACACTATGATCTAAAACTGCCAAACCATCAAATGACTGGTGTCATAACGCACCACAGAAGTTGAAGATCAAACAGAAGCAGCTTCCTTGGCTGAAAAGGATAGGAGGGTTTAATTCAACTTTAAAGTCTGTCAGCAGATCGGCCTCCACAAACTTTTCGGTGCCTTTTACATTGCTACACTTGCAAAAGGGGCAAGCCTGATCTAGCAGGACTTCATGTTCTGACTAAAGTTCCACTTTAAGCATTACCTTGTTACCTGGAAACATTCCTCGTGTGACACTGTGCATTGGTTTCAAAAACATTTTATGGACACTTTCTCATTTTAAATAACCTTCATCAGTTATTAAATAGATTGACATTTTATTACAAGAAGCAAACTTCATGCCAGTGTTTTTACCATTTTTACTTATCAAAAAAAAAAAAAAAAAGTCTGCTACACTATTGGGAGTTTTTTTTTGGTAGAGTTTTTCTCCACTGAGTTTTTCAGTGGACTTGCAGAGTAGATTTGTGCAGCAGATCTTGAAGTGATATCTGACTTTTCACCACACTATGGGCACTTCACATCCACTGCGAGATGAAGGCCCAAATCCTGGTGCATGTAGACTGTGTAATGGTCTCTGGCTTTTCAAAACTCCAATTTTGTTTCACTGGTTCTTTGTGTGTTAAAGTGGGGTACACACTATAAGAAAATCCGGCGAACATTTGTCTGATTTTATTTATTTATTTTTTTTGATGTTTCACAGCAAATCGGAAACGATGAACGAAAATTCGTACAACAAAGGCTTTTTTTTGTTATTTATGTTTCTGATCAGGCGCAGTCTTTTTATTTTTCTTGTACGAAAATGGTACACATTAAAAACAAAAATCGTTCTTTCTCTTCCCGCACGAGAAAATTTTGAGGTTGTTCCTTCAGGAATTTTCGTACGAAAATTCAGAATCGGCTGTTGAAAGTTGTGTACACACTATACAAAATATTCTATATCTCTCAGAATATTCTTTTTGCTGTATGTAGTACATCATTTTTTTTCTAAATGTTTAAAATGTGGAATAGACTCTTTAAGAGGTGGTTCTGGCCAGCTCAGTAGATTTCTTTAAAAAAAAAATAAATAAAATAAAAAGGCCTGGATTCTTTCTTAGAATGTACATAATATAACTGGATACTAACATTTACAGTTGAAGTTGATTCAGTGAACATCCGATTGCATCTTTGGGGGGGGGGGGGGGGGGGGAATCAGGAAGGAATTTTCTCCCCTGCTGGAACAAATTGGATCATGCTTAGCTGGGGTTTTTTGCTATTCTTCTGGATCAACTGTGGGTATGGGATTGTGTATATAGGATTATAGAAATATTTTTTTGTTTGTTAGCCCGTTTTTATTAGTTGAACTAGATGGACTTGTGTCTTTTTTCAACCAGACTATGTAACAATAGCACTGTGGGGAAGATCGCTGTACTATTGCATAGTTAGTACAGCAAACTCTTCTGTTTTTGTTCAGCCTGCTGGGGCTGTGTGTACCAGGCTTTACAGGAAGAAAAATCTGCAGATGGTTTAAGGCAGTGATCTCAACACTTATCAGGTCCTTACCAAGTTTTTCTGCACTAGATGTTCGATGTCCCTCTTCACCACATGGAGGTGCTCCTTGAGGTCATTGAAGTGTTGGGTGGTCTCATAGCCTCCGGCACCTAAATTCTGGTTTCCAGACACCAGTTTTAATGTTTCACCCACAGAAATTCTAAGCAAGAGAAACAGCAAGTATATAGTGATATAGAAATGATCAATAACCCCGTTTGTCTCACAAATTTAACAAGTATATCCTAATGTCAAATCAGAAAATATCCCTGAAGTGAACCTATTACTGCTACAAACCAAACACGACATACGGTATTGTGCAAAAGTTTTAGACAGGTGTGAAAGATGCTGTAAAATTAGGAATACTTTCAGAAATTGTGTTTATTCCTAATAGTTTATTTTTATAAATGAATAAAATTGAAAGTAAATGAACAGAAAAAAAATCTGAATTATTATTGGGTGTGACCACCCTTTGCCTTCAAAACATCAATTCTTCTAGGTACACTTTGCACACAGTTAGAAGGAACTCGGCATGTAGGTTGTTCCAAACATCTTGGAGGACTAAGCACAGAACTTCTGTGGATGTTGGCTGCCTCAAATCCTTTATGTAATCCCAGACAGACTCCATGATGTTGAGATCAGGGCTCTGTGGGGGCCAAACCATCACTTTCAGGACTCCTTGTTGTTCTTTACACCGAAGATAGTTTTTAATGACATTGGTTGTGTGTTTGGGTTCGTTATTCTGCTGTAGAATTAATTTGGGGCCAATCACAAGGCTCCCTGATGGCATGACGGACAAGTATCTGCCTGCATTTCTCAGCATTGATCCTGACCAAATCAACTCCTTATGCAGAAATGCAGCCACAAACTTGCAAGGAACCTTCACCATGATTCACTGTTCCCTGCAGACCAGTGTTAATTTAGTCAACTAAAACCAACTAAAACATTTTAGTCGACTAAAATATGACAAACAAAAAAGACATTTTAGTCAAAAGGACTAAAATGGGACTAAAACTAAAATGCCATTTTAGTCAAAAGACTAAGAACAAAACTAAATTAAAATTTGATGTCAAAATTAACACTGGTCTGTAGTACATTGATCATACTTCAATATCATAAATAACATACTGGATTTTTCACTCCAGCAATAGTATATGAGTTTGGAAATTGTGGAAAAATGCTTAAATAATGCACTACAATTTCACTACACCCATTAGATTTTAGATGAATAAAATGAGTTTTAGTCGACTAAAATTATTCTAGACAACTAAAATGTACTGGAGATTTAGTATACTAAATACGACTAAAATAATTGCAGAAGACTAAAATGGGACTAAAATTAAAATGCCATTTTCGTCCTAAGACTAAGATTAAAACTAAATCGAAATTTGCTGCCAAAATGAACACTGCTGCAGACACTCTATTATACATTATATATATCATTATAGCACCGCTCTCCAATTCTTTGTGAACAACCTGCCTCCTCCGACAGCCAAATATTTCAAATTTTGACTCATCAGTACAGAGTAGGAAAGGACCGATTATCAGTGAGGCCGAATTCACATTTTTTGAAGCATTGGCCAAAAACGTACGCGATATAGCGTCAAGGAGTTTTACCGGGGGGTGATGCATGCAGCTGCATGCATCACTGCTGTACCGGTTCTTTAGAGCAGTCGGCTTTATTGTAATACCAATCGATGCGGCTCAGCAGCTCTGCTGTCATTACAAGCAACGCCTTCCGCCGCTCGCCCAGGCTCTCCCGTCACACCGGGAGGCCCGTGCAACCAGCCAGCACGTCCGCCGGCTGGCTGAAGACCCAAACAAAGCCGATACTTTGTTCAGATCTAGTAACCCAGGAGCGATGTCATAACATCACTTCCTGGATGACTGGCATCTCAAAAGGTGCCAGTTTTAAAAAATATAAAGTAGGGGGGCGTGGCCAAGATGGCACTGTGAGCGGCGGCTTTTTTAGAGCTCCGCTCATCCACATTCTAAATCCGGATCCATCGACCCCAAATATCCTCGGATTGCATCCCAGCTGCTGTGGGGGGACCCTGGGACTCCCTAGCAAGAGAGGAGCGGGGACATTTTTTCGATTTCGGGCCGCGATCGGCGCCGCCGCGCGTTCCCAGCCTGAGGAGGACAACTAGGCCGAAGCCGCGGCCTTTCCTGACGGGCCGCGCGGCGAGCCGGGAGTCCCCTGGCGCTATCGGCCCGGTTCTTTGACCTTTCCGGCTGTTGTGGACGGCGGATGGGGATGGGTCAGGAGACCCTGAACTGTATATAGGCCGTGCTCTGGCCCTGGTCTGCCCTTCCCCCCAACGTGTGACTAGGCCGCAACCGCGGCCTTTCCTGAAGGCCCGGAGCCGCCACACTGCCTGGGGGAGATCCTGTTCTTGCTGGCCTGGAGGAAGAGGCCCTGTGCTGGGTGAAGATATCTCCCTGTGAGGAGGAACGATTCCTGGAGCACCTTCACCCCCTGCCCTCCAGATTGTGGGGGTTGCTGGCTGGGCTGCATACCCTGATAAGCAGGTGGAGGCCGGAAAAGGACAGCTTCTGTATCATACAACTGCAGGTGAGAGGGAAGACTGTTAAGGGCAGACACACTGCATCATACCTACTGCTTGACTACCCCTGACCCCACAGACAGGTCCCTACAGCCAGCTGCTGACTACTGCCCGGTTTTGGGCCCCCTAGCTCCTGAATGAGACGCAGGAACTCCAGCGCAAAATATAGTAAAGGGGGTAAGAGGTTGACTTTTCCACCACAGTTGGACTCCCCTCAGACGCCCACCTGCCCCTCTCCGGAGGATCTTACTACGCGCAGCACCCACAAAGCCTTGCAGGTGACTACTATGGAGTCAGATGACTCTCGGCCCCCCTGGCTGGCGGACGTCATGGCGGCCATCGCCACTTGCCAATCCACGTTAACATCCAAAATTGAGGCTGTACAGCTGGATATGGGTCTCATCTGCCAAGATATAGATAAAATCAGATCGCGAGTTACTGAGACGGAGCAGAGAATTAGCACCACTGAAGATACCATTGCGGACCATGGGGCATCACTCCATACACTCCAAACCAAGGTAAAAGCCCTTGAATACAGAGCTGAGGACGCGGAGAACAGAAACCAGCGCAATAATCTCCGCATTGTTGGTTTACCAGAGGGGGTGGAGGGGGCTAACCCTACCTCCTTCATAGAGGGTCTGTTGCGTGACCTGTTACCTGAGGCCCGCTGGTCACCTTATTACACGGTGAAGAGGGCGCACCGCATCCCGCCTAAGCCGGGACCCCCTGGGTCCCCTCCCCGCACCTGCATTCTCCGCCTCCTCAACTTCAGAGACAGAGACGAAGTTCTACGCGCTTCTAGAAATGTCGGGGACCTCAGATTCCAAAACACTAAGCTGATGATCTTCCCGGACTATTCGGTAGAAACACAGAAACTCAGGAAATCTTTTGACCAAGTTAAAGCAGCTTTGCGATCACGCAGCATTCGCTATAGTGTGCTCTTCCCTGCCCGTCTCAGAGTTCAGGATGGCGAGACGACTCGTTTCTTTACTACACCAAAGGAGGCCTCTACCTGGCTGGACTCCCTACCACAGAATCGATGAGGGACTACCTGGTATGTGTTGTATGACCCTTCTCATTGCTTACCCACCATGGCCTGGGCTCAGGTCTGAGTCACCACAAAAAATGTTATATCGATGATGTAGATTTGTTACACAGGTTATGCCCAGTTCAATCTGTTTTGTGTGCGGACTTGAGGAGGGGTGCTCACTGTTCCTACCAGGGAAATTTCAAGTTAATGCCCCTGCCAAAGAACTTGATCAGGAGACCGTTGAGACACACAGTTCCTTTACACCTGTTTGTTTCTGCAATAATGTTGAAGTTCTTGTTCTGTGTATCCTCCTAAATATGGATCGATTTCACTGTGGGGCCGCGCTATGGGCTAATTCTCTTCGTCTGACTTTCTAGGCCCTCACAGCCTGCTGTATTATAAGCGGAGATCTCATGTGTGGAAAGCCGCTTAACTGCTGCTTCCTCCCCCCGTGTGCAGTCTTGGGGGGGGATAGGCTCGCCTCTTCCACGGACCCCCTGTTGCAGCCGGCGAGCTGAATTTGTTTAGGATTGAAACCCGCCTCAGTTTTGGGGGGTTGGGTGGGGAAAGTTCCCCTAAAGGGGCAAGTTGCATTTACTTTAGATGTTGGTGTCCTTTACTGTTTTTTTTTTTTAGTTTGGTTTTGTTTTTATTTGATAATTGTACTAAAAAACTTGACTTATCAGCATTGCACTATTTCCAGATGTGTCCGCTTCGGGTCCCGGGGTCCAGTTCGGGAGCCGTGACCTGCATTATTCCTAACACTCTTATTATCCTTGGTTGATATGTCCTCCCTTAACATCATCTCCTGGAACACCAGGGGACTGAACTCCCCGGTCAAGCATTCCCTGGTGTTCCAATTCATTAAAACCTATAACCCACATATATGTGTGCTCCAGGAGACACACTTAACAGGACGTAGAGTTCTGGCCCTAAAAAAACCATGGGTGGACCATCATTACCACTCTACACACTCCACTTTCTCTAGGGGTGTCACTATTCTGGTATTGAAATCACTTCCTTTTCGGCTTCTGGACTTGGCCCTGGACCCGGACGGTCGGTACGTTATTATTCATGCTAAAATATACTCTCTAACGTGGACTATTGTGGGCCTATATTTGCCTCCTCCGGCTTCCTTGCTGGTGCTCAACCAGATCACTGGCAAGATGGCTGAATTTGCATCTGACAACGTTATATTGGGTGACTTCAATCTGGTCCCTGACCCGGACGTTGACAGGCTAACCCCTGCGGGACATCATTGCCCTGGGTTGGCTGAGTGGGCGGATACCTATGGCCTGACGGATGTCTGGAGGTGGCGACACCCCCAGACCAGGGCATACACATGCCATTCGGCCTCTCACAGAACGTTTTCCCGCATAGACTTGGTCTTCGCAGGGGGCCCGGTCCTCCCACGGGTCACGGACATACAAATACTCCCTAGGGGAATCTCTGACCATGCACCCTTGTTGTTGTCCTTAGACCTTTCCTTGGGCACAGTAGAAAGGATATGGAGGCTCTCCAGGTTTTGGATTTCAGACACCACAGTAGACTCCCAATTTAGAACGGAAATGCTTGACTTCTGGGCCGTAAATGTGGGCTCAGCTGACCCCACAGCTGTGTGGGATGCCTTCAAAGCCACGACGAGGGGACACTATCAGACCATCATTGCCAGAGTCCGTCGGGAGCGTAGGGCAGACTTGGTTGGGGCTGAGAGGGAGGCGAGTAGTGCGGAGGCTCTTTTTGTTCGCACTCGAGACCCTGCGCACTATTCAAATCTACAACTTGTGACGAAGGAGGTGGTTCGCCTCCATACCTCTCTTACCCAGAAGAAAATGTTGGCTCAATCCCAACGGATTTTTGAGCAGGGGGAGAGGTCGGGCCGTTTGTTGGCCTGGCTTTCCAGGGAACAGGCGGGAGGGCTGAGCATCTCACAGATCAGGGACCCCTCGGGACGGTTGATCCATACACCAGAAGGGATTAATGGTTGTTTTGCGCAATTCTATGAATCTCTCTACAGGTCCAGGGTAGACTACAGAAGGGAGGATCTGGTAGCATACTTAGATGACATTGATGTTCCAACCCCCTTACAGTAACGTATCAGGACAAACTCGACGCCCCAATCACGTCCTTGGAGATACTCCGGGCACTTAAATCGATGCAGACAGGGAAAACACCGGGACCCGATGGCATCCCTGTGGAGTTTTACAAACAATATGCTACAGAACTAGTTGATAAACTTCAGGGTCTTTTCTCTGCTTCCCCGCGTCTCGAAAAACTACCGGACTCGATGAGCGAAGCGATCATAGTGGTGATCCCTAAGCCAGGGAAGGACCCCACGTTATGCTCCTCCTATCCCCCTATATCCCTTCTGAACGTGGATGCAAAAGGTACTGGCAAAGGTATTGGCCAATAGGCTTAACTTGGTCATTACTGCCCTCATCCACAGGGATCAAACGGGCTCCATGCCTGGGAAAGGAACTGACATTAACATCAGACGCCTCCATACTCACATAGACAACGAGGTGACTAAAGGAACAGTGGCCTCACTCGACGCGGAGAAGGCTTTCGACTCCGTCGAGTGGGGCTACTTATGGGAGGTGCTGTCGCGATTCGGGTTTGGCCCGGGTTTCGTGAAATGGCTCCGTATGTTATATCATGGCCCCTCAGCTAGAATACGTACTAATGGATGCCTATCGGGGAAGTTCCAACTGTTTCGAGGCACGAGGCAGGGATGCCCCCTCTCCCCTGGTCTATTTGCTCTGGCGATGGAGCCTCTGGCTGTTTCGCTGAGGGCTCACCCTGGGGTGAGGGGTCTTCAAGTAGGTCCAATTGAGGAAAAGATATCGCTGTACGCGGACGATGCTCTGCTCTATTTAGCGGACGCCTCATCCTCATTGCAGACCGCCCTGGATCTGATTAACAGATTCGGTGGCTATTCGGGGATTCGTATTAATTGGGACAAGTCGGTTCTCTTCCCGCTTCATCCCTCGACCCCTAAGGTACCACACCCCCAGCTCAAATGGGTAGAAGACTTCAAATACTTGGGGATTAAAATTAGCGCTAAGGTTCAGGACTACATGGACAACAATCTGCGACCACTTACGACGCAGCTTACGGCTAAGTGTGCTGCTTGGCGTTCACTTCCACTGACCCCTGTTGGCAGAGTTAACTTACTAAAAATGATTTACCTTCCCAAGTATCTCTACTTCTTCCGTAACACACCCATACACATCCCTAGGACTTTCTTCCGCAGGCTGGAGAGTCTGCTGATACAATTTGTCTGGGCTGGAAGGCCACCCAGGGTGGCCAAACAGATCCTATATCTCCCACTTTCGGGTCACTCTGGAGGCGGCCATTCTGGGCTCCTTTGCTGCCCTGAGCAATCTCCCATTTCGTGGTCTCAGGGCCAATTCATCCATGACGACTCCGATGCGAACTGCTGTGAGGGTCTGGCAGGAGGCTAGGAAAATATATCAGAAGCCCAATCACATTTCACCTCACATGCCCCTATGGGGTAACCCTATGCTCCCCCACTTTTATAGCATACCGGACCCGTCTCTCTGGGCAAAGAAGGGAATCTCCACATTAAAACATGTGGTTAAGGATGGGGGGCTTATGACTTTCCAAGCTCTGAGGCAATCCTTCGGTGTCCCGCCCTCCTTCCAATTCAGATACTGGCAGCTGAAACACGCCTTTGAAGCTCAGTTCTCAGCCCCCCTCATTCTGGAACCAGATTCAATTGAACGGCTCTTGACTTCCAGTGTGATGGGGAAGCCTCTCTCAACTCTATATTTATATCTTACAGTGGAGTATGATGCCAAATTAACTAAAACCTGGGAAAAGTGGAGGGTTGATATTCCCTCTTTGGACGAGGAGGAATGGAGGGAGTGTTTAATTTCCTACATTCCCTCCATGACCGCTGCAAAAGACAGGTTCATACAATTTAAGTTCCTACACAGAGCGTATTTCACCCCACAGAGACTGGCGCGCATTTACCATCAAAGAGATCCCAACTGTCAGAGATGCAGGCAGGAGGTGGGCACGTTCTGGCACATGGTCTGGTCTTGTCCCAAGATCCGACCCTTTTGGTCGGCAGTTGCCTCCACACTGAGCAAAGTCATGGGCTCAAACTTACCGGTGGATCCCCAATTACTGTTGCTTAGTCATCTGGAGGATGTTGACGGCGATAGGTATAGTAAACTCTGTCTAACCTTCACATTGTACTACGCTAGGCGGGAAATTCTACTGCGATGGAGACTGGTAGAGCCTCCTACCCTGGCCTCGTGGAGAAGGTCGGTGAATATGGTACTCCCCCTATATAGATTGACGTATGAAAGTAGGCAATGTCCAGGGAAGTTCGATAAAATTTGGTCCTCCTGGGTGGATGCCTCTGGAGACCCTGAACCCCCTACCCCATAATTAGGATGTGAAGTACAGCAGAGGACATCCTACATTTCAGGTCTATTCTTCCTATCCCCATTCCCCCATTGTCCCCCTCCTTCCCTTCCCCCCCTTCTTCTCCCCCCCCTTCTTCCCCGTCCCCCTTCCCCCCCCCCTCCAGGCCTGATTGAATATTGGTTATCTATTTTACATTATCTAAGGGTCTAAAGATTGTTATGCTGTAGGAGTATTGTTAAGTGAAACTTCTGACATCTACATAGCTGGAATACTTGATAAATGGTGGCTATCGCCTGATGATAGATTTTTGTTACTGTCATTGTTATCATCACGATTGTACTAAATTTCTTGTGTATTGTAATGCTGATTTGTTTGATAAAAAATTTTCTGTTAAAAAAATAAAAAATATAAAGTATTCAAAAACTTGACGTTTTGAATACTTTCAAGTGCAGTGGAGAGGTTTGGGGTATTATAGACCCCCGCGCTCTCCATACAGAGTACCTGTCACTGCCTATTACTGTTACAAGGGATGTTTACACTCATAACAGTGATAAAAAAAATAAATTAAAAAAGTGTAAATTTTGTAATTTTTTTAAAATGTACAGAATATTGGCAGACAATAGCGGCTATTGGCCTGCGAGGTGGCCGAAATATCGTTTTTTCGGTGCCACTAAGATACCAATTTTGGTCGATCCCTAGTACAAAGCACCTGCTGCCATTTTTCTGCACCCCAGTTCCTATATTTTCATGCATAGGACATGGAAACAAGGCAATAAACTCAACTATGCACAAAAACATAAGAACTGGACAAAAAAAACAATAGCAGCATTTGTTGTTTTCTTTCAGTTCAAGGACTCCAAGTGAAGCAACCAAAGACAACCAAGCAACTAACATTTTAGGTAGAAAGTCAGCAGTGCCGGCTAACCTATTTTCTCAGTACAGGTTCACTTTAAATAATCAATTCAAGTAAAAAAAAAAAAAAAATAGAAGTAAATACCACAAATTTCACCTCCTCTGGTGCTCCACATGATGATGAGAACTAGTTTTTCTTCGTACAGTAAGAATTGTGTACGATCGAGAAATGCAAAGCTTTCCAAAAGAAATTAATGCAGTTGTGCAAGAAATGAAGAGGCTTAAGGATAAGAAAAGATTTAGAGCTAACGTCCAAGATTACATTCAACATAAGAGAAACTCATTTCCCATATGTGCTCGGCTGGTGCTGGAATATTTCAAGCTCAAGGGTTTTCCTCCCTTCTTCCAACGCCACAAAAATCAAATTAAAGGCCAGACAGTGTTTAGGTAGCAGGCCGTTTACACAGATCTGTAACGTGATCGGATAAGCACACATAGACATGCTGCTTAATCAATATGCTCGTATCGCTCAGCTGTGCTGTTATGTTACTTTTTTTCCGTTGCAAAGGAGATTAAGGTCTGTAACTGCAATATTTATCATCATGGGGATTTTAATCCCTTTTCTACTTCTGGCAAAAAAGACACAAAGGGAAAAAAAACTAACCCCAGTAACGGAATTTAGTTCTTAGAAGCTTATTCTGCGTGATAAAATGTTGAAGAAATCACAATTGCAGATGCTTCATGTTTTTCATGTGCAAAGATGAAAACAAAAACACAGCTACAGCATGTATGTGACCTTCTTGTTGTCAGGGGAAGAGGAGGAAAGTCTCAGCCCAGCTAGATAAAAATTGCATATACAATGCATAAAGCACTACATTCAAAAGATAAAAATAAAAAAATAAAAAAAATTAAATGGATTTTGTTTTACCAGTTTATATTTATCTACATTTTTTATTCTCGCATTTGTCTACTGTGGTTCCCCATATTGGGCCCCAAGGGACCACCATGAAATCATTAGTGTGTTTTTTTTGTATACGATAGACTAGAGGATAAACATTTGACCGTTTGTCAAGTTTTATATGTTTGTGTCCCCATTGGAGAGATTCACCCCTTTTTATTTGTACTGATGAACCCACACATACATAACCCGATAGTGATTTTAACCTATCCCAACTCTAGTCCAAAAGTAGAAAAATGTATAATTTTTGGTATTAATTCCCCTCTAAGGTTGTCTTTCTGCCAACTAAGGGGCAAAAAACAAAAGCGCTGGCCTAGAACAAGCATGCAAGTTGGGGACGTAGGGCTCAAGTTACAAGCCTATTCTAATAGTCATTTAAAAAAAAAAAAATAAATGTATACAATAAAATAAAAAAAATAAATAAATAAAAAAAAGGAAGGAGGAGGTTTCCAATCTGAGAACAAAAAATGTGTTAAACAATGGTCTAATACAATTATAAAAACAGAATCATACAATTATAAAAGAATAAAATCAAGAAACTTGTCCTGGGACCTTATCCAACCCCAATGAATGCTGCTTGCAGAGTCTTATTTATCCACCACCCAACACCATCCTGTAATCTTTTTAATCATTCTCTACATAGCCTGACAATCTGGGGCTGTCCTGAAGGTAACCTTCTAAAACAGATATCAGATCACTTTAATGACCACCATAGATGACTCTCCCACTGCCCCAACTAAAAATTGCAACCTTCGTTTAATAGTCCTTTATATGCTTTGTTGTTATATGTTGCAGGAAAATTATCATTTTCCTTCTCGTTCCAGAAATCAGGTCCGATACTTATCCAAATAATGCTCACGCAATTCCACATATAGATGCATAATTCATGTGATCAAAACTGACCAAAATAAAACAATCCAATGAATTTGCAGCATGAACGATACAGCAACCAATTCCACATATAAATGCACAATTTGATACAAACTGACTAAAATTAACCACTTCAATACCAGCCACTTACACCCCCTTCCTGCCCAGGCCAATTTTCAGCTTTCAGCGCTGTCGCCCTTTGAATGACAATTGCGCAGTCATGCTACACTGTACTCAAACAACTTTTTTTATAATTTTGTTCCCACAAATAGAGCTTTCTTTTGGTGGCATTTGATCACTGTTGGGGTTTTAATTTTTTGCACAACAAATAAAGACTGAAAATTTAGAAGGAAAAAAAAAAAAAAAGAGGTTTTCTTTGTTTCTGTTATAAAATTCGGTAAATAAGTTTTCTCCGGTACCGACGGGCACTCATGGGCGGCACTGATGGGAACTCAAAGGCGGCATGGGTAGGTGGCACAGATGGGCACTGATAGATGGCACTGATGGGCATCACTGATAGGGAAACATCTGGCAGGCATTGGTGGGCACTAAACGGCACTAATTTGTGGGTACTGATTGCCATTTTTTGGGCACGGTCATCCCTGGTGGCCATGGGTGGCATACCTGGTCATCCATCCATTGTGTGCCATCCCTGGTGGTCCAGTGTGGGCAGCCACAGGGGCGCTGCGCTGATAATCAATGCAGACCCCCTGTGTCAGGAGAGCAGCCGATCGGCTCTCCTCTGTCTGACGTGAGTGAGGAAAAGCCAATACACGGCTTTTCCTGTTTACACTGATCAGCCGTGATTGGACATGGCTGATCACGTGGTAAAGATCCTTCGTCAGAGGCTCTTTACCGAGATCGGTGTAGAGGTGTGTCAGAGTGACACACCTCGCCATGCTGCGCGCCCCCATGGGCACACGCCGCCAATTATCCTGAAAGACGCCCCAGTCAGGATAACTGAACCACTGCCCGGCCGTCATTTTTCTATAGGCCGGGCAGGAAGTGGTTATATCAATGTAATTAATCCCCAATATAAAACAAGGCTCTGTGCATCTTGCCTATGATCTGAGTTGTCTATTGACAGCACAATTATTATTATTATTATACGAGATTTATATAGCGCCAACAGTTTACGCAGCGCTTTACAATGTATAAGGAGGACAACACAATTACAGTACAATTCAATACAAAAGGTACAGGAGGGCCCTGCTCGTAGAGCTTACATTCTAAAAGGGAGGGGGTGGTGGTACAAAAGGTAATAGTTGCAAAGAATGATTTGATGGGGGTGGCTCAGGGACAGTTATGTTGGTGTGGGATAGGCTTCCCTGAATCAATCACAATCACGGCATTATGCGCATGTATGGCATGTGCACAAGTAGTAAGCAGAGCACCAATTTAAATTGTATGGTAGTAAGAAAGTAGTTAAAGTTGAACTCTAGGCAAGCAGCAATACACAGTTTAGGTAACATGAACATCCCTAATCAGTCTACACACTATTGGACAGCTAGGTGATCTGTCATTTAAAATAAAATAAGTTCAGTACACCTCTGCATTATATGCTTATTTCCCCAAGTCTTCTCAATTTAAAAGGACACGAAAAGATCTGTTGATCTGCCTTAATCCAGTATGTACCCAACTTCCTGATGGTGACAACACATTACCTCTTGCTGCACTGAAATCCCAAGCAAGTGTTGCCAACCCTGTCTTTGTTCTCCTCTACTGGACTACGGAACATCTTCATTATCTTCATAAACATAAGGGGAGGTGTTCAGTAGTTGAAAACTCAGACAGGGCAGATAACGTTGCATGAGGATTTCAGTGGAAATTAGGATCTCCCTGATTTTTTTTTGGCAAGATCAACAGGTATTTTTCTGTACTTTCAGCATTTTACCTGGGGAAATCTGCATGAGATGTGATTTTTTTTTTCTAGACTTACACTTTAAACACTTTCCAGGTACTTGGTTATCCCTTTACTGCAAAACTAAATATTAACATTTTAAGTTGCTTCAAGTTCAGTGTTTTCCTGTGTCACTGATGACCCTGGGATATGGTTGGTTCGGGGTACCTGAGGGTGCATGCATTGCATTTAGGCTGCTACCTTGCATTATTTTGGGGGAAAAAAAAAAGTTCAGAGCAAAGTCACTTCCTTAAAAAAAACAAACAAACAAAAAAAAAAAGCCCAGTTCTTTAAACACAATGCATATTGTCCTTCATTAGAAAATAAATGAAATCAATAAAACACAAAAGGCTTAGAGGTGATTTGCTTGCTGAAATAGGCAATAGGCTTCATGCCAGGATTAAAATCATAAAACACAAATCCCTCAGAGAAACATATTAGATATTAACCGCTTTTATTAAATCTTAAGCAAGGCATCAACACAGACAGAGCTCCCAATGAGACGATTTGGAAATAAAAATCCACAAATCTGCACAAGGAAAATGCTTAATTCTCTAGAGGAAGATTGAATATGAGCAGCAACAAGGAAGAAAGAGGCTGTTCATTTTTCTAAGAATAACCATAAACAGGACTTTAATCTGGGCCAGGGATATTAAGAAGAGTTTAAGTAAATATTAAATAAGGCCAAGGGCTTGAGAATTTTACTGGTAAATCTAATTTGCTCACTTGGAAAAAAAAAAAAAAAGAATCAAAGAATATTAAAGCAAAAGCTAGAGCAGAAAGAAAAACTATGATAATCTTTACAGCACAGATGACCTACATAGATACAGCACTGCCCAATGGGAATGGACAGGTCTGTTCACAGTACACCAGCATATAGTAATCATATATAAAATGTACACACACAAAAAAAAAAGTAGCACAGAAAGTACAGCATTTCACCTATAGCTACATTCACACTGGCGATTAAGGCGGCTGTGAATTGTAACAGCAGCTCCTGATGCGATTCTCAGTGGCTAAGTATGTCCAGCAGCAATCACTGCGCTAGCTGTGCAGAGTCGCAAATAGCAGCAGCCGCCATCGACCTGGCAGGCAGCTACACCTAGCTGCATCAGAAATCGCTGATTACTGCTGCTACTATTTACACCAGCTCTAATCGCCGGTGTGAATGTAGCCTTAGAGACAATGGGTAGGCTTGATATCTTTGTCCCCAAGTTTTACTACCTATTTAAAGTTGTTATAAAGCCCAAGAGTTGTTTTATCTTGATGCATTTGCTGAGTTACAGTATAACTAAAGGTAAAACTTGTTTTTTTAGTTTTGAGTGGAGATGGATTCGAATACCTGTCAGTTTGGATTACTGTCTGTGCCCCAGTTAGCGTGAATCACCCCATTTGTCCTGTTTGCCATTATTAAAATTGAAAGTAAAAGAAAATTTTGGGTTGTACCCAGAAAAGTAATAGAGGAGAAATCTTCCAATGGGGACACTAACTCTGGTGACTTGGGGGTCCCCAAGATATTACCTTAATTTGCAGGGATCTCCTCTGACTTCCTGTTTTGGCTACATGTCCCTAATGGGACGCAGATGGCAAAAATAAACCTTACAGGGGTTATAACCCTCCCCTACACTATTAAAAATGGGAAAAAAATTGTTCTACTATAAAAAGGTAAAAAAAAATAAAAAATAAAAAGATCTGATCAACACTGACACCCTCAACCCCCCCCCCCCCCCCAACACTGAACTGGGCCCTGTCAGCAATCCAGTGCTGTGCCCGATTGCAGGTCTCTTTTCACTCCCTACATTATCCCTCACAGGATACGGAGCGCGTGTGTGCGCTCACACAGGTATAGCAACTTTAAAAAAAAGAAAAAAAGGATTTACAACCACTTTACGATAGTTGCACAGCTTTGTGGATTTAAAAGCTATACCCTTAGACTGAATAGACTGTTTTTAGTCCTTCTGTCCTTTGTGCACATTTGGATACACTTGTGGCTCCTGGATATCCTCATAAGGACAAGTGGCATAACAATCTTAATATATGTGCTTTAAAGAAAAGAGTAAAATTAGAGGTGAGCGTTAGATATATACATTTTAGGTTACCATTTTATTGTAATGTCTCTTACCTCATGTCACTGACATGCTTTAATACCTCCCTCTGTCCATTGAGCAGAATATCCAGTTCCTGCTGGGAGGCCTGAGAACAAAAAAAGAAATAATAAATATTAAAAGGCACTTTTTAAATATTGAGTAACACAGGCCACAATTTTTTCAGTTAAAGTGAACCTGACCTGGCCAAAAAAAAGTGCCTACAGTATGAACAGTATGGGGATCAGTCCCTGAGTAGCCCCATGACAGACTCTGGATGTACATAAAGCCTTTGCTTGTGCAACAGGAGATTAAGAGGTACCCTTCCTGACACTAAGGCCCATTTCCTGTACCCTGTTAAATGTCAAAGCCTCTACTGTCCACTAAGACTCTGGTATTTGACAGGGGGAGACAGAAAAAAAAAGGAAATGGCAAAATAAAAAAAATAAAAAAATCAAGGGCTGGAGAACACCCTAGAACCAAGAACCATGAGGCTCCACGGGGATTGATTCAGAGACTGTCAGGTATTTGCAGGCGCCACACGATGCTGCTCTTTGAACTGTTGCTGCCACTTTTTAGGCCAAGTCAGGTTAACTTTAATAAGTGAAAAGTCAGACAACTTAATGGCAATATCTGTATATGAATAGTCCAGGATTTCAGTATCCAGAAGGACAGAATTCTAAGTGTACCTGTTGTGCCTCGTTTCCTCCTCCTGTCTTAGTCACGGTTTCGCTCACTGCATTCACATATCTCCGCTGCTCATCCAGGATCATGTCCAGCTGCCGGTTCAGCTGCTTAATCTCAAGGTGAATACGGTTCTGGCCTTCAAAGATCTGTCTGAGTTCTCGTTCATTGACCGACTCAAAAATATCATCCACTAAAGACACAGTTAACAAAAGGGTTAAGAATGATCTCAGCAACACCCAAGGTACTGTACTTTTAGGGGTTCTCTTTGAAGCTGATCTATAAGAACTGGACAAAAAATAAATAAATTACCCTCGCATTGGTTCTCCTTCCACACTGCAAAGGTTAAATTGTTAATCTTTTGACTTTTTATGCCTTGCTCCATTGGCAACCTGTGCTTTCTTTTTTCACTGATGCTCTGAGTTGTAGGAAGGCCTTCAACATTCTCACTTACAGTACAGGACTGTTGACCCTTCATTGTAAATAATGATGTCACAGCTGTAACCTCAAGCCAGAGCACCAAAGAGAAGAAGCTTTCAGGACCAGTCTAATGGAAGGAGAAGCCTGCGGTGGCAAGGGATAAGGTCAGTAAAAAATGCTTTAAACTGGTATCCTAATAAAAAAAAAAAAAAAGGAATATATAACCATTTGCAGTGCAGGAGAGTGTATAATGGGGACAAATAGCAAGGTCAACCAATGCATGGCTCTAGCCCAAAATGCACAACAGACTACTACAGCATGTCATTTTACATTGAATACATGCAGTAAATGGTTCTCAGGAATAGTATAGTGCTGGTAAATCTGCAGTGTGTGGGAGAATACATGCCTGGATGCTCCTGGAGCTCTGGATGGTCCTTTTGGTACTCATCTTTCCTCTTATCAAGTTCTTGTTGGAAGTGGTCAAACTCCTCTTGATACTTGTCCTTTTCTGCCTTTGTGATATCCCCGTCAGCTGGAGGCTAAACAACAACATCCATGTCAGGTTCCCATATAAAATGCATGGTCCACATATCAAGCAGAATTCTGTTCATCCAGATACACAGAAACAGTGACTGGCTGCACCGAAAGTCACCAAATTATTACTCCGTACATTATTATTATTAAAAGGAGAGCCCCAGGAATGATCTCCAGAAAGAATGGAGGACAGTCTGGGTAAGGTGTTAATTACACTTTCCCCCATGCTGTTAGCTTGAAACCGCTCTCACAACACTGTTGGTGTTTTAGTGGGACTGGTGGTCCTCTAGTATTCAACTATGACTGCTAACTCTATTAAATATAAGAATAGGGACTAAAAACAGAATGTGCAGGGACCAGAAACAGTAATAAAAAAATCTATTGCTGTGCTCTATAGCTGCTTGCAGTAATCTTATGCCAAAAATTCGACATGCTGGTTTGTTCTGAAGGCAATCAATGAATTGACTGAAGTACAACCAGCCTGCCCATACATGGATCAAATCTCAGTCGGTCCTTACTGAACTGGCCAAAATTCAACCCATCTATGGCTAGCTTACACATTACCCACACCTCCTTTCTGAAGGTAATTACGAGAGGTATGTTCCTTAGGCACATACCCCCAATAAGGGTACATCTAGTCAAAGGTGATTTTTTTTCTTTTTTGGATAGAGTTGGGAAGGTTTTTTTACTGTTATTCTGGACTTAAATCTCCAACAGCAACACAGATGGAAACTTTTTAAGAAAACAACAGCGTCCTACTCACTACTAAACATGCAGATGGAAGGCCATATAGGATCAGCTGGAGTGATATGGCGGCAAGTTTTCCCACTTCATAAGGGCCAGTTCTCTGCCTGGTCCCAACATTAAAGTACAGGCAGTTTTTACTTCTGCTATGACTAGGGGCAGAATGGGCACCTTTTTTATTACTAAAGCATATGTAAAGACCCAAACACTAAAATTTCATATAGACATAAACATGTTACTGTAATTTCAAAACATTTTCAAGCTTTTTAAACACCATCACATAATAAAGATCAGACACAACCTGTTACGGGGTGACAACACTTTGTACTCATCTCCAAACTGCTCTTTTGCAGTCACCCTGCACATGCTCTACCACGGGACATGCCAACAAACAGTACACACTTCCAGATAAATATGATTCACATATATCTACCGTATATACTCGAGTATAAGTCGAATTTTTCAGCACATTTTTTTGTGCTGAAAGTGCCCCCCTCGACTTATACTCGAGTCAAGCACTTTTCTGCAGCAAAAAATTTCATTTTCCGAACCGACTTTGGGGCCCCATATCTCAGGGCCACTTGGTGCTAGGAACCCCAAATTTGGTATGCAAACCCATTGGAACTGGTACCACAACATATCCAAAGATGAAGTTCCTAGCACTAAGTGGCCCCGAGATACGGGGCCCCAAAATCGGTTCGGAAAATGTCATTCTCTGCTGAAGAAAAGTGCTTGACATTTTCTGAACCGATTTTGGGGCCCCATATCTCAGGGCCACTTGGTGCTAGGAACCCTAAATTTGGTGTGCAAACCCATTGGAACTGGTACCATAACATATCCAAAGCTGGGGTTTCTAGCACTAAGTGGCCCTGAGATACAGGGCCCCAAAACCGATTCGGAAAATGTCATTTTCTGCTGCAGAAAAGTGCTTGACATTTTCTGAACTGATTTTTGGGGCGCTGTATCTCGGGGCCACTTGGTGCTAGAAACCCCAGCTTTGGACATTTTATGGTGCTAGTTCCACTGGGTTTGCACACCAAATTTGGGGTTCCTAGCACTAAGTGGCCCCGAGATACAGGGCCCCAAATTTGGTCAACTGTGTCCATCTGCAGCAATGTCATTTCAGGACCCTTTGGGTTCAGAGACCCCAAAATTTGGCTGCAGCTAGGGGGCATCTAGGAACCCTTAACTACCGAGTTTGAAGTTCAGGGGACCTATGGCTGCAAATGGGCACAGTGAGGCATGCAAATGGGCACAGTGATGCTGCAAGTGGGCATTGTTGACCCTCTTTTCCACTTACAGTAGCTGTGCATTTCTCACCCTCGTCTTATACTCGGGTCAATAAGTTTTTCCCATTTTTTTTGTAGTAAATTAGGGCCTCGACTTATACTCGGAACGACTTATACTCGAGTATATACGGTAGTTTTCTTGAAAAAGAAATATGCCATACCAATATTTGTTAGTCAAAAAAAAAAAAAAATACTCACTGCATCTTTGCTAGGTTCCGTTAACTGGAAAGTTAGAAATGACAGGGCATCGTGATCATCTAAAAGAAAAAGGGATTTTTTTTTTTTTTTTTTACGCAAGATGAATAAAAACAATAATGCTAACCTGAATTTGCCAACACTACATAAGTAGGTTCAATTAGAAATGCTTTTCCCTCCTGTAAGACAGGAGGACAGAGGGTGTATAAAGATATATCGCCTTCATTGGTATCCAAGTCCCCTTAGTTCTTGCATGGAATAAGGGCTATGGACACTCCCCGACGCAACAACCACAGCTCCTGCCAGGGATCTCTTCTGTGCCTATTGTGGAGATGTAATAAATTGGTGAGGATACTCGGATTAGGGGCTGTTGGGAAATGTCTGTTGGTTAAGTACATTGTATCAGAGCCCTCTACTGAATAGATCATGGGTATTGAATTAAAGAGTACTTTTGTTTTCAACGTACATTGCAAGAACAAACTTTGTTTCAGATTCCTACAGGTTTCTGCTTTGAAGGTATAGCTCTTTGTTAGACAATGTCCTGTGCACAGTGATTCTGAATGGGCGTGACTAATTCCCTTTTAATCAGCTGGTGTCCTAATAAATTGCAGCATCTGCATCCCTTTAGAGGTGATTAAACATTAGGCAGTATCTCACCTAAAAACTAAATTTTTGTTGCAGAGGATGCCTAAAACCTGACTTGCATCTTAAGGCAGCTCTTCACCCAAGTGGGACATGACATTTTTGGAGTCGTTCTGTACATCAACTGTGTAGAAAACGCCTCCAGGTTGCCAGATTGCATCAAGCTTTTACAGAAAATGAAAGCGTTGCAGTTTAAAAAGAAAAGATGATTATTAATAACAATATGGCTTGTGTAGCATTTGTGTATGCCATTTTTTTGAGAATATATTATATATATATATATATATATATATATATATATATATATATATATATATATATATACACACACAAATTTTTTTTTCAAAGGACAGACATATGACCAACCTGCCAGGCCTCCAGTAGCTGCAGATATCCCAAAGAAACCTTGCGGGGGCAGGACCATATTGTCCACTTTGGCACAGAACTCATAGTCATCCTTGTCGGGTGTAAAGCCGTTGTTAATCATTACCTACATGAACAGCGTGGAAAGAAAGTGTTCAAGGAAAAGATAAAGGTTTTTTTTTTTTTTTATACCTTAAGCCACGTATACCATGAGTGGGGATACTCACTGTTAAAGTCTTCTTATAGTAGATGATCTTTGCTCGAACTGGATAAGGTTTGTTTCGGAAATCTCTCTGACAAGAGGCCAGTGCTTGAGAAGCTCCGTCACTGCAAATACACACAAGAACTGTTACTGCCATTTCTGTTAGTAAGAAATGTAAGTAAAGTAAAAACATAAGGTTCCACATGCAGCATACCTTGCTGCCCCTCTGAAAAGGGGTCCGTGGTGGATTGCTTTTCAGAGGTGTTTGACAGGCGTTGAGGACACGGTATATTACCTCCTCAGTGCTTGTTTTAAACCAATAAGGCTTGCACAGTCTTGAATAGGTCACGCTCAGTGGCAGTACTGCCATCTGAATACGACAGGGGGCATAAATTTTGCCTTTGCAAAGCATCACGTTAATGGGCTGCTCTACCCACAAGAATTGCATAGAAAGAAGTGTCCTGCCCTTTGTTAAAAGGAGAACCATACCGAACAGCATGGTGCTGCAACCACCATGTGGTTTTGCGTGAATAAAAATATGGTCGTTCTGCTGCATAATCGTGCACGTTCCCGACCTGCAGTCAAAACACACTGCTCTTTAGCATACGTTCAGGGGGACTTTCATTTTTATTGGCACCTCCACGCATCTGCGACCATGTTTTTGTTCACGCAAAACCACATGGGGCTGCAGCAGGACCTAGGCTTAGTGAACATCACCATACTGGTGGTGGCCAGCCAAGCAATCTGCATCCTTAAACACTGAAAGCAGGATTCCAGTCAAAAACAAGACAGAAATTTTTTTATAACAAAAAAAAAAAAAAAAAAAAAAAAATTGTCCTTCTTTGCTAAATTCACCTTTATTCCAGAGACTTCCCCCACAGTACTTTTTTTCTGCCACTAGATGTTGATCTGTCCAGCATCATTCAACCCACTACCTCTGAGCCCAGGTCCTCCTAGACCAGGGATCTTCAAACTACGGCCCTCCAGCTGTTGTGGAACTACACGTCCCATGAGGCATTGTAAACCTCTGACATTCACAGACATGACTAGGCATGATGGGAATTGCAGTTCCTGAAGAACTGGAGGGCCATAGTTTGAAGACCCCTGCCCTAGACTCACCCCTGTCTGATTGGACAGTGAAACGAGAAGCAGCATAGTGATGAGTTCTGAAACTCCGCTCATCCCGCTTATCAGCATGTTTTAGTCGGTAATAAACTGATTGTCTCCTTATGTTGCTCCTTTCTCTCACACTCCAGTCCAGCTACACATTGATAGCTGTTGATCCTGCCAGAAATCCAGTGCCCTTGAAAACCCCTGTGCACTGAACTGAAATCTCAATGTCATCAGCCTTCCCAGGTCTTTTTTGTAAGCTAAAGAACACTTTCCCCAATGTCATGTAGGTAGAGAGAGGGAGGTATTTGTAGTCCAAATCAGTAGAGAGCCTAGGACAGGTAGACCAGTAAGCTGCAATATATTATATTTCTGTTCATGGGTTTAGATATCGCCTTAATGGACCACAAAATTATCAAAAAACATCATTTGTAGTAGAAAAAATAAAATAAAAAATTCTTTCTTGCTGATCTTTGGCAGGTAAAATGTATTTGTGTGTTCAAGTTGCCCATTTAACTGCTGTTCTCCGTCTGCTCTTTGTGCCCCCTTCACATGGGGAGATTAACTCTGTTCCACGTTGCAAGACTGGCCTTTACCGGCACACAGATTTACAGGTGCTGCGTGCATCCCTGTTCCTTCGTCCCATTTTTGTCCATTGGGACACTCGGCTGCATGGACATGGCACACTGTTTCTCTATAGTTGAAGGTAACTAGGTGTCCTGGGACATCTAGTTTCACTCTGCCCCTGGAGTTTACTCAAAGTTCCCCATCAGTAAGCTCCAGGGGCGGAGCAAAATGCATTGCGCACATTGCCTGGCGGGGGGTCCAGGCTGAGACTGCCATTTACCACCATACAGCGGGTTTTAACTTGATGTGCGGCTCCCGGGACACCTAGTTACCTTCTTGAACTTATGCCTGGAGCATAGACGAGCTCCCTTCCCGGCCAGCACTCACACAACTTCAGTCCCATGCAGCCTGAGCAGCTCACACACACATCCTCGGTTCGCCGTTTCTCTATATGTCACATGGGTGCGGTTCCATGAGTGCACACCGGGCGAGTTGTATCCTAGTGCCGGTAAAAGACGGCCATTCAGGAGGCACAGAATTAACTGCCCCATTTGAAGGGGTCCTAAAAATTTGCTAGACAAGAATCACTTTTCAAGCAAAAAAAAATTTAATAAAAACAGCAACAAGTGGAAAAAAAAAAAAAAAAAAAACACACACACCCAGACAAACTTACTTCTGATGGTCATACAGGAGCTTTCCATTATTTCCCACAACCAAAATCACCGGATTGTTTTTCTAAAATAAAAAATAAAGTACAGAAAATACTTGATATTTTCTTGGATGTTGTATATAGTAAACACACAAAAGGGTCCTTAAAGCAAATTGCATGTAACTTTACCGCAAAAATCAGTTGAATTTACCAGGATACATTTCATATTACTGTGGACCCCGCCCCTTTTTTTTTTTCCTTTTTTTTAAGGTCACCAACAGCAGCACTGATGATGTGGCACTGTGTGAATTTTGTTTAATTATGTATCATAATTTATAGTTGTATTTTTTTTTTTTACAATTTTCTTTTTCTTTGGGGGGGGGGGGGGGGGTTAGGAGAGGAAGGGGAGAGGACAGTGTCAGTGTTTTTTTATTTCTTAATTTGTTTTACAATTTTATTTTAAATTTTTTTTTTTTATCTTTATTTTTTTATCAACCCTGTTGGGGGGTGGGCTTTGGCGAGTTATCAGGGGTCTAAACAGACCCCCGACATCTCTCCTCTTTGAGACAGGGAAAAGGGACTGAGGACAGATTCCCCAATCCCTTTCTCAGCAGCCTCAGCTGCACTGAAGATGAATGGACACAGTTTACGATCCTCAGTTATGAATGGACGGAGTTGGCGATTGCTGACTATTCATTCAGAAAAGGAAGGAGCAGGTAAATGACAGATTTAATCGGCTCCTTCCTCCACTCTCCGTCCTGACAGATCCAGGACAAGGGGGGGACCGGAGAAGGACACAGGGGACAAGCGGGGGGGGGGGGGGTATGACCGGTGCGGCGGTGGGGGCAGTTACAAGAACGCATCTCCCTGACAGCCACAGGAGGGAGGGAAGGAGAAGCGGCTGTCAGAAAAGCTATACAGGGAGATCGATCCTTGTAACTGCCCCCACCGCCACACTGATCATCTGTGAGGCTCCCCGGCACCCCCGTTACACTGAGGACGCTGGGTGTACTGGCTTTCGACCAGGTATCGGGTCAAGCATCGGAGCGTTTGCACGAGTACAAGTACTTGTGTAAATGCTTGGTATCGGCACAGATACTAGTATCGGTGCAACCCTAGACACCATCCCGAGCATCCACACAGGAGTCAGTCATTCGGGCACACCCAAAGTGTGCTAGAAAAGCACGCTGAGCTGTGAATGCACAAGCTCAGTGTACATTTGGTGGAAAACTGAGTAGGCAGGTGATGGGGAAATTATATTTTTTATATTTCCTTATTATTGTTGGCTCACTAATGAATTCTAACCCTCCAAATCTTGGTTAAGGGGCCATACAGGCAATACAAATACAAAGTCTGCTTACTCATATCAAAGGAATGTGTCCTTGAGGGGGTCATATTGTTGCCTACAAAGGGAGTTGGATTGGGGGGTGGTCTATTCCTTACACACAAGTCTAAATACTACAGTTATCACTTGGAACATTTAGTGTCACTCAAAACTGCCATGAGGCATGTGTCTGAACCTGGTCAACGGCCACGCTGCCCATGCGGAGGGGACTCCATGGCGAAACTTCATCTTTAGTTAACTATTCTAGTTATATTTTCTTTATCTGTACATGTCATTACTTTAAATAAAGGTTATACTTATGTGATCTTTGCGCATATCGAATGCAACCCCAAAAAACTTAAACTATCACGTGACCGTCATACAACAGCAGGCAAGTTTGTATTATTGCAGAAGAGACATAACATGCCTCTTCTGCTATAAAAGGCTGCCTATTCCCAATTTTACAAAAATTAGAGGTGGTTCCAGAAGTTAAGAACTACGGCGTCCCGCTACAGCATCTAACCGTAATCACATCTGCATTAGTAGTTTCCATATTGTGGCCCTGCGATTTTCCCACAAATATCCATCGATCCTGCCAAAGTTCATCTCATGAAGATTCTTGTGATGGGGTAACTATGTTACAGCACTGCTGCTGAATTCAAAGCAGCGTCATCACTCTGCTGTAGCAGCCTGTAACTTGTCAATCAGCACCAGGCCACACCTAGTACAGCCCCTCTGCTTTCTGGACTGGCAGCACGGCCTCTGTTGCTGATTCCCTCCCACTGTGATCTGTTCCAGGGGGTGATACAAAAAAAAAAAAAATGTATGGGATAAAATAAAAACTCATGAAAAATAAAAAAACTTAAAAACACTGAGAAAAATATCCAATGATAAAATAATGAACAGAGTCAAAAGAAGTATGTAGTGTGTATATATATATATATATATATATATATATATATATATATATATATATATATATATATATATATATATATATATATATATATACATACATACACACACACACACACACATCACCTAGGTGGATGCAGCATCGATCCTATGCTGCGTCTGTGCCCTGCCATCTCTACACTGAGAACTGAGCGATCAAAGACCGCTGATCACTTATTTGTCGGTCTTTAGAGAGCTGGTGACTGACTGCTCTGCCCCTCCAGCTGTTAGAGCGCCGGGCTCTGGCGGGGGCGGGAGGCTGAGCCAGCTGCTGGTCCAGGCATATCTCAACATTAAAATCAGGACCTCTCCAAAGCCTGGACTGGCTGAGTGACGTGACTGTCGGCTGAATGTGGGTCAAAAGAGAGCAGAATGAAGTTCACTCCTGTGATCTTCAGAATTAGGAACAAAAAACCCTACTTCTCCTTTAAATTAACCCGAGAAGAACAAGTAAGTCTGCAATATTTTACATCTGCTAAAGAAAAGGGCCCCAGGCTGAGCTGGTAAAAGTCTATCAAAGTGGAACTATACTCCATCTTGAATCCAGCAAAAAACATCCCTGCAAATTCCCCCTTGCACCTTCAATCAGCTTCAGGGTCTCGATCGCTGGCCCAAGATAACGCCACACCCGCATGGGAGTTCTGTCAGATTCGGTATTGCTGAATCTGTGCAGTGAGCTGTGCTTGCGCAGCTTACTGTACAAAAGGCAGACAGGTAGGTTAAGTAGCTTTAATGCAGAAGAGACAAAGCAGGTCTCTTCTGCATTAAAAAAAACCTGCCTGTCCACCCATTTTCATTTCTTGCCTAAAGTTCCACTTTAAGTAAATACTGACTGCTTGACACAAATGACAACCCGGGTATATGAATACCAACTGGTTTCATTAAAGCGGAGCTAAAGTTTGCAATACTTCCTTCATCTTCATTGCTGTTCGTCATCTTCTTCCCAGCTTGTTCTGGGTGCTGGTCTGAGGTCGCCTTGCTTGGCTGGTGCGGGATGACATGACTCACACAGGAGTGCATGTGCAGCAGTTCAGTCACACTGACACGTGCAGCCAAGGGTACATTTAAAAAAAAAAAAAAGACTGCAATTATGTAGGCAAGTTTATTTTTTCCAACAAAAATACACCACCTGTGCAAAAATATAGTGCCCCAGTAAGGGGATTGAGAATATCTCCACGTCACGGGGATGTAGCCACAAGCCTTGCTGCCCTCCCAGACTGGGGATTTTTTCGCAGAAGAGACACTGCAAGTTTATTCTGCAACAAGCTTGCCTGCAATTTTTTTATTATTTAAATTTTAGTTTCACTTTACAGCGTGTTCCCCATGTATATATATTCCATCGGCCACTTTATTAGGAACACCTGTTCAATTGCTTGATAACACAAATTGCTAATCAGCCAATCACGTGGCAGCAACTCAATGCATTTAGACATTAGACGTGGTGAAGATGACTTGCTGAAGTTTCAAACTGAGCGTCAGAATGGGGAAGAAAAGGGAATTAGGTGACTTTGAATGTGGCCTGGTTTTTGGTGCCAGACGGGCTGGTCTGAGTATTTCAAAAACTGCTGATCTACTGGGATTTTCACACACAACCATCTCTTGGGCATACAGAGAATGGTCCGAAAAAGAGAAAATATCCAATGACCGGCAGTTGTGTGTAGCAAAATGCCTTGATGTCAGAGGAGAATGGGGAGACTGGTTTGAGATGATAGAAAAGCAAGAGTAACTCAAATAACCACTTGTTACATCCAAGGTATGCAGAATACCATCTCCGAAAGTACAACACATCGAACATTGAAGCAGGTGGGCTACAGCAGCAGAAGACCACACCGGGTGCCACTCCTGTCAGCTAAGAACAGGAAACTGAGGCTAAAATTCACACAGGATCACCAAAATTGGACAATAGAAGATTGGAAAAACGTTGCCTGGTCTGATGAGTGTTCATTTCAGCTGCGACATTCAGATGGTCGGGTCAGAATTTGGTGTAAACAACATGAAATGGATCCATCCTGCCTTGTATCAATGGTTCAGGCTGGTGGTGGTGGAATGATGTGGGGGGATATTTTCTTGGCACACTTTGGGCCCCTTTGTACCAATTGAGCATCGTTTAGCCACCATGGCTACCTGAGTATTGTTGCTGACCATGTCCATCCCTTTATGACTACAATGTACCCATCTTCTGATGGCTCCTTCCAGCAGGATAATGCCCCATGTCACAAAGATCAAATCATCTCACCACTGGTTTCCTGAACATGACAATGAGGTCAGTGTACTCCAATGGTCTCCACAGTCACCAGATCTCAATCCAATAGAGCATCTTTTGGGATGTGGTGGAAATGGAGATTGGCATTATCGATGTGCAGCCGACAAATCTGCAGCAACTTCATGATGCTATCATGTCACTATGGACCAAAATCTCTGGGAAATGTTTCTAACACCTTCTTGAACCTATGCCATGAAGAATGACGGCAGTTCTGAAGGCAAAAGGGGGTCCAACCTGGTACTAGCAAGGTGTAACTAATAAAGTGGTGTGTGTGTGTGTGTGTGTGTGTATATATATATTACACACACTTAAATTATTAACAGCTTAACAGAGCTATTAAAGATCACCTGTCGGGCTGAGAGTGTAGTGGCGTTCCCCTTTAGGGGTTGATTAAGATTATTCAAAGGACTTTATTAGGCAGTGCATGAAGGGAGGATCCCAGACTAGCTTAAACCTCTTTATGATTGTGGTGGTTTCATGTCGGTGAACCAGTTTTAATTAAAGGTTTTAAAACTTTAAAGCTGTTTCAACCTGCCCCTCCGATGGTTTACTGGCCTCCATTTAACAAATATGTTTTACAAACACAACAGCAGTGTGAGCAGCACTCAAAGAGGGATTACCAGAACGCTTCCACCTTATAAGGATCTAAATGGCAGTTTGTGTATTTTGCATTATTTAGTTTCTCACTAGCAGGCCGATTAAAAGGAACCTGTAGGTATTAGTGCATAGCGCAGTTCCTGACTTTTTAAACAGGCGTGTTACAGAAATGTCGTCCTGTGGTTGGCTTAAAGCAGGTATACAGTGAAGTCTGACACTGTCAGGGTAACAATAAGAGCCCCTCCATCTTTCAAAGCCAGATCTGCAATGTTAGGTCCAAATTCCTTTCCTTATAGGTTCCCGGTCTAGCAAAATTTAAAGTGGAGTTCCACCCACTTTTACAACTCTTCAGCATCCCTCACTAAACTGCGCACTGTAAACGAATTGGATATTTTTTAATTTTTTTTCTCAGCACTTACTGTATATCTGCTGTATTCATTTTTCACTTCCTCCTCCCTGGCCGCGGCCCATCGCATCATTTCCTGTTTGCAAAGCCTTCTGGGAAGGGGCGGCAACTTCCTCTGACACTGCCTTCGCTATGGAAACCTGACCTGAAACCTATTACACTGCTTGTGCTGCACTGAACATGTGCGAGATCTGCAAGGATGAGATCCAGGAAGAAATACAGTCTGGCTTCAGATGCCCACACTTAAGATGGCCACGGCCTGCTGTAAGTTTATAAAGTAACAAACTACTGCTATAAACTAACAAAACAGACCTTAGTTTACAGACTAACTTTACTAGAATACATTAAGCTTGTGTATTATAGGGGTATTTTTATTTAAAAAAGTATAATTTCGGCCGGAACACCACTTTAATTAGAAAGATTTAGAGAGAAATGGAGATACTACACCGCCACCGATCACTATCTACAGATGATGTCCCACGCTCAGGGGGATCGATGCAGTTCTGTATCTTTCCGACCACATCTCTACTTATACGGTTTCTTAGAGAAGCACACCCAGGTAGCAACCCGCCCCCCTTCACCCACCTTTTATGTCCCCATCTACACTCCCTCCCCTCTTTTTCTCTCCTTCCCCTAATCCCTTCCCTCTAGGGCCAGTTAGCTACTATATTTCCTTCAGATTTGTCTTAATATGCAAGTTAAAATTGTCTTTTTTTTTGCGACCGAGCTGGATTTAATTTCTGTATAGTTGTTTGCTGCGGTCCCATGGATCCTCCCTCTTGATCTGTTTTGAAGGTTTAGACCATACTGACACTCATGCTGCACTCTTTACAAATCTGAATATCTTCTCACTAACCATTATCTGCCAGGTGAATGAGTGAATGGAAATAACTACCGGTACTTTGGCATTTCAGCAATTGTACCTTTTCAAGCTTGTCATGGCTTTTGAAGCAAGTGCTCAATAACTGCATCGTGTGAGAAATTCTCCAAAGATTTTACATTTTTTTTTAAATCCCTTCAATTTTGCTATATACACTGCAGTAATTATGAAAATACTATTGCAGATGCTTAACAGCCTTTGCTCTGGATAAACCAACTGCTCATCAGGATGGTCTGCATTGGCCAGTCTCAGCATTAGGCATGAATGGGCAGAAAAGAACCAATTCTTTTGGGCAAGAATGGAGCAATCAAAATCAGATTCGGATTCTGTAAGCATAATTTCCAATCCTTGGCACGAGTCTGAATGGGGGAGGAAGGCGTTTACCATAGATTGATGGTCCAGGGATTGGTGAGGGCTTTGCCACCCATTGCATGATTTCTGGTTTGACATCTCGACATTGTTCTGCGAGGCAAACAGGTCCATTTGTAGAAAGTGAAGACTTTTGGATATAGGGACAAGTTTGCTCCCTGTAGCTGAAATCTCAAAAAAATCTGCCAGACAACTGTAGGGACCCTTCAAATGGATTGCAAGAGAAGGAACTGAGATTCTGTTCAGCCCAAAAAAAAACATTACTTCTGCTACTGACTGTAGAGAAGGATTTTTCATGTCCCGTGTCTTCTGATATAAGCCACCATTGTCTGGTAGGGCCAATAGGTGATGATCTGTGAATTCTTCCTATGAAATCGTTCAAAGCTCTCCACACTGCAGTGAACTCTTCCAATTGAACAGCTGCCTGGTCTTTTCCAGGGTCCAATGACCTTCTAGCATTATGTTTTTTACATGAGTGCTCCATTCATGAGTATTCGCGCCCATGGTTACACTTCGAGACATGGGGAAGACCCAAAGGAGGCCTAGTGGTAGGTGTGAATGGATTCTACACCAGAGACTGCACTGGACACCAGAGTTTAAAGAATGAGAGCAGTTCCATGTGAGAAAGGCTTGAAGGGGTCCCTGATAAAACTAAGCCCACCACTCCACCAGGACACAAGATGTCATGGGTCCCAGTGCGAACATCATTCTGATGGGCACTGGTTGATTTTTTATCAAGTCTCCTGGCAATAAAATCTGCTGAACTGGGGCTCAGAATTCTCTTTAAAGGGAACCTGTGCTTAAGGGTATTTGAGAAGAAAAGCTTCCTTTCGGGGTCTGCCCATTCTGTTGAAATATAATCCATTAAGCCTCCCCGCCATCTGAACACAATAGCACAGCAGGAGTGATTCCCCTATCCACTTCAAATTGGTGTAAGGGGAAATTGGATAATTTTTTTTTTCATTCAACCCGACTAAGTACATGTTTGCTGTCCCGGTGGGTGGAAACTTCTGTCTCTCATATGCTGTCCTGGAAGAAGACTAAGGGGAGGGACGACAAAAAAAAAAAAAAAAAAAATGTTGCACGTAACCAGCAGTGCTTCTGTGAAATAACTTAATTTTACACATTCTGAAAAATTGAATTCCAATATTATACAGCCCATATGCTTTGAATGTAGAAACCGTGGAAGTGGAGGTATGCAGTGCTATTCAAAGCTCTTGATGTCTATTGACTTCAAACTGAGTCTCTATAAAAGATTTTCCTGAGCCATAACACAGTGTGTGTGTGATAGTTAAGTGAAAGCAAAGAACTGTATCTGATTTCATACAACCCTTCTTGTAGGGATAAAGAAGATAATTTGGTTTAATGCAATTTCCAGCAGTTAAGTAAACAAGCTTTGTCCTTTGTGTAATCTGTAACACAGTACGACTATAACAAAGTGCAACAGCAAAGCAAACAAACCTTTCCATCATTGTCAAAGGAATCAAAGAAAATCCCCACACCGTTCCACGCGTTAGCGGCCCCGTACACCTCGCCATCCAGACCCTGCTCCGCCGCGTACCAGATAGCCTGCGCACACACAATAAAAGACAACAGGTTACAGGAAGAACATACACTGCATATAGCAAAGATTCATAAACATTTCATCAGCTGGAGGGCCAAACTTATTGCAAATTATTCACTAGGCAGGATCACTGCTGTAAGATATATGGTATGGAACATTGTTTGATAGAAGGTTCTCTTGTCTGGCAGCATGGCGGGGTGACAACTCAAATTACCTATAGTTAAAAGACATTTAAACAGTGTAAAAAAAAAATTAAAAAAGAAAAAATTCTGTCATGTACTGTGTTTTTAAGCATTTTTTTTGGCACTTTAGTGAGTACTTCTAATATATTTCAGGTGCACTTAGTAAGAAGTTTTTGTTGTTCCATGTGTGTACCGGTCGGCGGCCTGTTGATGGCCAGGCCACACGGGAGGAGGTGAGCGGCAACCGCTATTGAAGCTCACTTCCTGCTGTGCCACTTAGCCTGCGTGTCCTCTCCCGGGTCTCCTGCTACCAGACGATGTCATCAAAAGAGCAGGGGGTGTAATGTAAAGGGGCACAGTGATATAATGGGGACTGCACTGGAAAGGGGCACTGTAATCATTACAGTGCAGTCCCCTATACATTAATGTGAAGGGAAATGTATGGTAAAGGGACACTCCAATGTAAGGGAGGACTATGATGTGAAGGGGAACCGAGGACACTGTGGGACATGGTTGTAAAGGGGGTTGTGATGTCAAGGAGGAGGGGGGAGGAGGAGGAGGTTGGGGACCGTCGTCCTAACACATGGTTAAAAATGCATACATGTGTGAAAGGGCCCTAAAAAAACTAAAAAGCCCTCCACTAAAATACAAGAACCCTTCTTAAGGCTGGGTTCACACTACTGGATGAGGGTTTTCCCTGCATCCAATTCGAATGTCAGGAGATTGTGACCAGCTGTCTATGGAGCCGGTTCACACATCTCCGGAGCGGCTCCAGTGCAAATTTGCACAGGAGTCCTGTGCATTTTCTGGTCCATTTCAGGTCCAAATTCAGCCAAATTCGTGCTGCCATGTGAACAAGGCCTAAAGGAGAATTTCACTTTTAGAGAAAGTACAGTCATGCTTTTTGCCTATTATCCCCTAATGCATACTTACCTAAACTGGTTGGCCACAGCCTGAAGCAATCTTCAGAGCCTACAGACAATTTTTTCTTTTCCCCTGGTCATGCATGCACAATCACTCTCCATAGACGTCTATGGCACAGTCTCTAGTGAAACTGTCGGCAGACTTCCTCCATAGAAGTCATTTGGGGAATCGATTGCACAGACACGGCCAGGTAAAGAAGCTTTTGTCTGAAGATTTATATGGGCTGCCATCTGATTCAGGTAAGTATACATTTGGGGAGTTACTTTGGGGTTGGCAAAAATATACCGGTAGTTTCTCTAAAAGTACAGTAATTTGACCACTGGAAGGTTTTACTACCTTCATGACCAGGCCATTTTTTGCTATTCAGCACTGTGCAGATGGACCTGACCACAGGGACCCCACCGGCGCTGCGGCCCGCACCACGCATTATACACCCAGATAACCCCCACCCCGGCTCACTTACCCTGTGCTGCCCCCCAGACTGACATGTGGAGGCGGCTGGCTTCCCCTGTGTCTCCTCAGCATCATGGCAGCCGTTCGTCTCCTCCCTCCTCCTAGGCCAATAGGATGGCCTAGGAGCCCACCCTTTTTCGAAGCCCATTAGAGCCTCTTGCTTTAATCACGTGCTTCAAGAAAAAAAAAAAAAAAAAAAACACCCTCAATGCGTCCAGCACATGTAGATTAGGGGGCCAGATGCATGGATCGTGGGGCAGCTTGTTTGGGTTTTTTATTCTATAACTGAAAAAAAAAAAAAAGACTGAAACGTTTGACAAAAAAAAAAAATCAATTCAATATTTTCTACTTTGTAATAAAACATGTCCAATTAAAGAAAGAAAAACAAATTTCTTCAAAAAATTTAGGCCAAAATGTATTCTGCTAAAAAAAAAATTACAATAAGTGTATATTCATTGGTTTGTGTGAAAGTTAGTGTTTACAAACTATGGTATATATACTGGAATTTTTGCAGCTATAGACACAATATTGGTAATGATCAGCACCATGGTGGGACTGTGATAATGTAGCGGGCAATCTGTAACAGACACTGGCTGGGAAGGTCACTAACTGACACTGGCATCGCTAGTGACATTAATACACGTCAGTGGAAATACTGCACTAATGACACTGGCTGGGAAGGGGTTAACATCTTGGGGTAATAAAGAGGATAACTGTTTGCTTAACAAGCCTAAAGTGTGCTGCCTTTATGTACTGATCCGCCTTTTTTATCCCTGCTTTTGTAAACACAGAACTCCGTGCAGTGATTGGATACCGCTGATCATCAGGTTTCAGCCGAAATTATTGGCTAAAATCTGTGTCCAATCAAAGCAAGGGTTCACAGGGGCACCCCAGGAAGTACAGGTACACTGCTGTGCCACCCGTTCGCAGTAGATCTATTGCTAGCGGGTTGGAAAAAAGTGAAAACAGCTAGTATTGACATGACATTTCTTTCAGCACAAATTTAAAAAACCCCCGTCAGACTTACCGGTAATGGTATTTCCATTAATCTTCCAGGACAGCTACTTGAGAGATCATTGGTTACACCCTCTACAGGAAACTCAAATCAGACACAATTTAAAAGGCCCGTCCCTTTCCTCTGACCCTCAGTTGTTTGAAGATCAAGTAAACCTCCACCAAAAGTGTACCAGGCACAGGAATGACAGAATATCACTAAAAACACCACTAGGTTAAATAAGGAGACCAGTAAATAAAGAATAGGGTGGGAATATAGACGCTGTCCTGGAAGATTCATGGAAATACCGTTACCGCTAAGTCTAATGGGGTTTTTCCCCCCCTTCATCTTCCAGGACAGCTACTTGAGAGGACAAGCAAGATTCCACACCTTAGGGAGGGAAAACAGCCTGAAGTACTTTCCTTCAAAAGGAGAGGTCCTGACTGGAGAGCATCTGGACTCTATAATGCTTGATGAATGCATGAGGGGAGGACCAGACAGCGGCTTTGGATCTCTCTACCCATTATGCTCCCCCTCTTCCTGCCCATAACGCAGCCAGAGCTCTAGTAGACTGAGCTTTAACTCTGGTAGGAGGGGTCTGACCTGACGACCTGTAAGCTACACAAATAGCTTCCCTAATCCATCTGGAAAAGGAACCCTTGGAAGCTTTGGACCCCTTTTAAGAGCCACTAAATGAAATTAAGAGTTGGGAGGATTTCCTAAACTTACTAGGTACTTCTAAAAAATGTAGAAGACATCTCTTCACAACCAAAAAATTAAATCTTTCCTCCTCTGAATTCCTGGGGGAGGAACAACAATCAGGAAGAACCACCTCCTAGGATCTTAGAAAATTGGATGAGAACAAAGGATTAGGACTAATCACTACCCTAAATTCTCAAGAAAAGGTATTTACAAGAGAGGGACTCCAAATCGGAAATATTTTCCCAGAAATTAAAGAACAGAAGAAAGGTAATCTTTAAAGTAATCAATTTCAAAGAGGCCTCATCTAACAGTTCAGAGGGAGCTCTGCTAAAAACATTCAAAACCAACGACAGATCCTAGGGAGGAGACCATTACACAACTTTGGGTGTACGTCTAGTTCTTGCTGAGAGAAATCTTTTAATCAAAGGTTCCTCAGCTAGTCTTCTTTCCATGAACAGACAGGGCAGCAACTTGAACCCTAAGGGTGCTGACAGAAAGCCCTCTTTCTACCCCTTGCTGTAAGAACGCCAGTATACAGGTGATAGAAAAGGAATCAACTCCTGCTTTCTTCTGCCAGGAAACAAAAGTCTTCCAAACTTTCCCATAAATCTTTCTAGTGACTAACTTACGGCTATCTAAAATAGATTCACTAACTTTAACTGATTAACTGATAGGATGCATCACTCAGCCTCCAGGTCAGTATACGGTAAATCTGAGGGACTGGATGGAGTATTGGCCCTTGACAGAGAAGGTCCCTGCGCTCCAGCAGGGGCGGGGGGGGGGGGGGGGGGGGATCTTTCGAAAGTGCTCTCAGTGCAGAGAACTAACTCCTCCTGGGCCACCAAATCCTGGGGCAAATCAGGACAACTTCTGCTTGTTCTTGAATAATCTTCCGAATTACTAGGCGCAACAGAGGGCATGAAGGGAAGCCGTAGGCCAGAGTGAAATCCCACGGGAAAGAGTGTATCTGTCCCTAAGGACCCCGCCTCTCTCTCCAGTGAGAAGAAAGCTGGAAGCTTCCTGTTGAGACTGGATGTCCAAAGATCCACTTTGGAAACACCCCACTCCAATATGATCTCCTGGAAAGTTTCTTGGTACAGTTCCCAGCTGCTGCAGCAGATACTTATTCTGCTCAGAAAGACTGTCAGAACATTTGCAGTCCCAATGATGTGAATTGCCCTGACCGAAGAAACATTGTTCTCTGTTCAGGTAAGAATCTGCTGGCTCAACAATAGTGGCCTGTCCAAGCAAGTGCCCCCCCCTGCTCGTTGAGGTATGCCACGTTGAGAACCAAACAGGTTTCTTGCAGTGGCTCTCACCTACCGAGCTACTAAAGCCTTCCTCATGGCTAAAAGATATCTGAAGTTTGACGACTGAGCTGCCTCCTCTGGCAGCCAGGAGCCCCGAGCCTGCCAGTCTTCTGAATGAGCTCCCCAACCCCACAGGCTGGCATCTGTGGCAATTTATACTGGGGAATGCTGTGCCCAAGTTTTCCCTCCCTGCAGATATTCCGGCTGCTCCCATCAGGACAGATTGAGAAAATCTTCTCATGGAACTTGAACAAGCTGACTCAAGGAGTCTTTCCTGCAATTCCAATAATGCAATAGACATGCCTGAAGGGGCCTGGAATGCAACCGGACCCGTGGTACCCCTGGAATTTGCTGCAGACATCAAGCCCAATAAAAGCATTATTTGATGAATGGATGCCTGCGGGAGTAACCCGAAACCCTGCAAGGAGTGAAGAATGTTTGCTATCTTTTTCCCCAGAAGATATAAACCTTTGGGAGACTGAGTTGATCAGGTAACCCAAAAAAGAGAACATTCTGGGAAGGAAGCAAGCAAGACTTCTTCAGATTTAACTTCCAGCCCAACTTTTGAAAGGTCTGCTAAATCAACTGTAGATCCTGTAAAAGGCAAAGATCAAAAAATCGTCCAGATACAAAACAATTGAGATCTTTTGTATCCGAAAACAGACCATGGTCTTGGCCATGATTTTCGTGCCTGCTGAGAGACCCAAAGGGAGGGCTCTAAACTGGCAATGTTGTGGATCATTCTCCGCGAGGATCGTAAATCTCAGAAATTACTGCCAATTCTGGTAGATTGGGATATGAAGATAAGCGTCCTGAAGATCCAGAGATACCATGAACACTCCTGGAAGCAACAGCAATACTTTCCATCTGGAATCGTCTGTAAACCAAAAACTTGTTTGGGACGCCTAAATTGATGACCATTCAAAAGCCGCCAGACATCGGTGTTAAAACTAGCTTTGTTCTTGAAGCTATGAAAAGTCCTCTTCTCTCTGAGGAACAAGCCAAGACTTCCTCCAAGATGGAATCGAATAAAAGCTTGCCCTCAAAGGAAATCCTGCACAGTTTATCCTTGGAGGTTAGATCCCCCTCCCAGGTTTACAACCAGATGGCTTGTCACGTGCAATTAATGCGTGCTGACGTTCTCGCCACTGATCCAACTGTATCTGCTTCCGCGTCAGCCAGAAATTCGTCCGACTTGGCAATACAGGGGAAAGACTCCCTGACCTCCTCCACAGGAGTATCGGAGAAAAAGTGCATCTAGCCTTTGAACCCACACCTCCAGATTCCTAGCAACACAAGTGGATGCTAGGGCTGAACAAAGAGAAAAGGGCGAGGCATCCCAGGCTTTACGTTCTTTGAGAGAAATTAGGTACTGGAAAAGACTCAGGCCTCTTTCACACTGAGGTGCTTGTAAACTGCCAGTAAAACACTGAGCACTTTTGAAGAACTTTTCAGGCGCTTTGGAAGTGCTTTCCATTCATTGCAATGGAAAGGGGCGCTTTTTATTACCACCCTGCCAGCGCACTGCCCCAGTGTGAAAGCATTCATTGATTTTAATGAAAATAGGTTTTCATGAGCTTTTCAGGTGCTTTTTTTTAGCGTGAAAGCGCCTGAAAAGCGCCTCAGTGTGAAAGGGGTCTTAGATTTTACGTTCCTGCTGACCCTGTACATTTTATCCTGAACAGACGGAGTCTGTTAGGAAATCTCAATCTTATCAGGAGTATAAACTGCTTCTAACAGATCAACTTCTTCAATAGAAAAATTATATCTAGCTGAGCTAACAGTCTCTTCTACCTCCGACGCAAACTCCTCGCCAGATGCTAATGCTGAATTCTCTTCCAGGTCAGAAACAGCCTGTGAACTAAAGGTTCCTGATACTAAAGAAGGAAGAGACCCAGCCGAGACTGAAGGCTTCTGAATTACAGTAACAGACTTTAAAGTGGAAGGACCCAAGTCTGCTAACATATTGTTAAAGGACTGAAAAGAAGCCAACAATTCCTTTAAAGAGGCAACAGTCTGCATATAAAAGCTTCTTACAGCTATCAGGAAGCCTAGACCTAACAGTTCCCACACTTTCTTAGGAGGATTGTCAGCCTAGGAAAAAACAGTGAGGGAAAAGCATATAAGGAAAATATTTTTTCACTGATTGTGACAAAACCACCAAATATCCCCTGCTCTGTTAGCTCTCATATATGGTATTCAGGAGAGACAGATACCTTAGGAGCAGCATTAGAATTGGATGCAGCTGCTGGATCAGTCTGAGCGGGTGCTCCATCTGCAGGGATGTCCTCAGCAGCCATGAGAGAAAACCCTTAGCAGACAGGTAAGGATGCTGTAAACAAAGAGCGCCGATCGATCGTGGCACGCCGCTAGGCCAAGAGCTTGACTGTGTGTACCAGCAAAGCTCCCTGTGCCTCTAGCAGCGGTCCCCCAGACAGCTCGTCCTCGCATGGCTGCTCGGCGCCCGGAAATGCATCCCGCCACTTCCGGCGCCGTTTGCCGTTTGCCATGTCACCAGAAGTGCGTCACTCAACGCCATTTTGGTACACCCGGCGAGGAGAACGAACACCAGGAAATCAACTCTCGCCCATCCTCCTCACCTAAGTCCACCCTGGTAGGACGTAATCCAGATCCAAGGACGCTGGGGTGTGGTACGCGCCCGTTTAAAGTAAAAATGGCAAGTAACCCACAAGAAACAGAAAAAAAGGGAACCCTTTTGGAAAAAAAAAAAAAAAAACTTCAGCAGACATAGCCACCACTTAGTCTAGCCATATACTACAAGAGTGGGTCCGCCAACCAGTTACCAGACCAATGGAAAAAACTAACGTTTGGGTGTGCACTCCTGGAGGGTCTGGAAACACAAAACTACTGAGGGTCAGAGGAAAGGGAGGGGTTTTTTAAATTGTGTCCGATTTGTGTTTCCTGTAGAGGGCGGAGCCAATCATCTCTCAAGTAACTGTCCTGGAAGATGAAGGGGGAAACAAGAGTTTACATCTTATTTAAGGCACATTGGTGCCATGCAAAGTTTTTGCAACTCATCGGACCTTGACAGCCTGAGTGGGGACCATTTAAGTAGATGTAAATCTGATTCATGAAATTTGACATAGGCACATATATCTGCAGTGTTTTCTTATCTCTCTTCAAAAGCCCTGATTCCTGTGTGCTTCTACTGCTCCGTTCTTCTGTTATCAGCATAATAACTTCTGACAAGTTCTCAGAGATAAAACCAGCCTGAAATTTAAGTCGGGGTGGGTGCTGTAAATAGATAGATTAGCAGAGAGCTGGTCTACTCACAGCACAGCTCTGCACTTTCCTTCCTTTGCCTATGTGAAGTGGGGGTTTGTGCCTTTCCTCCAATCAGCTGTCACACAGTGTATGCCAAGATTACACAGGAAGAGAAAATTTCTAAAACGATGTGCACTTTCTAAAGAATATAGCAAGGTGAAGACCACAGATATACGGTACATGTTAAAACGTATGTAGGAAGATTTGTTTCATCCCTGTGTATCATCTGAGGCTGTTCACTTCACTGGGTATATGTGAGGGTTTACACTTATCAGCATATCATAGGTCACATGTAAAGTTTTTGGCCACATAAAAAAAACTGAATTAAAGGAGACGCCCACCCTAACACTAAAATCTCTACATCTACAGACATCCATGATCTAACACTAACCTCTCTAACTCTGTAAAGAAGAAAATATATACCTTTTTTTTAAGCCAATCAGACCCGCTCCCACGCTGAGCGGTCAGCTGCAACTTCGCTGTGGAGGAGGGTGCAGAGGACACATCCGACAACGGAAGCCCCATAGTAAGTCTATGGGTGACGTAATTTCCCATTAATTTCTCAGCCATTATTGGCTGTGTCGTCTGCAGAGCTTCCGTCGCTGGAGAATTGGCTTCAAAAAACGTATAGCGATTTCTTCTTTATAGGGCTAGATAGGTTAGGCTTATATCGTGGATGTCTCAAGATGTAGCGATTTTAGTGTTAGGGTGGACTTCCCCTTTAAAGATATTTTGCAAGATAACTGACATTCACTTTAAGCTCGTATTTAGCTGTGTGGCTGGAATGTTACTTCAAGGTATTTATACTTTAACGCCCTAAAAAAAAAATCATAAAAAAACTTTACTTGCATTTTCAAACATTGTTGATAGAAAAAAAAAATGGTTTTAATTTAAAAAGAGACCCAGGAAAAAGGCAGGAACCTACCAGCCCATCAGCGCCTATTCTTCCACGTCCTGTTACCCGGAAAGTCACTTCCACCTCCCAGTTCTCAAAGCTTGATGCGGTTTTCGTCCAAACAGATCCTTTTTGGCTCTTTAGGGATGGGGTAATTCTGATCTGATCAGCGCTGGGAATGGCATCTAGAATGACAATAGCAGGCTTGGTTACCATTGTAGAGAAATAGGAGTTATGACCAGTCCAATACAATGCACTAAAAACACAGGAAAGTCTTTTGGTGCCAATTTGTTAAAAGGCAGACAACAGTGAATGGGGGGGGGGGGGGGGGGGGGGAGGTGCTGGCAAAAGTGACATCAGTATTTTTTACATTTCCAACAACATTAAAGGCAATACCTAATGGGTTTTCTTGTTTTTTTCACTAGTTTATATGAATCCATCCCAGCTTCAGGATCGGACAAATCAGAGTTCCAGATTCCTGGTCCCCCGCGGCGCTCTGTGGTTGTCCCTGCTGACCGCTATGTCATTAGTGGACTGAATCACTGAGCACAATGGTGGAGCAGGAAATCTACACTTCAGGAAGGGTTAGATTCTGTGGGTTCTCTTTGTTACAGCCGGGCAGGCACTGGTGGAGGTGGGTATTTATATTTGCAAATATTACCAGAGGACCCTTATTTTAGCGGTTATATTTTAGCCGCAGGGTTGCTTTAAGGGCCAGTTTACACCATAGAAACATAGTCTGGATGCGTTCCAGGTCCTTTTCTGCATGCACATTTTTGATGAGTTCCAGTGCGTTTTTTAAGCAGTCAAGTGCTTTGTTTCCCCACCTCTTTTTTCTTAACCTTAAATAAGGACAAGTGTGTTTCAGTGGGTTTTTGGTGCATTTAGGTGCGTTCCAGTGCGTTTTTGATGCGTTTTACAGCGTTCCAGTACAGTCCGGTTCAGAAAAAATGCAGCATGTTCTACTTTTTTTCTGGAACTGGAACACACTGGAACTGACTGCACTGGTGTGAACTATGCCATTGCAAGCCATATAACCTACTTTCCATGCATTTTTGATGCATCAAAAACACATGCAAAGAAGGTTATATGATTTCCAGTGGCATAGTTCACACCAGTGCTTGCAGTTCCAGTGCATTCTAGCAAAAAAAAAAAAAAAAAAGCAGAACATGCTGCATTTTTCTGCACTGGACTGTATTGGAATGCTGTAAAATGCAACAAAAACGCACTGGAACACACATGTCCTTACTTAAAGAAAAAAAAAAAAAAAAAAAGAAGGGGGGGGCACTGGACTGCACCAAAAACGCACTGGAACACATCAAGAATGCGTCAAACGCGCATGCATAAAAAAGATCTGGAAAGCATCCGGACTTCGTTTCTATGGTGTGAACTGGCCCCAAAGTAAAGCTGTCAAATGTTAACCACCTCCACTTGCCACGCAGGCTTTTTCTGGCACTTTTTGCTAGAAAAATACTAAGAAACCCCAAACAACATACATTTTTTTTTTTTTTTTAGCAGAGACCTTAGGGAATAAAATGTTGTTGCAATTTTTTATGCCACACGTTATTTGCGCAGTCCATTTTTCAAATGCAATTTTTTTCAAAAAAAAGATACACTTAAACCCTTTCGCTGCCAGGCCCTGTGCTCCATTTTGTACACTCAGTTGGTCAGACCATTTTTACAATTTTTCCTTTGCTTTTTTTTATTTTTCCCTTAAAGCTTTCAAAGTTTGTAAAAGGCCCCCCAAACCATATATTTTCTGAAAGCACATGACCATCAGGAAAAAAAAAAAAAAAAAAAAAAAAAAACTCTTTGGAGAGATAATTATATGGGTGAGGTGCACATCGGTAGTAGCATGTGCAAAAGCAATCAAGTGTTCCCAAGGGCTTATATCATAGCAAAAAATCAAGAGGGATTGCTGCACAACAAAGTGTTTTAAAGAAAAAATTAAAACACCCGAAATGTACAGGCAGTCATAGTAGTAACTGTTTCGGGCTAATACAGATTACACCCTTCTTCAAATTTTTATGCCTATGAATGACCACATACAAGGTACGTGATGCATGCACAGTGTTTTCCATGTATTCCAATGGCTCTAGTTCACACCATGCAGTCAGTTTCCGGTGCAGAAACTGACTGGAAACGGACTGCATGGTGTGAACTAGAGCCTTTGGAATACATAGAAAACGCTGTGCATGCATTTTGTGCAGAAAAAAAAAACGTACCGAACTGCATTTGGTGTGAACTGGCCCTTACAGTGTAAATTTGCTGTCCCCTCAAAATAACTCAATACACAGCCATTAATGTCTAAATGGTGAAAATGTGAAAAAAATGTCCAAATTGGGCCCAAAGTGTCAATATTTTGTGTGGCCACCATTATTTTCTAGCACTGCCTTAACCCTCTTGGGCATGGAGTTCACCAGAGCTTCACAAGTTGCCACTGCAGTCCTCTTCCTCTCCTCCATGACATCACGGAGCTGGTGGATGTTAGAGACCTTGTACTCCTCCACCTTCCATTTGAGGATGCCCCACAGATGCTCAATAGGGTTTAGATCTGAAGACATGCTTGGCCAGTCCATCACCTTTACCCTCAGCTTCTTTAGCAAGGCAGTGGTCATCTTGGAGGTGTGTTTGGAGTTGTTATGTTGGAATACTGCCCTGCGTTCCAGTCCCTTAAGGGAGGGGATCATGCTCTGCTTCAGTATATCACAGTACATGTTGACATTAATGGTTCTCTCAATGAACTGTAGCTCCCCAGTGCTGGCAGCACTCATGCAGCCCCAGACCATGACACTCCCACCACCATGCTTGACTGTAGGTAAGACACACTTGTCTTTGTACTCCTCACCTGGTTGCCGCCACACACACTTGACACCATCTGAACCAAATAAGTTTATCTTGGTCTCATCAGACAACAGGACTTGGTTCCAGTAATCCATTTCCTTAGTCTGCTTGTCTTCAGCAAACTGTTTGTGGGTTTTCTTGTGCATCATCTTTAGAAGAGGCTTCCTTCTGGGACGACAGCCATGCAGACCAATTTGATGCAGTGTGCGGCGTATGGTCTGAGCACTGACAGGCTGACCCCCCACCCCTTCAACCTCTGTAGCAATACTGGCAGCACTCATACATCTATTTCCCAAAGACAACCTCTGGATAGGACACTGAGCACGTTCACTCAACTACTTTGGTCCACGTTGGCGTGGCCTGTTCTGAGTGGAACCTGCCCTGTTATTGGCCAGCGTGCTGCAGCTCAATTTCAGGTGACATTTTAAATGTGTTTACGGGTTACCTGTTTAGAGTTACAGGTGACGTCTAAGCGTGCTGCAGCTCAATTTCAGGTGACATTTTAAATGTGTTTACGGGTTACCTGTTTAGAGTTACAGATGACGTCTAGTGCTAGAATTATTGCTCTTGCTCCGTTTGCGGCAATACCTCACATGTGTGATGCGAACACGTTTTACAAAGGCGTATGCGCTTGATACTGCGCACGAGCATGGAGGGATAGGGGCGCTTTCAATTTTATTTTTTAATTACTTTTTATACTGTGCATTTTTTTTTAATCCCTTTTATTTCTATTAGAAGGAATGTAAACATCCCTTGTAGTAGAAATAAGGATATCAGGTCCTCTGTATGAAGATATCTGGAGTCAAAAAGACCCCACATGTCTTCATTTTTAAAAGCAATAGATCTTAAAAAAAAAAAAAAAATTACTTTCAGCCTGGACTGGAAGTGACGTCATGATGTCGCTCCGGTCCTTGAAGGACATAGAGGCAATCAAAGAGATCTTGAAGAAAAAAAAAAAAAAAAGTGCTTCTCTTCTGGCGCCTGTTAACCTTCCATGTCAGTTTTATGAACAGTCAGGTCTCCTTTAATACGGTCTAACTTTTACTGCCAAGCAAATAATGCAATTATGTCTTCAGCATGAATAAACAATGATTTCAAGAATCCTTATTAACCTGTTATGTTTACATTTGTATACATAATGAAAGCTAACCAGTCTGGTAATACAGGCAATGTCTTGGTTTACTCTGAAAAGCACACAGCCCTTCTTAATAATGTTGTGCAAAGACAGACAAATGTCTACAACGTGAGGTAACCCAATATCACTGCTGTCCAGCCACTGAGAGAAATTGCTTGGTATAAAATTATTGCACTTCTCTTGTTGCAATATTAAGATCAGTGCAATAACTATTATAGTCATTACTGAATTTAAAGTGTGGTTGCCCATTTATAACCACTTGACCTCTGGAAGATTTACCCCCCCCCCTTCATGAACAGGCCATGGATTTGCTATGCTCCACTGCATTACTTAAGAGCCGGTTCACATGGGGGTGACTTGTCAGGCGACCTAGCCGCCTGACAAGTCACCTCCCGTTCTGTACAATGGAACCGTTCTAATGCCCCGTACACACGGTCTGATTTTCTGGAGGAAAATGTGTGATAGGACCTTGTTGTCAGAAATTCCGACCGTGTGTGGGCTCCATCACACATTTTCCATCGGATTTTCCGACACACAAAGTTTGAGAGCAGGATATAAAATTTTTCGACAACAAAATCCGTTGTCGGAAATTCCGATCGTGTGTACACAAATCCGACAGACAAAGTGCCACGCATGCTCAGAATAAAGAGATGAAAGCTATTGGCCACTGCCCCGTTTATAGTCCCGATGTACGTGTTTTACGTCACCGCGTTCAGAATGATCGGATTTTCCGACAACTTTGTGTGACCGTGTGTATGCAAGACAAGTTTGAGCCAACATCCGTGGAAAAAATCCTAGGATTTTGTTGTCGGAATGTCCGAACAAAGTCCGACCGTGTGTACAGGGCATAAGGGGAGCGACGCAAGTCGCTCTGACTTAGAAAAAGGTTCCTGTACTACTTTGGGGGCGACTTGCATAGACTTCTATACAGAAGTCGTTTTGCAAGTCGCCGTGGCAGTCGTGAGGCGACCTGCAAGTCCTGCCGCCTCTAGTGTGAACCGAGCCTTAACTGACAATTCCGCAATCATGTAACGTTGTAAATTAAATTAATGTACTTTTTTCCCAACAAATAGAGATTTCTTTTGGTGGTAGTTGATCACCTTTGCGTTTTTTTTTTTGTTTATAGCGAAAAAAAGAGAAAGACATTTTGGAAAAAAAAAAAAGACAAAATTTTGGAACAAAAAAAAAAAAAAAAAAAAGTATTTTTTTTACTTTCTGCTATAAAACACATCCAATAAAAAAAAAATTGTAAACAACTTAATGTCTTAATAAATTTTAGGCCAATATGTATTCTCCCAATAAGCGTATATTGATTGGTTTGCACAAAAGTTATAGCGTCTTCAAACAAAAGGTATAGATACTGGAATTTTTATTTAATTTTTTTTTCTATACTAGTAATGGCAGCAATTAGAAACTTATGGTGGGACTGCAATATTGCAGCGGACAATCTGACACTAAGGCCTGGTACACACCTATGCAGGTTACAGTTTGCGTATTCCAGGTGCAATTTGCATTTTTACAGTGCACTTTTTTGATCCATTGAAGTCTATGGAACCAAAAAACAGAAAAAAAGTCCCTGGCCCTTTCCATAAAATGCACAGATGTGAACTACAGCCATAGGAAACCATGTTAAATGGACTGTAGCGTGTTTCTGCAAAACTGAAAAAGCACTTAAAAATGCATAGGTGTGAACCGGGCCTAACTGACACTATATGGGAACCAGTGACACTAATACAGTGATCAGTGTTAAAAATATACACCGAGACTGCACTAATGACACTGGCTGGGAAGGGGTTCAACATCTAGGGTAATCAAAGGGTTAAAATGTGTGCCTAATGTGTGTACTGTGTGGTGCTTTTACTAAAGGGATGTGCGGGATTTTATCCTCTTGTTTACAAGTTAAAATCATTTTAAAATCTTTTTTTTTTTGCTAGAAAATAACTTAGAACCTCCCAAAAAATTTTTTCAGACACCCTAGAAAGTGAAATGGCGGTCATTGGAACATTTTTATGTCACTTCTTATTTGCACAGCGGTCTTACAAACGCAATTTTAAAAAAAACAAAAAAAAAAACCCTTTTTTAAATTAAAAAATAAAAAAAACAGTAAAGTTAGCCCAATTTTTTTTATATTGTGAAAGATATTATGCCGAGTAAATGGATATCCAACATGTCACGCTTCAATATTGCGCCCGCTTGCGACAAACTTTGACACTTAAAAATCTCCATAGGCGACGTTTTAAAATTTGTACAGGTTACCAGTTTTGAGTTAGAGAGGAGGTCTAGTGCTAGAATTATTGCTCTCACTCTAAGGATTGCGGCAATACCTCATATGTCTGGTTTGAACACCATTTACATATGCGGGTGCGACTAACTTATGCGTTTACTTGTGCGCACAACCACGGCGGGACGGGGCGCTTTAAATGGATTTATTCTCATTTATTTAACTTCTTATTTTTACACTGTCCATTTAAAAAAAAAATTGGATCACTTTTATTCCTATTACAAGGAAAGTAAACATCCCTTGTAATAGAAAAAAAAAAAAAGGATGACAGGACCTCTTAAATATGAGATTTGGGGTCAAAAAGACCTCCGATCTCACATTTAGGCCTCATGTACACTGCTGCTGATAAACGGACGTTTAGGATCAGTTGAGCATTTTTTTCCAAGTGCCCCTGAACTCTCCTCTATGTTATCTTATCAGTACATGTACACAGGGTCATTTTTATAGTCCTTTCTAAGCAGCTGAGTCTAGAGGTCTTTTTTTTGGAATGCAAAAAAATGGGTTCAGACGCTTAGAGGCATTTCAAGCGTCAAACGCTTATAAACATGGCTAAACGTGGTAACTCGCGTTTAGCCGCGTTTCGTTTACAGGAGTTTTTCATTCTTGCCTATTTTGAAAAAATAAATAAATAAATAAATAAAAAATATATAGTTTTTAAACACTTCTAAACGCAAATGCTGCATGTAAAAGTGGCAAAACGGATGTTTTAAATGTGGGTTACCATCTGTCAAGCTAAATCGTTCAGGAGAGGTTGTAAAAACGTCCCGTGTACATAAAGCCTTACACTGAGACCCCTTTCACACTTGGGCGGCGGGTCAGTTAGCGACGATTTACCACTGTTATAGCGGTGCTTTTCGGCTGCTAGTGGGGGTTAAAAGTGCCCCCAAGAAAGGGTTAATAGCGCCCGTTTTGTGCAGCACTGCCCATTCATTTCCATGGGCAGGAGCGGTGGAGGAGCAGCGTATACACCGCCCCAAAGATGCTGCTTGGGGACTTTTTTTCCTGTCCCGCAAGCGTACCGCCCCAGTGCGAAAGCACTCGGCCTTTCACACTGGGGTGGCTTGAGAGGCGCTTTACAGGCGCTATTTTTAGTACTTAAATGCCTGAAAAGCGTCTCAGTGTGAAAGGGGTCTTAGACAAACCTGTGAAATACTGAGAGAATATAGTCTGGTCAGATGAGACCAAAATTTAACTCTTTAGATGCCGTAATACACACCATGTTTGGAGGTCAAATGGCACATCACCCCAAAAACACCCCCCATACCAACAGTGAAGTTTGGAGGGAACATAATGGTGGGGGGCCGTTTTTCAGCATACGGTACTGGCAAACGTCATGTCATTGAAGGAAGGATGAATGGAAAAATGTACCAAGATATTCTTGATAAAAATCTGCTGCCATCTACCAGGATGATGAAGATGAAACGAGGGTGGGCATCTCAGCAAGACAATGATCCCAAACACAAAGCCAAGGAAACTCTCAATTTGTTTAAGCCCTGGTTCACATTGCAGCGATTTGACATGTCAAATTGCATTGCCAAATCGGCGGCTTTTGCCGGCAAAGGCAACGTCCAAATCGGTAAAACTGTAATCCTTCAGTGTCGTTTATTGGTACATCAGAGTGACAATAAAAAAAATAACGTTGACTTGTCGTACGACTAAGGTTATTGCCGAAACGCGTCAGCTTTGTTACTCTGATGTACCAATAAACGACACTTCAAGGATTAGTTTTGCTGGCTCTTCCTACTACTGTTGCATTGGAGTGTGTTGGGACACATCGAGCCTCGGCACCTGTGAGTGGAACTGGTGTATGGATCGAGTTGTCCCTGCAGAGAGCGCGGTTACCTTTCTTCTTTTCCATGCCAAATCGGTGCAACACCGCGTTTGCGGCACCACACCAATTTCCAAAACTCCTTTCTGTACTACTTTTGGTGACTTTGGGGTGCGATTTCAATAGTCATCTATGCAGAAACTCACACAGATGTCTCTAAAATTACCCCCAAAGTCGGGACAGACATGCAGGAATGAAATCGTGCGTGTTCAGCTGAACTCACACAATTTCATTCCTGCTGTCAGCGTGAACCTGGGCTTAAAGTGCTTGTAAACCCTTTACAACCACTTTTTACTACAGGTAAGCCTACAATAAGGCTCACCTGTAGCTACCATGGATATCTCCTAAACTTGCATGGTTTAGGAGATATCCCCTGTATCAGCAGGTGCACACTGTTTTGGACAGGTCCCCTTCCCCACTTCCGGAGCTGGGGCCTGATCTGCCAGAAGTTTAGCCCCCCTCCTCCTTCCCCCACCGTCAGGCTATTTAGAAAGTGCAGCTCACTTCACGCATATACAGTAGACAACCAGCTGTGAGGCCGAAAGGCTTCACTGCAGAGTTCCCTTACCAGGAATGGCGGCGGCTGCATTCGGGAGTCGATCCGAAGATAAGCTGGGGTGCAGACATTGTGGGCTCCCTGGACAGGTAAGTGCCCCTAATATTAAAAGTCAGCAGCTACAGTATTTGTTGACCTCAAAATTTTTTTCACCCAGCCTGGACCTCCTCTAAGTTTGAAAACTGGCCATCATTCTTTTCACAACAAAAAATAAAAAGATATTTAAACTAAAAAAGATACAACTACAAGCTGTTCACAGTACACCATTGTTAATACAATCACTCAGCAAGTTTCAAATTGTTTTCTAAGTCAGAGTCCACAAACTTTACAATACAAATATTAGTACACCGACACCGCCGCATGGCAAATAGGGACACCTCAGCGTTAGCATAGATCAGATGAGATGAGGGGAAATGAAACTACCACGTGTCAATCGGTGGTGCATAGCCAACAGTAGAGATATTCTAAGAGGAATGCTGATAAAAAAATTAAAAAAAAAAGACTTTAGAGAGAATATGTTCTTTAGAATTTATCTCACAGAAAGCAATAGTTACCGGACACACAAATTTACAACATATTCTCAATACTTCTGTATCAGTTGTTGGCTGTGACTTCTATAAACCCGGGGGGGGGGGGGGGTCACAAAAACTGGGGTACACAGAATCTGGTGCAGCTGTGCATAGTACCCAATTAGCTTCCAGATTTCACTGTCAAAACTTAAAGCGGTTGTATACCCATTTTTAGGACTATAGAATTATCAATTGTAGTGTTTAAATTAATTTGCCATCAATAATTGTGTCTTTACCTGCTTGCCTTGCGAGTTTTCGCTATTTTGGTTTGCGATGACGTCGCCCGCGCATGCGCCGTATCTTCTATCTTTCCGGCAACCAGAGACCCTGCCGGAAAAATGCTATGTCGGGGCTGCGTCATTTCCTGTTGTCGATGTCGTCCCCCACATCCCGCGATGCTTCCTCCTAACTCGTTATGTTTTGTTTCCGTAGTAACCGTAAACGAAAAAGAGGATTGGACAATGCGATTTACTGCGCATGCGCGGGATTACGAGTCGAAAATGTACTGCGGTTGGAAATAAATAACCAGACGCGGACCACCACAGTTGAGATGGCGCCAGCTATTATGAAGAAGCAGCGTTTGGTATATAAAGAATATTTACAGTTATGCCGCGTACACACGATTGGAAAAAAAATATGATGGCTTTTCCGACGGGATTCCGTTCAAGCTTGGCTTGTATACACACGGTCACATAAAAGTTCTCTGAACTTTCGACCGTCAAGAACGCGGTGACGTACAACACTACGACAAGCCAAAAAGATGAAGTTCAATGCTTCCGAGCATGCGTCTAATTGTTTCCGAGGAATGCATGATTTTTTTGCGCGTCCGAACTGCATACAGACGAACGCATTTTCAGATAGGAACTTTTTCCGACTGAAAAATAGAGAACCTGCTCTCAATCTTTTGCTGGCTGGAATTCCGCCAGAAAAAGTCCGATGGAGCATACACACAGACGCATTTTCCGACTAAAACTCGCCGGAGTTTTGCTGGCGGCATTTCCGATCGTGTGTACGGGGCATAAGAACTATTTTTATGCTTACTCATAGTGCCCATTTGATTCTAAATTAATAGTTATTTCATAATATTGTTTAAATCGTTTTTCTTTAGGAGGGTTTACTACCGCTTTAACCACTTCAATATCGGGCATTTTCCCCTCTTCCTGCCCAAGCCAATCTTCAGCTTTCAGCGCTGTCCCTGTTTAAATTACAAAAAAAAAGTTTCTTCGTTTCCATTATAAAATGTTGTAAAGAAGTATGTTTTCTCCTTCACTGATGAGGCTGCACTGCCAGGCACTGATGAGGTGGCACCGATGAGGCGGCACAGATGGGCATCACCGATTAGGAGGCACTGGCAGGTATTGCTTTTGGGCGCACATTGCCACCCATGTGCACCAGGTCATCAGTGGTGGCCATCCGAGGGGGGCTGCGTTTATAATCAACGCAGACCCCCCATCAGGAGAGCAGTCGATCGGCTCTCCTCTACTTGCGTAAGTGAGACGCGAGCGAGGAAAAGCCGATAAACAGCTCTCCCTGTTTACATTGTGATCAGCCGTGATTGGACACAGCAGATCACGTGGTAAAGAGCCTCCATCAGACTCTTTACCTAGATCGGAGTTGCGGGGTGACAGACTGACGCCGCAACAACTATTGCTGCGATGCGCACCCCCAGGGTCGCGTGGTGGCTTGTTATCCTGGCCACGTCATATGACATCCGGTCAGGATATCGCAACCACTTTGCCGACGTCATTTTGCTATATGGTGGGTGGCAAGTGGTTAAGGTAGAAGTCCACCCTAAAACTAAAATCAATCCCTGCATATACAGACATCCACGATCTAACACTAACCTATCTAGCCCTGTAAAGAAGAAATCAGTATACATAACTTTTTTGAAGCCGACCTGATCTCCAGCGGCGGAAGCTCCGCAGAGGATACGGCCGACAACGGTACAGAAGTGAAATGAATGGGGAGTGACGTCACCCATAGACTTACTATGGGGCTTCCATTGTCGGCTGTGTCCTCTGCACCCACCTCCACAGCGAAGCCACAGCTTGACAGCCCAGGGTGGGAGCTTTAAAAAAGGTATGTATACAGATTTCTTCTTTACAGGGTTAGTGTTAGATCGTGGATGTCTGTAGATGCAGGAATTTTAGTGTTAGGGTGGACTTCTACTTTAAATTGAAGAAGCCGATTGGTTGCTATGCACAGCTGCACCAGATTCTGTGTACACCAGTTTTAGTAAGTCTACACCAGTATTTTTTTTTCAGTAAGTGCAGCAAGTACTCTTCACAAATATACACACAAATGCACACATGTGTAAACATTTATAATGAAGGGACATGCTGGCTGCTACAAAAAGGTTTGTTCTTTTTCCCAGGAAAAGGGGAACTGACAATAATTTACTGACTTATAGCAGAGCACTATCAAGAAATGAACGCACAACTCCAGGCTGCTATAAAATGTAAGGTAAACCCCCTCCCCCTGCATTGCATAGGTTAAAAGGAGAAGGTCAGGTTTGGGAACACGTTACACCCGTTTTTTTAGGGTGGAACATGTTCCCACTGCTGCTGCACCTGCCCGATACCCCCCCCTTCCCATGAAAGCAATACGGGGAGAAGTTCTGCCCACACACACCCATCATTCATTCACACAGCTGTGTCTGAATAAACTACAAGCCCCAACATTCTTTGCAGCTGTCGGCTTGTAGTTCTCAAAAAACTACTCAGAGGGGTATATATGGGGGTGCCTGTCCCCTTGGGGGTCATATAGGAGGATGCCTGTCCCCTTGGGAGGGGTATATAGAGGGGGGTGCCAGTCCTCGGGAGGGGTATAAAGGGGGGGAGTGGTGCCAGTCCTCGGGAGGGGTATAAAGGGGGGGGAGTGGTGCCAGTCCTCGGGTGGGGTATAAAGGGGGGGGAGTGGTGCCAGTCCTCGGGTGGGGTATAAAGGGGGGGGAGTGGTGCCAGTCCTCGGGAGGGGTATATGGGGGGGGGGGGGGGGTGTCTTCCGCAGATGTCGGTGGTCAGCAGTGTTCCTCTATCAGAGCTCAGCATATCTTCATCTCACCTTAGTTGCTGCTATCTCAGAGAGGGTGTTGAGAGACAAAGAAGAAGATCAGGTATACGTCCCCGGGGTATAAAAGTAAGGTCTGCATTCATCAGCCATTCAGGAGACGTCTGCTATCAACACTGGTATGCAGAGGAATGTCTGCTCACAGACAGAGCACAGGTAGTATGTGCTCCCAGCAGAGCGATATCAGGAATGTCTGCCCTCAGGAAATACATATTACAAAGGTCTACTCACACGATGGATAAATAGGAAGTGTCTGTATTAAGGAGGGCCATGTAGGGGGGTGTCTGTCCTCACAAGGAGTATGTATGGGGGTGTCTCTCCCCACCCCCCGGTCGTCTTCTCTAGAGGTCGACCGATATGGGTTTTTCTCTGGCTCGATGCCGAGATTTAGAAATCGCGGTGGCCGATATATGATGCTGATTTTTTTGGGCCGATATATTAGCCCGATTTTTTTTTTCCTTTCATCTCATAAAATCTAACAGTTAGACCCCTTTCACACTGGGGCGTTTTTCAGGCGATTTTGGGCTACAAATAGCGCCTGTAAATTGCCTCCAAAACGGCTCCCCTGCAGTCTCAGTGTGATATCCCGAGTGCTCTCACACTGGAGCGGTGCGCTGGCAGGATGTTAAAAGAAAAAGTCCTGCAAGCAGCATCTTTGGAGCGGTGTATACCGCTGCTCCACCACTCCTACCCATTGAAATGAATGCAGGCGCTTCGGCAGCAGCGCATTTAACCCCTTCCACGGCCGCTAGCTGGGTTATAAGCGCCCCGCTAGTAGCCGAATGGCGCCGCTAAAATGACGATAAAGCGCCGCTAAAACTAGCAGTGTTTTACCATCAACGCATGCCCGCTCCAGTGTGAAAGCAACCTTAAGTAATAAGTGATACAGAAAATGTTTTACGTTTAAACATTTATTAAACAAAACAAACCTCCGATCAGTTCACTTGTATGTAGAATTTAGATTAAAATATATATATATATATATATATATATATATATATATATATATATATATATATATATATATATATATCTCTATCTCTATCTATCTTAAATATTAAATACACAAAAACAGGTAATCAAAACTTTTGGACGAAAAAAATGGGCTAACTTTACTTCGTTTTTTTTTTTTTTTAAATTCATTAGTGTATTTTTTTTTTTTTTAAACTGCGTTTGAAAGACCACTGCGCAAATACCGTGTCACATAAAATATTGCAACAACTGCTAAATATATATATATATATATATATATATATATATATAAATAATATGTTTGCGGGTTCTAAGTGGATTTTTACTTGTAAGCAACAAGAGTCAGAAAAGATTTAGTCTTTAAATGGTTACACTGAGAACTGCTACACACTGGAGTTCAGTCCATTGAAGTAGAAACATTGTATCTTTTTAGTTTCTTTTATCAGATTTGGCAGGCTGCCCAGAGAGGATAGAAGTGGCTTCACAGAAAACTTCAGGCAACTTGCATTGACTTCTATTACAGAAGTCATTTGCAAGTCGCGCTGAAGTTATAATTGGCCTTTTTTATCAGCACAATCGGCCGATGCCGATTAATTTAAAAAAACGCCAAATGTCGGCCGATATATTGGTCGACCTATAGTCTTCTCCCCGGTGAACTATATATGGGGGTGTCTCGACCCTGGTGGAGTATATATATGGGGTGTCCCCCTGTGGACTATTTATGGGGGCGTCTCCCCCCCTGGAGGGGTATATATGGAGGTGTCTCCCCCCCCCTGGAGGGGTATATATGGAGGTGTCTCCCCCCCCTGGAGGGGTATATATGGAGGTGTCTCCCCCCCCCTGGAGGGGTATATATGGAGGTGTCTCCCCCCCCTGGAGGGGTATATATGGAGGTGTCTCCCCCCCCTGGAGGGGTATATATGGAGGTGTCTCCCCCCCCTGGAGGGGTATATATGGAGGTGTCTCCCCCCCCTGGAGGGGTATATATGGAGGTGTCTCCCCCCCCTGGAGGGGTATATATGGAGGTGTCTCCCCCCCCTGGAGGGGTATATATGGAGGTGTCTCCCCCCCCTGGAGGGGTATATATGGAGGTGTCTCCCCCCCCCTGGAGGGGTATATATGGAGGTGTCTCCCCCCCCTGGAGGGGTATATATGGAGGTGTCTCCCCCCCCTGGAGGGGTATATATGGAGGTGTCTCCCCCCCCGGAGGGGTATATATGGAGGTGTCTCCCCCCCCTGGAGGGGTATATATGGAGGTGTCTCCCCCCCCTGGAGGGGTATATATGGAGGTGTCTCCCCCCCTGGAGGGGTATATATGGAGGTGTCTCCCCCCTGGAGGGGTATATATGGAGGTGTCTCCCCCCCCTGGAGGGGTATATATGGAGGTGTCTCCCCCCCCTGGAGGGGTATATATGGAGGTGTCTCCCCCCCTGGAGGGGTATATATGGAGGTGTCTCTCCCCCTGGAGGGGTATATATGGAGGTGTCTCTCCCCCTGGTGGGGTATATATGGAGGTGTCTCTCCCCCTGGTGGGGTATATATGGGGGTGTCTCCCCCTGGTGCGGTATATATGGGGGTGTCTCCCCCCTGGAGGGGTATATATGGGGGTGTCTCCCCCCTGGAGGGGTATATATGGGGGCGTCTCCCCCCTGGTGGGGTATATATGGGGTGTACACAGTCCCCCCTCCCTCAGCACTTACTTCCACTGTGAGTCCAGAAGGGGACGGAGCCGTCAGACTGCACCAGGTAGGGCCCCTTGAAGCTGTACTTGTACTCGAACCTGCGGTGAGGCGGCTTGTCTTCCTCCGCCCCGGCACAGCTCAGGCTCCAGAACAAAACCAGCACCGAGCACAGCCCGGCCAGTGAACGCTGCTGCCACCGCTCTATGGACATCGCCATCTTGGACAGTGCTGACGTAGTGTGACCGGGGAAACCATGCTCAGCCAACAGGGCGTTCGCTGATTGGTCTGCCGGCGGCCGGTGGGCGGGACGACACGCGTTGCCTTGCCGATGGTTAATTCGTGACAGGCTGTGCGCTCCTCCGGCCGCAGGGGTCGCTATAGGCGCTGATGTGTCCAGCTCTATAACTTCACCTTACAGGGGGGGTGTGAGGGGTCCTCAGTACACCATGGAGTTTGTAAAGTTGTAGTTTACAGAGAAAGTGTCCTTTAATTTGTACCATACTGGTTAGAAATAAACTGTGGACTAGAAATATAGTGGAAACAATTATGTACACTGTGCTACCTGCTAAAATAGTTGTCATTATATTCAACCAATCATTTATTTTATTTTTTATTTAAAGTATACTGGAAAGTAAAGCCTTTTTGGTTCTGGGTAGAATAGGGTTAAATCCCCCCAGAGGGCTGAGTGCTCTTTTTGTGTATGTGTTTCTTTAAGGGGAGATTTTCCTTCACTTCCTGTCTCCAGATACAACAGGAAGTGAGAGTAGGTTTCTCAAAAAGAGAGCAAATCACACTAAAAACTCCTTCTCATGTGCATTATTCCTAACACTTCATTGCAATAGCATGATCTGTATATTCATTTTTATATTAAGCACAGATTGGCTTCTTGGCACAGGAACATTAGAAAAGCAAGAGTCATTTATTCAATTGTACCTGCTGCCCTGGTGAGGGGCTTCTCTCTCCCCTCCTCCTCCTCTCATCAGACAGACCCCACCCCATAGTTGGCAACATTGTAAAAAAAAAATGTGGGACACTTTTGTGGCTGTAGGCGGGGCCGTACAATAATTAGGGGGCGGGGCATTCGTTTGTAGGCATGGCTTAGCAAAAAATAGTAAGTGCGGCACGCCGCGGCGAAAAATGGGCGTGGTTTACGCGTCATAGTGGGCGTGGCTTAAATGGGCGTGGCTCAAGAGGGTGTGGTTAGAGTCTGAGATGAATGAGGGATGGAGAGGGAAAGGGGGAGAGGGAGAGAGGGAAAGGGGGAGAGGGGGAGAGGAAAATGACGGGACAGCAGCCCCAGATCCTACACAATAAAAATATGTGTATTCTAGAAAGTTTAACAATCAGCAGATAAAGATACTCCAAACACCTGGTGTTAGCACTTCAATCATCCCGGCACCATGATTGTTATTGTGTCAGGATGATTGAAGTGCAGTATTTCTATTATTACATTGTAATATAAAATTAAATCATTCAACTCACCATAATGCAGAATCAGTGGGAGCCCTGAGCGTGTCACTAGCCACGTCGCCTGCCCCCGGCAGAGTCCGTCCTCACATCAGGTGTCCCCGGCAGAGCCCCCCCTCGCATCAGGTGTCCTCGGCAGAGCCCCCCCTCGCATCAGGTGTCCCCGGCAGAGCCCCCCCTCACATCAGGTGTCCCCGGCGGAGCCCCCCCTCGCATCAGGTGTCCCCGACGGAGCCCCCCCTCGCATCAGGTGTCCCCGGCAGAGCCCCCCTCACATCAGGTGTCCCCGGCGGAGCCCCCCCTCGCATCAGGTGTCCCCAACGGAGCCCCCCTCGCATCAGGTGTCCCTGGCGGAGCTCCCCCTCACATCAGGTGTCCCTGGCGGAGCCCCCCCTCACATCAGGTGTCCCTGGCGGAGCCCCCCCTCACATCAGGTGTCCCTGGCGGAGCCCCCCCTCGCATCAGGTGTCCCTGGCGGAGCCCCCCCTCACATCAGGTGTCCCTGGCGGAGCCCCCCCTCACATCAGGTGTCCCTGGCGGAGCCCCCCCTCACATCAGGTGTCCCTGGCGGAGCCCCCCCTCACATCAGGTGTCCCTGGCGGAGCCCCCCCTCACATCAGGTGTCCCTGGCGGAGCTCCCCCTCACATCAGGTGTCCCTGGCGGAGCTCCCCTCACATCAGGTGTCCCTGGCAGAGCTCCCCCTCACATCAGGTGTCCCTGGCGGAGCCCCCCTCACATCAGGTGTCCCTGGCAGAGCTCCCCCTCACATCAGGTGTCCCTGGCGGAGCTCCCCTCACATCAGGTGTCCCTAGCAGAGCTCCCCCTCACATCAGGTGTCCCTGGCGGAGCCCCCCCTCACATCAGGTGTCCCTGGCGGAGCTCCCCCTCACATCAGGTGTCCCTGGCAGAGCTCCCCTCACATCAGGTGTCCCTGGCGGAGCCCCCCCTCACATCAGGTGTCCCTGGCGGAGCCCCCCCTCACATCAGGTGTCCCTGGCGGAGCCCCCCCTCACATCAGGTGTCCCTGGCGGAGCCCCCCCTCACATCAGGTGTCCCTGGCGGAGCTCCCCCTCACATCAGGTGTCCCTGGCAGAGCTCCCCCTCACATCAGGTGTCCCTGGCGGAGCCCCCCCTCACATCAGGTGTCCCCGGTGGAGCCCCCCTCACATCAGGAGTCCCCAGCAGAGCCCCCCTCACATCAAGAGTCCCCCAGTGGAGCCCCCCCTCACATCAGGTGTGCCCCAGTGGAGCCCCCCCTCACATCAGGAGTCCCCCAGTGGAGCCCCCCCTCACATCAGGTGTCCCCCAGTGGAGCCCCCCCTCACATCAGGTGTCCCCCAGTGGAGCCCCCCCTCACATCAGGTGTCCCCCAGTGGAGCCCCCCCTCACATCAGGTGTCCCCCAGTGGAGCCCCCCTCACATCAGGTGTCCCCCAGTGGAGCCCCCCCTACAAATTCCCACAGCGGCGTGCGCCCCCCCTCCCCTACCTCAGAGTCCGCCGGTCTTTTCGAATTCCGCATGGATGGCAAAACCCCCGCCCCGCTGCCAGGGAAAGGGGCGGGGGTTTTGCCATCCATGCGGAATTCGAAAAGACCGGCGGTAGGCGGAGTGAGGCGGGGCGGAGCAGGGCGGAGGGTGGGCGGAGTGAGGCGGGGCGGAGCGGAGCGGAGGGTGGGCGGAGTGAGGCGGGGCGGAGGGTGGGCGGCGTCGGAGGAGCTCCGTCTAGCCCCCCCCCCCAGCCGTCTTCAAGCTTCTTCAAGATTGCGGCCGGCGGAGACAATGTCGCCACCGGCCGCAGACCTCTAGCGGCGGCGGCGGCAAAAATCAAAAACCGGATTTTTCGGGACATTTACCGGGACACAAAAAATTTGTGAATGGAGTGTAAGTCCCGGTAATGTCCCGGGAAATCCGGGACAGTTGGCAACTATGCCACCCCAGTAGACGATGCAGTGAGCAAAAGCTGCACGGAGGAGGGTAGGCGGAGCTTTAGGCTCCAGCCCCGCCAGTCCAATTACATGCAGACAGTCATCGGCCGCTCCGCCTCCCCCCCGCCCCCTGCCAAGCACGCTGTCGCTGCCGATGCACCATACTATTGTACCACTGCAGCAAGCCGGCCGCCGGGAGCTGTATGTAGGCGGGAGACGGCAGCAGGAGCCAAGACTCGGCGAGGCAGGTGGGGGGGGGGCTTTTTCGCCGCCCCCCCCCCCCCGCAAAGTGCCACCCTAGGTTTGGGCCTTGTCGGCCTAGGCCGAAATACAGCACAGGAGTATGGGTGTAACATTCCTGCTGGGGGGGGGAGTATGGGTGTAATATTCCTGCTGGGGGGAGTATGGGTGTAATATTCCTGCTGGGGGGGGGTATGGGTGTAATATTCCTGCTGGGGGGGTATGGGTGTAATATCCCTGCCGGGGGGGGGGGGGTATGGGTGTAATATTTCTCCTGGGGGGGAGTATGGGTGTAATATTGCTTTTCGGGGGTTATGGGTGTAATATTCCTGCTGGGGGGAGTATGGGTGTAATATTCCTGCTGGGGGGGGGGGGGGGTATGGGTGTAATATTCCTGCTGGGGAGAGTATGGGTGTAACATTCCTGCTGGGGGGAATATGGGTGTAACATTCCTGCTGGGGGGGGGGGTATGGGTGTAATATTCCTGCTGGGGGGAGTATGGGTGTATTATTCCTGTTGGGGGGGTATGGACCCCTGACAAAATTGCAGGACTGCTTTTGGGAAATAGGCATCCCACGGCTTTGTTTGTGCAATTTGTCAGGTGACAATATTGAAACAAAAAGGACAATCAACGCAAACACAATGAGATAAACATAAAAACTTTAAGCTGAACACTATAGGCAATCATAAAATACCTAGCAAAAATACAATAAAATCAAGGTAAGTGCAGTGCAAACAACGAAATAAAAAAAAGAAAGAAAAGTCCAATCAAGATGGAAGTTCCAATCACCCGACAAAAGGAATGGCAGGATCCCTCATGTGAAAATATTGGGAAAGAAGTCCTTCTGATGTGCAGTGACAGTATCCTTCACCAAATGAGCCCAAATATGCTTACCAGAAATGGTGGACCTCCCTGCCACAGAAGGTCAAATGTGCATGTATCCCCTTCAGGGATGTTGCAAACCTCCCAGGTCTGAGCGGTCCTCAATCAAAGTGAGCGGAACTCGTGTCCAGCAAGGAAATCCAATCAAGCAGGGGGAACCTCCAAATAGCCTCCAGAAGCAGATGAAATGATAGTGTGCAGCGCTCCATAAAAGGCAAAGGGAACATTCTAATGCCCTGTACACACGATAGGATTTTCCTATGAAAAATGTGTGATAGGACCTTGTTGTCGGAGATTCCGACCGTGTGTGGGCTCCATCGCACAATTTCCATAGGAGTTTCCGAGAACACAATGTTTGAGAGCTTGCTATAAAATTTTCCGACAACAAAATCCGATGCACAAAGTGCCACGCATGCTCAGAATAAATTAAGAAACGAAAGCTATTGGCTACTGCCCCGTTTTTAGTCCCAACGTACGTGTTTTACGTCACCGCGTTCAGAACGATCGGATTTTCCGACAACTTTGTGTGACCGTGTGTATGCAAGACAAGTTTAAGCCAACATCCGTCGGAAAAAATCCATGGATTTTGTTGTCGGAATGTCCGATCAATGTCTGACCGTGTGTACAGGGCATTAGTGTACTCTGTTTAATGGTCCCAAAATATAAGTATAAAATAGCAGTGCTATCTAACGCAAATGGATAAAAACTTTACAATAAAAGCCGATCCACAGATCAGGGGTGACCCCTTGCTGACGAAGTCCAATCAGGACATAACGCCGCGTACGGGACAGAGCTTGTTCTGCGAACGTCACCCGCTGCCACCTCTAGGCAGCTGGTCTGTGGATCGGCTTTTATTGTAAAGTTTTTATCCATTTGCGCTGCCTAGAGCTGCTATTTTATACTTATAATTTGTGACCATTAAACGGAGTACACTTTGAGTGTTCCCTTTGCCTTTTTTGGAGCGCTGCACACTATCATTTCATCTGCTTCTGGAGGCTATTTGGTGGTTCCCCCTGCTTGATTGGATTTCCTTGCTGGACAGGAGTTCCACTCGCTGGGATTGGGGACCGCTCTAACCTGGGAGGTTTGCAACATCCCTGAGGGGGATACATGCGCTTTTGACCTTCTGTGGCAGGGAGGTCCACCATTTCTGGTAAGCGTATTTGGGCTTATTTGGTGAAGGATACTGTCACTGCACATCAGAAGGACTTCTTTCTCCCTATTTTCACACAAGGGATCCTGCCATTCCTTTTGTCGGGTGATTGGAACTTCCATCTTGATTGGACTTTTCTTTTTTTTAGTTTTTTGCGCTGCACTTACCTTGATTTTATTGTATAGGTGACAATATTGTCCTGTGATTGAGGTGCCATTGAAAGTAACGGTATCACAAGCGTGTCCCGTGTTTTACAGCAAATTGGGAATTGCAGTAATTCCACCCGCAAACCGGAAGGCCTAGGTGTGATCGCAGCCTAAGCGTCTTCTATCAGTTGCAGGGTTCACTTTCTAGAAATTCTGGGGGAACATTTTCTTCCTCAAACATTCCACACATTCGCTTCATTCTTTATTCCACTGCTAATATATACTCCGCATTGACCTTGTATAGCGCTTTTCTCTCTGAGGACTGAGTATTGGAGATGGCATTGGCTGGGAATCGAATCTGGGTCAGCTGCTGGGAAGGCAGCTATGCTCACCACTGCACCACCAACGTAAAGTAGCATGTCTTTGTAGTGTGGGAGTAAACCGGAGGAAACCCACGCAAGCACAGGGAGAACATGCAAACTCCATGCAGATAGTGTCCTGGTCAGAATCTGAAACAAGGACCCCAGTGCTGCAAGGCTAAGCCTCTGTGCTGCCCATATGCGGCCTCTGTTCTCTAAGGCCCACCCCCGCTGAGCAGGGTACATCAGTTATGTCCACTTAAAGCGCCTCCAGAAGAAATCCAAACTTATCCTAAACTACAATCTATATATATAACACTCCAAAACACACCTAAAGAATAACGCACACCTCCACAACATATACAAACTTATCCTAATCTACAATATTTAACACTTCTTTAATAAAACACACCCAAATAACAATAAAAGAGGTACAGTGGTCCCCAAATTAGCAACACAATGGAGCTAAGTATTCCATTCACACTAAGGTCTCATTCACACGGGGGTATGAATCCGTACCCCATGGGAGGGCTATGTTTCCCGGAATGGGGATGCACAGGTGTTTCCAGCATCCCGTGTAGGCATTCCCATTGCTGTCAACTGGGGTGCAGAGGCTGTACCCAATGTGACATCTGTGTGGGTGTCGGTGCACGTCCACGCAACTGCACCCACATGGATGTCCTTTTTGGGGTAAACACAGCCCCCACACAGGGTACAGATTCATACACCTCGTGTGAGTGAGGCCTTGGTCTTCTCCATAAAGGACCTCACTGGTGGGAAGAGTTCTCATTTCTCCAGCAGAGAAAGCCTAAAGAAAGCCGGAAAGACTCCTCCCTCCTCTGAAGACAAAAAGAGTTCCAACCTCCCCTCATAGCCGGTCCGCCACACGCCTCAAAAACATTCCTGACTTCAACCTCCCCTTATAGCCGGTCCAACACACGCCTCAAAAACGTACCGGCCTCCAACCTCCCCTTATAGCCGGTCAAACACACGCTTCAAAAACATTCTGGCCTCCAACCTCCCCTCATAGCCGGTCCAAAACACGCCTCAAGAACTTACTGGCTTCCAAACTGCACAACATAATCAATTACTTAATGTAGATCGACATTACATTCACACTTAGGTCTCATTCACACGGGGGGTATGAATCCGTACCCCAGGGGAGGGCCGTGTTTACCTGAATGGGGATGCACAGGTGTTCCCAGCATCCCGTGTGGGCAGTTCTATTGCTGTCAACTGGGGTGCAGAGGCTGTACCCAATGTGACATCTGTGTGGGTGCCGGTGCACGGCCCCGAACGCACCCAGGGTACGCCCGCGCAACTGCACCCACATGGATGTCCTTTTGGGGGTAAACACAGCCCCCACACAGAGTACAGATTGATACACCTTGTGTAAGTGAGGCCTTGGACTTCTCCATAAAGGACCTCACTGGTGGGAAGAGTTCTCATTTCTCCAGCAGAGAAAGCCTAAAGAAAGCTGGAAAGACTCTTCCCGCCTCTGAAGAAAAAAAGAGTTCCAACCTCCCCTCATAGCCAGTCCAACACATGCCTAAAAAACATACCGGCCTCGAACCTCATAGCCGGGCCAACACACGCCTCAAAAACATACCGCCCTCCAACCTCCCCTCATAGCCGGTCCAACACACGCCTCAAAAACATGCCGGTTCAACACTCGCCTCAAAAACATACCGGCCTCCAACCTCCCCTCATAGCTGGTCCAACACACACCCCAAGAACTTACTGGCTTCCAAACTGCACAACATAATCAATTACTTAATGTAGATCGACAATACATCAATGAAACATAATCACCTGTAAAAAAGTACCTGAGATGTTGGTTGTAAACAGTCTGCTAGGCCCGGGGGGAACTGAACCATGTCTTCCAAAAACTGCCTCATATCCAAGAGTTGCCAAATGTAGACATTTAGCTTTAAGGTTAATCAAAAATATCACGTTCTAAAGGGAAAGGTAGAACAAGGGGGAGGGGGAGTATGGAAGAGGGAGCGAGGGAGGAAAGTAGGGGGGAAGGGAGGTTGGAGGAAAGAAGGGGCTGAGGGTTGGGGGGAACCCCCACACCCCTTCCTTTCCCACAACCTCCCCTCCTCCCCTTTCCTCCCTCCCTCTTCCATACTCCCCCTCCACTTTGTTCTACGTTTCCCTTTAGAATGTGATATTTTTGATTAACCTTAAAGCTTCTGCTGAAGCTGCAGAAAGGGAAATAGAGGGCTGATGGGAAGACCCTCCGGTTACTTGAGTGGCAGCCGCCACCAGTGCAGGAACCTGTGTTGGTACAGCCGTACCTGGTCCCTGGGAGGGTTCCTCAGACTTTTTATTGAGTCTTCTTCTAGGAACAGCCAATTGTCTTGTTTGTCAAAATGTAGATATTACCCTTTAAGGTTAATAAAAAATATAACATTCTAATTGGAAAGGTAGAACAAGGGGGAGGTGGAGTATGAAAGAGGGAGAGAGGGAGGAAAGGAGGGGGGAAGGGAGGTTGGAGGAAAGAAGGGGGTAAGGGTTGGGGGGAACCCCCACATCCTTTCCTTTCCCCAAACCTCCCCTCCCCCCTCTTCTTTCCCCCCTCTCTCCCTCTTCCCTACTCCCCCTTCCCTTTGTTCTACTTTTCCCTTTAAAATGTGATGTTTTTGATTAACATTAAAGCTTAACCTTAAAGCTTCTGCTGAAGCTGCAGAAAGGGAAATAGAGGGCTGATGGGAAGACCCTCCAGCCACCACCAGTACAGGAACCTGTGTTGGTACTGCCGTACCTGGTCCCTGGGAGGGTTCCTCAGACTTTTTGTTGAGTCTTCTTCTAGGAACAGCCCACGGTCTTGTTTGTCCAAATGTAGACCTTAAGCTTTAAGGTTAAACAAAAATATAACATTCTAAAGGGAAAGGTAGAACAAGGGGGAGGGGGAGTATGGAAGAGGGAGAGAGGGGGGAAAGGAGGGAGGGAAAGGGAGGTTGGAGGAATGAATGGGCTGAGGGTTGGGGGGAACCCCTACACCCCTTCCTTTCCCCAAACCTCCCCTCCCCCTCTTCTTTCCCCCCTCTCTCTCTCTCTTCCCTACTCCCCCTTCCCTTTATTCTACTTTTCCCTTTAAAATGTGATGTTTTTGATTAACATTAAAGCTTAACTTTAAAGCTTCTGCTGAAGCTGCAGAAAGGTAAATAGAGGGCTGATGGGAAGACCCTCCAGCCGCCACCAGTACAGGAACCTGTGTTGGTACTGCCTTACCTGGTCCCTGGGAGGGTTCCTCAGACTTTTTTGTTGAGTCTTCTTCTAGGAACAACCAATTGTCTGGTTTGTCAAGCTACATTGATGGTGATTCAGAAGCTCCAAAAACAAAAATGGAGGCCTGATGAGAGGACCCTCCGGTTACTGGAGTGGCAGCCGCCACCAGTGTAGAAACCTGTGTTTCCTTGTGAACGTCACCATGCTGGTGGTATGTCAAAGTAGCTTTCATATTCTGTCTCGCTCACTGGGGCAGTACCGTGTACATCTGCAATAAAAAAATAAGAATCGGATTTAGCACCTACATTATATATATATATATATATATATATATATATATATATATATATATATATATATTGTATACATCAAATTATGGAGAGAAAAGTTCAAAATTCCAGTGCAAGGGACAATAAATAATCCCAACATGATAGGGACACAGGAATGACTAATGGCCTTCATATAAAAATTTTGGTAAAATGAATTGAGTAACAAAGGGGACTGATTCTTCACTTTCAGGTGAGGTGGAGTAATCTGCAGTGCTTCTGTTTCTTATTATTAAACACCCGGCCTCTTTTATTGTAATCCCTTGAATTGTTGCAGTGGATTGATATAGAAGAAGCCGGGACCAGGAACCACTGCACTCTGCCGCACCCCAAAGTGAAGGAATAGGGGTGACCCCTCATCAATGTTTGTGGCAATTCCTATACATGAGTACATATGGGGGGGTGGCCCCTCATCAATGGTCGTGGCAATCCCTATACATGTGTACATATGGGGGGTGGCCCCTCATCAATGGTCGTGGCAATCCCTATACATATGTCAGGAGGACATGGTGGGGCTAGGGAAGGAGTCACTGATGACATTGAGCCGAGGGAAGAGGCCGCTGCTTTGCCAGACAAAGTATCCTGAGCAAGGGTGAGAGAGGAGGATGAGGACGGCTTGGTCATCCACGCGACCAAGTCTTCCGCATGTTGCGGCTCAACACGGCCAGCTGCCGAAAAAAATGTACTGATACTGCAGCTAGCAAAATCAACTGCCTGCCTGTAGTATGAGAACACCACAAACCTTCTACAGGTAGCTTTAGCTGAACACTGTGCAGAGCTCACAAAAAAAATAACTTGTAGCTTATTTAGCTGCCTGCGGTAGTGATAGGATCAGGAAAACACCACCAACCTTCTACAGGTAGCTTTAGGTGAACACTGTGCAGAGCTCGTACTACACTAACTTGTAGCTTATTTAGCTGCCTGCGGTAGTGATAGGATCAGGAAAACGCCACCAACCTTCGACAGGTAGCTTTAGGTGAACACTGTGCAGAGCTCGCCAAAAAATAACTTGTAGCTTATTTAGCTGCCTGCGGTAGTGATAGGATCAGGAAAACACCACCAACCTTCTACAGGTAGCTTTAGGTGAACACTGTGCAGAGCTCGTACTACACTAACTTGTAGCTTATTTAGCTGCCTGCGGTAGTGATAGGATCAGGAAAACGCCACCAACCTTCGACAGGTAGCTTTAGGTGAACACTGTGCAGAGCTCGCCAAAAAATAACTTGTAGCTTATTTAGCTGCCTGCGGTAGTGATAGGATCAGGAAAACACCACCAACCTTCTACAGGTAGCTTAAGGTGAACACTGTGCAGAGCTCGCAAAAAAATAACTTGTAGGTTTAGCTGAACACTGTGAGGAGGACGCACTACACTAACTTGTAGCTTTAGCTGAACACTGTGCAGAGGTCGCACTACACTAACTTGTAGTTTTAGCTGAACACTGTGAGCAGGACATACTACACTAACTTGTAGCTTTAGCTGAACACTGTGCAGAGGTCTCACTACACTAACTTGTAGTTTTAGCTGAACACTGTGAGGAGGACGCACTACACTAACTTGTAGCATTAGCTGAACACTGTGCAGAGGTCGCACTACACAAACTTGTAGTTTTAGCTGAACACTGTGAGCAGGACGCACTACACTAACTTGTAGCTTTACCTGAACACTGTGCAGAGGTCTCACTACACTAACTTGTAGTTTTAGCTGAACACTGTGAGGAGGACGCACTACCCTAACTTGTAGCTTTACCTGAACACTGTGCAGAGGTCACACTAAACTAACTTGTAGCTTTAGCTGAACACTGTGAGGAGGACGCACTACCCTAACTTGTAGCTTTAGCTGAACACTGTGCACTACACTAACTTGTAGTTTTAGCTGAACACTGTGCAGAGGTCACACTAAACTAACTTGTAGCTTTAACTGAACACTGTGAGGAGGACGCACTGTAAATAGTCTAGCTGCCTGACTGTGGTACTAATAGGATCAAAAGAACACCAGCAATTTTCTTCAGGTAGCTGTAAATACTGTAACAAGACAAGCCTGCCTGTCAGTAGGAAGATAACAGGAACGGATCTAGCTAAACTGAATACAGTGTATATATATATATATATATATATATATATATATATATATATATATATATGCAACACCTGGGATGCATATATATACACAATACACTATAAGTGCAGCTAACTCACTGACTGTCCTGCCTAATCTAGCTAACTCAAATGAAATGACACTGTCTCTCTCTCTATCTCTCAGCACGCCGGAACACACTACACAGGGCCGCCGTGCAGGCGGCCTTATATAGTGTGGGGCGTGTTCTAAACCCCCTGAGCCATAATTGGCCAAAGCCACCCTGGCTTTGGCCAATTACAGCTCTCTCTACCGACGGCGCTGTGATTGGCCAAGCATGCGGGTCATAGTGCATGCTTGGCCAATCATCAGCCAGCAATGCACTGCGATGCCGCAGTAAATTATGGGCCGTGACGCGCCACACGAATTTGGCGCGAACGGCCCATAACGTTCGCAATTCGGCGAACGATCGAACAGCCGATGTTCGAGTCGAACATGGGTTCGACTCGAACGCGAAGCTCATCCCTAGTCAGGAGCACATAAGTCAAAATGCAGGAATCAGGAGGACATAAATAAAGAGTACAGGCATCTGGAGTATGTAACTCACGAAGCACAGGGGTCATGAGTACATAATGCAAAGAAGTTAGTAATACATAGGGCTTAGAGCATAGGTTCAGGAGTTCATAATGCAGAGAGTACAGAGTTAGGAGTACGTAATGCACAGAGCACAGAGTCAGGAGTACATAATGCACAGAGCACAGAGTCAGTGCTTAAGCACAAGATGTATGTGTTAAATGCATCTACGTAACCACAGTTTGGTGTCTTTGGTGTTATATTTGTGAAACAAAATAAAAGACAATCGGAAGTTCTGGATGTGCAGCCATTTCTTTCTTCTTTACAAGTTTCCCATGAAGGTGGGCTGGGGCTAGCATTCTGCAAGATACTCCAATCAGCCTTATCTTTATAAACCTGGAGCAGCAGTTCTTTTTCTTGTATATCAGGAGTACGTAATGCACAAAACACAGGGGTCAGGAGTACATAATGCAGAGAGTCAGGAGTACGTAATGCACAGAGCCCAGAGTCAGGAGTACGTAATGCACAGAGCCCAGAGTCAGGAGTGCATAATGCACAGAGTCAGGAGTGCGTAATGCACAGAGCCCAGAGTCAGGAGTGCGTAATGCACAGAGCCCAGAGTCAGGAGTGCATAATGCACAGAGCCCAGAGTCAGGAGTGCGTAATGCACAGAGCCCAGAGTCAGGAGTGCGTAATGCACAGAGCCCAGAGTCAGGAGTGTGTAATGCACAGAGCCCAGAGTCAGGAGTTCATAATGCACAGAGCCCAGAGTCAGGAGTGCGTAATGCACAGAGCCCAGAGTCAGGAGTGTGTAATGCACAGAGCCCAGAGTCAGGAGTTCATAATGCACAGAGCCAAGAGTCAGGAGTTCATAATGCACAGAGCCCAGAGTCAGGAGTTCATAATGCACAGAGCCATGAGTCAGGAGTACGTAATGCACAGAGCACAGAGTCAGGAGTGCATAATCCACAGAGCACAGGGGTGGTCAAGAGTACATAATGCACAGAGCACAGGGTCAGGAGTATGTAATGCACAGAGCACAGGGTCAGGAGTATGTAATGCACAGAGCACAGGGTCAGGAGTATGTAATGCACAGGGTCAGGAGTATGTAATGCACAGAGCCCAGAGTCAGGAGTGCGTAATGCACAGAGCCCAGAGTCAGGAGTGCATAATGCACAGAGCCCAGAGTCAGGAGTTCATAATGCACAGAGCCATGAGTCAGGAGTACGTAATGCACAGAGCACAGAGTCAGGAGTGCATAATGCACAGAGCACAGGGGTGGTCAAGAGTACATAATGCACAGAGCACAGGGTCAGGAGTATGTAATGCACAGAGCACAGGGTCAGGAGTATGTAATGCACAGAGCACAGGGTCAGGAGTATGTAATGCACAGAGCACAGGGTCAGGAGTATATAATGCACAGAGCACAGAGTCAGGAGTACGTAATGCACAGAGCACAGGGGTCAGGAGTGCGTACAGTAATGCGCGGGGGTAGGAGTACGTACAGTAATGCACAGGGGCAGGAGTACATAATGCACAGAATCCAGGGTCAGGAGGACATAAAATACAGAGTAGAGGAGTACTGACAGCTTTCTCTGTAGACTACAGAACACCTCACTCCTATATTATGAAGTAGAGGAGAGGAAGAGGTGTCCTATAGTCCTAACACATTTCCTGTCCCATTCCTTTAATATTATTTATGCAACTTACTGGTTACGCTAATGAAGCATGGCTTATGCATACTGTATAATCATAGTAAAAAGTGTGGGATGCGGATGTTGTCCCCGCACTAGGGTGAATCTGTCCAGGTATGAACTGGCTGTTGGTCTCCAGGAATAAAGAGCCCCAGGTGCTGGCTAATGCTAGTAAAGGCTGTGTGCAAATGGGAAAATCCGGACAGCCGCACTCCAGGAAATTATAATCCAAACTTCTTTATTTTAAAATCAGGAACATGTCATGCAGTACATCAAAGGCAGAGTGTACAGACAGGCTGATGTACTGTATGACATGTTCCTGATTTTAAAATAAAGAAGTTTGGATTATAATTTCCTGGAGTGCGGCTGTCCGGATTTTCCCATTTGTAAAAAGTGTGGGACTTTTGAGACACAGCATTTTAGTAAAATATATAACACTGTATTTCATTTCCTTAAAATTGAACATATAGTAACAAATTTATAATAAAATGCAAATAAAATGGTCATTTCCAACCACTGCAGTGATTTATACAACATAGTCTCTCTGCTCAATGCGTTTCTTGGACATGGTCCTCTTCATCAGGAACTAACAGAGTTTTGTTGCTGCCATCTAAATAGAGTGACACAATTTGTTTTGAATTAATAGTCATATCAATATAGCATATAGCATAATTTCACACATCATGCCATGACCCTTCCCCAAGGACTGCGACATGTACCCAGATATTCCTCATGGTCCATCTATATATGGCATAGAGGTCCCACGGGGAGGGCTCCATGGGACCCCTACGCCATATAGGGCTTCTGATGAAGAGGACCATGTCCAAGAAATGTGTTGAGCGGAAAGACTATGTTGTATAAATCCCTGCAGTGGTTGGAAATGACAGTTTTATAATTGCATTCTATTATAAATTTGTTATTATGTTCAATTTTAAGGAAATGAAATAAAATCTTATATATTTTACTAAAATGCTGTACCTCAAAAGTCCCGCACTTTTTACTATGATTATAGTTTTGATAAAATACACACACACCTATGATAAAAAACTATAGACCCTTCATTTTTTTGTAAGTATAAAAACTTGAAGGGGATCAAATAATTATTTTTCCCACTGTAGCACCCTTCTAGTTAGGTGCTAGGCTGTCAAGCAAACTTAGTTCTTTTTTTATGCTCCTCTGTAATCAGTGGAGCAGTGCTGATTGCTTTGGACTGATCTGTGTCCTACAGGCTGCACACTAGATTTCTTCTCCCTGCTTTCTGTAAAGCTCCATACCATAGGAGTGGAGCAGGCTGGGTGAGCAGTCTGAATATTTATGAGGTCCAATCCCTGGGGAGCTGTGTCTAGAGGGTGGCTGGAGAGAACATAAATAGTCTAAAAAGGCTTGAGCAGTCGAGGTTCCTGTTCCAGGAGGAGCCAGGAAACTTAGCTAAAACCTGCCAAGAAGCTCAACCATGTCCCCGCAGACTCAAAAATGGAGGGGTATCCACATAAGGAAATCTGTAAGGCTGAAGAAGTGGGAGCTTCACCCAGAGTTCAGTCTGGAGAGTCCACTTTGCAAATATCTGTATACAGCGCTCCTAAACCGCCCCCTGCCCATAGGAATGCATGGGCAGCGCCTCCAAAGTGCCTGAAGAGCTTTGATAATGCCGCAACACGGGCGCTTTTAACCCTTTCTTCAGCCGCTAGCAGGGGTTAAAAGCGCCCCACTAGCGGCTAAAAAGCGCCACTAAACGATGGTAAAGCTAACGCGGCGTGGCCCCAGTGTGAAAGTGCCCTTAAGGACTTGTGACTACATACATAGAAACATAGAAAAGTGACGGCAGAAAAAAGGCAGGGTGGTCCATCAAGTCTGCTTATTTTTTTATTTTTTTTATACATGTTTTGTATTTTTATTTTTTTTCATTAACTTTTTTGTGTGAATATAGATCGGTGTTTGTCCCAAGCATGTTTGAAGCCATTTACTGTTGACTGGCTCACTACCTCTGCTGGAAGTTTATTTCAAGCATCAACTACTCTTTAAGGAAAATTATTAGTTTTGAACTTTCTTTCAGTTAGTTTGAGGTTGTGTCCTCGTGTTCTTTATTTTTGGTTTCATACTGAAAATACTGCCCTCCTAAACCTTATTCATCCCCTTGATGTATTTAAAGTGGGAGTAAACTCCCATGCATAATTTGTACCTATAGGTAAGCCTATAATAAGGCTTGCCTGTAGTTACTGTAAATATCTTCTTCACCTTCACTGTTTAGGAGATACTTACTGGACGTGCAGCCGGTGACATCATGCGCCCTGAAGGAACGGCTGTTCCTTCAGAGTCCTGTGCCATAAACGGCGGCTCCCATCGGAGTGACGTCATTGCGGCTCTGGCCACTCACATAGCTGGAGTCCGGGAACCTAGAAGGAAGTCCTGAAGTCGCTCTCAATATGTTTTATCTCTCAGACCTTTCACCATTTTTGTTACCCATCTCTGGACTCGTTCTGTCTTATCAATATCTTTCTGTAAGTGAGGTCTCCAGAACTGGACACAGTATTCTAAATGAGGTCTCACTAAAGATCTATATATAGGAATCCTTCCTCCCGCTGGTGATCCCTCCAGTGATGCATCCTAGAATTAAATTTGCCTTCCCCACTGCCTGTTCACCCACCTGACAGCAGAACCTGACTGTGCTGCTGTTGACCCCTCGGTGCATTTTTGATTAGGCTTAAGCCTGGCCTGGGACATTGTCTATGGTTCCTCCATGCTTTCCATTTCCCTGGTAACTGATTGAGGGAACTGTTCTAATGCCGCGTACACACGGTCGGAATTTCCAACAGAAAAAGTCAGATGGGAGCTTTTGGTCGGATGATCCGACCGTGTGTATGCCCCATCGGACTTTTTCTGTCAGTATTTCTGACGGACTTAGTTAGAGAACATGCTCTAAATTTTTCTGTCGGAAATGCCGACGGAGCTTGTCCCGTTGGCAGGTCCGACCATGTGTACGCAGCATAAGAAGTAGCTGCAGAGAGGAAGGTGTCCTGTACTGCTCAGCATTCTGGAGTATCCCACGGCTTCCCTTCCTATCTAAGTTACTCAACAATAAATACAAAAAAAAAGCAACCCCTAGACTATTCATTGTATATGTATGGTACTTTAACCACTTCAGCCCCAGAAGGTTTTACCCCCTTCCCGACCAGAGCACTTTTTACAATTTGGCACTACGTCGCTTTAACTGACAATTGCACAATTATGCAATGCTGTACCCAAACTAAATTTGCATCCTTTTTTCCCACAAATAGAGCTTTCTTTTGGTGCTATTTGATCACCTCTGCAGTTTTTATTTTTTGCGCTGTAAACAAAAAAAGAGCGACATTTTTGAAAAACAAACAATATTTTTCACTTTTTGCTATAATAAATATCCCCAAAATGTTTTTAAAAAACAAATTTCTTCATCAATTTAGGCCAATATATATTCTTCTAAATCCCAATAAGCCTATAGTGGGGACGGAAAGTATTCAGACGCCCTTAATTTTTTCACTCTTTGTTATATTGCAGCTAAAATCATTTAAGTTCATTTTTTTGCTCATTAATGATGATCAGAAGTCACAGCAAAGGGTCTGAATACTTAGGACCATGTGATTTTAGCAAATGGCTGCAATATAACAAAGAGTGAAAAATTTAAGGGGGTTTGAATACTTTCCGTCCCCACTGCATATTGATTGGTTTGCGCAAAAGTTATAGTGTCTACAAACTGTGGGAAAGATTTATGGCATTTTTATTATTTTTTTATTTTACTAGTAATGGCAGTGATCTGCGGTATTGCGACATTGCGCCGGACAGATCGGACACTTTTGACACATTTTTGGGACCACTGACATTTATACAGTGATCAGTGCTATAAAAATGCACTAATTACTGTGTAAATGACACTGGTAGGGAAGGGGTTAACACCAGGGGACAATCAAGGGGTTAAATGTGTGTTCCCTAGGTGTGTTCTAACTGTATGGGGATAGGACTGAGTAGGAGAGGAGACATTTCGCTGTTCCTACATAGTAGCAACAAACAAACGGCCTGTCTCCTCTCCTCTGACAGCACAGGGATTTGTGTGTTTACACACACAAATCCCTGTGTTGGTGCTCATGCACGCTATCGCTCATAGCCGCCGGCGATTGCGACCATTGGCAATGCGCATCGGGTCCCCCGTCGTGCAGTGGGTGCGCGCGCATGCCCTTTGGCGGCTCTTAAAGGAATCCCGTATACAGGGATTTTTTTCTCAGACAATAGGTGCAGGAATTCCCCTTTTCTGAGTCACCCCTTTCCCTCGCCCCTACCCACCTCTGAGCACTGTCCCTTCGTTCCATCCCCTACCCACCTCCCAGTACCGTCCCTTTTAGACAATACAGAGCCAAGTATCATTTTGTGGTGCTAAGTAATTTGTATGGAATTTGGTAATGATATCAAGAAAAGCAGTAAAATAGATCCCCTTCAGCCAGCAACAATAGATCCAACAATGTACCACCCACGACAAACCCCCCCCCCCAGCAACAATAGACTCCCGGCAGCATCAACAGATCTCCACACAGCCAACATTAATAGAATCTCTGGCAGCCATCAACAATAGACCCCTCCCCCAACAGTAGATCTCCTTCAGCAACAACTGACCCCCCCAGCAACATAAGACCCTCCCCTAGCAACAATAGGTCCCCCCACCAGCAACAATAGACCCCCCTGCAAAAATAGATCCCCTCCAGCTACAATAGATTCCCCAGCAGTGAGCATCAATACCCTGCAGCACAACACAGCACCCCTTGCCATTACATACAGTTAGTCCAGAAGGTTCCGGAACTGCGTTCCCCCGCGTTCCCCCTGAAAAAAGGCCCTGCCTGTATATATACGGGGTTTCGCGCATCGGTGCCATTGTGCCGCAGTAAATGTACACAAGCCGGTCAGGAACTGGTTAAGGGCAACCACAGAAAAAATATTATAAAAAAGTGAACATTGATACATAAGATCTTATGAAATCTTTATTAATACAAAAGGAATAAAAACATTCATAAAAACAAATATATGTTGTGATGGCTGTTTTGTATATACATAAGTTAAGCCATATACAGTGCTTTAGAAAAAAAGTAAAAAAAAGTAATTGCCCCCTAAAGCTAATAACGCGTTGTGCCACCCTTGGTGGCAATAACTGCAATCAAGAGTTTGCAATAACTGGCAATGAGTCTTTCATATTACTGTGGATGAATTTTGGCCCACTCTTCTTTGCAGAATTGTTTTAATTCGGCCACATTGAAGGGTTTTCGAGCATGAATGGCCTGTTTAAGGTCATGCCTGGTGTGTTTCAGATCATTGTCCTGCTGCATAACCCAAGTGTGCTTGAGCTTGAGGTCACAAACTGATGGTCGGACATTCTCGTTCAGGATTTTCTGGTAGAGCGCAGAATTCATGGTTCCATCAATTATGATCAGTCATCCAAGTGCTGAAGCTGCAAAGCAGCCCCAGACTATCACACTATCCACAACCATCACACTACCACAGGGGTCTCAAACTGGTGGCCCTCCAGCTGTTGCGGAACTACAAGTCCCCTCATGCCTCTGCCTGAGGGAGTCAATCTTGTAACTGTCTTGCAATGCCTCATGGAACTTGTAGTTTTGCAACAGCTGGAGGGCCATCCCTTTGAGACCCCTGCACTGCCACAACCACTGTTGGTATGATTTTCTTTTTATGAAATGTTGTGTTTTACGCTGATGTAATGGGACGCACACCTTCCGAAAAGTTCAACTTTGGTCTCATAAGTCATAACTATATTTTCCCAAAAGTCTTGGTGGTAATCAAGATATTTTTTGGCAAATGTGAGACGAGCCTTTGTGTTCTTTTTGGTCAGCACTTCGCCTTGGAGCTCTCCCATGGATGCCATTTTTGCCCAGTCTCTTTCTTATTGTTGAATCATGAACACTGACCTTAACCACTTCAGACCCGGACCATTTGGCTGGCCAAAGACCAGAGCACTTTTTGCGATTCGGCACTGTGTCGCTTAAACTGACAATTGCGCAGTCGTGCGACATGGGTCCCAAACAAAATTAACATCCTTTTTTCCCCACAAATAGAGCTTTCTTTTGGTGGTATTTGATCACCTCTGCGGTTTTTATTTTTTGCACTATAAACTAAAAAAGAGCGACAATTTTGAAAAAAACACATCATTTTTTACTTTTTGCTATAATAAATATCCCCAAAAAATATATAAAAAAACATATTTTTTTCTCCTTCAGTTTTTGTTAAAAAAATCGCAATAATATTGATTGGTTTGTACAAAAGTTATAGCGTCTACAAAATAGTTTTATGACGTTTTTATTAATAATTTTTTTTTTACTAGTAATGGAGGCGATCAGCGATTTTTTTTTTTTTTTTATCGTGACTGCGACATTATGGCGGACACGTCGGACAATTTTGACACATTTTTGGGACCATTGGCATTAATACAGCGATCAGTGTGATTAAAAATGCATTGATTACTGTAAAAATGTCACTGTCAGTGAAGGGGTTAACACTAGGGGGCAGTGGAGGGGTTAATGTGTGTCCTAGGAAGTGTTCTAACTGAAGGGGGATGCGGACAGTGCAGGGAAACTAACAGATCCTCTGTTCATACCTTGTCCCCTCAGAGAACCAGAAACTGTGTGTTTACACACACAGTTCCGGGTTCTCCATGTGCCCCGAGCGATCAGGGGAGCCCTGCGGTGATCGAGACCGCCGGGCACTCCCATCGGCTCGGGGGGTGAGTGGTGGCCATCAATGGTACCGATGTACTATGAAGGCGATTTGCGTAGCTGAGCCATGTTGCCGCAGTGTAACTGCGGCGGCTGGTCGGCATGCAGTTAACTGAGTTAACTTGCGGGGTCAGGCAGATTTTTTTCCCTTAACAAATTAAATCATCATATAAAATCTGCATTTTGTATTTACCTGGGTTATTATGTGTAATTTTAAAACTAGTTTGATCTGAATCATTTAAGTGTGTCAAATATGCAAAAAAAATTAAATATCAGGAAGGGAGCAAATACTTTTTCACAGCACTGTACATCAAAATGTTATACTCGCACATCTGTTAGTCAACAATTCAACACACACAGGGACGCACATAGGGGTAAATAAAAAGAAAAGTGGGGAGAAGGAAGATGGAAGACGTGAGAAGTGAAAGTGGCCATTGTGCAATATAATGGCCGGCCCTTCGGCCAGGAATAAAAATTTCCCCTGGTCCTAGCCAAAAGGCTCGGCCCTAGAGGCAGGTGCGAAAAATGTGTGTTGTGGTGAAGTGACCTTGGTGCCATAAAAGTGCCTGAACACTGTGACTGTACGGCACCCCTGAACTGCCACTTCAGGGGCACATTCACCATTGGCTTTTCGTGCAACCCTGACCAACAACCCAGACCATCATAGCCCCCACTCCACACAGAAAGGACTGAAGTTCTGGGAGCTCAGGGAGAGCCCTTTACCATCAGGCTCAATCTTCACTCCCATCCCTCTCTCCTAATTACACTCAGAGATACTAACCACTCCCCCCCCCGAAGGAGGAGCCAGTGTTCTCTTCTGAGAAACTGTACGGAGCTAGGACTGATCCAATCGAGGCCAGAAGGCCAGGGACCTGACCCTCTGGGTCAGACCCAGTGGTTCTCCATCCCCATCAGAAGGCTTCCCTTTTGGCTACAAACCGCTCCAGGTTACCTTTACACCAGCAGGTTTTGCATAGCCACTGCCACCCCTGATACCACCTCGCCGTAGATCAGGGACCTCCTGGCAACAGATAAGAACAGATACTACACTTGATCTTAGCCAAAAGGCCGAGACAGGGAGAGCTGCTGACACAATTGCCCAAATATGACCACATGGCCATATTTGGTCAATTTCATCAATGGATATATGATGCTCCTTTGTTTACATTCCAGTTGACAGCTTGGGGAGGGACAAGATACCCCACCCCCCATGTTGAGGGCATGTGGCCTGGTATAGTTTGGGTGTAGGGTGCACACTTGTCCCCAACCTTTCCTTGCTTACCAGCTACCACTCTGCATCCTCGGATAAGGGTCTGGTATGGATTTTGAACAATATGCAATATTGCCACCGCAAACGTTCCTGGAATAGTCAAGAAGTATGCATCTATCAGCTGGAGACTGGTAACATCATGAATCTAAGCATACAGTATATCGCCTCCACACTATGGAATTTCAAGATAACATGCAAACATTTAATAAGGTGATCACATCACAGCGGTAAAGTGCAACTTTTTAGGGCTACGCAGGACCTCTTCACATGCCTGACAAAAGGGGACCTAATAAACATTTAGACGTTACCTTGAAGATCCATGGTGTACTGGCGATTTATGCTTTGATTTAGGATTTTACTGGTCCACAGCTGGTAGTTGTTACAGCACCCACCTACCTCTTGCCTACTCCAGGAACTTACTTGTACTATTAGAATATTGTGTATTGTTTAAAATCCATATCAGAAATGCTTTGGTATGGATCTTGAGTGGGATCCCAAGCTTTTGCCAGAATATAGAATTTAAGAGCCCCTAATTTTTTGCTTGTTTGTTTTTTTTTAATCTATTTTTTTTCTTTAGGTTCCCCCTTAAAATTTATACCAGAATAAAGCGCGTGGGTAGGACTCCATGCCCTTTTTTATTTGTTTGTTTTTTTTTTTTTTTTTGTATAGGCCCTTACTTGACATCCATACCAGATCCTCACCAAGCAAAGGGGTCTGGTATGTATTTTTCTCATTTTTTTCCTTTGGGTTCCCCATTAAAATTCATACCAGAATACGGAATTGAGGGGGGCCCTATGCATTTGTTTGTTTTTTTGTTTGATTTTTTTTTTCATAGGGCCCCCCTTGACATCCATACCAGGTTCTGATCAAGAAAAAGGAACTGGTCAGTATTTTTCAAAATCCAGACCAGAAATGCTTTGGTATATATTTTGATTGGGATCCCACACACTTTTTTCTCAGTTTTTGTCATGGGGCCCCCCTTGACATCCATACCAGGTTCTGATCAAGAAAGGGTCTGGTCAATATGTTTCAAAAATCCATACCAGATATGCTGTGTATGGATTTTGAGTGGTACCCCACACTTTGTTCTTCCCTTTTTGCATGTATTTTTAAAAATCCAAACCAGATATGTTTTAGTATAAATTTTGGTTGGGACTCCACACTTTTTTTCTCATTTTTTCCTTTGGGTTTCTTCTCAAAACTCATAGCAGAATATGGAATATCGAGAACCCCCCCCCCCCTTTTTTTTCTTGCCCACTTGACATCCATAAGTGGTCCTCATCAAGGTTCTTGTATGTATTTTTAGGGGAACCTAGTGTCATTTTTTTTTCTTTTTGCAGTATTCATAATACACTTTTGCTTACCCCATCACTTCTGACTAGCTCTTCATTATCAGGTAAGTCCACTTACAAGAGCAAACAGAGTATATGAGATTAGGTAATAGTTGGATAATGACCCCAGGAAGGTAGTGACAGACTCTTTACAAGGGGCATACTGGCTCCTACTGGCATAGTCTGCCCTTGTCCTGAAAAGAGACGCCTTCAGGGATCATGAAGTTTGAATTCCCTGCAAACTCAGTGTCATCTTAGCTTGACCAGATTTGGAAGAACACATTAACCTCCTCTTGTGATTTTTCAGAAAACCATTCTAATTTAGCAAGTAATTAAGGGTCACATGCGGGATAAAGACCGGGATAATCTTGGATTACGCACAGGAAGCTTTGTTTCCAAGACAACCCTGGCTGAGGGGGTGTTAATGCCGAGGTCAATCAGTTAATGAACTGGGAATGGTCAGTGACTCCAAAACCTGCTGGAACTAAAGAAATGGAAAGTGGAGGAAATGTTTATTATGGCAGCAACTAATGACTCAAGCACAGGGGGGGCAAAAAAAAGTTTGTTAAATAGGACAATCGTTACAACAAAACAAAGTTAAAAGCCGCTGGCTTTATAAATTAACAATTAGGAGTTCATTAGTAATTGTAAATGGGAAGGGGAATAAAGTTTTTAAATACAAAACAGTTTACAATAATAAAACCCACTCTGTGTTTTCCCCCCTTATTAATAAAATCATGGCTAGTTTGGTCAGACATTTGGTAAAGTAGCCCTTTTAGTAACTTTACAAGACTGGAATGATACATTCCTGATAAGTCGCAATATACAGTAACAATGTTATTTTTAAAGACCAATACAGAGACTTTGAGAAAAACAGTATGATAATGGGTGATGAAATAGTTCTCAATGGTGGGTGAAGATTCAGGTTGATAGTCTATGAGTGTGCACCAAACACCAGAATTCACACTGTGTGAGTCACACTCCCCTAGGGGTTTAAACTCACCAGAAAGCAGTTAATCAAACACCTTAAATAAATAATCTAGATGTCATCCAATTGGCAAGGTTTAAAAAGGGATCAAAGTCTTTGCCAAGTAACTATAGACCTGTTATGCACACGATTGGATTTTCCGACAACAAATGTTCGATGGGAGCTTGTTGTCGGAAAATCCAACCTTGTGTAGGCTCAATCGGACATTTTTTGTCAGAATTTCCAACAACAAAAATTTGAGAGCTGGATCTCAAATTTTCCGACAACAAAAGCCGTTGTCAGAAATTCCGACCGCGTGTACACAATTCCGATGCACAAAATTCCACGCATGCTCTGAATCAAGCATGAGACGGAAGCGCTCGGTCTGGTAAAACTAGCATTTTTCATCTTTCAATGCAGCGCATTCTCTTCTTCTTTATAATGCTAGAATTATGAACTTGTTTTGCAGCTGATATTCACACAGAGTTCTGACAAGCTAATTTCTTTATTATTTCTTGTGATCTTATGAATTCATCTTTTTTTCGCCAGATCTCCAGAATAATGTTTTCAATTTATTTTTATAGTGATAATTTTTTATTTTATTTTTTTATGAAGATCTCAATTTATTTTTTTATTATTTTTTTATGAAGATCTCCATTTATTTTTTTGTATTTTTTTTTATGAAGATCTTTTTTTTTTTTTTAGTCTTTTATAAAGATCTCTATATTTTTTTTTATATATATATATATATATATAGTGATCTACTTATTTATTTATTTTTTTTATCAAGATCCCCTGGGGGTTTATTTTAGATATTTTTTTTCTACTGATCTCCATAATATTTTTGGTCGTTTTGTGTGTCAAGTTACCACAACACCATTATTAACTTTTTTTAAAGTATTTTTTAACCTCAAGGAGGTTGTTTGTTGTTGGTGTCCCTTGTTAATTTGAAATTGTATTTTTGAGATGTACCTGCCTACTCACAAAAAAACTGTCCTTTTTGAAGTAAAACACAGGCAAGTATTTGTGAAAAAAAAATAGCCATTTATTATAGGTCATAACAAAATAAAGAGGAAGGCATCGCTGGATAAACTGGTGAAATTAGCGAAGCCTTTGTACCCCAGGGCACACATCAACTATTTTACAGCCAAAATTGGTAGCAGAAGGAGTCCATATAATAGGGAGCACAAGCCGGTCCAGGACTCCGAGATATTATGAACAGCAGCAGGTGACATACTGTATATATCCCCAGGCTGTGGTCTTACAACAGCCTGCGTCTTTTGTCAGACCAGACTGAACTCAGGCCATCACTCTCTTCACCCCTCAACCCCTTATTTAGGGTTTGTAAGATCACTTCCTCGCAGAAGAGGCATTGGCCCTCCTCCATTTCCTGCATTTTGCAGGCTGCCATGCAGGCATAGTCCTCTTAAATATTGGGGGGGAGGTTCTGAGGGCCGCAGTAGCTTTCCGAAATAACCCAAGTGCAGCCTTCTCCAGGTTACTTCTCTTCCTGGGCCTTTTTTTTTAAGGCGGAGGGGAGGGACCTGGGATTTGGGCAGGCTACTGGGCTCAGCCACATCCTGACTGCCAATTAACCCCGCCACCTCCTGGCTGCCACTTCCCCCCGCCACCTCCTGGCTGCCAATTTCCATGGCCTTCTCCTGGCTGAGGCTTTCCTGTGTATGAAAAAGGGACATAGTTTTAGTTTTTGGTTCATCAATCACACACAATTTTCAGCTCATGACTGTTGCAAATTGAATGTTAACAAATAGAAAAGACTATCATTCTGACCCCAGCATTTTTCATTCTTGTCCCAAACATTTGTGGCCACTACTGTCTATTGATATGTAAAACCTTTGTTAAATCAGAAATTAGGGATCAATAATAACATCTAGTTAACATCATTATTTTTTGGACAAGAAATATGTTGAACAATGCTATACCTGGCTCAAGCTGGGCTCCTCCACATCTTTCTGGCTGGAAGGCCCAGGTTGGACGTTGGAAGCCTCAGCTGGGGACTGACTACACGCACTGAAAACCAGATACAAACCCACAAGCACAAACTGAAGAGCAGTAATGATCTGAAAAGCATGAGGCTGAAAAGCGCGAATCATCTCTCACCAAACTTCTATTAACACAAGATTAGCAGAAGGAGCCCAAAGGGTGGTGCACTGGTTTTTGAACTTCCTCTTTATAGTGCCGTTGTACATGTTGTACGTCACCGCGTTCTTGATGATCGTAATTTCCGACAACATTTGTGCGCCTGTGTGTATGCAAGACAAGCTTGAGCCAACATTCGTCGGAAATAAATCCCAGGATTTCCTTGTTGGAATGTCCGATCGTGTGTACGCAGCACTAGTTTAACTTCTATAGTCGGGAAGATACTGGAGAGTTTAATAAAAGACCACATAGACGAGTTCTTGTTGGAAAAAAATATTTTTCGCAACAGACAGCATAGATTCATGAAAGACAGAAGTTGTCAAACAAACCTGATTTCTTTTTATGAGGAGATAGGTAAACCTTGGACAGAGGGGTGGCAGTGGACGTGATATACTTAAATTTTGCAAAAGCGTTTGACACAGTTCCCCACACACGTTTAATGTGTAGGGTAAAGTCTACAGGTTTGGAAAGATCAGTTTGTAAATGGATAGAAAACTGGCTAAAAGACCCCGGGCTCTGGAGTTTGGTGTTACTGTCAACCCAAGACAACTATTTTACGGTTCTGTTTTCTTTTAGTAGACTTGGCCACCATTGATGGCCTACCTGCGGCACTTTGGACGCCCACCTTGGGCCCCTCGCTTATTAGGGGATGTTCCTGGGCGCTGGCATCCAAACCCAGCAGCACGGTTGCACCTTTCTTTGCTGTTTGTGTTTTGATTGTGTCATTTATTATTATTATACAGGATTTATATAGCGCCAACAGTTTACGCAGCGCTTTACAATATAAAAGGGAGACAATACAGTTATAATACAATAAGATGCAGGAGGATTAAGAGGGCCCTGCTCAGAAGAGCTTACAATCTAATAGGGTGGGGAAGGTGGTACAAAAGGTTGTAACTGTGGGGAATGAGCTGATGGAAGTGGTAAAAGATTAGTTAGAGACGTTATAGGCTTTCCTGAAGAGATGAGTTTTCAGGGATCACCTAAAGGTAGCAAGAGTAAGGGATAAAAAAAACGGTGCGTAAAAAGGTTTTTACACACAATGTGCCTACCTTTTTTTATATTCCATTTGATAATGTTGTTTTAGAGAAATTGCCGAGTGCTTCCGATGGATCACTGCTCCCCCAAACGCGCTGAAACTTGACCGGGACAGCAGTTCTGGCCAACTTTCGACCCATCAGTGGGCCTTTTGTCCCACTAACCAATGCTACTATGTTACAAGGATCTTCACAACTCCGAGTATTACTCGGTCTTCTTATGCTGATTTCTTTAAGCTTCTCTTCTAGTCTACTCTCTGACCTTTTCTGCTTCTACCCCCTTTTTTCTCTCCTTGAGTCCACGGGATCTGCATTTAGGGGTATTAAATTGGGCTCCTTTTTATTTTTTGTATGACGCTTAATTGGTTGTCCCTGAATGTTCAGGGTATGAATTCCCCCAAAAGTGTGTGAAAATTTTTAAATACCTTAAAAGACAACGGGTAGATATAGCGCGCTTGCAGGAGACTCATTTTTCAACTGCCTCTTGCCCAAAGTATTTTGATGCACAATATCCTCAAGTTTTTTTTGCCCAACTAAACAAAAAGGGGTGCTCATTGCTTTCCGGAAGTTGGTCCCTTTTAGTTGCACTAGACAAATAGCAGATCCGGATGGTAGATACTTGTTACTACAGGTCACTATCCAGGACACGGAGGTTACAATCATGACTTATTATGCTCCTAATTCTACCCAGGGAGTCCATATCTAAGGGAGTGCAGTCTGGTCCAGAAGTCCCAGAGATCCGGAAAGCAGCAGATGACATCTATGTCCCCAGGCTGTGGTATTACAAGAGGCTGCATATTTTGCCAGACCAGACTGAACCCAGGGCCATCACTCTCTGGTCTTCCTTAGACGCTTCCTTCCACGCTGTGGCTCTGGTGTTGGAGATGCGGCAGGAGGAGGAGTAGGACCTGGAGGAGGAGGAGGAGGAGGAATAGGACCTGGAGGAGGAGGAGTAGGAGTAGGACCTGGAGGAGGAGGACTATGTGTGAGGTCACAAATGTCGGTAGCACATGTTATTTCGCCCCTCAACCCCTTATTGAGAGCTTCCAAAATTAGGAACTCACACAGGAGTCGTTGGCCCTCCTCCATCCACATCATTTTGCAGGCAGTTCTGCCAGCAAAGTCCTCCTCCACAGTGTGGGGGGTTCTCAGGGCCTCTGCAGCCTTCCGAAAGAGGCCAATGACAGCCTCCTCCAGGTTACTCCTCTTGCTGGCACTTTATCTTTGCAGGTGTAGGGGAGGGACCTGGATATCAGGCAGCCTGCTTGGCCCGGCCACCTCCTGGCTGAGACTTCCCTGTGTATGAAAAAGGGACATGGTTTTAGTTTTTGCTTCATCAATCACAATCATAAATTAGCAATCCAAACTAACATCTATTTAACATCATTGATTGGACAACCATAAATATTTTGAAGAATGCTATACCTGGCTCAATCTGGGCTCCTCCACATGTTGCTGCCTGGAAGGCCCAGGTTGGGCGTCAGAAGCCTCAGCCGGGGGGGGAGGAAGCGTGGAAGGAAGAGTGGAGAGTGATGACCCGGGTTCAGTCTGACCTGCCAGAAAATGCAGCCTGTCATAGTACCACAGCCTGGGGAGATAGATGTCATCTGCTGCTCCTGATCTCTGGGAATCCTGGACCTTCTTGCGCTCCCTTAGATAAGTGCTCCTCAGGTCACCAATTAGAACCTTCACATAGGTGATGTCTGCCATGGGGATCAGCTGCTTCACAAATTCCAACAAACTATCCAGCGCTGCCTTCCTCTTTGTTTGGTTCTTATATTCTGGGTGGTATATCTGCCATAGACAGGGCTGCTCCCTGAACATATCAATGAATATGGGCATAAATTCCTCATCTTTAAAGATATCCATTTTTACTGCAAGGCACAACACAAGACAAACCCTAATGTCAGCCTGAAGTCTACTAAACTTGTGCAAATACAGGCCTCAATCTAGAAGCAGTATAGGCCCAATGTAAAATCTTACCTTCGCTATCACGATCGGCGCCTCCGTTACTCCTTCCTCCACTCACAGATCGTACGTACTACGCACGCGTGTTACTCTTTATAGACACTGCGCATGTGTGAAACTCCGCCCGCCCCTGACGTTCTTTCTAGTCTATTCCCCGCCCCTTCTCATTCGTCGCAGTGGGGAAGAGCACATGGCGGAGACACAACAGGTGTCTGATAATTACACCAACGAGGAGGAGGAAAGCCCGGAGGCAGAAACGCCCCGATCCAGAAGGAGACGATTTAAGGCCTCAAATATGTCCTTTGGGGAGATGTTGGAGATGGTGGACATAATGAAGAGGGCTGACTATGAGGGGAAGTATGGACCTTACCCCAACCCCAATGTCCGAAAGGCCAAGATCATGGCGAAAGTGGTCAAGAGTCTGCACCGGAATTTCGGGGTACGACGATCCAAGGATCAGCTCAGGAAGCGGTGGTCGGACCTGAAATTAAGAGAGCACGAGCAGTACCGAAAGATCCGGAGAGTGCTGCAAAAAAGAAAGTAGTTGTGCTGTGTTCCTATTCTTTTGATGTTTATTACGTTCGTGCTGCTCCATGTGCTTTTCTTAACTGTTATCCAGTTTAAATTGTAAACTTTCATGTTCATGGGCACATTATTCGTTCGTATCAAACATTGTTCGTTCGGCCTAGAAAACACCATTATTTTGGCCATATGTATTTCCCCACATGTTTTAGGGCCTACTTGTCTGAAACAAATTTGGTTATGTAGATGGGTTTGTTACTAGAATGCAAACTAGATTCTGTGTAAGGAGAGGATACTCAGCAGCAGTTTTCACATCTGGACACTGGAGCACTAGTGTGGGACACAAGAACACCCTTTTTATTAGGGGGTCCCACACAGGTGCCCCAGTGTATACTATATGGGTGTCTCCATCTGTGAAGCTTGTACAAGGCAGGTAAAGTATTCAAGCTTGACAAAGGACAAGAAAAATGCAACATCTTTGAACTCTGCCAAAAAAGACAATTGTACCCCACTTCCAAGCAATGTTTCATATTCCTATTTCTGCCATCAAATATCTGTGTGCTAAGTATACCTTTTTTTTTTTTTGGACATAGGGGATAAAAGACTCAGAGGATACCCCTCATTCGAAGAGACCAGAGACCCCCCACCTCTGTAAGAAGGGGAAATCCACCCAAGCCAAGCAGAGCAGGAGGAGGAAGACGTGGTGGAAATTGGCACCACAACAGGTGAGTGTCTGCGACCACAGGCTCAGGTAAGAGATGGATGCCGGCAGATTTATAATACATGGTGTGTTTTTGTTTCTATCTTTTTAGGGGATCGTGATGTTGTGGATCCAGATCGTTTCACCAGTGAAAGTGCCCAGATCCTGATCGGGAAGATCATGGGGTGTAATAGGGACTTGGAAAACATTGTGAAAAACATTAGTGATGTTCAGCAAAAAATGAAGAACATTGATGTTTTAGGTAAGAGTTTAAAACCCCTCAAAATGCCTTTGATTTCTTTTTTTAGGTAAATTTTTAGCAAAGCCAAATTTTGAAGATGCACACAGTGTGTCAACATGTGCTATCTGCCATCACGGGAGATCAATGTAGGCATTTTGGGGGTGCAACCCCTTCCTCAATAATAAAGTGGTTGTGAGGAAGGGGTTGCACCCCCAAAACACGTCCCTTGATCCCCGTGATGGCAGGTAGCACATGTTGACATTTGGAAATTTGTGTGCATCTTCCAAATTTAGCTTTTTTAGGGGTGACTTCACCCCATCTGAACGCAATATCAAACACAGTTTGTAAATACTCATGTCTGATATTGCCTTCAAGTTCTACCAAATGTGAACTTTGTAAGTTAAAAATTTGTGTCTTTCTTGTGGGTTTTACACATGCCTGTTTTATCTTAAATGGACATTTCTACTTTTTCTTATGTGACCCCAAAAATTGCTAAACATCAAACATGATGTAAATAAAAAACTTTTTTTATTTTAAAAAGTTTTTACACATTGTCTGGCATATTGATAGCCCCCCTTCCTGCAAAGAATTCAAGGTATCTTAGCCAGACATCACGGGCACTCAGGGGGGGCAAGCCAGGACGGCCACTTTCAAGCGCCGTCAGGGTTGGTTCATTTGGAATTGCAGCCTCAGGCCCAACTGAGCCAGCATAGTTGGCAGAATGTTTCCGTAAAAAGTTGTGTAGAACACAGCACGCCAGGATAATGTGATTCAGTTTATACTCCGCCATATGTATGGGTGTAAGAAATAGGCGGAACCGGCTGGCCATGATTCCAAACGTGTTCTCCACCACTCTTCTGGCTCTGGCCAGCTGGTAATTAAAAACCCTCTGGTCCGGGGTGAGGGTCCTCATTGGGAATGGCCGCATAAGATGGTCCCCCAGCACAAACGCTTCATCCGCAACGAAGACGAATGGGAGTCCTTCCACATTGTCTTCTGGAGGTGGCAAGTCCAAGCTGCCATTCTGAAGATGCCTGTAGAACTAAGTCTGGGCGATGACTCCACCATCGGACATCCGGCCATTCTTCCCCACGTCCACATACAGGAACTCGTAAGTAACCGACACCACTGCCAACATCACAATACTATTGAACCCCTTATAATTATAATAGTACGACCCCGAGTTGGGTGGTGGGATGATGTAGACATGTTTCCCATCAATTGCCCCTCCGCAGTTAGGAAAGTCCTACCGCTGGGCAAAGTGGGAGGCCACAGTCTGCCATTCCTGTGGCGTGAAAGGAAACTGTGGAGTCAAAACCAAAAAAAAAATTAGTCTTTGTGCACTTAAACAGAGAAAGCAGACTAGACACAAACATTGTTGGCCAACATCAAGATAACATTTATTAGAGGAAATTTTTTAAGACCAAAGTATAAGGTACAACTATCAGATTCCCCCTCCCCCCTCTCCTGGGCCATTTCTAACATTATGGGGGGGGGACTCTTGGACAGGTAACCCTCTCCACTTCATTGAGAGATGAATGCCTAAATAATGAGTATTACTTTGGCCAGCCCCTCTTTAGTTACACTATTGGCAGCCCACTGGACAGGTAAGAAGTGTCATAATACAAAGATAGAAATACACACTGTACACATTTTAGCACATTTGGACATTCTGCTATTACCTATGAAGATAATAATAGAATACAAAAACTTGAAACAGTACCATTTGAAAGTATACAGGCAGGCCCTTGCACTACATGCTTTGGGGAATTCATCCATACATCTGAGCACAAAAGAGATGGGTATAGAGTATATGGGTTTGGCAAAGTCAGCAGATAGATGATTGAGGATAGATACAGAATTGGTATCAGCTGACTTAGCAGTTGGGGGGAGGGAGGGTTCCCAATGATTTGGGGACCCCCCAAAAAAAGACTCTGGAACTCTGCATGAATTTTAAGCACCAATCACATTTCCTAAAATTTTAGGGGGTGTTTGGGATAAAGCACTACTATGGAGCTGATAAAATACATTGTTAAGTGACTACACGAGGTGAATATAGGGCCAGGAGACCATGCTGGGGAGGTAAGTGAAGGCAAATATGTATGAAGGACAAAAAAAATAATTACATTAAAATCCAGCATGCATGAGGACAAAGGGGACATTCACAGCATATTACAATCATGGTAATTAGGGAATGAGGAAAGAAATAAAATATATTATCAAACAATAAATACAATAAAATGTGATATTAAAGGATAAAAATCTTACCTTAATATACTCCTTCTGCAGGACCTGGATGATGGCAGAACAGGTCTCTGGGATAATGATCCCCAGAGCCTGGGGGGAGATGCCTGTCGAGAACTTGAGGTCCTGCAGGCTTCTCCCCGTCGCCAAGTACCGCAGGGTGTCAACTAGCCTCTGCTCCGGAGTGATGGCTTGCCTCATGCAGGTATCCTGCCTGCTGATATAGGGGGTCAGCAAAGCCAACAAACGGTGAAATACGGGGTCCGTCATCCGGAGAAAGTTCCTGAAATCATCAGGATTATTCTCACGGATCTCACGAAGCAAAGGCATATGACAGAACTGGTTACGCTGAAGCAACCAATTCTTGGTCCATGAACTCCTCCCCACCCTGTTCATGGACTGGACTTGTGTCAAGGTAAGGACCCCAACACCAAGCCCCCGCTCAGCACGAACTCTACGAGGAGTACGTATACGCAACATGGCTAGAAAACGGTCGGCTGCTCAGAATGAAGTAACAGAACGCACTGAAGAACAGCAAGGCCTGTGAAGAGCGATCTGAAAAACAGTAACGAACGAACAAGAACAAAATTACAAGTCAATGGTACTCGCTGCACGCACTGAAGAGCAGATACAAACCCACAAGCACAAGCTGAACAGCAGAAAACGATCTGAAAACCACGAGTCTGAAAAAACGCGAATCGTCTCTCACCAAACTTTTACTAACATGAGATTAGCAAAAGGAGCCCAAAGGTGCCGCTTGGTTCTGAAATGGCCTTTTCTAGTCTCGTCGTATGTGGTGTACGTCACCGCGTTCTTGGAGAGCGGAAATTCCGACAACTTTGTGCGACCGTGTGTACGCAAAACAAGTTTGAGCCAACATCCGTCGGAAAAAATCCATGGATTTTGTTGTCGGAATGTCCGATCAATGTCTGATCGTGTGTGCGGGGCATTAGAGTGTCTGCACTCTGGATGAAGGAACAACAGAGATAATTCTGTACAGCAGCACTGTTACTCTGGAAAGAGGGTAGTTTTGGACCAGCAGATTTAGATACACTAACAAATTGAAGCTAAACTCCAGCTCACACTTTATAAGCAGTTACAATAACAGATTTTTTTTTTTCCTTTTTTGGATGAAGGTTTTACAATGTACATAATTAAATTAAAACTGATCATGTCAGTTGTAAATGCTTTGTCTCAACCCTCTGCTACATCTGAAGGACAACTTGTTCTGTTGAAAAAAAAAGACTTACTGGCCAGATCCCCAGATGGGAAAAAAAGGGTGTAACATGTTACTAAAGGTGAAGTTATCTTTTAAAAGGATTTGCCCAACACTTGTTACTCAATGGGAAATAGGAATGCTTTAAAGTGGTAGTAAACTCTTGTTGTTTATTTTTACCTACAAGTAAGCTTATAATAAAGCTTACCTGTAGGTAAAATGAATACAGTATCTCCTAAACGTGCACTATTTAGGAGATATTCTAGCGAGCAACAGCCAGTGACCGGCGCATGCGCTCTGAAGGAGCGACATACTCGTCTTGTTTTCTTTTTTTTACTGTAAAAAAAAAAATGTAAAAAGGACAAAAAAACAAGCGTTTTCCCCCTCCCTGAACCAGTCCAGTAGGGTATGCAATTTATTATCTCTATACCAAGGGAGCGGCGAGCATGCACCCCCTTTACAATGCTAATACCAGCCAGCCCACATGCCCTTCAGCATTTGGGGGAGCACGTGTCCCCCCTTTGTTCCTCTCCAACAGTGTTTAAGTACTGATGAAATTCCCGCCACTGGCACAGTTTTAAAAGATAGGCCCACCACAATTTCAGCGGTGTCCAAAGATGTCCCATTCCATTCCCTCCAATGGTTGGTCAGAGTTATGCCGTGTACACACGGGCGGACTTTTCGACCGGATTGGTCCGAAGGGACGAATCTGTCGGGCAATCCGACCGTGTGTGGGCTTCATCGGACCTGCAGCGGACTTTTTCGGTCGAAAATCAAACGGGCTTTAGATTTGGAACTCGAGTCCAGGACTCGAGTCCAGTCGAAAAATCCGCTTGTCTGTATGCTAGTCCGACGGACGAAAACCGACGCTAAGGCAGCTATTGGCTACTGGCTACCATCTTCCTTATTTTAGTCCGGTCGTACGTCATCGCATACAAATCCGTCGGACTTTGGTGTGATCGTGTGTAGGCAAGTCCATTCGTTCGAAAGTCTGTTGGAAGTCCATCGGAAAGACCGCCGGTGTCTTGTCGAATTCAGTCCCCTATCATATAGTGTCCTCCCTGTACTGCGCAGGCGCAGTACGGAGGACAAAGGAGACGCCGAAAGTCTCCGAAGTTCAACAGCTGATCGTCAGCTGTACACGGCGCCTGCGCATTTATTCTTACCCTATGTCCAGGATCATTCCCCACTATCCAAGTGGACATAGAGTTAGAATAAATATTTGCCGAGCGCAGCGAGGCCGTGCCCGAAGCGTGGCGAGCGAAGCGAGCCCGCGAGGGGCCCTCTTACACTGCCATCGCTAACAGGTGCCCGAGCGCCGTGTACAGCTGATGGTCAGCTGATCACCTTCGGACATTTTCGGCATCTCCTGCTCCTCCGTACTGCGCAGGCGCTGCGCCTGCGCAGTACGAGGCGGACACTATTTGATACAAGGACACTATATGGCAGAACACCGGACCTTTGATGCCGAAAAGTCCGCCCGTGTGTATGCGGCATTAGGGAAAACATGGATAAGTTTGAGCAAGTTTCCACCACTGGCACAGTTTTAAATGCCCAGGGGGCATGTCATGAGGAGTTCACTGTGATCTCATTGCCCATATTTGGACTTAGGTCAGGTTTAGTCATTAGTAATGTCACCATTGGGAAAGCCATCCCCAGAGTTCCCTGGGCACATAAAACCATGGCCAGTGTGGGAACTCTGAAAGTATTGAGGGAGGGCGGTGTTCCTCCTTCAGCTGATCTATGCATGCTGGATAGGCCCTCTTAAGACATCTTTGGACATTTCAGGACCGTGGAAAGGTAAATATAAGGAAGAACAAAAAAAAAAAAAAAAAAAAATAGACATATTTATTTGTGTGGTATCTTTTTTTAAACTTTCTCTTACCCCAATACCTGAGTAAGGGTGACCCCCAAAACCAGTTCACCAGGGATTGGACAGCTACTTGCCTCCAACAGGGAGGCAGGTTGGTGGAACATTAACCACCCCCCTTGCTGACAACCCGTTCTTGGCACTAGAAAGGCTGAAGAGCCCAGAGTTGGTTAGCATTGGGCTAGGGTGGGGGGAGGCATATTTTGGAGGAGCCCTCTCCAAGTACCCCTAATTCTGAAGAGCATGTGGGCTGGTATCAGCATAGCATGGGGCTGTCACTCCATTGTCATAAGTGTACAATCCCGTGTGTCTGCTGTGCAGGGCTGGTTCTTTAAGCTGTCATTAAAACCACAGCCAAATGTTCACATGCCTGATAAAGCAACATGGCAATAGAAACGACTGTAGATATAACACATAAATATTCTATTCCAAAAATACCTATTATTCTTAGTTTACATCATGATCATGTGATGTCCTTTCACTTGCTCTACACCGCACTTGATGAGCCAAGCAGGGAGCCTCTGATGTTTCCTGCAATCATCACTGTAGGAACTTTTCTTACCAATCCCTCGCCGCACAGAACGGATTGGTGCTGTTGTGGTCATGTGCAGTTGGATAGCAAGATGGGGAGCTTTCACTCAAAGAGATGGAGCTGCCCCACAAGTTGGTTGAAAAAATATTCATGTGGGGGGCTGGAGGAGGAAAGAGAGTGGTCTCTAAACAGTAAATCTCAGCGCAGGCGCACTGGCAGTGGCAACATAGCAGTCATAGGATCGGCTGCTAATATTTTGCCACTGACAATAAGTAGAGCTATAGGAACAGCAGGATAAACCAGGTTTTTTCAAGGAATGAAGAGATGCACAACAGAAAACTTCAGCACACAGGTAGAAGACTGCCAGAAGAATGAAATATGCAAATGAAATCTAATATTTTGGGTTTAATGACACTTTAAGTGGGTAAGAAAGCATGATTTTCTTTTTTTTTTTATATCAGCGAAAACACAAAAGGACTTTATTTTTATTTAATAGGATGCCTAAAACACTCAGAGGTGAAAAATAGCTGCTACTGTACTATCAAGATTCATCCTGGCAAGGTTCAAACTAAGCTGGAAATTGGCCTGAAATGAAAGTGTGTAGGTAGGGGTTAGTACTCCTTTTACTGAGGTCCCATCTCTGGGTGATGCTAGTGGTGGAGGCCTGTGCTCTTTATAATCTGGTGTTGGAGGAGTCCTAGGCAAAATGAGAATGGGAACAGGCTACCCCTGATATACACAATGTAAGTCTGTAGCCTGAACAGGAGAGGGCCCTTAGGGGCTAAGCCATAGAGCAGTGGCTCTCAACCCCCCTAGTGCCGTGACCCCTCGATAAAATTTTCCAGGTTGTGGGGACCCCTAACAGTAAAATTATTTTCGTAGCGTGGGGTGTCAGCACTGAAGGCAAGACAAGTAAATTGTGCCCCAAACCCATTAGGATATTTAGCACTCCCTGAGTCCCTTTCACTTGTACAGTATTAAAACCCCTTATGGTACATTTTAGGATGTACCACTCTTTTCCTTTGTTCTCTTTTCTTTCCCTTTTATCTCTCTCTATCCTAATTACTTTTTTTTGTTCCCCATCCCTCTCTCTAGCCGTCTTTCTTATTCTTTCTCTTATTCTTTCTCTCCCTTTTCCTTTGTTCCTCCCCCTCTTTTCCTCTCCCTTCCATGTAGTCTCTATTTTTATTCCTTCTCTTACTCCTTGGTGGGAGGAATGGGACAAGTGGCAGTGTTGACAGGGAGTTGGGATGAGTGGCAGTGCTGGTGGGGGGTGGGATCAGTGGCAGTGCTGAGGATGTTTTGATTAGCAAACTTAGGTGCTCTTGATCAAGGTCATCTGCTGATCTGAGAACTGTAGTGGGGACTTTTAATGGCAACTATCATCACAGGTAGTGTTACTCACTGTGTCTCTGATTTTGTGGTGTCTCGCAGCAGTAACCCCTATGCCGAAATCAGGAGATAGGGTCTCCTCCAGCCCCTCTCACTTCACATTCCTCACCAGTCAGCTGAACTCTAGTCTCTGCCCCCCAGCCATGCTGTGAACTGAATGGGCGGATGCGAAGAGGCTGAGTGGGCGGACACAGGCTCCAAGAACAGGCCAGCTGGGTGGCCACGAAAAGGCTGGGAGAGCCTCAGGAACAGCCCAGGATTTGGTGACCCCTAGCAAATCGTCATTCGACCCCCGAGGGGGTCCCGACCCCCAGGTTGAGAACCACTGCCATAGAGGGAGTCTAGATGAGGATCCACTATAGTGGAGACTGGAGAGTGTATGAGAGATGGCTGAAATTGCTGATTTCAGGTTTCTTGCACTATTGTGAACTGAAATGCTGATCTGGAATGTGGAAATAAAGAAGATGGAGTTGTTGACATGTTGTCTTGCAGTAAAAACGCAAAAAGGCAACCTGTGTGGGCATTCCTCTATTTGTGAAAGTGGGCCCCAGGCCATGGGAATGTGAGTACAATATGGTGGAGTCTCTCTCTACAGGTGTGTGCATACCCTTGTGGGTGGGCACAGTGTGAGGCTGCGAACAGAGAGCACACGGAGTCCAAGTGCAGTAACAAGAATATATTGTAACAGAAGTCCGACAGTACACAACAGGCCCAGCGGGAAGGCAACCCGACCTGGAACACTCACAAGAAGTAACAGCGATGGGACAATAGACTGAAGACTTAGAGATCCTTACAGAGTCTGCAAAGAGGAGTGGAATGTGACCTGGCCGTCTGTACCCGAAGGGGAAGCTTTTTGGAGGTTTGGAGTGGTTCCTGTGCTTTCCCTACTCCTCTGAAACTGTCCCTGTCAGAGACGGGTGACCTGTCCCTACTCTAGCCACTCACAAAATGCATGCCAAACTTGGGAGCCAGGGTCCTAAATAGACTCTGCCTGATCCAAGATGGCCCCAAGAGTCATGTGGGGTGCCAACATCCAATCATAGACGAACTAGGTTCCCCTCGACTTCCTCCCGCACCTGCAGTGGATAAAATAGACTGCACCTGCCTACACCCTTATTTCAACCCCGGCAAATCGGGGTTGCTTACAGGTGTACCTGTTGACTTGCCAGTCCTGGGACACCAAATTGGGGCATGCTATGATGAAATAGATCACATAGACAGTGATTGTTCATTTTTTGGTGTGCTACCTCCTGGTTCTTTATTGTCAGAAAAGAGTAATGGGTGGTCTCGGTCAAAGAAAGGTGCATGTGGCAGGTCACAGAATGATCAAAGACCTCTAGTTACTAATTATATAATGGATCCCTATGAGTTTTGGCATCTTAGGTCACTTTGGTACTTGGCTTGGTCTCCTTTATTATCCTGTTGCTGTTTTTCTATGTTTGTAAAACCCACAGGTCAAATAAAAAGGCATTAGGCCTATAAAGGTTCTCATTTATCCAGGTCACGAATTGAGATGGGAAGGCATGGATAAAAACGGGGAAAAAGAACAGATTTTTGTTTTTTCCCGGAACAATTGGGAAAAAAAACGAACTGTGGAGTATGTTATTTTACAATGATAAGTAATATATCTGTGACATGGTATTAAAACTATATAACATGATGTCCTTAATGAAATATTTCTGAGACTGTATCTAAAAATCTTAAATTACTGCAAGTTCTTTCAGCTGAAAACAACCAAATCCTGAAATACAGTTCAAGGAACACTGCATTTCTGTGCAGAAGTGCAGTTCTCAAACAAGAGAAATAGGCATTTCTGACACTATGTGACACTGCAGGGGAAAGGCTCCAGTGTAGTTTGCTTGTGGGCTTCATCTTGTACCTTCTACAGTTGGGTGATTGTTGGGATACAGTAGATGATAGTTTCTGTCCTCTCAGGCCTTAATTGACAGGTAAGAGGGTAAATACCCATGACCTATAGATAGTGGTATCCTAAAATCAATAAAAAACACTTTATGGAATATAATGACGAGGACCATACTAAAAAGTGCAAGTAGCTTTTTCCTCCCAGAGTTCTCATTCCAGAGACACACTTTCTGCTGCTTCTGGATCATCACAGAGTGTTTCTTCACCAGCAGCATCTTCAAGTAAAGAAGTGTTAACCACAGCCTCCCAAAAATACACAATCCCTTCATTTATAAACACCTGAAAATCAGGAGAAAATTGATCAAGCTCTCGCAAAGGCAATATCTGCTTTGGGATCAGCATTGTCAATAATTGAAAATGTATACTGGCTGGAAGCTTTTTTATTATTATGAGGGAAAGAGGGGTGGTTACCTGTTCTCATGTATAGGTGAAATGTTCTTATCATATACAGTCCTTGTTATTAAATTTTTAATAAAAATATAATTTTAAAATTTACTGAATAAGCTGTACTTCAAGCATAATACTTTTATACACACTGGATTTCACCTTTCCAGTGTAACAAAATGACTTTCAAAATGACTATTTGTAAAACTACTCCACACATGGCTTCAAGGTTTCTGGATATTTTACATAGTCATGATATATCTAGTAGCAGTTAGTCACTAGGGATGGGCCGAACTGACCCCTGTTCGGTTCGCACCAGAACTTTTGAACACCGCAAAAGTTTGGACCCGAATAACGAACCTCCATTAAAGTCAATGGGACCCGAACGTCAAAAATCAAAAGTGCCCATTTTGAAGGCTTACAGTCGGGTCCATAAATATTGGGACATAGACACATTTCTAATCTTTTTGGCTCTATACACCACCACAAAGGATTTGAAATGAAACGAACAAGATGTGCTTTGACTGCAGACTTTCATCTTTAATTTGAGGGTATTTACATCCAAATCAGGTGAACAATGTAGGAATTACAACAGTTTGTATATGTGGCTCCCACTTTTTAAGGGACCAAAAGTAATGGGACAATTGGCTGCTCAGCTGTTCCATGGCCAGGTGTGTGTTATTCCCTCATTATCCCATATACAAGGAGCAGATAAAAGGCCCAGAGTTCATTTCAAGTGTGTTATTTGCATTTGGAATCTGTTGTTCTCAACTCTCCAAAGAGCTGTCACTATCAGTGAAGCAAGCCCTCATTAGGCTGAAAAAACAAAACAAACCCATCAGAGAGATAGCAAAAACATTAGGTGTGGCGAAATCAACTGTTTGGAACATCCTTAAAAAGAAAGAACGCACCGGTGAGCTCAGCAACACCAAAAGACCCGGAAGACCACGGAAAACAACTGTGGTGGATGACTGAAAAATTCTTTCCCTGGTGAGGAAAACACCCTTCACAACAGTTGGCCAGATCAAGAACACTCTCCAGGAGGTAGGTGTATGTGTGTCAAAGTCAACAATCAAGAGAAGACTTCACCAGAGTGAATACAGAGGGTTCGACTCAAGATGTAAACCATTGGTGAGCCTCAAAAACAGGAAGGCCAGATTAGAGTTTGCCAAGCAACATCTAAAAAAGCCTTCACAGCTCTGGAACAACATCCTATGGACAGATGAGACCAAGATCAACTTGTACCAGAGTGATGGTAAGAGAAGAGTATGGAGAAGGAAAGGAACTGCTCATGATCCAAAGCATACCACCTCATCACTGAAGCATGGTGGTGGTAGTGTCATTGCGTGGGCATGTATGGCTGCCAATGGAACTGGTTCTCTTTGATTTATTGATGATGTGACTGCTGACAAAAGCAGCAGGATGAAGTGTTTCGGGAAATATTATCTGCTCATAATTATTAAAATGCTTCAGAACTCATTGGACAGCGCTTCACAGTGCAGATGGACAAAGACCCGAAGCAAACTGCGAAAGCAACCAAAGAGTTTTTTAGGGGATTTAAGTGGAATGTTATTGTCAGGGAATCTAATTGACCAGACTGTGTGGACTGCACAGAGGAGACCAGAAACACATGTAAGTGAAATAATGGTGTTTATTAAACAAGTGAAAAGTAAAAGGAATATAAACAGTGCAAAACCAACACAACAACCCACTACAAACAACAATATATACAAGTAAAAGGAGATACCGTAATCGTAAACAAGCCAAGCCAAGGTCATACACAGGGAAGTCAGCAGATGGGTAAGGACGGGAAACAGAACAGGACAGGGAGAGGATGGATGGATGGGGTTCAGGGCAGGGATCCAAGGTAACCAGGAACAGAAGGGACAGGACTAGGAAGGCCTCAGGATAGGGATTGGATCAGATCAGGTCAGGACAAGGCAGATGCAGGCTCAAGGTCAAAATAACAGGCAGCAAGGTCAGAATGCAGGGAGAGAGATACCAAGGCAAGCCTATGAGGGCTTGCCGGGCATTATAAGGCTGTGGTAATTGACCTCATGTCACAGCTGAGCGCAGTGTGTGCTGTTTGCTCCACACTGCCAGAGTGCACCCTCTGGTTGACACTGGTACTACGGCCCAAGGATGCAACAGTGCCACCAGCAGGAGAGACCTCTTACTGCAGGTCCTAGGTGTTGGAAGACACCTGCTGATGGACACTGGTACTGCGATCCAAGAGACCGATAGCGCCACCAACGGGTAAACCCTCTCATGACAGTACCCCCCCCTAAAGGAGCGGCCTCCGGACGCTCCAACAAGGTGCATCTGTCCAAAGTTCATGGCCTCCAACCGAACAGATGAGGGCACATCAGGCCGGGCATCGGGTACATCAAACTGGATGGTGGGTACGTCTGAGATGACAGTGGGCACATCCGAGCAGACGGCTGGCATGTCAGAGTCATTGAGCTGGGCAGCAGACAGGAACAACTCGAGCTGGGCAGCAGACAGGAACAACTCGAGCTGGGCAGCAGACAGGAACAACTCGAGCTGGGCAGCAGACAGGAACAACTCGAGCTGGGCAGCAGACAGGAACAACTCGAGCTGGGCAGCAGACAGGAACAACTCGAGCTGGGCAGCAGGCTCCGGGTCATCGAGCTGGGCAGCAGGCTCCGGGTCATCGAGCTGGGCAGCAGGCTCCGGGTCATCGAGCTGGGCAGCAGGCTCCGGGTCATCGAGATGGACAGCAGGCTCTGGAACATTGGGCCGAACAGCGAGCACCGTAAGGGCAGGCTGGATTACAGGCACCGGCTCAGCAATCTGGGTAACGGACCCCGGCCCAGTGGGCTGGGTAACAGGCCCCGACTCAGCGAGCTGGACACCGGGCACTGGTTCGGCAAGCCGGATAACGGATACTGGCTTGACAGGCCAAGTGACGGACTTCAGTTTAGCAGACTGGGTAACGGGCACCAGTTCAGCAGACCGGGTAACGGGCACCGATTCAACAGACTGGGTAACGGGCACCGATTCAGCAGGCTGAGACACGGGCACCGAAACTTCAGGCTGAGACACGGGCACCGAAACCTCAGGTTGGGACACGGGCACCGAAACCTCAGGTTGGGACACGGGCACCGAAACCTCAGGTTGGGACACGGGCACCGAAACCTCAGGTTGGGACACGGGCACCGAAACCTCAGGTTGGGATACCAACATCACGACATCAGGCTGGAAGACAGGTACCAGGATATCAGGCTGGGGGATGGACACATCAAACCGGAAAGCAGGCTCACCAGGCTGAACAGTGGGCACATCAGGCAGAACAACAGGTACTGGCACAACAGGCTGAACAGGTACATCGGAGTCAGTAGTCGCTGGAGTGTCAGACTGGAACATGGACACTGGGATTTCGGGCTGAGCAGCAGGCACTGGGACCTCAAACTGGGCAGCGGACACAGGCATTGGCACAACTGGCTGAGTAGCAGACACTGGCACATCAGGCTGGAAAGCGGACTGGAAAGCCGGCACCGAGACATCAGACCAGGCAGCGGGTGCTGGAACTTTAGACTGGGCAGCAGACACAGGCGCTGGCACATCGGGCAGAACAGCAGGTACATCGGACTGGTCAATAGTCGCTGGGGCGTCAGACTGGAACATGGACACTGGGATTTCGGGCTGGAAGGCAAGCTTCAAGACATCCGGCTGGAAGGCAGGCATATCAGACTGGATAGCAGGTGCATTAGACTGGAGAGCGGGTGCATCAGACTGGAAGGTGGGCACACCAGACTGGAAGGTGGGCACACCAGACTGGAAGGCAGGGACATCAAGCTGGAAGGCAGAAACCAAGACGTCAGGCTGAAAAGCAAGCTTCGGGACATCAGGCTGGGAGGCAGGCATGAAGACATCAGACTGGGGAGCGGGCACAGACTGAAAAGCGGGCAGCGGGACTTCAGGCTGGAAGGCAAGCTTCAAGACATCCGGCTGGAAGGCAGGCATATCAGACTGGAATGCAGGTGCATTAGACTGGAGAGCGGGTGCATCAGACTGGAAGGTGGGCACACCAGACTGGAAGGCAGGGACATCAAACTGGACAGTGGGCACAGGCATTGGCACAACAGGTTGAGTAGAAGACACTGGCGCATCAGGCTCGGTAGCAGGCACTGGACTGTCAGGCTGGGTAGCAGGCAGAGGTTTGACAGAATCAGGTGGGTTAGTTGGTGTGGAAGCAAGTTGGGTTACTGGCAGGATCGTGTGGGTAGGAAAGAATTTTTGTTTCTTTTTTGGTTTAGCCCGTGCAGTCTTGTATGTAGGTGCAGGGCTGAAAGAAAAGAAAGTAGCTGGATCGAAGGAAGACCAAGGAACTGTAGCTAGAGAGGGGTTTTGTGGGACTGTTACAGGTGGAGGAGAAGAGACAGGTGGATTGAAGGCGGGATAGGTGCTACACTTTGAGAATGGGTAGTAGTATTTGGTAGGGGGTTGAGTAAACTGGGCTGTAGCTGAGGTTGCCATAGGCGACGGGGAGATACATTTTTGGGGAGACAGATGATTAATGGCAGGGCTGGAATATTGTGGCTTAGCTAAAGACAGGAGATCTGACCACACCTGCAGCACAGGTTGAACAAACGCTGATTCACACACAGCCTGACTAATCAAGGATTGCACCGACTGGATGCAATTAGACAATACTTGCTGTGAACAGGAGGAATAATGTTCCATAAAATAGGCTGGATCATCCTCTAACAACCAAACCAGGGATTCAACTTGGCCATAATTGAAGGGGGGCGAAAAATCATCACTTCCCTCGGGAATGCATGACAGGGCTGGTTTTGCACATAACTGGATCAGGGGCTGAACATCTTGAAAAGACATATACCCCTGATCCACTAGGGAATGAGCTGATCGGATAGTTTCCAACAGCCTGTCACTAGTCCACCCTTTTAAAATCTGGCGACAATATTCACCATCCTCTTCTGCTAGCAGAGAATAATAAAGGATTTCATCGAAATCCATATTAGCAGACCTGATAAACCAGGATGGTTTCCTCAATGCAGCCACGTCTGGTCAGGGATGGCCTTGGTATACTGTCAGGGAATCTAATTGACCAGACTGTGTGGACTGCACAGAGGAGACCAGAAACACATGTAAGTGAAATAATGGTGTTTATTAAACAAGTGAAAAGTAAAAGGAATATAAACAGTGCAAAACCAACACAACAACCCACTACAAACAACAATATATACAAGTAAAAGGAGATACCGTAATCGTAAACAAGCCAAGCCAAGGTCATACACAGGGAAGTCAGCAGATGGGTAAGGACGGGAAACAGAACAGGACAGGGAGAGGATGGATGGATGGGGTTCAGGGCAGGGATCCAAGGTAACCAGGAACAGAAGGGACAGGACTAGGAAGGCCTCAGGATAGGGATTGGATCAGATCAGGTCAGGACAAGGCAGATGCAGGCTCAAGGTCAAAATAACAGGCAGCAAGGTCAGAATGCAGGGAGAGAGATACCAAGGCAAGCCTATGAGGGCTTGCCGGGTATTATAAGGCTGTGGTAATTGACCTCATGTCACAGCTGAGCGCAGTGTGTGCTGTTTGCTCCACACTGCCAGAGTGCACCCGCTGGTTGACACTGGTACTACGGCCCAAGGATGCAACAGTGCCACCAGCAGGAGAGACCTCTTACTGCAGGTCCTAGGTGTTGGAAGACACCTGCTGATGGACACTGGTACTGCGATCCAAGAGACCGATAGCGCCACCAACGGGTAAACCCTCTCATGACGGTTATGCAATGGCCAAGTCAATCACCTGACCTGAATCCGATTGAGCATGCATTTCACTTGCTGAAGACAAAACTTAAGGGAAAATGCCCCAAGAACAAGTAGGAACTGAAGACAGTTGCAGTAGAGGCCTGGCAGAGCATGACCAGGGATGAAACTCAGCGTCTGGTGATGTCTATGTGTTCCAGACTTCAGGCTGTAATTGACTGCAAAGGATTTGCAACCAAGTATTAAAAACTGAAAGTTTAATGGATGATTGCTAATCTGTCCCATTACTTTTGGTCCCTTAAAAACAGGGAGGCACATATACAAACTGTTGTAATTCCTACACCGTTCACCTGATTTGGATGTAAATACCCTCAAATTAAAGCTGAAAGTCTGCAGTTAAAGCATATCTTGTTTGTTTAATTTCAAATACATTGTGCTGGTGTATAGAGCCAAAAAGATTAGAATTGTGTAGATGTCCCAATATTTATGGACCTGACTGTATATGCAAGTAATTGGGCATACAATGGTTATAGGGGTCTGAGTCCTGCCCTGGGGGACATGTATCAATAAAACATTTTTTTTTATTCTTAAATGAGCAGTGATTTTTTTATTTTTAAAGTGAAAGCATAAAAATTAAAAATTCCTTCCAATATAGTGCCTGGGGGGGGGGGGGGGGGTCTTCTTAGTCGACCTGTAAAGTGGCAGATCTGTACCATGTCTAGAATCTGCTGCAGCAATAATTGCATTTATAAAGCCAAAAAAATGACATTTTCCCTGCAAGCTGCCTTTTTTTTGCTCAGCAACAGTTGGGGAGCCAGTGTGTATGATGAGGCCACAATGTAGTGCACTGGGAACAAGATTAGAGATTTTTTGGATACATTCTGGTGTCACTTTGACTGTTGAGTAAAAATTGGTCTTTGGGTGTCGGTGGCGCCTTCCCAACGTAACCCTATAGAGATAATCTTGATGAAAGCAAGAATTGGCCTTGCTGTAAAAAATTGCAATGATATGCACCTGTCAAACAGGTCAAGAAAAATTACTCTTTGGGTGTCGGTGATGCCTTCCCACTGTAACCTTATAGAGGTGCTCTTGATGAAGGCAAAAAAATTGCAATGATATGCACCTGTCAAACAGGTGCTGAAAAATTGGTCTTTGGGTGTTAATTGTTCCCATGAAACCTATACCCAAAACATTCTTCCAGATGAAATGATTGAACACCCTCAAAGCTAGGCAGCCTCGAAGTCCTGCAGAGATTCCACATCCCAAAAAGACTTAATCAGTGACATCGGCATCAGGGGCTTCATAGCTGGTAATCCAGGACTGATTCATTTTTATAAAAGTCAAACGGTCCAAGGAGTCTGTGGACAGACGCGTTCTATGATCAGTAACGAAACCTCCTGCAGCACTGAATGCCCATTCTGAAAGCACGCTGGATGCATGGCGTCCCAACAACTCAATAGCATACTGGGCAAGTTCTGGCCAGTGGTCTATCCTCATGACCCAGTAAGTCAGAGGATCGTCAGCTGGAAAACTCTCCATCTCTGTTTTGGCCCCGAGGTAATCATTCACCATGTGATGCAGACGCTGCTGATGGGATGTGGAAGCTGACAGCCCTGGTTCGGCGAGGACTAAAAAAATTCTGAAATGCCTCACTTAGGCAGACACCTTCTCCAATGCTCCTCTCTTTACCAACAGAAGACTCAAAAACTATGTTTTCCACGACACTGTATCCTACTGGAGTCAGGAAAAACGTTCAATAAAATCCTCTTTAACATGTCCTCAAGAGATTTTATCTTCTGTGATCTGTGGGGACGGGATGAGTTCTGAGACCTTCCCCTTACAACGGTAGTCAAGGAGGTTTGCCAACCAGTAATCATCCTTCTCCTTTATGCAACCTATTCTTGGGTAATTTTGCAGGCTTTGAAGCGTGAGGATGTCCATGCGCCTCAAATTTGCAGAGGCTTGAGAAGCAGACTCCTCAGGGTCACTCAGGATGACAGCATCTGGAACTTCCTCCTCCCAGCCACGTACTACTCCCAAGGGTCCTGGGGTTGGAAAGCCATCGCTTACAGATTGAAGCATGTCTTCCTCTTCTTCGAAGCCTATGAAAGTGCCAGAATCCTTCTCCTCATTCTCCTCCCCTCTCTCCTCCTGTGTGTTCTGTGACATAGGAATGATGGAGTCTGGATAAAGTGGGCCTTGAGAGGAAAGGAAGTCCTCCTCTTTCTCCTGCTGCTCTGCCTCCAGTGCCCTGTCCATAATGCCACGCAGAGTCTGCTCCAGCAGGAACACAACAGGGATTGTGTCACTGTTGCATGCACTGTCACAGCTCACCCTCCTTGTGGCCTCCTCAAATGGTGACAATACAGTGCATACTTCCTTAATGATCAGCCATTGGCATGGGGAAAAAAAGCAGAGGCGGCCTGAACCAGTCGTTGTGCCGTATTCGCACAAGTACTCGTTGACGGCTCTCTGCTGCATGTATAGCCGCTGCAGCATTGACAAAGTCGAGTTCCACCTGGTGGGCATGTCACAAATCAGGTGGTTTACGGGCAGGTTGATTTCCCACTGAATTTCAGCCAATTAGGCACTGGCTGTGTATGACCGCCTGAAATGGCTACAGACTCTTCTGGCCAGCTTTAGCACATCTTGCAACCCTGGGTACGTATTGCTGCAAAAATGCTGCACCACCAAACTGAGGACATGTGCCTGTCCCTGCAGAGCTGCAAGAATCTCTGCTCTGGTGTGGTTCCTGTCCCCTAAACACACCAGCTGAAGCACTGCATGGCATCTTTTAGCCTGACTCTGGGAATAGCCCTTTGAATGCTTAGGGGGTACCTGATGTTCATAGGACAATTCTGCAGAGGAGGACATGGAGGTGGCAGAGGAGGAGGAGGAGGGGGTAGAGCTCACAGGTCTGGCATCATCACCACCAGCTGTATGGAGATGTGGAGGCATAACAAGCTGCAGAACCGAGCCCTGTCCTGCATCCTTTCGAGTTGCAAGCAGCATTACCCAATGTGCTGTGAACGAAATATATCATCCCTGCCCATGCTTGCTGGACCACGTGTCAGCAGTAAGGTGGATTTTACGACTGACTGCCTTGCCCAACAATGCCAGGACATTCTCTTCCACGTGATGGTAGAGGGATGAAACGGCCTTACATGAAAAGTAGTAGCGACTGGGAACCTGCCTTTGTGGTACAGCACATTGTGCAAATTCACGACGGAAGGGGGCAGAATCCACCAGAATGAAAGACAGAAGTTGGAGAGCCAACAGCTTTGACAAGCTTGCATTTAGACGATGTGCATGTGTGTGGTGTGTGGCAGGGACTGTATTTTTTTTCTGCTGCAGCAGATGGGGCAGAGAAATTTGCCGGCTACAGTCTACAGCTGGTGGTGTGCTGCTGGCAGATGTGCTGCTGTCAGTGGAGGCTGAGAGGTAATGACTCAGTATAGCAGGGGCAGATTGAAGTGGGTAAGGAGGAGAAGGAGGAGGAGGGACAGATTTGTGCTCCTTTACTGTGGCTTTTAGGTGCTCTTACCAACGGGCTGAGTGGTTGGACGTTAAATGCCTTGTTAAGCGTGTGGTACCCAAATGGTTGGTGTTTTTGCCACGTTTAATGTGCCTGAGACACAGTTTGCAGATAGCAACAGTGCGATCTGCTGCAGATGTGCTGAAAAAGGCAGCTGAACTTTGGGGAGTGGGCCGGGAGATAACAGCTGCAGAATGTGATGGAATAGGGTGGCTGCTCTCTACCCTTTCTTGATGTTGGCCTCCTTGGGGTTGTGCTGCCTCACCTTAAGTTTCCTCCTCTGCTCTATCTGGCACTCAAGTCGCATCAGTGACATCATCATCATCATCATTATCTCCATCTCCTCCATCTTCATCATTACCACTGGAGACAACTTGGCAATACGCTGCGGCTTGGGAAACTTGAATGCCAATTTGTCTACCAGTGTTCCTCCCTCTCTCTAGGCTCATGTTCCTGTCATCTTCAGTAAAGTAGCAAAAAAGAAAAAACGACTCCTGCGCACGGGTGGATCACCATATAAATAAAACGTCAACACAGGCCTTGCTGCCCTCACGGATGGGGGATCCTAGCAGAAACCGAAAGAAAAGAGAAACAAGGGCGCACCAGCCATGTGCATTACCTTTTAAAACATTTATTGAATAAAAATAGTAAAAAGAAACAACTCACAAGCAATTGGTGAAGGAGGCACAACATAAAGGTGCACCGACAAGCAGCATGCGACTTAGGATGAGCGAAACCTCCCAAGGATCGTGGAGGCACGCACAGGCATCACAATCAGCTAACGCGTTTCGAGGGGTATAGTCACATAGTCTTCACATATGTTGACCTGTGGTTCAGTTGTGGCATGCCAGTCTGTGGGCACCTATATGCGTGTGCAGAGCTGTAGATGTGGCGCGTATTTCGCGCTGGTGGTTGGATGATTCATCATATCACTATCCATTATAATTTTTTATATATATATCATATATATATATTTCCTATACATATTTTATTTGTTCAATGGTATCATTATTATTATTTTTTATTATTATTGTTAGTGGTATTGATTCTACCATTTTTATCTTATCGTTTTTATGTCTGCTAACGATTTGGCCACTGATTATTTGTTACCCAAATGGTCTTCATTGCCATTATTATTATAATTATTGTCACTTGGTTTGTATGCTATTTGTCTCTAGGGGCCTTTTGGTCTCCTGTTGGAGGCTATTTGGTGTGTTTTTGTCCGTGGGGGCTGCTGCGTGTGGAGAGCCTGCTGGCTTGAATTGATATCAGGACGGCTCTAGTAAGCGAACGGCCTGTCACATGCTGGTCCCGCCCCCAGCTGCATGTCATTGGGCTGTCCTCCGCCGCTCATGTTTGCAGTGGGCCGTGCGGATGCAGAAGGAGCGTCGTGGATTCCGCCCCCTTTCCCTTGATTGGAACGCAAACGCAGTGGCGTGCGTTCCACTTTGACATAGTCATGCTGCAGCCACCGGCCCGCTGAGCATTCGACATGGAGGCGCTCCACGTGCATTGACCCCATGAGATGACACTGCAGGTATCTTCAAACACATCCTAAAATCCTGTGTATATATATATATATATATATATATATATATGTATAATTTTTGATGTGACAGGTGATTTTTAAAGTGGGAGATTCCCACCCACTACGGCTACTAGTGCCCACTATGGTTTACATCTGGTACGTTTGTTATTACTAATGCCATTGTTGTCTCTGCATTTTGTGTGCACAGTGCGCCACGATCCATTACTATTGGCCCAGCCTGCCTCTGTTTTATTGTTATATGTATTTCTACATCAATTCATTATATTCACTATTTATATTCATTATTTTTTCTTTGTATACTAATTAGAGTCTTGCCCATATGATTGGAGGGCATGGGAGGGAGGGATCCCCTGAGGGGGAGGAGCCCCATATCCCATGATTGTTTTACTGACATTCAGGCACTTATAAATGGGGACTGCTGAAGGAGAGTTCATTGCATAGCTCTGACGAAGAAGGGACGTACCCCTCGAAACGCGTTAGAAGATTGTGATGCCTGTGCGTGCCTCCACGATCCTTGGGAGGTTTCGCTCATCCTAAGTCGCATGCTGCTTGTTGGTGCACCTTTATGTTGCGCCTCCTTCACCAATTGCTTGTGAGTTGTTTCTTTTTACTGTTTTTATTCAATAAATGTTTTAAAAGGTAATGCACATGGCTGGTGCGCCCTTGTTTCTCTTTTCTTTCGGTTCCTGTCATCCTCAACCTCAGAACCAATATCTGAATCCAGTAATGGCTGGGCATCATCAAGGAGCAAGTGGCTGACACTGTGGTCAAATAACTCAGCTGACTCCTCAATGGATGATGTTGGGGCTATTGCAGGAATAGATGTAGACAGGGAGGCAGGTTTATCTACTTTGGCAACTGCAGGGAAATGCACGCTTGTCTCTGCTTGCGTGACAGAGGATGAGGAGGATGAGGAAGGTTTGGTAAGCTAGTCCACCACCTCCTCTGCATGCTGTGGCTGGATAGCACTGGCCAACACATTTGTTGCTGGCCCCCTTACAGTGCCAAGGGAACGTCTGCCCCTCCTTGTTGTCCTCCCAGACATTATTGGGAGGGAGGTGCGGTGCTTATAAGCAAATGTAAAGAAGAAGTTGAAATCTGTACGTAGATGCACTTTAATCAATGTAAAGAGGTGTTTGGTGCACTTTAATTTGGGTACTCACACTACACAGATACACTATAATATACTGAAATATAATGCGCCAAACGTACAGTGACGCACAAAACTATATGGCGTTAAACTGGCAGTAACGCACACAGAACTATATGGCCTTAAACTGGCAATAACACACACAGAAGTAAATGGCGCTAAACTGGCAGTAACGCACACAGTGAAAAAAAGTGTGAAAAAACTGCGCTAAGACAAATAACGGGAGAAGTTGTATCCAAAGAATGACCCCTCAAAAGCTGCAATTCTCATGTAAACATTATTACAAGAAGGAAAAATCAGGAAAAACTAGAATCGCGCTAACCATAAATTGTTACCAATGATCAAAAATAATCTCATAAGTGCATCTAATAGTGAAAAAGTCATAAAAGCTCATTGAAATCAAAACAATTACCCAAGAACTAAATGTGCATATAAACATTAATAATAAAGACCAAACATTGATGAATTTGTGGTAAATAAATTGAGAAAAGTGAAAAAAGTATTGCACATCGATATAAAATTATAAATGATATGTCCATAATAAATCCAAATAATAATTGTGAAGAAAGCAATCTAGTGAATGGATAAATAAAAATGGAAACAGAAGTAAACATTAAGGAACAAAAACCACCTGTGCACAATAAAAAGTCCATAAGATACAGGCAGGCTTTCTTCAAAAAACGTTGGATAGGAAACTAAGTTGAATCCACCACCAAATCAGCAGAAATGAACTCTTACCAGAGTTCCATGATCCCCCATGACAGAGGATCAAGGAATGCGTATAAGGAAACACTATATGGCTCCAAGGACATCAAGCAAAACCACAGATACCGTTCGGTCCCCTCCCGACCGATCAGATCATCATGGAGATCCCATGGTGCATAAAAAATTTGGCCTCTCGTAGAGTGGGGACCATCATTAGCAGTTGTTCCAAAAAAATGTAAGCAGGCTGGGGCTTCTGGTGTTGTATTTGGGCACTCCCCAGGTGCCCCCTTTATGGCCAATGAACGCTTCCACACTCCACTCCTATCTCACCTCTCCTGTCTGCGGAGTAACGCACACAGAACTATTTGGCGTTAAACTGACAGTAATGCACACAGAACTATTTGGCATTAAACTGGCAGTAATGCACACAGAAGTCAATGGCGTTAAACTGGCAGTAACGCACATAAAACTATATGGCGTTAAACTGGCAGTAACGCAAACACAAAACTATATGGCGTAAAACTGGCAGTAACGCACACAGAAGTAAATGGCTTTAAACTGGCAGTAATGCACACAGAACTATATGGCATTAAACTGACAGTAATGCACACAGAACTATTTGACGTTAAACTGGCAGTAGCGCACACAGAAGTAAATGGCGTTAAACTGGCAGTAATGCACACAGAACTATATGTCGTTAAACTGGCAGTAACGCACACAAAACTATAGGGCGTTAAACTGGCCGTAATGCACACAGCGGATGTGACGTCCCTGTACACCATAATCCCACATAATTGGGGTCTGTCGTCAGTGAACCATTTTTTTAAAGAAAGACTCTACTCTGCCCCCTAAACAGAAAGAGTTCACCATGGAACTCTTATGCCCCGTACACACGGTCGGACTTTGTTCGGACATTCCAACAACAAAATCCTAGGATTTTTTCCGACGGATGTTGGCTCAAACTTGTCTTGCATACACACGGTCACACAAAGTTGTCGGAAAATCCGATCGTGCTAAACGCGGTGACGTAAAACACGTACGTCGGGACTCTAAACGGGGCAGTGGCCAATAGCATTCATCCCTTTATTTATTCTGAGCATGCGTGGCACTTTGTCCGTCGGATTTGTGTACACACGATCGGAATTTCCGACAACGGATTTTGTTGTCGGAAAATTTTATCTCCTGCTGTCCAACTTTGTGTGTCGGAAAATCCGATGGAAAATGTCCGATGGCACCCACACACGGTCGAATTTCCGACAACACGCTCCGATCGGACATTGTCCATCGGAAAATCCGACCGTGTGTACGGGGCATTAGAGTATGCTACTACACATACATTTTTCTGGCATGAGAATAAATATTTCCTCCAGAGAAAGGGTGTAGCCATGGGGGCAAAGTTTGCCCCCAGTCTGGCTAATTTGTTCATGGGTAAATGGGAGGAGGACGTCATCTATGCTAACAGGAGACCTGAATTGGTCCTGTGGGCCAGGTACATAGATGATGTCCTCCTCCTATGGGATGGCACCTGTGAGTTCTTGCAGTCGTTTATGTGCTTTCTGAACGACAAAGATTGAGGCATAGAATTTAAATACGGAGCTAGTCAGCATACCATCAATTTTTGGGATTTGACTATTCGTAGTGAGGGTGATATTCTGGTCACCTCTACTTATTTCAAAGCGACCGATCGAAATTCCTTCATACCCAGAGATAGTTGCCATCACAACTCATGGTTTGATTCAGTCCCTTAAAGCCAATTTATCCGTATGAGAAGAAACTGCACTCGAGTTGATGATTTTGATACACAAACCAGAATACTCAAAGACAGATTATGTGATAAGGGTTATGATATAACTACCCTTAACAATAAAATTGTGGAGGTTCGAATGGTGGAACGCGATCTGCTTTTGGCAGATAAACCCATGATAGCGGAACGAGATTCTGGTAATTTGGTTTGTCCCTTTATTACACGCTATTCCCAACAGCATTTTTCTGTCAAAAAACTCATACGTAAACACTGTCACATAGTCAGAAATGACCCTGTGCTTGGTACTGTGCTTCCTGATAAGCCATGTGTAGTATTTAAAGGTGCCCCCAAACAATTGGTGGCCACCACTGTCTGCGATCCACCTATCAACAAGCCCATGTTTTTTCAGAATCTATTGGGGTTTTATAGATGTAATTACTGTGCTGTTTGTTCCATCAATGCTATTAAAGCCAGGAAAACAACAGAATTTACGTCTAGAAAAACGAACTACACATTTCCCATCAAATCCTTCATGACCTGTTCTACCTCCTGTGTAGTGTATCTCCTGACCTGCCCATGCGGGCTTCAGTATGTTGGTCGTACTGTACGCCCCTTGCAGGTCAGGTTAAACGAACACCTAGGTAATATCAGGAGAGGGTTCAAAGGTCATCCACTTTCCAAACATTATTTAGAGGTCCACCAACAACACCCTAAGGGTACCTCCATGATAGGGATAGACAGGTTGAGATTACCTTGGAGGGGTGGTCCAAAAAGGCGGGCCATTTCAAAGTTAGAAATGAACTGGATTTACAAAATTAAATGTCTCAGGGCTTCAGGTTTGAATGTAGATATAGAAATCAATGCTTTCATTGATAATTCTTGAAGTTTGTGGCTATTACCAACTATAAATTGTCTGACAAAGATTTTATTGATTGTACTTTTGGTACTTATAGGGGGGATCGGATCCCGACCTCGGAGTTTATCTAAAAAGAGAATTATCCATCCCTCCCCTAATAATGTATTGTTTTGTTTGGCTGTTTTTATTTTTTAATTTTTTTCTTTTTAAGCTTACTTCTTTCAATCACTTCATATCAATTGAAGTCTTTGATATATACAATTATATTACAATACAATTTGAGATAAAGGTACACATACGTTTTCTAACAAGTATAAGCATATGAGCGGCAGTAGGTTCCGATCGAGGTCTGGCTCCCCTCTGCATTCCACCTCTCTCTTTAAGTCTAATATGGCGCCCATAACAACATAAGTATAGCCATATGAGCGGTAGTAGTTTCAGATCGAGGTCTGGCTCCCTTCTGCGTTCCACCTATTTCTTTAAGTTCAAAATGGCGCCCAAGTCAGAACTAGGCTTGGTTGTGGCTGTACGTTATTTAAGTGATGGTTCAGCACATTGGCCGTGCCCCAGGAAGACGCAAGGTATTGCGAAACATGTAGGGCGGTGCGTTGTGCTGACGCCATCACGCCACATGTGACCCTGGCACGCGGGTGTTTTGTTTTTCGTTTAGTCTAGCCTGGAGCCCGCGTGTGTTTCATTTCAGAGCTAGAGAGTTACTGTGTCAGGCTTAATTCCGCATCCCTGTGAACCGCCTCTACTCCCCATCTGAAGCGAGCAGGAGACCGGAGACACCAGATGTTTCATCAGTCCCCCGCAGAGGGTTAATCTGTCTGACTGTATGACCCTGCACTGGAAGGGGTCCACCTTTTCTGGTAAGGGTTCCTACATACAGAGTCCCACCTCGAGATTGTGATCCATCTCTCCATCATCTATGATCCAGGGAGGTGGAGACAGGGACCCCCGAACCTCACCTGTACTGACCCCTACTGTCAATTACATCGATCTGTGCACACATCTATTTATGTTATATTTGTGCCACATTGAGGACATTTGTTTATGTTTGGTTTACCTTACCTTTGGTGTGGATGGATTTTTCATGTTTATTCGTTCATGATTTATTGTTCGTCACATCGTATTTATGCACTTCAGGTTTTTTTTGTGTATACATAATTTTTTCTATTTATGATTTTTCATTGGAATATCATATTTGCAATTTAGCGCAACTTTATTGATGTATGTTTTTCACCATAGAGATATTAGATGGTTTTTTGTTGCTGCTTCCATATACAATTTAGCGCGGTATTTCTTCTATTTATAGTTAAACTGGCAGTAACTCACACAGAAGTAAATGGTGTTAAACTGGCAGTAACACACACAGAACTATATAGCGTTAAACTGGCAGTAATGCACACAGAACTATATGGTGTTAAACTGGCAGTAACGCACACAGAACTATATGGCGTTAAACTGGCAGTAGCGCACAAAGAAGTGAATGGCGTTAAACTGGCAGTAATGCACACAGAAGTAAATGGCGTTAAACTGGCAGTAACACACAAAACTATATGGCATTCAACTGGCAGTAACGCACACAGAACTATATGGCATTAAACTGGCAGTAACGCACACAAAACGATATGACATTAAACGAGCAGTAACGCATACAAAACTATATGGCGTTAAACTGGCAGTAACTCACACAAACCTATATGCCGTTAAACTGGCAGTATTGCACACAGAAGTAAATGGCGTTAAACTGGCAGTAACGCAATCAAATAGACAGTGTTCAACCGTCACTACACTGACGCTATCTGAACTGTTCCTACTCTAGCTATACACTAATGTAAAGATTACTGACACTGTCTTACTACACTACACAAACTATCTGAGCTGTCCCTACTCTACACTAATGTATGTATGAATGACACTGTCTCACTACACTACAGTGAAACTATCTGAGCTGTCCCTACTCTAGCCGCACACTATGCAAAGCTGAATGATGGTCCTCTCACTACACTCACACTATACCTAGACTGACACTAAACTAATATTCTACACTGACAATTGAAGCAAAATAGCACAGTATAGTACACTAACTAACTAATAGCACTGAACAGAGCCCTGTTCTATCTCTCTCCACGCCATAATCACATCGAAAATGGCTGCCATTAAAAGAATACTTTTAAACTGTGGGGCGGGAATGAGCCATGATTGGATAACGTCATGATGACAGTGTTCAATCATGACTCTGACAGTGCTCTGTGCACTGATTGGCTGAAGCTTTTACTGCTTCAGCCAATCAGGGCTTGCAATGCACTATGGGGCCGGTTCGGGCCCAGTCGAACAGTCGAACGACCCGTTTGTTCGGATGTTCGCCGGACGAACGAACAACAAGTTTGCCCCAAACTTATGCTCGGGCCGCATCGTTTGCCCATCCATATTAGTCACATTTAACTGGACTTGTTCAATAATGTTGAAGATGTTTAATAGCTAATCCAAGCCACTTATTTTGTTCTAAAGGAATTAGGCTTGGAGAAGCTACAAAACATCTTCGATGTTACAGAGCAAGTCCAGATGAATGTGACTGACTACTACTAGATATAAAAGAGCAGATTCTGTGAATTCAGCATTTTTCTCAAGACACACCAATGTGAAGATGCCAATCGGCAAACACCAAAAAAATTAACTGACTTCTGCTACATTGTATGACTGCTGGTGTTATATGAGACCCGCTTTACTGCCTTTTGTAGATTTTGTTTTAAGGGTGTACAGTATATCAATCTGTAGTATTTGTTCAGATACTGTAAATATTCTTCAGAGAGACTGTTTTCTTCTTAAGCTTTCAGAAATACAGTACTTCCTGTGTATTAAAAAAAAGTTTCATATGTGTTATTTAATCTATTCTCGGCAGCTTTGAAGAGTTCTATTGCAGAATGCAAAGATTGTATTTGTAGTAATTATTTGAAAATCAATCCTGGAGACTCTACTGTACCTGCCAATTTTCAGTGCACCACAAGGTGTATGTGTCTGATGGAGACTTTGTAGATAAAACTAGATATTACCAGCCTCACATAGTACAAGCGCGGCTTAACACGGCATCATACGTATGATGTCCTAATAAGTGACTCCGTACAGACTTTCCATTTTCAGATTTCCTTTAGTGCTTAGTGTACCGAAAATAATAAGAAAATTAGCTTTGCATGCAAAAAAATACTCTGGCGCAAAGTTACCACACCAACTGAATATACTGATTTTGTATGTTTAGGAATAAAATCTCACAAACATTTTCCTAATGTTTTTTAATAAAAGGTTTAAACTGAAAAAATTGAAGGAAGAACTTGACACAAATGTCATTATTAAAGAGTAGGAGGCTATTTAACTGTAAGGTGGGGGGGTGACAAGTCCCCTCAAGTGTGAACATACAGTGGTCAAGTCTGAAGGGACCAGTGCAGGAAGCATTTTTTTACCTGCTATCTAGAAAAGGGATTGGGGTACAGAATTGAAGCTTGGACACATGTGTAGTGCTACTCCCATTGGAGCCGCAGAAATTTTGTCCCAGGTTCTTTTCCCTCTGTGTAGGAGCAGCCAGACAAACAGCAACACCCACTCCTTTGGCTCTTTAAACAGTCTAGGGATTATCTTTTTAAAGGTTATTGCAGAGTAAGCTGGATGGGCTTGAGGAAGCTGTGGGATACTCCAGAACACTAACAGGAGTGTGAGGATATTTTTCACTTTCTAGCTGCTTCTCAGAACAGTCGCTTGAGTAGTAGAATATGAAGTGGACTGCACTGGGACACCATAAGCAATGTCCCAGGCCAGGCAAGTCTTAAAGAAGATCTTCACTGCATCGAGCACCACAAACCAAAACGCTATTTCATTTTTAATATTCAACGCAAACTCTCCCATACGTCCATGTCTCTGTGCTTTATTTTGTTGAGAAATATCTTGGGCAAATACTTCATGTAGCATTTACTTCCTGGAATCCATCTGCAGCCTATCCAGGATAATGCAACATCTGCAAAGGAATTACTGTTTGCTGGGAATTGTATCTACACTTGAACCCCGCAACTCAAAAGAACTCATGGCAAAGTGGAAGAATGCATTAATAGTTTTTATGTATAAAGCATTAGAATTATATTAAAAGAGAAGTATGAGATTCTTAAAAAAGACAAAAGTCTACTCACCTCGGTGGATACAACAGCGGTCCAATGCTGCAGAGGGTTTTAACTGTAGTATATCGTTTGACAATGGCTGCCTGTAGTTTGCACAGGATGGTGATGACAATGTTACCACAGCATTAAGTGTTGTCATCTATTAAAATCCACAAGGCATTTCAAAACTGGCAGAATCAAATGGCAATTATTATTACAAATCTACCACAGGTGTGCAGGACCAATATCTGCCAGGCTTGAGGATAGCTCGGGGCAGTTGCAGTTGCTGCTGTTCAGACACACAGCCAGTGTGTGAAGATAGAGGTGTGCACCAGCCAAGAGAATTGACCTAATGGGGAGACAAGACTCCATGTTGGAGAGATTCCTTTACCCACGTGACTGGGAGAGTTGGGACAGCTAAGTGGGTCAGCAGAGGAACGAGATAGCTGAGGCAACCAGAGAGTCCAGGAAGGGGATCTATGAATCTCAAGAGTGGGAAAGCTCAGGGTGCTGGGAGAACCCTATCTGGTGAGGCCAGGAGTAGGGTCTGAGCAGTAAGGGGCTGTGAGCACAGGCTGAGTAAGTCTGGTGAGCCCATGGTCGGGGAGACCAAAGAGATCAGCGGTACTGCTGACTGAAGAGCCAGGTGGCTGTGTTTTCGGTTAGTTGTTCTACAGTGAGAAACGAAAACCACTGCCTGGGCAACATCTTTTGTTGGACTGAGACTTTGTTTTTCTGTTTAACAAAAGTGGGCTACCAAGTCCTTAAAAATAGTTCAGAATGACATCAATTCACTTCAAACACGCATCTATCACAGGAGCTAAACATCCCTCATATCACAACATATACAATCCAATGAGAGCACCAAAAACGTCCAAGACTCCAAGGTAATTTAATGATAAAATTGATTCATTGATGCAGAATACAAAGTTCGACCTGTTTCAGGGGCCAAGCACACTCCACCTTCATCAGGGATTAAGAATTCTGACTGTGCTTAAATGGACTGAGGTGAGCAGATGCCAAATAAAATTAAGATTTACTGTTTGTAAAGTTCCGGGATGGCAGGTTTCACCATTGTTAGTGAATTTGGCTAAAAAAAAATGAAAAAAAAATTGCTGCAGCGGTCTTCCACGGATCACAGCAGAAAAGTACTGGTTTTGCTAGGTGGGTGAGTATGCTATTTCAGCTAAACCAAATGGACATGGTAAGAAAATTAATCCCAACTAGGTTGGGGTAAATTTCCTCCTTAAGCACCACCAGTCTGTGTTATACATGAAAGACAAGTAGATATTTCATCAGTAGCAAAATACATCTTTTTTACAGTGCTTCCTGCACCACTAAACTTGGCATATTACAAACAGAACTGATGATTTCCAAAAATCCTAATAGCAATGATTCACAGTTTGTGACCTTAAAGTGGAACCTATTACTCTCTATCAACATTGACTATTTTGAATCCCTGGGCTGTTAGCATTAGTAAACAGATAGAAAAGTATATATGTCAGGGCCTGGACTGAACGTGGAACCTCCTCTGTGTCTGGCAATGACTCTTCTGGCTGAGCTACCTGAGATGCTGGCCAGCACCCTGCCTAAAACCATTGGACAACCCTGCGTTATGTCTTGATTTCTGTTGAACCTTGAAGTCTTTGAACCTCCCATGAACTTCCTAATATAGGCCAGATCTCTGCACTTCCTGTTGACTGATTATTGTGGTTCTTATCCTGCCTGCTGCCTTGAGCTACCTCTATTACTACTTGGAATTGACCTTGGCTTGTGATCCCGACTACAAAACTCTTCTCCTGCATCGACCTTGGCTTGTGACCCGACTACAAAACTCTTCTACTGCATTGACATTGGCTTGTAACCCCAACTATGAAACTCTTCTCCTGCACCAACCTTGACTTGTGACCCTGACACTGATCATCAGTCTAACAGCTCAGACAATTTAATTTCTTATAGAACTGAGAACTGTGCTTAGCTTGACCTTATCGGCCATTGGTCTCCACTCACTACAGGTATTCTCCTAACAATATCATATTTACTTGTTTTAAACTGTTTCTACATTTCTTTAGTTACTTCCTTGTTTCTATGCCTAGGCAGATGATGTCATACCTCCCAGAAGTCTTCAAGAGGGGAGGAGAGGTTGTCTCAGCTTAGGACACCCTCTTTCCTGCATGCATGCGCTAAGGGCAGACAGATTTGGGGAAGTAAATGCTACATGAATCATCTGCTGTTACTCAAGATGGCCACAGCCAGAAATGCTAGGGGGTGATTTTCTAAGTAATTTCTCAGCAAAATAAAGCATGGAGACATGAATGGATGGGTGAGTTTGCTTTGAACATTAAAAATAAATTAAATAGCGCTTTTGGTTTGTGGTGCTCAGATACAGTGGAGTTCTGCTTTAAAGTATAACTAAAGGCAACACTAAGTTATAGATAGAATGGAGAGAGATTAGCAAACCTGTCAGATTTTTTGTGCTGTCTGTGTCCCCGTTAGACAAAAAAGTGATCCATGCCCCCTCGGTTGTTCCCGTGCTCACCGAAAGGGATGGACGCCCAATACATTTCACCCCTCCAATTGGGCGTCTGCAGGAATATTCCTGCAGATGCCCAATAGGAGGAGCTGAATTTGTTGCACGGAACTTCCGGTTTCTGGTGATGTCACTTCCAGCATGTGGAGCGCGCACTGGATGTAGTAGTTCCAGGTTTTGGTTTCTGAGATGTGTGTTAATCGATGCCTGTTTTCACATGATTTATCTGTGTTATTCCTGTGATTGGAGAGAGGAGAATTTTGGAGGAATAAGGAGAGCAGAGCAAAGAGCAACACCATCTCATATGATAAAGCATGTTTGACTCTCATGCTACTTGCAGGGGGTCCATCCCTTTTGTTAAGTACAGGAACAACAGAGGGGGCATGGGTGACTTTTTTGAGCACAAAGTCACTTTATTAATGCAGTTCATGGAGCACTTCACAATGGATAAGCAATAGAGGCTTTTTGGAGTTTACAATTTGGGAACTTAATTTATAATTCATCACAGACTTTGTTTTTTTTTATTTATTTTTTATACTGTATGCACTGTATAGCGCTGTGATGATGTATCTCTGTGACAGGGTTTATGACTCCCCCTTAAGCCAGCCAAAGATGGATCGAATTCTGACCGGTTTATCGGGGACTGGACAAGATTCAATCCATCTATGAGCAGGCTAGTTGTACTGAAATTGATCCAGCGATCAACCTCAGTACAACCAGCCTGTCAGATTTTTTGTCGGCTCTAGCAATTTTCTTTCCTTTCACCCATGGTGGAAGGAAAGAAAATTGTATAATATATGGCTTGCTCTACCTTTTACAAAAATATATGTCTTAGTTTCACTTTAAAGTGGTTGTAAACATGAAAAATGTACAAAGCACATCCTTCTATACTGTGTACCAACCTGAATCCAAAGCACTAAGCATGGTTTCTCTCTGATCTCTCTGATCTCTCTTCTCTCTGCATGACTCACTTTTAATAGATTAAAATGATTGTAAAAGCAGAAGTTTTTTTTATCTTAATGCATTCTATGCATTAAGATAAAAAGCCTTCTGTATGCAGCAGCCCACCTCAGCCCCCCTAATACTTACCTGAGGTCCCCCTAGATCCAGCGATGTTGCAGCAGTGTCTCTGCTGCCCGGGACTCCCCTCCTCATTGGCTGAGACAGCAGCGTGGCGCCATTGGCTCCTGCTGCTGTCAATAAAAGTCAGTCAGCCAATAAGGAGAGAAAGGGGGCGGGGCACAGGGAGCTGTGACTTGGCTCGGGTGCCCCCATAGCAAGCTGCTTGTTGTAGGGGCACTGGGCAGGAGGGAGGGGCCAGGAGCACCAAATAGGGACCTGAGAAGAGGAGGATCGGGGCTGCTCTGTGCAAATCCACTGCAACAGAGCCCGTAAGTATAACATGTTTGTTATTTTTAATGTCAGGATCAGAGGGGTTATTAGGGGTGAACCCTAATAATAATAATAAAAACTTTTTATTATTATTATTGTTATTTATTATTATTATTTGTTACGTTCCATTTGTTTAGATACGACATTCATTATTTCAGATATTTCGGAACTTCGGATAAATTCGTATTCGTTACGTCCACTAACGGCCAAATTGGAAAGGAAATTCCAATACCTACAATTTAATAGATGGTAATAGTTAAAGCGTAGTTCCACCCATTCAGCAGCTACAAAAAATGTAGCTGCTGACTTTTAATAATCGGACACTCAGCTGTCCCACAGTCCAGCGATGCGGGCCAGGAAAACCCCGCTCCTCTACCCCTCCTCTCTGCGGCGCCGGCATCGTAACTGTGGGCGCCTGGCTGTGGCTTCACAGCCGGGCATGCACTACGCATGCACGAGCCGTGCTGTGAATGGCTGGGCAATCTTCTGGGACTTGTGACGTGTTCCAGAAGATTGCAGGGAGGGAGAGGGGAGAGGTGAACTTCCTTCCGAAGCCGTGGAGCCCCGGGAGGAAGTGGGAGCTGGGTGCCTCTAAAAAGAGAGTATCTGCTTCCCCCCCAAAAAGAATGACATGCCAAATGTGGCATCTCAGGGGGTCACCATCACTTAAAGCGGAAGTTAAATTTTTGGTTGGAACTCCGCTTTAAGTTATTATTAGTTAGTTATTATTTTCAGATTTTCACATTTTCGGGTTTTCAGATTTTCTAATTTCCAATTTTTATGAATATTCTAAAAAATGTGTTAAACGGGTTTTCGTTCGGTTATTTCCGAATTAACGAATTTGCCGAAAAAGCGAAAGTGAATTCGGAACGAAATGAAATGTGCATGTCTAGTAGTCATGCTTGTAACGGTCACCCTTGCAATGCCTCATGGGACTTGAAGTTTTGCAACAGCTGGAGGGCCACCAGTTTGAGACCCATGCTCTACATTAACTAAAAAAAACGAGACTTAAGATTCACCTTAAGCCGACACTTCAGTCTCCTGGATGATGGCCCGCTTCCTCCTACACAGCAGCTGACTCATACTCTCAGCTCTAAATTTCTTAAAGCCTGTGAGGGAGGGGGGGGGGGGGGGGGATGATTTCCTCCAATCAGTTCTCAGATTGCACTTAGCTCTGCAGTGTGTGAATGTCAGATTCCTGCCCCTTGCTTTCTGCTGCTGAAAAAAATCCTTTCTTCTGTGTGTTGTAGAAGGCTACACAAGACAGATAGCTGACAGAAAGCTGCAGATAAATAGGTACAACTCATATAGGAGCATTTGTTTCATCCCTATATATCATCTAAGGCTAGTCACTTCACTTTAACTATACCCTGTTTCCCTGAAAATAAGACCTAGCGGGATTGTCGGTGATGGCTGCAATATAAGCCCTACCCCCCCAAATAAGCCCTACCCTGTTTCCCTGAAAATAAGCCCTACCCTGAAAAGAAAACCTACAAGGACTTTAACTAGGGATTATTTGGGGGGGTAGGGCTTATATTGCAGCCATCACTGACAATCATGCTAGGTCTTATTTTCGGGGAAACAGGGTAGTAAGGGTTTACAACCACTTCAAACTGTAAAAAGACTTCTAATGCCGCGTACACACGTTCGGAAATTCCCCCAGCAAAACTCAGCTTTTTGTCGGAGAATGCGACCGTGTGTATGCTCCATCGGTCTTTTGCTGGCGGAATTCCAGCCAGCACAAGATTAATAGCATGTTCTCTATTTTTCGGTCGGGAAAAGTTCCTATCCGAAAATGCGATCATCTGTACAAATTCAGATGCGCAAAATTCCTACGCATGCTCGGAAACAATTCAACACATTCTCGGAAGCATTGAACTTCATTTTCTCGGCTCGTCGTAGTGTTGTACGTCACCGCGTTCTTGACGGTCAAATGTGCAGAGAACTTTTGTGTGACTGTGTGTATGCAAGGCAAGCTTGAGCAGAATTCCAGCGGAAAAACCAACCAAGTTTTTTCCGACGAAAAATCTACTCGTGTGTACGGGGCATTAGAGCAACAACAAGACAGAAACAGGACCCTTTGGATGAAGACTCTGGGAGAAGATAACTACAAAATAAATAACATTGCCATATTTGCAAGGAAGAAAGATTACATTATTAGGATTAGAAATCATAGTGGCTGCAGATTAAAATGGAAAATAAAATAAATATAATACAAATAATATATACGGAATGTTATAAAAAATGTTACATCATTTTTTTTCCAAACAAAACTGAAATTGCCAGTAAAAGGAACGCACTTGTCTCATCATGCCAAAAAATATCAATTAAAAGGTTAATGGTGGTTCAAAGAAGTGTTACTGTGAAATTTCATTTCACACATGATCACTTCCTCTCATTTACCATGTAATTGTCAGATCCAATTACATCGGGAGTGTAACTGTGACGCCTATATTAGGGGAAACTCTGCGCCCGGTTAATGGACTAAGTACTGTGCTTTGAATGATAGGGGTGATAATGTGCTTTACATTTGCAGTGAGTGTTCACTTACACCTGGTGTGGGCAATCTGCTGACTTCTCTGGCTTTCTTGCAAATTTTCTCATAGCAAATTACACCTAGATAAAATAAACATGCGTCAGGAACAATCTTGACATTACCGACCAGCAGCTTAGTTTCTGGCAACAGTGTTACTAATTGTCCGTACTTAGGTGCTGCTTGGACTTTACGAGTTAAAAAGTACCCCAGGGTGGTGAGTTATGTTCTGTGTTGTTCATTGAAGGACACATAACTGTAGACTGAAGTAGATGTGGGTATAATGGTCCCTACGGGAGGATTGATGTCATAGTTACTTACCTTCTGTGATCCAATACCCCCCCCCCCATATTTGGTGGCTGCGGGCATTTTTGAGGTTTAATCTGGAATGTGACCAAACTGGTGATGTGCTGTCACCACTTAAGTCTATATTACTCCCCTGAGCTACTGAAGAATTTTGCTTCTGCCTGACATCAGTAGCAGCCGAGCTCTTCAGAACCTAGTCTCTATGGACACAGCTGCATCTCTGCTGCACCCACGACTTCCACTGTACCTCTGCAACTTCCTTCTACTGCTGCATCTCTGTTGAACCCACAGCTTCTGCTGCACCTCAGCTACACCTGCAGCCTTTGCTGCATCACAACTCCACCCGCAGCTTCTGATCAACCCGTGCACTGCCCACTGACTCTGCTGCATCTTCACAGAACTCACAGCTTCTGCTGCACCTCAGCTACGCCTGCATCACCTTTGCACCTGCAGCTTTTGCTGCACCTGTGCAATATCCACAAAATCTGCTGCATCCCCACTGCACTCATAGCTGCACTGAACTTTTGCAACATCCACAGATTCTGCAGCGTCTCTGCTGCACCCCAGCTGCATCAAGTCCTTGCTGCACCTGCAGCCTCTTTGGCATCTCAGCTGCTCCTGTAGCCTCAGCAGCCACAGTCAGAGCCTCCATTGCGTCATCCCTGCATGTGATGTCTCTGTGGCATATACAGTCAGGACTTCTGCTGTGCTTTCTCTGAACCTGCAGATTCCAGGCTCTTCCTGCTTCCAGCTGCTCAGTGCCTTGGGCCCCCCTTACCTTCCATTTACCCATCCTCTACCCACCTCTGCATCTGTGGGTATCTGTTGAGTGACCTGGGGGTTGCCTGCAGGTTAGCCCAAACTCCTATGAGGAGGTCCCTGTCAGAACACCAACTACCTCTTAGATTAAACTCATAGGTTAATTAGCCACAACAGCAGGGTCTACTGCACATCTCAGATTGTGACAGTGACTCAAAGTAAAATGAAAAGAGGCCAGCTCTGTTTAGTAGCAATACCCCCAGGACCATTGTTAGGGAAGGCAAACTGGGCAATATAATAGGGCCCTCCAATGGGCCACCAAAGCCCATGCCTATTGACGAGCAATTCATTGGGCCCAGGAACATCGCACTACCATCTTCTGTTCCTCAAGTCTCCCAGTGGTAGCCAACATTCACAACTGTGCTCCCCCAGCCTGTAATTGTCTCCTCTGCTTGCAGACTGTGCAATAAACAGCTCTGTGCACCTCACCTAATTCTTTACAAGATTGGCAGTGCAGCCTGTGAGGCAGGGCTGCTCAGTCAGGGGAGGTAGGTGAGGCAAAGCCTCACCTGCCATGAACATAAAAAAAAATGATCGAGCTTCGAGGGTCATAGCTCGACGACCTGGGGTCACAGAGACCCCAAATTTGGGGGTGGGTAGCTGAAATCCTACTCCACCACTGGTCAAATTTGGGGCTGCTACGACCTATGGTTCCGGAGATACGGGACTCCTTGCACAGTCTGTCAGAAGCTACATACAGAGCGGCCAGTTTAAATACAAGCTGGCACATTCTGTTTGCAGCAGATTGAGAGGATGAGCTCACAGTGCCTATCACTTCTTGTCAGAGGCACTGAGCTCAATGGATAGCTTCGAGTCTTGGACCAATGGCAAAGTACCATTGGCCCATGCTGTCCAATAAAAATGCTGCAGTGGAGGCTCGCCTCTCACTGCAGTGTCATGGAAGGGGGCATGTGTCTAAAAGACAAATACTCCCTTCCAGCCCAGCCCTCTCAACGACAAGAAAAAAAACATGTGTTTATGGAAATAAGATTTACCCATAATCCCATGTTTTTCTCATACAGTTAATAGGGAGAATGAGAATCTGCTGCCTGCTGAAAAGGTACAAGCTAAATCAAATATTATTATGCTATATGTTATAAGATAATAATTTATTATTTATCTATTTACTGTGAAATTACTGGTTGGAAGTTATAACTTCAAACTTCAGTAATTTGTCCCTTAAGCCACCAGCTTGAGTACAGGTTTTGAAAATATAGTAAATTACCTTAAAAACAATATACAATAATTATTTGTTATATTAGTTATGAAGAAAGGTTGCAAGCACTGAACTTATTCTCTCTGGAGAAGAGATGCTTGAGAGGGCATATGATTTCAATATACAAATACCGTACTGGTGACCCCACAATAGGAATAAAACTTTTTCGCAGAAGGGAGTTTAATAAGACCCATGGCCACTCATTAAATTTAGAAGAAAAGAGGTTTAACCTTAAACTACATAGAGGGTTCTTCACTGTAAGAGCGGCAAGGATGTGGAATTCCCTTCCACAGGCGGTGGTCTCAGCGGGGGGCATCGATAGTTTCAAGAAACTATTAGATAAGCACCTGAACGATCACGAAATACAGGGATATACAATGTAATACTGACATATAATCACACATATAGGTTGGACTTGATGGACTTGTGTCTTTTTTCGCCCTTACCTACTATGTAACTATGTAACTTATGGTAATTAACCCCTTGCCACCCAGGCCAATTCTGACACTTCTCTCCTACATGTAAAAATCTTAATTTTTTTGCTAGAAATTTACTCAGAACCCCCAAACAATATATATATTGTTTTAGCAGACACCCTAAGGAATAAAATGGTGGTTTCAATTTTTTATGTCACATGGTATATGCGCAGCAATTTTTCAAACGTGTTTTTTTTTGGAAAGAAACTGTTTCATGAATAAAAAAGAAAAAAAAAACAATAGTTTGACCAATTTTTTTGTATAATGTGAAAGATGATGTTACGCCGAGTAAATAGATACCTAACATGTCACGCTTTAAATTTTATTTATTTTATTTAATTTATTTTATTGCTCACAATCTAACGTTCGCGGCGTGAGTAACCTGTGTGTATCTGGCTCTGATACTAGCCAGTGTCTCACCAGCCACTGATCTCACTGCACTTCCCTGATGTGAGGAGAGAAGGCAATTGCAGGGTGAGGGATGGGAAGTGTGACAGATGGTAGCCACTATGAGATCAGAAGCATGGAAGAAGAGATATTCTGAGCCTTCCTGCTTCAGTCAGTGCCATTGGCTGCTTACCTGCCCTGGCTGCCACTATAGGGTGCTTTGCAGATGGCGGGAGGGGTGGACTTTTGGCGTTATCAGTAAGTCTGAAGACCCTGCTCTGCACAGCAGGCACCCAAGTAGCAATGCAGCCAGCCTACAGTGCACCACAATTCACAAGCAGGTACACTGCATTGTTTCATGTCCAATTTTTAATCTATTGCCAGGCATTGGCAGCCATTTCAAAATGAATGCAATGCCTTAACGCAACACACCACAACAGTCTGTAGAAATGTGAATGGACCTTTAAATTAAAAAAAATTAAAATTTCCCATGCAAAAAAGTATTCTCATTTCTCCCACTATCTGCGCCACCGTACACTGCTGAATCTTATGCCTCGTACACACAATCGGACTTTCCGACAACGTGGAATTTGGTTCGAAGGGCATTGGCTCAAACTTGTCTTGCATACACACGGTCACACAAATGTTGGCCAACAATTACGAACGTAGTGATGTACTAGACGTACTACGTGTTTTTTCAGCTCTTTAGCGCCAACCTTCTGCTAATTTTTTGTTAGTAGAAGTTTGGTGAGTGTTGATTCGTGCTTTTCAGTTCATTTTTGAACGGCCGTTCGTCAACCAGACATGGTGCGGAATCGGAGGAGAAAACGTGTTATTTATTATTGGCCTTGGAGTTATTGCTTTGACATTATTTTTTGGTTGAATAATAATGATTTGATTTGGTATATTTTTTATATTTTATATTTTCTATATTTTTGGATGCATAGAATGCACTTTTTGGTTAAGTTCTATTGGCAGATAGCATGTCTAATTGTATTTGTTTTCTTTTTTTAATCCACAATAAAAAAATTGTTGAGAATAATACTTGGCTATGTGTTTTACTTCAAATGACAGTTTGGGAGTAGGCAGTTATATTTAAAAAAAATACAATGTAAAATTGACACGGGACACCAACATAGTTGTATCTTTGATCTTAAAAACTACGGGATAATGGTGTTGTGGTAACTTGCCCAAATAAAATAAAAAGAAACATAATAATATTATTCTTGATATCACTAGAAAAAAAGCCTTTGAAAATTAGTTTGCAATAACTCCATCAGTATCACCAGCAAAGCAGCTTCATTATTATCCCATTAAAGAAGAGAATTGTGCGCTGCATTTGGAGATTTCATAATTTGCCACGTCACAAATGTTAATTCTCCATTATAAAACACTAGTTTACAAGACCAACCGCTTCTGCTTCTGAGCATGCGTGTTTGTACTTTGGACTTTTGTCTGATGGACTTGTGTACACACCATCGGAAAGTCCGACAACACACATTTGTTGGCGGAAAATTTGAGAGCGTGCTAGCCAACATTTGTTGGCAGAAAGTCCGACAACAATTGTCACACGGTCGGATTTACCGCCAACAAGCTCACATCCAACATTTCCTGTCGGAAAATCGGATCGTGTGTACGCGGCATTAGACGTCTGGGAGTGCTGGTTTCTTGATCTTCGGCTGTGCTCTGTGGCTACTACCGCCAGCCCTGCATTATTAAAGGACATAGTAGTGATGTGGTGGTGTGAACCGTTCCTAATTGTGTTAACTGTTTTCTTTGAAGAGAAGCCTTTGGGAATCAATCAGTACCATGCTGTGTTTGTGCCCTCTTCTAGCACTGTAACGTGAATAGTGAAGAGGGAAATTATTCATACAGTATGTTAGACTATTGCTGTTTTTTTATTCCCCTTAATTTAGTCTGCAGAGAATATTATGATTCTTGAATCACAACTGCACTGATTTGTGATGCTTGTCAAGTAGTAATGAACAAGCCACACATTGATGTCGTCACCAATGTGAATCCAGCTATATTATAAAAAATAATATTTAACCACTTCAGCCCCGAAAGATTTTACCCCCTTCCTGACCAGAGCACTTTTTGCGATTCGGCACTGCGTCGATTTAACTGACAATTGTGCGGTCGTGTGACGTGGTTCCCAAACAAAATTGACGTCCTTTTTTTCCCACAAATAGAGCTTTCTTTTCGTGGTATTTGATCGCCTCTGCGGTTTTTATTTTTTGCGCTATAAACAAAAAAAGAACGACAATTTTGAAAAAAAACACAATATTTTTTACTTTTTGCTATAGTAAATATCCCCCAAAAATATATATAAAAAAATATTTTTTTCCTCAGTTTAGGCCGATATGTATTCTTCTACCTATTTTTGGTAAAAAAAATTGCAATAAGCGTATATTAATTGGTTTGCGCAAAAATTATAGCGTCTACAAAATAGGGGATAGTTGTATGGCATTTTTATTATTAATTTTTTTTTTTACTAGTAATGGCGATCTGCGATTTTTATCGGGACTGCGACATTATGGCAGACACGTCGGACAATTTTGTCACATTTGTGGGACCATTAGCATTTTTACAGAGATCAGTGCTATAAAAATGCATTGATTACTGTAAAAATGTCACTGGCAGTGAAGGGGTTAACCACTAGGGGGCGATCAAGGGGTTAATTGTGTTCCCTCTCTGTGTTCTAACTGAAGAGGGGATGGGACTGTGCAGGGGAGATGACAGATCGCTGTTCATACTCTATATGAACAGACGATCTGTCGGTTCTCCCCTCAGAGAACCGGAAATTGTGTGTTTACACACACAGATCCCAGTTCTCTGTGTGCCCCGAGCGATCGCGGGAGCCCGGCGGTGATCGCGACCGCCGGGCACTCACATCGGCTCTATGGGCGAGCAAGGGGCACGCTCACCCCCTAGTGGCCAAATATGTTACCGACGTAACATGACAGCGATTCGCGCAGCCGAGCCATGTTGCTGCAGTACAACTGCGGCGGCTGGTCATCGAGCGGTTAAAAAAAAACCTCAAAGCTTTACAATCACTTTATTTTATAATTTTATAATTGAGACAAGGACACATTCTAGGAGGATATGCTTTGTTCATATTTCATGTCTGAGGTCATGAAGACAAGTTTGAAGCAGCATATCTACTATTGATTCCACAGACTGCCTTGATTTGTGAGCTGCATGATTCTCTATAAATCAAAATAAAGACTTGCCAATCTCTAAGGCCTCATGCACACAGGGCGTTTTTCCTAACGCTTTTAGGAACGTCAGGCTTTTTCTTTTTTTTTTACACCTTAAATACGCCTCTCTATGTTGGTCTATGTGTCCATGCACACATAGACTTTTAGTGGCATAGGCGTTTTCAAGCTGCAAAGAAAATCCAGGGCCAGCACGTTAAAAAGACCAGCATTTCAGCTGTAAAAACACCTGACGCGGCTAAACGCATGTTAACGCTGTAAACTGCGGTAAGCCGCATCAGCGTAGTTATGTGATTTGGGAGTGGGAAATAGAAGAGGGCAGTGTTCTTTAATAAAAAACTTTGTTAAACGAGCATTAACGCCAACACAAAACACTTCTAAAAGCAAAGTTTTTTTAACGCCCTGTGTGCATGAGGCCTAAATCTTCTGAAATCTTTTACAGGATGCTTTACATTTTTTTGCTTATAAAGCAGAGTTTTTTATTTTTTTTTGTTCCTTATTCAGCCCAGGTCATCTTTGACATGAAGAGCAGGAGGAGGCCACACACAGGCTGTAAATTGTGCTAATGCCTAAACGTTTTTTTAGATTAGAATGAAGTAGGGGAAGGTTAGAACCCATTTTTATTATTGTTTGTGTCCCTGCTGGGGAGATTCACTTTCTCTATTTGTCCTGGTGATCTTTGTCTCCGGGACTGGAAATGATGGGAATTCTACAATTTTAAAGAGGAGTTCCACCCAGGGGCTCCATTAAAAAAAAAAAAAATTAAAAGTCAGCAGCTACAAATACTGCAGCTGCTGACTTTTAATTGGACACTCACCTGTCCCAGGGTCCAGCGATGCAGGGGATCGAAGCCCCGCTCGTCCTCCCCCTCCGCTCATCGGCGCCACCATTTCAACTGTGGGCGCCGGGCTGTGGCTTCACAGCCTGGCACCCACTGCGCATGTGCGATCTGCGCCGTGCGCCGTGATTGGCCGCTCAATCACCTGGGACCTGTAATGGGTCCCAGATGATTGACAGGAGGGAGGGAGCAGAGCCAAGCCCTTCCTGTGCCTGGGGGGAAGTGATGTCACCAGCCCAGGCAAAGGAATAGGCAGACTACGAGGGACCACCTAGTAACAGGCATTTACAGGTAAGTAAAAAAAAAATAAATATTCAAATGTTTTTTTGTTTTTGTTTTTTACAATTTTTCAGGTATTTTTTTTTTGGGTGGAACCCCACTTTAAGTTGGCACCAGTACAGGAATAGAGGTCCAATTTCGGCACTTTGGAATGATTTCCTTTGAGGAAATGAAACCTCCAAAATGGGATGAAAATGGTAAAAGAACTAGGGTTTTAACCCTTCCTTAATTAATCCAAAAAAGAAACGCTTTGGCTTTAGATAAACATACATTGTTTTAGCATCTGTATCTCTGTTAGAGATATAGGAACCCTACAAGCAGGAAAGGTTCCTTCACAACACACACATGAGAAGGTTGGTGTCGTAGATTTTAAATAGCACCCTAATGCACCTCCGCAATGCACCTGCATTGCAGTGCACCTCAACACTACCCAACTATACTTTTTCACAATGGGAAATTTTCCTCTTGTGGGATTTTAAACGGCAAGAGTCTTCAAACAATAATGTATCAAAAAACATTTTGCAGAGAGCAATGCGCTCTCACATGCAAATCTACTCTTACTGTACTGTAGTGGATGTTGCCCATTAGGACACTCCATGCTGCAGCTTTAGTTATATATGGCTGGTGTTTGTGATTTAAATTAATCACACAGCACTATTTACTTTTCTCCATTCTCCTAGCTGTTTTTGGCAGATGCTTCCACCGCTCTCCCTTTCTGTGATCTTTTTCACTGGGGGACCTAATACCACCCCTGACCAGACAGTGCCCTATGTGACATCCCTTCACCCATAATAAGGAGTGACTTATTTTCCATGTAGTACGTAAAGGACATACACATTACAATTATGCTAAATCTATAGCAGGTGGAAGCCTATTTAGGCTCAACCTCTTCCTTACTTCTATGGGGTGGGCTCTATCACATTGTCCCTTCTCTCTCTCTCAGTTGACAGGACAATCTATGGTATTTGATATCAGTGGTGCCATATTATAAGTGGTAGGACGCCCTTTGTGTTCTGTCCGGGGTCTTGGATTTGCGCATCTCTCGGTATTAAGCGTTGGCTCATTGATCTGATCCCTGCCGGCAAACCATTCATTCCCATTTTTTCTTGAAGTTGGATGCTACCTGATGTTGGCTTAGGAGTAACATGGTCAGAACACTTCTTAACGCATTAATTAATTTTTATGTTGTACGAATGTATTTGAACATCACATCATGCTAGGATCTCACTGTGTTGCTTATTCTGGTTTTCTTCACAAAATGTTTTCAGATAATTACATACCTCATCATCCCCTGAAGAAGAGGTTTCAACATTTACAACCTTGAAACGCGTCGGCCCTCTGTTTCAGCCCTTTGCCGAAACAGTCTGCGTGGGGTTAATTGCATTGTTTTAAACAGATATGTATACTCCTTTTTTGCCACCATCTGAATTTGCTGGCATCCACCTCTTTTATCTTTGTCATGTTTTAACTTTTGATAACAAAATTATATTTTTTTGATACATTATTGTTTGAAGACTCTTGCCGTTTAAAGTCCCACAAGAGGAAAATTTCCCATTGTGTAGTCTTATAGGGATGTGGGCAAGGTGTCTTCTTCCACTAAGTTCTCGTCACTACCATCGTGTACAACTATACTTTTCCATCCACTCTGGTGCATTGGCAGCCCATTCAAATTGTTAACACAATGCACCAAAGCAGACAGGTGCAAAGCCAGTTTAATTGCACAGAAGTAGTTTCTGCCTTCTAAAATGGAGTTATGTGACCAATTAAGATGCAATTAGCGCTTAGTGAAGTTCCTTAATTCTTGTTTAATTCCCAGTGTGTTGTCAGTGGATCTGGCATAGTTTCAGAATTCATAGCTTTACCTGTATTATTATCTGCCATCCCAAAGTTTGCACTCAGTTGCTATACTAGTTTCTCCCCTTTTGTTTGTTTTTCATTCGGTTAAGCTAGCGATAAAATTCAGGCTCTACGAGTCGTTAAATCTATTGTTTACTTTTGTAAATCCTCTTCTGATGACTGTCATACACTGAGAAGATTACTTACAGCACACTTATGCTCTATCCTGTATGAGCTCTGCCTTCCAGCTCTTGGGGAAACTGTCACTGCATTTTAATTACTTAATTGCAATGTCTAGCCTTACAGGAAATCTTTTTTTGTCATAGTTTTACCACCTTTGTGTAGTACACTGGTGCCAGGAATTTGACGAGTCAAACTTTTTACAAACTCCAAAAAAGTTTGTGAACACCTGACCACCACATTTATATGCACTTGGACATCCTATTCCAAAACCATGGCTATGAATTTGGTGTTGCCTTGCCCCCTTTGCAGCTATAACAGCCTCCATTCTTTTTAAAGGGCTTTCCACAAGAGTTTGCAGTGTGCCTGTGGGAATTCGTGTCCATTCAACCAAAGGAATACTTGTGAAGTCAGGTACTGATGTTGGAATAGAAGACCTTATCATATAAAAAAGTGCTGTAGAGCAAATTCAAACATAAAAAACTCTACACGTCAAAGTCCTCAACAAATAGTCCTTCAACAATATATCAAAATTAAGTGCATTGTTCTGAAACTTCGTCAGAACTTTTTAAACCTCCCTGTGCAATATATGTGCTCACCTTCTCCACTGGACCTCAATGTAAATCAAGGTCATACAAGCATGCAGTCTCATAACAAAAGGGATGTCTTAGGGGGGTTTAAGAAGTTCTGAGGAGGCTTCAGAAGAATGCACTTAATTTTGATATATTGTTCAAGGACTATTCATTGAGGACTTTGAGACATAATAATTTTTAGTAAGGTTGTAAAAAGCACTATTAATGTTTAGCAGCAATTTATAGGTTTATGTTTGGTCACTGTACTGATTGCATACCTTGGGAATAGAAGACCTGGCTCACAATCGGCATCTCGGGTCATCCCATAGGTGTTCAGTATAGGTCAAGCTATTTTGAAGACCAATTGAGTAACCCCTCCCATCTAACTCAGCAAACCATATCTTTAAGGAGCTGGCTTTGTGAACTGGGAAACAGTCAGGCTGGAACAAAAAATGTTCTTCCTCAAACTGTTGCCTTAAGTTTGGAAGCACACAGTGATCTAAAATGTATTTTCACACTGTAGTACCAGTAGTACTGTAACAGTACTCTTCACTGGAACACAGTATTTTGAAGTGATGTCCAATACTTGTAGCCATATAGCTATGTGTAATGGCCAGGTGACTGCAAACTTTTGCACATATGATATAATTCTTTATACTTTCCCCACAAAACTTAGCAGATGCAACAAAACACATGTTTAGTAGACTGGGGAAGTTTTAACACATTTGTCCTTCCTGACGGCTCCATGGTAGCACAGCTGGGTGAGGCCCCGCCCACCCCCTACGTAATCAGGACTTAACTATAAATTTTTAGCTAACCTCAGCCTTGGCGTTCCTTTTTCTTTCTCCTAGGTCAGGAATAGTGGTGTCTCCCCTCCTAGCTGGTATAAAGTGCTGGCTGTCCGTCTGGATTTGTCTGCTGCTGGATGCGGTCCCTGCTTCCTAAGTCTGCTAATAGCAACCCTGTCAGGGAGCCCCGCTGCTGATCCTCGGGGCTGCTTCATGCTGTCTTAAACAGTCAGCTTGTGGGGTGCTGGGCGGCGTACTGTGTCTCTCTCCTCCGGAGTGGCGGATCTCTGTGCCTGTTAGGCAGGGCCTTCTTTAATATTAATTGGGCCCTGGGCAAACATACAGGAGATAACCAGAGACTGCGGATCTAATACAGGAGATGACCAGAGACTGCGGATCTAGTACAGGAGATGACCAGAGACTGCGGATCTATTACAGGAGACAACCAGAGACTGCGGATCTAATACAGGTAAAGACCAGAGACTGCGGATCTAAAACAAGAGATGACCAGAGACTGCAGATCTAATACAGGAGATAACCAGAGTACAGGAGGTGATCAACTAAGTAACCATTTAAAAATTTTACCTATCAGCAGTTTACAGCTATACTGTTCATAAACAGGTCAGCGCTAGGATAACAGTCAAGAAGCAGTCTATGAGGAGAAGGACTTACCTAGCCAGCCAGGCTCACCACCCGCTCTCATTGATTCAGGTACAGTGCAGGTGCAGTGCCCTCAGGTCCAGTTGTGGGGCCCTCAGAGGTCCAAGTTCGGGGCCTTCAGGGGTCCAGGTGTGGGACCCTTAGAGGTCTAGGTTCATAGCCTTCAGGGGTCCAGGTGCGGGGCCCTCAGACATCAAGGTGCGGGGCCCTCAGGGGTCTGGAGGCAGGGCTCGCAAAGGAGATAACCAGAGACTGCGGATCTAATACAGGAGATGACCAGAGACTGCGGATCTAGTACAGGAGATGACCAGAGACTGCGGATCTAGTACAGGAGACAACCAGAGACTGCGGATCTAATACAGGTAAAGACCAGAGACTGCGGATCTAAAACAAGAGATGACCAGAGACTGCAGATCTAATACAGGAGATAACCAGAGTACAGGAGGTGATCAACTAAGTAACCATTTAAAAATTTTACCTATCAGCAGTTTACAGCTATACTGTTCATAAACAGGTCAGCGCTAGGATAACGCTGGGGGTGGGACTCGCAAAGGTCTGGGGGCGGGTTTCGAAGTGGTCCAGAGGCGGGGCTTTCAGCGCTCCTACTCCGATCTCAGCTCCGAGCATACAGGCTGCACGGGGCAGGGGCAGAGCTGCAGTGGAGCTCCCAGCCTGCTGGCTACTTTGGCGGGCCCCCCGACCATGACAGGGCCCAGGGCAGCCTCCCCTTTTGCCCTGCGCTAAAGACTGCCCTGCTGTTAGGGGCGAGCTGCACTCGTTCTCTGCCTTTTCTGATTTCCCCTGGTAGAGATGCAGGCCAGCTTGGAACGCACGCTGGGCGTCAGCTCTGAGCATGCGTGGAGCCGCCTGGTCAATCAGGTGAGGGGGAGGCGGAGCAAGCCTTAAGGGAGCCAGTTTTAAAAGGTGCTTCTTCCTAAAGAAGCATCTGCTATTACAGCTGACTGTGCTCTCTGTGCTTTAAGGCTGCCTGTGCCTCCTGCACCCCCCCACCCCTCAGGTATCCCTTGGAATTGCAAGGTTCATTTGTGAATATTGCCTGCTATGGGGTTTTTGTCCTTGACAAAACATGTCTTATGCTTTATTCCAGCAGGATCCAGCAGGATCCAGCAGGATCAAAATGCCTACCCCCTCTAAAGATCAGTGCTCGCAAAGAAGGTAGGGGAGATACCAAGGAATATATTCATTTACATTCTCCAATATTGGCAGACTAATTCCTCACACCTATCTGTACTGCTCCAGCTCCTCAGGTCTCGGTCATGGCTCTTGGTCTCGGTCAGAAAATAGAAGCTCAGGAAGGAATGGGAGACATTCATCCTCACGTGAAGATCAACACTCCCACAGAAGGAGAGAAGCTTCTCGTTACCACTCCCCCTAAAGGTGTCGGCGCTCTATGTCACGTCACCGCAGGAATTCGCATCATGAACAGCCCAGGACAGGAGGTTGCTGGGCTTGCCCTAACAAGGCTATGGCGGGTAAGATGGCTTGTGAGGATTGCTTCAAAGAAGCGACAAAAAGCCAGGAACCTGATAAGATGGAGCAGGTATTATTAATGAAACAGGCATTTGAGGAAACACTGAAGTCGTTTGCAACGCAGACGCAAGCTTCAACTACTCCAGTTCCTTCTACCCCTAGCTCAATACCTCCGCCCGCTCAGGGGAACCCAGAAGCACCAGTGCCTTCAGATGCATCTTCTGCTGAAGAAGAGGATACCCAGTATGATGGATTCAACTTCGCCTTAGTCCAACCTTTTGTGAAGGAGATTAGGCAGGCCCTGCTGTGTGAAGATGCGCCGGAGGAACCGCAGAAAAAGCAAAGGAAGTACTTTGCAAACATGAGGAGGGAAGCAGTGAATTTTCCCTTCATGTTTCACAAAGCTGTATCCTTTTAAAACAGAGAAGGTGAAGGTTCTGGAGGAGCCTCCAGTAGTAGACGCAGCACTCATGCGCCTCACCAGACACGATACCCTGCCACTGGATCACGCAGTATCCTTTAAGGACGTACTGGATAGGAGAGTGGATGTAAATCTTAAAAAGATCTACACACTAGCTGGTGGGGCATGTAGGCCGTCAATGGCATTGGCCGCTATTTCTAAGGCCATGGAGGCCTGAATTCAGAAACCCGAAGGGGCGGTGGAGAATGACCTGGGCAAGGCCGAGGTCCTGGCCTTATTAGCAAATTTGAAGCTAACAGCTTCTTTTATGGCTGAGGCATCCATTGACTTGATCAAGATTCTGGAGAAAGTTATGCTAAACGCAGTAACTGTCAGAAGAGGCCTGTGGCTGAGGCCCTGGGTGGTGGGACCAGCGTCCAAGCAGGGATGGTGTAAGATTCCAGTTGAGGGTCACTCCTTGTTTGGAAATAAATTAGACACGGCTATCGCAAAGCAACTGATGGAAAATCAGGATTAATCCCTCAGGATCAGAGGTTGGTTCATAAGAAAAACACAGCCTTCAGAAATACGTCAAGACGTAGAGTCAGAGACGACAGGTTCTACAGGCCAGTAAGGGAGTTTCGCCGGCAATGGCTGAACTCTGCGACAAACAGCAAGTGCAGAAGACCAACCTCTTCCCTGGGGCAAGAGCCCCAGAAGTCTTTTTGACTATCCACCGGCTCACACTTGCCAGGTAGGAGCCAGGTTATTCAGGTTCCGTCTGGTGTGGGCACAAAGGATAAAGGAGCCGTGGGTGATCTCGACCATCAGGTATGGTCACAGCTGGAAATTCCTCAAACAGCTCCGTAGAACCTTTGTCTCAACAAGGATGACTTCAGAATGGGAAAAACAGGATGTCTTTTGGAAATACATAAAGACCCTCCTGGAGCAAGAAGCAATAATCGCAGTACCCCAGCTGGAGCTTTTTTCTGAAATCTACTCGCCTCTGTTCTTGGTTCAGAAAAAGTTGGGGACTTGGGGGCAAGTAATAGAACTCAAGTATTAGACCTGGTGGCACACCTACAGTTGCAGGGAATCCAAATACATCACTATTTGGACATCATTTTGCTTCTAAGCCAAGACAAGGACATGCTCCTGGCACACCGGAAGGCAACCTTGTTGATGTTGGAGAGCTTTGGTTGTCTGATCAATCAAGAGAAGAGTCACCTTGTGCCTACTCAATCTCTGGTGTACCTAGGTGTGAAAATAGATACTCGGGTAGAATCAGTGGCATTACCCAAAGACAAGATGTCCTGTATCCTAAAGATGATGTTGGAAGCTCGAAAGAAGTTGTACCTGCCAACAATAGACTGTATGTGACTTCTCGGTACAATGATCTCAACCATTCCGATGGTAAAATGGGCTCAATGGAACTCGCGCCTCTTCCAAGTGGGTCTCCTAGATCAATGGAGATCGGGGGATCTTGGTTGGAGAATCCAGATCATAGTCCAGATGCAGGTCAACTTGGACTGGTGGTCGAGGTAGCAGAATCTTCTTCGGTGCCACTCCTTATTCACAATGAAGTGGCAAATAGTCCAGTCAGATGCCAGCGGAACGGGCTGGGGAGCTCTATACAAAGACCACTGGGCCCAAGGCCATTGGACATTTCAGGCTGCCAATGTGGTTTCCAATATACTGGAATTGAGGGCAGCCTTCCAGGCTCTCCTGGCTTTCAAGAGTTAGATTCAAGGAGCGGCCTTCCTTTTAAAGCTAGACAATGTGACGGCAGTGGCTTACATCTGCAGGCAGGGAGGCACTGCAGCATTGCTCTCCAGAACGAGGTGACCACGATTATTGATTGGGCTCAAGCCAACTTACAGCTGCTAACAGCAGTATATGTGCCTGGTCATCTGAATACACAAGCAGACTACCTGTCCAGAGCGGACTTGGACAACAACGAGTGGGCTCTGTTACCACAAGTCTTTCGGAGCCTGGTGGCATGGGCCTTCCTTCCAGAGGTGGACCTGTTTGCCTCTTTAACGAATACCAAACTGCCACTTTTTTTGCCAAGCCCAGTCACCCACAAGTGACGGGGGAGGATGCATTAACAGCAGAATTAAATTTCAGGACAGCATATGCCTTCCCTCCGATTCCGGTGATCCTCCTTTTTCTGTGCAGATTGAGCCAGGAGAGGGTGTCCATTCTGGTGGTAGTACTGGACTGCCCGAAGAGACCTTGATATCCACTGCTCCTCTCGTTGAGTATCAGAGAACCACGCCCTTTACCAGTAATGCTGGACCTGCTGATGCAGGGGCCAATTTGCCTATACCGGAATTTGGAACAAGTTTGTGGAATTTGCATGCAGACATGACTTTTTGCCCGCCCAGTTAAGCAGTACGAGTTACGAAACTGAGGCTGAGGTGAGCTAAAAATTTATAGTTTCATCCTGATTAAGTAGGGGCGGGCGGGGCCTCAGTTGTGCTACCATGGGGCTTGCCAGGAAAGGAAAATTATGGTACGTATTTAATTCAATTTTCCGTTTTTTTAGGTCTCATTCAAATGGTCGAATTATAGCGGATAGGCTTCTGCATTCAGATGCAGCTAAACATGGCCTCTTTGCTAGAAATGCCAACCCTGGACAAAAACTGTCTGCATCCAACGCTGGTCCCTTTGACTTGTACAGGGTACAGATCTGGCCTTGCTGCTTCTGGCTACAGAAATTCACGCACGCTGAGTGCACACATTTAGATTCTTCATCTAATATTGCTAATTCTTGTCGGCAGATGCCCATCCTGGTGACAAAATCTTCCTCCATTTATTGTCCTGCTGTCACAGTGGCAGTAAAGGAGATTTAATCTTCTCAACAAGACAGCAAAAAATACTTGACAGAGCCATTTACACCTCTGAAGTGTATCTGAAAGAGTAAAAAAAGTATTTGGCAAACCTTGGACTTTTATGGAAATACACCATTCCTGAATTGTCATCCTCCTACCTGTTTCTGATGTATGAACAACCCCAAAGTCAAAAACAATTTTTTTGCCATTTTGGATTAAGTAGGGAATGATTAAACCCCCTATCAGGTATTTCTTGCCATCTATTTCCAATCAGGAAGAATTCCCCTCATGTTCATTAGGGATGGGCCAACGGTTCGGCCCGAGCATAAGTTCTGGCCGAACCTTCGGTGTTCGGATGTTCGACGAACAGCCGAAGAAACGGGTCGTTCAACCGTTTGTTCGCCCCCCCCCGAACCAACCACAATGCATTGCGGCACTGAACAGTGATTGGCTGAAGCAGTGAAAGCTTCAGCCAATCAGGGCACAGAGCACTGTCAGAGTCATGATTGGACACTGTCATCATGACTTTATCCAATCATGGCTCATTCCCACCCCACAGTATAAAAGTATTCTTTCAATGGCAGCCATTTTCAGTGTATTTTCGGCATGGAGAGAGATAGAACAAGGGCTCTGTTCAGTGCTATTAGTTAGTGTGCTATACTGTGCTGTTTTGCTTCAATTGTCAGTGTAGAATATTAGTTTAGTGTCAGTCTAGGGATAGTGTAAGTGTAGTGAGGAGGACCGTCATTCAGCTTTGCATAGTGTGCAGCTAGAGTAGGGACAGCTCAGATAGTTTCAGTGTAGTGTAGTGAGACTGTGTCAGTAATCTTTACATTAGTGTATAGCTAGAGTAGGGACAGTTCAGATAGCATCAGTGTACTGATGGTTGAACACCGTCTATTTGATTGCGTTACTGCCAGTATAACGCCATTTACTTCTGTGTGCGTTACTGCCAGTTTAACGCCATATAGTTCTGTGTGCATTACCGCCAGTTTAACGCCATATAGTTTTGTGCATTACAATCAGTTTAATGCCATATAGTTCTGTGTGCGTTACTGCCAGTTTAACACCATATAGTTTTGTGCGTTACTGCCAGTTTAACGCCATTTACTTTTGTGTGCATTACTGCCAGTTTAACGCCATATAGTTTTGTGCATTACAATCAGTTTAATGCCATATAGTTCTGTGTGCGTTACTGCCAGTTTAACGCCATATAGTTTTGTGCGTTACTGCCAGTTTAACGCCATTTACTTTTGTGTGCATTACTGCCAGTTTAACGCCATATAGTTCTGTGCGTCACTGTACGTTTGGTGCATTATATTGCAGTATATTATAGTGTATCCGTGGAGTGTGTCTGTGTAGTGTAGGTACTCAAATTAAAGTGCATCAAACACCACTTTACATTGATTAAAGTGCATCTACGTACAGATTTCAACTTCTTCCTTACATTTGCTTATAAGCACTGCCTCCTCTCTCCAATAATGTCTAGGAGGACAACAAGGAGAGGCTGACATTCCCATGGCACTGTAAGGGGGCCAGCAACAAATGTTTCCACAGGCAAAGGTGGACGCGGTGGTCAGTCCTCAGGCAGGGCATCATTTCCTCTGTTTAGTGAGTTTGCCCGTGCTATCCAGCCACAGCATGCAGAGGAGGTGGTGGACTGTCACACAAGCAGAGACAAGTGTGCAGTCCCCTGCAGTTGCCAAAGTGGATAAACCTACCTCCTTGTCCACACCTATTCCTGCCATAGCCCCAACATCGGCCATTGAGGAGTCAGCTGAGTTATTTGACCACAGCGTCAGCCACTTGCTCCTTGATGATGTCCAGCCATTACTGGATTCAGATGTTGTTTCTGAGGTTGAGGATGACAGGAACATGAGCCTAGAGAGAGGGAGGATCACTGGTAGACAAATTGGCATTCATGTTCACCAAGCCGCAGTGTATTGCCAAGTTGTCTCCAGTGGTAATGATGAAGATGGAGGAGATGATGATGATGACAAGGCCACTGATGCAACTTGGGTGCCAGATAGAGCAGAGGAGGAAACTGAAGGTAAGGCGGCACAACCCCAAGGAGGCCGATATCAAGAAAGAGTAGATAGCAGCCACCCTTTTTCATCACATTCTGCAGCTGTTATCTCCCAGCCCACTCCCCAAAGCTCAGCTGTCTGGGCCTTTTTAAGCACTTCTGCAGCAGATCTCACTGTTGCTATCTGCAAACTGTGTCTCAGGCAAATCAAACGTGGCAAAAACACCAACCATATGCATATCATTGCAATTTTTTTTCCTTCATCAAGAGCACCTCTATAGGGTTACGGTGGGAAGGCGCCCCAGACACCCAAAGAGTAATTTTTCTGCACCTGTTTGACAGGTGCATATCTTTGCAATTTTTTACAGCAAGGCCAATTCTTGCTTTCATCAAGAGTACCTCTATAGGGTTACGGTGAGAAGGCACCACCGACACCCAAAGACCAATTTTTATGCACCTGTTACTTCTATCCAAAGGCAAAGTGACACCAGAATGTATCCAAAAAATCTCTAATCATGTTCCCAGTGCACTACATTGTGGCCTCATCATACACACTGGCTCCCCACCTGTTGCTGAGAAAAATAAAGGCAGCTTGCAAGGAAAATGTCATTTTTCTGGGCTTTATAAATGCAATTATTGCTGCAGCAGATTCTAGACATGGTACAGATCTGCCACTTTACAGGTAGACTAAGGGGACCCTCTAGGCACTATATTGGAAGGAATTTTTCATTTTTATGCTTTCACTTTAAAAATCAAAAAATCACTGCTCATTTAAAACATTTTTTTTTATTTTGATGCATGTCCCCGAGGGCAGGACCCGGACCTCTATAACCATTGTATGCCCAATTACTTGCATATAAGCCTTCAAAATGGGCACTTTTAATTTTTGGTGTTCGGGTCCCATTGACCTTAATGGGGTTCGTTATTTGGGGCCGAACTTTCACGGTGTTCGGATGTTCTGGTGCGAACCGAACAGGGGTTCGTTCGGCCCATCCCTAATGTTCATTAGACTCATCAAGGAGTAAGAGGAAATCTCTCCAAAGGCAATGCCCTTAAGTTATCACCAGAAGATTTCCTCTCTCTTCCTCTTGTCAAAATTTTAGATTTTCTATTACTTTTTGTCTCAGTGACAATGGTCACCTGTACAAACAGTGAAGGTGAACCTCCCTAGCGGGGACACAGCAAAAAGACGTTGTCGTTGGCTTTAACCCTCCTCCCTCGATTAGAAGCTGAACAAATCTTTCAGCTTTAGATACCCTTTATTCAAAATCTATGGATGTCTTAATTTACACATTCTTTAATATTAATTTATATGTAATAAAATACAAAATACATAAAAATTGAAGTTATTACTGGTATTCGATGATTCTCTTCTTACAAGCAATATGTACACCAGCATGGATGTCCTTTCAGATGAAATGGTTGCTTGGTAGGTTAGAAGTTCTCTGCAGACTGTTTGCAGAGCACAAATATTATCACAATTTTGTATTGGTGTGTTGATGCTTTTAATATGTGTGGACAAACATTTTCCTAACACTCCATTTCAGACATTATTGTGCTAATTTTGACATGTAAATAAAGGATACACCTAATGAGCTAAACAAAAAACAGTTTGTTTAATTCCCCAAAGTATTTTTGGCTTAGTCTTGGGTTTAATTGTTTTAATTATTTTCCTTGTTAACGCCAAAAAAACATTAGTGTTATAGTTGTTGGGGACAATAGGTACACGTAGTAGATTTGTAGTTGCTTTGTTTACTCTGCACCATAACTAGCTCATTAGAAAGTTACAATAAGCCCTGTAGGAAATGCTTAGTTCTCTCACAACAGGAGCTCAGTGTCAGCGGGCTTCTGAATACAGCTGAAAGGAAGGATTAGTAATGTTTTAAATATCAATAGAAAGTACAAATTGCTTGGTGTAAACATTTAGATTAGTCTGATGTTAGGGAGGGAAGCCCTCGAAATTGTCTGCATAAAAGGAAAGTTTGTAAACAGGTTTGAAGCCAAATACTGCAGTTATCACTAAAAGGAAACGTATAGTGGTGTTTATAGTTAATTTTTCTGCGATCCTAATAAAAATAAAAATAAATACAATTTTAATAAAATGATATTATATAAAATTTGAAATAAAATATATTTAGTCAGGTAATTATGAATTATTGCATAATACTATTACTCAGTCTTCTATCCATCCAGCAGATGGAGCTATAGTCTCCTTTTCACATATTCAGCTATTTTGCTATTCAGCAGTGACAAATGAATCATGTTGTCATAGAGTTTGCATAACTCTCAGTGCCCACCAATGCTACCTATCAGTGCCCACCAATGCCACCTCATCAGTGCCCACCAGTGCCGCCTATTAGTGCCGCCTTATCAGTGCCCATCAATGCAGCCTATCGGTGCCCATCAGTGCAGCCTCATCAGCGTACATCAATGAAGAAGAAAAAATTACCTGTTTGCAAAATGTATTAACAAAATATAAATCGGTTTTGTATTTTTTTTTTTATTTGGTCTTTTTAAATTTTTTTAACAAAAAATAAAAAACCCAGAGGTGATCAAATACCACCAAAAGAAAGCTCTATTTGTGGGAAAAAATTATAAAAATGTCATTTGGGTACAGTGTTGTACGACCACGCAATTGTCGTTCAAAGAGTGACAGTGCTAAAAGCTGAAAATTGGTCTGGGCAGGAGGGGGGTTTAGGTGCCCAGTAAGCAAGTGGTTAAAGACAAATAATTATCACTTAAAGGAAATGTATAGTGGCTTTGATGGTTTATTTTCTTTTTATTAGGATCACGAAAAAAAATGCAATTTTAAGAAATGATATGATATAAAATTTGAAATAAAATACAATTATTAAGTAATTATGAAATATTGCATAATACTGTTACACACAGTCTTCTATCTATCCAGCAGATGGAGCTGTAATCTCCTTTTCACATATTCAGCTATTTTTCTTTTAAGCAGTGCCTAAAATAATTAGTTTGTCTCATAGTTTACATAACTCTAATGAGTCATAACAGAAGTGGCTCATCCTTTCAGTCTGCAGTTCCAATCAGACAAAGGGAGCAGAAAAACAACTGCTTTTCAGGGCTCTCTGTTGGATAACCCACCATGCAAATTTTTTATTGATAACCCATACCATACATACAGTACATATAATCTGTAAGAAAAAAAAATGTATGAAATTATGTATATATTTATATATATACTTTATATATGGCCAAACCTAAAATAAAGTAAAATTGACCCAAAACTGACATAGATGCCCATACAAGGTCTAGAGATTTGGCTATTGTGGAATAAAATGAACATGTAAGCAGACATTTGTGGAATTCTAAATCCAGGTTATATGTGGGCAGCAATTAGTGGTTAGTAGTTCCACCTGGCAGCACTAGGATTGTCCGTTCAAATGCCAGCCATAATACTACCTGCCTGGAGTTTCCATGTTCTCCCTGTGCCTGCATGGGTTTTCTTTTGGTATTCTGGTTACCTTCCGGACTCCAAAGACTTGCTGGTAGATCAATTGGCCCTGGTGTATGTATGAATGTGAGTTAGGGACCTTAGATTTAAGCTCCTTGAGGGCAGGGACTGATGTGAATGTACAAAATCGATGTAAAGTGCTGCATAAATTGTCAGTGCTCTGTAAATACCTGAAATAAATAAATGCCACACCTATCCAACAGATTTAATTGAAAGAACACCTCCACCAAATACTGTTTTAATTTTGAATGCTTAAAAATGAGTCGACTGACTAAAATATCTCTCAGGGACTCCAATAGCAAGATTTCCTTGGAAAAAGTTGCTAGTGGAGCAATGTGACTCAATGTAACGAACACCACATGCACTCGATGAAAAAAAAAAAGCCAAAACAGGCTTACCATGTGAGTTTGATGTGTAACAACGAATGCGTTTATTGCTGTCCATCAATGGAGTACTCTCAGGCTTCTGGACTAGTATTGTCACAAAGAGGTGACTGTCAGTGTTAACGTTGATGTCAAATTTCGATTTAATTTTGGCCATAGTCTTTTGACTAAAATGCCATTTTAGTTTTAGTCGTATTTTAGTTGTCTAAAACCTCCAGTACATTTTCATTGACTAAAATAATTTTAGTTGACTAAAATCGAATGGGTTTAGTTAAATTGTAATGCATAAGTTAAGCATTTCTCTAGAATTTTCAAACTCATTATATACTCCTGGAGTATAAATCTATCAACATGTTATTATTTATGGTATTAAGGTTTGAACAAACTTCAGACACAGAACGGCCGGCCTCTGTCAGACCGGCTGCAGTACACAAGGACTGAATGTCGCCCGATATTCAGCCCGTGTGTACTAGTCTTTAGAGGAGCTCACATCAAACACATGCCCTTAGCTGTCAGGTTGCCAGTGTAAAAGCAACATTCTTTTTTCTAGACACGTGCAATGCCGAAAAATTCTTTAGTTTTCGTTGAATTTGTTTTTTTGGGTCATTTGTTATGATCGCAATTTGAAAATTCATAAATTTGAACATTTGAAAATCGGAAAATAAGAAAGTAAATTGGAAAATAAGAAAGAAAATCCAGAAATTCGAAAGAGTAACTAACTATTAAATTATAGGTATTGGAGTTTAATTTCAAATTTGACTGTTAGTGAATGTAACGAATACGAATTTATCCGAGGTTAAGACTTATCCGAAATAACGAATGCCACATCTAAACAAATGGAACGAAATTAATCAATAATAAATAATAATAATAAAAAGTTTTTATTATTATTGTTATTATTTATTCATTATGTTCCATTCATTTAGAATTCATTCGTTATTTTGGATATTTTGTAACTTCAGGTAAATTCGTATTCGTTACGTTCACTAACAGCCAAATTTGAAAGGAAATTCCAATACCTAAAATGTAATGGTTAGTAATAGTTAAGGTATTATTAGTTAGCTATTATTTCAGATTTTTTGGGAATTTTCGGTTTTCTATTTTCGAATTTCCGAATTTTTGGATTTCAGAATTTAAGACTTTTCGAATTTACAAATTTTCGAATATTCGGAAAAATTTGTTAAACGGGTTTTCGTTATTTTCGAATTAACCAATTTGAGGAAATCTGTTAAAAAAAATAATTCGGAACGAAACGATTTGCACATGTCCATTTTTTTCTATGGAGAGAAGGAAATCATTTTTAATAGTGATAAATTATAAATGGAATGATTTTTAACATCTGAAGGCCAGAATGATATCATATTAAACACAAACCAATGCTGCTATCTGTTAATAAAAAAATGAAAAACTGCAACTAGCACGAGTACCTGATTCTGTCAATATATGAGCTTCCTGTAATCTCTGCACAGTAATGCTGCGTACACACGATCGGACATTGATCGGACATTGATCGGACATTCCGACAACAAAATCCATGGATTTTTTCCGACGGATGTTGGCTCAAACTTGTCTTGCATACACACGGTCACACAAATCTTGTCGGAAATTCCGAACGTCAAGAACGCAGTGACATACAACATGTACGACGAGCCGAGAAAAAGGAAGTTCAATAGCCAGTGCGGCTCTTCTGCTTGATTCAGAGCATGCGTTGAACTTTGTGCGTCGGAATTGTGTACACATGATCTGAATTTACGACAACAGATTTTGTTGTCGGAAAATTTGAGTTCCAGATCTCATATTTTGTGTGACGGAAATTCCGATGGAAAATATATCTAATGGAGCCTACACACGGTCGGAATTTCTGACAACAAGCTCCCATCGAACATTTTCCGTTGGAAAATCCGACCGTGTGTACGGGGCATAACACTGTGAGGGAGAGAGGAGGGACAGCAACAGGAGTCATTGGGGTTGATTTACTAAAGGCAAAGTGCAGCTGCACTCTGCAAGAGCAGTTGCTTCAGAGCTTAGTAAATGTGCAGAAGCTCTGCTGACTTCCATCAACCAATCAAGTGCGAGCAAAAATGCCATTTTTAAAAATGTTTCCTTAGACATGATTGGGTATTTATCTCAAAGTGAAGCTTTCCTCATTTACTAAGTCCTAGGCTCCTAGAGTAACTGCACTTGCAGAATGCAACTGCACTTTGCACAGTACACAGTTTATTTGCCTTTAGTAAATCAACCCCATTGTGTGTCTTTACTTAAAGTACATATGCTTACAGGGAACATACTGACAGGAGAAGAGAGATGACCTCATTTGTTTGTTGCTGCTCTTGCACTGGATGGAGGCTTGGAGGTCACCTAGCAATCTTCCTTAACCACTTGCCGACCGCTGCAGGCCGATATACGTCGGCACAATGGCAGCAGTGGAAAAATGGGCGTACATGTACGTGTCCTTTAATTGGTGGGGCTAGTGGATGGGCGTGTGCGCCGCATACAGCGTGACCGTGATCGTGGGTCCCGCGGACTCGATGTCCGCCGGTGTCCCACAATCGTGTCACTGAGAGGCAGAACGGGGAGATGCCTATGTAAACAAGGCATTTCCCTGTTCTGCCTTGTGACATGACAGATCACTGCTCCCCGTCATGTCCTAGGTAGCCAATCCCCCCCACAGTTAGAATCACTCCCTAGGACACATTTAACCCCTTGATCGCCCCCTAGTGTTTAACTCCTTTCCTTGTCAGTGTCATTTACACAGTAATCAGTGCATTTTTATAGCACTGATCGCTGTATTAATGACAATGGTCCCAAAATAGTGTCCGATGTGTCTGCCATAATGTCACCGTCATGATAAAAATCGCAGATCGCCACCATTACTAATATAAAAAAATAAAATAATAAAAATGCCATAAATCTATCCCCTATTTTGTAGACGCTGTAACTTTTGCTCAAACCAATCAATAAACGCTTATTGCGATTTTTTTTTACCAAAAATATGTAGAAGAATACATATTGGCCTAAACTGAGGAAAAAATGTGTTCAGGTAAGCAGAAGGAGAGCTGGGGGAGAGCAGACCACAGAAGGTTTTTGCCTTAATCCATAGAATGCATTAAGGAAAAAAAAATTTTTTACAACCACTTTGAAGCAAATCCCCATCTTCCAGCCCCCTCACTGCCCCCCCCCCCCCCAAAGGCTATTTGTTTAAAATCCCTAAATATTTTGATTACAACTGTTTTCTGAATGGTCTGATGGCATCATGGATCCTCTTCTTGCCCGCTTTTGGTGGTGGATTGTCCTTACATAGCCGCCTGTACGTTTGGTGAGCCTAGGCTAGTGTAACAATGCACCCCTAGGCAGAGCTGGTGCAAGGATTTTTGACACCCTAGGCGAAACCTCATTTTGCCACCCCCCCCCCTCAAATCCACCCCCTGTGCCCTGCCCTGTATACCCCACCTTTTTAATGAAGTGCCCATCAAATGCAGCTTTACCAGTGCCTATCAATGAATGTTTGCTTGCTGCAGAGAACAGAGAGTAGGAACACCAGTGGCTGGGCGCCCTAGGTAGCAGTGCACCCTAGGCAGCTGCCTAGTTTGCCTAGTGGTAGCACCGGCCCTGCCCCTAGGGGGTGTGTTTGTTGCAACCATGGCTCACTAGTGGTTATCTGAAGGATGGAAAGGGTCAGTAGTGTAAAGAAAATTGATTTTTTTAATGAAGTTACGCTTTAACTGCAGTAGAGAAAAGTCAGGTCAGTAAACTTGCTGTGCTGTCTAGCAGAGTAGCAGAGCGGTGTAAAACCTCAGGACTGGATGGACAGAATTACACGTCCTATTGCAGATTCTAAAAGTTCAAATGTTAGTTGTTTGTTTGGAGTTCACATTTTATTATTAATATTACCATCAATACAATGCTAAAGGCATTTAACAAGGAATTTCGAGCAATTCTAACAGGCACATCGAACGTCTCAAGTAAAGTATATCTTTTATTGTGTTACTCCATTTCAGAATGTCTGAATACAGGCAACGCTATTCAGGAGGCTCTAATTAAACAATGGAGGTCTTTGCAATGGCTTCTATAACAGTTTACCATTGAAACTGAAACAGAGAAAGGATATAAATAATGACTTGTCTTTCATTAAAAAACAGGCAGATGGTACAACATAAGGATGTGTGAGGCTGTAGAAAACGCAACCTTGTCTCTTTTCAGATAACAGATGTGTATTACTTTAAATGAAGTGTACCTGTGCAGGCAATTAACAAATCAAGCCATAATAAAGACGTTCTGAAATTATGATTCTTTTATTTGGCTGAACACTGGTAGAGCCTAGGTCATAATTTTACATTTAACGTTTCATGCAAATATGTTCGCAAAGGATATATATTAATTTTATGTGCATCAAATGCCTTTGCAAACCAATATACACTATATTGTCAAAAGTATTGGTACACCTGCCTTTACACGCACATAAACTTTAATGGCACCCCAGTCTTCGTTCGTAGGGTTTAATATTGAGTTGGCCCACCCTTTACACTTATAACGGCTTCATCTCTTCAGGGAAGGCTGTCCACAAGGGTTAGGAGTGTGTCTATGGGAATTTTTGACCATTCTTCCAGAAGCGCATTTGTGAGGTTAGGCACTGGTGTGGATGAGAAGGCCTGGCTCGCATTCACCACTCTAATTTATCCCAAAGGTGTTCTATCGGGTTGAGGTCAGGACTCTATGCAGGCCAGTTAAATTGCTCCACCCCAAAATTGCTCATTCATGTCTTTATGGACCTTGCTTTGTGCACTGGTGTGCAGTCATGTTAGAACAGGAAGGGGCAATCCCCAAACTGTTCCCACAAAGTTGGAAACATGAAATTGTCCAAAATGTCTTGGCATGCTGACGCCTCAAGAGTTCACTTCACTGAAACTAATGGGCCAAGCCCAACCCCTGAAAGACAACCCCACACCATAATCCCCCCTCCACCAAATGATTTGGACCAGTGCACAAAGCAAGGTCTATAAAGACATGGATGGGTGAGTTTGGGGTGGAGGAACTCGACTGGCCTGCACAGAGTCCTGACCTCAACCCAATAGAACACCTTTGGGATAAATTAGAGTGGAGACTGCAAACCAGGCCTTCTCATCCAAAATCAGTGCCTGACCTCACACATGTGCTTCTGGAAGAATGGTCAAACATTCCCATAGACACACTCCTAAAACTTGTGGACAGCCTTCCCAGAAGAGTTAAAGCTGTTATAGCTGCAAAGGGTGGGCCAACTCAAAATTGAACCCTACAGGCTAAGACTAGGGTGCCATTAAAGTTTATGTGCGTGTAAAGGTAGGTGTCCCAATACTTTTGGATAGTGTATGTATGGTGTATATTAAATATATATAATATATTAACACTTGTCTTGTCTAAACTCTACCGTTGGCTTTACATTTGCTTCTGCCAATTTCGTTTGCAATTTTGTAGCTTCTTATCAGCTTTGAAAACTGAAATTATATAAAAGTAGTGCTACAACCTTTCCTATTAAAGGGAAATCACAGTGGTTTGTACATATTTTCTTCATTTACTATGGGACTAAAAAACAATATTTTTGTAAACATAATAAAGTAAATATAAATTTATTCCATATAAATATTTTGTGTTCTCATTTTAAGCCAGTAGGTGTTTGCTTCTTTTCACATTTTTCCCCCCCTGAAAAAGCCTGTTGTTTACAAAGCTCAATAGCTAAAGATGAAATGTGCAACCAAAAGTGAATGAGAAGTTACTCCCCCTACTCCCAATTCCACCTCCTTCTTGCTCTCATTAGATGTACAACGTTTCAATCATAGAGACTAGAATCTGCAAGGAAACAACCTCTGCTGTGTCCTCTCTCATAATACTAAAAATATCATGTAAACCTTGCACTAGATAAAGAACAGGAAAAGTTCAGACTGCTGCACCTCTATAAATCTCGAATACTGGATCTCATAAATAGTTTAAAACAAAATCTCTAATCCCAGGGGACGTCTATTATGGGGAATCGCGCTGGGTGGAGTCAGAGCTGGGAAAGCCATTTTGCCCAGGTTGGCTGGAGTATCCCACGGCTGTGTCGAGGCTTTGTTTTACCACGGTATATATCCTGATGTTTGTAAGTTCGATGATTTTAGAATAAACAGTTTTTTTTATTATTATTGCGCTATGAGCCTTCTTCTCTTTTTTACCCAATATCATACAATTGCCTGAGAATATCTGTTAATTAGCAAATGGCATTGTGGTGGAGTAATTTTTTTTGGGTGCAGGGACATGGCTACTGAATCTTACAGATGTGGTCACTGAAAACCATGACCATGGTGGTGAGAGCATCGTCTGAGGAATTTGCCAAGCATAAAGCGTTACTGATCTCTTATCATTTTAAGATCATCTGAGTTTGGTAAGAGGCTGTCATTGAGAAGTACCTTGGAGTACTGGAGCACTTTGTGTGATTTGAGCACTCTGCACTTTCAGAAAATCACCATTGATTGTTTTTTTGTTTTTTTCTATGAACATTTTTTTTCAGGAACCTTATTTGATGAACTTTATGCACATTTTGATTGAACTTTAAGATTTTTTTGTATATATTTGAAGGATTCTTTGCAATTTGCTTAAATTGCACAGTATATAAGGTGAAAGATATATGAAATGTTCTCACACTGTTTATAGTTGTCAGTATGCACTGTTAGTATGGCATATTCAAGAAGTTTTTTTTGCTTCATAATCACTTGTTTTTTTTTTTATGAGACAGCTCTGACTTTACGACACAGCTCGACAAGGACTTCCCCCAACGTGTTTCCCCATAATAGTGTCAGGGCTGGGCTCAGCCTTTCCTTCTCTGAGCTGGCCGCTCAGCTGTCGGTTAATTGCCAGCTCCTATCTCTCCACAGTTACTCAGCTGTTGATGATATCCTGCTCGTCAGTCCTGCCTACTTAAGCTGTTTAGCCCAGTGGATCTCTGCCTTCGCCTTGGTCAACATCACAGAAACTATCTCCTGCGATCCTGTTCAAGACTTGCTTTGCTGACATCCCTTCTGGCTCCAGATCCTGCTTGCTGTTCCACTACATTAATCCCTGACTCCTGGCTTGGCTGACTATCCGTTCCGGTTACTGAACTTACTGGCTATGTTTTGACTACGTTTGTTCTTTTTTAGTTTTATTATTAAACAAGTGTGATTTAACTGTACTTCTATCTCAGCCTGATTTCATGGTTTCTGACAAATAGGCATCCTTTGGGATTAGAAACTTTGTTTTATAATATTTATGAGATCCAGTATTCAGGATTTATAGAGGTGCAGCAGTCTGTTTTGTTATCTAGGGCAAGGTTTACAAGATAGTTTTATTTTGTAATTTTTTTTAAATAGTTAAAGTATTCAATTTTTTTCTTTTACAAATAAAGCTGTAAAAAAGGGTATATTATTGACATAAGATTCACATAACATGCCTCTCTCATAATGTTACGTGAATCTTATGTCAATAATCCACCCTTTTTTTACATCTTTATTTGTAAAAGAAAAAATGGAATACTTTAACTTTTTTAAAAAAAATTACAAAATAAAAATACTGTGTACATTGTACTCTAAGCTTAAAAAATTTTGGGGGCACCATGTGTCAGCATGACGCTGTTCTGGGAACCAAACATGTTGACACGTTTGAAAAAACAACAGAACCTAGTTGCCCGAAAAAATACATTTTGACTATTTCTGACTTAGGGTCAGGGTTGACGGGCTTTTAGTCACCTTAGAACTTCTTCTCTCAATGGGAATGCAAAACCAGCAGAAGCAGCTCAAATGCTGCAATAATATCTAAGTGATCTTAGAAGAAGCTCAAACTGATGTCAAAAACACACTGCATTTGTTCATTGAAGCCTGTTGATACTGGTTCCTATATTGTACACTGGTCTCCAAAATCCCTACATCATCTCCTGGTGTTCATCATTATTAATATGGTGTTTTTATGCATTATGTAACATTTTTGAGTTTTCATGTGCATTAGATGTAGTGCTAATAAACTGTGTTGTTTTCTGTGTTGAAATAATTACTGTAGTCACCTGTTTTTCTTTTTTATGTATTTGGCAAGTAGCAAGAAATTCTCTTCCATGTCATACATAAAATAATACACGTTATGCAATAACAATGAATTTGTGAACAAAATTCAGTGTAAAAATGGTACAATATAATATCAAATGGTTGATTAAAACAATCAAATTCTAGAAGTGTAACATAAAGCATAAAGAAGGAAAAATTACTAAATAGTAAATGACTAATTAGTAATAAACTACTAATAAAAATACTGAACATAATGATTTCATGAACTACATGTGTAATAATTATATATATATATATATATATATATATATATATATATATATATATATATATATATATATATATATATATATATATATATATATTTACACTGCTGTCTATTATTTATGCTACATCCCATCCATTTATATATATTTATATTTAGTTATATTTATTATATATGTAGTTCATGAAATCATTATGTTTATTATTGTTCATGCTACATCCCATCCATATATATATATATATATATATATATATATATATATATATATATATATATATGTACAATTAAATTAGTGTCATTATTAAACTGATTTAATTTTTATTTGAGCTATAGCAATAATGAAATACTTACATATTGTATGATAAATAGAATTGATACAATTGAGAAATTGATAAATAGATAGATAGATAGATAGATAGATAGATAGATAGATAGATAGATAGATAGATAGATAGATAGATAGATAGATAGATAGATAGATAGATAGACATATATATAGATCATAGCACGTTCAGCATGCTTATCTATATTTATATTATTTTCGGCTGCTTATAGGTTAACTCTATGGCTGTTTGTGAATTTAAAAACAATGGTTGCTGTAACTTTTTAAAGATTTTTGAACATTAAAGATGTCAATTTTAATGAGTTATGACGAGCTTTATTTGGTTTGGTTGCCTTCAAATTCCCATAGAGGTTAAAAAATGGATTGTAGATAGATAGAAAGAATACAATTTAAATACAATTAAATACAAATATATTTTGACCGCAGTATGAACATTGTAACATTTAAATTTCTTTCTCCGCTTTTAAATTTGTTTTTTGAAAATATAAAACCTGTTTTCTTGAATGGTGTCTGTAACATTATCTGTTTTCCGTCAGTATAATTCATTTATTTTCCCAAAAAATATTTTGCTCACCATGTAAGATAAAGTTCTATCATGCACTTTAATATTATTTTTAAAACTGATTTACAAAATGCAATCCACATGCACTCCTAATTAATTATCTGATGGGTTTTCTGCAATACTTTTAGGTGGATCGGGGAATTCTTTTCTACTATCCACCCTACCAAGGTACAGGGAAAGGTAATGAATGTGTAAAAGTTGCCCTACCATTGTCAATTTTAATTTCTATAACTAAGAAGAGCCTTTTAGAACTGGAGTGGTGTTAAGAGAGTCTGTATTCTTAAAGCATGTGACTCACACAGAAGTAATCAAGTGATGTTTGCATGCACTCCAAGAAAATCTACAGTGGCAAACTGCAAGGCCAACTATAGAAAATCTATCTTCATCATCCAAACAGTCCAGGACAATCAATTCACATGAAAAAAAAAAAGAGTGGCAGTGGGGGTGACCTCCCTTCTCTTTGGCTAAACCCTCATTAACTCCACTCATGCTGTCTCACTCTACTTGCCAGGTCTTAAGTAGCGTTTTTTTCTTAAAAAGGAACCAATTAGCACCTCATCAGCTCCAATTAGAGGAGACAAAAACAGGGTAAAGATAACTCAATGAGAGGGGGCAGCACAACATCATGTAATCACTTAAGACAGTATTCAGCGTTCATTGTGTTTGCTAGGCTGAGTCTATTCACTTTTTTTTCAAGATTGTTTTTCTGGGAAGACGGGCCTCCCAGGAGTCTCATAGAGCTCATTCATAGTCTACCTGTTTACAGCACATAGAGCAGAAGAGGCTAAACAATCCTACATTGCAGGCCTTTAACGGAGCTCTCAATAATGGTATGTTTTCAGTGACTGGGCAGAAGAAGTGGAAGGCTGGCTGTACGCTCATTAAGTGCTTTGCTTGTACTGTCCTCTAATTGAATGGGAGGGCTACAATGTATTTTTTTTTCTCAATGAAAGTTCTTTGGAGCAGTTAATTTGGTGCCTGTACAAAATGCCCCAAAACATTAATTAGAGTGGAAGGAACCCTAATTTCCTCCGCTTCTTTCCTCTCCATTTACTCCCCTTGTTTCGACACAGGCTTGGATGGGTCTTCATAATGAAATTACCTCATTAAGGCCTTTTATAGTTGCACAGTTACTCATTCACAACCCAACATTTAGCTTTAATTTAATGCTGTCAAAAGCAAAATGTGCATTCATGTCTCCGAATTAGGAATTTTTTAGGGGAGCGGACAGATTTAAATTATTAAGATGGCAAGTAGTGAGTTATAATTGAGTACAAGAAGCACTTCTGCAAATATTAAATGTGCTCAAAGCTGAGACGGTCTGGCCTACGGACTATTAACCGCTTCCACGGGGTTAGATTGAAGATTTTAAAATGATAGTACGGCTTGTACATAAGTATTCAGATTTTGCTGGCAAAATTCTGACTTTTTTTTTAGAATATTTTTGAATTTCCAAAGTTCTCATACTTCTGTAAAAAAGTTACTAAATGTACATTCCTACATTTAAGGATTGCATATAACAGTATAAATAACAACAACACCAACACATAAGATTTCTTTATGGTACAGCAATATTATTGTTATTATTACAGGTACTTTTCTAGCGCTGTCAATTTATGCAGTGCTTTACATATTTTATACATATCTCTTTTACCTTAACTTCCATGATCTTTGTTACATACATAATACTATAATTTTATTTCATTTGCTTCTGGCTCTTACTTCAAGCAATACATCTGGGATTGTTTATAAGATTATTACAGAAGTCAATAGCATGCCATCACCCTTTATAATATGCTTTTAATATACATTTAGATTTTAGCTTAATATTTTTGTCTGTATATAGTAGACTCAATCTTAAAAGTGTATATATTAACTTTCACTGATGTGCATTTTCACATAGAAATTTTGAGTAAAGGAAAAGAAACTAAATTGAAAATCATTTTTGGAGATATGCTTGTGCCATTAGGAAAAACAGGAAAAGCACTTAAACTAACCGTTAATAAGATTATTTTTGTTTATTCATTATTTTTATTTGTGACTGTTTTTCTATTGGTTAAACTGGATGGACTTGTTTCAGTCTGACTAGTGCGTACAGCAACCCCTGTACCTGTACATTATTATTCATGATATACGGTATATAATATATATATGTGTGTGTGTGTATATATATATATATATATATATATATATATATATATAAATAAATATAAATATATATATATATATATATATATATATATATATATGTGTATATATATGTGTATATATATATATATATATATATATATATATATATATATATATATATATATATATATATATATATATATTCAATAATCCTTTGGGAGTAATAAAGTATACCGATATACAGTATGTGTGTGTATATATATATATATATATATATATATATATATATATATATATAAAAGAAAGAGCCCTGTGCAGGAATGACATGCAAATTCATAAAGCGCTTTCGTAAAGTAAAATTATGACTTGTCGCAGCTGTAATAATTGGGTTACATCCTGAATTTTTTTTTTTTTCTTTTTTCTGTGTACAGTTCTGTTACATTTGGTGAAAAAAAAAAAGGCCTAGATTTACCAACTGGTGAAAAATCCCTTACCGTGAAAAACAACATACATAACCCCATTACAATTCAACAATATGTTTGACATACAACTGGATAGAATGTCTTATGTAAAGGCAAGAAGACCTGGAAGCAACTAACTTGAGCAGATGACCTCTGTTTGTTTTATTCTTTTCTCGTGAGATAAAACCCGTATTTAAGTTGGAGAGGATGGTGAATATGCTTTTGTCAGGGTGATGGAAAGGAGGTCAGGACACATGCTATCCAGGACAAGTAACCAGTGATCTGCAACCTAATGGGGCCAATAGTGTGTTCTTCTACCGCTTGCTGAAACTTTGACAGGGAATTTCCTGGAAGTTGACTGCTCAAAAAATAAAGTTGATACATTTGTGGCTGTCAAATATTCTTTGAATGAAAAATGTTTTTGTATGCTATTACATTTTCAACTCTACATCAAGATAGGTTTGAAAACATTTTACTCAAATCTGTTACATTTTTGTAGTGTTATAGAGGAATGTGAATTAATTCAAAAATTGTTTTACTTTTTTAAAGCCCAACTCCGTCCCCTTTACCTAGTCTTACCTTTACATAGAATATCCCCCCTTCAGTTCATAATGAATGCCGCTGCAAGACTGATCCACCTTACCAGCCAGTACTAACTATAATTTACAAATCCATCCATAACTCTGCCCCCAGCTACATCACTAACCTAGTCCCAAAATACCAACCAAGCCGCTCTCTTCAGTCCTCCCAAGACCTCTTGCTCTCTAGCTCCCCTTGTCACCTCCTCCCATGCTCGCTTCCAGGATTTCTCCAGAGCTTCTCCTATCCTTTGGAACTCCCTACCCCAATTTGTCTGACTGTCCCCTAATCTATCCATCTTTAGACGATCCCTGAAAACCCTTCTCTTTAAAGAGGCCTATCCTGCTTCTAACTAATACACTGTTTTACTTCCTCCATCAGCTCATCCCCCACAGCTATTACCTCTTGTATCAATTGACCCTCCCTTTTAGATTGTAAGCTCTAAAGAGCAGGGCCATCTGATTCCTCTTGTACCAAATTGTAATGTAACTGTAATGTCTGCCTTCATTTTGTTAGGCGCTGCTCAAACTGTTGGCGCTATATAAATCCTGTATAATAATATAATAAAAAAACATTTTAGTTTGTTTTGGATAAAGCAGGAAGGAGGTAGAACCTCTGTTAGGCTTTTAGTGCTGCCTTTGCTCCTGTTTGGGAGTTTTACCCTCATTTCCTCTCATTAAAAGAAGTGCTGGGAAATTTCTACAATTGGATACAGACCAGAACATAAACACATTTTTAGTATTATGGGGAAAGGGTTAGAATATCTGATAACGTTTTCATTGCTGTGCGTGTCTTCCTGACCCATTGACTTCTCTGCCCCTCTATTTTTTTATGGGTGTCACAGGTATGTGATGACACAGGGAAGATAAGCATGGCCCTTGCACAAGGATAACATGCAATTTCCAAATGAGTCTGGTCCCATTAGGTAGAAAATCTCTCCAATTGGACCAGACACGTACATAAAAATCTGACTGAATTTGAACTTGCACCCATGCTATTCAAAGGTAAAAAGAAAACACATTGGTTGGAGTTATGCTTAACCCCTAGGATACAGAAATATGCAGCCTCTCGACGGGTGGGCTTTGGCGCTGAGAGGCTGCATATTTAAATACCAATTTGCAGACACAGCTGTGCAAAGAGCGTTGCACTGAAAGCTCCCGGCACAGTTACCGGCGGCTAACGGAAAGCTTTGACAGCCAATCACGGCGGTCACATGATCATAAACCCTGCCCCACCTCCGACATCTGAAACCCCTTAAAGGGCCGGGAGGCGCTGGCTCTCAGGGGTTCAAAATGATTCTCCAATGTTGCAAGGTCTTCCAAAGAGTAACAGCAGAAAACACTCCGTTCTCTTAACCTGAAGACATAAAAAGAAATGAGAAGAAAACACTCTAAAGTAAATGAAATGCCCATTTTAGAGAGTTGTCACAGAAACAGGTGTCCCCATTAGACATCTCACCTTTTACTTTGATGATAACTCAAATTTTTTGGATTTACCCTCACTTTTTGTCTCGTTGACAACGATCACCAGGACATATAAAAGGGAAAACCCCCTAGCTGGGACACAGCCAACAATAAAAATGCCAATGCTGTATATACGAGGGCTGTAACAAAAGTTATGCAAAAGTGGGAATAACTTTTTTTATTATATTACATAGGTCATGCAAGTTTCACACCTTGGTAGAGTAACTCATTTTCAACAGTAATGCCGCGTACACACGGTCGGACTTTTCGTCTACAAAAGTCCAACGGACGCTGACGGACTAAAGCTGGCTGGTAATCCGATCGTGTGTGGGCTTCTCCGGACTTTCAACTGACTTTTTTAGCCTCAAATCCGACGTACTTTAGATTTGAAACATGCTTCAAATCTTTCCGACGGACTCGAGTCCGGTCGAAAAATCCGCTCGTCTGTATGCTAGTCCGACGGACAAAAACCCACGCTAGGGCAGCTATTGGCTACTGGCTATCAACTTCCTTATTTTAGTCCGGTGTACGTCATCACGTAAGAATTCGACGGACTTTTGTGTGATCGTGTGTAGGCAAGTCTGTTCATTAGAAAGTCCGCCGCAAGTCCGTCGAAAGTCCGCCAAAAGTCCGTCGAAAGTCTGTCGGACAGGCTGTCGGACTTTTGTAGCTGAAAAGTCCGACCGTGTGTACGCGGCATAACTCTTCTTCTTTTTCACTGCAGGTAAATAATGGATTTCCAAGCAGAAGCAACATGCCATCATTAAAGTGGTTCTGAAGGCTCAAGGTTTTTTACCTTTTGCATTCTATGCTAAGAGGCAAGCTATTGGGGGAACTCGGAAGAGCCAGGACTGCCGGTGGGGGACCCAAAAAGAAAAGGAACAGGGCTGTTCTGTGCAAAACCATTGCACAGAGCAGGTAAATATTACATGTTTGTTATTTTTTTTAATTCTTTCCTTTTAGAATCCCTTTATATTCTTCATGAAGGAGGGGTGCAGGCTGTCCAACATCCACAAAATACTACAGAAGGTTTATGGAGATTACGCCATTTACAAGAGAAATGTGTACAGATCGATGGATTAAAGAAGTTTAAAGAAGGGGAAACCAGTGTTGAAGACAAACTACGCAATGAGAGACCATCAACTACGACCACTGCCTGCACCCCTATTGTCAAGAACTCAATGACGGCAGGTTGCTTCTGCTTGAAATCCATTATTTACCTGCAATGAAGAAGAAGAAGAGACACTATAGAGGAAGAGTTACTTTACCAACATGCAAAATTTGAATAACCTACAGTATGCAAGTTAATATAAAAATGTGCCCAATTTAGCATTTGTTTCAGAACAGCCCTCATATTTACTTTTAGCCGTTTTCAAAAAATAATAAATGGTACATTTCTGATGGAACTTCAGAAAGTGATGTCAACATTCACTTTGTTGTGTCCATTGAGTCTTAAAGAAATATTCAAAATAATGATTGCTTTTTGTACCATCACCACAATATGTTTACTTTTTTTGTAAAGATTGTACAGATGAGTTAAAGTAGTGCTCTCCGGGACCAGGTATATGAAAACTGTGCTGGCCATAATGGCTCATGTACACTCTCAGAGAAATGCACTCTGAATGCAGGTTTTACAGCTGGACTGTGTAGTCATTGTGGCCTGCGTATACATCAATGGTTTCACCTTGTGGACCCCTCTTTTCTGCAGGAAATAACACATAACAACCTGGAATAATTTTATTTAAATGAGATCTTTACTCTAGTTAGAGTTTTTGGAGTTTGCATATCAAAAGAGATCAGTGTAATATAAATGATGTCCTCATTGTGTATTAATATATTATAAACCCTATTTATAAGTGTGGTGTGTATAATATATATATATATATATATATATATATATATATATATATATATATATATATATATACAGTATCTCCCAAAAGTGAGTACACCCCTTACATTTTTGTAAATATTTTATTATATCTTTTCATGTGACAACGGTGAAGACATTACATTTTGCTATAATGTAAAGTAGTGAGTGTACAGCTTGTATAACAGTGTAAATTTGCTGTCCCCTCAAAATAACTCAACACACAGTCATTAATGTCTAAACCACTGGCAACAAAAGTGAGTACACCGCTAAGTGAAAATGTCCAAGTTGTGCCCGAAGTGTCAATACTTTGTGTGGCCACAATTATTTTCCAGCACTGCCTTAACCCTCATGGGCATGCAGTTGACCAGAGCATCACAGGTTGCCACTGGAGTCCTCTTCCACTCCTCCATGACGACATCACAGAGCTGGTGGATGTTAGAGACCTTGCGCTCCTCCACCTTCCGTTTGAGGATGCCCCACAGGGTTTAGATCTGGAGACATGCTTGGCGAGTCCATTACCTTTACCCTCAGCTTCTTTAGCAAGGGAGTGGTCATCTAGGAGTTGTGTTTGGGGTCGTTATGTTTGAATACTGCCCTGTGGCTTAATCTCAGTACATGTTGGCATTCATGGTGCTTTCAATGAACTGTAGCCCCCCAGTGCCGGCAGCACTCATGCAGCCCCAGACCATGACACTCCCATCACCATGCTTAACTGTAGGCAAGACAAACTTGTCTTTGTACTCCTCACCTGGTTGCCGCCACACACGCTTGACACCATCTGAACCAAATAAGTTTATCTTGGTCTCATCAGACCACAGGAAATGGTTCCAGTAATCCATGTCCTTAGTCTGCTTGTCTTAAGCAAACTGTTTGTGGGCTTTCTTGTGCATCATCTTTAGAAGAGGCTTCCTTCTGGGATGACAGCCATGCATACCAATTTGATGCATATGGTCTGGGCACTGACAGGCTGACCCCCCACCCCTTCAACCTCTGAAGCAATGCTGGCAGCACTCATACATCTATTTCCCAAAGACAACCTCTGGATATAACGCTGAGAACGTGCACTCAACTTCTTTGGCCAACCGTGGCGAGGCCTGTTCTGAGTGGAACCTGTCCTGTTAAACCGCTGTACGGTCTTGGCCACCGTGCTGCAGCTCAGTTTCAGGGTCTTGGCAATCTTCTTATAGCCTAGGCCATCTTTATGTAGAGCAACAATTTTTTTTCAGATCCTCAAGAGTTCTTTGCCATGAGGTGCCATGTTGAACTTCCAGTGACCAGTATGAGAGCGTGAGAGCGATAACACCAAATTTAACACACCTGCTCCTCATTCACACCGGAGACCTTGTAACACTAATGAGTTACATGACACCGGGGAGGGAAAATGGCTAATTGAGCCCAATTTGGACATTTTCACTTAGGGGTGTACTCACTTTTGTTGCTAGCGTTTTAAACATTAATGGCTGTGTGTTGAGTTATTTTGAGGGGACAGCAAATTTACACTGTTATACAAGCTGTACACTCACTACTTTACATTGTAGAAAAGTGTCATTTCTTCAGTGTTGTCACATGAAAGGATATAAAAAAATATTTACAAAATGTGAGGGGTTTACTCACTTTTGTGAGACACTGCATATATATCTATAGATAGATAGATAGATAGATAGATAGATAGATAGATAGATAGATAGATAGATAGATAGATAGATAGATCTATATCTATCTATCTATCTATCTATCTATCTATCTATCTATCTATCTATCTATCTATCTATCTATATATATATATATATATATATATATATATACACACATTATATTGCCAAAAGTATTGGGATGCCTGCCTATACACTCACATGAACTTTAATGGCATCCCATTCTTAATCCGTAGGGTTCAATATTGAGTTGGCCCACCCTTTGCAGCTATAACGGCTGTCCACAAGGTTTAGGAGTGTGTCTGTGGGAATGTTTGACCATTCTTCCAGAAGCGCATTTGTGAGGTCAGACAGTGATGTTGAACGAGAAGGCCTGGCTTGCAGTCTCCGCTCGAATGCATTCCAAAGATGTTCAATCAGGTTGAGGTCAGGACTCTGTGCAGCCCAGTCAAATGCCTCCACCCCAAACTCACTCATCCTTGTCTTTATGGACCTTGCGATGTACTAAAATTATTTGGTAGAGGGGGGATTATGGGGTGGGGTTGTTTTTCAGTGGTTGGGCTTGGCCCCTTAGTTCCAGTGAAGGGAACTCTTAAGGGTCCTTTCACATGGGACAGATCCGTGATGATCCGCCCTGTGAACATCCGCTTGCTCAGCGGGGATCACTCCGCCGATCCCTGCTGAGCAGGAAGATGACAGGTCCATCGCTGCACACTGTGCAGTGACGGACCTGTCAGAGCGCCGCTCTCCCCTATGGGGGATCGGATGATGACGGACCGTAGAGTCCGTCGTAACCCAATCCGATCCGAAAACGGATGGAAAAGTAGGTTTTTCCTCCGTTACACTTTTTCGGATCGGAGCAGGTCAGATGTCAGCGGACATGTCACCGCTGACATCCGACGCTCCATAGAGGTCTACGGAGGGTCCGTTCAGGTCCGCCTAAAAAACTGACAGGCGGACCTGAACGGATCGTTCATGTGAAAGAGGCCCAAGGCATCAGCATACCAAGACATTTTGGACAATTTCATGCTCCCAACTCTGTGGGAACAGTTTGGGGGAGGCCCCTTCATGTGCCAACATGACTGCGCACCAGTGCACAAAGCAAGGTCCATAAAGACATGGATAAGCGAGTTTGGGGTGGAGGAACTTGACTGGCCTGCACAGAGTCCTGATCTCAACCCGATAGAATGCCTTTGGGATGAATTAGAGCGGAGACTGCGAGCCAGGCCTTCTCGTTCACATCAGTGCCTGACCTTACAAATGCACTTATGGAAGAATGGTCAAACATTCCCATAGACACACTCCTAAACCTTGTGGACAGCCTTCTCAGAAGAGTTGAAGCTGTTATAGATGCAAAGGGTGGGCCAACTCAATACTGAACCCTACGGACTAACACTTTGATGCCATTAAAGTTCATGTGTGTGTAAAGGCAGGTGTCACAATATTTTTGACAATATAGTGTATGTATTGATTTTATAATTTTATGTATAGCTTTATTTTTATGTATGCATGGGTGCAGCAGCCATGGGCTCATTAGCTATGCAAATCAATTTGCTTGCTTAACACTGCTGCTCAATGGTTGTTTGGTCACAATGCAAAAAGTAAATTAGGCAGGCCTGGTTGGTGGGATAAACAGGTATGATTTCATTTAAAACAGGAAATATTTAACTTGTATAACAAAATATTTGGTTTAAATGTTATGCTTTAGCCACATTCTAGTATCAGTTTTTATTGTGCCTCTTGCCGTTATGTCACATGACATCTTGGAGCCACAAAAGAAGGTGGTGCTGAAGGCAGGTAGCTATATAGTGCTCAAGCACTTCCGTCTAGCAGCACTAGGGTCGTTGGTTCGAATCCCAACCACGGCACTACCTGCATGGAGTCTGCATGTTCTCTCTGTACCTGCGTGGGTTTCCTCTGGGTACGCCAGTTTCCTCCCACACTCCAAAGATATGCTGGTAGGCTAATTGTCTCCTTTCTAAATTGGCCCAAGTATGTGTATGTATGAATGTGAGTTAGGGACCTTAGATTGTAAGCTCCTTGAGGGCGGGGACTGATGTGAATGTACATTTTATACAGTATGTAAAATGCTGCGTAAATTGACGGCGATAAATTACGTACCTGTAATGAAAAAAATAAACATGTGTCACTTACTGCGGGTCCCACCTTAATGAATGTCTGAACACTGAAGTATTTTCACTCAGGGCCAAAAGCCCATCATATTTTATTAGTACTGGACTAGGAGGTCAAATGCACTCTGCCCCCCCCCCCCCCTCCAGCCCAGTCCTCCCTTGGTTATACATATGTCCTATCCTTGGCACTGTTTACACTTAGCAGGTTTGACCCCTTCTAATGCACTAACTACTCTCATTCTAAAACTAAAGGGGAGATATAATTGTCCTATCGAGAGCCCATCTTTAAAACAAGAAAAACATAAAAAGATATTGAAAAATATTCAGACTTCAATAATAGATAGACTATAAATTACAATGTATAAAAAAGGTTACCAAAAATAGTAAAAGAAATATTAGTGAAAAAACCTTTATTTTACAAACATAGCAAAAATATGCTTTATTCCCACAGTTGCTAGGGTAAAATAGTAAAATACTTACATGAAATTAAAAATCAAACCATGCCTATCTCCTAAAATGGCCAATATCGGTGTATATCCACTCAGGGTATAATCATTACATAAAATCTGAAGTTATAACCAACAAAAAAAACATCGCTTGTTGTGTTCAATAGCACAAGCATACGTCTATTGTCCCATCACACTGCCATTATTGTATAATTAGCACCAATAGTGTTAAGCTTCACAGGTTTTGAATGCAACAGATTACTGTGGTTAGGCAGTACATGTTACAGGAAGTCCTACTGCTAAGAGGAAAAACAAAACAAAAAAACAGCAACTCAAGTTGGATAAATCCAAATCTGGACAACTCCAGCAGGACTTAATAGGTCCTGGAGAGCATAGAGGTCAGACAATAGGTAATGGTGCAAGAACAGAGAATTTATTTTTAAAAAGAATAGCAAGAGCATTAAAGTCCTACTATAAGAATGTCATAAAAAAATAGCTTAAAGAGGAACTATGCCCATCAATTTAACGGTTTCCCAAAACAGGTATATTCAATGCACGCCATGATTTATAACTGTCACAGCGTCCTCTGCTCTCAGCCAAATTGCCAAGCCATCAAATGGCAGAAGTCAATAACTGATCACTTGTGCAGCGCCATGGCATCTGCAGATCAAACTGAGGCTAAGATAGCAGCTTCCTTGACTGTAAAGGAAGGTTTAGTTCCACTTTAGGCACTTTAAAAGAGAAGTATGGACAAAGCTTGTTTGGCCATACTTCTCCTGTGGATTACAGGAGTACACTTACTTTTCACTCCAGTGACCTAGAATCAGCCCAGAATCAGTACTGTATGCTGACATCACAAAGCCGCTGGAGTCTCTGTATGTATCCCGACAATAATGACATGATCCACCTAGATGCTTGACTGGCAGCCGCTCCTGTCTCCTCCCCAGCCTAGCACTCCAGTGAACGCTGGAGGGGCAGAGCATTTAGCCGGTGACTGACAGTCACCATTGTGTGCTCAGAGCAGACCTGAGAACTGAGCGATTAGCCGACACGTGATCACTCAGCTCTTGTGCTTAAAGTGGATGGAAACCCAAATTTTTTTTTTTTCATTCACTAGCCTGAGACACATGCATTATTTTTTAATTCCCTCCCCCACTCCTTTCTTTAGCTGCTCTGCAAGTATAGGCTGTTCCACACCTCAGCATGATTTGGCATGCTGAAGTCATGTGGTTACTTTCCTGTCTTTTCACTGGATGTTAGAGATCATAGCAGAAGTTCAGCAGAAGTTCAGTGTTAGAAATAAACAGGAGAAAATGCATATTGACAAGGGGAGTGTAGAGGTGGGCGGGGAGTCTACTGACATCACGACTCCACCCACCGAGCTCCAGACAACAGACCCACCCACAGAATATGCAGTTTTTCGGGTCTCATAATAGACAGAGGGGAGACATTTGACAGGTAAAGATACATGCAGGAGGCATGTATATCCTTATAGATAACCCCTATGGCAGTAGTTTAGAAAGGATGACATTGGGTTTACATCCACTTTAAAGTCGGTGGGGGACATCTGCAGCAAGATAAAGTTACTTACACAGCCTTACTCAACTGGAGTTCCTTGGAATACTAGGGTTTTCCCTGAGGTTGTAATGGTTTCCTTGAGCTTGAGCAATGGTGAATTCATCATCAATGATCATCAATGCAAGGGGGGCAAATTGGCCTATGTAAGGGGTCACTTCTACGAGGACAGATAGTGTTGTAATAATCTTACAATCTTTTTATTGCAAGATTATTAATGAAAATAGTTTTGTTGTATAGAGCGGGGGAGTGGTAAAACGTTTTAAAAGTCTGCCCTGGGTGTCAAATACACTAGGTAGACCATATTCTTTATTTTTCTATTTATAAAAATTGTTGATAACTTGCTTATCATGCTAATGTTCTATGAACTGTAATATTAATACATTTTATAACCAAACGAATGAAAGAGCTAGCAACTCCAAAACTCCTGCTGAATCCTTTCTTGATATATGACCATGAGTAAAAGCAAATGGCTAACACGTTTCGGCAGTAAGCCCTGATCACAGCACATTAATACATTTTAGCAGGGGTTCCCAGAGATCTGAAAATTATTTCAAGGGTTTCACCAAGGGAAAGAGAAAGGCAGAATTAACCTGTCACTTGTACTTCTACATTGGTTTATCCTTCATCTAGAGCACCCCAGGAGCTTCAAAATTTACAGTTATTCAAACTTTGACTTTATCTAAGAAGTCAGTCCCTCCCATCTTCTGTGCCTCATGCCCGCTCGGTGAGCCTGCCTGTCACTATAATGGTTCAATGGCAAGACACAGGTGCCAGATGATGTCTCTTTAGACAAAACGCGACAAAATGCGTCAGGACGAGCCCTGCTGATGTCATTGCGTTACCCACAAACTTCAATTTTAAGCGCTTGATCCGCTTTCTAAATGTGAGTGTTTCCAATTTTCTTTTAATACATTTTACGTTTATACGGATTCACACTATGTGGAGTATTTTCTTTTTTGGTCATGCTATTTTGAACACTTGAGAGGATTTGGTCTGACAAGTTGTCTGCTTCTGAAGACCACTTCTTGGTGACACCTCTTGACCAATTGGATTGCCTTACAACTTGATCTGGAACCCAGACGTGGAGGTCCCATATTTTGGTGGTTGCACCATAAGCCTTGTTGACTCACTGAGCATATGCCCATTTGAGTCCTCTCACTCCGGTAAGCCTCCTCACTAACCGGTGGTGGTTCTATTGTCTGTGTCAACATTGATGTCCCGTGGAATCCCACTTCTAGTTACACAATTTGTTTTCACCGTTTATTTAAAGACTGCTATGTTTTTTTTTTAAAACAACTTTTGTATGATGGCACATGGACTTAAGTTTGGGTGTGAATGTCACATCTCATTTTCATTATTATTAGTTTTGTGGTCATTGCACAGTCTACATTAGTTTGTATACATATGTATTTCAACGTTTTGAGCGCTGCACATAATTTCACTTTTTACTTATTCCAAGACACAGGTGGGGGCAAGGCAGGGGCCAAGTGGTGACTGCATAGAAGCACCTGAGATTTGCATAACAGCGCTCCCTGGACTTTGCATTTTTTGAGGCTTTATAAAACAATGCTAATCCAAGGTGGGGCCCCTGCTGTTACATTCAGCTGAGAGAATAATTTTGAAATGAATAACAACTGCAGAAAGGGAAGGTAAAGAAAAAAAAATGTGGTGTCCTAAACTTCCATAGAACCCTGGCTGAGAAAGCCTGGCCTAGACTCTTGCCCCTGTATACAAAAAAATGTCCCAACTGATTTCTCAAGACTGAACAGATTGTGACATCCTCTAAACGTAGCCCTGGTTTTCCACCTGTAAACCCTAAATGCCTATTCACATCCCTTCATAAGCCATGCCATGTTTTTTGCATGAATACAAATGCTTCCTTTAAAAAGATTTTTTTTTTGTAATTTTTTTTTTATTATTATTAATATTTTTATTGGTTCTTTCTTTAAACATGTATGGCCCCAGCACAAGTCCACATTCCATGGTTATGTACCTAGAGGTTATACCTAGAGCATTTGACACCTTGTGCATTTATTTGGTTACCAACACCCTACAAAATGATTTTAGAAATATTCTTTCAATTAATAAAAACTTCAGAAAAGGAAGGTAGAGAGTTAATCCCCGTACACATGTTGGATGTCAGGCTGTTGGTAGAAAATCTGACCGTGTGTATGCTCCATCGGACATTTGTTGTCGGACTTTCCGCCAACAAATGTTGGCTAGCATGTCTTCAAATTTTCCGCCAACAAATGCGTGTTGTCGGATTTTCCGAGCGTGTGTACACAAGTCCGTTTAACAAAAGTCCAAAGTACAAACACGCATGCTCGAAAGCAGAAGCGGTCGGTCTTGTAAAGGTCCTGTAAACTAGCGTTTGTAATGGAGAATTAACATTTGTGACGTGGCAAATTATGAAATCTCCAAATGCAGCGCACAATTCTCTTCTTATTTAATGGGATAATAATGAAGCTGCTTTGCTGGTGATACTGATGGAGTTATTGCAAACAATTTTTTAAAGGCTTTTTTTTTCTAGTGATAGCAAGAATAATATTATTATGGTTTTTTTTTATTTGTGCAAGTTACCACAACACCATTATCCCGTAGTTTTTAAGATCAAAGATACAACTATGTTGGTGTCCCTTGTCAATTTTACAATTGTATTTTTTAAAATGTAACTGCCTACTCCCAAAAATGTAATTTGAAGTAAAACACAGCCATATTTTTTTTATTGTGCATTAAAAAAAAAAAAAATTAGACATGCTATCTGCCAATAGAACTTAACCAAAAAGTGCATTCTATGCATCCAAAAATATAGAAAATATACCAAATCAAATCATTATTCAACCAAAAAAAAATGTCAAAGCAATAACTCCAAGACCAATAATAAATAACACGTTATCTCCTCCGATTCAGCAACATGTCTGGTTGACGACCGGCCGTTCAGAAATGAACTGAAAAGCACGAAATGATAAGTGCGAACTGAAAAACTAGAAAATATACCAAATCAAATCATTATTCAACCAAAAAAAAATGTCAAAGCAATAACTCCAAGGCCAATAATAAATAACAAGTTATCTCCTCCGATTCAGCAACATGTCTGGTTGACGGACGGCCATTCAGAAACGAACTGAAAAGCACGAAATGATAAGTGCAAACTGAAAAGCGCTAAATGAGAAACACGAAAAGAAAAGCGCGAATCAACACTCACCAAACTTCTACTAACACTAAATTAGCAGAAGGAGCTGAAAGGGTGGCGCAAAAGAGCTGCAATACCACGTAGTACGTCTAGTAAATCACTACGTTCGTAATTGTTGGCCAACATTTGAGTGACCATGTGTATGAAAGACAAGTTTGAGCCAACACCCTTCGGACAAAATTCCACGGTTTTGTTGTCGGAAAGTCCGATCGTGTGTACGGGGCTTTACATTCTGGTGTGGGAGATCCTTCAACCAATGCTCACTGCTCAAGGAACCCTTTGGGCAAACTCTGAAGGGACCTTAGGCTTCCATAGAACCCTGGTTGAGAAAGCCTGGCCTAGACTCTTGGCCCTGTATACAAAAAAAAAAGGTCCCAACTGATTTCACGAGACTGAACAGATTGTGACATCCTCTAAATTTAGCCCTGGTTTTCCACCTCTAGACCCTACCTACCTATTCACATCCCTTCATAAGCCACGCCATATTTTTTTGCATGAATAAAAATGATTCTTTTAAGAAAGATTTTTTTTTTTTTTCATTTTCATTGGATCTTTCTTTAAAACGTGGTCTGACCCCGGCACAATTCCACATGGCTCTTTATTTACAGACATTGTCCATAAGATAATTAACATAATTACTGGCTTCAATGAGAGATACACATTGAATAGCGCAAATATTTGGATTCAAGTATGTGTGTTAGCAGTGATCAATTAAAGCCCTCATAATGAAGCCCTGTGGGAACCAAATGTGCATAAAGGCAGCGAAGGGGTATTGCTAAATAGAAAAAGGACTATAGAATTTACTGGAGTGGGCGCTGATGGAGGAGAAGGTATTTTATAGTGTCTGACTGAAAACAGTTGGGGGGGGGGGGCTGAATGAGAGAGAGAAAAAAAAAAGCAGTGATCTGAGCTAAGACTGAATGGTTGGGTTCTACACACCCGGGATTTGATTGACAGGAGACGGGAAAAATTACCTTGGAGTGCCGGGTTGAAGACTTCTTTCAGCCGCGCTTCTGCACGGACGCTTGTAATGAGAAGCAACAAGTGGGCACAGGTTGACATTATCTAAATTTATTGGTTACTTGTGACCAGAACGCTTCATTAACCCTTTCATGACCAAAGGTCATTGACACGTGGATGCCCAGATCGAACTGAGCACCATCAGTCTATGTCAATTTAACTATAAATCTATTACTTATAGGCACACCTAAATCATTTTTTTTCCAAATAAGATTTATTGAAAAAAGAATAATTTTTTGAATTAAGGTTTTTTGTTTTTTTTTGGTACAATGTTTAAATCAATACCCTGTTCAACTGTAATACTATGTGAAAGAAAATGTCTTATGTTCTTTAAACATTTTTTTAAATGTAATTTAAACAAAACTGTACTGCCCTATATAAATATAGAGAATGCACAGAGGAAGGAATACTTTGTAGCTCAAACTGGGCAGATTTGCGCGTTTTTGGTGCATTGTTTTCCCCATAGAAATGAATGGCGCATTTGCATTTGCGCATTTTTGCACGATTTTCTGCTCAAATGAAAAAAAAATAATAGTAATAATATATGAATAAATAAATACACAATGCACAAATACACAATACGTCGGGACTATAAACGGGGCAGTGGCCAATAGCTTTCATCTCTTTATTTATTCTGAGCATGCGTGGCACTTTGTCCGTCGGATTTGTGTACACACGATCGGAATTTCCGACAACGGATTTTTGTTTAATTTTGTTTAATTTTAGTATGATATAACTGTCTGGAATTACACCATGAGGTGCTTAGGAAAGCCGGCCAGACATTTCCAAGGAACGCACACGTGACATGCGGAATTGGTTGGATGATGTCACCGGAGTAGGAGCTGCAACGCATTTCAGAGCATGCACAGTAGAGCCATCGGGCATGTACACTCTTTCATCAGGCAGGGAAAGCAGGAGCATTGAGCCTCTATTTATATCAGCTGGCCCTCGGAAGACTACAAGGCTCAGCAAAGATAATTCATATCACAATATACAAAACAACTTGAAATGGATGAAATAGTTGACATAGTTACATATAAAAATAGCTTGGTCTTGCAGGGTGCTGCAGAAAGAGGAATCGAACCCCTCTATGATGATGGGAAAATAAAATCCAAGCGCTTGGACACAATTTTGCAACTTTGACATGCAGGTCCATTAGGGAGGCCCACCCCTGTCCATCACCGCCCACCCCTGTCCATCGCCGCCTCCCCTATCCATGCGCCCGGCCCCTTTCAGGACACCAGTGCCTGGATTCCAATACGGCGGGGCTGTTTTTTTTAAGCACCAATTAGAGCCAAAGGCTCTGACAGACTTCAATATAGGGTGGGCTCAGATCAAAGAGAGTGCACTTCGAGCCCACCCAGGTGTGTTACAACCGCAAATGAAAATTCGCAGTTGTAACACTGATCCTCCTCCTGGCCAATCCACAAGCTGGTTTTGACACCGGTCACCCGATTGGCTGACAGGACAGGCAATCCTATTGGACACCTAGGAGGAGGAGGGAGGAGCCACACAGCGGAAGCCTCCGTGATGCAAAGAGGCCCACCGCCAATAGGAGCCCGCAACCCGCCGCCAATAGGAGCCCGCAACCCGCCGCCCACAACCCGGCCGCTGCCTGCCACCCGCAGGAGCCCACCCGCTTGCAACCAATGGGGTAAGTGCCGGGGTGGAGGGGGGGTGCTGCCTACCAACCATCTAACCAGGAAGGTGGTTGTTTGCCGCCCCCCCAAAGAAAGAACACCAGCCGCCACTGTTGCCATGTGTTAGTAAAACTGTACATATCATCGCAACTACTTCCTGTATTCAGGGGAATTATACCTTGCTTTATTTCAGGACAAATTGGGCTTTCATTTGATGATGATAAATGGTAATGAATATCTACTGATATTTAGCAAAGAAAAATTGGCTCAAATTAGTAAAAAAATATATTTAAAAAATGTAGCTGTATATTTCTTGTTTACCTTTTGAGTCTAACCTTTGAACCTGACCCTAACTCTAACCCTGATATTTTTTCTTTATATTCCTTTATATATGTATATATATATATATATATATATATATATATATATATATATATATATATATATATATATTTATTTATTTATTTTTCACACACTTGTTTGCTTACATTTTTCTCCTCTAGCAAGGAGAAAAAGATATAATGTATCTTTCTCACTATTCGGAGGAGAAAACACACACAGGGGCGGGCTGTACAGTGGTTGATCACTGTAATAGGCATTCAGAGGCTATCACAGAGATCAGTTGATTGGGACCCAGAACTCCCGCTTCCCGATCGTTAGTAGGAGACTTGGGGCTCTCAGTGAGAGCTTGGTCTCTGTACTGGGTGCACAGGAAGCTTGAGGACCTGGCTGTGCTATCCTGCAGGGATGGATGAATGAGAAGAACCTTTTGGCAGGTAAAACTCCATCAAATATACTGCATGTATCTGGGGCACAGATTGGCTCAAAGGTTGGGGGACATCTGCCTTTCAGCACTGGGGTCCTGGTTTGAATCCTGGTCAGGACACTATCTACATGGAGTTTGCATGTTCTCCCTGTGCATGCGTAAAGTTTCTTTGGGTACTCTGGTTTTCTTCCACACTTCAAAGACATGCTGGTTGGTTAATTGGCTCCTGTCTAAACTGGCATTTAGAGTTTTGTATCTTCTGGGTCCTTCATTGGGCAGTGCCAGATTACCAAATAGGCAGAGTAGGCACCGGCCTTTGGGCCCCTCGCTGTTTAGGGGCCCATGACAACAGATCAAAATAATGTGATCTTAAAAGAAAATTACAATGAAGCTTTCTTAAATTATTTGCAAAAAAAAAATATATAAAAAATTAAGCAACTCAAAGAAACAAAAACTTTACATTAAGGACTCTATAGAGAAAATACTGTATTAATGTAAAGTACCCAATAACAACATAAAGTCCATAAACAATAGACATCAGGTTCACATTACAGTCTGAAAAGGTCATCTTCTTTTAGCTGTCAGTTTGTAAAAAAGTTTGGTGCAACCTATGAACGTGTAATGTACAGTAGTGATGGTCATCTCCATCTAGCAGCTGATGTGCACACTACTTAAAGCAATGTTATCCCACTGGATCACACAAACAAGAAACCTCCAGAAACCTGCGATGGGGGCATGAGGTTTTAACTGCCTAGGGGCCTCCACAGAGTTTAAGCTGGCACTGAACACTAATGATATAACCCCTGCGCCTCTGCACTGGTCTGGAGTTGCATATTCCCGGAATCCATCTCCATTCTCAGCATCCTACAGCACAGTACACAGCACTGGATATGTGCCATAGGCAGTGCACAAAAAGATGAAAAAATGGAAGAAGTTTTTTTCTGGCAGAAGAGACTTTGCATGCACGAAAAAAAATATCTCCTAACATTTTTTGGAGTTTGCCACTTTAGTCTAATTTTCAGTCCCCGTTCACATTGGAGCGACTTGTCATGAGATTTGACTGGTCGCAGCCTATTGCGGGCAATGGCACTTTTCAAATCGGTGCAACCCCAACTTTGCAGTGCTGCACCGATTTGCAAAAGTAGTTCCTGCATTACTTTTGGCGATTTCGGGTGTGACTTGAATAGCATGAAGCCGCACAGATGTCTTCCAAGTCGCACCCGAAGTCACACTAACATGTCGCTTTAAAATTGTGCGGTTTCAATGTGAATAATAGCTAAGGGTAGATATCTTCTTTAGTATTACTTTATCAGGTTTGATAAATGTGTGTAGGCTGATATCACATGTGCTAAACGTTTCAGTGCCAATTACATAATAGAAATGTACCCATGCAATGCAAAAAAAAAAAAACTTCAAGCTACAGTAAATTCTAGTATTCCTACATAAAACGACCATGCTACTTTTCAGATGGCAGAATGCCAGGTTCTTCAACAAGTTGAGGGAGACCCTTGAATACATTTAAATGCAAAATTTTAAAGTTTCACAAGTGTCTGCATTGAGAGAACATAAAAGCATGAAGACATGTGACAGCTAGCAATTACTATGTAAAAAACAATTATTTACTACTCTGACTTATCATTGTCTCCAGAAAGCTGGAACTTGGATCTTAAGTATGTTTTAACTCTTTTCTGTTGCAGAATGTTGTCTCTCCTTTTGTATAGAGAATTTTTTTTTTTTTACATAATTTCATTCCACCAACAGAATCATTGTTCTAGTATTTGATATATGTCATTTTGAGTGCAAACTACTTGATTTTTAAAAAAGGTTTATGATTATGAACTGTTAATTTCATTGTCCAAAAGCTCCATCTGCTGGGAGGACTTGATATTACAGCATATTTCTCCTAGTGCAGGAATTTTGTGCATGAAAATCTCTAAGCTAACTGGATTCTGAAATTCAGACCTTATCTCACCTACAGTAACTGTAAACCCTCACAGAAAACAACTGTCTATCATAAACAGTTGTCATGTTCTTCATCTAAAATCTTTCTTTCTTTCTCTTTCTTTCTTTCTTTCTTTCTTTCTTTCTTTCTTTCTTTCTTTCTTTCTTTCTTTCTTTCTTTCTTTCTTTCTTTCTTTCTTTCCCCTCTCTCTCTCTCTCTCTCTCTCTCTCTCTCTCTCTCTCTCTCTCTCTCTTTGTTTCTCGCTCTCTCTTTCTTTCTCGCTCTCTCTTTCCTTCTTTTGCCCTTCCTTAATTTAAAATGTTTTTCCTTCTTTCTTTCTTTCTTTCTTTCTTTCTTTCTTTCTTTCTTTCTTTCCTCCTTCCTTCATTTAAAATATCTTTCTTTCTTTCTCCCCCCTTCCTTTCATTCATTAAAAATATTTTTCTTTCTTTCTTTCTTTCTTTCTTTCTTTCTTTCTTTCTTTCTTTCTTTCTTTCTTTCTTTCTTTCTTTCTTTCTTTCTTTCTTTCTTTCTTTCTTTCTTTCTTTCTTTCTTTTCCCCTTCCTTAATTTAAAATATTTTCTCTTTCTTTCTTGCTTTCCTTCTTTCCTTCTTTCTCTCTGTGAGTAATGGGCCTAGAATTATTGATCTCTGGTGTGTGTTGGGATAGGTAACGTGTATTGCAAACCAAAAATAGGGAAAAAGGCGCTGTTCCACAGAATTAATAATTATGATGCCTTTCCTTGGTAAAAGCATAAAAGTTTAGTGGATAAACAATGGCTTGCAGAGGCAAGAGGTGGAGGGTGTGTGCGGCCAAACTCAAGGGGAAGGAAAGAGGCTCCGTATCCCAGCCTGATGGCCCACTAGAGGGGCTGGTGGTGAGGTCGGCTTCTAGGTGTATGGATCAACGGCCTGGGGACACTGAGGCAGATGGAGCTAGCTGGTGTTTCGTCAGATTAGGCTACCCGCAGACTTTGTGACAGAAGTGACGTTCCAACACTGCCATCTTGCTACACCCCGCACCCGTCCACAGTAAGGATACACTGGGAAGGCGACAAGCCGACATCTTGTTACACCCACCGGAGTCTTACATTTTACACTTATTTTTAACAGTAAACTCAGCTTATATAGTGAAATTCAGTATTTTTTAATCCATGAGACTGTTTTGATGTTGATTTTTCAAAGCATCGGAGTTCTGTCATATTAGCAAACCTGTGAGATCAGCAGGCTTGCTGCTGCTTTTAAAATGTAACATCTAAACAGTCAGATGGATTTTTAAATACTGTATTTTACTATTTAACCTCAGTTTACTGTTAAAAATAAGTGTGAAATGCATGACTCCGGTGGGTGTAACAAGATGTCCGCTTGCCACCTTCTCACTGTATCCTTACTGTGGACGAGTGGAGGGTGTAGCAAGATGGCCGTGACAGAATGTCACTTCCGTTATAAAATCTGATGGGTCACCTAATCTGACGAAACGCCGGGGCACCCGGAAGCCTCTGGCCGTGTGGTGAGTTCCGTCGACCAGGGATGATGTCATGATCAGGCGGAAGAGGATACGAAAGGCCACAACCTGTGCGCAGGGGGAAAGGAAGATTAATGGGAGAACCAAAAGACAAGGGAAGGGGCAGAGGACCGTGTCACTCATGCTCAACAATCCTTCCCAAAGAAAATAAAACATTTAAAGCATACTGACAAGCAGTTGAATATATAACACATCTCTTTTTAAGGTCACACACAACACAACAAACAAAATACAAAAAAAAATGTTTTAATAAAAAATATATATATATAAAAAATAAAAAGAACACATATATATGCACGCCTGTGGGCATGGATGCAACGTGGAGTCCGTACAACCATGGCCAAGCCCGCAAGCATGGGGTTTAAAACATTGTCAAAAATGTCTTAAAAATTTTAATAAATTCTAGAGTAAACCCAAAAAAGACTAAAATGAACAGAATTAGGGAGTGGATATGTAAACCAGAAAAGGAAGTCACATAACAGTGTGGGCGTCCATTTAACCCATGGGGGACAAAGTATTGAGCTTATATATCCAAAGGGTCTCTCTCTTACATAGCAACGAAAATCTTTCGTTGTCCGTGAGAGACCCCTTGGGTACACACTCAGCAGCTTAAACAGAAAGATCTTTAATATTCTTGACATGGTAAACTGAAAAATGACGGGGAACACTGTGCACATCCTCACCTTTCTTAATGAACCAGTGGCGCTCACCAACTCTGGCTCGTAGGGTCCATATGGTACGGCCTACATACAGTGAGTTGCAAGGGCACTGCAGGATATAAATTACAAACTGAGTAGAGCAGGTAATGGACTGATTGATGGAATAGTTCTTTCCGGAGCTGTCACTAAAAGAAGACTGGTCGTGAGAGATGAACTGACACGTGAGACAGCCCCTTTTCCTGCACTGGAAAATTCCCACACTATTATCAAGTTCTAATGTCCATACTTCTTACTTGCCTAGCTTCTGTGGACTTACTCGGAGCAATATTATTTTTCAGAGTACGGGCTGTCTGGAAGACGACCTGTGATGCTGATGGTAAATAAGGGCCCAACTTAGGGTCAGAATGTAATATGGACCAATGTTTCTTAATTACGTGGGTGATGGCCCTAAAGTTGCTATTAAAACCAGTGATGAACCTAACGTTGAGTTTTGTCACTACCTGTTGCCTAGGAGCATCACCATTGGAACATTTAGTAAGACAAGAGTCAAACGCTTCCTGGAGAAGGCCATCAGGGTAGCCCTTCTCCCTAAATTTATCAAACAGGGTCCTGCTCTGTGTGATGTAATCATTTTCTCTGGAACAGTTCCTCCTGAACCGGAGGAACTGTCCTTTTGGTATGTTATTCTTCCAAGTCGGATGGTGGCAGCTCCCAAAGTGTAAGTACGACTTGCCACTAACCGGTTTGGAGTGATTGATGGTAACAATGGAGCCCTTGTCATGTGTAAGGTTTGGATCCAAAAATACCAGATGGTCAGGGTCAATGACGTGTGTAAAAGTAAGGCCCAAGGCATTAGTGTTGCAATAAGCAACAAAAGACAGGAAACTACTGGTGTCTCCATCCCAAATAATAAAGTCATCAATTTACTTGCCATTGAAAACAATATGTCTCATGAATGGATTATTCGTCCAAATGGGGATCGACCGACAGTGAGTTGTGATGTGATGATGATTTCTGTCCAACCATGTAACCTCCTGGTACTTTTTGTGTGCCCCTCTTCTAGTATGGCCACAGTCTCTGGCAGTTTTCTGTGGTGTAGCGCCCTTCCAGTTGGGTTGTTAGGAAAATTTAGTTATTGGCTTCACTATAATGAGTGTAGTAGTTGCTTCCAGTTAGGCTGTTAGGTAAATTTAGTTTGGCTCCACTATGTTGAGTGAAGTGGTTGTTGATTGTTTGGGTGGGCTCAGGGTTCCTGAGCTGAGAGTTTGATTGCTTCCCCTGCCTCTGGAAGAAGCTTCCAGAGCACAGGGAAGGAGATTCAAATGATCAGCTGAATATTTTTCTGACCCTGGCCAAACTCTGGAAGGGGGCTTCCAGAAGGTGGCCGGGGAGGTGATAAATAGACAGGAGGCCTGAACAGATTGTTCTTTCCTCATCAGGGAGGATTCCAGTACTCCTGGGACTGCTGGTGTTCTGTGAAGATAGGCAATTCATCAAGATCTCCAATTACATCACTTTTGGTTACTGTAAAGCGACAGTAATTGGAGATTTCAATGACGTGCCGTTTTGACACAACACCGGCAAGAGTTTGCACTCTGGTACACGAAGATTTTGCTGCTTTGACACAACAGTGGATAATGAGGAAAAAGTTGTCGCCGATGTGGAGGAATTTGTTGATTATTATCGGAGCGGAGTAACCATATCCACTCATAATACTGTGTACCGGAATGTATACGGTTGCCGGTGTTGTGTCAAAACAGCAATACATCGATATCTCCAATTACTGATGGTTTATAATAACCGGAAGTGACATAATTGGAGATCTTGATGAATTGGCTATTTTGATAGAACACTAGGTGAGGAATCACTGAAACAAGAGACTAGAGTTTGGGCCTCAGCGGTTGCTGGGCTGAGGTCCTTAGGAGAATTGCTGAGGAGGCATACCTGCTGAAGGACACTGGTCTGGAGAAGGAGTTTGTTATCTGTCTCATAAGAGGCCTACCTGTGAAGGATGGGTGGCAGACAGCTCCTAGGACACTGTGAGTAAAGATCTTGCTCCAGAAAAGCTGTTATTGAGAGACTAGAGGGAAGTTTGTCCTCTGGTGCTGTTGCTGAATGTTTTGGAGTATCTTGTGACCCCAAACCCCTTCCTTCTGTTAAAGTTCTGCTGCAGTAAATTCTAAAAAGAGATCACTTAGACTGAGATTTAATTGTCAGTGTGCTGGTGTGATTGGTGTAATCTGTATTACTTAATGTAAACCCATCTGTTTCCAGCAGCCCCCTTCAGGGGTGAGCACTGCATCAGTATTACATATACTAAATATTATTTGTGGCACTTTGGTGATTTCTGAGGCCACACTTGAGACACACTACATGTAGTAAGATGACCACAGAGGAGAACTTGGCTGGTGGTTAAAGTGTTACTAAACCCACAACACTAAAATCAATCTGTATATGCAGTAAAGCATGCTTGTTATACTCACTGTTGAACTTAAGGGGTTAATCCTCAGCATTGTGTAAAAAGGCTGCTTGATCTGGTCTTCTCTGATCCTCCTCTTCTTACACAGTCCCAAATAAATAAATAAATAAATGTCCATAGAACAGAGCCTTGGAGGCACTCTGCATATGCTCGATTTGGTGTGTATTTCAAGAAAAGTTTTTTTTTTGGGGGGGATGGTGCATGTGATCAGCACAGGGCCAATCAGCACTGACCAGACAGAGGGTCAGGGGTCATGCAGCCTCATAGGACAGTCAGAGGAGAATGGAAACTCCTCCTACAAGCTTTAACCAGACACTGATAGAAGTCACAAGACTGCTTTATACTGCTGATGAGAAAAGCTATTTAGCAGTTTATTTTTACTAAAATAATTGCATTTCCATGTTCTGTTTACTGTGGGAGACCATGAATGCCAGGTCATGGGTTTAGTAACACTTTAATTCCCTCCTGGACCTGTGATAATAAGGTATGCTGGGCTGAGGGTCTTAAATGGAGCTACTTCGTTAATCGGACATCGGAACCTGCAGTCAGTGATACACACAGAGCATTACATTTATACCTTATAGCACTGCCCCCAATTAATGTGGAATCATGTCAAACTTTGGGTAGTACATTTTATTTAGCCCACACAAATTTCTCCCTACCATCCAGGGGCCGGTTGGCTGTGTTTGTCCCAAAGATCAACATTTTTTAGTCCTTCCTCCATTGACTATTACTGGCCCAAGTGTGTCCTATTGTTAAAGTATCTGGAAGGATTACAACGCAGGACCCAAGCTGCTGGGAAATAATCACTATCTACTTGGCTGTTTTGTTGCCCGTCCCTATTTGGAAGAGGTGTGTACATTGCCTTAATCAGTTCTGTCCTTGGAATGTTACTGCTACATAACATTCCTTGAGAAAAATTCAAATTATGAATGCTATAAGAATATTAAATAAGTCAGACTTGGCATTGACCAATGGGGGGGGGGGGCTAATTATTCTTATAAATGACAATATGAAAGGCTATATCCACCTTCTAGTAAAGCACATCTGGTAAGCCCCATCCATCTAATCTCCTTCACACGTGTTGAAAGGTCGAATCACAGAGACGTGAGGGTGTTTAGGTGTGAAATACTATTTTATTTCCAAAAAAATGAGTGATGTGTGACTTTTGCCTGAAATGCCAGATAAACAATCGCAACTGATGTATGAAGTTTCTTTCCTCCACTTTGATCTGCTTGGAGGAGAATGCCAAAGAAAAATCTATTTCATACAGCAGGCACGGGTTGCTTTGTTCATTACTGTAGATATTTGGAAAATACATATTTTTAATATGAACTAAGCTGCACTGTATAAAGACTTCAATAATATATCATACTAAAAAATTCAAATATACAGAATTAGAAAGATGCTGATATTGGCTTAAGTTCTAGAACCATGGCTGCACCGCTCTTACCCTAACACAACATCCTTGATGGTGTACAGTAGGGTAATTCACCAAAGGAGTAGGCACTGTTCACCTACAAGAATAAGGGTCAGGGTCAGATGCATGACCCCCATGATCTTTTTGGATGTTTGTAAGTATGGCATTCTCATCACCACTGTATAAGGGGCATTCTTCCTATTTGCCACCATTGTAAGGGGCATTTTCTTACCACCTATAAATTAATTATGGGTTCCTCACAACCTGAAAATGATTACAAGGGTTTCCCTGAAGTTAAAAGGTTAATAAAGGCTGCTTTACAAGTACAGAAGAATACCTGTTGATCTGCTAGAAACACACTAACTGCCTGATAGCACAAAACGGTAAAAAGAATACAGTAAAATCTTCATAATGTAACACTGTTTATTCTTATCAAATCAAACATTAAAACCAATACACTTACATGTCTCTGTGCTGTCACCCAGCACCTAGATAGAATGCTCAGTCAAAACCTTTTTTTGGTTCCACCTCACTACCTGGGGCAAGCCAGCTCTGTAAAGGGGATGACGTCATGTGTAGCTCTATCCCAAGGCATTTGATCTCATCAGCCTCATTAGGGAGGCCCCATCATAGGGAGCTATGTGAGTGTATTTGTTTTAATGTTTGATTTTATAAGTGTGACAGACTCACCCGGGACAGAGGCTTTTGGAGGGGACTGAATGCTAGCCTCTTGCCTATGGACTATGGGCCCTGACATTTGAGGGAGCTACAAGCATTTTGGAAGATATTCTGTTATGTGATGCAAAAGGACATTATTAAGGAGGCCATGATGATCTCTGCCGTTTGGGGTATGGCTGTATTCCAATGTTCTATTGTGTCTCTCTGTCTTGCATATTACTGTTGTACGAGGAGGATTTGGATATTGTGGGAATTTCAGAGACCTGGTTCAACAGCTCTCATGATTGGCTGGCAAACATTCAAGGGTATACCCTATACCGCAAGGATAGAGAGGGTAAAAAAGGGGAAGGGGTATGCCTATATATCAAGAATGATGTACAAGTGAATGTGAGAGATTACATCACTGAGGGAGCTAGAGAGGAGGTGGAATCCTTATGGGTAGAGCTCCAAAGGGATGAAGCTAAGGGGAAAATAATACTGGGAGTATGCTATAGGCCCCCTAACCTGAGGGAGGAACTGGAGACAGATCTCCTATCACAATTTGGATTAGCAGCAAGGGTGGGAAGTGTTATTATAATGGGGGATTTTAATTATCCAGACATAGACTGGACAGAGGGAACCCCGCATTTATTTAAGGCTCGCCAGTTCCTTAATGTCTTGCAGGACAATTTTATGGGTCAGATGGTAGACGCACCAACTAGAAATAAAACATTACTGGATATACTGATTACCAACAATACAGACCTGATCACGGATGTGGAAATACGGGGCAATTTAGGTAACAGCGATCACAGGTCAATTAGTTTCAGTATAAATCACAGAAATAGGAAACATAAAGGGAATACAAAAACACTGAATTTCAAAAGAGCCAACTTCCCCAAACTACAAACCTTGCTAAAAGGCATAAATTGGGATAAAATATTAGGAACAAAGAATACAGGGGATAGATGGGTTTGCTTTAAGAGCATATTAAATAAGGGCATTAGCCAATGTATCCCATTGGGTAATACATTTAAAAGAGCGAACAAAAGTCCTGGATGGCTTAACTCCAATGTAAAAATGCATATAAACGCAAAGGAGAAGGCCTTCAAAAAATACAAGGTTGAGGGATCATCCTCAGCATTCAGACTTTATAAGGAATGCAACAAGAAATGTAAGGGTGCAATTAGGACAGCTAAGATAGAACATGAAAGACACATAGCGGAGTAGAGCAAAAAAAAATCCCAAGAAATTCTTTTAGTATGTAAACAGTAAAAATGGGAGGACAGACCATATTGGCCCCATAAAAAATGAGGAAGGACATCTGGTTACAAAGGATGGGGAGATGGCGAAGGTATTGAATTTATTCTTCTCCTCAGTCTTCACGAGTGAATCGGGGGGCTTCAGTAACCAAAACTGCAGTGTTTATCCTCATGACACAACACAGGAAGCACCTCCATGGTTAACCGAGGACAAAATTAAAATTAGACTTGAGAAACTTAACATTAATAATTCACCGGGACCAGATGGCTTGCATCCGAGGGTACTTAGGGAACTCAGTCAAGTGATTGCCAGACCGTTGTTCCTAATTTTTACAGATAGTCTACTGACTGGAATGGTACCAGCTGATTGGAGAAAAGCCAATGTAGCACCAATATTTAAAAAGGGCCCAAAATACATCCCTGGGAATTACAGACCAGTTAGCCTAACATCAATAGTATGTAAACTCTTGGAGGGGATGATAAGGGACTATATACAAGATTTTAGTAATAAGAACGGTATCATTAGCAGTAAGCAGCATGGATTCATAAAGAATCGTTCTTGCCAAACCAATCTATTAACCTTCTATGAGGAGGTGAGTTGCCATCTGGATAAAGGAAGGCCAGTAGACGTGGTGTATCTGGATTTTGCAAAAGCATTTGACACAGTTCCCCATAAACGTTTACTGTACAAAATAAGGTCCGTTGGCATGGACCATAGGGTGAGTACATGGATTGAAAACTGGCTACAAGGGCGAGTTCAGAGGGTGGTGATAAATGGGGAGTACTCGGAATGGTCAGGGGTGGGTAGTGGGGTTCCCCAGGGTTCTGTGCTGGGACTAATCCTATTTAATTTGTTCATAAACGATCTGGAGGATGGGATAAACAGTTCAATCTCTGTATTTGCAGACGATACTAATCTAAGCAGGGCAATAACTTCTCTGCAGGATGTGGAAACCTTGCAAAAAGACCTGAACAAATTAATGGGGTCGGCGACTACATGGCAAATGAGGTTCAATGTAGAAAAATGTAAAATAATGCATTTGGGTGGCAAAAATATGAATGCAAACTATACACTTGGGGGAGAACCTCTGGGGGAATCTAGGAGGGGGTCCTAGTAGATGATAGGCTCAGCAATGGCATGCAATGCCAAGCTGCTGCTAACAAAGCAAACAGAATATTGGCATGCATTAAAAAGGGGATCAACTCCAGAGATAAAACGATAATTCTCCCACTCTACAAGGCTCTGGTCCGGCTGCACCTGGAGTATGCTGTCCAGTTCTGGGCACCAGTCCTCAGGAATGATGTACTGGAAATGGAGCGAGTACAAAGAAGGGCAACAAATCTAAAAAGGGTCTGGAGGATCTTAGTTATGAGGAAAGGTTGCGAGCACTGAACTTATTCTCTCTGGAGAAGAGACGCTTGAGAGGGGATATGATTTCAATATACAAATACCGTACTGGTGACCCCACAATAGGGATAAAACTTTTTCGCAGATGAGAGTTTAACAAGACTCGTGGCCACTCATTAAAATTAGAAGAAAAGAGGTTTAACCTTAAACTACGTAGAGGGTTCTTTACTGTAAGAGCGGCAAGGATGTGGAATTCCCTTCCACAGGCGGTGGTCTCAGCGGAGGAGCATTGATAGCTTCAAGAACCTATTAGATAAGCACCTGAATGACCACAACATACAGGGATATACAATGTAATACTGACACATAATCACACACATAGGTTAGACTTGATGGACTTGTGTCTTTTTTCAACCTCACCTACTATGTAACTATGTAACTATGTAACTATGTAAATTACCCCCAATGCAAACATTTTAGAGAACGCTGGAGGGCATTAGCAAACACATCTAACTACTGCGCTCAGATTTTCTGGGCAAATTGCTATGCAAGTTGCTACATTATGGAGTTAATTTACTAGAACTGGAGGATACAAAGTCTGGTGCAGATCTGCATGGTAGCCAATCAGCTCCCAACTTCAGCTTGTTCAATTACTGTAAAGTGTTACTAAACCCACAACAGTAAAATCAGTCTGTATATGAAGTAAAGTGTGCTTGTTATACTCATTGTGGAACCTAAGGGGTTCATTCTCTTTGACCCTCTCCTTCTTCCACAGTCCCCAATCTATTTGCTTATAGAACAAAGGCTTGGGGGCAAGCTGCAAATGCTCCGTTTGGTGTGTATTGCTAGAGAGTTTTTGTTTTTCTTGGGGGAGTGCATGTGATCAGCAGAGGGCCAGCCAGCACTGTCCAGACAGAGGGTCGGGGGTCCTGCAGCCTAATAGGACAGTCAGAGGAGAATGAAAACTCATCCTACAAGCTATAAGCAAACACTGATAGAAGTCACAAGACTGCTATATACTGCTGACGAGAAAGGTTATTTAGCAGTTTATATTTACTAAAAGAATTACATTTCCATGTTCTGCGTACTGTGGAAGACCAGATATACCTCATACACTTTAACCTTTCCCAAAAAAACGGAAACTGATTGGCCACTATGCAGAGCTGCGCCAGGTTTTGCACTCTCCAGTTTTAGTAAATCAATCCCTGTATCTCTTGTTGCAAAGATGTATGTATTTCCCGTGCTCCTCAGCTCCATCTAGAGGGCATAATGGTATTTTACTGCCGCCCATAATAAAAGGACATTCGTTCAGAAGAGAAAATAGCCTAAAGAACATTTGTTTTTACTCAGGTTCTTACAGAATATATGTACAATGCTAATTCAATGGTTAATTAACTATGCTTTTTTTTTTCAAAAACAGACCCCATCTAAAGTCATCACAGAATTGTCATTTGCACTCCTAAATACTAGCATGCAAATCTTGTTCAGCTGCAACAACTTGAGTTTGGCTGTACTCGTAATGATCTAGAGGTGTTGATGAGCGAAGTATTAAGAACACAACATCTTTAAATACTTTACAATGCTGGATGTAAAAAAAGGAGACAATTGATAATAATTTGTGGATCCATTGTGGTATTATTTGTATGGAGACATTCTTCACTTGGCTTCTCTTGGTCTCAGAATCTCAGTACACATGCTTGGCCAAAATTCCAGAAATAATTACATCAGGCGCCAAATGGTGAAGCCAAAACTTTGCTCTGAAACTGCATGCACCTGCTGCATCTGTATGTAATTCTGCTTTGTTCATGTTATCTCATTGACCTATACACCGCCAATAGAGCCTGCCAAAATCCTATCTCAGACATCATACCCTGAGAGGCTCAAAAAAAAGGAAAGTTTTTTTTGTGCCTTCATTAGTTTATCAGTATATTTAAAGTGGCCCTAGCAATGTGTAACACTTCCAGGTATTTTGATACCTCTCATATGGATCACAATACTCCCCATAACAGTTCCTTCATCTGATTTTCTCTCTAGGACAGCACCATCTTTGTTCAGGCATCAGGTCAGCATCTACTTCCTGGACTGAGATGTCAGATCAGACATGACCAAATCAAATGTCTAAAACAGATCAGCCTCTCTTTTTGTGTTTTGCTACAAAGTTAAAATATTACAGTTTGATCACTAGGTAGGGCTGCCTATGGGGGGGGGACCACCGATCATCCTGTAGGGGGCCCGGGCACACAGGGGGGCCCAAACAGCAGGGGAATCAGTGCGACGGGGCAGAGGGGCAGTTACAGAAAGATGCCCTATGCATCTCTCTCTGTAGCAGCTGAATGACGTTTTTTTCTTTCTCCTGCCACCTTTCTGTTTCAATGTATTTATTGGTATTTATCATTCAGTGTAAAAGATCCAGTGCAAGCATATAAAGTGCCCACACAGGGGCTAAAGATTGATCAAAAAGTACAAAAGTTTTCATAAAAAAATTACAAACAACCATCGAAAAACAATTCTATACTATAATGATTGTATCAAAGAATAATAAGTGCTGAAGAAAAAAAAAGCCATTGTTTCACGGCCTGTTCACGTCGTCCCTGGGGTGGCACAACTTCTGCCATCAATCACAGAGGACAGCATTGGTATAAACAGAGAAGAGGAGAAAGTGCCAGAAAGAAGGTGAAAGAGAGAGAAGAAGGAGAAATAAGATCCAGAGAAAGAGTAAAAAGAGAAAGGAAGAAAACTCAGACTCGGGAGCTTTGCTGGTTACAGTCAGATAAGGCTCGAATAAGCCGGTTGAAGAGAGGGAAATTCATATGAGATCCATGGTTCCCAGATCTTGAAAAATTTGGAATGGGAATCATTCACAATACTGAACATCTGCTCATGAAGCAGGCAACGTGTGGTGTCTTCCAGGCATGTGCTATGGTCCGTAAGTTAAGTGGTAAGTGGCCAGCTTCTGCTGGGGTGCATACAAGCCAGGTATCGGGCAATGCAAAAGGGCCAACTTAGCTCTTATCTCTGCGGACCGTTAGATAGAACAGGGTCTGGAGCAAAACCGGGAACAAAACCCCACCACTCTGGCCAAGGACCCTCAGGTATGGAGCACATTCCCCCTTTGTCTGCAGTTGCGAAAGCATTTGTCACCACTTCCTGGGTAGGTATGAGCAAGTCGGGAAGGAACCCAGTACCATCTAAAAAGGACCTCATACGCAGCTTCAAGTGTATTTGTATTAAAGGAACATTTTGCAACTGTTTTCCAAGCCTTGCTCCAGTCCACCAATCCTATTGGGGACTGGAGGTCCTGCTCCCATTGAGACATGTAGGAGAGGGATACTGATGACGGGCATCCATTCAAAGATGCATAAATGGCAGAAATTAGGCTAGGGGCCCACGGGCATGCTGACCTGTGTGTTCAAAAAAAGTTTTCCGATAGGAGTAAGAAGACGTACAGCGTAGGGCAGTGTTTCTCAACTCCAGTCCTCAAGGCGCACCAACAGGTCATGTTTTCAGGATTTCCACTATTTTGCACAGGTGATTTGATCAGTTTCATTGCCTTAGTAATTACCACAGCCATTTCATCTGAGGGAAATCCTGAAAACATGACCTGTTGGTGCGCCTTGAGGACTGGAGTTGAGAAACACTGGCGTAGGGCAGCAATCCAATGTTTAAGTTGGAGAAAACGAAAGTGCTCCCTTAGTGGGGCCTCATGCGTCTCTCGGATGGCTTCCCAGGATGGGAAGGAGTCTCCTGCCAGCTTTCAACTGTTGCAGAGAGAGACATAGACACAGGGCATCGTACCTGTAATTGCTTCCCACGACCCCTCCCTGTTCTGCCTGCTTCCTATTCCCCCTTGTCACTATGCCGGCCTCCCACCCCGTCCATTCCTGTGGCGCTGCCGGCTTCCCAGTCTCACTGGCTACCGTGAGTACAGGGTATGTGTCAGAATGGAGAGCAGAGAAAGGGGCCGGTTAATATGTATGTTACTGGCCCCTTCCTTTTTTGAATGGACAAAGTGAGTGATCAGTACTAATCACTGCTGTGTCTATTGATAACTGATCATAGTAAACTGTGTTTATGATGCTTCAGTTTATGACTAAACGGGAGCCTCTGTCTCCTGTCCATTCATTGTCAGTGTAGCTAAGGCTACAAAGAAAATAAATTGAAAAATCTGTGTCCTCAATTCCTTTCTCTGTCTCAAAGGTGAGATGTCTCACCAAATTACCCCCCCCCCCCAGCAGCAATGTAAAAAAAATGTAAAAAAATAAAATAAATTGAAATATATAGGTATAGCGCACTATACTATGTCGCTAGTTTTTAAAAACGAGCAGTGTAAATACCTAATTTGAGCTGTTTTCAGGCTGGCCACGTGACTCGCGGCCGCTTTACAGCTAGGATACACAGCTTCTGTGGAGGAGAGGAGCGGCCACGTGATCTCCCCGTCTGACGTGAGAGGGAGATCACAGCCCCTCCCGCAGAAGCAATCCATCAGAGCTGTAAAGCAGACGTGAGTGATGTAACCGGCCTGAAGACAGCTCCAATGAGGTATTTACAACGCTCATTTTTTTAAACTACTGACATAGTGTGCTATGCCAGCCTCTAATAGAGGGGCTGGCATAGTTTTATATGGATGGGTTAACAAACCCTTTAATTATGTATGCATTAATGTCCTGTTGCTGACATCTGGTGCCAATTCGGTGTTACTACAACTTTTTATTTCTGTATTTGTTAAGGGTATAACCCAGTTCACCTGTCTGTTGCAGCTAGTTAGTCTAGTTCTTTAGATCAGTGGTCCACAACCTCTTTGGCACCAGGGACAGGTTTTGTGGGGGCCAAATTTTCCAGGGACTGGGAGGAATTTATGGAGTTGGTCCTCAGCCCCACTTCACATCACAAAGCCCCCTTTACAGCACGGCCGCCCTTTAAACCAGTCCCACAGTGTCCTCAGTTCCCCTTGACATCACAGCCCCCCTTTACATTGTAGTGCCCCTTTATATCAGTGTGACCCTTTACATTACAGTGCCCCTAGCAATCACAGCCCCCCATCACAGAGCCCCCCTTTCCTCTTCAACATCTCTGCCCCTTTAAATATCTGCCTGTCCTGCACAGTCCTGCCTTCGATATGGCAGAGGCAGTTAGCAGCCTGTGTGCCCTCGCTTGGGTCTCTTGCCCTGTCGACAATGTTATCCCATCAGCAAGGCAGAGGACAGGAGGAGCTGCAAATCTGGACGGAGGACGGAAGCTGCCCAACTTATCATGTCAACAAGTGGGTCATTACTCATTTGTTAATATGAAAAGACTCCCGCTCCCTGTTCCGAATGTATTGATGGGTTTTGTCAGGACCTGAAGGATGGAAATTGCCCATGGGCACGCCTGTGCATGCTCCATTAAGGTGGCGCCCGAGGGGAGGGGCAGAGCCACCTGGACTAGAGGACAGGGCATCCCTGTACAGGTTTGTCAAATTCCTGAACCCCCCCACCTTCTGTGTATTTTGGTTTCATATGCAAGTTCCTACATCACTACAGGACAAATTATTGACATAAAGGCCAGTGGAAGGGTCCACAACACACAGCTGGGGACCAAGTGTGCGCAGAAGGCTCTGCCAGGAACCATAGCTCCTAAATAGGGAGAAAATTCCAGAACAGGTAGTGGGAAACATTCTTCTTTTGGAAGGTGCTTCTTATTCATTTTTATTTGAATAGTGGCAAATAACAACCATTTTTTTTCTTTGTTGTTTAGATAAGCATTTGTCTTCAGAAATTTCCCAATCGCTATGAAAATTTGAAAAAATTGTTGCCATTTTTCACCGCTGACAGCAGTTCAAATATATCCTATTGAATAGTGAAACTGTAATACTGCGCTGTCCCTTTGAATGATAAACAGCAGCTAGCATGGAAAATAGCCAATTGCAAAGATAATAACGTAAAAATAGAAGTGCATCGTAACAAACGCATCTCAAAAATGAACTAAGACCATGTTGTGAGTCTCACACTCAATAATAAAGAATGTGTGGAACCACTCATGATAAGAGGTCTGACCAGTTGTTATGATGGTCAGAATTCTAGATCTAGCAACATAGGAATTGCTCCAAGGACCGATTGGCTCGTTCTGCGGCCCCATTAGACTGCAGGTGATATACGCAGAGGAGAAAGCAAGCTGAATTCCCAACTTTGCACAAATGGCTCCCCAGAACCCGGGACACAAACTGACTACCCCTGTCCAAGATGATCATCTTGGGTAGTCCATGTAAGCGAAAGATCTCCCGGGCAAAAATGGAAGCCAGTTCAATGGACGGGCTCCACTGCTGCCATTATACATGTACCCCAAGCTCTGTTTATCTTCTTAAATGTGAGTTTTTTAACTTCAAATAAATATCCAATATTTTTTACAGAATCACGCTATGTAGCATTTTGTTCTCTTCTCCAACTATATATACGAATGCATGGGAGAATTTATCCATCTTGCTTCATGAACACCTACCTTGGAGGTCACTATCCTTGAGAGCCGTTTGAGGACTTGTGGGATTACCTGATTTATCTGTCAAAGGTCGCCAGATCTGAAGCCTCCATCTTTGGTGTACGCCACCACAAGCCTGTTTGACTCATAGGGCGTATGCCCTTTTGGGTTCAAACATTTTGGTAAGCCTTCATCTAGTTGGTGGTGGATTATCTACTTGTAAAACCCTCTTCACGAGTTATTTTTACTTTTGATGTCAAATGGACGTTATGAACACTTGGCCTGTATTCATTTAAATTTTTTGGACACACTACGCATTGGGTTAATATAACTTATGGATTTCATGTTTATTTGCTTTTCATTATTGATGCATTATCACGTGAACTTATCTAATCAAGGTTCCACACATTCTTTATTATTGAGTGTGAGACTCACAACATGGCCTTAGGTCATTTTTAAGATATGTTTTTAGTGCTGCACTTCTATTTTTACAAATATGTGTAAAGGCTAGCTGGAGGCTAGCCTGTATTTGTGGGAGGAGTGTGAAAGGGCTATTTAAGCCTCCTCCTCTGCCAAGCCAGGGCTCGTCTGCGTTTCTGAGTTCAGAAGGGGGTGGGGCCGACACGTAACTTCCTGATCCTTGCTGAGCCCTGCAACTATGGTGGTGGTACCTCTCTCAGTGCTCACACCGGGGATTCCGCCTGCCACCCAACTTGTTACCTCTGGGTACACCCCCCCCCTTTTTCTCTGTGTTTTGCCGGAGGGGGGGCGATCGGCCACCCACAGTTCCTTTTATTCTCCCTGGGTTGGTCCTGCCCGCCTCTCCCGGTGTGAGGGGGAGGGGTGCTCGCTGCCCGCCTCCTCTCCCCCGCCCGCCTCTTCTCCGTGCACATCCAGCTCCACGAGGGAGCCGTCCGCCGGGGGGGGATGATCGGCCGCCAGCTCCTCTCTCCCCATGAACATCTGCTTCATGTTGGAGCTGCCAGCTGCTCCGTGTGTTCGCGGGGGGGGGAGATCGCCGCCTGCCTCCTCTCCCCGTACACATCCAGCAACACGAGGGAGCCGTCCTAGGGTTGTCACATCATCCCTTTAATCCAGGACACACATTAATTACACAGGTTCTGTGGCTGATTAAGGTCGTAATTAAACTCACTTGGTGCCTTATCTGCATTAAATCAGCCTTAGAACCTGTGTAATTCATATGTGTCCTGGATTAAAGGGATGATGTGGCAACCCTAAGCCGCCGGCCGGGGCGGGGGGCGATCGGCCGCCCACCAGCTACTGTTTCCCTGGGCAGATCCAGCATCAAGCCCGCTTCCTGCAGTGTTCGGGGAGGGGGTTTATCGGCCGCCTGCCCGCCAGCTCCTCTCCCCCCATGCAGATCCAGCTCCACGAGGGAGCCGCCCGCCGGGGGGTGGGGAGTGATTGTCTGCCCCCCCCCCCGCAGCTCCTCTTTCCCCATGTACATATTGCACCATGGGAGCTTCTCTCCCGCTTCTCTGGGTGTTTACATGGGGGTGATCAACCGGCCGCCTGCTCCTCTCCTCATGCGGCTCCACGAGGGGGCCTGCCCGTTTCTCCCGGTGCTCACATGGGGGGATGGGCGGCCACTCGCCTGCCTGCTCCTTTCTCTCCCCACGATTAGTATCGCTGAAAACCCAGTCACATCGGCCAGTCGTGAGGTGACGGGTTGGTTATGGCTTGTAGTAGATGTACAATGCTGGATTGTTTTATTCATTATCAATTTCGTTATGGTTTCAGTCGCATTTCATTCTCAAGCTTACATAAGGGCTCATTCATGGGGAGGATGTAATCCACATACTTTGCTGCTTTTACTTGGTTATTTTGTTTCTTGGTCAGTGTTTCGATCACAGTTTTTCTGCCCCAGCGTTTGTCATAGCGTTCTGGCCCGGCATTTCTGTCATAGCGTTCTGGCCCGGCATTTCTGTCATAGCGTTCTGGCCCGGCGTTTCTGTCATAGCGTTCTGGCCCGGCGTTTCTGTCATAGCGTTCTGGCCCGGCGTTTCTGTCATTACGTTCTGGCCCGGCGTTTCTGTCATTGCCTTCTGCCCCAGTTTTTCTGTTATTGCCTTCTGCCCCAGCATTTCTTTCACAGCGTTTTCTGCCCCAGGGTTTCCGGCATAGCATTTTCTGCCCCAGGGTTGCTGTCATAGCGTTTTCTGCCCCAGGGTTTCTGTCATAGCGTTTTCTACCCCAGGGTTTCTGTCATAGCATTTTCTGTCATAGCATTTTCTGCCCCAGGGTTGCTGTCATAGCGTTTTCTGCCCCAGGGTTGCTGTCATAGCGTTTCTGCCCCAGGGTTTCTGTCATAGCGTTTTCTGCCCCAGGGTTTCTGTCTTGGCGTTTTCTGCCCCAGGGTTTCTGTCTTGGCGTTTTCTGCCCCAGGGTTTCTGTCTTGGCGTTTTCTGCCCCAGGGTTTCTGTCTTGGCGTTTTCTGCCCCAGGGTTTCTGTCATTACGTTCTGGCCCGGCGTTTCTGTCATTGCCTTCTGCCCCAGTTTTTCTGTTATTGCCTTCTGCCCCAGCATTTCTTTCACAGCGTTTTCTGCCCCAGGGTTTCCGGCATAGCATTTTCTGCCCCAGGGTTGCTGTCATAGCGTTTTCTGCCCCAGGGTTTCTGTCATAGCGTTTTCTACCCCAGGGTTTCTGTCATAGCATTTTCTGTCATAGCATTTTCTGCCCCAGGGTTGCTGTCATAGCGTTTTCTGCCCCAGGGTTGCTGTCATAGCGTTTCTGCCCCAGGGTTTCTGTCATAGCGTTTTCTGCCCCAGGGTTTCTGTCTTGGCGTTTTCTGCCCCAGGGTTTCTGTCTTGGCGTTTTCTGCCCCAGGGTTTCTGTCTTGGCGTTTTCTGCCCCAGGGTTTCTGTCTTGGCGTTTTCTGCCCCAGGGTTTCTGTCTTGGCGTTCTGCCCCAGCATTTCTGTCATGGCGTTTCTCCCCCAGGGTTTCTGTCATAGCATTTCTGCCCCAGTCCTCTCACAGCGTTTTTCTGCCTTAGGGTTCTGTCATAGCGTTTTCCTGCCTCAGGATTTCTGTCATAGCTTCCTGCCCCAGCAATCCTGTCACAGCTTCCTGCCCCAGCATTTCTATCACAGCGTCCTGCCTCAGCATTTCTGTCTTGGCGTACAGTCTCGGCATTTTGTCATAGCGTTTCTGCCCCAGGATTTCTGTCACAGCATTTTCTGCCCCAGGATTTCTGTCAGCGTTTCTGCCCCAGGATTTCTGTCAGTGTTTCTGCCCCAGGATTTCTGTTATGGCACCTCTGCCTCAGGACTTCAGTCATGGCATTTTTCTGTCATTGCCTTCTGCCCCAGCATTTCTGTCTCGGCGTTCAGTCGCGGCGTTCAATCTCGGCATTTCTTTCATAGCGCTTCTGGCCCAGGATTTCTGGCATTGCATTTCTGCCTCAGGATTTCTGTCACGGCGTTTCTGCCCCAGGATTTCTGTCATGGTGTTTTTTTGTCATGGCGTTTTTCTATCATGGTGTTCTGCCCCAGCATTTCTGTCGCGGCGTTCAGTCTCGGCATTTTTTTCATAGAATTTCTTTCATAGTGCTTCTGGCCTAGGTTTTCTGGCATTGCTTTTCTGCCTCAGCATTCTGTCGTTGCGTTTCTGCCCCAGGATTTCTGTCATTGCATTTCTGCTTCAGCGTTCAAGTATCAGCGTTTCTGTCATAGCGTTTCTGCCCCAGGATTTCTGTCATTTCATTTCTGCCTCAGCATTCAGTTTCAGGATTGCTGTCATAGCGTTTCTGTCATAGCGTTGCTGTCCCTGCATTTCTGCCATTGCATTTCTGCTTCAGCGTTTAAGTCTCAGCGCTTTTGTCATTTCGTTTCTGCCCCAGGATTTCTGTCATTTCGTTTCTGCCCCAGGATTTCTGTCATTTCGTTTCTGCCTCAGCATTTCTGTCATAGCGTTGCTGTCTGTGTGTTTCTGCCACAGGATTTCTGTCGTAGCATTCAGCCTCAGCGTTCAGTCTCAGCATTTCTGTCATAGCGTTTCAGGCTCGGGGTTTCAGCCTTCACCGTTTCTCACAGGGGGCATTGTTCAGTCACGGCATATACTCCAGTAGCTGTTTTTGTCTTCGTTGTTTGTCATGTCTCATTGTATCTTTGTTCATGTTTGTACCTAGGTCAGTTAGTTAGGGCTCACATGTCAGGATCTGTCACGTCTACAGATCCATACGGGCTGAGGTTTCGTTTGTTAATGACTGTTGTCCACAATCTTCTCGCCCGTATACCATATGTCATACGATGCATGTTCATTCATCACACCTGTACAATCACCCACCACGGTCTGTGGGTACACTAGCCCTGAGTTTTCAGTTTAATTACCTGTCTCTGCGCTGCAGGTTACTCGGGCTCACTTACCATTTACACGAGGGGGGGGATCCATCATCAGGTTCATTCACACGCAGTGGTCTTGACATTTATGCTCATGTTCTCATACTTAGGTAGGCACAGAGGGGCGTTGTTGTTCTCATGTCTTGTTGTCTGTCATTTCTCTTGTTCGTGTTCTCAGGTTGGGCTGTATTGGCATCCATCATCCCCTTGTTGGTCAGTAAGTGGTAGGTTTGGGCAAACGTCGTCATGATTCTGGATTCCACTCTGATCTCTTGTCTTGGACATGGCCTGGAAGACTGCTCAGGGACGTCAGTCCAGTCATCTTTTCCATTCCCAGGTGGGGGGGGGTTCAGGCACTTGGGGTATGACTGTTTCATGCCATGGGACTTATTTCCCTGGGGTGGAGTCTGGCCCTCCTTCCTTGGTTCAGGATTCAGACTCGGTTGCCAGGTCACAGGCTGAGGCACAACCCGATGGAATTAGGTGGGACCAGTATTCTGTGTCTGGCATGGTTTCTCCATGTTGACAATGATTATTGCCATAGTGCATGGGTCTCATCCACCTACTCCATCACATCCTTCAGGTATTCAGCATTTTGAACTCCTGCCAGTTGTCCTTTGGCACTTACCCTCACACTTCCCCATACCAGTATGGGTAGGTTGGGGGGGGTTTCACTGAGCACTTCACTGGTGTCCGGTTGAAGTTTCGATCTTCTCGGCTATCATTTTGCAGCGGCTTCTCGGGACAGCCATTGCTCCCCTTCCCCCATGCACCCTCTCATTCACAAGCAGTTCATTCTCATGTCTGGGTCGTCCCAGGCTTCAGGCTCTATCCAATCGTTCATGGGACGTTTAGTTGGGTTCTGGGTAGCTTTGCAGGTTCTATAGGGGGTTCTGTCTCATCACCAAGTCAGGAGTCAGGGGGGGGGGTTCTCCTGTCATAGCAAACACTTATCGGACATATACTGTTGCCATCCGGGCGCGCGCTACTCCACTTGATGGATTGTTACCTTACCTTCTTCACCTAAATTTGTGTCTTTTTGCCCTCTTTTCAGGCATACTGACCAGCCCGGCCAAGGCACACCTCAGACCTTGGTGCTTAGGAGTATCACTTTCTCACTCAAGAACTCTGACTACAAGTGTAAAGGCTAACCTGTATTTGTGGGAGGAGTCCGAGAGGGCTATTTAAGCCTCCTCCTCTGTCAGGCCAGTGCTCGTCTGCGTTTCTGAGTTCCCACCCACCCGTTTTCCCCCAGTCTTCATACATACTCATAATACTTTTCTTATTCTTACATTCAGGGTATGCCCTCTTTTCAGGCATACTGACCAGCCCGGCCAAGGCACACCTCAGGCCTTGGTGCTTAGGAGTATCACTTTCTCACTCGAAGACTCTGACTACAAATCCTATTAACATCCATTTCCTTCAGCCCCCAGATCCTAATTCTAAATCTACTCAGCACATATTCACGCATTATTTGAGATAAAACATATCGCCTTTTCGCCCAGCAAGCTATTATAATCTATACTTGTATTTCCAAGCATAATATCTGCAGAAACAAATACATTTTTGGGTTTTTTTTGTAGAAATGCATCCCAGCTGTCTCTCCTGCTCGTAAGGTCTGAAACCAATTTTACCTGCGCCACATTTTCTCTTGCAGGTTCACAAATGTTACATTACAAACACATGCACGTCGAAGGTTGACAAATGCTTTTGTATGTCGTGTCAGGCAGATCGATAGAACATCAGCAGTAAAATGTGTTGTTGATCTGTGTAAAGTGAAAGATAAACATACGGAATGGATTTCTGGCCATGTTTGGACAAGGATTCAATGAGTTTGGTGTGTTACTAATATGAGAATGGGCTGTCAGAGGATGACAAGATGCTCACCCATTTCCACGGAAAACATACCAAAGCCAAACTTTGTAAAAAAAAAAAAAGTTTCCAATAAAGGAGTAAGAACAATTACTGGAAATGGAAAAAAAAACATTCTATTAAGTTTAAAGAATATGATTTCTTTCCCATAAAATAGTCAAGTTGTGCTTGTAATATATTCCTCCCTAAATATATGACTCACAATTATTAACTTAGGAAAAACGCTTCTCTGTCTTGCATCACTCAGTGGGTGACTAGATGTTAGCCAGGAGGAGACAAGGAAAGGAAATAACAATGGAAGAAGCAGAAATAATGAAAGTGCTGGCTAAACGCTGTCCCTTGCATTAAGGACACTTGCATTTAGGCACCTTAACCACTTCAATACTGGGCACTTTCATCCCCTTCCTGCCCAGCCCCAGGTCAAATCTCAGCTTTCAGTGCTGTTGCACTTTTAATGACAATTGCGCAGTCATGCAACATTGTATCCATATGAATTTTGTATCCTTTTTTTTTACAGATGGAGCTTTCTTTTGGGGCGGTATCTAATTATAACTGTGTTTTTTTGCTAAACAAACAAAAAAAGACCAAAAAAGAAAAAAAAAAAAAAAGTTTTTCTTTGTTTCTGTTATAAAATTTTGCAAATAAGTAATTTTACTTCTTCTAATGTGTGCTGATGAGGCTGCAAAGATAGGCACTGATTAGGGAGCACTGATAGGCTACACTGATGTGCACTGCTAGATGGCACTGATGAGCAGGCACTGATAGGCAACACTGATAAGCTGCACTGATGGGGCTGCACTGATTATCAGTGTAAACGATGTGCTGACAGGCTTACCAGTTAACTCTCCTCTCCTTCCACAGACACGGCATGGGAGGAAAGGACTGCCGATAACCAGCAAGTTTGTTTACATGTGATCATATGTGATTGGACACAGCTGATCACATAGTAAAGGGCTGCTATGATTGGCCCTTTACCACAATCTGTGTCAGCTGATTGGCACACACAGCACGCTTGATGCACGCCACAGGAGGCACGCAGGGGGGTGGTGTTTTTTTCGGGAGGATGTCCATGGCTTCCCTTCCAGAACTGGACGACCACCCTGTAGCTGTGTTTTGGCTATAGCGCAGTCAGGAAAGTGTTGAAACTCCAAAATTATTTTTAAAAATTAATTCCAGGTATGGATATTTTATACATAGTTACACTGGTCCAGCTTGGACCAATTTAGCAATGTATACACCGTACCTACCTGATTCCCCTGGAACCTAGGAATCACTGAAGTAGACACCGCTACTCCAGGGATCGCTACTTGCTTTTGGGTCCTGTGCTCAGCAGATGGCCTAATACATTCTGAACACAAAGGTTGGTTGCTTGGCATGAGTGTCATTCAAAGAATGCTTTGCATTTTCTGAATCAATGCAAAGCTTATTGCCCCGCAGCCAGGCACACAATCTCAGCCACACTTTTCCTCAATAACCAGAATAGGAGTGTTTTTTTTATTTTTGGATAACTTGGATAGGGTTGAGGGAGCTTAGTGAGATAATCCAAAAACAGAACTATGTACAGATTGAGGACAGTTAACTGCTTTCTGAAAAACTGAAGGAGGCGCTCTTGCTTATAGCAAACTTAGCTTTGTAGTGGAAACAGTTAAATGCAGACTCTTTTCTTTAGAGCCACAAGATCTGCCCCTTCACATAGAATCAGACAGACTAAGCTCTTCAGGACACCAGCTGAAGTCCCCAGCTGACTTTCTAGCGCAAGAGGGGTGGCAACAGTCTCTAAGATCTCTCACAGCAGTTTGTAATCACAAAAATGTCTAGGGACAGTAGGTTGCCTCCTTCCAACTTCCAAGCAACACTTTTCTCCAGTGATACTAGACCAGATCTTCAGCAGATAGCCCCTCAGTCAGCTCTCTGTAGCTTCGGCATCCAGGCCCCCCAGATCTGCAATTTGTATGTTGTCGTAACAAGCAGTAAAATGGGCATTTCACCGCAAAGGATCAGTGTGGATGGACCTTAAATGGTTAGGCAATTTCAGAAAACAGTAACCCTAAACAGCCTCAGGGCTGTCTTTAAGGCAGGGCAAAAGGGGCAGCTGCTCCGGGCCCAGTCATTGTTGTGGGGTCCAAAGCAGCTGCCCCTTGAGCCTACACTGCCTAAAAATAGTTGACAAGTGGATTTGGGAGGGCCCAAGAAAATGTTTGCTCAGGGTCCAATCAATATTAAAGACGGCCCTGCACAGCCTTAACAAAGTAAAGAATATGACAAATCTGATCACTGTTTCTGCAGATCGATCTGATCAATGGTAAGTAAGTAAGTCATTCTAGGACTGTAGGTCACAAAGCAAAGTTGGGGGAGAAGGGTTTATTTTTTCAGAGTGAATTAGTTTTTTTTAGTCTTTAGGGCTAATAATAGTTCCAAATTACCCCTATAGCAGTGCACCAGGTAGGCAGCACAAACCCTTCCAATTCCGTACCACATCCTGGAACATTTGCTGGTGCACATGAATTCAATAACCATTAAGCTGGGGTGCTCAAAGAGGTCCCTGTTTGGTTTAGCCCCCTCTTGAAGCAATTGTTTGGACATGAAGAGCGTACAATTAGCCACATCAATGGAATCCTCTTCATTGGCAACCCTACTCCTATGGAGAGAGCAGCCTGAGTGCCAATTTTAGCAGGCTGGTATAATCATTGCATAAATAAAAAATTGTTCTACAGCAGACTAGGTCTAGAGGTTGGAAATTATTTGCAAATTGACCTAATTGACCTTGAACCTCAATCTGAAAAATGGATTAGCTCATTCTTTTGCCCATGGCATAAACATTGAAGATGGAACAGTAAACTGACATTTTTATCATTTTAAGGAAGACGTAACTTTCAGTCACAGCTGAAATAAAAACCGCAAAGTCTGACCCACCACGGCTATGTAATTGTGCAGGCCAGGTATTCTCTCTATCATCTATTTTAGGCTCCTTACTGCCACTCATAGAGAGAGAGAAGGGGTAAGTTACATAGCACAGGGCCCTGTGACATGGAGCTGTGCACCTGCAGTGTTCCACACATTTGAAAGCTTGCAGGATAAAAGCTGTAGCAGATATACGCAATATTACCAAAAGTACTGGGACGCCTGCCTTTACACACACATGAAATGTAATGGCATCCCCAGTCTTAGTCCGTAGGGTTGGTTATTGAGTTGGCTGACCCTTTGCAGCTATAACAGCTTCAACTCTTCTGTAAAGACTGTACACAAGGTTTAGGAGTGTGTCTATGGGAATATTTGACCATTCTTCCAGAAGCGCATTTGTGAGATCAGGCTTTGATGTTGGACGAGAAGGCCTGGCTCGCAATCTCTGCTCTAATTCATGCCAAAGGTGTTCTATCGGGTTGAGGTCAGGACTCTGTGCAGGCCAGTCAAGTTCCTATGGACTAAGACTGGGATGCCTTTAAAGTTCATGTGCATGTAAAGGCAGGCCTCCCAATACTTTTGGTAATATAGTGTACATAGAACAGATTAAGATATAGAGTGTTTGACCAATAGAAAAAGGCATAATCCACCTTTATGTTTCATGTTACACCCCCACCCACGTACTTGAATCATGGGTGCTTTTCTCTGGAGCATCCTGGTATTGTTTGAATTCAGCATTATTCATTCACAGAGTCCTTCACAGGGACCTGTGAGTGGGAAAACTCCCATCTGCCACAGTGGCAGAGTGGCTCACAGATTATGCTGGCACAACTGTATCAATGTCACCACATCAGTTTAAGTAATTCCAGCCCTGATTTTACTTCTACATCTAAAAATGTTCCCTAAATTTGCTTACTGATTGTTGGCAATAGAAAATTGCCCGTGAAATCTATTCACAAAATTCCTTTTTTCTAAAATGGGTAAGTTACAGTAGACAATGGCAAGTGTACCAGAACCAGATTCATGCCAGTGTTATATAGTTTGGCCACACAACATTTTAGCGAAGCCAAAAACATTAAACGCAGAAACAAAAAACAAACACGTCTCTGCTAAAACCTACTTGTCCAGACCTCTTAATGACTAATACACTGAAGCAGAATTGTAGCGGAGAGTCCCAATCAGGTATTTAGGGTGGACACTGTACAGGTCCAAACAAATGACGAAGAAGCTAAAAAAAAAAAAAAAAGCCTAACAAAAAAACTGATAACAAGTCCAAAACCACATCACCACAGACCATAAGCCAGGCACACAAGCCAGGAAAATGATAGTATCTAAAAACAGTCAGGTTAGGCTATTTAAGGAGGAGGTCAGTTTCTTCTGATTCATGACAATCTGGAAGAACACACAATCCATTGTAGGAAGATTATGGGATGGAGGTGAAGGGGGATTGCACTTCTGAAAATTCCCAGATGTATGATGGTTTAGTTTTGTGGAGCAGAGTTGGACAGAAGCATTGAGATCAAAATGTTCCAAGGAACCATCAACCTTTGGACTACAGGAATGTAAAAGTGATTCAACACAGTTCTCTGGAAGTTACACATTTGCCTTGAACTGCCACGCTAAGTTGTGATGCTTGGCGTAAATTGCTATGCTCTCTTTAAAACCATCAACCTAGATCACAATCTGTGGAATGTTCTTGGTCATTTAGCACAGGGGCATGGGAGAGAAGCCACTAAATTGTTAAATCAGCTTCAACAAAAATAAAGACAAATCCTGGATTCCCATAAGAGGTGGGCTTTAGAAAAACATTTGTACGTTTTTGCATTAAGTCTAGGTTGGAGCATTTTGTGACATTAAGTGTGGCTCTCCTCAGTATCTCTTAAGTTGAAGGTGGTTAGCAGCAGCTGCAGTTCTAAGGCTGGTCAATATACTGAAGTGTTTCGCCTATGTCAGTTATGTAGTCTTCAGCAGATCAAGAGTGGTGCTGAATACTTGTAATGTCAGCTGCAATTGTCCATGAAGACCTCACTTGTTAACTTTGAAAGGCTTGCCTCCTTCTTCCCAAGAATTGAACATTTACATTAAAGCCAGCAATACTTCGGTACATACATTCAGGTGCAGGAACTCCCCCCTTCTGAGTCAGCCTTGGTTTCTGCCCCCTACCCACCTTCCTTTAGTTCTCTCCCCTACTCACCCCCCAGTACTACCCCTTTCAGAGAACACAGAGCCAGGTATCATTTTGTGGTGCTAAGTAAATTTGTATAGAGTTTGGCAATGATAACAAGAAAAGTAGTAAAATAGACCCCCCAGCCAGCAGCAAAATACCCCCCCCAGCAACAATAGATTTCCTTAGCGGCAATGAACCCTCACAACAAAATACCACCCCAGCAACAACAGACCCATGGTAGCGACAACAAATCTCCCAGCAGCCAGCCAAACTAGACCCCTCCCTCAACAGTGGATCCCTTCCAGCAACAATTGACCCCCCTCCCAGCAACAATAGATCCTCCACCAGCAACAATAGACCTCCCCAGCAACAATAGATCACCACACAAAAATAGATCCCCTCCAGCAACAATAGATCCCCCAGCAGCCAGCATCAATAGACCATCCAGCACACCCCAGTACCCTCTGCCATTGTATACATTCAGTGCTGGAGGTGCCAGAACTGCGTTCCCCACATTCCCTCTGAAAAAAAGCCCTGCATACATTAAAGTAGAAGTTCAGCCAAAAACTAACTATAAATCTACTGGCGAGGGGGCGTGGCTTGACTTAGCTGAAGATGGCTGCCTAACTTGAGAGCTCTTGCTGACAGGAATTATTATCTGTCTATACCGGAGGTTAATTGAATTATTTCACTTCGAAAACTATGGGAACCTCTTCCAGAAGCTCATCGGCATCACAATCTCGTTCGCCGAGAGATTTAACAGACCGACAGGGTCAAAATATGCCGGAGATGTCCCGGGTAATATGACACCTACTTTTTCCTCACAAATTACCTCACAAAATACTCATAGAACAACTGCTGTTTCTATAGGAAACGATCCGACCGACCCTATACCATTTAACAAAACAGCTAACGGAGATGTAATTCTCACACCACACCAACAACCCAACCTCAGTGACCTCCGCTCAATTGCGGCAGATATTAAAGACACTTTGACGGCGGCCATTGCGGACCTGCGAATTGATATACACGCGCTTACAGGCAGGGTTCAAGAAGTGGAGAAAACTGCATCCTAACATTCAGCAGACATTCGCAAAACCCACTGGATCCTAGATACACAGTCTAGACAACTCTGTGAGGTAAACCGCCATTTAGAAGACCTAGATAATCGCGGCAGGAGATAATATACGTCTGAGGGGTCTGACTGGATCCATCAAACAAGAACAACTGCAGACTGAGGTAAATGGTATCTTTAATGCCCTACTGGAAAGACCTAAAGATGTACCAATCGTTATGGAATGGATTCACCGTGCCCTAAGACCAAAAGGAAAAGCTGATGACCCGCCCAGAGATGTAATCGGCTGTATAGTAGATTACCGTCTAAAAAAAGAGGTTCTGAGGAGAGCGCGCATCACTGCACCGCTTCGCCATAATGGCACGGAGATCCGTCTCTTCCAGGATTTATCAAGTATCACATTACAACGCAGAAGGGAACTTTGACCTCTCTTAACAGTACTCCGCACAGAAGGCATCACCTACCGATGGAAATTCCCTTTTGGTTTATCCACAAACTCACAAGGCCGCACCGCACTCCTCAGAGTGCCGGAAGAGCTCAAGCATTTCTGTGATACTCTAGGGATACCTATGACAGAGGTACCAGAATGGTATGCAGAGTTTCATACAAATTCTACTTCTTCAGCTTCAGACAAACCTGAACCGATGGAAGCACAGGACGTCCGATATCGCAGACATCGTTCACCTTCAGAGAATAGGAACCGTCATCCTAGATCATCTAGCCCAACGAAACCTCCACAGACCTCGCAGAGCCAGATGGGATCGTTAAAGATCATACACTTCAAGATTTCGATGAAAGGCATTTACTTTCATGTTAAGTTGAACTTTTACCCCCCATTCTAACTTTGCTTCTCTAGATATAGACTGTTTACTGTACCATTTCCAGACTTCTTAGCTTTATTATCATATAGCAGAAAGGAATACGGTCTTTCTCGGTCTTTTGTTATTTTTCATTTTTCAGTAGACATTACTCACCCCAACAAATTCTGGCACTTTAAGCACTGCCCCACAGAATTATCCATGTGAATATTAGACTTTTCAGGACCACTGGATACCATAGCGCATCCTATGCCTAACAACATCTATTTGAAATCAATTAACACTGTACCATATATTATTTGACGAATCCTGATTTCCTCCACTACATTTATTATATCGATACACGATAATGTCACGTGTGATTGATAGCAACAAATTACTTATTTATATATATATATATATATATATATATATATATATATATATATATATATATGATAAGTAACGAACAGAAATTCTGGACTATAAACTTTTAAAGTATCCGGGTGAAAATATATATTACATCAAACATCAGTTACATATGTGAAATAGGTATCTAAAAGTCGATGGATCTCAGTAGTTATAGTATTGGTTATATTATATGTTTTATAGTGAATGCCTTTTCTTAAGAATTCTTTACAATTCCTTTTTTATTTTTAATGTTGTTATCATTATCAAAAACTATCTTCCACGGCTCAGTTACATATCATGGGATCCTTTTCCACTTGATGAAGAGGACCCATTCTTTATAATAAATGACTGGAGATGTGGTAAGTTTGTTTGATATCACTTAAATTGGGACTATGAACGCATCATTCTCATGAACTCATACAAGAACTGCGAGCATATGTTCTGGTTCCCAATATTTTGATGTATCTAATTATAAAAGGGCATTTGTTAATATCTCTCAGGAACATTCTTAGAGAAGATCTTTTCAAGTTTCTGAGAGTTAATATTTGCATTTCTCACATCGCCTAATTTTAAGGATACACTACAATTGTATTACTCTTACTTCCCCAATAGATTGCATATTACACCTCCTGTTAGCGGGACACGACACATTCTGGTTTCATTTTTCACCGACTTCAACCTCTCCCTCCTCACAGTGGTATATATTTCAAACCATACTCTGAATTTCTTTCATTTTTTTATACTTTCTTCATGTACCACTGATTCTCTCTGGATTCACCTGTATGGTGTAATACCATTTTGGATAAGCGAACAGGACTCGCAAAGCTCCGGATATACCCAGTATAGACTTCTTCACGACTTACTAACACGTGTTAAGCTGACCCTTATCCAGGCTTGTTCACGAAGGTCACCCTTTTTATTACACTCATCCTTTACCTTACATATCCCTTTCTTACACTCCTTACATACAAAAAGTCCTATCACGTAGATTTTAATCCTAGAAGGGATTATGATTTATTTTCTAATATTTTACCCCCACACAGTAGTGTGTATAGATATCTTTCAGAGAATTATAAGAAAGGTGTACTAAATCTCATCACAACATGACCACACACAACATAAAGAATCTGACGGCATTAAACTGTTATAAAAGTGCAAAACTTGTATCCCTGAATGTCAGAGGTCTAAACATACCAGAAAAACGCTGACAAGTACTACGTTCCATGCATAATCTCAAGGCAGATATAGTACTCCTTCAAGAAACGCACTTTAAAGCAGACTCCATCCCAAAATTATCGAATTCCTATTACCCTTCAGCAATACACACAACATCTAGAGAGACCAAAACTAAAGGGGTTTCTATTCTTATTGCTAAACATTGTCCCTTTCAGATAACAGACTCTCTCTCTGATGATGTTAAACAAGTCCCCTTCTTAAGACACACGCTACAAAAACTTGCAGACTTTCAAGAAGGATCCCTACTGTTAGGCGGAGATTTTAATGTCCCTTTAAATCCTTTAATTGATACATCCTCTGGTGCCTCCAAATTAACTTTTAAAGCACTTTGTGCAATTAAAAAAACTACTTCAAGAACTATTATTACATGACTCATGGCGTACCCCAAATCCCACTGTTAAAGACTACACGTTTTATTCAACATCTCATAACAGCTATTCCAGATTAGATTATTTAATTATATCTCAAAGAGAACTACCATTTCTCTTTAAAACATCGATTGAACCAGTGTTTATATCAGATCATCACCCTATTACTATGTCTATAGAATTCCCAACCACTAAGTCACGATCCCCAATATGGCGCTTAGACCCATCTCTGCTCACTGATACACCCACTGTTCATACAATCCAAGACAGATTGATTTAATATTTTAAAGAGAAGGACTACCCTGAAATTTCCCCATTGATTCTATGGGAAGCACACAAATGTTACAAACGAGGGGAATTCATGGCAATAACAGCCAAAAAAAGAAGTGAAAAACAGGCACACATCTCACAACTTACTAAAAGTATTCATGCTCTAGAAAAAACTCATAAGAGAACTCAAGCATTGACCACTTTACAAGAACTGTCTCAGCTTAGGACAAAGTTAATGGATGAATTGAATAAGAGAACAAAACGTTACTTTATTTTATCACAAAAACGATTCTATGAATATGGAAACAAATCTGGCAGACTCTTAGCCAAAGCACTACGAGCAAAAAGAGCCACAACAACAATACACTGTATACATGATCCGACAGGGAAAACATTGACGAATAATATCCAAATAGCAGATCAATTTGTCAAGTACTACACACAATTCTATAATCCTGAAACAGATATTCCCCAAACAGATTTGATAAATAGACGACAAGTACTGAAAGATTTTCTTTCTAAACATTGTCCGACTCCTATTTCGGCAACTGATGCGGATAACCTGGAACAACCATTATCTTTAGCTGAACTAGATGCTGTACTTAAACAACTAAAACCTGGCAAAAGCCCGGGACTGGAAAGATTGACTGTAGGTTACTACAAAACATTCATTACTACTCTTAAAATTATTTTTTTTTTACAACATTTAATACTCCATCTTCAGTTACCACCCCGAGACCTTTTTACTGCGCATTTAACAGTAATCCCAAAACCTAGACCCAACTTCAATCTCCAATTATAGACCAATATCTTTATTAAACGGAGATCTTAAGATTTATGCAAACATTTTGGCAAACAGAGTTTTACCACTACTACCTAACCTAATTACACCAGATCAAGTAGGATTTATTCCAGGCAGGGAGGCAAAGGAAAATACCCTTCAAGCTTTTAATATTCAACATTGGCTAACTTCTACAAATCAACAAGGTTTTTTCCTTTCCTTGGATGCGTTCGACAGGGTGGCGTGGGACTTTATAACAGAAGTCCTATAAAAAATTGGTATACGAGAGCGTATGTTACAATTTATTATGGTTTTATATACAGGCCTGACGGCCAGAGTACGAGTTAATGGTCACCTGTCGGACGCCTTCCCCGTTTCCAATGGAACACGTCAAGGTTGCCCTTTATCCCCTTTTATTTTTGTTATTACCCTTGAACCTTTGCTTTTATGCCTAAAAGAGAACCCGGATATCAAAGGAGTCACAATTGCTCAAATCACTTACAAACTTGCTGCATTCGCTGATGATATCCTGTTGTTCTTAAAAGATCCACATATTACTATTCCCAATCTTCTTAAAGATCTAGATTTATTTGATACTTTGGCTAATTTGTGGATTAACTTTGTAAAATCGAAAGCACTTAACGTTTCTTTAACCAAAGAGATTCTAACACAATGCCAAGCTAATTTCCCATTTAAATGGAATACAAAATCGATTACATATTTAGGAATCCAAATCCCTATCCACCTATCAGATCTATATAGTGTAAATTATACTCAGATTCTTCACAACATACAGAAGGATCTCAAATCGTGGTCTTCGGGACTGTTTTCATGGTTCGGTAGAACGGCCATTGTTAAAATTTATATTTTATTCTTAAATTCTTTATGTCTTACAGACCGTACCTATTTCTCTCCCCCAACCATTTTTCACATCCTTACGCAAATCCTGCTCAGAATTTATTTGGGATAAATTATAACTAGGGTGGAGCTATGATAGATTAACACTTCCTAAAATGAAGGGTGGTGTGGGACTACCAGACCTTTGCAAATATTATTGGGCTTGTCAGCCATCGAGGGTTGTAGACTGGAACATAAATGCCAGCACTAAGGCATGGATCCATATAGAACATGCATTCTCTCTTTTGCCACTTCGACAACTTCCCTGGACAGCTGTGGTCCATATTCCAGTGAAAACAACACCCGTTAATAGGCATTCACAAAAATGTGCAAACAATTTACAATTTCTTCCTTACCAGGACCGCTAACACTGGTTTGCAAAAACCCCAAATCTCCCCCAGGAATGGTTCACACGTTTCCTCTCAAGTTAGGTCACCAATCAGATTTCAGAGCAGGACAATTCTTTTCCAATCACAAATTTTTACCCAAATCCACACTCATGACATTGATGGACATTCCTCAATTTCCTTCATGGGCCTACACTCAACCTAAAAATTTTCTCAATGACCCTAAGACACATTCGGTCCTTTCGAGACAAGTAACACCCTTTGAAAAGCTTTGTATGAATTCAGATAATGAGTGTGTGGGGCTTTAGATTATCCACCACTTGATCTCTTTCTAGCTAATATGGATGACAATATATACAACTCTGATTGGATTAACAATGCATATCATTTCTTGTACACTTCCTTAATTGCTGTTATTCATGATTACCTGTAATATACGTGTTTACGTATTTTCTACCTATATTTCAATAAACTTTTGTGGAAAAAAAAATCTACTGGCAGGCACATTCTAAGACTAATCTATCTAACACTGTAAAACAAAAATCGCTATACATACCTTTTCTGCAGCTGCTCCGGTCTGGTCCCACAGCTGTCAGCAGTGGGCTTCTCTCTGTAGGTGTGTGCAGGTGGAAGCCTCATAGTAAGTCTATGGGTGACGTCACTTCCTAGGCACAGTCATCTGTCTCCTGCACACAGGCCAGCTTCAGAAAAGGTGGGTATAACAATTATGGCTTTACAGGGTTAGATAGATGAGTCTTAGAATGTGGCTGCCAGTAGGTTTAGAGTTAGTTTTTGGCCGAACTTCTACTTTAAGTACTTACAATGTTCATAACAATAGCTGTGTCCTGAATTCCAGGCCCAAGCTGTACAATTGAAACTAAGCCTCAGACCCAACATTCGGTGGTTACATTTCACAACTACTACTGACCATTGAGACTTTATCGATGGACTTTTGAATGTTGGGAGAAGAGCTATTCAGCCTGCTTGTCATGGTGCTGATGTGGACTTAAGTGGAGGTGCTGTATACAACATTAGACTACACAAAGACATAGTGGTTGCTTTTGAAATGAACAAAGGTACTTGGTACTATAAGAATATCCAGTTTTTGGGACCTGATGGGTTCTCGTTAAAGTATGCAGTATGTACTGTAAAGGCAAAACATTTTTCTTTCAATTTTGGGGGGAAAAGGGAATGGTGTCAGTTTGTTTTCACCAATTGTGTCCTATTTAGGAGATTTCCCTTTACTTCCTCTCCTGCAGACACAAGAAAGAAAACCACTCCAAGGTGAAGGACATATCACTGAGACAGTTGTCACCTGAATAAGTGTCCCCGCTGGAAGATTTTCTCTCTATTCTAAACATTTTGGATCTTTCCTCACTTTTAGTCTTGGTGCCAATAGTCAGAGGATGAGCAGCTAGAGTACATTTGCCTAATGCGGACACAGACAACAATAAAAAATCTGAGGGGGTTCTAATTCCTCTCCATACTATCCAAAACTAAGAGATGATCTAGTACGTATTAACAAACCACATGCACATAAGACTAATGTACTCCCAAACCGACATTGTACCTACCTGTAAACACGTTTTCCTCATGGAACCCTGCATGCGTGCCATACACTTGTGTACTCTCCCAGTATCATCATAAATCTGCATACATACTAACCTTTGACCCTCATGGGACTGGTTATTTTGGGGCATAACTAGTTTTTAATACAGTGGGGAAAAATTACAAGTTCTGTAAGGTTCTTATTTCAGTATGTAATCCCATTGAGGAGATTCTCCCTAATGTTCTGTCAATGTGATGCCCATACAAAATGAATGAATGTCACTTGGACAGGAAGAGACAGATAGCTATAAAAACATTGCTGGAAGTTCCACCCTGTCCCCACTCAACCGAAAAGGTGAGAGCATTTTCCATCAATTCCTTAATTGCATTAGACATGCAGGCAGCATTATGAATACTATAAAAATATAAAGAAAAGCGTAGCATTATGAATACAACAAAGGTTCAAATCCTTCCCCACTATATCCAAAACAAATGGGATTTGAGCTTTAAAGTGAAACTAGTACCACTGATTTAACTATTTTCAAAGCCAGTTACATTCAAGGAATGTCAAAGATGCCAATATGCTTATGTCAGCTCTCAACCAAACGTTCAAGCCCTCAGATGGCTGCTATCATAGCTGATCATAGGTGCAGCACCATGGCAAATGCAGATCCAAATAAACGCTAAGATGGCACCATCTGTGGCTGTAACAGATAAGAGGTTTTAGTTCCGCTTTAAAGTTTATGAAACATTACATAAATTCTCACACGGTCCTCTCACCACAAGAAGTCAAAAAGGCTTGTGGCTCCAAACCCAGCCAGGGCCTTTTAGAACTTCAGAGGATTTTCAAGCATTGACATGCCAATTTTCCCAACATGGTTGTCATTGAAGTTCCCCAAAATACAAAAGGCTCCACATAGTGAGAAATCGTAAATACATTTATTGTACATAAGCTAAAAGTTGCACTTACATCAAGGATGCATATATAACACCTTTAAAAGTATGTATTGGCCAACACACATACAAAACCCGTCCTTCCGGGACTCGAGGGTTACGGTGATGTCAGCACATAGCTCCCGGAAGGACAGGTTTTTGTATGTGTGCCGGCCAACGTATACTTTTAAAGGCGTTATATATGCATCCTTGATGTAAGTACAACTTTTAGCTTATGTGCAATAAATGTTTTTATGATTTCCTACTATGTGGAGCCTTTTGTATTTTGGGTAATTTCAATGACAACCGTGTCGGGTTGGTATGTCAATGCTTGAAGATCTTCTGAAGTTCTAAAAGGCCCTGGGTGGGTGTGGAGCCACAAGAGTTTTTGACCTCTTGTGGTGAGAGGTCCATGTGAGCTGGTAAGCGAGCCTTTCGGCATTTGGTGGTGGTGTTGATGCACAGAATCACAACTCAAGGTGGTGATACTCACCAAGAACATCAGTATTTGTCACTTGTGGACTTTTTATTTCTATTTTATTTAACCAGCGCAACTCGGTATAAGGTATACAATATTGGGACTGTGCTGATATCTCATAGATGATGTTGCTGCTTGTACCCCTTTTTTACATTGTTTTATGTTGTTACACATTTAGCGTGGGTATTTCACCTTCATTAATACATAAATTCTGCCACTATGCCAAGACCTTAATGAATGCTATACTTCACGCCAAAACTGTTTCTGTCTCTATGGGAATGCACAAGCAATTCAAAACAGGTTGATGCAGCTTATAAGAAGGTCAACTGCAGGCAAGAAAGAGGTCAACGGCAGGCCAGAAGCAGGTCAACAGCTTTAAAGTTTTTGAAAAATTACATACATTCTGGCACAATGCCAAGACCACAATGAATGCTGTACTTCACATCAAAACTGCTGCTCTCTCCATGGGGATGCACAAACAACTCAAAGCAAGTTAATGCAGCTTATAAGAAGGTCACCTGCAGGCCAGAAAGAGGTCAACTGTACATTAGAAGAATTTAACTGCAAGTTAGAAGAGAGAAAATTACAGTTCAAATGCATCTTCCAATGAACGCAGAACCATCTCCAACCAATCTCAAATGCAAGCTATATGTGGCTGGAAGCAAACTGCATTTGCCCATCAGCACAAACCCAAAGCCAGCTGACATGGGCATAAAGGAAGAAATACTTAAATACACCAGATTTTTATTTTCTTTCAGGGTATTCCAACAATAACAAGGCCCTGAACTGATACCGAATCCTTTTTTGTTGAAGAAAAATAATATGCTGTTAAAAAATAAATAAGCTTCACGTGGCAATGATTTTTTATGTATGCTCCAAACATGGTAATAATCAAAAAAAGGTGTATGTAGTGCAAGATTGTGAAACAAAGCTTTGGGGATTTTTGCATTACTGAATGTTAAAATTGTGTGTGTGAAGCAGGTGTGTTCAGAAAAAGAACATTTTTAAAGTAGTGCATTCCAGAACAAAACTTTTTTTTTTTTTGGATAGAGTGAGGCAGGGTAAGAACCCTTGTTTGGGTCTACTGTTCTCCAGGGCTCAGTTATTTGTCACTTCCTATCAAAATGTCATGGATTTTTTATTTTTTTTATAGACTGAGGCTGGAACCCTAGTCAGCTTCTTTTTTGTTGTTTATGTAGCACCCTCTAGTGCTATATTAGTGTAGGTAAATTTGTTTTTGTGACTCATGGTAGTTGTGTCTGTTAATTGGGTCGGGTTACTGTAGGTCAGGCTGGAGGGCTCTACGGTTCAGGCTTCTGGTATCTCCCCCTGGTTCTAGAAGCTTGGAGAGGTTTCTAGAAGCTAGTGAGTGGAGGCCAGGAGGTGCTGATCTGCATGTTTGTGGGAATCTGGCCAATCCCCAAGAGGAAGGCCTGGCAGGGTGGCTGGATCAGCATATAAATATTGTGGAGCCTTGACAGCCAAGGGGAGTTGAGTGGAAGATGGAGTGAGGAAGCTGTGGCCTGGGAGGGAACCCCAGGTTGAGGGAGGCTCTGGCTCCAGGCCGGGAGCTGAGAAAGGAAGAAGGACAGAGGGATCTATACTATCCCATGGCCTCAGTTGGGAAACACGCTGGCTTGCGAACAAGGACCTGTACAGCAGGAGGCCTGAACAGTCGTCTCTTCTGAGGCAGCAGGATTTCCAGAGACAGTGTGAGTACTTCTACATACCCAGGGCCAAAAAGGGTTAAAGTTGTTGGATGTAATATCGAGCAAGCTTTTCTGGGACTGTGCTAACAAGCTGGGACTCAATCTCTTGTCCTGGGACATTTCACTAAGCAGTCAGGTGGGCTGTTTAGGGGACATAAAGCTCCTGCCAGTGGAGATTTTGCTCAAATTTTACTCTGGGTACACAGAGCTCCCATAAAGGGGGATTTCTTTGCCAAGTTTTTAGGGACTGTTACTGTTTCGGAGGGAATACAGTCAAGTGTATGTTCATTTTTCTGGATCACACACAGAAGGAAGTTGTCTTCATCATTGTTCCTCAAGTCGAATTAGGCATCCCATAAAAAACCATACCCTATCCAAGTTGTCTTCCCCAATAAAACAGCAAAAACAAGTTATTGGAATGTTTCCCTGGGGAACCAAAATTCAGCAGCCTTTGCGGGTATATCGCTAAACCTATATCCCGTTGCAGACTTTTTCTCACTTCCTGTCTGTCACAAAGTCAGAAACTGAGAGGAAATCTCTCCAACAGAGCCCTGGATAGCAATCAAACTCAACATAGGTTCATAATCCATCTCCCTACTGTATATAAAACAAAAAACTTTTCTGGCTGAACTTTTATTCCAGGGACATAAGTATCATTTTTTTTTACCCAGGGACAGCCTTGATTAAATGAGGAGTGACCCCAAAAATTAGGAATATTTGGTCACCTTCTTTCAAAAGTTTTAAAATTCCTATATTTAATTAGAGCAGGTTTCCATTATACATTAGCACACACCAAAAGGTAGTATTATATTTTGTAATATTATTTTTCTAATTATCGATTGCATACAAATTTTAAATTTAGGCCCACATCCCACATTCACCTTCGTCCCTAGATTTCATTCTGAATGCTCTGCAAGAAACTCAGCTTCCATTAGGCATTCACCAGAGCTTTTTGTAATGCTTATGGATTGTTCTGTATTTCCACTGTATTTTCACACAGCATAAAATTCCATACGAGTAGAAAGAAGAAATTCAACAATGAGCTCAAGGAAAATAAAATACACAGTTCAGTCTAGATGATATTGAAAGCCTTTGTTTAAAAAAGAAAAAAAAATGTAGGACAATATAAACCAATAAATTACAGATGCAAGTAGATGGAATACCATTTTTACGTATGTTCTATGAGCCAAGTGTGAATGTTTTGAATGAGAATGTAACAAGTTTAATCTCCAGTTAACCTCCTTTAAAAATTGCTTCTCTCAAGGTGTAAATCAACCTCAAGTTGATGGTAATTTCTAGGTGGATACCAAAAGTTGAACCAACTGCCAACTTTTTGTGTCTTTCAGCCAACCTGGTGGAGAGAACTAATGGCTGAGATCCTTGCTAATCTTTTTCCTCCTTGGCAGCTATCTTGCTCATTTTATAGAGAATTTGTGGCCAGGCTATGGACATTCAGGTATTTATGTTCTTAACAAGCAGTAAAAATTATTTAAAACAGGGGTCTCCAAACTTTCTAAGGACTTTAGGGGGCCAAACTGTGACCATTGGGAGTATAAATTGTCCCGGAGTCAGTGGGAGGAATAGTGCCCCATCATTGGTGTCAGTAAGAGGAATACAATCGTTGGTGTCAGTAGGAGGAATAGCGCACCATCTTTGGTGTCAATGGGAGAAATAGTGCCCTGTTGTTGATGCCAGTAACAGGAATTATGACCCATTGTTGGTGTCAGTGGGAGGAATAATGTTTTGCATCAGTGAGAGTAAAAGTGCCCCAAGGGTCGGATAAAGGCAAGCAAAGGGCTGCATCTGTCCCCCCGGGCCTCAGTTTGGAGACCACTGCTTTAATACAGGCCCCTAACTAACCTCCATAGTTTCAGGCACCGTAAAGCATTTGTCCTCAGAAACACTGAAGTGGTTCTCCTAATAGTTCTCCGTCCCATCAGCGACTCAGCAGCTCTTCCCCTGCATACCCCTCCCAGTAGGGACTCTGCAGCTCAGTTCACCTTGCTTTCCCCTCCCAGCAGTGGCTTAACAGCTCAGCTCACCTCCCAGCAGTGACTCAGCAGCCTTCTATTCTCCATTGTAAACACATAGTTGGAGATTTTCTAAGACGGGTGCCCACAGAATCTGGTACAGCTGTGCAGAGTAACCAATCAGCTTCTAGGTTTTGTTGCCAAAGTTTAATTGAACAAGCTGAAGTTAGAAGCTGATTGGTAACTATGCACAGGAGCACCAGATTATATGGGCACCAGTTTTAGAAAATCTCCCCCATAATAGGGGCTCTGGGAAAGGGAACAGGGTAATCTGCTGAGGGAAGGTTTTGTGGGGAACTTTGAAGACAAATTGCTTTACTGTGCCTGTAGTTACTGAGGTGAGTGAGAGCTTGTTTTAAAGCTCATTTGCCAATTGTTAAGAATATGTAAACACTTTAGTGTTTATAGCCAGACCACATTTACTAGTCACAGATGTGATGCTCTCCCTGCCCTATTCTTCACTTAGGACCCATTTACATTTGTGCAGTGTCTTAATGTGTGTCGTGACTTCCAATGCACAAAAACATCTCAATTATCGGACTTCTCTCATCTCATTTTGCTGCAATGCACTAAGGTGCATTTCTGCACATTGCAATGCATGTGCAATGCCTTCGTTTTTTGGGGTGCTATTCAAAATGAATGTCACTGCAAAGTGCCAAAGCTTGAAACAATATCTTAAGAGTAAAGCAGATTAAGAAATCTCACAGCAGCCTCAAGGAGGAAATCCAAGAATACCCAACAGTGTGGCCGAGAGTAAAAGAAGGCTGGTGATCCAACAGAGTGGTTTCCCCCTTAAAAAACTGATATATCAGTTCTTGGCGGACCTAAACTTTAAAATAAGCTTCTGTACAAATGAGAAGCAAAATAATAATACAAATAATAATAACATTAATAACAAATAAATTCAAAAGTCAAAAATAGATACTCTTTACATTATCAGTGCATTGTTTTATACATTGAGAAACAATATAAAATTATTTTCATCCTGGCGCATGATTGGTTAATGGTGGTTTGTTTTGTCTATTCGCAGATTCTTGGACACAGTTCTTTGTTTGTAGTCCTCTCCTGAGCCAAAGTCCATTGTGTCATGATGGTTGGAAAACTCCTGAGGTATAGGAAATTCTTCTGCAGAGGAATGCGTGCGGCGCCCAAAGACTTTGTCCTGCAGTTCCGCTATATCATTCCGTATGTCGGCCATCATGAGTAACAAGAAGTCAAAGGATCCCGGTGGCCCCTTAAGGTGAAGATCAATATTCTACGGTTATATTATTATTTTCAAATGATATGTCCACACAAAAATTACATTTCAGTAAAGAAGTAGACACCAAAGAGTTTCAGCATCTGTAGAGGCTTATTTGCCAATGCAGTAGAAGTGCCAGTGAGAGTTCATTTTTTATGGTGGGGGAGTAGAGCATGAATATTTATTAATTTCTTCCGACACAGCCATGGATTATGGCGATCCCTAGAACATGTTTTAAACGTGCTTCACATTTTCTTAATGGAATTTTAAGCAAACCTGTAGTAGGATAAAACTTAATTTACCATTCTAGGTCTATGCAGGTAGTATTAGTTTTCTTCTTGTGTACCCCAAAGGCTTCTATAATCTGAATCCCTCCCTACAAATGGTTAAAAGAGAAGATCAGGGTTTAATAAAACCCAAACGTTTGTGCTCACCTACAGTGCCTTGATAAAGTATTCATACCTCTTGAACTATTCCATATTTTGTCATGTTACAACCAAAAATGTAAATGTGTTTTATTGGGATTTTATGTAATAGACCAATACAAAGTGGCACATAACTGTGAAGTGGAAGGAAAATGATAAATGGTTTCACATTTTTTTTACAAATAAATATGTGAAAAGTGTGGCGTGCATTTGTATTAAGCCCCCTTTACTCTGATACCCCGAACTAAAAATCTAGTGGAACCAATTGCCTTCAGAAGTCACCTGTGTGTAATTTAATCTCAGTATAAATACAGCTGTTCTGTGAAGCCCTCAGAGGTTTGTTAGGGAACCTTAGTGAACAAACAGCATCACGAAGGCCAAGGAACACACCAGACAGGTCAGGGATAAAGTTGTGGAGAAATTTAAAGCAAGGTTAGGTTATTAAAAATTATCCCAAGCTTTGAACATCTCACAGAGCAATGTTCAATCCATCATCCGAAAATGGAAAGAGTATGGCACAACCGCAAACCTACCAAGACATGGCCGTCCACCTAAACTGACAGGCCTGGTAAGGAGAGCATTAATCAGAGAAGCAGCCAAGAGGCCCATGGTAGCTCTGGAGGAGCTGCAGAGATCCACAGTTTAGATGGGAGCATCTGTCCACAGGACAACTAATTTTGAAAATAATTTATCGTTTTCCTTCCACTTCACAATTATGTGCCACTTGTGTTGGTCTATCACATACAATCCAAATAAAATTCATTTACGCTTTTGGTTGTAACATGACAAAATGTGGAAAATTTCAAGGGGTATGAATACTTTTTCAAGGCACTGTAGGTGGATGCAGCATCGATCCGTCCCCCCCAGGCTCTGTAGTGAGAACTGAGTGATCAAACATCCCTGATCATTCAGTTCTCCACCTGTGCTCTGAGTAGAGAGATGTGACAGCTCTCCCCTCCAGTGCTCACTTGAGTGCTGGGCTGCTAAGGGGATGGGAGGGGCTGGCTCAGGCTCTCAGCGGATTGCATGACCAAAAAAGTTCTGCGGATTGGCTCCTGATCAGCGCTCTCAGCTAATCACATGGTTATTACAGCGGCTCCTCTGGAGCTGTCATAGTAGGTGAGGTTGAAAAAAGACACAAGTCCATCAAGTCCAACCTATGTGTGTGATTATATGTCAGTATTACATTGTATATCCCTGTATGTTGTGGTCGTTGAGGTGCTTATCTGATCGTTTCTATTAGATAAGCACTGCTGGGTTGAACGATAAAAAAAAATACTAATGTGTACTAAGCTTAAGCGACAACATGTTTGAAAGGTAAATATTTGCACTGTGCTTTCTTAAGATAACACATACAGATATGCACATATCTGTGTGTGTGTTATGCCCCGTATACGTGATCTGACTTTTCAACAACTAAACTGTGGATTTTTGTTCGAAGGGTGTTGGCTCCAACTTGTCTTGCATACACACGGTCACACGAATGTTGGCCAACAATTACGAATGTAGTGACGTACAAGACGTACGTGTTAGCTCCATTAGGGACGCTAGTTATATCTCCGGCTCGTACTTGGTTCCGAGCATGCGTGGACTTTTGCCCGACGGACTTGTGTACACACGATTAGAAAGTCCGACAACAAACATTTGTTGGCGGAAAATTTGAGAACCTGCTATCCAACATTTGTTGGCGGAAAGTCCGACAACAAATGTTCGATGGGACATACACATGGTCGACTTTCCGCCAACAAGTTCACATCCAACATTTGTTGTCGGAAAATCCGATCGTGTGTACTGGGCATAAGTTTGTGTGTAAGTTGGAACCCAAATGTATCTAAAGCATTTGTTTTTAGTTTTGGATAGACTGGTCAAGGGATAGATACTCTGTCTTGTTTTTATTTTTTATTGTCCTTGTGCCCACTGGGAAGATTCGCCCTCTCCTTGTGTCTTGGTGACCACTGTTACCAGGATTGAAATTGAGGGAAAATTTCCTGTTGTGTCCTGACACAGGAAGTCAAGGAAAATCTCCAGAATATGACAAAAAACATAACCATACAGGTTATGGTGAGAAGGAACTAAAGGAATCAAAAAGTCTTCCAACGGAATCAGTACATAGCACAGTAAAGCCTTCTTATGCCACGTACACACGATCGGAAATTGCGCCAGCAAAACTCAGATGAGAGCTTTTTGTCGGAAAATGCGACCGTTTGTATGCTCCATCGCGGAATTCCAGCCAGCAAAAGATTGAGAGCAGGTTCTCTATTTTTCGGTCGGAAAAAGTTCCTATCCGAAAATGTGATCGTCTGTACAAATTCCGACGCGCAAAATTCCTATGCATGCTCAGAAACAATTCCACGCAAGCTCGGAAGCATTGAATTTCATTTTCTCGGCTCGTCGTAGTGTTGTACGTCACCGCTTTCTTGACGGTCGAAAGTTCAGAGAACTTTAGTGTGACCATGTGTATGCAAGGCAAGCTTGAGTGGAATTCCGTCGGAAAAATCATCCAAGTTTTTTCAGACGGAAAATCCGCTCGTGTGTACGGGGCATTAGAAGGACAAATGACCACAACTGCTTTCACCACATATCCTTAAAATAAGAGAAATATTCCTATTTCAGGTCAGTCGGGGGCATCATGTAAATCATACCCTTATACTGTACACCAACAGCCAAATGGCCATCCAGAGCTGCTGGTGTTTATTATAAATATAGCCTAATATTATAGAGACATTTATTCCAAACTGCGTACAGCTGTTTCATCAGTGCAGTTCACAGAAACCGGCTTCTATCAAGTAGGGCTAGAAGTGTCCAAAGGGGACGCAGAAACAAATATCTAAATTATTTTAAAAAATAAACAGTATATACTGTATAGCCTTTAGATGGACTTTCAGGAACATTGAAAGCAGCCAATATATTTTGTCAGACCATTAGACATTGTTGCTTGATTCAGCAGATACACTTTATATTATTAATAGTGAATAACGTCTAAGCCGTGATTACTGTTCTGAATGATAGCTGCGTTCAGCTTCTTTTTATATTTTGTTATTCCAGACACTAATTTGTTAATAGAAAACATACTGCACTTGAACAGGACGTTTATTGGGTGCTTTGGAATAACATCGTAAAAATTGAGAGTTATATGTAAGAGTGTATTTAAGAGAATGTAGCAGATTGGGCAAATAAAACCACAAGGTGAAATAAATTGGAGACCAAAAGGTCAGTCGTAAAGATAAAACCGAGGAATAATGAGATATTTTGCTATCTGTTTTATTTCAGAAACTTGAAGTGAACCTTTACTACATTTTGTAGCAAGGCCCTATTCTTTTCCTATTCATTTTGTAGTAAGGCCCTTGTAAGGCCCTATTCACAGATGTGAATGGAGCCATTTGCAATTACCCATGGGAGACTCAGCTTGGATCCATGAGATTAGGTGCGGGCAAGAAGCCCTATTAAATGCAATGGGCCCCTGACAGCACCCACAGATATTGGTGGCCATTTACTTGTATTTGCTCATGCAGCATTTAGATGCGGATGAATGGCCCAATGCTGTATCCTGGCCTAGGCCAACAAGGCCCAGGCCTAGGGCAGCACTTTGCAGGGGTGCAGCACGGAAAGAGACCCCGCCGGCTTGCGCTACACTGTTATGCCCTGTACACACGGTCGGACATTGTTCGAACATTCCGACAACAAAATCCATTGGTTTTTCCTGACGGATGTTGGCTCAAACTTGTCTTGCATACACACGGTCACACAAAGTTATCGGAAAATCTGATCGTTCTGAACGCGGTGATGTAAAACACGTATGTCGGGAGTATAAACGGGGCAGTAGCCAATGGATTTTGTCTCTTAATTTATGCTGAGCATGCGTGGCACTTTGTGCGTCAGATTTGTGTACACACGATCGGAATTTAACCGATCGGATTTTGTTGTCGGAAAATTTTATAGCCTGCTCTCAAACTTTGTGTGTCGGAAAGTTCGATGGAAAAAGTCTGATGGAACCCACACATGATCTGAATTTCCGACAACACGCTCCTATTTGCGTCGGAAAATCTGACCGTGTGTACAGGGCATTGGTGTAGCACCAGTCTTATGGGGCGGACTGGGCTGAAAGGCAGATTAGTCTAGCGCCCTCATAAAACGGCCGCACTGCTTCGTGCGGGCGGCCAGCATTCTTCAACTGTGGGGGGGGATGGGGGCGCCGCTTCGAATTTTGACTGTCCTATCATTCTGGACCACAAACCTTCCTCACTGTGCTATATGTTTTCTGCTGCACCATTGGCATGGTTATATCTTCTTAGTCCTCTCCATAAAATTATCAGAAATTTGTGCTTAAAGTAGAACTATAGGCAACACTTTTTTTTTTTTTTTCATTTTGGATCGAGTAAGGGAGGGTTATAGCCCCTGTCAGGTTATTTTTTTACCACCCCTGTCCCATTGCAGAGATTTCCCTTCACTTCCTGCCCCATAGCCAAACTGTAAGTGAGAGGAAATCTGTTCAAATTAAGGGAATCCATTGCCCCCCCCCCCCCCCAGGCCCTCAGAACTAGTGTCCCCCTCGAAAATCTCAGGGCGGGTCTTAAACAGCAAGGGGTATGGCCTTGACAGAAAGGGGTGGGTCATATTTAAATTATTAAATTAGAGGGTGCATGAGTTTAGTCAGGCCTAGCGCAGCACAAAACCTAAATACACTACTGGATTGGCCCTGGAGGCCGACAGCCTGTAGGCCCTGTCAGGCTCCCAAATAAATGGCAAATGCCCCAACCTATAACTGTCCTTAACAGCAAGAAGTAAATGGAAGGGCAATACATGTCAAACAACAACAAAGAAAAATGCCGCAAGTTGACAAACACCCGTTCGTCTACACCCGACTGCCGTTCGTTCAAATTTACTTTTTTTTTTTAATGGTACATTTTCTCAATTTAAAGAAGTTCAGCCTAAGCTCGTTTGGCTGGGCTTCTCCTATGAAGTCCACTCTCTGCTGACGTCACAGGAATCAGTCCAGGCACCACGTCATCCGAACAATGGAAGCTGGATCCACCAGGTGCCTGGACTGACACCTGTCTCAGCCTCTCAGCAAGCCGCAGAGAGCCTGAGACGCTGCTCCCCACCTCTCCACAGCTCAGCGCTCCATTGAGCGTGGAAAAGCAGAGAGGAGAGATGCCGATTGACAGTCAGTAGCTCTCAGCTCAGGGAGCTGTGAGAACTGAATCATCGGTGATATTCGATCGCTCGGTTCTCAGTGTAGAGGCGCTGGGGGACAGATGCAGAATTGGATCGATGTTGCATCCACCTAGGTAAGTATGATTATGGAAAAAACCCAAACCCATACTTCTCTTTTAAACATTTGATAGGTTTTCTATTTTCTATTGTAAATAAAATATGGGTTTATGTGATTTGCAAATATTTGCATTCTGTTTTTATGTAGATTTTAGTCCTTTTTGGAATTGGGGTTGTACATACACGCCTAATTGTTGCATGTGTTCAACTTGAATCACTCGGGTCATGTTTACTTCAATTTTAAATGGGGGGGGGGGGGATGTAATTGGTTCGGAGAAAGAATGAGTAAGAATTGTGTCCAAGTTGGCACCCAAGCCAAACCATGGAACACCTCAGCCCTTCTGGTGCCTCACTTGGACTTTCAGTTCATAGTCTGTAAACTCTTGGGCAAATAACTTAATCAATAAATGGGACAGAAAAGCATGCAGATCTGGAGTTCTGACTTCACTTGCAACATAACTGTTTCAGGTCAGTGACTCTGAAAGTACTGACATGAGAAGACAACTAGCATTTTTAGGAGAAAGTCAATAGTGGTGGCCTATATGTATCTCTTGTCGGCAAATCATACTAGAATCTCACCGGAAGTCCTCTTGGTCCTGGAGCTCCTCTTTCACCCTAAAAAAAAATAACCAAAAGATACATTTAAAGTGATACTAAACACACACTGTTTAATTTACATTGTCCCTTCTATTTCTGTATGTGGATGATGGCACTGTAATTATTGTAATAAAAAATAATCTAAGCACCTTTTCCCTAATCGATATACAGCTGTCACATGACTCAGATCTTTCCCAGCCTGTCTGCAGGGAAACATAAGCAGGAGGAGCTTCTAGTCCTCTGCTGCTGGTCACATGTTCAAAATAAAAAATAAAACAGCCTTTGGAATACAGAGTGAAAATAAATACATAATATCAAAAAAACTGTTTTATATTTTCATACAAATATCAATTTGAAGTCAAATCTTTATTATTTTGTGGAAATAACATAGTGTGGGTGGATTTCTACCAGTCACAGGCTGTGTCACGCACCTCCAGCCTGTGTCTTAGAATAAGAGTGAGGTAAAGCCTCGATTAATCTACATGTAATAACTAGACATGTGCACTGCTAAAAAGTTTGTTTGTTTTAGTTTTATTTGTTTGGATTTTTTCGTTTTTCGGGTCATTCGTTACGATCGAAATTCATCAATTTGTAAATCTGAAAATTCGAAAATTCAGAAATTCGGAAATTTGTAAAATTCATAAACTTGAAAATTCAGAAATTCGAAAATAAGAAGAAATTACACTTCGAGAGAAAATTCGAAAGAACGAAAATGTAGAAATTCGAAATAATAACTAACTATTAAATTATAGGTATTGGAATTTCCTTTCAAATTTGGCTGTTAGTCAACGTAACGATTACGAATTTATCCAACGAATGCTGCACTTAAACAAATGGAACAGAATGAATTAATAATAATAATAATAATAATAATAAGTTTATTATTATTATTATTGTTATTTATTTTTATTAATTTGTTACGTTCCATTCGTTTAGATACGGCATTCATTATTTCGGATAATTTGTAACTTGGTATAAATTCGTATTTGTTACGTTCTCTAACAGCCAAATTTAAAAGGAAATTCCAATACCTATAATTTAATAGTTAGTAATAGTTAAGTTATTATTAGTTAGTTATTATTTCACACTTTCAAATTTTCAGATTTTCGTTCTTATTTTCGGATTTTCGTTCTTTTGAATTTGGAATTTCTGAATTTACAAATATTCGGAAAAATGTGTTAAATGGGTTTTCATTAATTCAGATATTTACGAATTAACGATTTTGTCGAAATTTGTTAAAAAAAGGAATTCGGAACAAAACGAATTGTACATATCTTGTAATGACCCACCCCCATTGTAGTTAGCTGGTTAGTGGGCATAGAGGAGGAGGAGGGAGTTGGCTGTCATTTACCACTGTGTATACACCCACATGTGTGACTCTAAAGTCACATGGGCTGCACAGATGTAATAGGGAGGAAATGCTCAGCATAGAAACTCAATAAAAACTGAGCATGTGCAGAGCTGCCACTTCAGCTGCAAAATCTCTAGCTGAATTGGAGACATGGACAGAAGGTCCACCAAGATCAACCAGGTTTTTTGCAGAATACAGCATTTCATAGTGACTGAGTGACTGAGTGAGTATGGACAGCATCTAATACACCATTTATTGATATATTTTCATGATGTGGGTTTAGTGACACTTTAAGCCTTTTGTAACACTCCAAAAAACTGCAGTGCAAAGTGTATATATATATATATATATATATATATATATATATATATATATATACACACACAGTATCTCACAAAAGTGAGTACACCCCTCAAATTTTTGTAAATATTTTATTATATCTTTTCATGTGACAACACTGAAGAAATGACACTTTGCTACAATGTAAAGTAGTGAGTGTACAGCTTGTATAACAGTGTAAATTTCCTGTCCCCTCAAAATAACTCAAAACACAGCCATTAATGTCCAAACCGCTGGCAACAAAAGTGAGTACACCCCTAAGTGAAAATGTCCAAATTGGGCACAATTAGCCATTTTTCCTCCCCACTGTCATTGTGGCTCGTTAGTGTTACAAGATCTCAAATGTGAAAGGGGAGCAGGTGTGTTAAATTTGGTGTTATCGCTCTCCCTCTCTCATACTGGTCACTGGAAGTTCAACATGGCACCTCATGGTAAAGAACTCTCTGAGGATCTGAAAAAAAGAATTGTTGCTCTACATAAAGAGGGCCTAGTCTATAAGAAGATTGCAAAGACCCTAAAACTGAGCTGCAGCACGGTGGCCAAGACCATACAGCGGTTTAAAAGGACAGGTTCCACTCAGAACAGCCCTTCGCCATGGTCGACCAAAGGAGTTGAGTGGACGTGCTCAGCGTCATATCCAGAGGTTGTCTTTGGGAAATAGACATATGAGTGCTCCCAGTATTGCTGCAGAGATTGAAGGGGTGGGGGGTCAGCCTGTCAGTGCTCAGACCATACCGCATCAAATTGGTCTGCATGGCTGTCTTCCCTGAAGGAAGTCTCTTCTAAAGAATCAGTTTGCTGAAGGCAAGCAGACTAAGGACATGGATTACTGGAACCATGTCCTGTTGTCTGATGAGATCAAGATAAACTTATTTGGTTCAGATGGTGTCAAGCATGTGTGGCTGGAACCAGGTGAGGAGTACAAAGACAAGTGTGTCTTGCCTACAGTCAAGCATGGTGGTGGGAGTGTCATGGTCTGGGGCTGCATGAGTGCTGCTGGCACTGAGGAGCTACAGTTCATTGAGGGAACCATGAATACCAACATGTACTGTGACATACTGCAGCAGAGCATGATCCCCTCCCTTCGGAGACTGGGCCGCAGGGCAGTATTCCAACAAGCATGTCCCCAGATCTAAACCATATTGAGCATCTGTGAGGCATCCTCAAATGAAGGGTGGAGGAGCGCAAGGTCTCTAACATTCACCAGCTCCGTGATGTCATCATTGAGGAGTGGAAGAGGACTCCAGTGGCAACCTGTGAAGCTCTGGTGAACTCCATGCCCAAGAGGGTTAAGGCAGTGCTGGAAAATAATGGTGGCCACACAAAATATTGACACTTTGGGCCCAATTTGGACATTTTCATTTAGGGGTGTACTCACTTTTGTTGCCAGCGGTTTAGACATTAATGGCTGTGTTGAGTTATTTTGGAGGACAGCAAATTTACACTGTTATACAAGCTGTACACTCACTACTTTACATTGTAGCAAAGTGTCATTTCTTCAGTGTTGTCACATGAAAAGATGCACAGCAACCATATCAAAGTTTACTGTACCAGATTGTTTAAAGGGGTTGTAAACACTTGTGTTTTTTTCACCTTAATGCATCGTATGCATTAAGGTGAAAAAACACCTGGCAGTCACTGGCCCCCCAGCCCCCCCCCGTTTTACTTACCTGAGCCCCTTCATCTCCTCGGCGGGGACGTGCTGTCCCTCTCTCCATGGGGTCCCGGCTCTTGATTGGATAGATTGATAGCAGCGCGGCCATTGGCTCCCACTGCTGTCAATCAAATCCAATGAGGAGGGCGCCGGTGAGAAGGGCCGAGTCTAGCATTCATATCTGTGGACGCAGATGCTGGAGTCAGGAGCACGCCAACAAGGTAACTCCCTCGGGAGAGCGCTTCTCCTAGGTGGTTATCTGATGCGGGGAGGAGCCGCGAGAGCCGCCAGGGGACCCCAGAAGGGGATGTTCGGGGCCACTGTGTGCAAAACGAGCTGCACAGTGGAGGTAAGTATGATATGTTTGTCATTTTAAATATATGAAAAACGATCCTTTACAATCACTTTAAACCTATCCTAAGCTGGTGAGGGAATTGGTACATAAAATTGGTTGTAGCGCTGTCTGAGTCATATTATAGCTTAAGCTTTTGCTGTGCTCTATAAAAAGGTGTAAACCATGTACTAGGAAATCAGGAAATTAAAAATCAGGAATTAAAAAATAACATTAACTTCCCTGGGTCTACCATCACCTGCTTACTGTTCAACCAAAACTAAGTGATAAAGGGTAAGAGGAAGCATTCAGTGGCGACTGGTGCCATTATCATGGCATAGAGGGGGCTTTAAAAATAGGATTCTACCAGAGAGATGCCAAAGGAGAAATATAATATTGTACAAGGAGACAAAGGATACAGGAACAAATTTACTTTATGGAGATTCTCAAACATTTGTGCCAGTGTCTACGTCCTGTTAGGGTGAAGGCAACCCTATCAACAGATGGGTACTACCTTAAAAACTATTTGGGAGACACACACTTAAACATACTGGATGAAAATGACAAAACCAAAAATGAGTATAAATGACATCAAGGTATCCTGCACACATCCCTGTTCCATTACAGTTGTAAGGTACTTCCCACATTAACGGGCATTGCATTTCACCAGCCTGTTCATTTAGAAAGAACTCTCAACACATGGCAACTGACTGTTGTGATGCATGACAGCACCTACTGTAAAGATCACCATGGCTGCAGTAACTTATAGTAAAACGTGTGTTACCACAATGCATAGGTGGCTTACTGTATATAAAATGTACACCACAAACCAAAGTCCTTCATGACTTTTACCTAAATCTAGTCTGTGCAATGACAGAGAAGTCATCCAGGCTACATACCTTTAATCCATCTTTCCCAGGTGCTCCAGAAGGACCCTGCATGACACACAAGGGAGTTTTAGCAAAAAGAATATGTAGTACATACCATGGAGCTGTGCATGGTAGCCAATCAGCTTCAAACTTCAGCTTGTCCAATTAAACACCAGATTTTACACTCTCCACTTTTAGTAAATGAACCCATTCAACCCATCAACTGTCATTATAGATCATTTATACAGATCATTCACAATGATGTACAAAGTAAGAAAAAACAGGGGCTACAATGAGAAAATCAATCAATAAGGACCAGAATTCCAGCTAGCAGGGCATGCATTCTAAATTAGAAGGAAATTTGGCAATAGGAGCCTTTATGGGGAGGAAAAAAGACCACAGCTGACCATGTGTAGGAAAACTGAAGACTGGGTCATCATGCATGGGCTCCAAACTGGAAAGGACTCTATTAGGACTATTCATCTGTATCAATTAACCACTACTGTAACTAGGAAGTCACTTACTAAAGTTAATTAGTCTTTCATTGAGTGGGTAAATGAATATTATTTTGTTAGATACTTAAACCAGGACATTGATAGATTGGATTGACTATATGTTTTTGTGGATAGATCACTGTTTCTTCTGTTATCCTATAATTCAAGAAAAATGAGTAAGGGTAATGTAAATACAAAGATATTTCTTTGTATGGCTTTCTGTAAATGTCAATTCTATGAAGAGCACTCATTCCCTGGTGCTACATATTATTACAAATGCTCATTGGTAATACGTTCTCTTTCAGCCCCCTTGTACAGTAGAGGGTTTACTGCCCTCTACTGTATAGTGAGACAACAGCAGGGTAATAAATGATCTGGGGGTGGGGCCAATGTTTAGCAAGGGAGCCCTTGTTTTGCCCTACATAAATGCATATAAGAGCAAATCTGCAATTTTTTTTAATGCTAGTGAAGGTCTGGTTTGATGTGGAAAGCAGTTCTAGAGAAAGAAGGAAACACAAGAGAAGTCCTGAATATGTGATTTGAAAGTAGTGATCAGAGGAAAAACAGATATTATCAACATAATACTAACCACGGGACCTCTTCTTCCTTGTTTGACATGTGAAATCTCAGGAGATGGTCCCATTGGGCCCATGAATCCTCGTGGGCCGGGGGGACCAGGAGGCCCAGGGAGACCTGGTTGGCCAGCACTTCCTTTAGGACCTGGTAATCCTTGAAACATACGTCAAGAAAAAAAAAACCTTTTTATAGCCAATTCAAATATTTTTTATTCAAATACAATAAATATATGTAGCTAAGCTCTAAACAGTTAATTAAGATATTATTAAATCATGCTAAGAATTATGTTCTCTTCTGCTGCTTCCACAGCTAAGGTCTACCTCCACCCCTAACTTAGCCAACTTCTGGTTTGTGATTATAAATCTTTTTGTTCCCTTAGTGGCTTATAGCTAAAAATAAGTCATTAGGGCTAAGGAAGAATAAAAGTGAGAATATTTCCAATCTTGTGTTGGCTAGAATACAACTGAGGGTTCATAGTAAACAGTTGACTATTATCTTCTGCACTGATGGGCACTAATAGGCTGCACTGATGAGGCGGCACTGATGGGCACTGATGAGGCGGCACTGGTGGGCACTGATGAGGAGGCACTGATGAGGTGGCACTGATGAGGAGGCACTGATGAGGTGGCACTGATAGGCTGCACTGATGAGGCGGCACTGCTGGGTACTGATGAGGCGGCACTGCTGGGCACTAATGAGGAGGCACTGATGAGGTGGCACTCATGAGGAGGCACTGATGAGGTGGCACTGATGAGCACTGATAGGCTGCACTGATGAGGTGGCACTGATGGGCACTGATGAGGCGGCACTGATGAGGTGGCACTGATGAGGAGGCACTGATGAGGTGGCACTGATAGGCTGCACTGATGAGGCGGCACTGGTGGGTACTGATGAGGAGGCACTGATGAGGCTACACAGATAGGTGGCACTGATGGGCACTGATAGGCAGCACTGATGGGCACTGATATGCAGCACTAATAGGTGACACTGATGGGGAGGAAATGATGGGCACTGATTGGCAGCACTGATGGCCACTGATTGGCAGCACTGATGAGCACTGTTGGGACTGCACTGATAATCAGGACACTGATAATCAGTGCCCTGATTATCAGTGTAGATGTCCCTTTCACACAAGACTGTTATCGGCTCTCCTCTCCTCTTCTCACTTTGTCAGTTTGAGGAAAAGAATGCTGATAACCGGCTTGCATTTACATCGTGAGCTCATGTGATTGGACACAGCTGATCACGTGACAAAGAGTCACTGACTTGCTCTTTACCCCGATCTGTGATCAGCTGTGTCTTGAGGACACAGTGATCACAGAGCACGAAGCCCACGCGACGCAGCAAGTGCACGGCGGGCGTGACCATGGGAGGACAACCTATGACGCCCCTCCCAGAACTGGACAGCTATGCTGTAGCCTTGATTTGGCTATAGTGCGGTTGGCAAGTGGTTAAGGTCTGTGTAAGGGTCAAGTGTTTGAATAGAATTGAGGTTGATTGTTAAGGGGTTTAGGTGCTAATTAAGGTGGTTTTAAAGTTAAAATGTTTTTTTTACCTTAAATAATTCCCTGCATTAAGGTACAAACTTCTCCATTACCTCTTCTCCCCCCGTTCCTAAACACTCACCTGTCACCTCTAACTGATCCAGCACTGTCCCAGCTTTAGCACTGCCCCTCCACTTCCTGGTCTCACACTGGCAGTATCAGGAGCCATAGGCCATTAGGGGAGGGGGCATGGCTTGTTGGCCCTGCATGTGTGTCTGTAGATGCACACAGCCCAGCTTGGGAGCACACCTGCATGGGTGCCCCCTTAGCACACAACTTGCTACAGAAGGTACCCAGAGGAGAAAGGGCCGGACAAAGCCAGTGGGGGACTACTGTGCAATATCATTGAATAAAGCAGGTAAGTATAAGATCCACTTTTATTTTGAAGCAAAAAAATATCTTTAGGTTGTTTTTTTTTCAGCAAACTTTAAAAACATGAACAATGCCAAAATGCTTTTTTGTGTTTTCATTCATATTTCTTCATTTTGTTTTGGGACTTCCACATACAGTAGAGACAAGACTCAGGTGACCTTTGATACACCCCCTTCCAAGCAAATGCATGACAAAAAGTCAAATCTGAGTTTATGAGCATCGAATAAAGGAAAGTGTTTCCAGACTAGATCCGGAATGTCACATTTTCTTTCAAATTAGATTTCAGCATCAGAGAATGGAAAAAGTTAACATGTCATAAAATGCAGTAATTGTTGAGGTAGTCATGGTAAACAGTCTGTGCTTTTCGGCCTTTGTTTGTATCGTAGCATTAAAAATAATAATTATAAAATGTCTCCTGCCTGCCTGAGGTCCACAGTGGAAAGTAAAGACCAATGCCTAATGATTCCATGAATTTTGCAGTGATTAAAGAATTATCAAGAATTTACTGTCAGATTAACCATATGAAAGGCTGACCAGTTACTGAACTTAACAGGATTAAATTTTCTAAAATAATGTGCATCAAGTACAACTGCAAGCTTTTTTTTTTAATAAAATACTTCACCGTGCTGATCCCCTTGCAGCCTCTTTGCAACAAATTCCTGTCTACATGTATTCCAGTAACATCCTTTTGCAGATTGGGTTTCTAATGGTGATAACATTGGAACATTCTTGTGTAGTGCACATGGCTGGGCTTCTCACATGCTGCGTACAAACGATCGGACTTTCCGCCAACAAAACTGTGGATTTTTGTTCGAAGGTTGTTGGCTCAAACTTGTCTTGCATGTTCACACAAATGTTGGCCAACAATTACGAACGTGATAACGTGGTGACGTACAAGACGTACGACGAGCCGAGAAAAAGGAAGGTCAATAGCCAGTGCGGCTCTTCTGCTTGATTCCGAGCATGCTTGGAACTTTGTGCGTCGGAATTGTGTACACACGATCGGACTTTCCGACAACGTTTTTTTGGCAGAAAATTTGAGAACCTGCTAGCAAACATTTCATGGTGGAAAGTCCGACAGCAAATGTTCGATGGAGCACACACGGTCGGACTTTCTGACAACAAGCTCACATCAAACATTTCCCGTCGGAAAATCCAACCGTGTGTACCATTAGACCATTAGTCTCCATTGGGAGAATTTGTGACATTGGGGGAGATTTACTAAAACTGGTGCACACAGAATCTCGTGCAGCTGTGCATAGTAACAATCAACTTCTACGTTACATAGTTTAGTCAGGTTGAAAAAAGACATTCAGTTCAACCACAAAAAAAAACAAAAAAAACAATCCCATATACACAATCCTATAGGGGAGGAAGGTGAAAAACCCCAGCAAAGCATGATCCAATTTGCTACAGCAGGTGAAAAAATTCCTTCCTGATCCCCCGAGAGGCAATTGGATTTTCCCTGAATCAAGTTTACCTATAAATGTTAGTACCCAGTTATATTATGTACATTTAGGAATTTTAGGAATCCAGGCCTTTTTTTAAAGCAATCTACTGAGCTGGCCAGAACCACCTCTGGAGGGAGTCTATTCCACATTTTCACAGCTCTTACTGTGAAGAAGCCTTTCCGCATTTGGAGATTAAATATTTTTTCCTCCAGATGTAAAGAGTGCCCCCTTGTCCTCTGTGATGATCTTAAAGTGAATAACGCAACACCAAGTTCACTATATGGACCCCTTATATATTTGAACATGTTCCTCATATCCCCCCTAAATCTCCTCTTCTCCAGAGTGAATAAATTCAGTTCCTCTAATCTTTCCTCATAGCTGAGCTCCTCCATGCCTCGTATCAGTTTGGTTGCCCTTCTCTGCACTTTCTCCAGTTCCCGGATATCCTTTTTGAGAACTGGTGCCCAAAACTGAACTGCATATTCCAGATGAGGTCTTACTAATGATTTGTACAGGGGCAAAATGATCTCTCTCTCTGGAGTCCATACCTCTCTTAATACAAGAAAGGACTTTGCTCGCTTTGGAAACTGCAGCTTGGCATTGCATGCTATTATTGAGTGCTATTATTGAGCTTATCTACCAAAACCCCCAGATCCTTCTCCACCACAGATTCCCCCAGTTGTACTCCCCCTAGTATGTATGATGTATGCTGTATGCATATTCTTAGCCCCCAAGTGCATAACTTTACATCTATCAATAGGTTGAAGCCCTCGTTCACACTGAGGGCGGGTTTGAAATCGTGCGAGTTCAGCTGCACTACATTTCAGTGCGAGTTCGGGGGCGATTTGAAAGACATCTGTGCGGGTTCATGATGTCTATTGAAATCACCCCTGAAGTCGCCAACAGCATTGCACAAACTACTTCTGGGAATCGGACGGTGCCGTTGCTGGCAATAGGCTCTGATTTGGCATGCGATTTGACATGTCAAATCACATGTCAAATCAGCCCAATGTGAACGGGGGCTTATGGTTAAAAGCTTAATTGTACAAGCTGAAGTTAGAAGCTGATTGGTTACTATGCACAGCTGCACCAGATTCTGTTTATACCAGTTTTAGTAAATCTCCCCTAGTGCAGGAGAACAATTGGTAGACAGGGAAAGAGCATTGTCACCCTATGCAAAGATATTATGTTAATCGCTTGCCGATCGGCTGACGCCTATATACGTCGGCAGAAGGGCACGTACAGGCATATTAACGTACCTGTACGTTGCCCTTTAAGAAGCGGGTGGATGTGGATGTGATCACAGGTCCTGCGGACTCAATGTCCGCGGGGATACCCGCGATCGTCTCACGGAGAGGAAGAATGGGGAAATTCTAGGGTAAACAAGCATTTCCCCGTTCTGCCAAGTGACACTGTCACTGATCACCGCTCCCTGTAATCACACATAGCCCATCCCCCTCACAGTTAGGTTTTGGTAGATGATAAGCTCAATAATAGCATGCAATGCCTGCTTGACTGTAGGGATGGTGTTCCTAGAGTCATAGCCAGCATTTTTCTTCCTCCAAACATGTTGAGTCGTGTTATTGCCAAATAGCTAAATTTTGTTTTTATCTGACCACAGCACTTTCTCCCAATGCTTCTCTGAACCATTTAGATGTTCATTGGCAAACCTCAGATGGGCCATTACATGTGTCTTCTTGAGGAGGGGGACCTTGCGGGTGCTGGATTTCAATCCATGGCGGCGTATTGTGTTACCAATGGTTTGTTTGGTGACTGTGGTCCCAACTGCCCTGAGATCATTCACAATCTCCTCCCGTGTAGTTCTGTGCGGATCCCTCACTTTTCTCATGATCATCCTTACCCCATGAAGCAAAATAATTGTTGGTTGGTAGGGGATCAAATACTTATGGGGCGTACACACGGTCTGACTTTTCGGCTACAAAAGTCCGACGGACGCCGACGGACCAAATCCGGCGGACAATCCGATCGTGTGTGGGCTTCCCCGGACTTTCAGCGGACTTTTCCAGTCGCAAATCTGACGGACTTTAGATTTGGAACTTGCTTTAAATCTTTACGTCGTAACTCCGCCGGGCCCAGAAATCCGCTCGTCTGTATGCTAGTCCGACGGACAAAAACTGACGCTAGGGCAGCTTTTGGCTACTGGCTATCAACTTCCTTATTTTAGTCTGGTGTACGTCATCACGTGCGAATCCGTCGGACTTTGGTGTGATCGTGTGTAGGCAAGTCCGGTCATTAGAAAGTCCGTTTAAAGTCCACCAAAGGTCTGTCGGACAGGCTGTCGGACTTTCGTAGCCAAAAAGTCCGACCGTGTGTACGCCCCATTATTTTACTCACTGAACTGCAACTCAATTTATAACATTTGTATCATGTGTTTTTTCAGGATTTTTGGTTGATATTCTGTCTCTATCATTTTAAATACACCTATGATAAAAAAAATTATAGACCCTTCATTTCTTTGTAGGTGGGCAAACATACAAAATCTGCAGGGGATTATATTGCAAATTACAATTTAAAAAATACAATTACATGTTAAAGCTTTATATGAGGAACTTTTGAAAACCAGAGTTTCCGAGAATGACTGCAGAGTGGTGGGTGGGTCTAATAGCGGCGAGACAAGGCTAATGGCGGGACTGGGTAGCAAAATCTGCACTAACTGTGGGAGGGGCTTAAACTTGGAGCCTATATATAGAGTACAGGAGTCAGAAGTATGCAATGTACATAGTGCAGAGGTTCATGTTGAGTAATGTACAGGGTGTGTAATGTATAGAGTGTGGGGGTCAGGTGTGTAATGTATAGAGTGTGGGGGTCAGGTGTGTAATGTATAGAGTGTGGGGGTCAGGTGTGTAATGTATAGAGTGTGGGGGTCAGGTGTGTAATGTAAAGAGTGTGGGGGTCAGGTGTGTAATGTATAGAGTGTGGGGGTCAGGTGTATTTTACATACATGGTTTAACACACAGAGTGCAGGGGTCAGGTGTATTTTACATACATAATTTAGGAGTCAGAAGTATATACAGCCCAGCTCACAGGACCCCTTTTAATTATTTTCGTCTCCACCCTTTTAAACTGTACATAGCACAGCCATACCACATAGATACGCATTGCAGACACATACATACTGTACATGCACACACATGCATACAACATACATACACACGGCAATTATTTGACCTGGCAACCAGAGCACAATTCGCCATATCAAATACAGTAATTTCCCAGGTAAGGTTTTGATAAGTTTATATCTACTTTTAACAACCCTGGTACTCAAACCTTTGATAAAGCAAGGCCTTTTTTTTATTTATTTTTTTAGCTTTAATACAGCTGAACACACATTTTTTTTTTTACATTGCATTACAAGCATGCGTCAGCAGCTATTCCCGTAGCCAGATCGGGAGGGATGAAGGCGAGCGATGGATGGTATGACAACAGCTATGACCAGTCTTTTAAAAAAAAATGTTAGTTGCTTGACAGTCAGCATGACAACCGGGGTAACTATTGTTTTCTGAAGTAGGGGGTCGGCAAAGGTTTTCTTACCAAAAAAAAAGATGTAGATTTAATAAGATGAAGAAAGTAGACTTATCTGCTATTCCTACATCCTTACTTCTAATAGTATATATGGAAACCTTTACACTGCAAAAATAAAACCAACGTACAATAGCGCTATGACTACATCAAAGACTTACAGATCATCAATATTTATTTCACGTGTTTGTTTCTGATTAGCCTCTACATTTATTTTCATTTCCTGTGCTGTGATTCCCATGCGATGTACTTATTCACACATGGTTGAAATTTTCACATGTACACTCAGTGCGTATTTTAGAGATTGTAGTGTGTTCTGCAATGTTACCTTGGGGTCCTTGTGCTCCTGGTAACCCTGGTGGTCCTTGAACATACATGGTGGAAGCCAGTACCTTGTCAGCTGTGATTTGTTTGCTGGATTCAGACACGCTGTTCGGTAACAACGCCAGCTAAAATATTAATAAAAAAAAAAAAAATAATATTTCAATGGCCCTGTAAGCAAAAAACAAGTTATAAAAACAATATCTAAAGAGATTTTCTTTACTAAAGTTGCTTTAAAAAAAAAATGGAGTGCAAAGTTTAAACCCTTCTTCGTGTTGTCCAAAATTGAAAAAAAAAAAAAAAAGAAATGTTGGCTGGAGTTGGGCTTTCAAATGGAACTAAATCCTAACTGTGGTTGGTCAAGTATGCACATTATGACGCACTCACCTCCCAAAGTAATGTGGTGTGTGCAGTTCCTCCACTGCCGGGTTTGGTGACTTTGGCTATCCTGATGGCTGGCCCTGGATGATGTTAATCCCACACTTGGGCATGGACTTAATACATTATGGCACTAAAAGCGTGCTGAAATTATACACTGAACTTCAGCTCAGTGCAAAATTAGAATAAAGTTGCTAGAAAGTAAGGAAAAAACTTTTATGGCAGAAGAGCCATTCAAGGTTTCTTCTGCTATAAAAACATACCTTCTTTCATTAAAAAAAAAAACACTGGAGTTCCCCTTTAAGTATTAAACTTTATGTCTGAACAAAACAAGGTCCATAAATATATGGATGAGCGAGTTTGGGATGGAGGAACTTGAGCCCCGACCTCAACCTGAGGTGCTATTTATTAGCACAAGAACCAGCCTATGTTAAAATAGGTTCTGTAACCCTCAGGAGCCATTTTAGCCTATTGCAGCCTTCAAAATAACCCAGAAATCACCCTTATTTCACCTTCCCCACTGACTTCAATGACTCCAAAAAGCTCAGATTTTCAAAGAAATCTCAGGAAAATGCATACTCTGCTTTAATATATCACTAGAACGGATGAGTGAAAATCAAACAAAAGCTTACCAGAAGCTTTGAAACATTGTGTTCACAAATGATATACTAACCCCAAAATGAATTATCAGTGAGCTCCCCATTCCCCAAGCAGGAATAACTTATTTGTTCAGAGATTTTTAGATCTAGCACATTTATTTTCACACTGCTACCAGTAAATGCGTTTTCCTCTCACATTTCTGAGAAATTATGTTGAGCATTTTTTTAGTGGATTAGAGAATCTGGAATTTATTATAAATAATTAGGTATCGCTGTTTATCTTTACAATGCATAATTATTTTCACTTTGTAGATTAACCACTTCAGCCCCGAAAGATTTTACCCCCTTCCTGACCAGAGCACTTTTGGCGATTCGGCACTGCGTCGCTTTATAAGAGTATATTGATTGGTTTGCACAAAATTTATAGCGTCTACAAAATAGGGGATAGTTTTATAGCATTTTTATTATCATTATTTTATTATTAGTAATGTCGGCGATCTGCGATTTTTATCAGGACTGCGACATTATGGCGGACAGATCGGACACGTTTGACAGTATTTTGGGACCAATGTCATTTAAAACAGCAATCAGTGCTATAAAAATGCACTGATTACTGTGTAAATGACACTGGCAATGAAGGGGTTAACCACTAGGGGGCGGTGAAGGGGTTAAGTGTGTCCTAGGCAGTGATTCCAACTGTGGGGGGAGGGGGCTACACCTCACATGACAGTGATCACTGCTCCCTTTGACAAAGATCTGTGATCTCTGTCCAGTGACTAGGCAGAATGGGGAAATGCTTTGTTTACAAAAGCATCTCTCATTCTACCTCTCCGTGACACGATTGTGGGCACCCGGCTGACATCAAGTCCGCGGGACCCACGGTCACAGAGGCCGCGGCGCGCGCCTGCAACACCACTTCTTAAAGGGGACGTACCTGTACGCCCTTTTGCCCACCAGTGCCCTTCTGCTAATGTAAATCGGCGTGCGCTGGTCGTTAAGCGGTTAATACAGATTGTGCATGCACTTGATTGACCACTTGGTTTCTGGGGTTGATTTACTAAAGCTTAAAACTGGAGAGTGCAAAATCTGGTGCAGCTGCTCATGGTAGCCAATCAGCTTCTAACTTTAGCTTGTTCAATTAAGCTTTGACAAAAAAAAAAAAAACTGGAAGCTTATTAGTTTCTATTCAGAGCTGCACCAGATTTGGCACTCTCCAATTTTAGTAAATCACCCCATGGGCGTCCGCAGAAGTTTTTTCAGGGGGGGGCATTATTTTAAGGTCACCCATGCTCCGCCCCTTTTTGTCAACATCATGGAGGGGAGGTGCTTGAGTGGGTGGTGCCGGTGCCACGCCAGCTGGATCTACATCTCTCTATCTCGCCCCAGTAGGTCATTATTTTACAATTAAAATTATTGCCCTCATTCTGATGTGTGCAGTGATATATGTGTAGGGCAAACATCATTTTCCTACCTAGGTGACTTAGCACATGTGTTTTTGTGTGTGTGTGTGTGGGGGGGGGAGGCCTCTAAAAAAATGTATTATTGTTTATGTGTCCATTTAAACAGTTAAAAATTTTTTAAATTAATTTATTATTATTTTTTTCATGACTTTATTGTTATCACATATATAGCATATAGGTGACTAGGTGGTGGTGGGGGGGGGGGTGGGAGGGGGTGGCACATCATAGCGGTTGTGGAAGTGGTCAGCCAACATTTGGATTTACAAAAGTACCCACACTTCTGGCTATTGCAGCCAGGAGTGTGTTAAAAGGACATGTCTGCAGCACATTAAAAATCTGAAGCTTCAGCAAGTGGTTGGGGGTTCAGATTTTACCCCCCCCCCCCCCCATCCCGGCACCAATTGGCCTGATCAGATCTGCTTTCAATTCATCAGACCCTCCATTGTCCTCCATGGAGTGATAGACTTGTGTCCGTTTACACCTGTCTACAGCCCCTCATAGAGCAGAGTGGGCTGTGTGGGATCTGCTCAGGAGGGGATCAGCACACAGATCCCAAGCTGAGCAAGTGGATAGGAAGCAGATTTTGCCCTTCTGACCCCATACAATCTTCTCTGTTTTGCCCCATGTCCATTTCTGTCCCCATTTCTCTTTTTCCCTTGCACTCTGTCCCTATGTTCCCATCTATTCCTCATCTCTAGAGGGTCCCCATGGTGTACATGTCAGCGGGCTATCTTATGCAAAGCAAAGCAGCAAGATTTACCTTTCATCCCTCCACTCCATGCTGATCCCGCTCCTGTGCTTGCTGACTCCTCCCCCTAGTCTCACTGGACTCCTCCCCCTCATATCTCGCCTCCAGTTCAGCGGCGATTGTTGACTGTGCTGGACTGGAGGCATTTCTGCGGGAATTGTTCATTTTCGGGGCTGGAGCCTGGAGACAGAAAAGCAGTTGTTCTGCCCTTCACCCGGGACTCGGAGAGAGGAGGAGCAGTAGCAGCCTGGAGTGGAGAGCAAATGGAAGCTTGTGTGACCTGGAGGCAGCGGCCGACGTTCACAGAATCACAGTGTGGTGCTGCATGTCACGGTGCGCGCGGTGTGAGCGGGGCGGGCGTCAGTATCAGCTTTTCTTGAGGGACCCATAGCTTTAGTGCCCTCCCTCTCCTGGCCCCTTTAGGCAGCCGCCTTTCCTCCCTCATGCTGGTGCCGGCTCTGCACCCACCCAGGATCAGTCTGTCCCCTGAGTGTCCATGTGTGGACACTTTGCTCCAGGGGGGCCCTAGCCCCCCCTTGCCTCTACCTGTGGACGCCCATGAATCACCCCCTCTGGCTGGGTTCACACCGGTGCGCTGTGCGAGATCGCATGTGATTCGCATCGCACTGCTGTGCAAATCACATGCAATGTCTGTGCGATGCAAATTCAGCTATACAGATTGTATGGCTGAATTTGCATCGCATTTTGGACCAAAGTCGTGCAGGACCGGCATCAATGTGAACTGAGCCTCTATGTGCAAAAATCTTGCCTTACAAAACCAGAATGCAAGAACGTAAATACTTTTCCCACTGCCCATGTCACCAACCCTGTGAAATGGCTCCCTGAAGTCTACAGGAAAACCAACACTTCTAGGGGTGTCAATCTCCTTGGTCCTCGCAGCCATAGCTCCTAACTGTCCCTGATTTCGAGGGACTGTCCCTGATTTGGAACAAAGTCCCTCTGTCCCTCCTCATTTGTCCCTCATTTTCATCTTATTTATATATCTGTATATAAAATGCACTACTTGTCTATTAAAAAGTGTTTTACAGTGCTAAACCTTTCACCCAATTTCTAAATTGCTGCATTTGTAAATTCCAAAGCCAGCATAAAAGAATAGTAGTGGTAAAAAAGCACATGTGGGTTTAACCAATCATCTTTTTTGTACAATTCTTCTTTAAAGGGGAGGCGTGGCAAGGGATGTGTCCTATGCCTACATACTTTTGCTAATAGGTGTCCCTCATTCTCATCTCAGATAGTTGGGAGGTATGCTCGCAGCTCTCACTGGTTTCTCCCTCTGACTTCAGATACAAAAATAATGAAAAGTTCAGTTGAAGAAGCCATTGAGAGCCACGTGGGACCCATTAAGTCAACACTCCTGGAAGAGCAAGTTTTCCAGTGGACTTCAGGGGACCGTTTCTCGGGATTGGATAAGAGTAAGGAATGGATATATATTTTTTTTTTTTTTGGTAATGCCTCATTTTTTAGGTTTTCCTTCTCTTGCTGTGCAGCAGTAAGTAAGAGCAGATGTCTTCAAACTGAGGGGTAACTGTTTTTCTAGAGCAGTTTTGCCTAATACAAAATTTGCAATCACCTTCTGTTGTTGTGTCATCACATTCTGAGGTTGATTTAAAATTGGAGAGTGCCAAATCTGGTGCATCCCTGCATTGAAACCAATCAGCTTCATCAGCTTCCAGTTTTTTTTTCTTGTCAAAGCCGAAGATAGAAGATAATTGGCAATGATGCAGAGCTGCACTAGATTTAGCATTCTCCAGTTTTAGTAAATTAACTCCTCTGTGTGGAATATACAGGAGTAAATCTTTCCAGTGGGGAGTCACCAAATGCAATAAAAAAACAGGGGTTCTAATTTTTTACAAACTTTATCCAAACTAAAAAATGTACACTGTAGCCTCCCTGGCGGTATGATTATTACAGATTTTTGAATCTCAAAGCGGTACATTGTTTTGCGTGGAAATTTGGCGTTTTATATTATAGGCCTGTAATTCTTAGGAATAACTCACTTAAATCTGTCCAAACAAGAGCCTAGTAGACATTCCAGGTATGATAAAGTTTGAAACACAAACTCATAATTTATAATATAATAAATAACTATAAATAATTATAAAAAATAATAATATAATAATAATAAAATTAATTTCCCCACAATTCACTATCGCTCAATTCTGCAAGTGATTGTAATTTACTATCGCTGTTTTCTAGCTGGTCTAAAACCAGCTTTGATGTAAAGGGACACTTTTTGGTTGCTAAGGACAATCTCAAGTTTTCAGGTAGAAAGAACAGTATATACAATATAAAACTCCATGCAGGGCACTGGACAAAGCATTAGGGACAAAAAGGATGTGAAATAATTTGATACTATAATGTAATCTGTAAGTGTACTGTATGTGATATGTTTTTTGTAATTTTTGAGTTTGCCGCCGGGCTCCGCCCCATGCGTCGCGACGTTCACAGGGAACGGAGTTCAGAACACAGAACATCAGGCAGATGATCCAGCTGAGGACACAGCGGAGGGACATCGCAGTATCCTGCTGACAAGGTAAGTATGTTGTACCAGGATTCTGCAATGCAATCACGAGTGTGGCTCGGGGTTACCGCTAATGGTACTGAAATTTAACCCCAAGCCACACTCGGGAATACCGCCAGGAGGGTTAAACACACATTTACAGTGTTACATTTTGGATAAAATTGGCAGTGTTAAAATTTGCTGACCTACCTTAGCCCCCATTCACACGGGTGCGACTTGTCATGTGATCTGACAGTTCCAAATTGCAAACCCTTTCTGAGCACACTTTAAAGATGGCTGACATGGAAGACCACATGAGAAGGAATAACATATGGCTGGTGGGGTTCCCTGAGGTAGTGGAGGGGAGACACCCGGAAGAATTTTTGGAGAGCTGGCTTGGAGAGCACATGGCTCCTGATACTTTCATTAAAATGTTTGCTATTGAAAAGGCGCATCGTGTTCCGGGCCAAGCTCCACCAAAGGGAGCACCTCCCCGATCTGTCATAGCAAAGATATTATATTTCCGTGATTGGGAGAATATTCTGAAGGGGGCCAGGACGGGCCCTGAGCTGGATTTTAATGGCTATCAAATATCCATTTATCCTGACTTCTCGGCTGCCACTCAGAAACAAAGGGCCTCTTTTCAACCAGTAAAGAAGCATTTTAGGGATCTGAACTTGATCTACAGTATGCTATAGCCTGCTAAACTGCGCATTGTGGATAATGGGAAAGTCTATTTTTTCACAACTCCTACTGAAGCTTCAGAATGGCTGGATGCCTGCGGTCGCCTGCGGGGTGGAGTTTCTTCCCGTCCCCCCTAACAACCTATGAGGAATCTGTAGACAGGAGGGAGGTTGTGTGGAAATTTTCTGCTGTTTTCTTTTGCCCCCCATTTGGATATATATGTTTTTCTCTTTTTGAACATTTTCCCCTGGGTAACACTCTGCCTGGGATTCACAACCATTGCTCTGTTTTCCTGGCAGCCCAGCAGCCTGATTGAGGTGCTATAAACCCATATAGTACTTGCTGCTTGCCTATACTATTCCATGTTGGAAGCCTGCAGACTGTTCTCTATACTGCAAAGGTTTTGCTGTTTTATATATTTTTTTTTTGACTGTAACGCTTTTCTTATGCCCTGTACACACGGTCGGATTTTCCAACGGAAAAAGTGCGATCGGATTGTGTTGTCGGAAATTCCGATCGTGTGTGGGCTCCATTGGACCTTTTCTGTCGGAATTTCTGACACACAAAGTTTGAGAGCAGGATATAAAATTTTCCGACAATAAAATCCAATTGGTTAAATTCCGATCGTGTGTACACAAATCCGACGCACAAAGTGCCACACATGCTCAGAATAAATTAAGAGACGAAAGCTATTGGCTTCTGCCCCGTTTATAGTCCCGACGTACGTGTTTTACGTCACCGCGTTCAGAGCGATCGGATTTTCCGACAACTTTGTGCGACCGTGTGTATGCAAGACAAGTTTCAGCCAACATCCTTTGGAAAAAATCCATGGATTTTGTTGTCGGAATGTTCGATCAATGTCCGATCGTGTGTACAGGGCATTAGACTGAACTCGAGGACTGGTACCTCATGGTGCTGGGTCCTGTGTGGCTACATTAAGTCGGCAATGAAAGTATTCATATTGATTATGAAAAAGTTTCCTGCACTACTTTTTGCCAAATTCAATGCAGCTTGCATAGACGTCTGTTTTTTTCAAAAATAAATTTTATTTTATTAAGATTCAGCTCAACAATCAAGTAAAAACAAAACCATATGTCCATATATAGCATTGCATAATATCAAAAACTCTATATTCACATCTTAAAATATTATATTCAAAGAAAAAGGAGAAAAGAAAAGGAGAGAAACAAAGAAGAAAGAAAAAAAAAAAAGAGAGAAAAAGCTACTTCTTCTCTTAACATACAATATATATTATAAAGGTTGAATTCTTTCTGACACCCCCCCCCCCACCCCCCCCATAGACTTCTGATAAAAGAAGTTGCAAGCCACAATGAAATTGGCAGTGCAAATCGCACTGATGTGTGGCTTTGAAATCGTGCAGAAGAAGTGCAATTTCAATGCCACACTGGTGTGAACGGGGGCTATAATGGGGGAAATACAGCATCCGATTTTTGCACTGTTAAAGGTTGCAAATTAGTCCCATGTTATATATCTAAAAAGATTAATGGTATAGCATACTTCCTCTTTCATTAACTGAAACCATTGTATCAGAACTACTGGGCCAAGTTGATTCTGCCAAAAATTTCTCTTACCCAGATTAAATTAGGGACCCTAATTTAGGGGCCATTTACAGTATGTATGTAACGCCTTTCCCTCCCTTGAACAAATAAAACATTTATATAAAAAAAATGTATATTTATGGAATAAAAAATGTTTATAGACTGAGCAAGCAAATGTTTGGTTCAGATTCAACAATTCCTTGAAGTGATCCTAAGCATGAAAGAAAACAATCCCCCAATATACAATGTTTAAGTGTTTCATATCTTGCCTATATGTGTTTGTTTCAGCGTATCTGAATAATATACATGGAGGGGGCCGTATACCTTCTGCTTGAGCTGTAAGACGGTCTGTTTTATTTGGTGAAATTCCTTGCATGTGTCTGAACAGATTCCCGGTTTCAACACATTGTTGAATTTTTCAGATTCTGCAAAGAAAAGCAATGTTTGTTAGAAGAAAGTAAACTCATTACTTACCATGTGGATGTGAGAACAATGCGCTGACAAGTAACTGTTATTGCATTTGTGTTTCAGAAAATATTTTGCTTTAAAAAAAAGGCTTGACGAAACCATAAAGGGAGATTTACCGGCCGGTTTTGGCAGGATCGTTTTTTTTTTTTTTGTTTTTTTTTAGGACTGCAGAAAAACAAAAGTCTTAACAAAATAAAATACCTACAGACAGCAAGACATGAAAGTAATAAATGTGTAGAGGAACAGTCAAAGAGACCTGGCCTGGCACCCCCTTGTATTTCCCCAACTGGCCAATAAATGTGCAGTGAAAATAGAAATCAAAGTGTATGTGAAGGTAAAACTTTTTTCCCCCTCTCTTTTTTTAGTTTTAGATAGAATAGGGAATAATTATGTTCTGGTTTAATTACAATCAGGTTTTTATTTGTTGTAGTTCCAGCATTAATATTTCCCTTTACTTCCTGTTCTAGAGATACAATAGGAAGTGAGAGGAAATCTTTCTTAACCACTTCAGCCCTGGAAGGATTTACCCCCTTCCTGAACAGAGCACTTTTTGCGATTTGGCACTGTGTCGCTTTAACTGACAATTGCGCGGTCGTGCGGCGTTGCACCCAATCAAAATTTACGTCCTTTTTTTCCCACTAATAGAGCTTTCTTTTGGTGGTATTTGATCACCTCTGCGGATTTTATTCTTTACGCTATAAACAAAACAATAGCGACAATTTTGAAAAAAAAAAACACATTATTTTTTATTTTTTGCTATACTAAATATCCCCAAAAAATGTATATAATTTTTTTTTTCCTCAGTTTAGGCCGATATGTATTTTTCTACATATTTTTTGTAAAAAAAAAAAAATCGCAATAAGCGTTTATTGATTGGTTTGCGCAAAAGTTATAGCGTCTACAAAATAGGGGATAGTTTTATGGCATTTTTATTGATAATTCTTTTTTTTACTAGTAATGGCGGCAATCAGCGATTTTCATTGTGACTGCGACATTATGGCAGACACATCGGACACTTTTGGCGCGATTTTGGGACCATCCACATTTATACAGCGATCGGTGCAATTAAAAATGCATTGATTACTGTGTAAATGTGACTGGCAGTGAAGGTGTTAACCACTAGGCGGCGCTGTAGGGGTTAAGTGTGTCCTAGGGAGTGATTCTAACTGTGGGGGGGGCTATGTGTGACACATCACTGATCACCGCAGGGAGCAGAGATCAGTGACAGTGTCATTAGGCAGCACGGGGAGATGCTTGTTTACATCAGCATCTCCCCGTTCTTCCACTCCGTAAGACGATCGCGGGTATCTCAGCGGACATCGGGTCTGCTGGACTTGCGATCACGGTCACGGAGCTCCCGGCGGACGCGTGCGTCCGCAAGCCGCCTCTTAAAGGGCAACGTACAGGTACGTTAATCTGCCTGTAAGTGCCCTTCTGCCGCAGTATATCTGCGTGAAGCGGTCGGGAAGCGGTTAAAGCAGAGCTCCAGGCTCCTTCAGAAAAAAATACAAATACAGTAGCTGCTGACTTTTAAAATCAGGACACTTACCTATCCACGAGTCCAGCGGTGTCTTCACCCGAGCTGATTTTTCAATGCGCTCTCAGTTGCTGCCACCACCATCTCGTCCTTGCAGCTTCACAGCCGGTTCTCTACTGCGCATGCTCGAAGTGCACTTTGCATTGTGAATGGCCCGCCTACGGGGGAAGGAGGAGGGAGGCCGAACTCCCAGCTGAGTTTGCCGCGGCGAGCTGAGCCGGAAGTGGGAGCAAGTACCTGTCAAAACCAGGTACCTGCTTCCCCATCCAATTCCCCCCCCAAAGGTGCCAAGTGTGGCAGCGGAGGGGGGGGGCAAACAAGCGGAGCTTCCCTTTTGGATGGAGCTCCGCTTTAAGCACGGGACAATCCCCAGAAAAGGTTTCCCCAAAGGAATAAAATAACAGAGGAAACTCTGAACAATCTTAAATGCTTTCAAATACAAACTACCACCTCACCGCTGCTTGCAATGGAATGTGACCCCAGACACCACCATCAATACTTATACTCGATAATCACAGCTCTGTAAATAATTATAAATATATCAGCACAAAAAAAAAAATTTAAATTGTGCAAAAAAATTACAACTTATACTAGCAATATGAGAATGCCAATCTATACACACTAAAAAGTCCAAAAAACAATAACGTCCTTATGTGATCACATTCATATTGCTGGTATAAGTTAAAATTATGTACAAAAGATTCTTTTTTGGTTGCACTGATATATTTATAATTTTACCCAAAGGAAGATTTGCTCTTACAACAAGGCAACTCCAAAATATGGGCCTTGTGCACCGGAAAAAATGATCACCCGTACAAATACAGAAAGTGAATCTGGCCAGCAGGGACACAGACAGGAAATTAAAAAGAAGACAGTGCTTTTAACACCTTCTCACTTCATCCAAAACTAAAAGAAAGAAAGTTTTGGTATTTAATAAATCTTATGGTGTAATGTATGCATATTATAAATGCCCCCAGCCCCCTCCCCCGGTAACATGCAATTAAACATTTTCAAACAAACCTTTTTTTTTTTTTTTTTTAAAAGGAATACCTCTTTGGAAACCCAATGACATCATCATTAACCCCTTGGAGGAGGGGGCCTCCCAGCCCTTTAAGGGGTTTATGATGCCGTGAGGCGGGGTTTGTGATCATGTGAACGCAATTGAACCTCTCTCCTTAAAGAGCAAGTAAACCCTGATGGGTTTTACTTCCTCTTTTTTCCCCCTGCTAAGTAAAAGCATAATGGGCTAGTATGCATCGCATACTAGCCCATTATGTGCCACTTACCTGCAATCGAAGCCCACACTGTCCCCGCTGGTGGCCACATCCATCTTTGCCCCTCTTCCTTCCGGGGCCGCATGGGAGCCATCAGTCACGGCACTTGCTAGTGAAGAAACGGCACGGAGGGCCGTTTCTTCACAGCGAATGCGCCAATGACATCATCAGCGCACTACAAAGTAAATATCTCTTAAACGGAGCACGTTCAGGACATTTTTACAGTACCTATAGGTAAGCCTTATTATAGGCTTTCCTATAGGTACAATTTCCGCATTGGGGGTATACAACCACTTTAAAGTGCTTGATGATCCGATAAATGGTTGATGTAGGTGCCTGTGAATCCTTTTTTGTGCAAAGCAGTGGTGACTGCACAGGTTTCCTTGCAGGTAAACATGGTTAACAGAGGAAGAACAATGATTTCAAGCACCACCCTCCTTTTAAAGCTTCCAGTCTGTTATTCTAACTTAATCAGCCTTGTCCTCATCAACACTGACACCTGTGTTAACGAGAGAATCAATGACATGATGTTATCTGGTCCTTTTGTGGCAGGGATGAAATGCAGTGGAAATGTTTTTTTTCGGGATTAAGTTCATTTTCATGGAAAAGAGGTACTTTGCAATTAATAGCAATTTATCTGATCACTTTTCATAACATTCTGGAGTATATGCAAATTGCCATCATAAAAACTGTGGCAGCAGACTTTGTGAAAATGAATATTTGTGTCATTCTCAAAACTTTTGGAGAGGGATGTAGACTCAAATACATTATATGTGTATGTATTTTAGGATAGGGGGCTTTTAGAATTTTTTATAAAGAGTGTTTTTTATTTTATTTTATTAAACTTTAGGCTGGCGATTGACCATCAGGAACCAGCTCCGACCGCGTGTGGGCAGGCTGAATATACCAAGTTGTTCGATTGATCAACTTGGGTACAACCAGCCTGATGGATTCACTTCCGATTACAGCTAGTGGCTGCTATAGCCACTAGCAATAATCACTGTTTTCTCTCTGGGGTGTCAGACAACAGGTGCATGAGAAACCCCACTCTAGCTCGATCTTCACCAGGTATGTTACACTTGGCAAGCATAAAGAAGGTGAAGCCAGGCTGTCAATCACAGGAGGCCTAGCAAAATACACTTCTGTCCTTCCTGTTCTTGCTTTTTGCATACATCAGCAGAGGGGCGGGCTGGTTAGAGGCAGGTTTGGATGAAGATGACCTTTTAGTCTAAATTTACATATCTACAGCAGTCCAGTTCAGTCTACTTATGCCGTGTACACACGAGCGGACTTTTCGACAGCAAAGGTCCGACGGAACGAATCCGCCGGACAATTCAATCTTGTGTGGGCTTCATCGGACCTTTGCTGTCTAAAAATCAGATGGACTTTAGATTTAGAACATGTTTCAAAACTTTCCGACGGACTCGAGTCTGGTCGAAAAATCAGTTCGTCTGTATGCTAGCCCGACGGACAAAAAAACGACGCAAGGGCAGCTATTGGCTACTGGCTATGAACTTCCTTATTCTAGTCCCTTCGTACGTCATCTCGTTCAAACCAACGGACCTTCGAACGGACTTTAGTCCGTTCGTGTGTGGGTCGTTCATAGTCCGTAGTAACTCCGTCGAAAGTCCGTCGGAAAGACCGTCGGACCTTTGATGCTGAAAAGTCAGCTCGTGTGTACACGGCATTAGCCTACACATTTTTTGAAAAGCAAACATGCATATTAAACGGAGCACATTATAAACATACTACTAACTTTTCATGCTTGGAGAAAGGTTCACTTTAAGCCAAGAAATGTCCATATCAGATATTTTTTTCCTAACAGCACAACATAGTATTACATCAGGGAATTACATAAAACAAGGATGAGTATTGGAGTTATTTATTTGATAGATGTTGTTACAGTTCTTTCCATTCTTTGTCCTGCACAGAGCAAATGTGTTTGCAATTTAAATTTGTATCAATAATTATTATTGCCTTAACCTACTTTGCTGTATATCAGGTAATAAATTAAAAAAAAATATGGAATGCATACAATATCTCCAAAATGTTTCTGAGTGCAACCTACAGAGCTGTGTTTGATCTGTGCTAGAAAACGCAAGCCATTAAATACTTGGGCAAATATTCATTTTAATTTCTAAAACGGTTCCAGGCAAACAAAATATGATTAGCATTGCTTTTTTTTTCTGCAAGTAAGTGAAATTCGAAAAGTTCCAGACCTGAGCTAGTTTCAGATTCTGATAGGTGAACTCGGAACCCTAATTTGTCGAAGGAACCTCTGTGTCTTTAATGAAAGAGTATTCCAACTTTTTTTTTTCTGCTCTGTTTGGACAGTTATCTAACCCTTTCTATGATGATAAAGGGCTAGAAAACATATATATGTACTAAATTATTTATCTGCTGGTAAAGGGTTGAACTCAACTTATTACTAAATTTATAACCAATGTTTTTAATTAATATTCTGTGGCTCCTTTCACACGGAGTGGATTCGGCTCCGATCAGCAGGGGACCCGTGAGCAGATCCTTTGCTGAATCGGAGCTAAACGGGGCGGATGTCAGTTTTTTTTACATCCGTGCCTGTTCAGTCTGTGCCTGGTGGACATGGACAGGACTCCTCTGTTTGTTTACATTAAGCTACCTTCAATCTGTCACTTTTAAGTCCGCAAAAACTGGACATGGACGGCCTCGAAGGTAGGTGCATGTAATGGACATGAGACCATTTGCATCCACCTGTCCAATGGGGCTGCATGGAGCATGCAGACCTGGTCCTATTGGACGAAACACATAGGATGGAGCCAGTGTGCATTGATGCTGTTGATCTATGATGCTGTCTCATGATGAGTGGCAGCGCATATGTGAGTTTACACTTGTTGGCTTTTGTTCTCTTTCTTGTTAAATAAATTAAAAAAATGCTACACTATGAGCACTTTTCTTTTGCCCTGTGTGAGACATATCGTAGGCTGTCTGTCTTGATTGGTGGAGCAGGAGGGTTCAAACCATTCTGATATATGTGGGGGAAAGGTTCTTGCCAGTTGGGGTTTCCTATGATTCACCATAAAAGTCAGTCTTCAGGGGGAGGTGAGCTTTTTTTAGGTACATTTTAGTGATATTTGTCAACAGATTATATATGACAGCTTTTTATGGACAATATTTTCACAATCACTTACTGTATCAATGTTTATTTTGTTGTAGGGCACTTAAAAAATGTATTTTAATTTAATTTAATTTAATATTTATTTCTTAGAACATTATTCGTTATTAAAAAAAATGTTTTCATTAAAATTACTTGGAAGGCTTTTAATAAAAAAGTTTGAAACTAAAGATTCACTAAAACTGAAATCTATGAAGCTTTCTGCTAATACTGCCAAAAAAAAAAAAATCATCCTTTAGTGATTTGTTACTGGTCTGGAACAGGGGGAAACAATGAAAGCAATAGACTATTCTTTACCCGGCTCAAGCTGACCCTGATTTCTGTACTATCGAGTGATCTGCATATTAGAGTTTTTACAGTCAGCATCTATATGACAGTGAAGTCTCCAAAAAGAAGACATTTCAGCTGCTGTCAAAATCTGAGTTATTGGGTTTGGTTTACCAAAGGTAAATAGGCTATTTACGTTGCAAGGGAAGTTGTACTTTCTGTCATTTAACCATATGTCAAGCAGAAATATTTTTTTGTTCCTTGCTCGTGGCTGGGTATTCTTTGCAAAGTAAAACTTCATCACATTCACTGAGCTTAAACCTTACTTGGATTTTTACACGTGAGTGTGTGATACTCTATACAAACGCGAGGTGGAGGTGCAGGATCTCCATTAGGGTGTTCTCACGATTGGGGACCCCAAAACCTATATAAAGCCAGTGTGCAATAAACTGAAATTTTAAGATAAGTCGGACCTGCATTTGTACTGATGGAGATACATTTAGCAGAAATATTGTTCTAAGTGAATGGTTTTGGCAGAAGCTCTGAAAAAAACGTGAAGTATGTGAAAGACATTAAGGAAGATGCCTGTGTCCATACCTTGATTCCCCTTGGTGCACGTTTTCCCATCCACCTCCAGGGAGTAGCCTTCGTGACAGTCGCACCTATAACTTCCTGGGGTATTGATACAGATGTGAGAGCACACCGTCTCATTCTTCAGAGCGCATTCATCAATATCTAAAAACAGACAAAAGAGATGGGGATGGAAACATTATTAGCCAATAACATAGACATGAGTCACTCTAAGAGTAAAGAGGATATTCTCTCTCTTCCATAGAGATGTATAAACAGCTGCTGTACTATAGATATAGGAAGAGCAAGTGTAGCACCCTCTAGTGTGCTAAATGTAGATAGGTTTGTTGTTTGTGTAGGTAAAAATTAGTTTAGCTCAGGGTTAAGCCTGAGATATGAATCTGGGACAGGGTTTAGTAACTCAGGGCTGGGTGACTCATCCTAGCAGCTTCTCTGGTACCCCCCCCCCACACACACACACACTGTTTTCTGAGATATTGGAGAATGTTCTAGACATAGTGAGTGGAGGTTAGGAGGAGCTGCCAGGAGGGCCTCAGCCAATCCCCAGTAAAGGGCTGGCAGGGGCAAGCCACCTCATAAATAGGCATGAGTCATGCCAGGAGGTGCAGCTGGGTGGAAGATGGAGTGCTGAGGAGGCTGTTGGTGGCCCATGAGGGTGCCCCCTAGTCTGGAAGGGAGAGGTATGTGACCTCAGGCCTGGGGCTCAGGTCACATGGAGGAAACCCTTCCTGGAGGCATGGGAGCAAGGAGAGAGGACAGCGGGAGCAGGTCAGCATGCCTGGAAGAGTCAACCAGGTGGGCTGGTAAGTATCAGTCTAGAGGGCTGTTAAGAGAAGTTAGCCTGGAGGGCTAGTGAATGGGACAGCTGCAGCCAGGTGGGTTGTCAGCACCTGAGGTGGTGCTGGGATCAGTAGCCACAGGAGTGATGCAAGCTGGACACTAAAATTCTGCTACACACCTAAGGGACCTTGGGTTCCTGCCTGTAATGGGCCATTGCTTTCAGCTGACCGAGTGACTGTCAGGTATTCACAGTGTTCCAGCCAGGTTCTGCAAGCAGGTGTGTGCTGGAGGAAGAAGAGGAGCTGTATATAGAGACTGTATATAGGAAGAGTTGTCCCTGGAGTTGTTGTGGAAGTCAAATAGGCATCCCATAACCTCCCATCCTTTTCCAAGTTATTACCCTCAATAAATAACAAAAACAAAGTCACGGACTGTTCTCTGACTCTGGAGTGCCTGTAAAGATTCGGTGTGCCTGGCTGTGCAGGGTGGGGGATCCCAGGTTATTTGCAGCTCATTAGAGGGTGCGCTGCACAGGGTTGAACTACTGACTAAGCCAATTTATTCTGGAGAATTGCAGACTCAATTCAAATCAATTGCGACTGCAGAAGGAAACTGCGGCTGACTGGGATTAGGACTATGACATCATTTCTGAAAGGAGTTTCCACTGTAATTTAAATAGGAAACCCTATTTCTTACATATGTTAAAAATCAATATCATGTTCTATCAATAGGTTTCTTATATTATTGAAAGATTTCTTGGCTAATTCAGAAGCATGCTAATCATTGCAGACTGTAAGATCTAATTCAAATGTGGACCCACCAAACATGATATTATGCATGTGTAGACTGAGGTTCTCCTTTTATAATTTAGTCTCATTTTTTAGTAATTTATTACATTTTTAACTTCTTTATGTTTTTTTTTAGATTTGTATGGTCATAGTTCATTGTCTGCAGTAACAGACGTAATTTATGGAATAAGCGACCATAGGCATATATTGTTTTCAGACAAAATCTATTGACAGACTTACAGTAAATTGTGATATGGGGGGCAGTAGTTAAAAAAAAGCAAGAACTGCTGAGCATGTATGAGTAAACATTACTGCCTGTAGTACATACTATATGGAAAGCTATAGTAAAGAGAAGCTATTGTAAAAAAGATAGTTTTGTAAAAATGAGGTAGAAGGTCTGTTCTACCCAATTTGGGTAGTTGGAAGTCCTCCACTTACTATCACTTACTATTACTAATATTATCCACTGCAGATCACTTTTCAGTGGGACACATGTATGAACGAGCCCTTAGAGAGAGGCACAGCGGCCGGAGGTGGGAGCTAAAAACTGGCATAGACATCTTTCGAATTGCTTTAGCATATTTCTAAGCAGGTGAGACCAGCATGCACGGAGGGCCTACTGTAAAAGAGCCAGTTGGCTGTGTCTGCTCTCAGGTCAAAATTTCCCAGTCCTCCTCTAAAGTAAAGCAAAACTTTGCAAGCCAGAGGTCTTTGGAAATGTTATAGACTGTAAACCAAACACTGCATCCCAACCAGAAACAAAGCTAAGGTAAGTAGATAAAATGTCTTAAAAAATCCACTGTATTAGAAACAACAGCAAATCATTTTATTGGATTTCCTCTGACACAACTTTTGGTTTTAGTCAACCAGTTCTCATCACCAACAGTCATTTTTTTATTAAATGCCCATTGCTGGCCACCTGAGGACACATTTAAGAGGACTTTAGGGGAGTTGAGAAGATTCTCATCTCTTGGATGGCAGGATGAAAATTCCATTAGAAGCGATGAGGCAGTCAAAATTTTACTCTATACCTACAAGTGCTGCTGATGAAAATGTCTCCTCCGAGATCTCTTAACAGTCCTCGCCTGAACCGAATAATTGGACCATTCATTAGACCACAAAGCAGTCACTGGACAATACGTGCATGAAGAATGGGGGTAGATGCTGCACTGAGTTACTCAGGCTTGGAAATGATTTTTAATCTTATGGACGTATTGGGTTTCAGATTTTTCCTTATAGATGTGATGTTGCTATTTTACGAGAGTTTCAGCAGTGGTGATTGACTCGTGGCTGCTGCCAAACACAGCACATCGTACATCCATTTTTATATAAGACATCAATAACAGCCTCTTAGCGTACACCAGAGAGCACTTTACACCGATAGAGTGTAGTACTTAACCCATGTTTTCCCACTGTTATTTCTGAATGTCTTCCCATTTATTGTTATTTATTTGGCCTGACTGTTTGCAGACGTACATGGGTAAAAGAGGTGACTATGAGAACGATTTCACGGTCAAATCAAAAGAGAAGCAGACCAAACTTAAAGTGAATGGGCTGGGTCTGAGGCCTAGGCTCACGCTGCCTTGCTGGAGGTACTTTTCCCAGGACTGGAGCTGATCCTGGAAAAAAGCAAGCAGGGAGGAACTACAGCTGCTGGAGGTGCCTGAAAAGCTGGAATTTGACTTGGACCTTGGTATCTCATCTAGTGAGTTCATGTAGCATCTGCACTACAGTCAAGTTTTTTTTCAAAAATCACAGTGTGCCACCCCTTCTCTCCATGACTGGGCTTGTGAGATAGACTCCCTTTGCCATCTAGAACAGATGGCCTTCTGACAAATGGACAACACTAAAACCTATAAGATTACATGCACAATTTCTTACACCTTAGTATATTGGTTATAGCTTGCACTTATACTACTGGTTTGGAACGATCAAAGAGGCACTGAACTTCCTCCCCTTTTCTACTTCCCCCTCCTTTCCCATGCCCCCTTTTCCCATCCACTTCTTATACCCCTACCCCCCTTTTTTTTCTTCCCTCTCACTTATCTGCTTCCTTTCCCTTGTCTGAGTTTCTTGCTCATCTCTTCATTGTTGTTGCTACAACTCAATTGTTCAAAATGCTACTCGGCATCCTACATACCTGGAATACAGCAATGAGCTTCTTACTGAGTGGCTGTTTATACTATTACTACAGGTATCTACCTTTCCTTCTGTATACTGGTTTCCATATTGGATTTGGTATCATAATACCCTTCCTTTTTTACCCCAATATCTCACGATTATTGGGGGTAATTGATTTGTAAGATCAGGTTTCTATAGTTCATTATTTTTCATCTGACTACACTTTGTGATATCCTTCTCTTGTCTTGAATTTTTTGCAACCAAAAAGAACAATAAAATAAATTAAACTAAAAATCACAGGGGGGCCAATCTGACTTAAAAGTCCTTTTACCTGTTATGTCTTTAAGTAAAATTCTGGAGTCTGCTGGATTCTTTGGGTGTCCTGTGACCCTATCCCTCTTACTCAGGAGTTTATCAGAGCTCAATAAACCTTATCTTTTTGGCTAAAAGGTGATTGGCTCCCATCTATCCACAACCCTAATATAAGTCAACCTAACCCTGACATGAAGTGTCAGTCCACCTGACTTCTGGGTGTCCCTAAGAGCCTCCAAGGAGTAAGGGGGTGCTATATACTCATTTGGGTGCCTTTTCAATTTAGTTTTCTTTGGAATTGGCCCTTACTTCTCAGAGATACTGTACTGTAGGTCCTCGTTAGCTACTATTACAATGTCCACAAGGAGTATTTCAATGGTCTTTATGAGTTGAGTGATATGTATGAGAAAGATTAGTAAAACATAAGTATAAGAAGAATAAATGAAAAAGATAAAGTGTAATGCCCCGTACACACGGTCGGACATTGATCGGACATTCCGACAACAAAATCCATGGATTTTTTCTGACGGATGTTGGCTCAAACTTGTCTTGCATACACACGGTCACACAAAGTTGTCGTGTGACCGTTCAAAGTTCTGAACATGGTGACCTAAAACACGTACGTCGGGACTATAAACGGGGCAGTAGCCTATAGCTTTCGCCTCTTTATTTATTCTGAGCATGCGTGGCACTTTGTGCGTCGGATTTGTGTACACACGATCGGAATTTCCGACAACAGATTTTGTTGTCGGAAAATTATATAGCCTGCTCCCAATTTTGTGTGTCGGAAATTCCTATGGAAAATGTGTGATAGAGCCCACACACGGTCGGATTTTCCGACAACAAGGTCCTATCGCACATATTCAGTTGGAAAATCCGACCGTGTGTACAGGGCATAAGAAGTATTTATGAGAAAGTTGAGTGAAAAATATGCATGAGGAGAATAAGTGACACCTACAGTATGTAAAAGTAGAATACATGAGAAAGAAAAATAAGAAGTTTGAGTATGAGCATTATGAGAAATCTAAGAGTAAAGTATGAGGATGGTGAGGGAGAAGTATGTATGAGAAAAGTAATTTAGAAGTATTTATGAGCTGAGTGAGATGTACAAGGTAGACAAGTGATACTCATGTATGAGGAGATGAAAAGAGAAAGAAGTGTAAAAAGTATTTATGAGAAAGCTGTAAGCTATATAAGGAAAATGAGGATACATATGTATGAGGAGGATAAATAAGATGGGTAAGAAATATTTATGAGAAAGATCAGTGAGAAGTACTTATGAAATAATGTGCAAATATCAATCGGCGCAAACAAAATCTGCAGTGTATAGATAGTGATTAAAATCTAATAAGAAAAGTAGCCGCTGTCACATAAAAGTGATTTCACTCCACTTACAAAATTATATAAACCAAAACAGTGCTGCGCTACTACACAAGTATAAAATATAAACTTGATGAATTCTTAAGTGCAAACATAATAAATAAAGTCCACTGAATATAATAAGTGAATCAAAGTTCATAAAAATAAACAGGTGTTTGATTGAAGTGGATCCAAATATGTATCATTTCACCCAAAGTGCAAAATTATTTAGAAAAAACTTGTGCTCACCTCCACCAGTATCACAGACTGCTCACCTCACATATACAGTATCTCACAAAAGTGAGTACACCCCTCACATTTTTAAAAATATTTTATTATATCTTTTCATGTGACAACACTGAAGAAATTACACTTTGCTGCAATGTAAAGTAGTGAGTGTACAGCTTGTATAACAGTGTAAATTTGATGTCCCCTCAAAATAACTCAACACACAGCCCTTAATGTCTAAACCACTGGCAACAAAAGTGAGTACACCCCTAAGTGAAAATGTCCAATTTGGGCCAAAGTGTCAATATTTTGTGTGGCCACAATTATTTTCTAGCACTGCCTTAACCCTCTTGGGCATGGAGTTCACCAGAGCTTCACAGGTTGCCACTGGAGTCCTCCTCCACTTCTCCATGATGACATCACTGAACTGGTGGATGTTAGAGACCTTGCGCTCCTCCACCTTCCGTTTGAGGATGCCCTACAGATGCTCAATAAGGTTTAGGTCTGGAGACATGCTTGGCCAGTCCATCACCTTTACCCTCAGCTTCTTTAGAAAGGCAGTTTTGGTGCAGAGGTGCAAGCTACCAGGTAGCTGCTGGAAGGAGCAGCAGAGCACCTTCCGGATCAAGGTGCATCTTCGCTTAAGTAGTCAAAAATTCTTGCACCGGCCCTGAGTGCTCCCCTCCCTCCTCCTCTCCTTGTGTATGTCACACACACCGCACAAGCTTTGGTCTGAAATGCCCAGCGGCGCTGTAACAAAGTCCCACCGCCTAGAGCGGCTCCTGTGATAGACAGAAAATTGACCGAATGCTGTGAAATTGAATCAGTGTGACGTGTACCATAGAACCGCGAGCTGGTCTAGGAGGCGGGACTTTGTTACAGTAGCCGCCCGCCGCTCTGTGTGATCCATGGGCAGTGGTAGGCTGCATTTGGTGGGCACTGGTAGGTTGCATCTGATGGGCACTGGTAGGCTGCATTTGATGGTCACTGGTATGCTGCAATTGGTGGGCACTGGTAGGCTGCATTTGATGGGCACTGGTAGGCTACATTTGATGGGAACTGATAAGCTGCATTTGATGGGCACTGATAAGCTGCATTTGATTGGCACTGAGGAGCCTGCAATTAGTGGGTACTGAAAAGGCTGCATTTGGTGGGCACTGGTAGGCTGCATTTGATGGGCACTGATAAGCTGCATTTGGTGGGCACTGCATTTGGTGGTCACTGGTAGGCTGCAATTGGTGGGCACTGATAAGGCTGCAATTGGTGGGCACTGGTAGGCTTCAATTGGTGGGCACTGGTAGGCTGCATTTGGTGGGCACTGATGAGGCTGCATTTGGTGGGCACTGGTAGGCTGTGATTGGTGGGCACTGATATAGCTGAAATTGGTGGACACTGATAAGGCTGCAATTGGTGGGCACTGGTAGGCTTCAATTGGTGAGCACTGGTAGGCTGCATTTGGTGGGCAGTGGTAGACTGCAATTGGTGGGTACTGGTAGGCTGTATTTGGTGGGCACTGGTGAGGCTGCACTTGGTGGGCACTGGTAGGCTGCAGTTGGTGGGCACTGGTAGGCTGCATTTGATGGGCACTAATTAGGCTGCATTTGGTGGGCAATGATAAGGCTGCATTTGATGGGCGCTGGTGAGGCTGCATTTGGAGGGCACTGATAAAGCTGCCTTTGATGAACACTGGTGAGGCTGGATTGATCTCTTGTATCATTTTCGCAGTCTCTGACCATCTGCTGTATCATGTCTGCACTATGTCTGGGGGCTCTTTCAAACAGACTGTCTAATAGCCCTTTCTGTGTCCATTAGAGAGACCCCTCTCCAGGTCCCATTAGTGTACTCTGCTTGTCTTCCTGTATTTTGTTTATTGTTAAGAGATCATGGGAGGATCCCAGGGTAACGAAGACTCCTTAGGGGAGCATCTCTGTGTTTGAGTCATTGCGATAGAAACATTTGAAAAGGGGAGGGCTTAGTACGATGACCACACCCACATGGGGGTGCCACCAATATTTCTACACCCAGGCATCTGTGAACCTAGGATCGGCCCTGATTACCGTTTGAAGGAAGAATGAGGAATGAGTCTGTGTCTATTGAGCTACATTTTTACATTGGGCTGAAATGTACTTTGATATCAGTATTTTCTTCCTAGCTATCATTAGCCTCTGCTTTATACAGTGCCTTGAAAAAGTATTCATACCCCTTGACATTTTCCACATTTTTGTCATGTTACAATCAAAAACGTAAAATGTATTTTATTGGTATTTTATGTGATAGACCAACACAAAGTGGCACATAATTGTGAAGTGGAAGGAAAATGATAAATGGTTTTTATTTTTTTTACAAATATGTGAAAAGTGTGGCGTGCATTTGTATTCAGCCCCCCTGAGTCAATACTTTGTAGAACCACCTTTCGCTGCAATTACAGCTGCAAGTCTTTTTGGGGATGTCTCTACCAGCTTTGCACATCTAGAGAGTGACATTTTTGCCCATTCTTCTTTGCAAAATAGCTCAAGCTCTGTCAGATTGGATGGAGAGCGTCTGTGAACAGCAATTTTCAAGTCTTGCCACAGATTCTCAATTGGATTTAGGTCTGGACTTTGACTGGGCCATTCTAACACATGAATATGCTTTGATGTAAACCATTCCATGTAACTTTGGCTGTATATTTAGGGTCAGTGTCCTGCTGGAAGGTGAACCTTTCCATTTCCGGATGATGGATTGAACAGTGTTCTGTGAAATGTTCAAAACTTGGGATATTTTTTTTTATAACCTAACCCTGCTTTAAACTTCTCCGCAACTTTATCCCTGACCTGTCTGGTGTGTTCCTTGGCCTTCATAATGCTGTTTGTTCACTAAGGCTCTCTAACAAATCTCAGAGGGCTTCACAGAACAGCTGTATTTATCCTGAGATTAAATTACAGACAGGTTGACTCTATTTACTAATGAGATGACTGCTAAAGGCAATTGGTTCTAATAGATTTTAGTTAGGGGGTATCAGAATAAAAGGAGCTGAATACAAATGCAAACCGCACTTTTCAGATATTTATTTGTAAGAAATGTTGAAAACATTTATCATTTTCCTTATACTTCACAATTATATGCCACTTTGTGTTGGTCTATCACATAAAATCCCAATAAAATATATTTATGTTTTTGGTTGTAACATGACAAAATGTGGAAAATTTCAAGGGGTATGAAAACTTTTTGAATGCATTGTATGATAAAAAATGGGGTATATTTTATATATAGAGTAATGCTAAACAGCCTTCCCGTGTCTATAGAGTGATAGCTTCTGGGTCATGATCTTACAAATGATCACCATCAGTCTGTTTTATTCAGTTGTCTATCTCCCTCGCAATGACAGCTGCAATCTGCCATACATTTTAATCCTATATCTGTTTCCAGTAGTAAACACCTCATTTAAAGCTCAATGTTTACTGGACGTCAACTGATACACTACATTCTACGTGAGGGTTTTTAGATCCCCCGGGTAATGAAAAATTGCATCACATTTTTATTTTTTGTTTCTTGAGTGTCTGAGATCGTGAGACTAAATAAAGAATATTTCAGGAATGACTTTTGAAAAACAGTTCCATAGTTTACCATGTGAAATTTTTTTTTTAGAGTTAACCATCTGGTTCAGGCAGTGTCCAACATCAATGAAAAGCAGAACACGTAAGTGTCCGCAAGATTTATACTGTGACATTAGAAGCAGTTCATAAAATAGACAAAGGCTGAGCGGGCGCCAATATTTTTTTTTTAATATTCAATGAATTTCTACCATAATATATGCCAGTGTTTCTGACTGTAATGAGCAAAGATGAACAAGTAATGGAATCGGACACAAAAATTGCTTTAGAGCTAGAAGATAAATGCAAGAATTAATATTATCTAAAGAGCAAAAGTTCTAGAGTAGAAGGAAACATTACATGATGACCATGTGACTAGTGGAGGTAAATTCAACTCACCTACAGACTAGCTAATACTGGAAATTTTCAACATGGGCATATGGCCCAATGAACAGATGGAAATACTAATACTCCCATAAAGTGAACCTGTGATCAGGCTATTAAAATGAAAGGATTTCCATATTCTAAATTTCCATAATAAGAACAAATTTTATGACTTCTGTAACTGCAGCCACTGTGGAGCAATTCATCATCAACTATCACAACAGAGACACTGAAGTCTGATTACAGTTGCTTTCTGAATATCTTGTGAACAGCACCTGCTACTTGTTTATAGAAGAAAGCTGTCAAGTATCTGATGCCATGTTACAGTACTCACAGGATCCCTCCTGGGTCTTCAGTATTTCCTAGGATCTCCATTACTGACCAGTCACCAGTAGTTCCTAGGATCTCCAGTACTCTCAAGATCCCTCTTGGGTCTCTAGTATTTCATAGGATCTCCAGTACTCACGGGATCCCTGCTGGGTCTTCCAGGATTTCCATAGTCTCTAGGACCTCCAGTACTCACAGGATCCTTGCCAGGTCTTCCAGGATTTCTAGGACCTCCACTACCTCTAGGACTTCCAGACTACCCAGAAATGAAGCTGGATGTGTCCTTGACCAGAATAATATTTAAAGTGGTTGTTTTTTTTTTACCTCAATGCATTCTCTTACAACAGCAGTGTAAAAGTATCGACCCCCAACCCTCCTCCATAACCCTTACCTGAATCCTGTATTGACCCCGTGCTGTACCCGGCTTTAGTTCTTCTATTCCCCCCTCCGTGTTCCCACAAGCTTGGCTGAGAGCAGCGGGAGCCATTGGCTCCTTTCGATGTCGGTCAAATCAAGTGAGGAGTGAGTGAGTGAGGAGTGTTATTTTAATTAAAAAAAATTATCCCTTACAAACACCTTGGAAGTGGCTGGTGCTGAATCTTTTCACCAGCTACCTAAGAGCTAAAGTTCTATAATATTACCTGCCATTTGCCTGTTTGTTGCTGATCTGCATTGACTTGGCTACATTCTTGCTTGCTTCCTGCCAAGACCCCTGTCTGGACGTGACCACTCTATCGCTTGTCGTCCGCCAAAACCCCTGAATGCACCTTACAACTTCCTCACTTGCCATTCGCCAAGACCCCTGCTTGGATCAGACTGATCTCTCACTTGCTCCTACTAGAACTCTACTCGGATCTGACTACTCTGCTGCCCTGATGCTTTGTACACAATCTCTGCATTGTAGCCTTCCCATTCCAGCCTCCCAATGGTGGGGTGGGGATCCTGGGGGCTGTGACCTGGTGCCAATTTGCAGCAAAGTAAACCAGTGACCACTAGGGTCTGGGGCCACTCATATCCTGCAGGGTGCTCTAGTAAATACCAACTGTCATTTAGTCCCCACATTTCAGGTGAGCCCACTTTGTCTGCCAGGAGGCAAGATAAAATGCCAGAAGAAGCAAGGGAAATGCCTGTGATTTAGCTGTGAATGGAGGCACTTAAATACTCCACAGTGTTCCACTGAATTGCTCCACAGAGCCTGTAGCTACAGAGGTCAGTGAGGGCTTGTTTTAAACCTGATTTACTGCTTTTTTAAAACATACACAGATCCACTTGAAAGCAAACTTGCACTTTGGCAATGCAAGGCAAAGCGAAAAGTGTGCTCTAGTGCTTCCCTCCCCAGCAGCATATACATACCTTTCCTTCACTCCTCCCCCAGAACCAAAGGAAATACCCAGTAATTCTGTCCCCATGTGACAGTGCTTTACCCAGCTCTGTTACATGGGCACAGGAAACGTTCTCAGCCCAGTATAAACTCTGAGCAAAGTGACTTGAAGCTTTCACAAAGCTGTTTTTCTTTGTTGCAGGCAGCTGAACAAAGTGGCAAGGGAGTGAAGGAAAGATGAGTATGTGCTGCAGGGGAAGATGGCATTAACCACTTCAGCCCCGGAATGGTTTACGCCCTTAATGACCAGGCCATTTTTTTTCCCATACAGCACTGCGTCATTTTAACTGTCAATTCTGAAGTCATACGATGCTGTACCCAAATAAAATTGATGTCGTTTTTTTTCCCCCACAAATAGAGCTTTCTTTTGATGGTATTTGGTCACCTTTGCTGTTTTTATCTTTTGCGCTATAAACAAAAAAAAGACCGTCATTTAAAAAAAAACAAAAAACAATATTTTCTACTATCCCAAAAATTAAAAAAAAAACGAATTTCTTCATCAGTTTAGGCCAATATGTATTCTTCTACATATTTTTGGTAAAAATAATTACAAAAGCTCTTTTCCCAGGTTTAGGGCATGCACCCCCCCCCCCCCCCATTTATTTGCTAACAGGTTTCAGCCAATGATTCAAACAACCACATATATTGCTAAAATACGACTAAAACTAAAACAACTGAGATGACTAAAATTCGACTAAAACTGAAATGGCATTTTAGTCAAAAGACTAAATAGGACTAAAACTAAAACGGCATTTTAGTCAAAGGACTATGACTAAAACTAATTTGAAATTTGACGTCAAAATTAATACTGCACTACCACATAAGAGTATGTAAGGGGCATCTACTAAGCTGCTAAAAGAAAAAAAAGAAATAAGAAAAAGTCTTTTCTTATTTTTTTTCTTGATATTTATTGTTGGTAATATATTCAGGTAATATGTGCAATGGCATTACAGCCAATAGAGTTTACAGTTTTTTGGGTATTTTCAAGTTGTACTTCTGTTTGTCAAAAAGAAATATATTTCTTTGTTTATGAAACGTGGTTTTATTTATAAAGACATTATATATCGCAACAGCTAATTTAGTGTCTGTAGTGAGTGTTCAAACCTTAATACCATAAATAATAACACGTTATTAGATTGTTACTCTAGGAGTATATATATTGAGTTTGGCAATTCTAAAGAATTGTTTAAATAATGCATTACAATTTAACTAAACACATTAGATGTCAGTTGACTAAAATGTACTGGGGATTTTAGTCGACTAAAATAGGACTAAAACTAAAAGAATTCTGGTAACTAAAATACAACTAAAATACATTTTATTCAAAAGACTACCTAGAACTAAATCGAAATTTGATGTCAGAATTAACATGATAAAAATGTGCTAAAATGTGTTTTAAAAAACACACCAAAATGTGCATTAACTCTTTCACTTGCCAGGTCCGAAGGTGGGCTGTCAGGTAGGCCACGTGATTTTTAAAGTATGCTTCTATCTATCCATTATAATGCATGTGCTTCCACTGTGGATGGTCTCAAAATTTAGAGTTAGGACTACAGATACTGGGGTGCGCTGACAGAGCTCTGCAGCTTGCGCATGTATTTGCAAATGTGTGCATACTAAACCCCTGTTTTTAATGCACACTGTTAGACAGGACAATTCGGTTGGTTAGCAAGCTGGTCAGTAAGTTGAGCTGGGAATTACTTTGGTTTTACTTTGCATGCATTGCCCTTCCATGTGCACCTTGCTGCAAAGGCCAGTTATAGGTGAGGCCAGTGGCCATTTCGTACATCCCAACATTTTGAGATGTGAATGAGGGACACCTACTAGCAAATGCATGTAGGCATAGGACACACCCCTTGCCATGCCCCCTTAACCACTTCAATACAGGGCACTTTTACCCCAGTGGTGGCTGGTGCTCAAAATTTTTGGGGGGGCACAGACAAACTGAAAAATACTGAACCCCCCCCATCAATTGCAACCTCACTGTGCCCATCAAACGCAGCCATTGTGTCCATCAAATGCAGCCATTGTGCCCATCAAATGCAGCCACTGTGCCCATTATATGTAGCCACTTGTGCCCATCATACACAGCCACTTGTGCCCATCATACGCAGCCTCTTGTGCCCATCATACGCAGCCACTTGTGCCCATCATACGTAGCCACTTGTGCCAATCAAATGCAGCCACTTGTGCCCATCAAATGCAGCCACTTGTGCCCATTAAATGCAGCCACTTGTGCCCCATCAAATGCAGCCACCTGTGCCCATCTAATGAAGCCACCTGTGCCCATCAAATGTAGCCACCTGTGCTCCAAATGCAGCCACCGGTGCCCATCTAATGCAACCACCTGTGCCCATCAAATGCAGCCACTTGTGCCCCATCAAATGCAGTCACCTGTGCCCATCTAATGCAACCACTTGTCACTTTACCCACCCCCCCAGCCCCCCCCACGGCTCGTCCAGCGGCACTTACCGCTCCTCCCCTGGAGTGACGGGGCTCTCCTCCTCGGCAGCTCTTCCCCTCGGTGGCTCTCCTCCTCGGCGTCTCTTCTCCTCGGCTGGCTCTCCTCCTCGGCTGGCTCTCCTCCTCGGCTGGCTCTCCTCCTCGGCTGGCTCTTCTTCTCGGTGGCTCTTCTCCTCGGCGACTCTCTTCCTCGGCGGCTCTCATCTCTTCCTCGGCGGCTCTCGTCCTCCTCGTGCCGTTGCTTCAGTGAGTGTGCTGTTACCGGCGGCTCCCGTGCGCATGGGTGGGAGTGATGTCATCGTGGCTCTGGCCAATCACAGCGCCGGAAGCCCACGATACCCAGAATTAAGCTGGAGCGGTGTATGAGGACGGCTACAGGGGCTTCGATCTCAGGTAAGTTAGTCAAAATGAGCTAGTATGCTATGCATGCTAGCTCATTATGCCTTTGTCTTGCAGATTTTTTTTTTGTCCTAGGGTTTACAACCACTTTAACTGTGTTCCCTAGATGTGTTCTAATTGTGGGGGGATGGGAATGACTAGCGTAGGAGACCTATCGGTGTTCCTATATACTAGGAACACACAATCTGTCTCCTTTCCCCTGACAGGGCGTGGATCTGTGTGTTTACACACACAGATCCACGTTCCTCCTCTGTCACGAGCGATCGCGTGTGCCCGGCGGACATCGCGGCCGCCGGGCACGCGCATTGGCTCCTTGGTGACAAATGCAGCAATTTAGATTTTGGGTGAAACGTTTAGCACTGGGAATCACTTTTTGAAAGATAAAAAGTGCATTTTATATACAACTATATAGATCAGACCAAAATGAGGGACAAATGAGGAGGAAAGAGGGACAGAGGGACATTGCTCAAAATCAGGGACAGTCCCTCGAAATCAGGGACAGTTGGGAGCTATGGCCATTTGTTTATAAGGGCCCAGTTGCCAGATTGGTGCCCTGTGCAGCTGCAAAATCTGCACAATTAGTATGTGCACCAAGGCCTTCTGGTAATACATCCCTGAGAACAGATCTGAGGCTGCCCCTTGCTTCAGTTGTCATACAGCGGCACAGTCCCTGCCGTGATCTTCTTTCTCTCTCTGCTGCTTACTTCCCATACTGGCAGCTAGCAGAGCTTGTACTAAGTGGTATTACATACATTTCAGATTGCCTCATATGTAAGCAATACTCAAACAGCATGTTATCTATAATTCAACACTTACAAAGCTTTTATGCTCAGTAAAAAGATTTTTTTTTGCAAAAATAAACACTTTTTCTTCATGCTAAGCTGCAAAGATCAGAAGCATGGCAAATGATAGACTGTGCCAGATACACTTTGTCCTCTAGGGGGCAGCGTATGATTGCAAAAGCACCCTCCAAACAGAATAAATTCAGGAGCCCGGCATGCAAAGACAATCTACAAATAATAGGATCAAGCAGTTAAAAAGCGGCTGTAGCAAATCAGAAATCAAGTTACTAGCGCCAGCTGCCACATTTCTATCTTAACAGTTTGTTTTTAAAGGGAACCTATAAAAAATTAGTCAATGGCCAAGTGTTTGCGGATACCTATCAACTTTCTTTGATGAGGTAAGAGGGACACCTATAAGTATAAAGCAAAGAAAAAGAACACACGCCTGTGATGTAGACATGTGCGCTTCTTTTCATTTCAATTTGTTGTTTTTGGACAATTTCATTTTCGAAGAGTCAGATTTATATAAATCTCCGAATGGACGAATGACAAAAAATCTGAAAAAAATGTATATCGAAATTAACAAATGTAATAGTTTCATTTGGATGACATCACATGATGGGATGGTAGTTCAGGCCCATGGGGAAATGGATTACATTTTTTAATTTGTTCGATAATTCGGATTTGGGTAACAAATGGATCCAAATTTTGTTCCATGCGTTAATTCGGATGCATATGATCCCAGTCGATATTGTCCAATCAGCTCATGCCATCTCTCTTGATGGCTTGGACTAGCGTCCAAAAATATTGAATCCTTCCGACTCGAATCTGTCTGATTTGACAATACATTGAATATATAGCAATTTATATAAAAAATAAAAATGTTTTGAATCCACCTTTATCAATGAATATATGAACCAAATGCCCAAGATACGAAACTAATTCCAAAAGTGAATTGGGTCAACATAACGAATGCGAGGAAACAAAATTTTTCAGTGAACCTTGAAATAAAAAAAAAAATAAAAAAATATGTCAGTGTGCATGATGTTTTAAGTTACATGGTTCATGAAGAATTAAAACGCAAAAAAACGATTGGTTAAATCCACAAGTTTTTTTTTTCTCCACTACTTTTTTTAAACTAGGTTTTCAAACTAATACATTCAATCATTTAGTGGATGGTTGTACAGTTTACTGCAGTAGCACACTTCTGGTAGCTAAATAGTACATTTCTTTTTTAGAGGTCTATTCATGAGACCAAAAAAAAGGGACAAATGAGGAGGAAAGGTGGACAAAGGGACATGGGTGTCCCCAAAGGGGGGCAAGTGCCCCCCCTCCCCCAGAATCAGGGAACGGATAGGCACTGTCAGGGCCAGACCTTCAAGACACTGCACCTACCCCCCCCATCCCCGAGACGAGGATCGCTGGATCCTGGAAAAAACTCCCTCCCACCTGGGCAGTGGCAGAGGGAGGCTTAGGAACGCCTCCAGTTCAGCAACACAGAGACCACCGCCGCTGAACTGGAGGTCTTGTGAGACGAGAGGGAGCCGGGGAGGAGTCTGGAGCCGAGTGAGACCAGGGGGAGGGCCCAATGCCAGCAGAAGGCCCAGGAGGAGTACGAGTGGCACTGGTGGTACTACCACGGATGAAGATATCTCTCTGCCATATCTATGAAAGGGCAAGCAAGCTGCTTTTAGCTTAATGGTGTCAGAATCTGGCTGTGAATATTATTGTACCAGTCCTGTCCTTGTGCCATCTCCACAGTCTCTGAGAGTCTCTTGTGCCATGTATGCAGTCTCTGAGAGTCTATTGTGCCATGTATGCAGTCTCTGAGAGTCTCTTGTGCCATGTATGCAGTCTCTGAGAGTCTCTTGTGCCATGTATGCAGTCTCTGACAGTCGCCTGTGCCATGTATGCAGTCTCTGAGAGTCTCTTGTGCCATGTATGCAGTCTCTGACAGTCGCCTGTGCCATGTATGCAGTCTCTGAGAGTCTCTTGTGCCATGTATGCAGTCTCTGACAGTCGCCTGTGCCATGTATGCAGTCTCTTACAGTTTCTTGTGCCTTGTATGCAGTCTCACTCTGACACTCTCTTGTGCCATTTATTCAGTCTCTGATCGTCTCTTGTGCCATGTCCACAGTCTCTTACAGTCTCTTGTGCCATGTCCACAGTCTCTTACAGTCTCTTGTGCCATGTATGCAGTCTCTGACAGTCTCTTGTGCCATGTATGCAGTCTCTGACAGTCTCTTGAGCCATGTATGCAGTCTCTGACAGTCTCTTGAGCCATGTATGCAGTCTCTGACAGTCTCTTGTGCCATGTATGCAGTCTCTGACAGTCTCCTGTACCAAGTCCGGAGTCTCTGACCGTCTCCTGTACCATGTCCACATTTCCTGACCGTCTCCTGTACCATGTGCGGAGTCCCTAACTGTCTCCTGTACTATGTCCAGAGTCTCTGACCATCTCTTGTATTACGTCTGCAGTCTCTGACCATGATAATGTGATAATGACATTGTCGAAAAGGGACAGAGCATGGGTAACCTTAAAATGATGTTCCCCCCTGAAAAAAGTTCTGAGGATGACCCTTGCAAAGGGATTTGGTTCCAAAAGATGGTCAGTCCCGCTAAATCAGGCACAGTTGGGAGCTTTGCGCCTGGCCATCACACCTATATGAGCTTGTTGGGTGTCATACTAAAATTATGGACATTAAAACGAAGTTTAACCCCTTCTTTGTGCCTGTAACAGCCTCCACTCTACCGGGAAGGCTTTCAACATGGGTTTGGAGTGTGTCTGTGAGAATGTACTAAAACATTAGTGAGGTCAGTTTGTAAGCAGGTGCAGTAAGCTAGTCTGTCACTAGGTGGCTCTGTCACAAAATAGGGTTGGCAATAGGGAATTACACTATATTACCAAAAGTATTGGGACACCTGCCTTTACACACATGAACTTTAATGGCATCCCAGTCTTAGTCCGTTGAGTTATATAACAGCTTCAACTCTTCTGGGAAGGCTGTCTACAAGGTTTAGGAGTGTGTCTATATGAATGTTTGATCATTCTTCCAGAAGCGCATTTGTGAGGTCAAGCACTGATGTGGATGAGAAGTCCTGGCTCGCAGTCTCCACTCTAATTCATCCCAAAGGTGTTCTATAGATTGTAGATGAGTTGGATAGCATGTCCCTGCTTGGTGCCAAGGTTCCTCCCACTAGCCACTAAATCAGTACAGGACACTACTACTAAATCTCTACAACAGACCTAAAATTGAACTTATTTTTTACTCATGCAGGGCTAAGCAAGAGGTTTACTTTAAAACCAGCCTCTGCAGCTCCTCTGGGCAGACTTCTGTGCACTTTTACAAGCTAATCCACATTTCTTCTCGTGGATGTAGCATTTGGGCACATGCTCATCCGCATGTGCACTCGAATGCATGTGAATGCACGTGCACACACCAGTGCGTGCATCAGTGCGCATACACGTGTGCACCAGCATGCTCACATGCACCCATGACAGATGGTGGCGCCAAATGGGCTATTTAAAATGAGCCCGTGCTTAGGTTTAGTGCTGCTTTGTCTTCAGCCTTCTGTGTGTTCTGAGAACCTCTAATCCTGAATCCTGACTCCAGTTGCTGACCCAGCTTGTGTTGACTACCTCCTGAACTCTCCCTGTACTGACCTCGGTTTGCCTTCTGACCTCTGCTTATGCTACTGCTCCACCCATCGGCTCCTTACACGGTTTGTACCCTAACCGCGCCATTGCCTGCCTGCCTGACTCTGCTATTCCTCCAGCTGTTGCCAGGATCTGCCTGCCATTTGGCTGTGTCTGCTTATGCCCTGCCTGCTACTAGTACAAGCCTCACATGCCTGCTGTTGCCATTACCGGCCTGCAGCCATTTGCTGCTTACCAGTTGCTACCCAGCCTGCCTGCTCCACTGAAGACCACTGGTGACTACCCTTGCCTGGCGTGATCACCTGCTCTGCTAGCAAGACATACAGGCACTCATGCCACTCTGAACTCCTGTGCCTTCTGTTCACACTGTCAGAGACCCCACGTCAAAGAGGCCTTCCTCATCATATCAGGCTCTGCTACCAGGTTTGTGATAGCTTCCCTGTTGCTCTGTTTTCCTCCTGAAGAGAAGAAAGGAAACCCTGAGTGAGTTCCTAGTAGAAGGTAGTTGGAGCTTTTGCAGTGCTGAGGAGTCTCTCCCAAACCACTGTGAAGATGCTAGAGCCTGAGCAGCCAACAGCCAAGCACCAGCAATGGATAACAGATTGGCAGGGGAATAAAGGGAAGACAAGTATATGCAGGAGCAGGGGCAAAGTTCATTTTGAAGAGAATATAATATGAAGGAAAGAGGGAGACAAAAAGATTAGTGGATATCACACATAGTGCAGGGGTCAGGAGTAAATAAATGCACAGAGTGCGGGGGTCAGGAGTATGTAATGTACAAGGTGCTGGGGTCAGGAGTGTGTAACACAGACAGTGCAAAGGTCAGGAGCATGTAATGCAGAGGTCAGGATACAGAGTACAAGAAACAAGAGAAACTTGATATTGCTGTTGCGCAAGACAAGACCCTAGGTGGCTTGTATAATCTACTTAGAGCACAAAAACAGATTGGTCCATCTGTAGCAAACCAGTACAAGCGGAATCCTGTACAGTACAAGCGGAAGCATATAATCCACAGGCCAGTATACCGAGTATAGTATAACCAAAAATGACCCCCCTCCTCCCATAATACCCCCCCCCAAGTCAACAGATTTCCCCCAACAGCCTTACATTTTCTCAGTGCAGATCTCCTCTCACAGCCCTAAATCTTCCCTACCCAGCCCCCCTCAGTACAGACCCCCCTCCCAGGTCACCCCCTTCTCAGTTCACCCACCCTTACTAGCTTACCCCCCCTCAAAGTCTAGACTCACTCTCCCAATTCACATACCCCCACCCAACATAACTCCCTCTCCAAGTACAGCCCAACCCCCCCCCCCCCCAGTACAGACCACTCACCCATCAGCACAGCACCACCTCCCCTGCCCCCATCCCCCCATCCAGTACACATCTGCCCCTTCCATGGGGTAGCAATTTAGAATAAGGGGGAAAGCCATTGACACTACCGCACCACCCAAAGTCAAAAGATTGTCAGCTTCAGGACAAGAAATGGCCAGCACTATTAATGCCCAAGGCAACACATCTTCTCTAGTGAAAGGGCCAACACCATTTGTCTGCTTTGTTACCCCTCCCCTATTATTCCTGCTTCTGAATGACAGGTGCTCTCTAAAGTCATAATATGTTATGATCCTTCTTCATTGTGGCATGACTATACTTTTGGTTATCCTTCTATTTCCAGCCTCTGCTACACATGTTTCCTATTGTCTGAAGTTGTAAGAACCAGAATGCTCCCCTGTTGTGCAGGTTGCATAGTATGGCTACATTCCTATCATACATCTTATATACACAGCTATTATGTTGCTTATTACTAACACTTCATTTACAAAATATGCCTGAGCTATTTAATAAATTACTTTTATGAACCCAAAAGAATTATTTCTACACATCCCAATTCTGGACAAACAAGCGTGAATTTGTGGATTTTGTTTTTAAGTGTAAAGCCGGCCTTACACGATAAAATCTCATTGGACAAAGGCAGCACAATCTCCTCTAAATTAGTAACAAATATGCAGTGTGAAGGCCAATCTAAAATCCAGGCTATCCGAGCTGCAAGGCCTTCACATTACATAGCTGTTGGCTTATCTATCACAATCTATGACGAGGCTTTGAGGTCATTTTAATAACACAATCATAGCTGACTAGGGGAACTCAAAATTAAAAACAGCCATTTGTAAATTCAAGTTAAAGTGTCATTCCACCCAAAGGTGATATTTAAGTTATATCTCTGGTAAGCTGGGTCAGCCCCACACTATGACTGGGGCTGGGTAGGTAAGGGGTATGTTCCTCCAGTAAGGGTTATACACTATGGATATGTACTCAATGGACACCTGACCATCACATCTACCATTATATGGCCAACTGACACACTGCAAAATCTTGTACAAAGCCTTCAAAAAAGAGTGGAGGTTTTTATACCCCCTAAAAAGGGGAAGGGGTCGGGGGGCATCTCCATATTATTACCCATATTTATGGAATGGTCTGCCCAATAGGCCCATATAGGTGTGATGGTCAGGTGCTCACAAGCTTTTGCCATATCATGTATGTTCTGAATAGCAGGTTTTATTACAGCCTATACATAGCTTCGTAGAAAAATGTCTCAGCAAAGGTGGTGGTGACCTGACTTACGTTGGCCACCTGCAAGTGGTAAATATGACATATTCTTATAAATATTTGAAAGTTATGTGCTTAATTATTGGTTTTGAATAACAATAAAGAAAATATCTTTAACAGCATTATACTTCTCCTTTAAGTCTAGACTAGCTAGACCAGAAAGCAATTAACATTACACTTACCTAGGCAATATGGCTTCTCTCTGTTCTTGTGTCTCTCACGGTCATACTGGTAACCAGGATAACAAGTGCACAGAACTCGACCAAAATTATCTGTACACTGCTGTTCACATGGTGCTTCCGAGCACACGTCATAATCTATAAAGACACGAATCATTGAGGAATTAACAAAAAACATATTGCTCTCGTTTCTAGCAACTATCCACTACTATGTATGAGGATTCAAAATGGCTGTCATGCAAGGCAAAACAACAGGCCCACTTTATGGCCCCCTCCATAGCAGCACATCATCACATTTCCATCTCCCTTTTTTGGGAGCAGGAGAAGGTGCACTGTGTGTTCTTCAAGTTCTCCAGAGCCATGGACTCTCCCCATGTGACATCGCTGGTCTTGTGCTGTCACATATATTGAGTCACATCTTCCTCCGTACCTGGAATTACTGGGTTCTTTACTCTAAAAATAAAGCAGAGGGGTAGCAATCCTTCTAAATAAAGATTTTTATACTATTCGTGTAAACTTTTTTTTTGTTTTTTCATTTTCATTCATTTTCATTTCATTTTTTTTTTTTTTTTTTTTTTTGTGATAGTATTGAAAAAAAAAACACCCACTGACAAAATGTATTAAAAAGCCCTAAATTGCAAATAACTTTATAATGCTTTGTAACTGAAATTCTGATTTTGGCATTTAGCACAAATGGGACAAACAAAATGTATAAATTATATATCTTTAGCAGCATTTGTTTTAAAAGTATCATTAGTCAAACTAGAAAGAAGCTTATATTTTTTTTTCTATTTTTTTGCTTCCACCTTTTCACTTTAAAATATATAGAAATAAAATAACTTGAAAATATCACAAAAAGTAAGCTTTGTTTGTCCACTCTTACATTAAAAAAATATATAAATGTTTATACAGTATGCCTCACATCTGTATCATAAGTAATACAATTATTTATAGATTAAATACTGTAAGTACATAGCTGAATCGTGAAAATGACTCTGGAACTAAAATCAGTTGCTTTTAAGTTCAAAAGAAAATATCTATTATTGTAGTGAATATTTATTTTAAGTTATCATCAGTGTATAATTAGTGTCACTATTTAAAAACATTTAAAGCAACTTTATGACTAGATAAAAAAAAAACTTGAAGAACATGCACCCAGCAAAACAAATAATTAAGGCTCATCTGTCCTGCTGCCCATGCTACCAGTCTTTCTTGAAAAGCTGAGCTGGATGAACTATCTTCCAACAGTTTGGTGATTGTTGAATGCTTGCCTCCCCTCCTCTATCCTTCAATCTGGAAGTTCTACATTTCTACAAGACACAGTTGCGATGTATAGGGATGAGGTCTGGCTTGCTGCTCTCATGGGTTAACAGTGATTCTGTAGGATGCATGAAGTTCACATTTCGCAATGTTTGCAGGTTCGCCTTCAGAAATAAGGAACAACCTAGAATTGGGCAACAACGTCTTTGCTTCTGGTCAGCTGAGCCACAAAATTAATAATTTGAAGGGATGGATAGCCCAGTTCTCTTTCTATAAAATGTATATGTTTGATGTCTGTTAACGTGATTCTAAAGCCCTAAGGTTTTTACCCTTCATGCATTAAGGTAAAAAAACTTTCTTTTGCACAGAATCCCCCAGTCCCCCCTATACCTACCTGAGCCTGATTTCTATCCAGCGATTTGCACAAGAGCAGCAGCTCTCCCGGCTCTATTCACCTTTGATGGGCAGATTGATAGCAGCAGGAACCATTGGCTCCCACTCCTGTCAATCAAATCCTATGACGAGGGAGCAGGGTGCGACTTTCCATTGGGGCACTCAGTGGGGGGGAGCTAGGAGCACTGACGTGGGACCCCAGAAGATGAGGATCGGGGCTGCTCTATGCAAATCCATTGTATAGAGCAGGTAAATATGACATGTTTGATTTTTTTTTACCTAAAATAAATATATTTTCTTTTATATCACTTTAAAATTGTTAGGGAGAGCTGCCAATTCTATTTAGGGACATAATTATTTTATAATTTTTGCATTAGTCCAGGGAAGCTCCCAGCTTCCCATGCATTTTGTTTGACAATAGCTTGCTTATTATCCTTACAAGTGGCAGAACAGAATAACAAGATTCACCTCATATATACTTCAATAGGTTTGCCACAAAGTTCGTGAATTTCAAGCTTTTCAAGTTTTGCAAAACTGTTTGTGAACTGAAGCCAAGTAGATGTGTCCAATCCTAGTGATGTGGTTGCTGGCTGGCCGTCAGATGAAACCACAATGCACATCAGGTACCAGGTATCCAAAGCATGTATAATTACCAGATGCTATGGATTCTTCAACAAGCTTAACTCTTCAAGAGAGCAAAAACAAGCAGTGTGGATGGCAGGACAGGTGATTCTTAATTCTTTTTTTTTTTTTTTTTCGCAGGTGCACTTTTAAAAAAATCTAGCAATCATGTCACTTTAAGAAATCTTCACCAGCACATTTTCCCAATGTAGCACCCTCCTAGGTAGGTGCTAGAGAGTGTATATAGTGTTGGGCTTTTCTGCTTAAAGTGATTGTAAAGGCTTGTTATACTTACCTCCTCTGGGCAGTTGGTTTTGCACAGAGCAGTCCGGATCCTCCTCTTCTCAGGTCCCTCTTTGCTGCTCCTAGGCCCTCCCTCCTTTGATTGCCCCCTCAGCCAGCAGCTTGCTACAGGGGGTACCCAAGCCGAGTCAGAGCTCCATGTATCAGAGCTCCCCAACCTGGTCCCGCCCCCTCTCTCCCCTGGCTGGCTGACAGACTTTGATTGACAGTGCCAATGGCACCGCTGCTCTGTCTCAGCCAATCAGGAGGAGTGTCCTGGATGGCTGAGGGGATCATGGACATCGCTAGAGAGATGGGGCTCAGGTAGGTAATTGGGGGGGGTGCTGGGGGGGGGGGGCTGCTACACGCTCATGCTGTCTTGATGTTTCACACTGATCCAATAGCAGGAAGGCATATTGGACAGTGGGAGGAAACCTAGAAGGTCATGGATGCAGATACAGCCCTGGCCAATTAAAAGGGGATGTGCCCAAGGAATGCTGGGTGCCTGTATTTAAGTCTGAGGAGCACATGGGCTCAGGGTTCCAGTCCAGCCCACCTCTAGAAAGAGAGGTTCAGCATAGGCTGCCATGCGGCCTCTGGTGCCAGACCTGAGGGCCTGAAAGCTACAACCCTGGGTTCCTATGCAAGATGACGGAGGGAGAAAGTCTATGGATCTAGTCTTATGTCACTGGTCTAGAGTGTCGCTTGGAAGTTGGAAGGAGGCTACCAGCTGTCCCTGGACATTTTGTGAGTACAGACCCTGAAGGGATCCTTGAGACTGTGTGTTGCTGAAATCCCCCCTCTGGTCCTAGAAGTCAGCATACTGGGTGTGTGAGCTAAAGGAGACACTAGCTAGTGCCTTGAAGACTTAAGTCCACTGACAAAGTCCACTGAGTCCTTTCTGCTACAGAGGAACTTGTTCTTCCATACAGACGCTGTATGGTTCAGCAGACAATCTGCTCCACAATTCTACAGAGAGAGAGTTGTCCTCGCTTGTGCATAGGTACAGGTACAGAAACTCTAGCAGTTCCTGTGTGAGCAGTGCTACACCATGAAAAAATTAAGTATCTTTATTCAAAAATTTCATAGAGTCGTCACCTGGAATCTATTTAGCTGATTTATCTTAAAGGTTCAATTAGACTTAAATTATTTAATTTTACTTCTTATTCTATTTAGAGTTTATGTTTACTTTTTTAAAGTTTACTTTATTTGTGAATAGTAATTTTACACGGAGGCACATTTGTACATTAGATTCAATAATCCTTCAACACTCCACCCAAGAAATCATTTTAAATTTCGAGAAAACCACAAAAAAGACTAAATCACAAAACGACGGCAAAAACTTTAAAATGGCATTCATTTATTTAAAGCTTCCCATCTGGTGTATAATTACCTTACCCAGCAACCAGTTTTCCATTTCAGACCTAATACTTGCATTGACATACCCGTACACAGAAAATGCACATATGTTTCTTCTTGTGGCTTGTAGGTTTTTCTTTTTTTATTTTCCATACAAGCCACCTACTGGGACCCAGCATCGATAGCCCTGTGAACTAAACAAAAATCTGGGCTGGGTTATAAAAAGTCGGTTTCTACTCCCTGGAAAAATATTTTTGGAATTAAAAAGGGAATTTTTGGATAATCAAATAAGTTTTTAATTTATTTTCTCAGCTTTGCAAAGACGAGAAACCTAGTCCGGGGCAAAAGCGCGTAGCAGGGCCCAGTCCGTAAGTGTATAGTGAGACAGCTGTCAACACGAAGAAAAAAGGGAAAGACAGAAAATCCGATGCTCAGCAAGACAGTTTTCATGCCAAGTGCACCGCTTTTAACAGTTATGTTTCATATGATCTACCGCTTGACACTTCAGGGAGTTCAACGTAAGCTGGCAATGAAGTTTAATATGTTAGTTATGACTCAACGAGGGTATAGATGCCAAAGAAAGTTTTAACGCCTTAAACGCGCCGCTTTATCCACAGAGGCTCGGGAGAGAGCTTAGTGCATGAAGAGCTTTGGTTCAGGATCAGCAGAACTGAGCCTGCCAGCTGGACATTACGCTTGAGGGCACTGGAGGGGTTAATCTAAAAAATCCGCAGCCGAGAGTGATGTAGGTTGTATAAAGTGTATTTAAACCCAAGAGCAAAAATGTATTATATTACAGCCTTTCAGTCCCTAGATATCATGGCTGCAGTAGTGTTCCTTTTTCCTTTTTTTCACCTATTTATTCTGCCAGCAACACAGTTCCTGTCCTCGGGTAGAATTATAATAAAAGCTGAATCCTCAACCCCGGTCAATGAATTAATGACCAGTGACTGATTCGTCAATCAGACGGGATACCTCCTATAATACCAGTAGTTAACCACCGTAGAAATAAAAAAAATATAGGGACAGAGGACGTCTCTAGAATTGTAAAAAATAGGAGGGTCAGCTACAGTCTATTTGCAAAAATTGTATAAGACTTTATTAATGAAACAAAAAATTGTATAAAAGGCGTAAGGTTCACCAGAGGCGGCGCAATTAGCGCCTCCCCTCTAGTGCACCACGATCTCACAATATCAAAAGACAAATATAACTGAAACACAAAAAAAGACATAAAAGTCAATAAAAAACACTATGCTTAAATAACCCCCTGTAAACTCCCCAATCCAGATAACCCCCTCAGAAGAGGGTATAATGTATGGACACTACGTGTTGAAAAATGTTCATATAGGATATCTCGTTGCTATCCAGTAGAGTAGTCTGGCAGTTAATAATTCATGGTCATGTCATATAGGAATATAGGAATAGATGGTTCCAATCGCTTCCTTTCCACTGAAACGGATTTGATGCTCAAAGTGCAGATTGCAATAGAACACAGATATAGAACACTCCGCTTAAATCAATTCATTGACATACCAAGCCTACCTATAAGACCTGTTCTTTATTAGATAATGCATTTATTCAGTACTGCAGGGTGATATGTTTCTTCAGCTTCAAGTCTGAGCATGGCCCGCAATACATGGACTTTACTGCAGGTCTGGTTTACATTCAATATATTATCCAAAGTCGAGTTAGGTTGGAAGTGGAATAATTTCAGGGGATCCCTGCTCCCCGTATCAGTAGTCGGCTCATAGACAGAAAGGAGTCATTAGCCATGCATGACAACGAGATATCCTATATGAACATTTTTCAACATGTAGTGTCCATTCATTATACCCTCTTCTGAGGGGGTTATCTGGATTGGGGAGTTTACGGGGGGTTATTTGAGCATAGTGGTTTTTATTGACTTTTATGTCTTTTTTTGTGTTTTAGTTATATTTGTCTTTTGATATTGTGAGAGCGTGGTGCACTAGAGGGGAGGCGCTAACTGCGCTGCCTCTGGTGAACCTTACACCTTTTATACAGTTTTTTGTTTCATCAATAAAGTCTTATACAATTTTTGCAAATAGACTGTAGCTGACCCTCCTATTTTTTACCGTTCTGGAGACGTCCTCTGTCCCTATATTTTTTTAGTTCTCCTGTCCTAGGGTGACAATGTTTACAGGGAAACTGAATCGAATGCTTTTGCAGAATCCAGATACACCACATCCACAGGCCTTTCCCTATCTAAATGGCAGCTCGCTTCCTCGTAGATTGGTCTGGCAGGAACGATCCTTCGTAAACCCATGCTGATTACTACTAATGATACTGTTTTTATCAGCAAATTCTTGGATATAGTCCCTTATCATCCCCTCCAATAATTTACATACTATGGATGTTAGGCTGACTGGCCTGTAGTTTCTAGGTATATGTCTCTGCCCTTTTTTGAATATTGGTACCATGTGGGCTTTTCTCCAATCAGCTGGTGCCATCCCTGTCAATATGCTGTCAATAAAGATTAGGAATAATGGTCTGGTTAGAGTTCTTTGAGGACTCTCAGGGGGAAAGCCTTCCAGTCCTGGTGATTTATTTGTGTTAAGCTTTTCTAGTCTTTTCTGGACACTGGCTTCTGTTAGCCACAAGGGCACATCCTGCGACGTGTTACTAACAATACTGTTGTGGTTGGTATACCCCCTTCTTTTCCTGTGTAAAAACTGAGGAGAAGAAAGCATTTACAGTAATACATTTGCCTTCTCTGTGTCATCTGTAACCATCCTCCCTTCAGGTTCAGAGAGCCAATGGTTTCTGCTGCTGTCAGTCAAATCCTGCGAGGAAGGAGCAGGGGGCAGGGCCAAGCCTCGCTGCCTGTGTCAATAGATGCACACAGCCCAGCTCAAGAGTGAGGCCGCAGGTGTACCCTCATAGGAAGTGGCTTCTTATAGTGGCACACCAAGAAGTGGAGCCAAACATGGCAGATGGGGGGGGCAGACTCCAGAAAAGGAGGATTGGAGCCAGTACGTATAGTTATAGTGCGTAAACCCACTTTAACAGATCAAAATAGAGTAAATAAAATAAATTGATTGCTAGGGTTTACATTTACTTTAAAGTGGTTGTAAACCCTTTGCAACCACTTTATACTACAGGTAAGCCTATAATTAGGCTTACCTGTAGCTACACTGGATATCTCCTAAACCTGCACGGTTTAGGAGATATTCCTGTATTTGCATGTGCCGACGTCATCGGCACATGCGCACTTAAGCAAACTGAAGCAATGCCACGTACGTGCCGTTGCTTCAGTTGTATTGTGCCGTTAACGCCGGCGGGAGTGACGTCATCGCAGCCCTGGCCAATCACAACGCCGGAGCCGCGTTACCTGGAAGTAAACCCCCAGAGAGATGTCGGCCGCCGGAGCGGTGAATGAGGACCACTGCGGTAGCTTCGATCTCAGGTAAGTAGTTCATAATGAGCTAGTATGCTACGCACGGCAGCAAATTCAAAGGGACGTACAGGCACGCCCATTTGTGCAGCCGTGCCATTCTGTCGACGTATATCTACATGCGTCGGTCGGGAACCGGTTAAAAATCATCTTACCTTGCAAACTCCAGCCATTAAAAAAAATATATCTAAGGGCAAATGTTTTTTTTTTCCTTTTTGATGGAGTAGGGAATGGTCAGCATCTGTTAAAATTTTGGTTTATGACTTTCCCTCATTTTATGTTGTGGTGACAATGGTCAAAAATGGACAAAGGACAAAATAGTGAATAACCCCCACCCCACCCCCCCAATGGCAACAAAGAAACCAATATTAATCTGGGTGTACAAGGAGAAATGTGCCAAAAGCAGAATGCATAAAGTAAAAATATTATTTTATTCACACTCTTATAACAAAAAAATCCATTGCATTTCAGGGGCTCACATTCCCTTTCTTTAGGGCTATCACTAACACAGATAGATGATGAGCAGTAATATGTAAGTGGTATACACCAGTGTTTATTCCCTTAAAATTATGCACAATCTTAAGGCACCCCATTCTAAAATATAAAAAAAACAAAACAAATAATTTTTCATATTGCAGCAGCTTGATCACATGTAGGACACCCAACATTAGAAGTGATTTATTCTTATTAAGCAAATATACCTTTATACACTGGTACTGACTAGTATTTCAGCATTTCTCTTTTCCTTCAGTCTCCCCCCCCCCCCCCCTCAGCAAACGTGACCCCAATGCTGATGGAGAATAGCAAAAAAGGATGCTGTGCAGGCGTCTGACATCCTCCTTATTAACTGATGATGTCATCAGTTGTTGGGACACCAAAGCCTGGCCCACACAGTGCCCAAGGTTGTAATGCTGCACAATAAAAAAAACTTGTGGCATTATGTAATAAAATCAGGCTTTTTGAAAATGTTTGGGCAATTTTTTTGGTAGTTTGCCAGGGTACCCCTGAAGAATCCAGAAGACAACCCAGGGTGCCACAGCACCCTGGTTGAAAAGGGTTGGTGTAGCATATCAATCATAAATACATTTATTTGTAAAATATTCTAAAACTAAGCAATATCATATAAGGATATATCATACAAACTTAGGACATCAAGTGCAGATAGGAAATATGAAAAGATAATATAAAAATATATAGTATAAAGTTAAAAAAAAAAAATGTATAGAATATAATTTCCAATGGTATTCATATATGTTATTATTTCGGTTTAAAAAAAATGTACAAATACATAGCTTTTAATGCTTAGGATAGGATTTACCACTTACATTACAGTCAATACTGCATACTAATCAAAGCTTTTGGGTGTTAAATGTAGTCCTGATAAAGTTGGGCCCTTTGAACCCCCTGAAATGTGCTGGATTTGTTTCTTATATAAGAGACTGAATAAAATGAAATCTGGATTTTATATGTTCTGGTTTTAGCACTTTCCTGTACACCCAATACCTACTCGAGCAAAGAGCTGACCTTCAGCCATAACTCCTGGGAGCATTGCCAATGGAGAATCGTTCCCTCTACACTGCCTAAGACCGGATTGAGAACACCTACTGTTTTAAGAGATCAGACGACCCTTACCTTTTTTTCTACTTCCACCAATAAACACCTGACAGTTTCCAATCTTCCCCATCTATTCAAAACTAAATGAAAAGGTTTGGAATTTAGATATACTTCAAGATTTTCAAATCTGCTAAAATAAGTCCACTTCTTTGCAACTATCTTAATCATAGATACAACAGCCACACCCTTAAAGCGAAGTACCACCCAAAAGTGGAACTTCTGCTTTAAGTACTCCTTACCCCCTGACATGCCACATTTGGCATGTCATTTTTTTGGGGGGGGGGGGGGGGCAGGTACCTATTTTTGACAAGTACCCAGCTCCCACTTTCGATTGCTCCGCCAAGGCGATTCAAGCAGAAGTTCTCCTCCCTGAAATCTTCTGGTACACATCACAGGTCCCAGAAGATTGCTCAGCCATTCAGGATGTGCAGTACAACTTACACATACGCAATGCCCACCTGGCTGTGAAGCCACAAGCTGTCACAGCCAGGTGCCCACACTACTGATGCCGGCGTCAGGGAGAGGCGGGGAGAGAACTGGAAATGGCTGGATCTCTGCTTCAAAAAGGGGGTGCTGTACATTGTGTACAGAATGCCCCCCGAAATCGAATTTTCTTCTCCTGCGTTTGGTGCTTCATTTTTAGTTAGATACTGGTGGTGATGATAATGAGGGCAGACTGTTCCAGTTAGTAGTCAGTTTGATAAAAGGCATGAGAATTGTTGCATGCGTTTCTCCTGAACCATAAACAAGGTAAGAATCTTCATTAAAGTTTTCAGAAGCCTTGCAATACACATAGTTTATGTAAAGAGAATTTTCTTGTAACAAATTTGGAGTTTCACTTGTTATATAGTTTTGGATAGAAGCATGTGTGGGTCACCCACTAGCTTCCTATAACTACCCACCTCTCTGCCCCAATTTTTCATCTTCACCAGCCTTTCTCAGCTGTTTTTACCCCAGAGGAATACCTTAAGATAATTATCAGTTCTAGCAAACCCTTGCTAAAATTAATCTATTGGTGGTCATTGGGAAAAATGGCCCCTACACATTGGTGTTCAGTGGTAAAAATGGCCTGAATGCATTGGTATTCAGTCGGAAGATTGGCCCCCTTATATTGGTGGTCAGTGGAAAAAATGTCCCTTACTGTACATTGGTGACCAGTAGGAAGACTGCTTCCCGTACAGTGGTGGTCAGAATGTCCCGCTTACAGACAACTATACATGTCATATATGTCATGAAGCTGGCTCTGCCAACTAGTGTGGGGCCCAGAAGTATGCAGGCACCATAAAATGGAATGTCAGCCATCCACAACTCAAGAAACACCTAGCAGCCTCTGTAGGAACCTTATGGTTCCACAGAACCATAGTTAAGAATGGCTAATCCAAACACTTCCCCATTAGTCACAGTGAGTAGGTCTTAGCTTGGCTCTTATTATTTCAAATTACAGAAAATGCCTCTCATGTTTGACTTTAGAAGGACTGCAATGAGGAGTCAACTCAGCAATATTTATCCTGAACTGAACTGTTTTATTTTGAGTGGTCTTAGCTTTTAAATGGTATCATCAAAAAATAAAAAAATCATGGTATTTCAAGAAGTGTTTACCTTCTGGAATGCATTGTCCAAGGACAAATTTATATCCTTTGCAACAGCTCTTCCTGAAAATAAATAAACAAATGCATAAGTACAATGTCAAAATAATTATAACATTAACACAATATGACATGACAAGGCATAATAGAGCAAATTATTTACATTTTTCATGGACCAATAAAACAAGCCACAGAAAAGCATAAACTGCAGTGAACAAAGAAAACATTTGTATTCCATTAAAAACAATAAAAGTTAAGAAATTATTAAGAATGCTCTGCAGCGCAAAATCTTAAAACTACTTATGCAATACAGCCGGAACATTTTTATTTCAATTCTTCATATTGATTTAGATTTCAACACAACTAGCTGGCCATACTCTGTTACAGGCTAAAAAAAAAAAAAATCTAATGCCGCATACACATGACCGGACTTTTCTGTCAGCGTAGACTCTGACGGTCTTTCCGATGGAGATCCGCTGAAATGGACTTGCCTACACACGATCACACCAAAGTCCGTTCGTTTATAACGTGATGACGTACTACGAAGGGACTAGAAAAAGGAAGTTCAATAGCCAGTAGCCAATAGCTGCCCTTGACGTCGTTTTTGGTCCGTCGGACTAGCATACAGACAAGCGGTTTTCCCGATAGGTATTGAGTCCGTCGGAAAGATTTGAAACATGTTCTATTTCGAAATCCGTCATAATTTTTGAAAGAAAAAGTCCGATGAAGCCCACACACGATCGGAATGTTCGACGGAATGATTCAGTCGGACCTTTGCTGCCGGAAAGTCCTGTTGTGTGTACGCGGCATAACAGAGTCCATCATTCGTGCTAATTGGCACAGATGGACAAATCCCACTGCTGGTCTATTGTATTTTTTATTTATTTTTTTGCATTCTTTAATTTAAGAAATATGAATTATTACACTGCAAAGAAATCATAGAAAAAGTCTATTATATTATATAAATATAATATATTATAATAGTGGAAAATAGTAATATGGGTGGGTGGCAATGACAGATAAAAGGCACCAACATCCCTGTATATAAATGTCAAAAAAAGGGGAATTATTTGGCGGGACTTTGGGGGTGCCAGCAACAAAGGAAAGTCTTTGTATGTAACAATAAAAATCTTTAAATTTTACATACCCACTGTCGAGCACTGTAATGACTTTCCTTTGGTTGCTGGCACCTCCAAAGTCCCGCCAAATAATTCCCCTTTTTTTGACATATTATAATAGTCTATTGTATTCTAACAGTCACCATCTGTTTGGATGCAGCCACTGACTGGCCAAAAACTTTCCAGCAGGCTCCTTCAACAAAAGTTGTTTGAACTGACACAAGAAATGGTGGGATCAGGTGCAGCGTTGAGAGTGGGTCAACAGGTGTGGTGGTGGGAGGAGGATGGAGCTATGGTGATGGGAGCACGGGGAGGGAACTGGCGTTAAGAAGCAGTGGTGGGGTGATTTCAGATTTTGTAGTACGGTGAAGGCACAGGGGTTGTAGTGAACGGGAGTGTTGGCACACTGGTGTTGAGGGGGGGGGGGTGGTTGCAATCTTAAGCAGCAGAGATAGATTTGGGGGTGGGAAGAGTAGGTTAGTGGTGTGAGCTGGTCATATATGGCTCAAATTTTTGACCTGTGGGTGGCCCTGTTGGCACCACCCGGTTCAACAAAAGTCAAATTTCCAATTGACTTTTGTCAAAGGGATCAGGTGTAAATTGTCAGCTGAACAATAGAGTGGATGGAGGAATCTCCTAGGTCAGGGATCTCCAAACTTTTTAAACAAGGGGCCAGTTTACTGTCCTTCAGACATCAGGGGGATGGACTGTGGCCACTGGAAGTAAAAAAAAATGCCCCTGCATCAGTGGGAGTAAACAATGCTCCATGTTTGGTGTCAGTAAGAGGAATTGTGCCCCATTGTTCGTGTCATTGGCTGGGAAGAATCATGCCCCATCTTTGGTGTCACTGGGAGGAACTGTACTACATTGTTGTTGTCATTGGGAGGAATTGTGTCCGTTTGTTGGTGTCAGTGGCATAGCTCCCAATTGTCCCTGATTTGGAGGGACTGTCCCTGATTTGGAGCAATGTCCCTCTGTCCCTCTTTCTCTCCCATTTGTTCTTCATTTTGATCTGATCTATATAGATGTATATAAAATGCACTTTTTATCTTTCAAAAAGTGTTTTCCAGTGCTAAACCTTTCATCTGATTTCTAAATCGCTGCATATGTAAATTCCAAAAGCCAATATAAAGAAATAGCAGCGTTAAAAAAGCACTTGTGGGTTTAACCAATCTTGTTTTTTCTGTAAAATTCTCCTTTAAGGGGGCGTGGCAATGGGTGTGTCCTATGCCTGCATAATTTTGCTGGTAGGTGTCTTTCATTCCCATCTCGAAAAGTTGGGAGGTATGCAGTGGGGGGGGGGGGTATTATGCCCCATTGTTGGCATCAGAAAATGAAATATTGCACCAAGGGCCGGATAAAAGCAAGGAAAGGGCCGCAGTTTGGAGACCGATGTCCTAGATACTCCCCATGAGTATTGGAAAGAGGTAAAAAAAAAATTGAATAATTGAATATGGTATCTGTTTTAGAAAAAGCCTTAAGGTACTTCCAGGTATGGGGCACATGTGACATTCAACACAACTTCCCAAAATACAGTGCTCAGCTATTACAAAGCCAATCTTCAGGATAAAATGCTATGAATCGAGGGCAGCTCAGGTTCAGACCTATTCAGATTATTAGCAGCTGCATAGGATTTCCTGGGCTGTATGATGATGGTTCGAGGCAATGAGAAGCAACAGAAAGGCAAGAACTAGAGGATCTCTGCTGCAAAAGCTAAGGGTTGGTAATGTATATCTGCACTAGTACAATTATCTAATTCCTATTATAATCCTAACCTTTTCCCTACTTATCCTATAACCCAAAGTAATAGGAAAAGAACTGCTGTGCTTGCTTATCAGTTGCACCAGGCTTGTTTCCACTACAGGCACCTAAACACAGCTAGTGTTTAAAGCTGAATTCCAGGAAAGTAACTCCATTTAAAGATATAATATACAGTATACTGTATATGGAAGATATTGTACTTGTAAAAAGACTTGTATGCAGTTCTAAGACCATCCAGTCATGAGATTTATACAGCCCTGACCCACAGCATGGTGACCTGACTTATCTCCATAGCTTCCAACTGTCCCTGATTTGGAGCAATGTCCCTCTGTCCCTCATTCCTCCTCATTTGTCCCTCATTTTGGTTTGATCTATATAGATGTATATAAAATGCATTTTTTATCTATCGAAAAGTGTTTTCCAGAGCTAAACATCTGATTTCTAAATTGCTGCATTTGTAAATTTCAAAAGTCAATATAAAGGAATAGTAATTGTAAAAAAGCACTTGTGGGTTTAACCAATCTTGTTTTTTTTGTACAATTCTCCTTTAAGGGGGTGTGGCAGGGGGTGTGTCCTATGACTGCATACTTTTGCTGATAGGTGTCCCTCATTCCCATCTCAAAAAGTTGGGAGGTGTGTTTTCTCTATTAACTGCTTAAGGGCCAGTTCACACCAGAGAAACATAGTCCGGATGCATTCCAGATGCTTTTCTGCATGTGCACTTTTGGTGCGTTTTTGGTGTGTTTTTGATGCAGTCCAGTACATTTTTTCCCCCCTCTTTTTTCTTAACCTTAAATAAGGACACGTGTGTTCCAGTGCATTTTTGAGGCTTTTTTTATGCATTTTACAGCATTCCAGTACAGTCCAGTGCAAGAAAAATGCAGCATGTTCTACTTTTTTTTTTTCTGAAACTGGAACGCACTAGAACCGCAAGCACTGGTGTGAACTATGCCATTGAAAACCATATGCCCTACTTTCTATGTGTTTTTGATGCAAAAAAAAAAACGCACTGGACTGCATGTGGTGTGAACTGGCCCTAACTTGCTTAACTATAGTAAAGCCCCCAGGCTGTAATTGGACAATGAAGGAGCAACAGCCTACTGAAGAGGTCATCTTCCTGCTCTCTCCTCCAATCAGCACGTTTCGTGTCAGCACACATACACCGCAGCACACTTGATGGGCTTCTACAGCTACTACACCCCCTCCCAGTTTGAGTTTTCCTGTACATAGGAAGAGGCTGAAAACAAGTTAAATTTAGGTATTTACACAAGTTGCATTTACAAACAGATTACATTTTTAACCGATGCATTACTGCATTTTTGGTTTGCGCTTTAATAGTTATGTTAAGCCAGATTCAGCCACAATTGGTGGCTCTTCCTAACCACAGATCTCATAACGTACTGATAGCAATCACTCGACTCGCTCCATTTGGAAAACATAGCTCAGTATAACAAAACTCAGCTAATTGGATTAGACTGGCCTTTCTCAACCTTCTTAGTATATAAGAACCCTTGAAATGACTTCCAGGTGTCAGGTAACCCCTGCTAACAATTACTTTAGTTATATCTCAGGGTACATTAGATTGAATAGTAAGTTGCAATATATGAATAAGGAATATGGTGCACTAAATGTATTAAACACCCAGCCTGCTCTATAGAACAAAAATATTTTCAGCAAAAAAAATGACTAACAATAATAATTGCCAGAAAATTAATGCAAGCAATACAATCTACAGTGCTCCCTCACATTGGAGGTCAGTGGAAAAATTCCTGCTTTTTATCATGGTCAATGAAAAAGTTCCCTATTACATTGGTGGTAAGTTAAATGGCCCTTTATATTAGCGGTCAGTGTATTGTCACCTTAAACTGGTGGTCAATTAGATTTTCCTTAACATCAGTCTTCAGAGGAAAAGGGTGCTCTTAGATTGGTGATCAGTAGGAGGAGGATGTTAGTGGTTACTGGAAAAGTGAGTGAGAGAAGGGCTTTAATACATTGGTGATTAGTGGGAAGAAATCTCCTTACAGTGGTGGTCAATGGAAAGAATGCACCCTACAGTTGTGGTCAATAGGAAGAATGCCCCTTGCAGTGGTGGTAAACGGGAGGAATGCTCCATGCAGTGATGGTCAGTGGGAAGAATGCCCCTTACAGTGGTGGTCCATGGGAAGAATGCTCCTTACAGTGATTGTCAATGGGAAGAATGTTCCCTACAGTGGTGGTCAAAGGAGGAATGCTTCTTACAGTGGTGTGTAAAGAAAAGAATGCCCCTTACAGTGGTGGTCAATGGCAAGAACGCCCCTTACAGTGGTGGTTAATGGGAAGAATGCTCCCTACAGTGGTGTTAAATGGGAAGAATGCTCCTTACAGTGATGGTCAATGGGAAGAATGCTCCATACAGTGGTAGTCAATGGAAAGCATGCTCCATACAGTGGTTGTCAATGGGAAAAATGCCCCTTACAGTGGTGGTCAATTGTAAGAATGCTCCAGACAGTGGTGGTCAATGGGAATAATGCTCCATACAGTGGTGGTCAATGGAAAGAACACCCCTTACAATGGTGGCCAATGGGAAGAACGCCTCTAACAGTGGTTGTCAATGGGAAGAATGCTCCTTACAGTGGTGGTAAATGGGAAGATTGCTCTTTACAGTGATGGTCAACGGGAAGAATGCTCCTTACAGTGGTGGTGTCAGAAACCATGAAATCAGGCCGAGACAAAAGTACAGTTAAATCACACTTGTTTAATAATAAAAGTAAAAAGAACATAGTCAAAACATAACCAAAGGTCAGCAACCAGATAGTCAGCCAAGCCAGAAGTCAGGGATCAATGTAGTGGAACAGCAAGCAGGATCTGGAGCCAGAAGGGATGTCAACAAGGCAAGTCTTGAACAGGATCGCAGGTGATAGTTTCTGTGATGTTTGACCAAGGCAAAGGCAGCGCTCCTCTGGACTAGACGGCTTAAGTAGGCAGGACTGACGACCAGGATATCATCAACAGCTGAGTAACTGTGGAGATAGAGATAGGAGCTGGCAAGTAGCCGACAGCTGAGCAGCCAGCTCAGAGAAGGAAGGGCTGAGCCCAGCCCTGACAGGTGATCAATGGGAAGAATGCCCCTTACAGTGATGGTTAATGGAAAGAACACCCTTCCTGTACAAATAGCTAAAAAGACCAATTGATGTCAGTGATTACTTACCTGAGTCAGAAATTGTTAATTGCTCAGAGAACCACTAATAACCTCTAGAAGAACCCTAGTAGGCTGGATTAGTACGCATGGCAAATTTAGGTTTTCTGACCCCAATAACAGGAAAAAACTCATTATCAAGAGAATAATTCCTATGTATTCTGGACAAAACCTCCTGCGTTCATAACACTGATAACATTTTTGTGAATGTTGTTTGAAAATTGTGTTGAGTAAGATATTTTCTATAGTCCAGTTCAGCCTTAATAAAAACAGTGAAAAAGTCCAGCTGTTACCGAGACTTCATATCGATGAGTAGCTACAGCTGACGGTGAGACTTCTGGCCAGGCAAAACACGAACCTTACAGGAATGCAGAGACGGGGCTGAGAGGTATTAGGATGTTCCATCCAATTCTTTTATCATCGGGTTAAATGAAACACTTGTGCTACAGACAACATATTTAAGGCTTAATGTGACAAAGGCACATTAAAGAAGAACAGCTTTGAGTTCTTTTTACAACCCTGGGAGTATTTATTCCAGAGGATCTAAAATGCCTGCTTTAACAACTGCAGCAAATCTTTCACACATTTATTTTCAAAGGTTAGCAAAACAGAGATCATAGATACTTAGGTCAATCTTTTGGAATGCCCAACGGGGCTACAGACTTACCACACCTATATTCACGTAGAGCCAAATCATAAAAGTATAAAGAATAAAAACCTAATCAGCTTCACGTATGAAAGTTTCAGGGCTCCATGGTATAAAAATGTTGCAGTCAATGGGTACCTAAAGGAGGGGGAGCAGGCAGCCATGCTTAAAGCGGAGTCCCACCCACTTTTACAAGGTGGTCTTAAGCTAAAGATCACCCCTCCACCCCTCGTTTTTGGATATCTATTTTAATTTTTTTTACCTTACCTACCTTTTTAGAAAGAATAAATTGACTTCCGTCCTAGCCTGGCCGCGGCAAAGTACGTCACGTCCTCTTCTGTGGCGAGCCCTCGTCCTCCTCCCCCGCTGCCTTCTGGGACCTGTGTGTGTCCCAGAAGACAAACTGGCCATTCACAAAGCGCCTCGCGACTCGCGACTCGCGCATGAGCAGAAGAAAACCGGCTGTGAAGCCTGCAGGCTCCACTGCCGATTTCCCTTAGTTGGAATGGTGGCGCCTGTACCTGACCCGGTGGATGAATCAGCCTCCGGGGGGGCTGACATCACGGGCTCCCTGGACAGGTAAGTGTCCTTATTAAAAGTTAGCAGCTACAGTACTTGTAGCTGCTGAGTTTAAAAAAAAAAAATTGGGGGGCTGAAACTCTGCTTTAACCACTTGCCAACCACTGCACGCCAATATACGTCGGCACAATGGCAGCGGTGGGCAAATTGGCGGGGCTGGCGTGCGCCCGCTGCGTACAGCGTGACCATGCCCACGGGTCCTGCGGACTCGATGTCTGCCGATGTCCCGCGATCGTGTCACGGAGCCGCAGAACGGAGAGATGCCTATGTAAACAAGGCATTTCCCCGTTCTGCCTAGTGACATGACAGAGATCTACTGCTCCCTGTCATCGAGAGCAGTGATCACTGTCATGTGAGTGGTAGCCCATCCCCCCCACAGTTAGAATCACTCCCTAGGATACACTTAACTCCTTGATCGTCCCCTAGTGTTTAACCCCTTCCCTGCCAGTGTCATTTATACAGTAATCAGTGCATTTTTATAGCACTGATCGCTGTATAAATGACAATGGTCCCAAAATAGTGTCAAAAGTGTCCGATGTGTCCGCCATAATGTCGCAGTCACCATAAAAATCGCAGCTCACCACCATTACTAATAAAAAAAAATTAATAATAAAAATGCCATAAAACGATCCCCTATTTTGTAGACACTATAACTTTTGCGCAAATCAATCAATATACACTTATTGCAATTTTTTTTTATCAAAAATATGTAGAAGAATACATATTGGCCTAAACTGAAGAAAAAATTAGGTTTTTTTTATATATTTTTGGGGGATATTTATTATAGTAAAAAGTAAAAAATATTGCTTTTTTTTCAAAATTGTCGCTATTTTTTTGTTTATCGCGCAAAAAATAAAAACCACAGAGGTGATCAAATACCACCAAAAGAAAGCTCTATTTGTGGGAAAAAAAGGACGTCAATTTTGTTTGGGTGCAACTTTGCACGGCTGCGCAATTGTCAGTCAAAGCGACGGAGTGCCGAAATGCAAAAAGTGCTCTGGTCAGTAAGGGGTAAAATCTTCCGGGGCTGAAGCGGTTAATTGTGGGTAAAGCCAAATTACGGAAAAAACACTTTAAAGGATTATATTTAAATAAAACCTAAGCCTATTAACTACGTGGCACACAAATGCCCCAATCCTTTTACCCACAAAATATGTTTTAATTACTGGCCTCAAAAAAGAGTCTTACAGACATATATAAAAACTAGCATAATAAATTTGAAAATGAAACTCTTCTCTGCTTTTCTGAACACATACTATAGACAGAGAGCTAACACTTTGTCCGAGCCTACCTTAAAAAAAACTTAATTGTAGAATGGATAGGAATATTTATACTGGGTTGGGAGTAAGAAATGTACAAAATAGCTTATTTAGTGCAGGGGTAATGCACACAGAGTACAGGGGTCAGAAATGTGTAACACACAGGATGCAGGGGTCAGAAGAAGGTAATGCACAAAGTGCAGGGTACAGGAATGGGTAATGCATAAAGTAAAGGGGGCAGGGGTGCAGGACACTCAAAGTGTTATGCATGCGTTGGGCACAAAATGCAGGAGTTAGAAGTACATAATGCACAGAGTTCAGGGGTCAGCAATGTGAAATGCTCAGGGGGCATGCATGTGCAATGCAGGGGCCAGAAGTAGGCAACACACAGAGTGCAGGGGTCAGGATTACATAATGCACAGAGTGCATGGATCAGAAGTGCATAATGCACAGAGTGCAGGGGTAACATTGCAGGAGTTAGAAGTACATAATGCACAGAATGCAGGGGTCAGCCATGCTCAGGAGGCAGGAATGTGTAATGCACAGAGTGCAGGGGCCAGGAGCAGGAAACACACAGAGTGCAGAGGTCACATTCAGGGCCGTCTTTAATTTTGAATGGGCCCTGGGCAAACATTTTCTTGCCCCCCCCCCCCCCCTCCATTCTGAGACATACAAAAAATAGCAGGTAGACTCAAAATCAGTTTACTGCAGCAGATCACGCAGATATTGCATTTGTTTGCCAGAGGTTACAGCCTATCCTTACTGCTCACTGGCTGATTTCTAGAGGTTACAACACAAAATTCCTGCTTGCCGATTGGTTGCTAAAGGTTAATGTACATTATTAGTGTTTACTAATTGGTTGCTAGGGGTTGCAGCACATCATTACCACTTACCAATTGGTTGCTAGAGATTAAAGCAGATCACTACTGTTCGCTGATTGGTTCCTAGAGGTTAATGCACATCATTACCTCTCACTGAGCAGTGGAGCAATCCCAAATAATTGAGCACGTAAAGGCGCACATTGATACACATACTACAGGAGAGTGTCAGAGAGTGCAGACATACTACAGGAGAGGTTCATAGACTGCGGACATACTGCGTAAGAGGTTCAGAGACTGCGGACATACTGCAGGAGACAATCAGAGACTGCAGACATACTGCAGGAGATTACCAGAGACTGCGGACATACTGCAGGAGATTACCAGAGACTGCGGACATACTGCAGGAGATTACCAGAGACTGCGGACATACTCCAGAAGATTCAGGAGATTACCAGAGACTGCGGACATACTGCAGGAGATTACTAGAGACTGCGGACATACTGCAGGAGATTACTAGAGACTACGGACATACTGCAGGAGATTATCAGAGACTGCGCACATGCTGCAGGAGACAATCAGAGACTGCGGAAATACTGCAGGAGACAATTAAAGACTACGGACATACTACAGGAGACAATCAGAGACTGCAGACATTATACAGGTAAAGGTCAGAGACTGCGGACATACTGCGTGAGAGGTTCAGAGACTGCGAACATTCTGCAGGAGACAATCAGAGACTGCGGACATACTGCAGGAGACACTCAGAGACTGCGGACATACTACAGGAGATTACCAGAGACTGCGGACATACTGCAGGAGATTACCAGAGACTGCGGGCATACTCCAGAATATTCAGGAGATTACCAGAGACTGCGGACTTACTGCAGGAGATTACTAGAGACTGCGCACATGCTGCAGGAGACAATCAGAGACTGCGGACATACTGCAGGAGTCAATTAAAGACTACGGACATACTACAGGAGACAATCAGAGACTGCAGACATTATACAGGTGATGGTCAGAGACTGCGGACATACTGCATGAGAGGTTCAGAGACTGCGAACATTCTGCAGGAGACAATCAGAGACTGCAGACATACTGCAGGAGATTACCAGAGACTGCGGACATACTGCAGGAGATTACCATAGACTGCGGACATACTGCAGGAGACAATCAGAGACTGCAGACATTATACAGGTGATGGTCAGAGAACTTTCAGCAACGCACAGCTTTACAGTTGAATAACACAGCTCAGGGTTTAAGCTGTCAGCCATTTTATGGGTGTAAGGACATACCTGGCCAGCCAAACTCACTACATACATTCAGGTCTGTGGTCTGTGTGCTTTCACTCTTTGCTCTCACTACAACAGCCGGGAGCTCCACTGAAGCTTTGTTGGGGGGCCCACGCTAGCCGTGAATTGGGGCCCCCATGACAGCTTTGCAGAGCGCACAGAGGACACGAGAGGATGTATTCCCGCACTAGCCAGCTGAGGGGGTGGGGCTGGGAGCTCCACTGACGCTCTGACCCCACCTACGTGCAGCCTGTATACTCAGAACAGAGCATCTGTAGTGAGAGCCAGTGATCGGAGTGGGAGCTCCCGGCACCACCCCCTCTATACTGGCTGGTGAATACAGAAGTCCAGGAGCTCCACTGACGCTCCCACTCCGATCACTTCACCAATTCATGGCTAGCGCGGGCCCCCCAACAAAGATTGGGCCCAGGGCAAGTGCCCTGTTTGCCCTGCGCTAAAGACGGCCCTGGTCACATTGCAGGAGTTAGAAGTACACAATGCACAGAATGCAGGGGTCACATTGCAGGAGTTAGAAGTACATAATGCACAGAATGCAGGGGTCGGAAACGTAAGAGTGCAGGGGCCAGGAGCAGGAAACACACAGAGTGCAGGGGCCAGGAGTACATAATGCACAGAGTGCATGGGTCAGAAGTGCATAATGCACAGATTGTAGGGGTCAGGAGTGCATATTGCACGGAGTGCAGGGGTCAGCAATGTAAAATGCTCAGGGGGCAGGAATGTGTAATGCAGGGGTCAGGAGCAGGAAACGCACAGAGTGCAAGGGTCAGGAGTACATAATGCACAGAGTGCATGGGTCAGGAGTGCATTATGCACAGAGTGCGGGGGTCAGGAGTGCATAATGCACAGAGTTCAGGGGTCAAAATGCAGGGGTTAGAAGTACATAATGCACAGAGTGCTGGGGTCAGCAATGTAAAGTGCTCAGGGGGCAGGAATGTGTAATGCACCGTGTGGAGGGGTCAGGAGTAGGCCACACACAGAGTGCATGGATCAGAAGTGCATAATACACAGAGTGCAGGGGGTCAGGAGTGCATAATGCACAGGGTCCATTGATCAGGATTACATAATACTCAGAGGGTAGAGGTCAGGAGTGTTTAATGCACAGAGTGCAGCGGTCACCCAGAATAATTATAGCTATAATGATTTCTGACTTTTTGCTGCATGTACAGTATAATCTGCGTCTGTAACCCAGAAGAATTAAAAACTGTGATAACCAGGGAACTGGGGATTTTCAGAAAGAGGTCAGCAATGATAGCTAGTTAGCTACGTTAGAATTTATTGCTTTTATGGAATTGGACATGCCAGAAGGTTAGCCTGTGAAAATGGTCAGCTGCTTTGCTAACATGTACATGTTTATGTGCACAATTTTTAAATGCATATCATTATCTCCGAAGGTGGAAACTGTTAGTGAAAGGCTACAGTCCAAATCAAAATTGGTGTGTCTGCCAAGGTTGAAATAGGGAGTAACAGACAACCAAAGCCAAATTACAATCATAGCGAAGGTCAGCGATAGCATAGGGGTCAGGACAGGCCCCACAAATGGAACATCAAGACACAATCCAAATCAGTCGCTTGAATAAATAAAGAAATCGTGCCACTGATCTGAATGAGTATGGCTCTGACATGACTTGTATAATTGAACTTTTTAAAGTTTTGGATAGAGTGGAGAAGCATTACAATTTCTACCAGGTTGTTATCTCTTTCTGAGGGAGTTCTGGGGAGAAGTCTCTTCACTGTCTCTCCCTATGACACCAAGACAAAGAGCGGAGTTGCCATTGGGGCAAGAAAGGATAGACAGAAATAAAAACATTGTTACATGTTCTAATGCTTCCCTACTCAACTAAAAAAAATATTTTTGTATTTGTTCCCTTTCAAGAGATTTTTCATCCCTTCTGGGCTCCACAGGAAGTGAGGGTACATTCCCTCAATAGGGACACAGCAATAAACCTGAAAGGGGCTCTTCCTGTTCTAGCCAAAAAACAAGAACAAAAAAAAAGTAAAAAGTTGGACTGTAATCATAGAAACGTCATCATAAAAAGAGCCTTTGGGGTAAAGCAAGAAAAGAAAGAGTTAAACTAAGAATGGATGTAAGCAGACATTTCGTCATTGAGCATCACTGATACAAGCAGTTAAGTGTGTCAAATATGATGTTAACCTAATGGAAACCTAATGTTCTATCAAGAAGATAAAAGGGGAACTATCCAATGGTGATCTATTGTCTCTGAAACCTTGGCTCATTGAAAGATCTGATTTCTATTACTTCTGATCTCAGGAAGTCTTTCAGAGGAACATGAACCACCCACAAATCACTTCCTATATAAATGTCTGCCATACAGGTGACATACACATAGAGAGCCCCAGCCTAAGAGGCACATGTTTTGCCAGGACACGTAGTGTAGATTTCAATGCAGGAGCCCTCTGTGTACATAAAAGGACCTCTTCATTCACCCATGGAGAGAAGTGCTTCAAGTCTCAGACTGAACTTATGCAGACACTTTTAACAGACCTGTTTATGGATTTTGCACTTTTAGATTTGTTCCTTGTCGGGTTGATGCCAAGAGGCTTCACATCATGAACTCTTTTCTCTTCCAGCACTCTTTCTGTAACCCTGTGGTAATACTGGATGGAATAAGGCGATGTATCAGGTAGTTGGCAGCCTAAGGTGTCAGTCATATCTTTTTGGCAGTGATCTACATCTTCAGCACTACTTGTTGGCCTCCTGTCATCTATAAAGGTGACAACTTTCAGAAAGTTGCCCTTGACATACCTATATACACACCCTTTTACCCCTTTGCAGCAATGTTCAGGCCTGCAGGAAAGTTACTTAGGGTTTAGACATTGCATTTTGGCAGAGGCAAGTTATCCTTACCCCCTCACTTCTATAAAGTGAGAGGGTAAGGATAACTTGGGGTGGTTCACCATGACCTACACAACTCTTATTTTGGTTCAGGTTTTGGCACAGGTCTATTTTGAAGTATATACAAATGAACAGATCAACACTTTAGATATTGTATTGTAATCCATACTTAATACTTAATTGGTGCATCTGTAAAAGCAGTACAGATACGTGTTTTGGACACATGGCTGTAGAAAGGACAATGCATAGCATTCCTGTGCTGCTTTTACAGTTGTTTCAATACAGTACACATTTTACAGTATCTTCGCAGAAGTGCCAATCTACTCATTTGGTGATTCCAAAATGGCTTAGGACCACAATCTGACCCACTACGATTTGGTCGATAGTACACAGCCTTGGTGTAGGCAGGTGCAGTCTGTTTTCTCCACTGCGGGTGGTGCTCATCTGCAGCGGCAGTGCAGAAGGAGAGAAAGTCAAGAGGAGCATGGTTATGGTTTTCTAAATCACTAGGGCAGTGATCGAGTTGGATGCTGGCTGCCTATGTTACTCTGGAGGCCATCTTAAGTGTGGCAGAGTCTATTTAAAGCCCTGGCTCCTGGGTTTGGCACACATTCTGCCTTGTGGGTAGTGTAGGGACAGGTCACTGCTACTCTGCTTGGATACCTTCCCATTTGGGCTTGAACTGGCCCTCCAGACAGACGCTGTCAGTTCAGCTGAGACCTGCTCCACTACACGCTGTTGGCATCTGTGTTTGTGTTTCCGGTTGGGCTTCCTTCCCCCAGGCTTGTTGTGAACTGTTTCTCCTATACTTCAATACAAGTTCCTTTATTTGCACCTGGACTGAGTGTGTGTTTTATTGCTGCCGCACCACGCTGAACTTACCCACATGGGTGAGCTGTTACCTTGTGTACCTTGAAGTACCTCTGCAAATTTTTTTTACATTTGCAATAGAAAGGTTTCTGTGCAAATCAAAGGGTTACTCTTTATCCCTTCCTGGACTCTACGCTGCTGTCTTAAGGAACTCTGCTGGGGAAAAACCTTCAGCATCAGACACTTTCAAATGTATTGGATGCCTGGCTCCCCTCTTCAAGGTGTGGTTCCTTTCTTAAGCCCTATGTCACTATAGAACACAGTTGTCATGTAGGGCCTGGGGAAAGGAACCATGGTACTTAGAGGCTCAGAGGGGGACAAGGCATCCGACATTAGCATAAGTGTTGGGTGCTGAAGATGTTTAATGCCGCGTACACACGGTCGGACTTTTCAGCTACAAAAGTCCGACAGCCTGTCCGACAGACTTTCGACGGACTTTTGGCGGACTTTCGACGGACTTGCGGCGGACTTTCTAACGAACAGACTTGCCTACACACGATCACACAAAAGTCCGTTGAATTCTTACGTGATGACGTACACCGGACTAAAATAAGGAAGTTCATAGCCAGTAGCCAATAGCTGCCCTAGCGTGGGTTTTTGTCCGTCGGACTAGCATACAGACGAGCGGATTTTTCGACCAGACTCGAGTCCGTCGGAAAGATTTGAAACATGTTTCAAATCTAAAGTACGTCGGATTTGAGGCTAAAAAAGTCAGTTGAAAGTCCGGAGAAGCCCACACACGATCGGATTACCAGCCAGCTTTAATCCGTCAGCGTCCGTTGGACTTTTGTAGACGAAAAGTCCGACCGTGTGTACGCGGCATAAGCTGCTTGAATTTCTGCATACAGCGTATACCAGTCTTTCTCAACTTTTTAAGTCCCTGAGAAACCCCTAAAATAATTTTAAGGTCTCAGGGAACAATACAAGCAATAGTTATTCTTAAGGAACCATTACTTATACCAGTTTATCTGAGGTAATTTGGAAAATCCCCCCTACATTGGTGGTCAGCAGGAAAAATGCAACCCTACAGTGATGGTTAGAATGCCACCCCAGACAAGCAAAAAAATTATTGTAGTCATGCTGCTGGCTTAGCCAAATAGCATTGGCTCTGGAATTATGCAGGCACCATCAAATGGGAGGTCAATCAACAACAACCCCTTTCAACCTATGGAGGAACCCTAGTTAGGAATAGTTTTGTATCCTAACATATGCACTCTCTCCCCACGTCCTCACTCCAGAAGTCCACCCTAAGTAAGCTCTGGTGTCAGAGCTTACCCTTGTGCATGATGTCATTAGACTTCCCCCATCACATGATAGTGTATTTGGGCCTGGTGACTGGCTGCTCAGGCCCAAGGACTGTGACATAAGGGAGGTCACATCCTCCCCCATACCTGGAACTACAACTTTATTAATGGTGGGAGAGTTCCAATGGAGCAATGAGGGAACATGAAGAGGTGAGTATAAATTACTAAGGCGGTGGACTGTCAGGAGGCAGCAGCACTTTGTAGAGTACAAAACACTGATGTATTTATAGGTTACCTAAGCACATTCCCAGATCACATTCAGGCATGCATTTGATTGCTAACAACTACATAATAAAATACAAAAAAGCAGGAATTCACGTTACTTGTTAACCAGCCTCTTGGGTCTATTTGTAAAAAAAAAAGAGAAAAAATACTGTACAAATGTGACAAACATTTGCACAACCGCAACAAAAAAAATCACTGTATTTTTTCTAATATAATCATTTAATATGATCGTCAGTGCCATCTAGTGGGAATGATGCAGTATATTTTCCGGATTGAGGCATTCCAAGAAAAATAGGGCTTTATGACCACTAGATGGTGCTGACGATCATAGTAAATAAAAATCGACCACTTTGTGTCACCTATACTTTTTATTAAGCAGGTGAGCTGGTGTGCATTTTAAAAGCTTGCCAGTTGCCACCCACGCCAAGGGTCCTCATGTCTAGTGAGTTCTGCATTAAAACGTTACAGAGTACAAAACAACAAATGCTTTTGAAAGAGCAGAGTGACCGTGTCCCCTTAAATCATAGACCCAGCTTTGACCTTTGTTATTGGTGTGCCCTTTGCGTGTCTCGGCGTTTCATGGCAAAAAGATCAGAGACCTTGTACACTTCCAGTAAACACACAAGACTGGCTTAGAACAAAACATGCAGACTGGGTTTTGCCGCTGTGATCTCAAACCATTTCTGGGAGCATGGAGACCTTCAAAGACTTTTCAACAAAAAATAAATACACAAAAAATCAGAACATTCTTTCCAACGATCAGAATCTTGATTCAAACCTCATGCTCGGACTCCAGGTATTCTATTTTTGTTCACAGGGGTCAGAATTATAAAACTACAAGCAGGAATTCATCAGCTTAATGGAGAGTAATGGAATCCAGCGCGATTACCGGGAGATTTATCAATGGGGAATCACAATGTGCATCCAATTTAGGTTTGCCATAAAAAAATATTTATGAAACAGCAAAAATTTATCAATTACCCTTCTGTGGAGGAGATGAAAGTAAGGGCAGGTAAGTTTAACTTAACAGAATTGGGAAAAAGGGCTTTTAGTGAAAATCCAATTCTGGCTGTAAAAAGGGATAGTAAACATAAATCATTTTACATTAAAGAAGCTTTCATAGCATCCATTTCAAATGGTGTAAAAGCTTCTAGAGATTATCAGAAGCTATGGTTCGTTATTTTTAGAATTCTGAAGGCATTTGGGCCATTAAAGAGGAAGAATACCCTAACTAAATTTATTCTTAAAAATCCCACCCCCCCCCCTCCACTTACCTATCCTGCCTAACCTGTATAAAAAAGATCCTTCATCATTGTGTAAGGAAGTGCTTGAAAATGGCTAGGAATTCCATTAACTGTGACGCCACCCTTATGCCCTGTACACACGGTCGGACATTGATCGGACATTCCGACAACAAAATCCTAGGATTTTTTCCGATGGATGTTGGCTCAAACTTGTCTTGCATACACACGGTCACACAAAGTTGTCGGAAAATCCGATCATTCTGAACGCGGTGATGTAAAACACGTACATCGGGACTATAAACGGGGCAGTAGCCAATAGCTTTCATCTCTTTATTTATTCTGAGCATGCGTGGCACTTTGTGCGTCGGAAAATTCCGTCAACGGATTTTGTTGTTGGAAAATTTTGTAGCCTGCTCTCAAACTTTGTGTGTCGGAAAATCCGATGGAAAATGTGTGATGGAGCCTACACACAGTCAGAATTTCCGACAACAAGGTCCTTTCACACATTTTCCATCGGAAAATCCGACCATGTGTACGGGGCATATGTCTCCCATAGCCCAGCTATTGTTGATGCTTCCCCCTTCTCCCTTGCAGAAGAGCCAGGGCTGCGGCATCATGTGGCCAGACTGGAGGGAGGGGTGCATTTTTAAGAATAGTTATAGTTGGGCTTTTCCTCCACTCTAATGTTTTTTTTTTGTCATCAGAGTCCCATTGGTGAGATTTCCCTTTGCTAAGAAAGTGAGCGTAAACCTCTTTGTAGCTCACTCCTAGTGTAGGATGCTAGGTAAATCTAGTTTTTGGCTCCTTCTGTAATCAAGGGAGCAGTAATTGTTAGTTGTGGCTTATTTAGGGTTTCACTGGCTGGGAGTTTGATTACTTCCCTCTGCCTCTGAAAAAAGCCTCCAGAGTTTAGAGCGGGAGATTCAAATCAACCAGCCTAAATATTTATCAGGTTCCAGCAAACACCTGGAGAGAAGTGTCCAGCAGAGGGCTGGAAGAGGACACATATTTTGAGACATTGGATAGCTAGGTTTCTTCTCCCCAGGAGGGTTCCAGGGCCAGAGGGGCTGCTGCACTCTGGCAGCTCATTAACTATACAACTGCTCTTGAGGCCTGAAGCTCTTAAGGCTGAAGGCCTGGATGGACTCTGCTTGAACCTGTTTTCGGAACCTCACAATAACTGACTTGGTTTGGGTAGGTGCTGTCTCACTTGCTGGACCATGTCTGGAGGAAGCTGGAATGTGGAAGCTGTCCTGTGGGCTTGTGAGTGACCCTAAACTAATCCCTGTAACTGAAAAGTGTTCTGGGAACTACACTGGGTACAAACAGTTTGTATTAGTGCAAGGTAACCAGAAGCCATAAAGATTGCCTTGTGGTCTTTAGCTGTGGGGGGTTTGCATTGTCTTATGGGGCGTACACACGGTCGGACTTTTCAGCTACAAAAGTCTGACAGCCTGTCCGACAGACTTTCGACGGACTTTTGGAGGACTTTCTAACGACCGGACTTGACTACACACGATCACACCAAAGTCCGACTGATTCGTACGTGATGACGTACACCGGACTAAAATAAGGAAGTTGATAGCCAATAGCCAATAGCTGCCCTAGCGTGGATTTTTGTCCGTTGCACTAGCATACAGAGGAGCGGATTTCTGGGTCCGGCGGAATTACGATGTAAAGATTTGAAGCAAATTCCAAATCTAAAGTCCGTCAGATTTGCGACTGGAAAAGTCCGCTGAAGTCCGGGGAAGCCCACACACGATCGGATTGTCCACTGGATTTGGTCTGTCTGCATGCGTCGGACTTTTGTAGCCGAAAAGTCCAACCGTGTGTACGCCCCATTACAGTCACATTCACCTAAAGTGATATTAAAGGCAATTTTTAAAAAATAACAATAACAAACTTGTCATACCTACCTTCTATGCGCAGTGGTTTCTCTCTTCTCAGGTCCCCAGTGGTGGTGCTGGCACCTCCCTCCTGCCAAATCCCCCCAGAGCAAGCAGCTTGCTTTAGGGGGACTGAGCAGGCTGACTCCCGAGCCGCTGTTCTGTGTGTCTATTTACACCCCCCTCCCCCTATCTCTCCTCATTGGCTCACTGGCTGTGATTGGCTCCCGCTGCTGTGTCAGCTGATCAGAAGAGAGAGTCCTCAGAAAACCAAGGTTATTATTATTATTCTTCAGGATTTATATAGCGCCAACAGTTTATGCAGCGCTTTAATGTTCTCTGCTTGTGCACATCGCTGGATCGCGATGGGGCTCCGGTAAGTATTGGGGGGGGGGGGGGGCTGGGGGGCTGCTGCACACAAAAGGTTTTTTACTTTCCTGCATTTAATGCAGGAAGGTAAAAAAAACCTTGAGCCCTTAGAACCAGGAATTGTCCTATAATTGCTGAGTACCAATCGTTTTGGAATACCTCATGCCGCCATCCTCCCTCTCCTGTTAATGTTGTTCTTCAAACAATAAACTACATAAGAACACAAACCCTATCCTGATTTTTTGTAGCCTGAGTGTATGGAATGGTTCTTAGGTGACTGGCAGCCTCTGTACTGCTAGGGAAAGGCCAGTTATTACCAGTGGCCCTTAAGGAGGTAGCTCAGCCATTCACAGGAAGCCTTGTATTTTATGAATAAGTACAAGAGTTTCTCTGATTGGCTTAGGTGGAGAGACAGGTGGATGATGTCACACTCTCCACCTCAGCAGAGGAAGCTTTGTGTTATTTCATAAAAATGCAAAGCTTACTGTGAATGGCTGATCAGGACTTCTTCTTGTTTCGGCAGCAGATGGGAAGCTATCCATGCCCCCATTAGGGAGATTCAAAGCTCTCTATCTGTTTACCATCATCGTTGAAGATGAAAGCAAAAAACAATCCCAAATCTTATATTGTCCCCACAACAATAGTAAAACAGATATGTTGCAATAGGGACACTGCTACCAAGGATTCACTCACTTTGGAGGAATTTCCTCTCTCTTTTTTTTTTTTTGGACAGAAAGTGAAGGGAAATTTAACCGGAAAGGACAGAGGTGGCAAAAAAAAAAGGTTTTATCCAAAACTCTATCCAAAGTGAACAAAAAAATTGTTGTTCTACTTTAGGCATTCATGGAATATATAAAATATGCATCATGTCCAGATTCCTAGAATATATATATATATATATATATATATATATATATATATATATATATATATATATATATATATATATATATTTAATGAGAGTTTCATAAAATGCCAGTTAATTGTTAGCTGCTCGTGAAATGATTGTACTTGTAAAAAAAACTTGGAAAATAAAAACTGTTAAAAGGTATTTTAAGAAAAATGTGAAAAACAAATCTGCCATACAACTATTGTTTCAGGTTTGGCTAAACACCAAATGCACTCCTCTTCTCTGTTGTTTTGTGTTGTCTTTCTATAAAGTATATTATTATTACACTCACACATGCCTAAAACAGGTCTGCGATGGGTGTAAAGTATGCATTAGAAAGTGACAAGAATCTGCTTCAGTTCGCAGAAAATATGATGTCATGAACATTTCTGGAGCTTCAAAAGCCTCTGACGCCAAAAGCTTATTCATCCAGCATGTTTCCGTGCACAAACCATAATACAGTCCCGGTACAGTGACAGCCATGAGCTGTCCAATGTCGTAACTTTAGCAGAGGACTCTTCAATGTGCACTTGGTGTTACAATTAACAAAAGATGCTAATTAGATCCATACAGGTCCAATGGGAACTCACGACTTCGTAGTTTGCCAAATGCCCCTCGCTGTGCTTCTTAAAGTGGACATTTTAGTAGTTTCTAAACATGTTAAAATATTTAGCCACAGTATAACTTTTCAGAAAAGGCTTTTCGTTTACCATTAAAGCAGAACAAAACCCAAAAGCAAACCTTTTTTATATTACAGCCTATCAATTCCTAGATATGATGGCTGCATTTGTTTTCTTTTTTTAGGCTTTCTTTCTTCTATTTTCATCTGGTGACCAAGCCAATGAGTTTATTGTTTTTCACAAGAACAAGCTCTCCAGCAGAATGTATCAGTTACAGGGGTGAGACAAGCCATTTAACACTAGCAGGGGTACTTGCAATGATTAACTTTTATTTATTTATGTAAAACCTTTATCCCAAAAGGAACAATGGACTGGTGTTACAGTGCAGCATAACACATGTGTTGTGGTGCAGGGCACTGCCAAATAATGATGCATTCGAAGAATGAGTGGATCGCATTGCACCAACATATTTAATGTGTTCATATACAGTGCCTTGAAAAAAGTATTCATACCCCCTGACATTTTCCACATTTTGTCATGTTACAATCAAAAACGCCAATATATTTTATTGGGATTTTATGTGATAGACTAACACAAAGTGGCACATAATTGTGAAGTGGAAAGAAAATGATAAATGGTTTTCACATATTTATTTGTAGAAAATGTTGAAAAGTGTGGTGTGCATTTGTATTCAGCCCCCCCTGAGTCAATACTTTGTAGAACCTCCTTTCACTGCAATTACAGCTGCAAGTCTTTTTGGGGATGTCTCTACCAGCTTTACACATCTAGAGAGGGACATTTTTGCCCATTCTTCTTTGCACAATAGCTTAAGCTCTGTCAGATTGCATGGAGAGTGTCTGTGAACAGCAATTTTCAAGTCTTGGCACAGATTCTCAATTGGAGTTAGGTCTGGACTTTGACTGGGCCATTCTAACACATGAATATGCTTTGATCTAAACCATTCCATTGTAGCTCTGGCTGTATGTTTAGGGTCGTTGTCCTGCTGGAAGGTGAACCTTCGTCCCAGTCTCAAGTCTTTTGTAGACTCTAACAGGTTTTCTTCTAAGATTGCCCTGTATTTGGCTTCATCCATCTTCCCATCAACTCTGACCAGCTTCCCTGTCCCTGCTGAAGAAAAGCATCCCCAAAACATGATGCTGCCACCACTATGTTTCACAGTGGGGATGGTGTGTTTGGGGTGATGTGCAGTGTTAATTTTCCACCACACATAGCGTTTTGCTTTTAGGCAAAAAAGTTAAATTTTGGTCTCATCTGACCAGAGCATCTTCTTCCACATGTTTTGCTGTGTCCTCCACATGGCTTCTCGCAAACTGCAAGGGACTTTTATGGCTTTCTTTCAACAATGGCTTTCTTCTTGCCACTCCTCCATAAAGGCCAGATTTGTGGAGTGCACGACTAATAGTTGTCCTGTCGACAGATTTTCCCACCTGAGCTGTGGTTCTCTGCAGCTCCTCCAGAGTTACCATGGGCCTTTTGGCTGCTTTTCTGATGAATGCTCTCCTTGGCCAGCTTGTCAGTTTAGGTGGACGGTCATGTCTTGGTAGGTTTGCAGTTGTGCCATACTCTTTCCATTTTCGGATGATGGATTGAACAGTGCTCTGTGAAATATTCAAAGCTTGGAATATTTTTTAGAACCTAACCCTGCTTTAAACTTCTCCACAACTTTATCCCTGACCAGTCTGGTGTGTTCCTTGGCCTTTCATGATGCTGTTTGTTCACTAAGGTTCTCTAACAAACCTCTGAGGGCTTCACAGAACAGCTGTAATTATACTGAGATTAAATTACACACAGATGGACTTTATTTACCAATTAGGTGACTTCTGAAGGCAATTGGTTCCACTAGATTTTAGTTAGGGGTATCAGAGAAAAAGGGGCTGAATACAAATGCACGCCACACTTTTCACATATTTATTTGTAAAAAAAAATTGAAAACCATTTATCATTTTCCTTGCACTTCACAATTATGTGCCGCTTTGTGTTGGTCTATCACATAAAATCCCAATAAAATATATTTAGGTTTTTGGTTGTAACATGACAAAATGTGGAAACTTTCAAGGGGGTATGAATATTTTTTCAAGGCACTGTAGTTAGTCTGGTTGAAAAACAGAGTCCGTCTATTTCAACCAATAAAAAGGAAAAAAAAAATCATAAAATCTTTTATACACAAAAAATTCCTTCCTGATCTCCCAAGAGGCAATCAGACTTTCCCCGGATCAACTTTACCTATAAATGTTGGTATCCAGTTATATTATGTACATTTAGGAAAGGATTTTAAAGCAATCTACTGAGCTGGCCAGAACCAGCTCTTGGGGGAGTCTATTCCACATTTTTGCAGCTCTTATAGTGAAGAAACCTTTCCAAATTTGGTGATTAAATCTCCATTCCCCCAGACGTAAAGAATGCCCGTTTGTCCTCTGTGATGACCTTAAAGTGAACAACTCAACACCAAGTTCACTATATGGACCACTTATGTATTTGTACATGTTGATCATATCCCCCCTTAATCTCCTCTTCTCAAGAAAGAAAAAATTCAGTTCCTCTAATCTTTTCTCATAGCTGAGCTCCTCCATGCCTCTTATCAGTTTGGTTGCCCTTCTCTGCACTTTCTCCAATTCTGGTTGCCTTAATGCATCTCGTTGATGTGAGTGGGCCCTAAAAATTAAAGTAAAATTGTTAAAATGACAATCTTTCATACAGTACAGAGTGGCACAGTATTCAAGGCTTACGGTGACCCTGCTGCCGTCTCTTGGAACAGACCAGATATTATGGGAGAAGAGCAGCGTGGGGGTCTGTGTCAAGCTGGCTTAAGATAAATAATGGAAGCCTGGAAAATACTACTCCAATCCTGGTCTGCCAGCACCCAACCCAAGTGGCCCTGCAAGGTTCACCAAAGAGTGTATATACTGCGGTACAAACTGGGCAGCTGAAACAATGGTCGCTGCTGGTTTATATCAAGAATCTGGTTTATATCAGGAACCTGGCAGTATGCTATTTTTATATTTTATATTTTTAGTACATTTTCATTTTGCACTGCAAATTTAGAAAAAAATTACATGATTGAATATGTTTTAAATTGAACACATTTAGTGCAAAGGAAAGTTTCAGATAAAGGATGAAGCATTAGACCAGCCTTTCTCAGCCTTTTACAACACAGAGGAACCCTTAAAAGAACATTCCAGTCTCAGGGAACCCCTGCTAAAAAATACTGTATCTACAACTCATGATACATTAGTGTGATGGTCCGTAGAAAGAATGCTCCCTATATTTGTGGTCATTGGGAAGAATTACCCCCTTACAGATAAATAAAAAAAAACAATGGGTATCAATGGGAACTGAGAGGAAAAAAGTGCTCATTGCTCAAGGAACCTTTATGGACCTCTGGAGGAACTCTAGGGTTCCATGAAACTCTGGTTGTGAAACTCTGCAAAAAAAAACCTCCTTTAAATTTTGATTGCTGTCTAGAGAACTTCGCCCCTTTAAGTTGTCCTGCTGATCATTGTGATCAACAAAAGAAAGTCATTGGAAATCCCAGATTTGTGAGAAGATCAGGAGGTGAGGGTAAGCCATCCAGTGGGAACAAATGTTCTGGTGACGATTGTCTAATGCCCCGTACACACGGTCGGACTTTGTTCGGACATTCCGACAACAAAATCCTAGGATTTTTTCCGACGGATGTTGGCTCAAACTTGTCTTGCATACACACGGTCACACAAAGTTGTCGGAAAATCCGATCGTTCTGAACGTGGTGACGTAAAACACGTACGTCGGGACTATAAACGGGGCAGTGGCCAATAGCTTTCATCTCTTTATTTATTCTGAGCATGCGTGGCACTTTGTCCGTCGGCTTTGTGTACACACGATCGGAATTTCCGACAACGGATTTTGTTGTCGGAAAATTTTATCTCCTGCTCTCCAACTTTGTGTGTCAGAAAATCCGATGGAAAATGTCCGATGGAGCCCACACACGGTCAGAATTTCCGACAACACGCTCCGATCGGACATTTTCCATCGGAAAATCCGACCGTGTGTACGGGGCATAAGACTGGAATTCACTTCACTTAAAGTGGAAGTTCAGTCAAACAATAACTATTTTTAAATCTACTCCCAACACCATTATAAGCCTATTCTATCTACCATGTGAAAGGAAAGATCTGTATATTTACCTAATCTGAGGGTGCTCCTGTCACATGATCAGGTCTTTAGTGTAGAGAAGGGACAGCCAATAACGGATGCCCCATAGTAAGCCTATGGGTGACATCATCACCCATAGAGAACTTTGTGCACTGGTGCGCAGTCATGTTGGAACAGGAAGGGACCATCACAAACTGTTCCCACAAAGTTGGGAGCAAAAAATTGTCCAAAATGTCTTGGTATACTGACGCCTTAAGAGTTCCCTTCACGGGCCAAGCCCAACCCCTGAAAAACAACCCTACACCATAATCCCCCCTCCACCAAATGATTTGGACCAGTGCGAGTTTGGGGTCGAGGAACTTGACTGGCCTGCACGGAGTTCTGACCTCAACCCGACAGAACGCCTTTGGGATGAATTATAGTGCGAGCCAGGACTTCTCGTCCACATCAGTGCCTGACCTCACAAATGCGCTTCTGGAAGAATAGTCAAACATTCTCATAGACACACTCCTTAAACTTGTGGACAGCCTTCCCAGAAGAGTTGAAGCTGTTATAGCTGCAAAGGGTGGGCAAAGTCATTATGAACCTTTCAGGCTAAGACTGGGATGCCATTAAAGTTCATGTGCGTGTAAAGACAGGTGTCCCAATACTTTTGGTAAAATAGTGTACTTTAATCTTTTTCTTTTAGATTGTGCCTTTGTTCAACTTTTTTTTTACTGTAGTGAGAGGGTTGCTTTAAGGGTATAAGCAAAATTGCCTAACCTACATATATCATATTCATTTGCTGAGAGATAAAAATATCACTTTGCATTGAATCAAACTTACCCAGATTCTCCTTGATCAAACCTCCCGTTAGTAGCAAAATATTTGGCTTACAATAAATAGTCTATTTGAATTACGTTTCCTGAACATATAGCTGTACCTATATATTACCCAGTGACATGTATTTGGAAGCAAAGATCCATTAGTAACATCTGTTTAGAATTAAACCTCAATAAAGAGAAAACAAACCACCTTCAGGCAGGTGATAAGTCTTTGAAGAACAAGAAAATAAAAACGGCTTTTCCTGTTTCATAATAATCGACCTCAGAATGAAACATAGAGGCGGTATCATGGCGGCAGGATAGCTTCATCAAAACCGATGCCTAAAGACGGACCAAAATGTGCAAGGACCCAGACATCATGACTTCGGGCAAAAGTTTAAAAGTACATGGAACCATAAAAATGATTAGTAGAAGGCTTTCATCTGTCCGGTGCTAATAGAAAGTACCCATCAGTTATGTACAACAAAGGTTGCCATGCTGTGGATTTAAAGCTACTTAGTCACCAAAATAAAACAGCTAAAACCAATTTTGGTCTGGTGGACGGTGTCCTTGTTTGGATAGACAGGGGGCCTCCACATGTACTTACAGTACCTCTCCCACTGCCTTTGCCACAGATCGCCACTGCATTGTAGAGAAGCGGCTCCTAAAGCCTCGTACACACGACTGGATTGTTGGCCAACAAAACCGTGGACATTTGTCGGAAGGGCGTTGGCCCAAACTTGTCTTGCATACAAGTGGTAAGGAATTGTTGGCCAACAAATACGAACGTAGTGACGCACTACGTTGTTTTTTTAGCTCTTTAGCACCACCCTTTGGGCTCCTTCTGCTAATTTCGTGTTAGTAGAAGTTAGGTGAGTGTTTATTCGCGCTTTTCATTTTGCAATTTTCGTTTCGTAGTTTTCATTTGGCGCTTTTCAGTTAGTTTCTGAACGGCTGTTCGTCAACCAGACATGTTACGGAATCGGAAGAGATAATGTGTTATTTATTATTGGCCTTGGAGTTATTGCTTTGACATTATTTTTTTGGTTGAATAATGATTTGATTTGGTATAATTTCTAGATTTTTGGATGCATAGAATGCAGTTTTTGGTTAAGTTCTATTGGCAGATAGCATATCTAATTTTATTTGTTATCTTTTTTTTAATGCACAATAAAAAAAATTGTGTAGAATAATACTTGGCTATGTGTTTTACTTCAAATGACAGTTTGGGATTTGGCAGTTACATTTAAAAAAATACAATGTAAAATTGACAAGGGACACCAACATAGTTGTATCTTTAATCTTAAAAACTACTAAAAGGATAATAATATTATTCTTAATATCACTAGAAAAAAAAAAGCCTTTGAAAATTTGTTTGCAATAACTCCATCAGTATCACCAGCAAAGCAGCTTCATTATTATCCCACTAAAGAAGAAGAGAATTGTGCGCTGCTTTTCGAGATTTCATAATTTACCACTTCAAGAATGTTAATTCTCCATTACGACCGCTTCTGGCTCGTCCTTGCTTCCGAGCGTGCATGTTTGTACTTTGGATTTTTGTCCGATGGACTTTTGTACACACGCTCGGAAAATCCAACATTTGTCCGTGGAAAATTTTAAAACCTGCTAGCCAACATTTGTTCACAGAAAATTCGACAACAATTGTCCGATGGAGCATACACACGGTCGGATTTACCGCCAACAGCCTGTCATCGCACATTTCCCGTCGGAAAGTCCGATCGTGTGTTTAAAGGTGCTTCAGAAGCTGACAATTCCAGAAATGTGGTATTTTTGGTCCCCCACTGCAATCAATGGTTTGATCCATAGGTTGCCACATCATCCCTTTAATCCATGACACACATTAATTACACAGGTTCTGTGGCTGATTAAGGTGGTAATTAAACTCACTTGGTGCCTTTTCTGCATTAAATCAGCCTCAGAACCTGTGTAATTAATATGTGTCCTGGATTAAAGTGATGATGTGGAAACCCCCAGTCGCCGTAGTGATGTAAAGGCCAGCAAGATGAACAGCGGCATGCAGCAGGGCACCAGGGATCCCACACCGACCTTTATAACAAAATCTACTATGCAGTCAAGCAGCTCCGGTATTTTTAAAAACATTGTGTAGATGGAACTTTTGGATTTTAAAGTATATTTATATATACTTTTTTTTTTAGTTTTGGATACAATGCAGAGGGATTAGAACACCGGTCAGTTTTCAATTGCTGTCTGTGCCCCTGTTAAGGAGATTCACCCTCTCTATTTGTCCTGTTTACCATTACCATTGAAAGTGAAAGAAAAAGAAAATCCCAAATTTTGTGTTGTCCCCAGAAAAGGAATATAGAAGAAATCTTCCAATGGAGACACTAGTTCTGGTGACCTGAGGGTCCCCAAGGAATTCCCTTGATTTGCAGGGATTTCGTTTCACTTTCTATTTTGGTTATGGGACAGGTGAAGGGAAATCTCCCCAATGGGACACAGATGGCAAAAAATAAACTGACCGGGGTTATTACTCTCCCTTTCTCTATCCAAAGAAAGAAAAAAAGTTTTGCCTATAGTTCGACTTTAAACCATTTGCCGACCGCTTACCGCAGATGTACTTTGTCAGGTCGGCTCTATTGCGCAAAACAACGTACCTGTATGTTGTTTCGTGCAACAGCCACTGGGGGGGCACGCATGCACCGCCGAAGGCGCAATCGCACGCTGAGAGGACACGGGGGATGCCACAAGTTCCCCAAAGAGGCAGAACGGCGATCTGCCTATGAGGAGGGGAGCCAAGACAATCCTGCAACATTGCTGGATCTAGAGGGACCTCAGGTAAGTATTACGGGGCCTGAGGGGAGCTGCTGCACACAGAAGGCTTTTTATCCTAATGCATAGAATGCATTAAAGTGGAGTTCCACCCAAAAATGGAACTTCCACTTTTTGAATTCCTCCCCCCATCCGGTGTCACATTTGGCACCTTTCAGGGGGGGAGGAGGGAGCAGATACCTGTCTAATACAGGTATTAGCTCCCACTTCCTGGCATAGATCACCGATGCGATTGCGGTGACCTACGCCACTACCGGCACCTACACTCTCCTCCACCGCTGTATTCTGTGAGACACAGAACACAGCAGGGACCAGAGAGGACGCGCAGCTGCTTCACTTCCTTATTCCCTTACCGAGGATGGCGGCGGCAGCAGCCGAGAGCCGACGGATCGGCTTCGGCTGCCGACATCGTGGGACAGGTAAGTATCCATATATTAAAAGTCAGCAGCTGCAGTATTTGTACCTGCTGGCTTTTAATATTTTTTTTTCAGCGGACTTCCGCTTTAAGTTAATAAACCTTCTGCCTTTACCATCACTTTAACCAGACAGAAGTCACAAGACTGCTATATACTGCTGATGAGAAAAGGTATTTAGCATTTTCATACATTTACATATATTACATATATTATATATATATATATATATATATATATATATATATATATATATATGTATATATATATAATATATATATATATATATATATATATGTATATATATATATATATATATATATATATATATATATATATATATATATATATGTATATTTACTAAAATAATTGCATTTCTATAGGGTCCTGGGTTTAGTAACACTTTAGATACTATATATGTAGACTCATCAAGTCAAGTCTCATGGGTCTTGAAAAAGGGAAAGTGCTTTGTACAGAGATGCTGGGAGCTCGCCTAATGTATGGGGTGTCTCAAATCACAGGCAGACAGCACAATCTCCCTCATTAGAAGTTTTTCAGCCGTTCTGTGGACAAAATGTGATGGACCTACGGGCATGGCACTTAAATGAACCTCCACATTTTGAAGCTGGATTTTTAAATTTTTAATACAAAGGTGAAATTACCCTTTGAATTGGTTGTAAACACTTACATACACTCTGTGAAGTGACTGTGCTCAGGTGATACACAGAAGTGAAACAATTTCCCCTACATAGGTTGTATGTTATCTGCTGTTTTCTCTTCTCTACAGCCTTGTAATGCAGAATTTATAAAGCTTGTCTGAGTTGTCAGAAAACAGGGGCAGAGAACTGAAATTACACACTGCACAGCTCAGTGAGGAGAACTCTGAGAGCTGATTGGAGTGAAGGGACACACCCCCTTTCACAAAGCACGCAGGAGCAGAATTGAGGCTGTCAATCTGCTGGAGATCCCTCCCCTGTCACCTTAATTCTCTTGGTGTCAGGAAACCTTGACAGAAGTGATTCATGCTGATAGCAGAGGAATGAAGCAGCAGACAGAAATGACATTTAGTGCTCTGGATTGAGACAAGTACACACATAGATGCAACGCTGTATCCTGTCCTAGGCCGACAAGGCCCAGGCCTAGGGCTGCACTTTGCAGGGGGGCAGCACGGATAGAGTCCCCACCGGCTTGCGTTACACTTTTAGTGTAGCGCCAGCCTTATGGGGCGGACATAAAGTGGCCGCACTGCTTCCAGTATGCGGGAGGCTGGCATTCTGCAACTGTGGAGGGGGGGCACCGCTTCTAATTTTGACTGTCCTATCATCCTGGACCACAAACCTTCCTCACTGTGCTATATGTTTTCTGCTGCACCATTGGCATGGTTATATCTTCTTAGTCCTCTCCATAAAATTATCAGAAATTTGTGCTTAAAGTAGAACTATAGGCAACACTTTTTTTAAAATTTTGGATAGAATAAGGGAGGGTTATAGCCCCTGTCAGTTTATTTTTTACCATCCCTGTCCCATTGCAGAGATCTCCCTTCACTTCCTGCCCCATAGCCAAACAGGAAGTGAGAGGAAATGCAAATTAAGGGAATTTCAGAGCGGGTCTTAAACAGCAAGGGGTGTGGCCTTGCCAGGAAGAGGTGGGTCATATTTAAATTAGGGGGTGCACGAATTTTGTCAGGCCTAGGGCAGCACAAAACCTAAATACAGTACTGCATAGAGGGATATGATCTGTTCATATTTTATGTCTGAGGTTTACAACCACATTAAGCATGGTCTCCCAGGTTTCCCCTAGCCCAACCCTCCCTTGCCTACAGTAATCTGCGGCTCTTTTTCTCAAACATAAGACCCCTTTCACACCGAGCCGCCTAGGGCGTCAGCGGTAAAGCGGCGCTATTTTTAGCGCCGCTTTACCGTAGTTTTAGCGGTGCTATTCGGCTGCTAGCGGGGGGGTTTTAACCCCCCGCTAGTGGCCGAAAACGGGTTAAATCCGCCCGCAAAATGCCGCCGGAGGGGCGTTTTGCCCTATTGATTTCAATGGGGAGGAGTGGTGAGTTCACCGCTCCAAAGAAGCTGCTGGCTGGACTTTTTGTGACGCCCTGCCAGCGCACCGCTCCAGTGTGAGAGCCCTTGGGCTCTCACACTGGAGTAAATGGAGCTGCTTTTTTCAGGCGCTATGCAGGCGCTATTTTTAACGCTGTAGTGCCTGAAAAACACCCGCAGTGTGAAAGGGGTCTAAATGTTCCAAGTCCACTAACCAACTATTCACCTTCATTCATGGTCCCATACAGCCAACATCTCAGTTCTCCAATCTTTAGTCACTGGAATGAAGGCAGGAACCTCCAGCTGGCTGATTACAGTTCAGGTGTGAAGATTTCAATGAGAGGGGAGACTGCAAGACCAGTGGAAGACTGGCAGACCAAGCAGTTTGAGCGGACCAGTCATCACAGCCTCAATGGGCTGCAAGGAAGATCACTAGAAGATCACAGGACCATAAATGAAGGAAAATGTTACTTTCTCTTGAAAGGCAAGCAACAGATTGCAAACTGAATGGAGGATGGAGGGAGTTGATATGAACTATTTTTATGGAATATTTTAAATAACTACAGAACCTGCACAGTTTAGCTCTAGCAGTAATTAACTGCATAATGCTGGAAGATTAAACACTCAAACCGTTGCTGGCAGCAAGGCCTCAATTTCGGTAGACTAGGCACAAAGTCTCGTTAGTCTTTTACTTCTTATGCCGCGTACACACGGGTGGACTTGCCGACGGACTAAACTCTATCGGCATTTCCGACGGAAAGATTTAGAACATGTTCTATATCTGAGTTCGTCGGAAATACCCACAGAAAAAGTCCGATGGGGCATACACAACGGTCGGAATGTCCGACCGAAAGCTCCCATCTGACTTTTTCTGTCGGGAAGTCCGTCCGTGTGTACGTGGCATTACTTACTTAAAGCATACATTCTCAGAAAATGACAAACTGTCCCAACAATTCAAAGCAGCAGCTTCTTTTTTTTATTTTTGGCCATGTATATTCACATACCGGAAACTCTCATTCTTACTCCCCACATTATGACACATCACGCAGAACTGACATAATTCGTCTCCTCAATCTCAGAAAATCTTGACACAGCGGGTGGGATCTTTAGCACTTAGAAATTCTGAGTGACTGTAAAATAAAAAAAAAAAGCCACCAGTCTTGATGGCCTCTGTCCCAGTTTCTCAAGCTAAAATTCAGTCCGACGTGCCAGTGAATTTTATTGCATTATTTTTGCCACACGAGTGGTTCCCGGAGGACAGGAAAAAAGTTATGGAAATTAAACAGAAAAACTGTCAGATTAAAATCTCTTGCGTTCTTTTGCAGATAAATGTAAGAAATGCATAAGCAATGCATAATTAAAGCTGAACTTAAGGTAAACAGCTAAATATACAGCTGAAATACATATAGTATATGAGAGCTGTTTTACGTCATAAATTATTTATATTACTTTTCATCCAGTTTTATCATTCCCAGCTCTGCTATACCAGGAAGATAGAACCACTTTCTCTGGTATAGTTTTAGAGTATAAAAGGGGTTTAGTCTCTAGCAGCCCCAGCCTGCTGATAGAACAGTGAAGGAGCAGCAGGAGATGGATGAGGTCTTACTCTGCCCTCTGCTTCTTTCAGCATATTCCTTGTCAGCATATTGATTGGCTCCCAATATGTATTAAAGTCTATGCTGGCTCAAAGTGTTTATTGGGTCTTAAGATTCTGACCTGGGTAGTTCTGTTCAAGGTATGCTGGCTCAAAGTGTTTATTAGACATGTGTGATTCGGTTCGTAACGAATAGATTTTGGTACAAATTTGTTGGTATTCGTACATTCAGATCAATTGGAACATCTGAATAGCTGAAAGAACCAAAATACGAAAAATTACGAATAAGCAAAATAACGAACACGCGAAAATACGAACTTATGAATAGACAAACTTATGAAAATACAAAACTCCAAAACAGTCAAAGAAAATGACATCTATAACGAATGATTTACATTTCATATTTTCAATCCTTTGTCTGTTCGTAATTTCGTATGTTCGTATTTTCATTCGTGTATTCGTAATTTTGTTTCTTCGTCTGTTCGTAATTTAGTTTCTCAAATTAGTCTTTTGAATGGACGGTGTAAGTGTATCCTAATATGTATGTTCGTAATTTCGTGTTCTCGAATCGTTCTTTCGAATGGGCAGTGTATTAGTGAGTGATGTATCTTACTTAATATCTTTAGCCAATCAGCTTTTCCCTTTTGTGTGTGAGTCACACGGCATTCCTGAATCTTTTTAGATTCAGTTGAGGAGACGGAGTCAGGTCTCGTGACTGAGGGAGTGGACTGGAGTAAGTACAGGACAAAGCAAGCATAGGATTATTATTCTTTATTTCCTACGAAAGTACAAATCAACGAAAAAGGCAATCTCACAAAAGTAACAATTACCAAATTACGATTAGTGTACCAAATAAACGAAAATTATTATCTAACAAAATTACAAATTTTGAATCAAAGAAAATGAGACTAATGGAATTACGAATCATTTCGTATCAACGAAAATATAACTGTTACGAAAACGCGAACGAGTCCGAATATGAAACCTCACGTCTTACGAAATTACGAATCGTTACGAAACAACAGAAATGTAAAGAAACTAAACAAAACGAATTTTTTTGTTGTGCATATGTCTAGTGATTATTGGGTCATAAGATTCCGACCTGGATAGTTCAAGGTGTGCAGGAACACCTGCATAAGATCTTTATTTCAACCTTTCTCGGAGCAAGGGATGGCACAGCCTGAGAAGCAGCTGAGAAGAAAGGCTATTTCCATTTGAAATCAACTGTTGTGCGTGGCTGCTTCCTATATTTGGAATTTGATTTTCTAAACAATTATGGACTATTTTTTTTGCATTGAAGACTGTATTGAAACTGTCCAACTCTTATCCAAAGACCAGTTTGTATGGATTCACACCTGGACTGAATTGTAGCTTTTTTAGAGGAACCAAATAACCAAACCATACAACTCTATTGCAATGTTCCTCACAAAGTCAGCTGTCCAGTGTTAATCCAAGGATGTGTGCACAATCTCCTTACACTCTGCTGAATGATTTGTTGGCAATGGTGGCACTGGACATCTGGTAGCTGCAGTGCTTGATGCTATGGGCTCCCATTGGCAATGGTGGCACTGGACATCTGGTATCTGCAGTGTTTGTTGCTATGGGCTCCCCTTGTCCATGCCAGGATTATCCATAGGGGTATGCTGTGCTATTATTTCTGAATACAGCAATATTTATGACAGTAAAGGGGAAAAAACCTTCTGACTTCTGGGGTCACTCCATTTTTCGTAGATAGATTGATGTCCTACTCATGACTGGAGCTAGCGATAGTGGGAAATTCATAATGACTGAGGGTCCTAATTTACTAAATTATGAGATAAAGTGTGATGAATTTGTGTTTTTTAAATATGCAAAAATTCACTTTTCCATTTATTAAATTAGGCTCCAGATAAAAAATGCTGTGAGATACAGCTGCCTTATTTCAAGTCCTTGGTCTGAATTGGACTATGGCACATGGAAGAAAAGGGCAAAATAAATACACATAAGAGAAACAGTACAGGATTAAAGCAAAGTATATAAATCATAAAAATGCTTAAGCAAATGGATTATAAAAAAGAGTCACATCCACCCTTAAGTGAAGACTTTTGTAACAAGTAAATGTAGGCATAGGTGATGATCTGTGACTCTAAAATTGTTTATAGTGGTTTAGGACTTGAGAACAACTAATTGTTCTAGCATCTTTGCATTTCAGCTGGCTCCAACCCCAAAGCCATTTTAGAAACCAGCAATCCTTTCTGTGGAGCAATGTCTTCTTTTTATGGTCACATACACATCTGGGCTGTGTTATCTATGATGGCATTAATTGACCAGTGCCCAGGATAACAGAGTAAAAGATGGCAGCAGGAAACTTAAAAATGAAAAAGTAATAACTATTTACTTACTTTGTCTTCCTCTTCAGGCCACCGGTGATGTAAACCGGTGACCTGTCCCCCTCTGACGTTACGTGACATCACATGATGTCAGAAGGGTGCAGGGCCACCCATTTACATCACCGGGTGGCCCTGCCCTCAGCTATATAACAGCTGTCAATGCAGAAAACCTGCAGTCAGTGGGAGCCTCCTAAGGAGGCAGAGTTTTTTCTGTTTTTTTCTTCTTGGTCCCTCGGACGCTGTGATCAAAGATGAATGGACATCTCAGGACACTTTTTTTTTTCTTTTTTTAAATAAAGGACTTGCCCCAAATTGTCTACTCTAATCTCTACCATTTTGACACTTTTTTGGTGAATGTGTAGGGGTACAAAATACCCGATACCCAGTCACATAGGGGAAGGCGGGATCTGGGGCCCCCTTGTTAAAGGGGTATTCCAGATTTCGATAAGCCCCCCCGCCCACAGACCCCCATAACCACCAGGAAAGGGTTGTGAGGATGAGGCCCTTGTCCCCATTAACATGGGGACAAGGTGTTTTAGGGGGACCCCAAAGCACCCTCCCCATGTTGAGGGCATGTGGCCTGGTATGGTTCAGGAGAACGCTCTCTCGCCCCCCCTTTTCCTGCTCGAATAAGGATCTGGTATGGATTTTGGGGGGGACCCCTACGCCATTTTTTTTTAATTTTGGCACAGGGTTCCCCTTAATATTCATACAAGACCCAAAGGGCCTGGTAATGGACTGGGGGGGACCCATGCCATTTTTTTCAATGATTTTTATCTATATTGTCGGGATCCAGCAAAACATTACAGCCGTGAGCAGTTTTGAATTACATTTTTTCCTTTAGAAATTTAATTTTGCTGTGGTACTGTTCTAAACACGGGAAAGATGCGCTACTTTACAGGCATACTAAGGACACCCCCCCCCCGGCACGATATTTAAAGGAATATTTCATTTTTATTGTTTCACTTTAAACATTATTAAAATCACTGCTCCTGAAAAATTGGCCATTTTTAAAAGCAGCATTCATTATAGACTAAAGAAGGGATAGCCTTTGGAGAGGTAGGGCTATGAGAAGGGAGTTGCAATAACCAAGGCGAGAGATAACAAGCGAGTGAATGAGTAGCTTGGTGGTTTCATTTCATTATCTCCATTGGTGATCTGCATCATCCAGATATTCTGATCTGCTTGATAGGATCATTTTTAAGTTTCAGTGATATCAACATCACATAGTAGGCGCTTGTGCCACTCCTCCATTCCTACACTAATCGCCTTCCAACCTAAGGGTGTTTGGACTGGAGAAGTAAGAGAGGCCAACCTGGTCATCCTGGGCACCAAATCTAGGTGACAGGCACATGCAGAAAAATTAAAAGGTGATAAACTGCATTTGACCCCTCCTTTTTTACTATGTCATAACTATGCTGGTCTAAATCAGGAAAAGAGCGCTTTTTCTATGATGCAATAAAAACTGAACTCTTGTTGTTCTCCAGCACCATTCTAAAACAGTACCCAAGTTTTACCCAAGGGTGCTGCTATCACACAATGAATACATTGCAGACATCCCGCACAGTCTAAAGTCAGCTGTAACAATCTTTAGAGGCAGTCTAGCACATGATGTCCTACCACGGATCGTATCACTGCCCTCTAAAATTGATCATGTTCCGTTTCATTATTCCCTAATTTCAGGAGCTGGCCAAAGGTTACATCTCAACATGCTAACAAAAGTATAAAAACCTGAGAGTGTTTCGTGTGAGTTTTCAGCACAGGTATATCACCTAATTTCTCTCTGATAGTGTGAGAAAGTCGTGTTCTCCTCACAGCAGAGACAATGTACAGCACATATAACATTTTTTTGGCTGGAAACCTCAAAGCACAACTTAATAACCTATCCATGGCTTAGAAAGTTGTCAGAGACCTGTATTAAATGATGCCAAAGAAATCCCAGATAAGTCAGGGGTACTAGACACTAGATCAGGTTACACATTGAATTTATCTCAGAATTGACTTTACGACTAACTCAGGACTCTGTCAAAATGTTTTCCAATGCTATGCTCAGAAAACATTCAGGCTATTAGGAGTTACTCTTTTCATAATAGTGACTAAATACTTTTAATTCTGCCTGAAATAACCAAATATTCATTATCACACTGTACAGTGCTGTAGATCTAATTTGTTTTTAGGTACTGGGAGCTAGACAAGGAGGTTATAAGGCAGATTACAGAAGAAGGAAGGCACTGGGAGGGAACCAGCATTGTTATTATGCCCATTCATTGTCCTATGAGAAAGAAGGCAACATAATGAGGTTGATTTACTAAAACTGGAGGGTGCAAAATCTGGCGCAGCTCTGCACAGAACCTAATCAGCTTTCAGGTTTTATTGCCAAAGCTTAATTGAACAAGCTGAAGTTAGAAGCTGATTGGTTACCATGCACAGCTGCATCACATTTTGCACTCTCCAGTTTTAGTAAATCAACCCCAATGGTTTTGAGTTACTAAAGGCAAAGACAGTCATACCCCACTTTTAGGTATACAGTGGGGTTTATTTACTAAAGCTAGAAAGTGCAAAATCAGGCTCACTTCTGCATAGAAACCAATGAGCTTCTAACCCCAGCATGTTCAATTAAACTTTGGTAATAAAACCTGTAAGCTCATTGGTTTCTATGCAGAAGTGCAGTTACCTTAATTTTCCCCAAAATGAAAAATTCTCTGAAATTGCAAGTTAAAAATAATGCATGCATTCTGTGCAGGCAAAATGCAGGACCTGGTATTGCCTATGGCTTCATGTCTGCTGGCTGAACAGCCAAGAAGTTATAGGCTTTCCACCATTTTAATATGTCATTAAGTTTCCAATATTTGCATAAGACACCAAGACTAGCAATGCACAGAAAAGTACAGCCCCAACCAGTCCGGCCTCGTGTTCTTCCATGTCATTGGTTGACACCTGCATTTTTTTAAAACCCCAGGTAAATGGTTGATTAAAGCCGGCCATAGATGGAGCGATTTTTTTTCTTGAAGGAAAGAAAATCACTCAATTTCCCCATCAACACAGCCAGTGTTGATGGGGGAATCCCTCAAACGGAGCCATTGTGTTCTCCCAGCCGGGAGAACACAGTGATTATTGCTAGCGGCTATGAAAGTCACTAGCAATAATTGCATGCAAAATCCGACAGGCTGGTTGTAACCAAGTTGATCAATCAGTCAACTTTGGGTATATGCAGCTTCCCCATACATGGTTCGAATCTCGGCCAATTTTTGCCGAACCAGCTGAGATTCGAACCGTCTATAGCCAGCTTTAGGCTTTATTCACATGAGCGATTACAACTGTAGTCCATGGTTAAGCCATGTCTTTAAATGGCTGGAGCTGCCAGGTTCTATATGCGGGCAACCTATTTATGTCTATGGGGCACACGGGGGGTTCATTTATTAAAGGCAAATAGACTATGCACTTCTGCATGTGCAGTTTCCCCAGAGCTTAGTAAATGAGGCAAAGCTTCACCCAATCACATGCAAGGGAAAAAAAAAATGGATGATGGAAGTCAACAGAGCTCTTCCTTATTTACTAAGCTCTGGAGCAACTGTACTTGCAGAGTGCAACAGCACTTGCAAAAGTGCACAGTCTATTTGCCTTTAGTAAATCAACCCCAATGTGTCTGCATTTAGCGCCGCTCACAACACAGCTGTCAAATTGGGACAAGCGGCTGCGTTCCTATAGGCATGAATGGGCTACCTGCACACGGAACCTGGTGGCTCCGCCCACTGAATGACACAGCCCATTCGCGGACTAAGGCTGGCCATACACTATACAATTTTCTAATTCAATTTCCTTTAGATTTACCTTCAACTATGTAGGACAAGGGCCTGCCTGGTTGCACACACATTGAAAGTGTTTAGGTGTGACCTCATATTATACGGTTTTGGTAAATCTAAAGGAACATTGAATAAGAAAATTGTATAATGTATGGCCAGCCTAAGGGTGTAAGTGCTCATGTGAATGAAGCCAAAGGAGCAAGAGAGAGAGGGATAATTACACACCTGGTTCCTAGCTAAGAATTAAATTAAATCCTACAGAGAAATTCATGTGAGGGAACAATTGCATCACTTTCCCCAGAAAATGCAATTTGCAATTTCAGAGTTTTTGCGGGGGCGTGACCGGATGCTAGAGTGAGAGCGTGCGATCCTCCCCCAGCCCCATGCCTCCGTGTCCACGGGATCCAGCCAGCGTCCCGGCCCGACAGCCGTAGCCTCTCTCAACCTGCAGATCCTGGCGCTCTCCCGGCTGCCTAGTTCCCCTAGTTCTGTCCCCCCAGCGGCGCAGTGTCATAGCCGCTCGGGAAAGCATCCAGCTCGGAGCCCACGGAGCGGGGCGGAGGAGGCCAGGCTGCCTGCCTGTGTCAGTTGCTTGGCAACGGCCTCGGCGTCGGCGAGGAGAAGCGGTGTGGACGGCGTGTACCGCCGGCGAGGGGATTAACCCCCAGAGGCGTCCCTGCGCTGCCCAGGTATTTGGCAGCACTAAGGTACCATCTTCTGCATCTATACCTGGGACGGACTGCTTCTTCCTATTTTTCTCCCCAAGGCTCAGTCTTCTAGCTCTCTACTACTGATAGGGGGAGGGGGTGGTTTAGGGTGGCCCAGGCAGTTTTTGATATACTGCCATCCAGCGATCAATCCGGCATTTGGCAGGCTTGGGCTATCTGATACTTTGATACTCTGCGACTTGTGCTTGTTAGAGGGGGGGACACCCCCTGGCGACTAAGGGTCGCGTCAAATAGAGTAACGCTGACCCCTCTCCATATTATACTAATTGTATTGAACTGAAATACCGCCTAAGCCCAAAAGTGGACAACCACCCTAGTAGTATCTGTAAACAGGCAAAGGCAAAGAGAGGGAGAGGGGAAAGCACCAACCCCGTGAGCGGTTCAAACCTTTCCCACACTCCCTCGATTCACCTAAAAAGCCATGACCAGGAAAAAGGGAGAGGAACTGCAACAGCAGGACAGCGCCAGCTCCCAAATGACCCGCACATCAAAGGAAAAGGCGAACCAGGCAGCAGCTGCCGCCGCGGCTACACTGGAAAAATTTTCGCATCTCCCTACCCCATCCCCATCCAAAAACACCCAGAGTTTTTGCGATAAAAAAGATACTTTAAATCTGCTTTATGAATTTTTTAAAACATTACCGCACATCAATAAAATGTGCATTCGGCTGATTCCTTTCGCAGGTATATATAACATACATTAAAAGGTCTACAGTTCACTTAAAGAACAATATAGTTCACATAAAGAACTCATAACCTATCATATCTTCATAACGTAAAAAATATCCTAATAGGTATGAAGTGGTAAAAACAAAGAAAATGATCTCCAATTGTTTTTATACCTTTTTCCACAGACACAATTACACATGTGGTTGTATTTGCGGTTACTGTTGTGATGGCAGTATCTAAGATATGGATCCAAAAAAGACCGATTGCACTTATTATTGTGTTTAAATCACCTAAATCACTGAAGATTTTTTTTATCATCAGATAGATGCTACATGAAGCCCCTCAATGAACTACTAAAATGCATTTCCTTTGCCAGATTTGATATCCTTTCCTCTGGAAAGGGATATCCAAACACATCAGATGATTGGTTATAGCTTCCCTTTGCTATTTTGGCTTTCCCCATCTATTAAATGAGAGACCAGGCCTTTGTTTCTGATTAAAAAGAAGTTAAAATACTTTCATCCTCTTTTGCTGGCAGAAGAATTGGGTTGTAAAAAGAAAATCGTGTTTTGTACAACAATGGAAAGATGATTTTTATTTCTTTTCTGTAGGAAAAGGAAAAGGAGAAATGGCGAATCCTGCCTACATTGTTCAGAAACAGTAACTCACATAAAACTAAATGATACCTTTCTTGGACTCTTAAGCTAAGTGTACGTGTGCATTTTTTTAAAACTCAGCTTGTAAATTCTACTATACAGATAATATTTTTTAGGATTTATTTGTGTTGATTAGAGCTTTATTCTAATATGAAACACTAGGGGAGATTTAAAGTCCAACTCTGGGCTAGATTTTTCCTTTTTTTTTAATTGGGCCCCCAGTCTGTTTAAAAACAAAAAATACAGTTCCAGTTGTAATAATCACCTTCTCTCTGGCACTTTCCCCCACTGTGCCTCTCCTCTGCCACCCAGTTTCATTTAACTGAGGAGTGCAAGGTGTCACAGACCTAGACCCTGAGGGGGCATCACTATGGTGCACTGCAATGCCCTACAAGGAGGACGAAGAGGAAGAGGGTTGCCATGCAACTGGGCCTGAGGACTTATGAAAAAAAGGTAAATATTAAAGGAATTGCTACAGGGATTTACTCTAAGGTAGGAAGGGAAAGGGCTTGAACAAAGAATTAGACTTTTGGAAGCATTTTGAAAGCTTCAGCACTTATGGGCCTGGAGGTGATTATTGGTGCCCAAGAGAAGACCGATTTCCACTGACCAATTTTGAGTTTTCAAGTTTGCAGAAAGAGATAGAGAGGACTGCACACAGGAGTAATGTGGTTTAGTGTGTAGTTGGTTCCTTAAGCAGTTGCCTATTTCTCTTGTGCTAAGGCTCACTGGTAAGCATGTAGTAAGCATGTTGGCCCTAGGGGGCTACCCAACACTACTTTTATTGTATTTCTTTGGTGACTTTTTCTACATGGCCCTCTTACTGCCTTTTTGACTGTGGAAGAGTTGCTAGAAGGGGCAGCGGCGAGGGCACTATGAAAATGTAAGAGGTTTTCATGGTGTCTCCATCCCTGCTGCCTGCAAAACTCTTTCACAGAGCTCCCCTTTCCTGCCCTCTTGACGCCTGGTATTCTCTTCTCCCCCTCCTGACACCTATGTTACTCCTTCCTTCCCACCCCTCCCAAAACCTATCCATGGAACCTCCTTCCCTGCCCTTCTATCACCTGGTACCATTGGTGCCCCCTTCTCTGCCCTCATGACATATACAGCATATATATATATACAAAGTTGTGCTCTAAAGTTTGCATACCCTGGCAGAAATCGTGAAATTTGGGCATTGATATTGAAAATATGACTGATCATGCCAAAAAACTGTCTTTTATCTAAGGATAGCAATCCTTATATCCTTTTCCATCTTTGTAAAGTTTCATTACCTTGTTATGCAGGTCTTTTGACTGTTCTTTTCTACTGCCTCATGGCTCAGTGTCTAGCCTGCTTAGTGCATCCATGTGAGAGCTAACAAACCCCGTGACTATTTATACATAGACATTAATTGTGATTTAAAAAGCCACAAATGTGGGAAATTAACCTTTAATTGCCATTTTAACATGTGTGTGCCACCTTCTGTGTCTGTACCAAGGCCAAACATTCCAGGGTATGTAAACTTTTGATCAGGGCCATTTGGGTGATTTCTGTTATCGTTATGATTTAAAAAGGATACAAAAAACTATGTGATAATAAATGGCTTCATGTGATTGCTATCCTTAAATAAAAGACAGTTTTTTGGCATAATCAGTCATATTTTCAATATTAATGCCCAAATTTCACAATTTCTGCCAGGGTATGCAAACTTTTAAGCATGACTGTGTGTGTGTGTATCTATCTATCTATCTATATATATATATATATATATATATATATATATATATATATATATATATATGCATGTTACCCCTTCTCTGCTCTCATGACAATTCTCCTATGTTGCCCCCACACAGCCCTCTTGATGACCATGGTACCCCCCCCCCCCCTGTCCCTCTGACAACTATTTCATGGCATCCCCATCCCTGCAATTTTGGCTCCTTTTCTATGGTTCCATGGGACGAAGGAAAAAGATGTACTTATATCTATGAAATATCTACATGTTTCTAAAATATACTTCATTTTTTTTACTTTTTTACACTGGAACTAGAACTAGGGTTCATTTATTGTTGTATGACACTCAGAGTAACACTGTAAAAAGAATAGCTTTAGCAAACCAACTCACAAAATTCACAAGTTTAACCAACATTAATTATTTACTCTAACTGTGGTGAAGCTTCCTCATAAACAAATTAACCATAGAAGAGTGGGATAAAGGATAAACTGCTTAGACAACCAGTGAGTCAATGGGTCAATTTAAAAATGAATTCCATTCTTAGATTGTAAGCTCTAACGAGCAGGGCACTTTGATTCCTACTGTATTAAAGTGTATTGTATTTGTACTGTCTACCCTCAAGTTGTAAAGCACTGTGCATCCTGTACAAAAAAAATAATAATTTAACCGGAACATCAAAGTAAGGGCTCAGTTACATGACCACAGAATGTCATAGGTGTATTTAGGCACCCGGAGGTCACAGGTGTTTGCGTATAGCAGTGGTCAGCAGCCAGGCACAGAAATACACTGAATTCAGTTAGTGTAAGGCCCTCTGTGCCTGTGTAAATGAGCCCTAATACCATACAAATGAGACCTATATATGAGAAAACAGCAGGGCATTGGTAAACCCTCACCACATTTAATAATCGTTGTGGCTACCCACAGTCTCTCCATACCTGCAGCTGCTTCTTTTTTGTGCTACTGCTTGAAGTTTGAGTATGAATTGTTCCACAATGCCAGCAGCTACATAGGTCACTGAGGGTATTTTTTTCAAACACACATTGTCATTTTGTCTTCTCAGAGGCAAAGTATAAGGGGATAATGTGACCTCCCCCATGTGCCATGCTGGGGTCTAAGTAGACATTTAGCAGGTCCTAACACTATCACATTGGAAGGGACGGTGATGTTATCCACCTGGGTAACTTCTGTCACCATCCAAAATCAGAACTTACTCATGGTGGACAACTTGACATTATCTCCTAACGGCCATTTATTATTTGTTGTAAATATATAAATATTTGAATGTAAAAAGCCTGGCCACAGATTTTCGTTAAGTCGTGGATAGCTCAGTCAGGTTTTGAGGATCTTTGGTAGCTTGTTTTATGGAGCTGAAGGTTTGGAGGTTGAACTGAAGGGTAAAAGAACCTTTTGGTACTGGGCTATTGGCTTCTGGTACCATGACCTTGGTGCAGGGTTAACTTGGTTTTTGGCACAAAGCACCCCTATTCTGGAGAGGTGAGTTTGTAGACAAAAATGTAAAGTGCACCTGTGCCCAGGCAATTTACAATATGGTTTCAGGGAGGGTTGGTGTTAGCAGAATTTTGCGTAAAACATCTATGTCAACGCCATGTGCTCTGCGCCAATACCTAACAACACAGATTTTTCATTATGGTCTTGCTTCTACTCTTAATGGATTGTGTTCTTTTTTTCGTGGTAGGTTCACTATAACAGAAAAGGCAAATGTAAAATATTTTTGAACAAATCAAAGGCAGCAGATGGATGTAATCAGCTGACCAGGTAAATCAGTTCTGGATTGTTTCTCCTACTGCCCATCTGGCAAGGACCATGAAGTAGCGGAAGTCTAATCTGTACCAATGTAACAAAGGCACGTGGCTGGTAGGCGGTAGTTGTGTTTGTTCGAGATGTCTCTACAAATGTCTGCCAATTCTAGTACAAAACTACGGTGAAAGTACGCATGAAAACATATGTTATTTGTACAACATTTCTCTATTACCAAGTTTCCAACATGCATTTAACACGTACAGCTTCGTTTATGCTGTAAGAGGTCATAAACATACTGAGATCTAATGCCAGCACATCTGCTGCACAGAGATTCCCTCATTTATCTGTGTGGCTCTTTATATGGTGCAGGATGAGGTTCACTTGCTGTAACTACAAGTCCCAGAATATCTAGATTACACTTGACGAGTTGCAGCAGTAAGTGTTAAAACTGCAAATTTCAACATACAAATGTTGACAACAAGACATATTGTGTGATGGGAAAAAGCGTTGTCCTTTTATTTAGTGCACAGCTTACACTCCCGTCTCACCAAAGTCATTCTTATATTATTTTGATTAGTAATTTATTTGTTTTAAGGACATATAAAAGTCTTTAATTTTTCATTTGGTACAATCTGTCAATAAAAACCATGCTGTGTTTCTATTACAGTCTAACAAATGCACAAAAATATAAATAAAATAATTTTATATATATATATATATATTTATATATATATATATATATATATATATATATATATATATATATATATATATATATATATATATATATATATATATATATATATAATTATTATTAAAAATAATATATAGAAAATACTCCTACCACTAATCCTACCACTAATAATAGTTAAAATAATTATTATTATTATTAGTTATCAATAATATATACTTGTTTGTTTGTTTTTAAAATTACAGTACAAACAGAGGCATCTGCAGGCTAAAAGGTTTTTTTTTTAGTACATAGTCAAGTTGAAAAAAGACACAAGCCCAACAAATTCAACCAATAGAAAGCTAAAATATTCAGTAAATCGAATAAATAAATAGAAAACCTCCATTTTAACAATCCTATACCTACAATTGATTCAGAGAAAGGCAAAAAAAAAAAACACCCTGCCTGCATGTGATCAATATGTCATACCTGTCACGATAGATAGATAGATAGATAGATAGATAGATAGATAGATAGATAGATAGATAGATAGATAGATAGATAGATAGATAGATAGATAGATAGATAGACGGCTAGGATGTCAGGCAAATTTTGTTCTTTTTGGCTCCTCTGGAATCTATGGAACAGGTATTTCTTTGGGCTGTTCTAAATGTCACAGGTTGCATGTTTGACTGTTTCCCCCCTGTTCCCCCTGTTCTAAATGTCACAGGCTTCCAGAACATAGGCCTGGGAAAGGCCAATGGGCAGCTTGAATATTTATTGTGCTTCAGCCAATCCCTGAGGAGGTGTGCCCAGTAGGTGGCTGTGGAGAACATAAATAATCTGGGGTGTGCAGCAGCCATTGTTCTTGTTCTGCTGGAGAAGTTCTACAGCCTTTGAGGCAGCTTGCTTGAGTTGCTGCAGTTCATTGAAGTCCCAGCTATGGCAGAGCTGGTGGGCCTATTTCTAATCAACTTTGGAGCTATCCAAGCAGTCTCATCTAAAGATCTGGTCTGGAGGACTCACTGAAGAGTGCCAGGTGGAAGCTAAAAAGTGTATAGGTGTCCTGTGGCATTGCAAGTATAAACCCCTTCCTCACTGAAGAGTGTCTGCTGGAAGCTAGGAATTGAGCAGTTGTCCTGAGACATACAGTAGAAATGTCTGGAGGAAACTGGTGGAGTTCAGCTGTCTTGGAGAGAAATAGTGAGACCTCAGCTCAAGATCCAAGTGACGGTGTGCTACTTTTAAAGAAAAGGCTCTTTCTGAGCACTTACAGGGTCTCAGTTGTGGCCATTCCAATTAACCCTTGGCAGAAAGACTGTTCAGAGAAGCCTAGCCTAGTCATAAGTGTCTTCCTGTTAGTGTTCTTGGAGTATCCCATAACACCCTAACCCCTCTCCTGTTACAAGTTCTTCAACCAATAAATCTTAAAAAGACAAACGCCTAGATTGTATATTGGAGCTTGAGTGAATGAACTGTTGCTTGTGTGATTGGTGGCTTCTGCACTTTCTGGGAAAGAACCAGTTAGAATCAGCAGCTCCTACGGGGGTTGCGCTACACACATAATCGTGAAGCACTCTGGTTGGTCTCCATTAGGCATTATCAACATGGGAAATTGTGTAGGAGAACAATAATCTTCAGAGTTTATGGACTGCCTTTTTAAAAGCTAATTTATTGCTTGTTAAGAATATTCAGATACTTGAATGTGCATAGCCAGGCCACAATTGTACTTTAAAGTGTTTGTAAACCTAAAAAAAAAAAAAAAAAAAAAAGGTCTGTACTAATGCAATGCTATTATTTACTCCTTCCTGTGTTGAATAATACCTTGTTGCCTGTGCCTCTCTTTCTAACTGTAAACTGACCATGCTAATCCTGGTTGCCAATACAGGACAGTGTGGTCAGTTTACATTTTTTGTCATGCTGCTGACTGTACAGGCATGCTGTGCAAGAGTGCAAGTCCATGGTTTGTGGAAAGCCGTGACCCCCCCCCATCTGTCCTGCCTCCAGCCCTTCTTCCCCACCCATCCATCCTGCCTCCAGACATTCCTCCCCGCCCATCCTCCTCTGGGAATAGAAAGGCGGCCATGTAATTTCCGGCAATGATGCAGTACCCTCACTCTGACACGACTGCTAGCAGGTGCGTGGATTGCTATGGAAACTATAGCGATCACTTAATCTGCACTGAAGCGAGGAATTAAAAATAGGCAAGTTTAAAAAATTGCTTTGTGGTAGCCTTACATTTGCAAAGGCATTTGATACAGTTAACTGATAGCGAAGAAGTGGATAACCAGACAGGTAGTGTAAAGCCACAGGCCTTGCTACCCTCAAGGATGGGGAATCCTAATAGTCAATGAGAAAAAAGAAATAAAGGGTGCACCAGTCATGTGCATTATCCTTTGGATGTAAATTTATTAAAATCAATAATAAAAAGGAACTACTCACAAACAGTTGTGGAAGATTTCACAGTGTAAATAGTGATCGACCAGCAGTATGCAGTCTAGGATGAGCGGAGCCCTCCAGAGGTCACAGAGGAACTCTCAGGGATCACTGCTAGCTGGCGCGTTTCGAGGGGAACATCCCCTCTTCCTCAGAGCTCAGCAGACTGAGCATGCATGCTGCTGGTCGATCACTATTTACACTGTGAAACCTTCCACAACTGTTTGTAATTAGTTCCTTTTTTTTAATTGATTGTAATAAATTTACATCCAAAGGATAATGCACGTGGCAATTACCCCACTCTACAAGACTCTGGTCCGGCCGCATCTTGAGTATGCCATCCAGTTCTGGACACCTGTTCTCAGGAAGAATGTGCTGAAACTGGAAAGAGTTCAGAGAAGGACAACAAAGCTAATAAAGGAGGACCTCAGATATGGAGAAAGACTACCAGCATTGAAGTTATTCTCCCTGGAGAGGAGACGCTTGAGAGGGGATATGATAGCAATGTTCAAATACCATAATGGGAATGAGTTTAAAAAATACCATACTGGGAATGAGTTTAAAAAGACATGTGGCTATTCACTGATATTGGAAGAGAAACGGTTTAATCTTAAACTGCATAGAGGGTTCTTTACTGTCACAGGATTAAAGAGCAGGGAGCGTTTATAGTTTAAAAAAACTATTGGACGGGCATCTTAATGATCACAACATACAGGGATATACGATTTACCATTGACATAAACACCTGCACACACATACACACATGCTACAGGTTGAACTGGATAGACTGGTGTCTTTTTTCAACCTTACAAACTATGTAACTGTAGCACCCTCATCCTAGAATAGGGCTACAGGTAAATTTAGTTATGCTTGGTGGTAGCCAGACTGGCTAATTTGTAGTGTTTAATGGTCAAACTACTTCTGTTCTAAATCCTATTCAGTTGTGGCTTCTCCCTTCTGTCAATAGGTGACACTGTTGCCTTTGACATTAGTATGATGGGCTACAGTACATTCAAGTTATGGATAAACATACTTTTCTCAGCCAATCATATTTGCTGCGATGCATGCTGGGAAAAGCTATTTAATTGAAAGAAGTCAGGTGATCGTTAGATTTCCTGCCCAGGGCTGCGGCCTGGGTGGATGTGTGTACAGTTCCTGGCTGCTAGGCCTGAAGCCTGAGGCCTATCCAGGTGGCTTCCAGCTGCTAGGCCTGTTCGAGGCCTATCCGGGATGTTTAAGTTTCCTGTTGAGGAAAGCCTACCAAAGATCTGGAAACAATTCTGAGAGGGATGGAGTTCTATGGAAGCTCCAGAGGGGACTCTTCATGAGCTGAAGGCTATGAAGTGGCTGGGAGGACTTCAAGAGAGAACTCATCCAAGAGAATCTGTGTATGATGCTGTGAGTAAAGTTCAGTTACTAGAAGAGACAGCCTATCCTACAAAGTACAGATGTGCCGGTTCAGCTTAGATGCTCTTTTCCCTGTACTGCTGTCTGCCTATTTTTGTCTAAGGAGTCTGCCAATCTACCTGTTGCTGATCGTTACTAAGGGTGTCCTGTGCCCTATCCCCTCTCTCCCACATTTTTCCTGTTCTGAGAAATAAACTTCTATTCTGTTTAAGCATAAAGGTGACGGGAGCCCAACTTTCTTTCTTGTTCATCATCCACCATGCCTAATACCCTGCACACTGAGGAATTATGTCAGCCCTCCCTACCTCTGGTAGTCACCATCAGGCTCCCTGAAAATCGGGGTAGACGATTTAAAAAGTTTGGGCTAAAGAGAGACTTTTAAGGAAACATGAGTTTTTTTTATCTCTTTATTTCAATAAACACGTTTTTAAATCAACTTTATTTATAATGTTCAGTGTTAAAAATATATTTCCTTTTATTTAAGTAAATATGAACTGCTTCTTTTTAAACTGTCTTATTTCCAGCTTTATGCATTCTTGAAAAGTCTAAGCTCCGTGGATTCTCTCTTTCAGGCCAGCTGCTGTGCTTACAATAGACCCGAATGCGTGGACTAGTGGACTCTGCCAGAAACATAAAGGTAGTGCTGGCAGTCTTTTCAAAAACACTTTAGTTTTTTTTTTTTTAAATTGAAGATTTGAGATGAATAGCTAGTGCAAAAAGAATAAAGATGCAATAATAAATTTGATAGATGCAAAAATGGGATTTCAGGCACACAGACAGGCAGTTCCATAATTCAAACATAAATAATGTAAATCCCTTACTTAACAAGTCCCAGTCTGTAATACAGTACATTAGAAGGACACATTATTCTATATGCACCTGTGTAGATAAATCGCCCCACACACTACTATATATTTGCTGCTCCTGTGTACCTCTTGTGAGATACTGCACGTAAATGCGTTTTGAAAAATTTGGACAGTTCTAAAAATGTGTTCAAGGATGGAGCCCAAGGCCAAATAGTCTTAGATCCTTTTTGACCTTTATCCAAGTAGCTGGATGGCTGGTTATCAGTTTTTCCATTAGTCAAAATGACCTGGCACTGTTCAATTAGTTTACTTCAGTTTAGTCATTCATCATATAGGCCAGGGATATGCAATTAGCGGACCTCCAGCTATTACAAAACTACAAGTCCCATCATGCCTCTGTCTCTGGGTGTCATGCTTGTGGCTGTCAGATTCTTGCTATGCCTCATGGGACTTGTAGTTCTGCAACAGCTGGAGGTCCCCTAATTGCATATCCCTGATATAGGCCATATTCCTACAGCAAAATGGATAAAGCAGAATAATATAGACAGTTTATTGTGTCCTTCTGTTTTTTGTTTTTTTGCAAAATTTTTTAAAGCAGGCTTAAAAAGGAACTTCACGCTAGGAGAAATATTTAAAGTCTGCAGCTACAAATACTGTACCTGCTGACTTTTAATAAACATGCACTTACCAGTCCAGGAACCCAGTGCTGCCCTCACCCAGGTCAGTTTTTCACCGGTCTTTGGTTTCCTGGTGCTGGCATCTAGATGCTCTTTCTCAATTGACCCATAGCCTCCAGGAGGTTGAGCCCAGGGTGCAAACTTCTACTCGGATCGCCTAGGCAATCGAGTGTAAGTAGGAGCGGGTACCTGTCAAAACTAGAAAAGAAAATCCAATACGGGGGGTGGGATGTTAATAGTGGAACTTCCCGTTTTAAGTGAAGTTCCTCTTTAAAATGTTTTTACTTTTGCAGCCCAATTGGGATAAGACCTACTTTATGTAATTAGCTGCTAGTGGTGCTCAGTGTCCCTATATACATGCATGTATTTTTGATGGTTGGCATTATCTGTAAAGGGAATACCTATGCTTTATTGTGCTTGATGTGACGTACTTGGATATTAGTACCTATTGTATAATTGTATATATATATATATATATATATATATATATATATATATACACACACAGTATCTCACAAAAGTGAGTACACCCCTTACATTTTTGTAAATATTTTATTATATCTTTTCATGTGACAACACTGGAAAAATGACACTTTGCTACAATGTAAAGTAGTGAGTGTACAGCTTGTATAACAGTGTAAATTTGCTGTCCCCTCAAAATAACTCAACACACAGCCATGATGGCTAAACCACTGATAACAAAAGTGAGTACACCCCTAAGTGAAAATGTCCAAATTGGGCCCAATTAGCCATTTTCCCTCCCCGGTGTCATGTGACTTGCTAGTGTTACAAGGTCTCAGATGTGAATGGGGAGCAGGTGTGTTAAATTTGGTGTTATCGCTCTCACTCTCTCATACTGGTCACTGGCACCTCATGGCAAAAAACTCTCTGAGGATCTGAAAAAAGGAATTGTCGCTCTACATAAAGATGGCCTAGGCTAAAAGAACATTGCCAAGACCCTGAAACTGAGCTGCAGCATGGTGGCCAAGACCATACAGCGGTTTAACAGGACTGGTTCCACTCAGAACAGGCCTTACCATGGTCGACCAAAGAAGTTGTGTGCACATGCTCAGCGTCATATCCAGAGGTTGTCTTTGGGAAATAGACGTATGAGTGCTGCCAGCATTGCTGCAGAGGTTGAATTGGTGGGGGATCAGCCTGTCAGTGCTCAGACCCTACACCGCACACTGCATCAAATTGGTCAGCATGGCTGTCATCCCAGAAGGAAGCCTCTTCTAAAGATGATGCAAAAGAAAGCCTGCAAACAGTTTGCTGAAGCCAAGCAAGTCAAGGGCGTGGATTACTGGAACCATGTCCTGTGGTCTGATGAGACCAAGATAAACTTATTTGGTTCAGATGGTATTAAGCGTGTGTGGCGGCAACCAGGTGAGGAGTACAAAGACAGGTGTGTCTTGCTACAGTCAAGCCTGGTGGTGGGAGTGTCATTGTCTGGGGCTGCATGAGTGTTGCTGGCACTGGGGAGCTACAGTTCATTGAGGGAACCATGAATGCCAACATGCACTGTGACATACTGAAGCAGAGCATGATCCCCTCCCTTTGGAGACTGGGCCACAGGGCAGTATTTCACCATGATAATGACCCCAAACACACCTCCAAGATGACCACTACCTTGCAAAAGAAGCTGAGGGTAAAGGTGATGGACTGGCCAAGCATGTCTCCAGACCTAAACCCTATTGAGCATCTGTGGGGCATCCTCAAACAGAAGGTGGAGGAGTGCAAGGTCTCCAACATCCACCAGCTCTGTGATGTTGTCATGGAAAAGTGGAAGAGGACTCCAGTGGCAACCTGTGAAGCTCTGGTGAACTCCATGCCCTAGAGGGTTAAGGCAGTGCTGGAAAATAATGGTGGCCACACAAAATATTGACACTTTGGACCCAATTTGGACATTTTCACGTAGGGGTGTACTCACTTTTTTTGCCAGCGGTTTAGGCATTAATGGCTGTTTGTTGAGTTATTTTGAGGGGACAGCAAATTTACACCGTTATACAAGCTGTACACTCACTACTTTACAGTGTAGCAAAGTGTAATTTCTTCAGTGTTGTCACATTAAAAGATATAATAAAATATTTACAAAAATGTGAGGGGTGTACTCACTTTTGTAAGATACTGTGTATATATATATATATATATATATATATATATATATATATATATATATGACAACTTTATCGCTAAAGCATTTTTATTATGTGGTGTGCTAACTCTACTAGATGTTTACTAGGTACAGTAAATATCTCCAAAATGTGCACCGTTTAGGAGCTGTTTACTTGAGAATGGTCCGGTGACGTCACTGGCGCGTGCGCTCTGAGGGAACGGCATGCCCATGCCATTCCTTCAGAGTTCTGTGCCGTGAATAGCAGCTCCCGCGCTTGTGCATTGTTTAAAAAACCTTGCAGTCAGTCATGACACCTCCTGAGAAACATCTAAATAGTAAGACATATTTAAAAAATACATTTTAGGTATGCTGTGTGGGAACACATAACAAACATATAGTAAGGTTTTCTCAAATTTGACTACAGAAGTGGAAGAATGCTTTAAGATAGAAAGATACAAGAAAGCTAAAAAAGAGAATTTTTTCTATTTTGTAAATGTTTAGTACTTTATTTTAGTCAGTGCAATGAAAGAAAAGAAAGAAAACTACAAAGCAAACATAAATGAAAAAACAAACAAAACCTACATTGGCTAAAAATTTTTAGCGAGGAGGAATTTGGAAGTTAAAGAGGAACCTTTTTTTTTTAAATCAGCAGCTACAAATACTGTAGCTGCTGACTTTTAAAAATGAGGTATTTACAAGTGAATGGGCCAGTTCTTATACCACTGTGGGGCTGAGAAACCACAGCTGGCTCCCCACTGCACATGCGCTAGCCCACATGGTGCATTGTGAATGGTCCTGCAGCCTCCTGGGTAGGGATGGGCGAACGGTTAAGCCCGAGCATCAGTTTGGGCCAAACAGTTGCCTGTTCGGCCATTTGCCGGGAAGCTAGCCGATTCATCCTTAACAACCAATGAGTCATCAGCTGTCAATGGATTTCCCCACTGACAGCTTAACAATAATAAAAAAAAAAAGTGGCGGTTAAAAAATAAAGAAGAAAAACAGCGTGGGGTCCCCCTGAGAATCGATACTAGACCCTTTTCCGGGCATGCTGCCTAGCAGGTCAGGAAAGGGGGGGGATAAGGCTCTGGTTATTGTGGTCAGCAGGCGGGGGGCTTATCAAAATCTGGAAGCCCCCCTTTAATCATCTACAGACCGGAAGATTTTCCCCCCTTAATGACCAGGCCATTTCTTGTAAAACTTTACCTGACAATTGTGCGGTAGTGCGACGTTGTACCCCAACAAAATTGACGTTAGTTTTTTCCCCACGAATAGAGGTTTCTTTTGGTGATATTATCACCTCTGCGGTTTTTATTTTTTGCGCTAACAAAAAAAAAACGACAATTTTGAAAAGAAAACAATATTTTTTACTTTTTGCTATAATAAATGTCCCAATTTAAAAAAAATAAATAAATAAAAATGTCTTCATCAGTTTGGGCCAATATGTATTCTTCTACATATATTTGGTAAAAAAAAAATCGCAATAAGCGTATATTGATTGGTTTGCGCAAAAGTTACAGCGTCTACAAAATAGGGGATATATTTATGGCATTTTTACTATTTCTTTTTTTTTTACTAGTATTGGCGGTGATCTGCGATTTTTAGCGGGACTGCGACATTGCGGCAGACAGATCGGAAACTTTTAACACTTTTTTGGGAATATTGACATTTATACAGCAATCAGAGCTAAAAAAAGCCACTGATTACTGTAAAAATGTCACTGGTAGGGATGGGGTTAACACTAGGGGGCGATCAAGGGGTTATGTGTGTTCCCTGGTAGTGTTTCTAACTGGGCTGGGCTGACTGGAGGAGGAGAAAGATCGCTGTTCCTAATTACTAGGAACAGCAGATCTCTTTCTAACTCCCCTGTCAGAACAGATATCTGTCTATTTACATTGACAGATCCCCGTTCTTGTCCCTGTTCCTGGACATCACGGCCCTTAGGAACATGCATTGGGTCCTCCGACGTACACCTACGGCAATTTGCAGGAACGTGCCGACCTGCCGCCGTATACCAACCGTGGCTGGTCGGCAAGTGGTTACCAAGTGGGGCCCCCAGATCCCGCCCCCCCCAAGTGAATGAGTATCGGGAAGGGTACATAGTACGCCTACCCATTCACCAAAAAAGTGTCAAAAAGTAATAAACACAAGAGACAGTTTTTGACAAATACTTTATTAAAGAATAAAAAAAAAAATATATAGTGTCCCTCAATGTAGATCCACCCGCCGACCCCCCCAAAAAAAGAAAAAAAATCCCCCCGCCTGCAGACCTTGACAACCACAGCCCAGGGTTGTTGGGAAGAGGCCCTTGTCCCCATGGGGCGTGGGGTTCCCCTCCAAATCCAAATCAGACCCTAAGGGCCTGGTATGGACTGGGGGGCCCACGCTGTTTTTTTCTTTATTCTTTCAATAGCCGGGTGCCTGCAAATGCAACCACGAGTCATTTTAAATGTGATTTGACTTGTTTTGTTTTTGTTTTTTTTAGAAATTTCATTTTTCTGCAGCATGTTTTATGCATGCTATAGATGCGCCACTTTACAGGCACATTAAGGGGACCCCCTAGGCACCATAGTTAAAGAAATTTTTAATTTTATTGTTGCACTTTAAGCATAATTAAAATCACTGCTCCTGCAAAAACAATTGTTTAAAAAATATAAATATATATTGATATATGTCCCCCAGGGCAGTACTCAGACCCCCATACCCCTTTTATGGCCAATTATTTGCATATAAGCCTTAAAAATGGGCACTTTTAATTTTTCCTGTTCGGCTCCCATAGACATCAATGGGGTTCGCTGTTTGGGTTAGAACATTTCCCCTGTTCAGGAGTTCTGCTGTGAACCAAACAGGGGGCTGTTCTGCCCATCCTTACTCCTGGGACATGTGACATGCCCAAGGAGGCTGTGGGAGGGGAAGGGGCAGGGCAAGGGATGTCATCCTCATCTAGATGAGGACTGCAGAAGTGGGAGAGCGTACCATAGAAATTGGTACTTGTCCCCCCCCCCCAAAAAAAAAACCTGTAATTCAGTTACAGGCTGGGAGGGAGCAGGACTTCACTTTCTGAGAGACGTTTTGCTTTAAATAGAGCTTATTAGGGTAAACCAAGTTTTAATAAATGCCACAGAAAATAGATATAGATTTTGTTAATATAATGACTTACATTGGGATTCTTGTTTGTCCCTGATAGGATTCCCAATTTTGCCCTCTTCTGTCTGAATACAATGTTCATTGTCAGTCAGTGGCTCAGCCACCTGTTATACTACCCCCTGGCAGCCCATCTATAAAAAGCCCTAAGCTGTATTTGCTTACCCAACTATGTGCAAAAGAAAAAAAAAAGAAACAAAAACGAAAAAAAAAAAAAAACGAAAAAAAAAAAACGCGATTTGCATTTGTGCTTTCACATAAAAACTCTACATTTCCTTTAAAACAACAAAAAAAGTCATATCATTTTAAGTTTGCATATAGATTCATTGTTCATTTGCTTGTTTTTTTGGTTGTTACTAATAGCTATTCTGCACCTTTTACGCATTTCACCCCCTCCCCGTTACCCTAGTGACAATTTGACTGCATTGCTTTGTTTATCAAAGATTGATGACACCATGGTCATAAACAAGTACACCTAGCAAGTCATAAATCAATATATTCTCAGAAAATGGAGTGATTTGAGGGTATGGGGGGGAGTTTAATGTACATGGAAACTGATACAATTCCCTATCTGTAAACTATTCAGCGTTTCACATAACCGCACCCCAAACGGCCCAAGGTCCCTATTAAATATATCATGAGAAGTCAGTAAGCGCCTATCTCAGCATTGAATTGGCACAGTCTCTGCAGAGTGTTCTCACTTGTGGAATGCCGAGAGTTGGGCAAATACCTTGTTATATGGAGACCGCGAGATATGAAGCCAATCCCGGATCTTGATTCAATTTATCTCGAGCTGTATCATTTTTCCAAGATTTGTTGAACTGTTGCATGGGGAGAGATCATTAAAATACCCGAAGCGCAGATGTTCATTCATTTGTGTTTTTTTTTATTTTTTATTTTACTTTACTCCGTCCAGGTTAAAAGCAGTTTATTTCGACACGTATAAAGGTTTTATTTTTATCTATCTTTTACAATACTCCTACAGTACAACTGTTTAGGATGGGTTCAGCTCGATCTCAGCACGGTGCCATCCTAATAAAATACCTGTGATTCCGATACAACGCAGACATTTAGGTTCATAAAGGAGAACTGCGGCTTATATGTCAAAATGTGGCGAATGGAGATTATTCTCTTCTACATGAAAAATGAAGGGGTTATCAAAAAAAAAAGATGAAAAGGGTGGAAGTTTGCTATTGAAATTGTGCTCTATGGCTCTTATATGATCAGGGAAAGAGAAATGTGAATGAAGAGGTAAGTTACAGCAATAAACAAGGACTAAAAAAATCATTATTTTGCACAAATGAAGCTCCAGATAGATGTAGAAGAACATTTTTTTTCCATTTATATTACTGATTGTGACTAAAGGCACCTGACCATTACAACTAATATATGTGAAGACCCCTCCAAATTCTTGAGTTAAAAGGCCCATACACACGATCGGATTTTCCGACGGGAAATGTTCGATTTCAGGCTGTTGGCGGAAAATCCGACCGTGTTTATGCTCCATCGGACAATTGTTGTCGGACTTTCTGCCAACAAATATTGGCTGGCAGGTTTTTAAAATTTTCCGCCAACAAATGTGTGTTGTCGGATTTTCCGATCGTGTGTACACAAGTCCGTCGGACAAAAGTTCAAAGTACAAACACGCATGCTCGGAAGCAAGGACAAGCCAAAAGCGGTCGGTCTTGTAAACTAGCGTTTGTAATGGAGAATTAACATTCGTGACGTGGCAAATTATAAAATCTCGAAATGCAGCGCACAATTCTCTTCTTCTTTAGTGGGATAATAATGAAGCTGCTTTGCTGGTGATACTGATGGAGTTATTGCAAATGAATTTTCAAAAGCTTTTTTTTTCTAGTGATATCAAGAATAATATTATTATGCTTTTTTTTTCTTTTTTTTTATTAGAGCAAGTTACCACAACACCATTATCCCCTAGTTTTTAAGATCAAAGATACAACTATGTTGGTGTCCCTTGTTAATTTTACATTGTATTTTTTAAAATGTAACTGCCTACTCCCAAAATGTATTATTCTCCACAATTTTTTATTGTGCATTAAAAAAGAAAACAAATAAAATTAGACATGCTATCTACCAATAGAACCTAACCAAAAAGTGCATTCTATGCATCCACAAATATAGAAAATATACCAAATCAAATCATTATTCAACCAAAAAATTATGTCAAAGCAACAACTCCAAGGCCAATAATAAATAACACGTCATCTCCTCCGATTCCGCAACATGTCTGGTTGACGAACGGCCGCTCAGAAACGAACTGAAAAGCACGAACTGAAAAGTGCAAAATGAAATGTGCGAAAAGAAGAGCGCGGATCAACACTCACCAAACTTCTACTAACACGAAATTAGCAGAAGGGGCCCAAAGGGTGGCGCTAAGGAGCTGAAAAACAATGTAGTACGTCACTGCATTCATATTTGTTGGCCAACAATTGTGTGGCCGTCTGTATGCAAGACAAGTTTGGGCCAACGCCCTTCAGACAAAAGTCCACGGATTTGTTGGCCAACAATCCGATCACGTGTACGAGGCTTTAGTGTTTCCAATGAAGGGTCGTGTTAATTCTACACCAAATAAAGACATTTTAGACCAGCCTTTCTCAACCAGGGTTTCATGGAACCCTATGGTTCCTCCATAGGTTGCTATGGGTTCCTTGAGCAATGAACAATCCTTGCCTCTTAGATAAGTAACTACTGTCAGCATTGATCTTTTTAGCTATCTGTAAGGGGGGATTCTTTCCAATGACCACAAAAGTAATGATTATCCTTCCAAGTGACCGTACCACTAACGTACCATAGAGTATTAGCAGAGGTTCCCTGAGACTGGAAAGTTATTTCAAGGGTTCCTTCATTTTAAAAAGATCGAGAAAGACTGTTTTTGACAGTGGTGCACCTCCAATGTTGTTACCGAAGTTGACAAAGACATGGTTTGATGAGTCGGGAATGGAACAACTCAAGTGGTCTGACTGCTAGAAGTGAAGGGTATGTTTATCACCTGACCCTGTGTGCATATTGTGGACCAAGAGAAGATCCAGGACACCATAAAAGCTAAATCTAGGTAAACAGTGTTTCAACTTGGCCAGTAGCTGAAAGAGTCCAAAAAGTTCTCACACAGAAGCCTGTGAGCAAGGTGCAGAGGGGCAATAAACAAACAGGGGTTGATTTAATGAAGTCAAATAGGCTGTGCACTTTGCAAAGTGTAGTTGCACTCTGCAAGTGCAGTTGCTTCAGAGCTTAGTGAATGAGCAGAAGCTCAGGTGACTTCGATCATCCAATAATGTGCAAGCAAAAATGCTGTATTTTTTTTTCATTTTCCTTAAACGTGATTAGGTACTCTTTACAAAGCAAAGCTTTACCTTATTTACTAAGCTCTGGGGCAACTACATTTACAGAGTGCAACTGCACTTTGCAAAGTTCACAGTCTATTTGCCTTTAGTAAATAAACCCACAGAGTCTAAGATAGGCAAGAGCAATATATTGTAGAAAGGTTCAACACAGTACAACTAGGACCAGCAGGTAGGCATGACTGCCTGCAGCCACTTATGAACTGTAACACTGGTCTGTAGACTTAAAAAGAAGTCGATAGCATCTGCAACGAGGAGCGGAATGCAGCCTGGCCCATCCACACCCAAAGGGGAGGCTTCCTAAAGGGAGGTAGACATGGTCCCTGCATTGTCCCTCCTTCTCCAAAACCTTTCCCTATCTCTAAGCACTGTCCCTGCCAGACAGGGAACCTATCCCTACACTAGAAACTCGCATAAAATGCGCAAAACCCGGAAGCTGGAGTCTTAAATAGACTCTGCCTGACCCAAGATGGCCGATGAAGTCACGTGGGTTGCCAGTGCCCAATCGGACAGCTGTCTCCCTGTGACCGCAGGAAATCATGGAGCAACCAAGTTCCTCACAACTTCCTTCCCCTTCTCCATTGCCTCTTCGGTGGAGCACAACCTACAGTGGGAAATACAGACTGCACCCGCCTACAGGCTTTTTGTACATAACTGCTCAGAATTACAGATACACGCATGGCAATGTAAACCAGACCGGGGTTCTAACCCTACCACACTTTATCCAAAACAAAAGAGTTTTGGCTATTGGTAGCGCAACTTTTTTCTTCACTATTTTAGAGTTAAACTTTAACCATCTCCCACCAGTCGTATGCATATGGTAGCACAGCTGTGAGCTTTTACACCAGGCTGCCACATATATGGTATGCGTACAGGTAATGTCACTGTTGTATTCTTGGATCACGCTTACTTGGCGCCCCCACTACTGTCACTGTGCTGTTGCCAACATCTTCTGGTCACCGTTTCCAATAGGGAGTCTGCAGCATAGGCTCCCAATTATGGTATCACTGTGGAAGCCAATCAGTGATCCCATGACCGGGGAGCCCATGTAAAACCTAACAGCGTTAAGATTTTTAAGGAGGCCGGCTCCCGCTGTCTGGAAAGGGTTAATAATCCGAATTGTATCGTGCATAGTGATACATATTTTTTTGGTGATCTCAGTACTTGATCTTACAAATTTAGCATTAACACCAGCTGGGTGATTAGGCTCTCAACACGTATTCGATGATTTAAATGATCTTCAGCGGAACATGTTTAATTACGGAGAAAATTCTCCAAGATCCGACCATGAATGTGATACACTTGGCTGAATATCCTTTGTTGCAACAATAAAGTATAAAATTTTATTTAGCACATGAATGTAATTAGAGGTGTGTATAAATGTGTGTGGCAAAATGTTCTAGGTAAAATACATTTAATGACTTTATGGGCAATAAAATGTTTAATCACCCATATTACATTAATACTGGTGATAATATGTGTCAGATGCTGTCAAATTAAAATGTAAAATATAAAAGAGCCAAATACGGATACAAAATAAATTGGTTTAAAAAAAAAAAAAAAAGTGGAAATATATTTTATTTTAGTCATTGCTGTTGTGGAGTATAGAGAACTAAATGCAAACTTTTAATCCTTTCACTGCCAGAGTCATACTTTTTTTAAAATAAACTTTTAATTACCGTACTTTTTTTTTTTCATTTTTATTCTTAATTTAATTCCCCTTTTCCGACTTTTAAATTCCTAAAACACCCCAAACATGACATATTTTCTGAGCACAGAGGATTTATTGAATAAAATGATGGTAACTGCCATTTTTATTATGTCTCACAATGTTAGCACGACTGTTTATCAAATCTATATTTTCAGTAAAAAAAATACACTGAAATACATTTTAATACATTTTAATCCTTGATTATTGTTTTTTGGAAAATAAGATGAGATTGTGTAGAGTAAAAAGGTAGCAAACGCATATCGCATACATTCGTAGATGTGATCGGCCACTAGCCGACAGTCGGGAGAAATATTAGACTGCCACCGACGTAATATTTATAACAGTGTCAGAAAAAGGGTTACAAAAAAGGATAAAGTGGTTTAAAGTCTGGGAGAATGGATGGGAGAAGGCAGGGGCGGGTGCAGGAGAGCTCCGTGGCTGCGCTGGCTTTCCGAATGTGTGTGAGTGTCATTGAGCTGACATCGGGCTCTTTGCTGCCCCCTCTGGTAAATTCCTGCATTTGCACCCCTCGTGTGTCCTGCACAAGAGCTGGGACAAGGAACACCACCTAACAAGTAAGGGCTGTTCTACAAGTGAGGGGGGGGGGTTGTGTGTGTGTCCTACATGTGTGTGTGTGTGTGTCTGTTTACATGTGTGTGTCTTTGTACATGTGCCTGTGTACATGTGTGTGTGTGTGTGTGTCTGTGTACATGTGTGTGTCTGTGTACATTGTGTGTGTGTCTGTGTACATGTGTGTGTGTGTGTCTGTGTACATGTGTGTGTGTGTCTGTGTACATGTGTGTGTGTATGTGTGTGTGCCTGTGTACATGTGTGTGTGTGTGTATGTGTGTGTGCCTGTGTACATGTGTGTGTGTGTGCCTGTGCACATGTGTGTGTGTGTGTGTGGGTGTCTGTGTACATGTGTATGTGTGTCTGTGTACGTGTGTGTGTCATATATACACATGAGGGGAGCTGCGAGCGTACAGGTGTGATAGGAGCTGCGAGTGTATAGGTGTGAGGGGAACTGAGAGCGTAAAAGTGTGAGGGGGGCTGCGAGCGTACAGGTGTGAGGGGGGCTGAGAGTGTAAAGGTGTGAAGGGGGGTTGAGAGCGTACAAGTGTGAGCAGGCTGCAAGTGTACAGGTGTGAGGGGGGCTGAGAGCGTAAAGGTGTGAAGGGGAGCTGCGAGCATACAGGTGTGAGGGGGCTGCGAGCGTACAGGTGTGAGGGGGGCTGAGAGCGTAAAGGTGTGAAGAGGGGTTGAGAGCGTACAAGTGTGAGCAGGCTGCAAGTGTACAGGTGTGAGGGGGGCTGAGAGCATAAAGGTGTGAAGGGGAGCTGCGAGCATACAGGTGTGAGGGGGGCTGCGAGCGTACAGGTGTGAGGGGGGTTGAGAGCATACAGGTGTGAGGGGAGCTGAGAGCGTAAAGGTGTGAGGGGGGCTGCAAGCGTACAGGTGTGAGGGGGGCTGCGAGCGTACAGGTGTGAGGGGGGCTGAGAGCGTACAGGTATGAGGGGGCTGAGAGCATACAGGTGTGAGGGGGCTGCGAGCATACAGATGTGAGGGGGGCTGAGAGCGTAAAGGTGTGAGGGGGCTGAGAGCATACAGGTGTGAGGGGGCTGCGAGCGTACAGGTGTGTGGGGGGCTGAGAGTGTAAAGGTGTGAAGGGGAGCTGCGAGCGTACAGGTGTGAGGGGGCTGCGGGCATAGAGTAGTAGAAAATATTGTACTTTAATTCTTAGGAGTAGGTGCTAAAATTGGGCAGGCTTGTAGGGGCCCCATAGCATTACTTTCCCCAGGGGCCCATGATGCTATTAAGATGGCCCTGCCTTGTGGACAGCCTTCCCAGAAGACTTGAGGCTGATATAGCTGCAAAGGGTGGGTCAACTCAATATTGAACCCTACGGACTAAGACTGGGACGCCATTAAAATTCATAGGCGTGTAAAGGTAGGCATCCCAATTTTGACAATATAGTGTATATATGCGTTTAAAAAAAAAAAAAAAAAAACTACCCACCACCATTCTGTCTGCAAATGGGTCTACTAGTGAACAACACAACTCCCAGGGCTCTCTCTATTCTGTAAGAAACCTAAGTAATTCCTGTTTCTGCCCATTAGCTTACAGAGCAGGTACAATATTATTATCTTCATTTCAACTTTCAGCAGGTCTGCACCAACTCAACTTAAAAAAAGGTAGCTATCTGATTCCGTGAAGCCACATGTACAGTAAATTAATACAATTTTGTTTTTAGTACACAAACCATTCTATTCTGTTCTGCCTATCAGTCTAATAGTAGGAGATAAATTATTTCCCATGGGGATATTTCTTATTTCTAGCTAGAGCAGAAAAACAAGTGGGATTTTACAGATGTCATAATAAAGTAAGATAGGAGACATAAAATAAATACAACACACAATAACTGCGAGAATACATAAAAGGCATTTTTAGGACACAATTATTATTAATTACTTGGGATTAACCACAAGAGATGATAAAATAAACAATATAAAAGACAAGGTTTATGTATCACCTCCTTTCTTTTATGATACTGTCCGAAGGGGAGGAAGCGCCAGTCACAGTTTACAAATTTAAATGAAACAATGCCAAAACTCGCCTTATTCTACAGCCAAGGTGTTGACTTATATAGAGATACAGAGTGAGGAAATGAAGAAGGTATGCCAATTCTAAAACTGAAATGAGCCAAGAAGGGCTGTATAGAATGCGGGGACCCAGTTGCTATCACATGTGAGACTCATAGCCAAGTGCCTTATCATTTAATGTTCTCAGATGGGAAAGCATGACAGCTTTGTTAAAAAATTAGGGGCACTTTTAGGCCCTGACAGCAGCAAAGGCGATTGCCTAAGGCTCCAGCCAAGTGACCTGGGACCTTCTACATGGGGTAAGAGTGATTACTGCTCTTGTCTACTGCATAGGGTAGCTACAAAGGGATGGTTTGTACCTTGTGGTACAGCCAGGCCAAACAACAGGCAGATAGACTGACTCTCTACCTACGAGTGAGAAATTATGAAGTATTATAGGAGAGGAAAAGACTCTGATAGTGGAAAAAAAGGAGTGAGGGAAGAAAGAGCATTAAAGTAAAGAGAAAAGGAGAGCAATAGGAATGAGTGCTTAACATCATATCCAATGTTTTGAATCTTTTTGAAGCAACGTAATCCAAATAATAACTACAGATGGCGTGTATTGAGCTGGAGTCTTGGTACCAGAGGGGAGGGGATGAAAGGAGCACAGGTATCAGGATAAGGGTAGGTTGCTAAAGGAGTAAACAAATATATGGAGCCTCGTTTTTATATAGGTTTACTTTAATAGAGATGACAGGCCAGAAGGCAGCCCTAATTGGGGTTATAAGCTTGACCACGGAAGAAGTGAGGAGGCAGGAATAAGAGAGTAAAAAAAGGGGAGAAGGGGAAAAAGGAAGGGTAAGGGAGCAGGCGGGGATTGTAGGGAGGGATAAAGGCGGCTAATGAGAGGAAAGGGGGGGGGGAGAAGGGGGGTGAGGGAAATAACATGGTTTCCCCACCTCCCCACTTTTGACCCCCATGTTTAGGGCAGTGAGGCCTTCAAGCCAGAAGTGTTGGCATGCAGTGAAGGGGTCACTTAAAGTGGATATTTTGCCTATTTTTAAACTTCCTTCTAATAGCATTCTCTCCCCCTCTTTGAATACCAATGGATAAAAAAAATATTCTAGATCCAAAAATAACTTCTTTATTCATGGCTCCTCTCCGCTTACTGCTTCCCCCTTGTAGGCAAATGACGTCAAACTCTACTGGGATATTTTCGTCAGCAATCCCAGGAGTTTTCAGGCTTTTTTTTTCTTGTGAGGGGAGGAGAGCTGGAAGAGGGAGCAGAGAGGAGCTGGAGGAGGGCAGAGAAGAGCTGTAGGAGTGCGGAGGAAAGCTGAAGGAGGGGGAGAAAAACTGGGGGACGGCGGAGGACAGGCAGAGATGGGCGGAGACAGGCAAAGAACGGATGGAGACAACGGGGTTGATTTAATAAAACAGGTGGACTCAGAATCTGGCGCAGCTGTGCATGGTAGCCGGCTTATAACCTCAGCATGTTCAATTAAGCTTTGTCAAAAAAACCTGGAAGCTAAATGGTTTCCATGTAGAAGCCTGATTTGGCACTCTCCAGCTTTAGTAAATAAACCCCAACGTGTAGTGCGCAAGAGCGGACTCCAATGTGTACTGCGCATGTGCGAACTCACTGTGCACCACAGAGAAGCGTCATGAATTCCCCAGAAAACTGAGGGCGCTGGCTTCAGCTGCCCACAGTTAAATTGGTCTCCATGACATTTTTGGCCAGTGTGATACAACAATAAAGTGGTAACATTATCAAGGTTTTGCATGTATTTTTTTCTACAACTTTTAAAGTCTGATTGAAGTTCCTCTGCAACTGGGATTAGCATACATAATCTGGGCATATTTTGTCCTGGTTTGAAAATGTGTCCAGCAGGCCCAACTTGCGATAAATTTAGAGACGGTATCGTGCGAGAGGGCATTTAGTTCCTCCATCTCAGCAGTCGTTTATATTTTAGTAAGCTGTCTGTAAAATGTACAGATTTTGGGTTTGCAATATAAGCACCTTCACTTGTATCTGATCATCTGCCAAAGCCATTTATTTACTTACTTATTTTATTATTCAGATAAAGTATTAGAAATGAAAACATGCACCCAATATCACTTGTATACTCTGCATTGCTCACTCCAGCTATTCTGTCCATCTTCTGAAGAACAAAACTGAATGACTGATGTGAAAAAGGGAAAGTTCTGGGCTCCCTTTTGGCTACGGATGTCCAACTACCACCTAGAGGGGCCCTACTTTCACCACCACAGTCCAACAGCCTTCCTATGGACATCATCTTTGTATTTTATAGATGTAATCCCACTGTTTATTTTGCTTTGAGCGCTGCGTGTCAATACAAAATTCCTCTGTATTCATACGGCGAGCCGAAATATGATAGAATTGTCATAAAGTGCAGATTCCTTAGCTGGTTTGAATTTCCTATGAACAAAAAAAAAAACTCAGATGAGGCATAAACTTGTACACTTCATTTCTGTTCTGTAAACCAAGAAGAGGCCAAAGCAGTGAAGTGAGGAATGTGGTTTTATTAGTTGGCTGATAGAGTGTTGCGGGGTCATATTGCTGGCAAGTGGGTGAGATCTGCTGAAGGTCAGTTTGGGTTTCATGTACCACTCCAAACAGTGTTCCAGATGTTCCTTCAGAAAAAGGCACCCGAGATTAGGGTATGGATCTCCAGCAGCCACACAACAATAGGCTAGGGAGGTTTGAATGGATGTGTTTATTTAGACAGCTAAGCCCAGAATCCTTTGCAGCTTTGGCGTGTTTGACATATGATATTCCAACATATTGAAACTGGCTGAGAAATTTCATCTTTCAGAAGAAGAACGTTGGGAGATTATGACTTTTTTTTTTTTTTTTTTACATCGTACCCTGTGAATAAATTATAAGTCAAGGAAAGTTGTAGAAAACTTTTTTTACACCTCGTGTCCTTTCTGTAGGCTGCAAAAAAGGCGAATGTGTTGAAAACCTAAAGCATGACGAGTGAGACTTTGTATAATACTGTAATCTTAATAAAATACATAGACGATATTTCTGTCAAAAACATCCCAACAAGATATGTTTACTGGTTGTATGTCTGTGCTATTATAGTTGGTTGATTTTTCCAGAAAACATATTAGGTGTTGACTGAACTACTGAGTGGTATGTTCATGCAAAGGCTTTTAATGCACACCACATTTAAAGGAAAGATCCGCAAAAAAAAAATAAAAAAAAATTAAATTGTAATGGCTGCTGCCTGCCTAAAATATTTATTTTTCTGTGCAGACAGTGTTATCTTTGTCTACCATCAGTCTTAGCTGCTTAGACTAAACAGCCTGACTACATTTTGGAAACCATCATAAATCCTCTATATGGTATGTGCCCCGCCTCCTCACATATGCCACATCCAAAGCACTAGCTTCCCGTGAAGCTTTAAATCAAAATAAATTTCAGGTGCATCAAATCAAAAGGTGAGCAACATCTAATGCCGTGTACACACGGCCGGACTTTTCGGCATCAAAGGTCCGATGGTCTTTCCGACGGACTTTCGTCAGAGTTACGACGGACTTTCGACGGACCTTCTAATGAATGGCCTTGCCTACACATGATCACACCAAAGTCCGACGGTTCCGAACGTGATGACGTACGACCAGACTAAAATAAGGAAGTTCATCGCCAGTAGCCAATAGCTGCCCTAGCGTCGGTTTTCGTTCGTCGGACTAGCATACAGATGAACAGATTTTTTGACCGGACTTGAATCCATTGGAAAGATTTGAAACATATTTTAAATCTAAAGTCCGTCTGATTTTCAACCAAAAAAGTCCACTGCAGGTCCGATGAAGCCCACACACGGTTGGATTGTCCGACGGATTTGTTCCGTCGGACCAGTCCGGACGAAAAGTACACCCGTGTGTACACGACATTACAGTTTGTTTGTTTTTTTAGAAAGCAGCCACAGCTTAAGCAGAAACGCCTGTCCCCTGCCAGCATGCTGCAGAGAAGGACCCTTACTCTAATTGGAAGCAATGTTCTCTACAGAAGTCCAACAAGCTGCCTGCAGAGTTACAGCTTTCCAATCAGAAGGGAGAATAAACTTTACTGATTACAGATCTTTAGGTCTGTCTCAGTAAGTGGCTTGTTGGCAGTGGCAGCTGCTCCATACGGGGCGCAGGGGCGCCGTCCCGCTATCCATGCATCCGGCCCCCTAATCTACATGTGGGGTGCCGGATGCATGGACTCCAATGGGTCTTTTTTGTTTGTTTTTTAACCACCTCCCACTCGTCCACTGCACATATACAGCCGGGTGGGCGCTCCCTCCTTCTGAGTGGACATTCAGGAACGTCCCTCAGAAGGAGGTGGATCGCGTGCGTGCCCATGCAGCTGCGCGATCCCGATGTCACCCGGACACGGTGCATCTCCGGTTGACAGGAGGGCTCTGTGGATGGGCCTCCTGATCACATGACAGCTGTGTCCAATCACAGTTGTCATGTGATTTAAATAGAGAGCCGGTTGCTAGGTGATCAGCTCTCCTCCCCTCACACGGAAGTTATCAGTGAGGAGAGGAGAGCGGATCGCTGAAGCCAGTCGGTGATCAGTGAATAGGAGTTGTTTTTTACAGCTTTTTAAACACTGATCACCGGCCCAGTGTCCCAACATAATGTAAAATCACAATGTCCCCAAAATAGTGTCCCCACACACATGTCCCCACACAAACCAATTATTATACACTTAATGGGATTTTTTTTTACCAAAGACATGTAGCAGAATACATTTTGGCTTAAATTTATGACAAAATTAGATTTTATTGGATTTCTTTTTAAAACAGAAAGTAGAAAATATTGTTTTTTTTTTAATTTCCGCTCTTTTTTCGCTAATATCGCGGGCAAAAAATAAAAAAAACTGATTTGTGAATAAATACAAAAGAAAGCTATATTTGTGTGAACAAAATGATAAAAATGTCATTGGGGTACAGTGTAGCATGACCGCGCAATCCTTTTTGAAAGTGCGAGAGCGCTAAAAGCTGAAAATTGGCCTGGGAAGGAAAGGGGCGACAGTGCCCGGTATTGAAGTGGTTAAGCACATGATTAGAGCCCGAGGCTCTGATTGGCTTCAAAAAAGGGTGGGCTTGGGGCGCAGAGCACTGCACCCTGAGCACACCCACTTGTGTGACAATAGCGAATTAATATTCACTATTGTCTTTCTGCTTCTCTTCCCGCCAATCCGGAAGCGGGGGGCCGAGAGGAGAAGCGATTGTATTGGCTGGTACCGGGGGTGGGGAGGATGTACAGAAATCCGAAAGGTGGCTGCCGTCACTGGCTATGCAGCCGTCATCTCTGCTTCGCTGCCAAGAGCCCACGGGAGTACCACCCGCAGGATGGGGGGTCCGGTGGTCTGGTTGCGGCCCCCAGGGGGGGGGGGTTGAGTGGTTTGTTTGCCTCCCCCTCGGCTGGAGCACCAGCTGCCACTGCTTGTTGGACCAGTGCAGAGAGACCAACGCTGGCCCACAGAGAGCAAGGATCTTTCTCTATAGCATTCTGGAATAGGACAGACTTTATTACTCAGGCTGTGGCTGCTTTCTAAAGAAAATGAAATGCACAGCTTTTTATCTTGATGTACCCAAAATTTTATTAGCTCATTCAAACTAAAAGTTCAGTTGGGCTTTAAATCAGAACTAAACCCATTGATTTATTGGTTTAAAAAAACTGTTACATTCCCAGCATGCCGGGATTGCTAACTGTCATCAAAACTGTCAAATGGCTGGTGTCATAACTGATCACCAAGTACAGCACCATAGCAGTTGCAGATCAAACAGACCATTTAAAGTGGAGTTCCACCCACTTTTACAACTCTTCAGCATCCCTCACTAAACTGTGCACTGTAAACGAATTGGATATTTTAAAATTTTTTTTTCTCAGCACCTACTGTATATCTGCTGTATTCATTTTTCACTTCCTCCTCCCTGGTCGCGGCCAATCGCATCATTTCCTGTTTGCAATGCCTCCTGGGAAGGGGCGGCAACTTCCTCTGACACTGCCTTTGCTATGGAAACCTGACCTGAAACCTATTACACTGCTTGTGCTGCACTGAGCATGTGCGAGATCTGCAAGGATGAGATCCAGGAAGAAATACAGTCTGGCTTCAGATGCCCACACTTAAGATGGCCACGGCCTGCTGTAAGTTTATAAAATAACAAACTACTGCTATAAACTAACAAAACCGACCTTAGTTTACAGACTAACTTTACTAGAATACATTAAGCTTGTGTATTATAGGGGTATTTTTATTTAAAAAGTATAATTTCGGCCGGAACACCACTTTAAGGGCTTCCCTATAGCAGTTTTACTGCTACAGGTTGTCACCTCTGCACCTGCTTTGCAGAGACACAGGATCCATGCCTTCCCTCCTGTCAGAACTAAGATCTGCCTTCTTTACATAGGTGGATCGGCATTCCACCTGTGTGCTGGATGATCGGCGGGTGCCAGCGGACATCAAGTCCGTGGTACCTGTCGCTGGGTTCCTGCTGCGTGCTCTCTAGGGTAGAGCGCACGCAGCGGGAGCCCAGCGTCAGGTACCATGGACTCGATGTCCGCCGCCACCCGCCGATCGTCCAACACACAGGCTGAGCAGCGATCTACCTATGTAAACAAGGAAGATTGCCGGAGGAAAGGCATGGATCCTGTGTCTCTGCAAAGCAAGGACATGGATCCATGCCTTCCCCTAGTAAAAGCACCTCCCACACTGTAATAAAACACTGGCTAGGCACACAGTTAACCCTTTGATTGTCCCTGTTGTTAACCCCTTCCCAGCCAGTGTCATTAGTACAGTGACAGTGCATATTTTTAGCACTGATCACTGTACACACGACCGGATTTGCTGTTGTAATAAACTTCGAAGGTTTCTCTAAAGAAACTCAGACGGAATTCCATTCAAGCGGTCTTGCCTACACGCGGTCAAACCAAAGTCCAACCAAAGTACGCGGTGACGTACAACACGTACAACGGGTCTAGAAAAAGGGAGTGCAATAGCCAGTAGCCAATAGCTTCCGTCACGTACTTGCTTCAGAGCATGCGTCGTTTTTGGTCCGTCGGAACAGCTTATAGACGAGCGGTTTTACCGAAAGGAATTGGTTCCGTCGGAAATATTTAGAACATATTCCATTTCTAGGTCCGTCAGAATTTTCGAAAAAAAAATAGCCCTGATGAGGCATACACACGATTGGAATAGACGATGAAAAGCTTCCGTCTGACTTTTTCTGTCGGATATTCTGCTCGTGTGTACGCGGCATTAGTGTCACTGATCCCCAAAATGTTTCAGTTAGTGTCCGAATGTCCACCACAATGTCGCAGTCCCGCTATAAGTCGCTGATAGCCACCATCACTAGTAAAAAATGAAAAAAAAAATAACAATAAAAATATCCCATAGTTTGTAGACGCTGTAACTTTTGCGCAAACCAATCAATGTTACGCTTATTGGGACTTTTTTACCAAAAATATGTAGCAGAATACATATTGGCCTAAATTTATGAAGAAACGCGATTTTTTTTTTTTTTTTATTGGATATGTTTTAAAGCAGAAAGTAAAAAAATATTTTTTTCAAAATTGACAGTCTTTTTTTGTTTATAGCGCAAAAAAAATGCAGAGGTGATCAAATACCATCAAAGTAAAGCTCTATTTGTGAGGGGAAAAAAGGACACATTGGGTACAGCGTCAAATGGATGTGTAATTGTCAGTTAAAGTAACCCGTTGCCATATTGCAAAACATGGCCTGGTCATGAAGGGTGGGGGTTGGGGGTAAACCTTCCCGGAGGTAAGGTGGTTAAGATGGCAGCTTCCTTGGCTAAAAAAGGACAGGAGGGTTTAGTTCCGCTTTAACTTACGCTTGTTACAACAGAACAGCCATTATTGGCTTCTTTCTGAAAATGATAATTGCCTGACTGTCTGCATACAAGGAACAAGCATGCAATAAGTTCATGAAGAGTAATGCCCTGTACACATGGTCGGATTTTCCGACGGAAAAAGTACGATCGGATTGTGTTGTCGGAAATTCCGATCGTGTATGGGCTCCATCGGACTTTTTCCGTCGGAATCTCCGACACACAAAGTTTGAGAGCAGGCTATAAAATTTTCCGACAACAAAATCCGATTGGTTAGATTCCGATCGTGTGTACACAAATCCGACGCACAAAGTGCCACGCATGCTCAGAATAAATTAAGAGACAAAAGCTATTGGCTACTGCCCCGTTTATAGTCCCGACGTACGTGTTTTACGTCACCGCGTTCAGAACGATCGGATTTTCCGACAACTTTGTGTGACCGTGTGTATGCAAGACAAGTTCGAGCCAACATCCGTCGGAAAAAAAATCCATTGATTTTGTTATCGGAATGTCCAATCAATGTCCGACCGTGTGTACAGGGCATTAGAGTTCGCAATCTCTATACTTTTTCCGGGTCAATGGTAATTTTTGTAACAAGCTTTTGACATGAACGTTATTAGACTGATGGAGGAAAAATGATTGTTAGTGCTACACTGAATGATTGTTGGAGACATTTAGTTAATTAAAATGAGAAGATCTCATGTTTGATTGCATGAAAAATTGATGCACTGTATATAAGGCCAACATTGGGATTCCAGAGAACATCATTTTTGGTGAAATTTTTTTTTAGTAAGGTCCCCCCCATGCCTCAAATTTCCTTTACATAAATATGTAGAAAAAAAATAATAGCAAAGTCCTCCTCAACATGTCACAGCCGTCATTTGGAACACAGTCTACAATTTCATACCTCCCAACTTTTTGAGATGGGAATGAGGGACACCTATTAGCAAAACTATGTAGGCATAGGACACACCCCTTGCCACACCCCCTTAAAGAAGAACTACATTAAAAAATGATTAGTTAAGCCCACAAGTGCTTTTTTTTTTACCACTACTTTTCCTTTATACAGTAAAAACTTGGTTTGAGAGCATTTTTCAAGACAAGCAAAATTTTTAAATAAATTTTGACTTGATATACAAGCGATATCTTCATATACAAGTAGCATAAAGTCATAACTGAGTATAAACGAGAAGAGAGGCGCCTCTAAGTGTAGCAATATGGTTACATTTAATGAAGGTACAACATTTAGCAACTCACATGGTTGATGATTAAAACAGGCACATCTATGTATGCAGGCATCCGGGGTAAAGTGGTCCACATAGACCATCCTCCTCACCACCATCAACATCATCCCTTCCAAGCTGCGCTCCACGAGCGATTCAAGCCTCACTTTCAGATCGCTCTACTGCAGGGTAGTCTTCCTGGTCATGATTGCAGACTGACAGCGGTGAGAGCCGGTAGTGCGGAGGATGGTCTATGTGAACAGCTTTACCCCAGACGCCTGCATACTTAGATGTGTCTCTTTTAATCATCAACCATGTGAGTTGCTAAATGTTGTACCTTCATTGAATGTAACCATATTGCTACACTTAGAGGCGCCTCTCTTCTCTTTTATACTCTGGAGCACCTGCTGGATTTTGCTTCTAATCCCCGTGTGGAGGCTTCCATTTGTGGATGGACATTTTATGGTTACACAACCTTTTTTCTAACTGCGGAAGTTTAATTCGCCTTTTTACAGTCTTCTCAGTTTCAGAAACCAAGACAGAATTAAGTAAAACTCAGACATTGTAATTTATAAAGCTTTGATTACAGCAGAACTAATTATTATGCAAATAGATTTCTAGCACATCTAAGCGTTGCACAGCTAGAACTTATAAGTATCACTTAACTATATAGATGAAGCTGGCCAACAAGCAGAAGAAGATTTGCAGATAATTGGAATTAGATTTCAACATTGTTTTGGAACGCGGCCAGAAACCCCACAGAATAGTCATACCGATCTCAATGCATCAGAGTGCGAGGTCAGCCCCCGGCGTGTCTTCCTGATGGGAGCACAGCGAGCCTATCCATCATCTGATAAAAGACACGTGCGGTGCCCCCCATATACTTATTTACTAATGATTTATTCATTGACTGTCTGCTTCCAGCATAAATGCCATTAGGAAAAACTCAAAATTTCAGTGAGCACCTACATTTTTCGTCGTGTTTGTTTTTGGAATGCACTTCTTGGGAAAAATCTATTTTCTTCTTCGTGTTTTCACTAGAGATGTGCACAGATGGAAAAATGAGTTTTGTTTCAGATTCATTAAAGGATTTACCCCCTTCCTGACCAGGTCATTTTTTGCGATACGGGACTGCGCCGCTTTAATTGACAATTGCGCGGTCGTGCGGTGATGTACCTAAATAAAATTTGTGTCCTTTTTTTCCCACAAATAGAGCTTTCTTTTGGTAGTATTTGATCGGACATTTTTATTTTTTGTGCTATAAACAAAAGAAGAGCGCCAATTTTGAAAAAAAAACACATTATTTTTTACTTTTTGCTATAATAAATATCCCAAATTAAAAAAATAAATAAACAAATTTCTTCATCAGTTGAGGCCGATATATATTCTTCTACATATTTTTGGTAAAAAAAAAAAATCACAATAAGCGTATATTGATTGGTTTGCGCAAAAGTTATAGCGTCTACAAATGAGGGATAGATTTATGGCATTTTTATTTTTTTATTTTTTGGTAATGGCGGCGATCTGCAATTTTTTATCAGGACTGCGACATTGCGGTGGACAGATCGGACACTTTTGACACATTTTTGGGACCAGTGACATTTTTACAGCGATCAATGCTATAAAAATGCACTGATTACTGTATAAATGTCACTGGCAGGGAAGGGGTTAACACTAGGGGTCGATCCAGGGGTTAACTGTGTTCCCTCACTGTGTTCTAACTGTGGGGGGATGGGACTGACTTGGGGAGGAGACCGATCGTTGTTCCTATATACTAGGAACACACGATCTGTCTCCTCTCCCCTGACAGGACCTGGATTTGTGTGTTTACACAAATCCCCATTCTTGCTCTTTCAGGAGAGATTGCGGAGATTGTGGCAGCCGGCAACGAGCATCAGCTCTTTAGGGACGTGGCCGGCACGTAAGCACGCCTCCGGCGGCACACGCGCGCCCCCTATATGCCTTAAAGCGTCTGCTGTACAGCTACGGCTATTTACGTAGGAGTGCCATTCTGCCGCCATCAATCGACGTAGGGCAGTCAGCAAGTGGTTCAGTAAATCTTTTTGTTTCGTCATAATCGTTATGTTGGAATGAATTGTTTTCGGAATTTGTTTTCGTATATTCAGATTTTTTTTATTTGCTGTGCTGAATTGATTCGTATTTTTGGAAGTTATTTCAGAAGATTGGCTATATTGGTTTTAATATGTTAATTCTTTATTTCGGGAGATTACTTATGTACTCTGATTATGTCATCCCTGCTCCAACTCACAAAAAGAAGTTGAATGAGCCGATTGGACAATATCGACTTGAACCGCGTGCATCCGAAAGTAACATATGGAACAAGATTAAGTTTCAGATTAATTTGTAATGTTACGATCCTCTTCCATCCAACCCAAACACAATAAGTAGAAATCATCTTATTTTACTTTCATACCTTACTGTATTCATCGCAATATGTTTCCATTTCATATGTAGTGCTTTTTTTAATAATAATAATATTATAATAAAAATATAATTATAATAATAAAAATGTTACTGCAAAAAGAATCAGCTGATTATCCAAGAGTCGAAGACAAGCTCTCACCTGAATAAAACGAAGGAATCGGAATTAGTATATATTCATTTGAATTAATTTCCTTATCCCCAACTGACTTTGTTCATGGGCCGCACACATACAAATTAACCAGGAAGGTTTCACCCTCTTCCTGACGAAAGCATTTTTTGCGATACAGTACTACGTTGATTTAACTGACAATTGCGCAGTCGTGCGACGTTGTACCCAAACAAAATGTATCGCCTTTTTTTTTTTTCTCACAAATAGAGCTTTCTTTCAGTGGTATTTGATCACCTCTGCGGTTTTTATTTTTTGCGTTATAAACAAAAAAAGAGCGACAATTTTGAAAAACAAAACAATATTTTTTACTTTCTGCTACAAAACACATCCACTAAAAAAATGTAAAAAAAAAATCTAATTTCTTAATCAATTTAGCCCAATATGTATTCTGCTACATATTTTTGGGAAAAATCCCAATAAGCGTATATTGATTGGTTTGCGCAAAAGTTATCGCATCTACAAACTATGCGATAGATTGATAGACTTTTTATTTTTTCATATTTTCTACTAGTAATGGTGGCGATCAGCGATTTTTAGCGGGACTGCAACATTGCGGGAGACCTGACACTAGGTGACACTTTTTGGGGACCAGTGACACTAATACAGTGATCAGTGCTAAAAAAAATGCACAGCCACTGTATAAATGACACTGGCAGGGAAGGGGTTAACACCAGGGGCGATCAAAGGGTTAAGTGTGCTCCTAGGGAGTGCTTTCTAACTGTGGGGGGAATGCTGTGACTGGAGGAACACAGAGATCCGTGTTTCTGCTTAGCCGAAACACAAGATCACCATTTACCTCTCTGGCAGAACGGCGGTCTGCCTTGTTTACATAGGCAGACCGCCATTCTGCACGCATGTGCCCCAGACCCAGAAGAAGTGAACAACGTACACTTGCTCCAAAAAGGGTTTTACAAGAAGAAGCATTTGTGTTGCCGGCATTCTTTGCTATTTGACATTAGGATATAACAGCCTGTGCACCAACATTCAGCTCATTATCCTTCACTATGCCGAGTGAGTTTTGTTGTACAACGTACAGGTACGTTGTTTCGGGCAGCCGGGCCGCCCTGCCGCAGTATATGTGCAGTGGGTGGTCCGGAAGCAGTTAAACAAGTGGTTTCTGAAGTTCAACCCTAATACAAAAAGAATCTTATTATATTCATGCTATGCTCACTAGAATAAAAAACAAGTGGATCCGAATCAACTTGGATCATTCATTTTGTCCTTATGCTATTTAGGATGCTTTAAACATTAACAAATGGCCCACACTTTCACATCATGTCATCTGAATTAAACAAATGAATACAAATTAATTCATTTTTGTTATTTTGGATTCCCTGAAATTCGCTACTATTGTGATTCGGAGATTCAAATACATCCGAATCTCCGAATTACAAAAATTGAGTCCGGATTTTGATTAGTAACAAAACGAATTGCCCATGTCTAGTTTTGACCACTGGGACAGGGCTGTGCCATGTTACGGTGTAGAGAGGATTTGGTGTCATCCACGTGTAGCCCTGGTCCACAGCACTGACAAGGAAAGGAGCAGCTGCATTTTCATTTTTTCTACCGCTGTTTGTTTTTACAAGACAGGCACAGCTGAAAGAAGAGACTGCTGTTATAGAACTGTGTAGAGCCAGTGCTACGCCTGCCATCAACCCAATAGAAATACACAGAGGAAGAGGATGTGGACTGCTAGGAACACTGGGAGGAATGGAGGATTGTGGTAGAGGTAGTTCTTTACAGACTGAGCTGGCTTGGTAGACTGAGCCAAGAAACTACTGACCCCGTGTTCATTGGAGCCCTGAGCAGGGGAATACAGTAGGTTGAGTGGTGTTGTTCCTGGACTGAAGAGAAGGAGAGCGTGGAAGATGTTAAGAGGGACTAAGTGTGCTTCAGGCTGCTGGCAAACCGCTCACCCCAGTACCGGAGAAGGAGAGAGGTGCAGTGCTAGACATCTTGGAACACTGGAGAGCACCACAGATGCTCCCTGACCAAGGGGAAGGACACTGCTGGCCAGACCTCACTGTACTTTGACAAAAGAGGAACAGTGTTGCCTACAGGTATCACAAAGCTAGTGCCTTTATCAGTGCTTAAAGGGACATTATCCTGAGTGCTTCGGACATAAGAGTTGGGCCCCAACGAGCTGGCCAGCAGAAGAGAGAGGGTATATTACAGAATGCTGAACTGTTATCGTGGCATAATTCTCCTTAGGTAGGATTGCCCCAGTATAGCGTATTGGATGGGTTGCTTTCTCCGCCAATAGTTTGCTTTTGCAATATTTTTCCCGCTATTGTTTACCCATGTTGCTAGTTTTTAACTGTTTGCTGTGCCAATACTGTTGTTCATATCTCTTGTGCCACCAGTGTACTACATATACATCTGCAATACATATTCACCATCCATCCATCCATCCAGGTGCATCAGAGTGCATGGTACTATTTGCATTTATGGGCACAACAAGAAACAGCAGCTCCTTTGAGGGAAAGTACTATACAGGGATATCACCCATGCAGATTGAGGGGCTCTGGGATGCATGTTTTATATGAAGGAAATTGGATTTTCAGTTTCCTCCTGGGTGGGTAACTTCTGGTCAGGGTCCTGAAGCCTGGAGGCTTGTATAGGGCGGGATGCAGCCTCCAGCCCTGGGATTTACATTGTGCCAGTAACCAGCACACTAATTTCCCATTTTTGTATGGGAACTGACTAGAGCTCAGGGCTCTGCCCCGGAGATAGAACAGATTTCCTCCCCAGGAGTCAGGAGGACTACACCAAGGAGTCAGGATGGGAGTCAGTGTAGTTGCGCGCTGCCAGAGATGATGCATGTGTGCACAGAGTGTACAGCCAAAGGTCTGAAGCCTGAGATCATGGCAAAGAAGTTGCAGGAACAGCCATAAGGCTGGCAAAGTATTTGTTTTTCTTATAAAAAAGATGCTGAGATGCCCCTGAAAGGCTAACATTCTTTTAATGAAAATGGGCAAGAAAGCCCTAAAAAGAAGATTTTGCGAGTGGATGTGTCCACTGTTTCAAGGTAATTCCCACACCCTGTAAAGGGAGAGGACACCTATCTGCAAAAATATCTTGGTGTGGTTGGGGGCAATTACCGTATTTATCGGCGTATAACACGCACATTCATTTTAAGAGGGAAGTTTCAGGAAAAAAAACTTTAAAAAAACTTTAAAAAAAAATTAAAAATTTTAAATAAGGAACGTTGAAGCAAAATAAGGGTCAGTGCCCATCTGAAGCCTCATCATTGCCATCAACGCAGCCTGATCAATGCCCATCTGCTGCCTCACAAGTGCCATCAATGCAGCAGCCTCACCATTGCCTTCAATGCAGCAGCCTCACCATTGCCATCAATGCAGCAGCCTCACCATTGCCATCAGTGCAGCCTGATCGATGCTCATCTGCAGCCTATAGGGGACAGGGAGGGGGGCGAGACGAACGCCGACAGATTACATACAGTGAGAATCTCCTATGATAGACAGAACAGTGGTCCAATGGTGGCCCAGGAGACGGGACTTCCTATTACAGAGGCCGCCAAGTAAACAGGAGATTCTCACTGTATGTAATCTGACGGCGCTTGTCCCGCCCCCTCCCTGTCCCCTCCGAGGCAGCTAAAATTGAAGTATCGGCATATAACACACACGCTATTTGCACCCAATTTTTAGGGTGAAAAAGTGCGTGTTATACGCCAATAAATACAGTAGTCATCTCATGCAATACAGACCAATCCAGCGGTGGTCCCCTCCCAGCACACAAAGATAAATTTTTATTAAAATTTTCATTATAAAAAATATATATAAAAGTGCTGCGCAAAATAAAAAGTCCATATAATTATACAACTGATGAGATTAAATGGAAAGACAGGAACCACCGGTGACATTAATTAGCAGGATGGTGACTTAATCCCTCCACCGTTCTTGGATGGCCCCTCACCTCAGTTATTCGACCTGAAACAGGTCACACCACTTTACAGGATGGGATGGATCATTCAATGGGACGCTCCTTCACCTCCTCCTATTCACAGGCTCACTTTCCAATACTCAGTGTATAGCGGATGTTGGATATAAAAATATAAAGCAACAAACCATAGTGTTCTCCGTGTAACATTTATTAAATGAATGCAGGTAAAACGAAGCACATAAAAAACGGCACTTCTGAACACTCACATCTCACCGGCACTCCGGACCGAGTGCCGGCTAGCAGGCTTGTGATCGCGTCTGTCGGATGACCGCGGGTGACGTCACACGCTCCTGACCCCCGTACGCGTTACGTCATGAGGTGTCATGCAGTGCCCCAGGGAAACTGTTCAGATTACACTCTTCAGTTCATTAACTTCCATAGAAGCACTTCCATGGAAGCACTGAGTTTTGGCTGAAGTCTCATCCTCTATCTGACATCATCTGTGCTAAGAAGGTCTGGTTGTTAGGAAGAGGTGCTCATTTTCATTATAAAGCAAACCCGTTGGCTGGTAAACCTATAAATGGACTGCAGACAGATACAGCTGGTATCTTTATGTGTCTGTAAGATTTTTTTAGTTCTACTTTATACACCCTTTTATATAAAGAGTGACCGAATCTTGCATGCTTGTATTGTGGCACTTTATCACCTTCCTTACTTTCTTATTGGCCACTAAATGTAATAAGTTTCCTCAAGTGCCAATAGGAAGGTGATGAGTGCAATAGGGAGCAGGGCAAAGTGAGATGAGGCATGGTCTCACCACCTTACCTTTCTGACCGTAAAAGCAAGATTCCCCATAGAACAGTAACAAAGGCATAATGGTGTCCACAAGCTTCACGTACAATCCAATTGTGAACTGGTCCTTCCAGTCTATTTAGATTAGGGATGAGAATAGCTGATCTAGGCATAAATATGCAAGATTGGGCAATATTGGTGTATATGGTTTGGTTAAAGTGAATAAATACCCTAAACTACCCTAAAGATATAAAGCCACTGTCAGTTCCTTTTTTTTTTATATCTGTTGGGGAGACGTTACTTCACTTGCAACAGAAAGTGAGGGAAATGGTTATCTTAGACCAGTGGTTCTCAACTCCTGTCCTCAGGATCCACTAACAGGCCAGGTTTGCAAGATAACTGAAATACATCACAGGTGATATCATTTGCTGCTCAGTGATTGCAGTATTCTCCCCAAGGTAATACTTAAAATCTGGCCTGTTGGTGGGTCCTGAGGACAGGAGTTGAGAACCACTGTCTTAGACAGTTGTCCATGGAACAAGTTTCTCTATTTAAAGATTTCCCCCCTTTTCTTTTTCTATTGACATGTCCAGTTTTTTTTTTTGATCTCCCATCACTTTTTGTCTTGAGGACAACGGTCACAACTGGGATAATTGATAGCACTACAATATTTACAGGGGTTCCGGGAGTTCCCACAGACATGCAATTGTTTGTTGAACTGGATGTGTAACCAGCCAGACACACCAAAGACACTCAGCATAAGCGGGAGTCATACTGCGTCAAGCAGATGGCTGCTCTCATGCAGAGCACTACAGTCCTTTTCTGCAGCCTGCCCCCTGTGTTTTGAGTTTTGGGCTGGTGCTTTGGTCCAAATCATTTGGTGGAGGGGGGATTATTGTGTGGGGTTGTTTTTCAGGGGTTGGGCTTGGCCCCTTAGTTCCAGTGAAGTTAAATCTTATGCTGCGTACAGACGAACGGAATTTCCAACAAATGTTCGATGTTGAGCCTGTTGTCGGTGTGTAGGTTCCATCGGACATTTTCTGCCAGAATTTCCTACAACAAAAATTTGAGAGCTGGATCTCAAATTTTCCGACAACAAAATCCGTTGTCGGAAATTCCGATCGTGTGTACACAATTCTGATGCACAAAATTCCATGCATGCTCGGAATCAAGCAGAAGAGCCGCACTGGCTATCGAACTTCCTTTTTCTAGTCCCGTCGTACGTGTTGTACGTCACCGCGTTCTTGACGTTCGGAATTTCTGACAACATTTGTGCGACCGTGTGTATGCAAGACAAGTTTGAGCCAACATCCGAAGGAAAAAAAATCCAAGGTTTTGTTGTCGGAATGTCCGATCGTCTGTACGCGGCATTAAGGTGTCAGCATACCAAGACATTTTGGCCAGTGTAATACTCTCATCTTTGTGGGAACAGTTTGGGGATGGCTCCTGGCTGGTTACATCCAGTGCAGTTCAGCATGTCTGTGGGAACTCCCCGAACCCCTGTAAATATTGTAGTGCCAAACTTTTTTTGCACTCTATTGAAAGCATTTGCCTGATTTTTTGTAAGCTTCATGAACATTTATAGAAGTCTACTGACATTTCAGCTATGTTTAGTAGCTCAGTTCTCCTGTAGAAGCAACTGTACTGGAGCCATACAACAGCTCTGACATGTAAGACTTATTTCATGTGTCTGCATCTGCAACACCCCTTTGCATTAAAGTCTAGTTTGAAAGTCCAGACGCTCACATGCGAAGGGCTGCATGAGTTTCATAAGCTGGCTTAGATCCAGAGTTGCCACATGCCTTGTCATCTTTAATACTCACTATTTACAGGTCTTGCATTGTATAACTTTCATATCAAAAAGAGATATACATCCTTTTGCTTTTCGTCTGTAATAATTTATTCTATGTTTACTGCCACAAACTGTATACATTGAAGACAGAAGATAAATTCTGATCATATGCAACAGATGTCTACTATAGTTATACTCTACGTAGCATTGGGCACTGGCTGGCAGGAGTACAGAGGATGTATATGTATCACGTAGGTTTCTCATGTACACATGGTGAAGGACTCTAGGGTTTATGGCTGAATTGGAGAAAACATACTTTTTGTTTGCTCTGAATCTTAATAAGTTCTGTGCTGGGTCCTGGAGCCCAGAGATTTTGTAGAGCTTTGGGGGTGAATAAGCTTCCATTCCCAGATTGACATCTACCACTGTAGTCAGACTTAATTATTAGTTTTAGCTCTCCGCATACATTTATATATGTGGGCTTCCTCTTGCTCTCTCTGCTGTGAGAGCCTGCTGCTGGGCTAAAAGGCTGAGTACACTGCAGCTCAAAAAAGCTCAAAGAAGTGGCTCCTTCAGGTTTTTTAGCTTTTTTTAGCCCTCATTTTTTTTCCCCCCTTTTTTCAGAGTTTACAGGCATATTGTATGCTCTTATAGGCAGAAGAAGAACACCACCAAACGCGTTTTTGAGAGGAGCTTTCAAGCAGAAAAAATGCCTAATGCCGCGTACACATGGCCGGACTTGCGAACGGGCTAAACGCCGTTGGCATTTCCGACGGAAAGATTTAGAACATGTTCTATATCTGAGTCCGTCGGAAAGGCCAACAGAAAAAGTCCAGTGGGGCATACACAGGGTCGGAATGTCCGACCAAAAGCTCCCATCTGAATTTTTCTGTCGGAAAGTCCGGCCGTGTGTACGCGGCATAAGTGCCCAAAAATGTGCGAAAACATGCAAAAAAGCACAAAAGCGCATGAAAAAGCCCAAGGAGGCTTGAAAGCACACAAAAACAAATTAGGAAAAATGAGCTGAGGGGTGGGTTTGTGAAAAAACCCCGCCTACGCTCAAAAAAGTTTAAAGAAACTCAAAGGAGCTCAAAAAAGCTCAATAAAAACATGTCAAAGAGCCCAAAAAAGTACAAGTTTCTGCAAGCTAAAATAAAAACTCAAATGCCTGTAAAAGCATCTTTTTTTTTAGCTGCAGTGTGCGTAAGCCCTAACAGAACACTAAAAAAAGGCACACGCCTGTTCCCCATGACTAAGCTCTGTTTGCGGAGTGAAACACATTGGAGTATGGCCTGGTTGGAGCCTGGGCTGAGGCTGTCATACACCTTCTTATAGGGTTTTGCAGAGATGTATGACTTCCAGGACTTTTCCCTTTTCCCTTAGATGTCTAGAGCTAGGACGAGCTCAGTCCTTGTCTGCTCTGCAAGCGGTTACTACATAAGAAAACCCAGTGGAGCCCTGAGTGGTACCTGTCAATTTAGTTTGGTTCCAGTATGCAGTTGCCATACCTAACTGGTCCTCATGGAAGCTGGAAATCACTGCTACAACAGTGGTCACCACTAGTTTCTGGGTCCCGCGACAAGCGGAAATACTTTGCATTTTTTCAATAATTGCGAAGCGTTCCGTGCTTAGACAAGGTGTAGATTGTGATGTCTCCATCCTGCCTCTTTAATAAAAGAACACTTTTCATTCATTGAGAAAATGCAGAGTGTTCTCTGAATGGTGCCTGTGCCAAGCAAGCAAGCAACCTCCTCCTTGGCAATGCTTCAGGACAGGCACTCAGTCAGTCAGGACCCAGAAGCTACTGAAGTAACAGTGCCTACAACAATGATTTTCAGCTTCCATGGAATCCCACAGGTATAGCACTTACATACTTACATTGGTTCAAGTTGGACCAATGTACAGTATCTCACAAAAGTGAGTACACCCCTTACATTTTTGTAAATATTTTATTAAATCTTTTCATGTGACAACACTGAAGAAATGAACGTTGCTACAATGTAAAGTAGTGAGTGTACAGCTTGTATAACAGTGTAAATTTGCTGTCCCCTCAAAATAACTCAACACACAGCCATTAATGTCTAAACCGCTGGCAACAAAAGTGAGTACACCCCTAAGTGAAAATTTCCAAATTGGGCCCAATTAGCCATTTTCCCTCCCTGATGTCATGTGACTCGTTAGTGTTACTAGGTCTCAGGTGTGAATGGGGAGAAGGTGTGTTATATTTGATGTTATCACTCTCTCATACTGATCACTGGCAGTTATAGAACCTCATGGCAAAGAACTCTCTGAGGATCTGAAAAAAGAATTGTTGCTCTACTTAAAGATGACCTAGGCTATAAGAAGATTGCCAAGACCCTGAAACTGAGCTGCAGCACGGTGGTCATGACTAGGGATGAGCTTCGAGTTTGAGTCGAACTCATGTTCGACTCGAACATTGGCTGTTCGCAAGTTCGCCAAACAGCGAACAATTTGGGGTGTTCGCAGCAAATTCGAATGCCGCAGAAGACCCTTTAAAAGTCTATGGGAGAAATCAAAAGTGCTAATTTTAAAGGCTTATATGCAAGTTATTGTCATAAAAAGTGTTTGGGGACCCGGGTCCTGCCCCAGGGGACATGGATCAATGCAAAAAAAAGTTTTAAAAACGGCCGTTTTTTCAGGAGCAGTGATTTTAATAATGCTTAAAGTCAAACAATAAAAGTGTAATATCCCTTTAAATTTCGTACCTGGGAGGTGTCTATAGTATGCCTGTAAAGGGGCGCATGTTTCCCGTGTTTAGAACAGTCTGACAGCAAAATGACATTTCGGAGGAAAAATTCCATTCAAAACTACCCGCAGCTATTGCATTGCCGACAATACACATAGAAGTTCATTGATAAAAACAGCATGGGAATTCAACACAGGGAAACCCCGAACCAAAATTTAAAAAAAAAAGACGTGGGAGTCCCCCTAAATTCCATACCAGGCCCTTCAGGTCTGGTATGGATGTTAAGGGGAACCCCGGCCAAAATTTAAAAAAAAATGACGTGGGGTTCCCCCTAAATTCCATACCAGACCCTTCAGGCCCCCCCCTCCTGAACCGTACCAGGCCACATGCCCTCAACATTGGGAGGGTGCTTTGGGGTAGCCCCCCAAAACACCTTGTCCCCATGTTGATGAGGACAAGGGCCTCATCCCCACAACCCTGGCCGGTGGTTGTGGGGGTCTGCGGGCGGGGGCTTATCGGAATCTGGAAGCCCCCTTTAACAAGGGAACCCCCAGATCCCTGTCCCCCCCTGTGTGAAATGGTAAGGGGGTACTTACCCCTACCATTTCACTAAAAAACTGTCAAAAATGTTAAAAATGACAAGAGACAGTTTTTGACAATTCCTTTATTTAAATGGTTCTTCTTTCTTCTATCTTCCTTCATCTTCTTCTGGTTCTTCTGGCTCTTCTGGTTCTTCCTCCGGCGTTCTCGTCCAGCATCTCCTCTGCGGCATCTTCAATCTTCTTCTCCTCGGGCCGCTCCGCACTCATGGCATGGGGGGAGGCTCCCGCTCTTCTCTTCATCTTCTTCTTCATCCTCTTCTTCCTTCTTCTCTTCTTCATTTTCTTCTCCGGGCCGCTCCGCATCCATGCTGGCAGGGAGGGAGGCTCCCGCTGTGTGACGGCGTCTCCTCGTCTGACGGTTCTTAAATAACGGGGGGTGGGGCCACCCGGTGACCTTGCCCCCTCTGACGCACGGGACATGACGGGACTTCCCTGTGGCATTCCCCGTGACGTCACAGGGAAGTCCCGTCAAGTCACCGTGCATCAGAGGGGGGCGGGGTCACTGGGTGGCCCCGCCCCCGTTATTTGAGAACCGTCAGACGAGGAGACTCCGTCACACAGCGGGAGCCTCCCTCCATGCCAGCATGGGTGCGGAGCGGCCCGGAGAAGAAAATGAAGAAGAGAAGAAGGAAGAAGAGAAGAGGATGAAGAAGAAGATGAAGAGAAGAGCGGGAGCCTCCCCCCATGCCATGGGTGCAGAGCGGCCCAAGGAGAAGAAGATAGAAGACGCCGCAGAGGAGATGCTGGACGAGAAGGCCGGAGGAAGAACCAGAAGAGCCAGAAGAACCAGAAGAAGAAGAAGATGAAGGAAGGTAGAAGAAAGAAGAAGCATTTAAATAAAGGAATTGTCAAAAATTGTCTCTTGTCATTTTTAACATTTATGACAGTTTTTTAGTGAAATGGTAGGGGTAAGTACCCCCTTACCATTTCACACAGGGGGGGGCTGGGATCTGGGGGTCCCCTTGTTAAAGATTCAGACCCCCACAACCACCGGCCAGGGTTGTGGGGATGAGGCCCTTGTCCTCATCAACATGGGGACAAGGTGTTTTGGGGGGCTACCCCAAAGCACCCTCCCAATGTTGAGGGCATGTGGCCTGGTACGGTTCAGGAGGGGGGGCGCACTCTCGTCCCCCCTCTTTTCCTGCGGCTTGCCAGATTGCGTGCTCGGATAAGGGTCTGGTATGGATTTTTGGGGGGCCCCACGCCGTTTTTTTTTTTTGGCACGGGGTTCCCCTTAATATCTATACCACACCTGAAGGGCCTGGTATGAAATTTAGGGGGACTCCCACGTCATTTTTTAAAAAAAATTTTGGTTCGGGGTTTCCCTGTGTTGAATTCCCATGCCGTTTTTATCAATGAACTTCTATGTGTATTGTCGGCAATGCAATAGCCGTGGGTAGTTTTTAAATGGAATTTTTCCTTCGAAATGTCATTTTGCTGTCAGACTGTTCTAAACATGGGAAACATGCGCCCCTTTACAGGCATACTATAGACACCCCCCAGGTACGAAATTTAAAGGGATATTACACTTTTATTATTTGACTTTAAGCATTATTAAAATCACTGCTCCTTAAAAAACGACCGTTTTTAAAACTTTTTTTTGCATTGATCCATGTCCCCTGGGGCAGGACCCCGGTCCCCAAACATTTTTTATGACAATAACTTGCATATAAGCCTTTAAAATTAGCACTTTTGATTATTCATGTTCCTGTCCCATAGACTTTAACGGTGTTCGCGTGTTCGAGCGAACTTTTTTCCTGTTCGCATGTTCTGGTGCGAAACCGAACAGGGGGGTGTTCGGCTCATCCCTAGCCAAGACCATACAGCGGCTTAACAGGACTGGTTCCACTCAGAACAGGCCTCACCAAAGAAGTTGAGTGCAAGTGCACAGCGTCATATCCAGAGATTGTCTTTCAGAAATAGACATATGAGTGCTGCCAGCATTGCTGCAGAGGTTGAAGGTTTGGGGGGGTCAGCCTGTCAGTGCTCAGACCATACGCCGCACACTGCATCAAATTGGTCTGCATGGCTGTCATCCCAGAAGGAAGCCTCTTCTAAAGATGATGCACAAGAAAGCCTGCACACAGTTTGCTGAAGACAAGCAGACTAAGGACATGGATTACTGGAACCATGTCCTGTGGTCTGATGAGACCAAGATAAATGTATTTGGTTAAGAGTACAAAGACAAGTGTGTCCTGCCTACAGTCAAGCATGGTGGTGGGAGTGTCATGGTCTGGGGCTGCATGAGTGCTGCCGGCACAGGGAAGCTACAGTATATTGAGGGAACCATGAATGCCAACGTGTACTGTGACATACTGAAGCAGAGCATGATCCCCTTCATTCGGAGACTGAGCCCCAGGGCAGTATTCCAACATAATAACGACCTCAAACACACCTCCAAGATGACCACTGCTTTGCTAAAGAAGCTGAGGGTAAAGGTGATGGACTGGCCAAGCATGTCTCCAGATCCAAACCCTATTGAGCATCTGTGGTGCATCCTCAAATGGAAGGTGGAGTACTGCAAGGTCTCTAACATCCACCTGCTCTGTGATGTCATCATGGAGGAGTGGGAGAAGACTCCAGTGGCAACCTGTGAAGCTCTGGTGAACTCCATGCCCAAGAGGGTTAAGCCAGTCCTGGAAAATAATGCTGGTCACACAAAATATTGACATTTAGGCCCAATTTGGACATTTTCACTTAGGGGTGTACTCACTTTTGTTGCCAGCGGTTTAGACATTAATGGCTGTGTGTTGAGTTATTTTGAGGGGACAGCAAATTTACACTGTTATACAAGCTGTACACTCACTACTTTACATTGCAGCAAAGTGTCATTTCTTCAGTGTTGTCACATGAAACGATATAATAAAAATATTTACAAAAATGTGAGGGGTGTACTCACTTTTGTGAGATACTGTAACTATACAGAAATATCCATATCTGGATTGCATCTTTAAAAAAACACAATGCTAGTGAATACAAAGTGGCATTAATTTGTGCCTTTTATATCTGCCTAGAACTCAGCATCAACCTAATCACTCAATGTGCTTCTCCTGCAAGGCTCTCTCATTAAGATCATTTAGTCTAGCCTTTAATAAATATTTGAAGTAAGTGCATGTTACTAAAGTATAAATACCTGTCAATCTCCCAACATTACACATTCCTAAAAATTTAATACATGACAACACATTTCAGTCGCCTGTTTCCTTATTTACCTTCTAAAAATAAGCTTGTGTATGTGAAATAAGGGGTCTGATTGCTAAATGCTTCCAGGACAGATCATTAAAGGGATCCAAAGGATTAGCTTACAATTCTATTCATAAAAAACACACAGTAGTCACGTAAAGATAAATTCTATATATGCCACTATGCCAGTCAAAAAGTAGCACTACGATTTATGTATGTAAATATTTGATATTCTGTATAGATATATATAGAGATATATTTATACAGATATATATCTATATATCTATCTATAATCTATCTATCTATCTATCTATCTATCTATCTATCTATCTATCTATCTATCTATCTATCTATCTATCTATCTATCTATCTATCTATCTATCTATCTCTATCTCTATCTCTATACTATATTTCCAAAAGTATTGGGACACCTGCCTTTACGCGCGCATGATGTTGGACAAGAAGGCCTGGCTCGCGGACTTTAGCCAAAAGCCATACCCCGCTATAATTCATCCCAAAGATATTTTATTAGGTTGGTGTCAGGATGCTCTGCAGGCAAGTCAAATTTCTGCACCCTAAACTCACTAATCCATGTCTTTATGGACCTTGCTTTGTGCACTGGTGCGCAGTCATGTTGGAACAGGAAGGAGCCATCCCCAAACTGTTCCCACAAAGTTGGGAGCATGAAATTGTCCAAAATGTCTTGGTGTGCTGACACCTTAAGAGTTCCCTTCACTGGAACTAAGAGGCCAAGCCCAACCCCAACCCCAACCCCACACTATAATCTCCCCTCCACCAAATAATTTGGACCAGTTTGGACCACAGCTGCAACCATACATGTTTTCACCAGCAGGTGATGCTGCAGGTAAAAGGTACAACTGCAGCTCATGCTCCAGATTAACTTGGAGCCTTGGGGATACAGGGCTTTCTTTACCTACACAGAGAAGATATGAACCATCAGGGGATTTTTTTTTTTTTTTTTTTAGATCCGCGGTGGGGCAAAAATTCTATAATGAAAAAAAACGTAAGTGTACAAAAAAAAAAGTGGCTGTGAACACACACAAAAAAGTGCACTTAAGGGTGTGCTTTTGTCCACCCCCCAGAAGGAGTAGGACTCGTACCCTGACCCCCAGGCGCAAGGCTCCTGACGGGGACAAAGGTTCAACATGGTCTGCCTAGCCAGAAGGCCTGGCAGACCACCATTTTTCTAGGACAGCCAAAGCCATCCCTGAATACTAGGTCAGGGAAGCTCTCCCGAAAAGAGATCACACAGAGGCAGGGGAGGAAGGAACCAGAAGTCCACAAATACTCCCCTTAGATGTTGGGGTAAGCCCTGAGGACTCACACCCTTCATCCAGTGAAAAAACACACACAAAAGTTGAAAATGACAAACGCGAGAAGAAAAATAAATAGTAAAAATAATAAAGTTGCCATGCCCAGATTGTGCATTGCCCTAGACCCTGATGCCTGGTAAGCAAAGATTGTCCCCGGACTTTAGCCAAAAGCCATACCCTAAAAGGCACAGTGCAGAAAAAGCTTTGGTGACTATGACCGTGAGTTCTTTTCACAGATGGTTCCCACACCCAGTGCTACTAAGAGCACCCCTAGGGCGACCACTCCCAGGGGGCACAGACACTGTGGATAGTCTGCCTTCCCAGCTCATGGCCAGACAAGGTAGACCGTTCAAACCAGGAGGTAGTGAACTCTTCTGGCTTTCTTGGGGATAACCCCCAATTACGTTCAGGTGCTTCGGTTTCGGTTCCTGCCGATACCAACCTTCCAGGTTCCCATCACATCAGTGGATTTGCAAAGCCACCACCCCAACCCCTCTCAAAGTCAGGATAGTAGCACAGCGCCTCCACTGGACACTAATAAGAACAGATACTACACTTGATCTTAGCCAAAGGAAATTCCCAATTTAAGAGTATGTATGTATATTTCTGCCATTGAATCAAACTCATGGTGAATCTATGGTCCAACTCTCTGGGCACCATCGAACTCATGGTGAATCTATGGGCCAACTCTCTGGGCACCATCGAACTCATGGTGAATCTATGGGCCAACTCTCTGGGCACCATCGAACTCATGGTGAATCTATGGGCCAACTCTCTGGGCACCATCGAACTCATGGTGAATCTATGGGCCAACTCTCTGGGCACCATCGAACTCATGGTGAATCTATGGGCCAACTCTCTGGGCACCATCGAACTCATGGTGAACCTAGGGGCCAACTCTCTGGGCACCATGTCACCAGGCACCATGGGTGCCTGTAATGGCAATACACTTGATTGCCATTACAGGTAGGTCAAGTCATTCCTCAACCCTCCTTAATTGCTTAGGCTTTGGGCCAGCATGCGGCATGTGATAACACATGTACGCATACACTAGGGCCAATTTAGACAGCAGCTATCTACAAGCATACAGTTGGAGTCTAGGGGAAAACTGGAGTACCCAGAGGAAACCCATACAAACACTGGGAGGATATGCAAACTCCATGTAGATAGTGTTCTGGCTGAGATTAAAATTAAGGACCCCAGTGCTGCAAGGCACTAAAGAGTAAAATTCCTTTATCCCGTGAATTTATTAACTGCAACTCATATAATTTATGGCTTCTGTCCAAATGTACATCATAGGTCCAATGGCATGTTATAAGCTATTTCATTCAATTGCTGTATATACTATGCGCATATTTCTGCTTCCCAATGCCATGTACTGCTTACATCTTCCACATGACTGGGAATGCGATGTCTGCATCATACAGAATGATTAAATCAAACTCAGCGGGAAGATGGATGGCTGTGTGGAAATGATATATACATTATTTACAGTGGGACAATCAGAGGCTGTGACGGGAATCCAGATGTAGTTTGCAGGGCTCTGGGGAACAAGGAAAGCTGAATCCGATTAGGAAAGTTAATAAACTAAATTGAGTAGCCAAATATGTCTTGAGATCTTTATATTTTTTTATATGGTCCCTCAGGAATCCCAACTACCACTTCACAAACACCAGTTACATATAAAGTTCAGGATGCTCAATCTCTGGTACTCGGTGCCTTTGGCGAGGCTTATTCACTATAGGGAACAGTGTTCCGAATTATAACGTCAAACCCCAGGGCAGGAATCAATCAAACCATTTGCACCTGATATGTATCTTCAGTCAACAAAAGAATATATTCTGTTTAACAACTTGAACTGCTGTCAAAATGCACCTACCTGACATCTGTGTAAATCCAACTGTCAAACTGCAGCAATTGGAAGATACAAACAGTTAACGAATGGAATGGGCCTAGTAATAACCAGCTGTGACATAGAATGGGCTATGAAATATAGGGGTTGATTTACTAAAACTTGGGAGCGCAAAATCTGATGCAGAAGTGCATGGTGGTCAATCAACTTCTAACTGATGCTTGTTCAATTAAACGTTGACAAACAAATCTGGAAGCTGCACCGAATTTGGCACTTTCCAGTTTTAGTAAATCAACCCCTTTATATCAGCTCTTCTAAAACATATGAAACATGACTTCTTTTCTCTTTTTTTTTTATTGCATGAACAAATGCTTGAACAACTGTGAAAATCCCACCTATTGTCAAGGACAAAAAAGGTTCAGCTATATAAAACCCCATGAGATCAGTTTTAACAAACAAATGTGAATGTTGGACCCTGCTACTAGTAGCTAAGGAAGGGTTTGATGTGTTTGAAAGGAAGATATATGGACCTGACACTGTCCTCTGCCCTCTACTCCTCTCCTCCTGACACTGTGCAGGAGCCCTCTCCTTATCATGTACCTCCCATCTGCCATGAACCCCTCACCCTATACTGACCTACTCTACAGAACCCTGCACCCCTCAATATACACCCTGCACCCACATCATAGAACCCTGCACCCCTCACCCTATACTGACCTACTCTACAGAACCCTGCACCCCTCAATATACACCCTGCACCCACCTCATAGAACCCTGCACCCCTCACCCTATACTGACCTACTCTACAGAACCCTGCACCCCTCAATATACATCCTGCACCCACCTCATAGAACCCTGCACCCCTCAATTTACACCCTGCACCTACATCATAGAACCCTGCACCACTCGCCCTATACTGATCTACTCTACAGAACCCTGCACCCCTCAATATACACCCTGCACCCACCTAATAGAACCCTGCACCCCTTAATATACACCCTGCACCCACCTCATAGAACCCTGCACCCCTCACCCTACACTTACCTACTCTACAGATCCCTGCACCCCTCAATATACACCCTGCACCCACCTCATAGAACCCTGCACCCCTCACCCTATACTGACCTACTCTACAGAACCCTGCACCCCTCAATATACATCCTGCACCCACCTCATAGAACCCTGCACCCCTCAATTTACACCCTGCACCTACCTCATAGAACCCTGCACCACTCGCCCTATACTGATCTACTCTACAGAACCCTGCACCCCTCAATATACACCCTGCACCCACCACATAGAACCCTGCACCCCTTAATATACACCCTGCACCCACCTCATAGAACCCTGCACCCCTCACCCTACACTTACCTACTCTACAGATCCCTGCACCCCTCAATATACACCCTGCACCCACCTCATAGAACCCTGCACCCCTCACCCTATACTGACCTACTCTACAGAACCCTGCACCCTTCAATATACACCCTGCACCCACCTCATAGAACCCTGCACCCCTCAATTTACACCCTGAACCCACCTCATAGAACCCTGTACCACTCACCCTATACTGATCTACTCTACAGAACCCTGCACCCCTCAATATACACCCTGCACCCACCTTATAGAACCCTGCACCCCTTAATGTACACCCTGCACCCACCTCATAGAACCCTGCACCCCTCACCCTATACTGACCTACTCTACAGAACCCTACACCCCTCAATATACACCTTGCCCCCACCTCATAGAACCCTGCACCCCTCACCCTACACTGACCTACTCTACAGAACCCTGCACCCCTCAATATACACCCTGCACCCACCCAATAGAACCCTGCACCCCTCACTCTATACTGACTTACTCTACAGAAACCCCTCAATATACACCCTGCACCCACCTCATAGAACCCTGCACCCCTCAATTTACACCCTGCACCCACCTAATAGAACCCTGCACCCCTCACCCTATACTGATCTACTCTACAGAACCCTGCACCCCTCACCCTATACTGACCTACTCTACAGAACCCTGCATCCCTCAATTTACACCCGTTACCCACCTCATAGAACCCTGCACCCCTTACCCTATACTGACCTACTCTACAGAACCCTGCACCCCTCAATATAAACCCTGCACCCACCTCATAGAACCCTGCACCCCTAAATATACACCCTGCACCCACCTCATAGAACCCTGCACCCCTCAATATACACCCTGCACCCACCTCATAAAACACTGCACCCCTCAATATACACCCTGCACCCACCTCATAGAACCCTGCATCCCTCACTATACAAGAAGGCAGGAGAAAAAAGAGAGAAGCGCCAGGCCAATCCTAATGCAGCATTATTTTATTAGGAATTAGCAAAATGGTAACAGTATAAGATGCACTCACATAGTGCTCAGTAGATAGAGTCTTGTCACGTCCAGTATGGAACAGCACTACCGGTTGAATCTCTGAGACGTTGATCCACGAGCGCCGTCTAACAGCGACAACAAAGAGAAGTTGGCATTTCGTGCATGCTTTTATGTGACTAGTTTATTATGGCGGGATGGGTCAGCCAGATCCAATGGATTATATTTGCTGCCATGCCCTCACAGTTAAGGATCTCTTTCCATAAATCTCCTCCAGAGACTCAAAGAACATTATTATAAGTTCTAACACTCTCTTGGAAGTGTTTGTTTTTGGAGCTTGTGATAACTCTCTGTTATGTTTCTGTTTGCAGGGTAGCGGATGACTGATATTAGCTTCCTGGAACAACACTAAAAGGGTTTTTTCTTATCTCCAAATTTGATTAAATTTAATACATAACATTCACAACTTTGCACCCACCATAAAGGCAGGCATTCTGGCTCATTCCGGATGCTCAACACAATGTTCTTAAAGCTAAACTACAGCAGATATAAAAGACATGGATTCATGCTCTCTACAGTGAGGGGAAAAAGTATTTGATCCCCAGCTGATTTTGTATGTTTGCCCACTGACAAAGAAATTATCAGTCTATAATTTTAATGGTAGCTTTATTTTAACAGTGAGAGAAATAATATAATAAGAATAAAAAATCCAGGAAAACGCATTTAAAAAAAGTTATAAATTGATTTGCATTTCAATGAGTGAAATAAGTATTTGACCACTTCGGAAAACATGACTTTGTACTTGGTGGTAAAACCCTTGTTGGCAATCGCAGAGGTCAGACATTTCTTGTAGTTGGCCACCAGGTTTGCACACATCTCAGGAGGGATTTTGTCCCACTCCTCTTTGCAGATCCTTCAGCTCCTTCCACATATTTTCTATGGGATTAAAGTCTGGAGACTGGCTAGGCCACTCCAAGACCTTAACATGCTTCTTATTGAGCCACTCCTTTGTTGCCTTGGCTGTGTGTTTTGGGTTATTGTTATGCTGGAATACCCATCCATGACCCATTTTCAATGCCCTGGCAGAGGGAAGAAGGTTCTACCCCAAGGTTTGACAGTATGTGGCCCCGTCCATTGTCCCTTTGATGCAGTGAAGCTGTCATGTCCCTCTAACAAAAAAAATCCCCAAAGCATAATGTTTCCACCTCCATGTTTGATGGTGGGGATGGTGTTCTTGGGGTCATAGGCAGCATTCTTCCTCCAAACTCGGCATATGGCCAAAACACTTTCAACCAGTTCTCCTCTGAATCATTCAGATGTTCATTAGCAAACTTCAGACAGGACTGTACATGTGCTTTCTTGAGCAGGGGGACCTACAGGATTTCAGTCCTTTGCTGAATAGTGTGTTACCAATTGTTATCTTGGTGACTTTGGTCCCATCTGCCTTGAGATCATTGCCAAGATTCTCCCGTGTAGTTCTGGGCCAATTCCTCACCGTTCTCATGATCATTGAAACTCCACAAGGTGAGATCTTGCATGGAGCACCAGACCGAGGGAGATTCACAGTTATTTTGTGTTTCTTCCATTTGCAAATAATCGCTCCAGCAGTTGTCTCCTTCTCACCAAGCTGCTTGGCAATGGTCTTGTAGCCCATTTAAGCCCTGTGAAGGTCTACAATTTTGTCCCTGACATCCTTGGACAACTCTTTGGTCTTGGCTATGGTGGAGAGATTGGAATCTCAATGATTGATTGCTTCTGTGGACAGGTGTCTTTCATACAGGTAACAAGCTGAGATTAGTAGTACACCCTTTGCTCATGTTCACATCGGGGTGATTTGGCATGAAATTGCATGCCAAATCGGCAGCTATTTCTGGCAATCGCACTGTCCTAATTGATGCGGCCAGACTTTTTCGATGCCACACTGATTCCCAAAAGTAGTTTGAGTACTACTTTTGGCGACTTTGACAGGCGATTTGTATAAACATCTATGCAGGAACCCGCACAGATGTCTGTCAAATCCCCCCTAAAGTCGGACTGACATGCGGGTATGAAATTGTGCGAGTTCAGCTAACCTGCAGTCAGTGTGAACCCTAGGCTATAAGAGAGTGATTATAATCTCTGCTCGTTACCTGTATAGGAGACACCTGGGAGGCAGAAATCTTGCTGATTTGATAGGGGATCAAATACTTATTTCACTCATTAAAATGCAAATAAATGTGTAACTTTTTTGAAATGTGTTTTTCTGGATATTTTTGTTGTTATTCTGTCTCTCGCGTTTAAAATAAACCTATCATTAACATTATAGACTGATCATTTCTTTGTCAGTGGGCAAACTTTTTTCCCTTACTGTATTTAGCAAATACATTTTTTTAATTTCTTTTTGTATTTTTGTACTTTTTTTCTAGCAAGGTAAATACCTGAATCATTAGATTCAGTCCCTGTACAGCAGAGCTCTGAATGGGAGAGGGGAAAGTAGCAATGTGTGCATGAGTCCTCATGCTGTGTGCATTTTTGGCCATGCACCCACTCCTGCATGCCTGTCAAATTTTGACAAGCTGCTGTGTCTGTGCAGCTGCTCTGTCTGCATACACTTCCATAGGCATGCACACGACTGAGGGCAGATGCAGATACCAAAGCAAACACCTCATGCACGCAGCACAGGAGCCAGGGCCTGTCTGAATGAGGCCTAAGTCCCGGTTCACACAGGGGCGACTTGTCAGGCGACCTAGCCGCCTGACAAGTCGCCTCCCGTTCTGTACAATGGAACCATTCTAATAGGAGCGACGCAAGTCGCTCCGACTTAGAAAAAGGTTCCTGTACTACTTTGGGGGCGACTTGAGGCGACTTGCATAGACTTCTATACAGAAGTCGTTTTGCAAGTCGCCGTGGAAGTCGTGTGCAGGTCGCCTCGGTGAGGCGACCTGCAAGTCGTGCCGCCCCTGTGTGAACCGGGGCTTAATCTCTTGCCATCAACTGAAACACCCAACCCCCTGAATGCAGCCCACTTTTAGTTTGAATCACCAAAAATACCTTCCAGGTGCTTCAAATCAGAAGGTGTGCAAAGCTCTGCAGTTTGTTATCTTTAAAAAGTGACCATCGCCTGAATAAATAAAGTCATTCCTCTTCTAGCATGCCACAGAGGAATGGGGAAGCAGTGGTCTCTCTGCAGTGGTCTTGCATGCTGCCTACTGAGTCAAACTTATAGATCTGAGTTTAGCTATCAGCAGGTGGGTTGTTGGACCTCTGTAGAAAGCATACTGCATCCAACCAGAGAACAAGAGTCCCTCTCTGCGGCATGCTGGCAGGGGGTAGGCTTTTCTACTCAAGCTGTGGCTGCTATCTAAATAAAACAAATTGTAAGACTTTGCACACCTTTTATTGCAACTGGAATGTATTTGGGTTTAAAATTTTCACATCCTAATGCTTAAAGCGGGAGTCCGGCGACCAATCTTTTTTTTTTTTTCTTAGGTCATTGAGACACTTTGCTAACCCCAAAATAATACTCACAGTTTGGGTGTAATATTTCCACCTCTGTCTGTTTTCGTACTGAAGAATAACTTAAAAAATGTGATGTTGGCTGTTTCCATCTTGCTTGTGGCATGTGAAGCCCACAAGCATTGATTTCCTGAAAGCGGTGAGTGCTGTTTATTCACAGCTTGTTCACACGCATGATCATTGTTTCCGCACTGAATCTTGGGAAGCCTGACACTAAGCTCCCAGGAGACAGTGCGGCGCCGGGAAAAGGCAATAAACAAGCCTACTCCCATGGGAGGAGAGACAGGAAGTGTCACAATAAAGTACAATATAAAGGTAATTACAGCGATAAAAAAAAATTTGTGCGGCATTTGAACATCTATGCAATTAACTGAAGGGGGTAAGATTAAGTTAAAAATTTGAATGGAACCCCGCTTTAAGAACATAAGAGAAGCCAGTACGTTTGGAGCGACTTTTCTTAACCTTTTACCCCAGAGGAACCCAGGAAATAATTTTCAGGTCTTGGAGAACCCCTGCTAAAACCAGTTCAACAGGGATCAGTGGGAAGCATGCTGCCATGCGTTGTAGTCAGAATGTCCTTACAAAAGATCACTGGCTGCTGACATCACCAAGTGGTGTTGGCCTTGGAACTATGCAGGCACCATTAAATGGAGGCCAATCAACCACAGCTCAAGGATCCCCTAGCAACTTCTGTAGGAACCCTAGTTGAGAATGGCTATTTCCATACAAAGAGCAAGGTCCTTCTGTGTAGAATGCTGATAGGGGGCAGGCTTTTCTACTCAGGCTGTAGTTTTTTTTTTTTATAAGAAGTAACTGTTACAGTATGCACACCTATTGGTTTTGATACACCTGGAATGGATTTGCTCAGGAAAAAAATAACCCAGACATGGATAATAACCTAATAAGTTTGTCTTATGTGGAACACATTTATAATATCTGAGGTATATACAGAATTGTGTGGACAGAGTTCTATGGCCATGGCTTTAGCAGAATAAAAGTTGCCTCGGGGATCACATATTTGGAGCAGGCCTCGGACACACGGCTTACTACAATCCAGTAGGGTAAGGTAAATATTTCAATACCATAACTTCGGCATGACTGGTATTTGGGGAATGACAATCTTGTCTCTTTCTTTTTAGAATCCAATTTAGCTTCTTATCCTAAATATACAATCCTAAATATTTCCCTGATTTCAACTGACTGTTGCAGGATTGTTATTATTTACAATGTAGGAAAACTTAGCCTGGAGGTCAAAGAAAAGTGATGTGTATAGTTAATAACAGACCCACCATTTACTGTAACCAAAACCATTTCCTTCTAAATCTATTGCATATTTTTCAGTAAAATAATGAGATTCCCCTGACTATTAGTCTGGAATTACACTTTTATGTTTTTCTGCCTTATGCTTTTTCTATTTACATCTACAGTATGTGTTGTGAGAACATGTGCGTTACTGTAATGAACGGTTTCTCAACCAGGCGTCCATGGAACCCTACGGTTCCTCCAGAGGTTGCAAGGGGTTACATGAGCGATGAGCAGTTTTTGCCTCTCAAATAAGTTCCCATTGTCACCATTAATCTTTTTAAATATCTGTAAGGGGGTAATTCTTCACAATGACCACAGTTGTTGTAAATATAGTATTTTTAGCAGGGGTTCCCTGGGATCAAAAAGTTATTTCAAGCGTTCCTCTGTGTTGAAAAAGGCTGTCGTAATGCATGGTATATTATCTGACACATTGCGGTACCATTCATTTTGAATAACGTGTTACTGCAAAAGTGTTTTTGACACCTCAGATTTTTAGATATCACATATCCCACCACACTATCACAGTCCACCTCTATTTCCTCTCCATCTTTTTCATCTTGTCACTTCTTAGTTTCCCTCTGCTATCCTATGTTTTCCACCATCTCCCTACCATCCTTGGCCCAGGCCTTTTACTTATATATACATATCTGTATGCCAATACTCATTGATTTTACTTTACTACTTTAGATGCCTGACAAACATACTCATGTTTATAGCCTATACTCTTTATGGACTAACGAGGTTTCTAGGGATACATCACTACCCTACTACTACACAATCACAGTCCACCTCTTTCTCTTCTTTTTCTTTTCTATCTTTTCACCTGTTGGTTATCCCTCTATTATCCTTTGTTTCTTACCATCTCTATGTGTTCCCTACCATCTTTGGGTCCAGGCCTTTCATTCATGCATACATATCTTTATGCTAATACTCATTGATTCTACTTTGCTACTTTAGATGCCTGACAAACAAACTTCTGTTCACAGCCTATACTCTTTATGGACTAACGAGGCCTCTAGGGTTACATCACTACACTCATGCCATGCCTGCTCTCCGTTTGGCCCCTGGTGGGGTCCCATCTGACTTTGCCCCTTCAGCTCCCTGGTGAGGCACCTGCTGCCACTATCTTGAAGCCGCACACCTGTAGCCATGGTCAAGCTCAGTGGTGAGTATGGGGACCCATAACCCCTCCTACCCTGTGCCTTTATAACTAATACTGCGCCATTTTGCCAAATGTATACTTTTTTTTTATCCTAGGTACATTGTTACACACATCCACCACTGAAGAGCGAGCTGGATCTGGCGAAACTAGTCGGGTAGTATGATGCCCGTGTACTATGACTGCTATTACATCCATGTACCAATATTTCTTGTTTGCATGTGCAATTCGTTTCATTCCGAATTAGTTTTTTAACGAATTTCGACAAATTCGTTAATTCGGGAATATCCGAATTAACGAAAACCCGTTTAACAAATTTTTCCGAATATTCGTAAATTCGATAAGATTGGACATTCGTAAATTCAGGCATTCGTACATTCGTACATTCGCAATTTACGAATGTACATTCGTACATTAGTAAATTAGTGAATTTGTAAATTTGTAAATTCGAAAATTCTGAAATCTGAAATAATAGTTAACTAATAATACCTTAACTATTAGTAATTACTAGTAACTTTTAAATTCTAGGTATTGTAATTTCCTTTCAAATTTGGCTGTTAGTGAACGTAACACATACAAATTTATCCAAAGTTATGAATGATCCGAAAAAACGGAATGGAACGTAATGAATTAATAATAATAAATAACAATAATAATAATAACAACGTTTTATTATTATTATTTATTATTAATTTGTTCCATTCCATTTGTTTAGATGCAGCATTCGTTTTGGATAATTCGTAACTTCGGATAAATTCGTATTTGTTACGTTCACTGACAGTCAAATTTGAAAGGAAATTACAATACCTATAATTTAATAGTTAGTTACTATTTCAGATTTTTGAATTTTCGGATTTTTGGATTTTCAAACTTCGAATTTACAAATTTCCGAATTTTCTAATTTACAAATGTACGATTTTACGAATTTACGATTGTACGAATTTACAAATGTACAAATGAAAAAATGTACGAATGTACGAATGAACGAATGTTCGAATTTACGAATGTACGAATGAACGCATTTACGAATTTACGAATGAACGAATTTACGAATCGCGATCATAACGAATGACCCGAAAAACAAAAAAAATAATAAACTAATGAAACGAAAATGAAAATGAACGAATTTTTTGGCTGTGCACATGTCTAGTTTATATATCTTTTTTTGATTGGCAACTGTTGGTGTTATCTAAGCATGTAAACAATTTTACTTGAATAAACCATATACTGTATTTACTACTGTTATGTTTACTGGCGGAAATGGTACCCACTTCATTTAAAGTCCCAGGACAAATCCTTCGTTTTATTACAGATTTTTAGACGTGACAGTCAGGAATCTTCCACTCAAGGGGCCCCATCTCCTGCTATCTCCTGAAGCTCAGGTACTGGTTGCAAAGGGAACCATTCATGCTCAAAGCCACTCCAAAGAAAATAAAATAAAAGAAAAGTTGTCATAGTCTCTTCCTAGAGACAACCCACACTGATGCGTTTTACCCTTTAAGGGCTTAGTCGTAGAGATATCCCGAGAGCTTGGGTTTTGGCTGTAAAGGGAGCGTCCATGCACCAAGCTACTCTAAAGAAAAGAGCCAGGCAGCCACACACCATTGATGTATCCAAACATTAACGCTTTATTCCAGCAGAGACCTTGGTCCAATGCCGAGTACACATGACCGGACTTTTCGCCAGCAAAGGTCCGATGGAGCGAATCCGCCGGACAATTCGATCATGTGTCATCAGACAGACTTTAGAAATAGAACATGTTTCAAATCTTTCTGACGGACTCGAGTCCGGTCGAAAAATCAGTTCGTCTGTATGCTAGTCCGACGGATGAACGACGCAAGGGCAGCTATTGGCTAGGAACTTCCTTATTCTAGTCCGGTCGTACATCATCACGTTCGAATCAGTCGGACGTTGGTGTGATCATGTGTAGGCAAGTGCGTTGCGTCGGAACTCCGTCGAAAGTCCGTCAAAAAGTCCTTTGGAGTTCAGTCCGTCGAAAGTCCGCTCGTGTGTACACGGCATTAGTCTCCTCCAGAGATCACCCACCCTTACATTTTTCACTACTCATGACTCAGTCAAAGAGATATCGCCCGGGGCTCAGGTGCTGGTTGCAAAAGTAGCCATTCATGCTCCAAGTCACTCCAAAGGCAAAAACCAAGCAGCCACACACTGATGGCATATGCAAAATCTAAGACTTTATTCTAGCAGATGTCTTGGCCTTAGTCCACATCCAGAGACCCTCTATATATCTTGACCACTAAGTCTTGAGTGGTGAAACACGTCAGAGTGGGTGGTCATTGGGTGGAGACTAACACCAATGTCATTGCTACAATAAAGCCTTAACGTTTGGATCAGTGTGCGGCTGGTTGGTTCTTTTCCTTGACGACTGATTTCTGGGACATTTTAGTGTATTGGAAGCCCATTCATTTCATTGGGCTTCCTTAAAGCGGTAGTAAACTGCCTTAACCCCCCCCCCAGAAAAAAAAAAGGCCTGCAAGACAATAGCATAATGTATTGCATACTAGCACATTATGAAATACTCACCTTAGAACGAAGCTCCCACAGCTTTCCCGATCAACACCGCATGCATGCAGGAGTCCTCCGTTCCGGCAAGTTCCGGCACGAGCCGCCGGATCTTCAGCGTGCATGCACCACTGACGTCAGCGGCTGCATGAAAGTTCTACTTTAAATACACTATGCAGCTCTGCACAGAAACCAATCAGCTTCCAGGTTTTTTGTCAAAGCTTAATTGAACAAGCTGAAGTTAGAAGCTACTATGCACAGCTGCACCAGGTTTTGCATTCTCCAGTTTTAGTAAATCAACCCCATAATTTGTAGCTTCTGTCATATTCCTAATGATTTTCATACAGCGTTTGTTGACTGTCATAGAAAATAGTTCTGTAATTAGGAAGCTCAGGCTAAAATCTCTTCTCCACAAAGCTGTTTGCTTAGATTATTATTTTCCTGTAAATCATCAGTAAAATATGTGGACACATGTTGCTAATGAGCAAATATATCTAGACCACTTCAGTATTTAAAATCATTAAAAAATAAGTGGCTTGTGTGCAGTGCGATGACTACACTGGTGGGGTCATTGGATGGGAGAAGTGTAGGAAAGGTAGAGGACAGAAACTATACATATAGAGAACACTTTTTTTTTTCAGAGAACAGGAGCAGGTGCTCCCCACTTCCAGGTCACTCCTTGTCTCTGCCCCCTACCCACCTTCGAGGACTGTCCCTTGGTTCCACCCCCTACCCACCTTCCAGTACTGCCCTTTTTAGAGAATTCAGAACCAAGTATAATTTTGTGGTGCTAATGAACAACAATAGACCCTGCCCCCCTGCAACAATAGACACCCACCAGCAACAAAAGATCTCCCAGCAGCCAGCATCAATATAACTTCCACCAGCCAGCAACAGTAGACCCCTTCCTCAACAGTAGAAATACACTTTAAATCAGCATTATTGTGACATACTTTTTGTCCATCAATGTCTGTCAGTTTGTCCTCTGTCCATCACCATCTCAATCTGTCAATGTATGTCTGTCCGTCACAGTAAAAATTAGCACTGGGTGCATTATCCCAATAATATAACCAATAACAAAAAAATTAATAGTTCTTGGTTATGAAATTTTAAAATCTCCTAATAACAAATATTTAGATAGCAAATGCTTTGTAGCTTTAAAAGTTGAAAGAGGATCTTTTGCAGTACGGTATATTTGGGGCATCAGCTTGGCAAAATAAAAATGTATGTGTGCAGACTGAAGATCCGATTTATAAAGACACAATAACAAGCTGGAGGTCACAACAGATGCTACAAAATGAAAAACCAGGATGCCTGGCATATTTCCGTACAGCTCTTCATACGTCACAGCATTCCGAAACATGAGCCGAGGCTGAGACACAAAAATGCGACATCCGGAAAAGAGAGAGGGCCCTGATCCTAACGCATGAACAATAGTGAAACCACCCGTGAATAAAAAGCACGGCAGAAAGTACATTGCTAAACTTCGGACCAGCAACAGAAAAGTTTGGAACAAACTACATGAATTAAGAAGACTGTGAAACTTTGGGTGAAGGTCAATGAATGAAAGCAGAACTCAGTCTTCTGTTTCCTTCAACTCTACTATCCACCCTCCCCTCCATGAAGCACCCTTCCTCACCACCGACACCATTTTCTTTTGAATTACTTTTTACATACCTGTAACCCTTCAGTCTTCTGGACAGTCCAGTGATGTCACAGGTTCTTTCTCTTCTCCTCATGCAACAGCAGATAGTCCTTTCTCCTGGACTCAGTGGAGCCCACATAATGGTCTGTTAAAGTAGTCCTGTCATTACAATGTCCAAACTAAGCTAAGCCCATGTAAAAGAAGGCGATATATACAGTATCTCACAAAAGTGAGTACACCTCTCACATTTTTGTAAATATTTTATTATATCTTTTCATATGACAACACTGAAGAAATGACACTTTGCTACAATGTAAAGTAGTGAGTGTACAGCTTGTATAACAGTGTAAATTTGCTGCCCCCTCAAAATAACTCAATACACAGCCATTAATGTTAAACCTCTGGCAACAAAAGCGAGTACACTTTTTATTTATTTTGTGTGGCCACTATTATTTTCCAGCACTGCCTTAACCCTCTTGGGCATGGAGTTCACCAGAGTTTCACAGGTTGCCACTGGAGTCCTCTTCCACTCCTCAATGATGACATCATGGAGCTGGTGGATGTTAGAGACCTTGCACTCCTCCACCTTTCATTTGAGGATGCCCCACAGATGCTCAATAGGGCTTAGGTCTGGAGACAGGAGGCTTGGCCAGTCCATCACCTTTACCCTCAGCTTCTTTAGCAAGGCAGTGGTCATCTGGGAGTTGTGTTTGGGGTCCTTGTCATGTTGGAATACTGCCCTGCAGCCCAGTCTCCGAAGGGAGGGGTTCATGCTCTGCTTCAGTATGTCACAGTACATGTTGGCATTCATGGTTCCCTCAATGAACTGTAGCTCCCCAGTGCTGGCAGCCCTCATGCAGCCCCAGACCATGACACTCCCACCACCATTCTTGACTGTAGGCAAGACACACTTGTCTTTGTACTCCTCACCTGGTTGCCGCCACACACGCTTGACACCATCTGAACCAAATACATTTATCTTGGTCTCATCAGACCTCATTGACGCTATTTCCGGTATCACTGACGTCACTTCCGGTCCTGTGGAACGCACGCCAGGAACAAGGTTTTTACACCCACAGCTTTTGAGGCTTGTTTTATCTTACTTGTTGTACTTGCTGCGTTCTGGCTGAGAAACTCTTTAAAAGGATTTCCGGACCAGAAGGCATATCACCTTATCCGCCATCCCAGGATTCTTTAGCAAGCTTTAAATGACCCACCAGAATTAAAAGCTGGGGGTCGTTCTGATCTAGTGAGTGGAGATACATGAGGGGGTGGTGCACACCTGAATTTCTCTGAAGCACCTTATATTTCTTTCACTTTGGATTGGAGCACCTTTAGCCACTTTATTTGGATTTTATTTTTACCTATTGTATTTTGGACTTTCTTTTTGGTCAACAAATTTTCACTTATTGTGTTTGCGAGCTCTATATTTATCTCTATATGTTTTTCAAGTGATTAGCACTTTGTGTATAGCAGCTGCAATTTTTTATTGTTTGATACACCATTAGTGCGAGCGTATATATTTAGTATATATATATTTTCCCACAGGACATGGTTCCAGTAATCCATGTCCTTAGTCTGCTTGTCTTCAGCAAACTGTTTGCAAGCTTTCTTGAGCATAATCTTTAGAAGAGGCTTCCTTCTGGGACGACAGCCATGCAGACCAATTTGATGCAGTGTGCGGCGCATGGTCTGAGCACTGACAGGCTGACCTCCCACCCCTTCAACCTCTGCAGGAATGCTGACAGCACTCATACGTCTATTTCCCAAAAACAACCTCTGGATATGACGCTGAGCTTGTGCACTCAACTTCTTTGGTCGACCATGGAGAGGCCTGTTCTGAGTGGAACCTGTCCTGTTAAACTGCTGTATGGTCTTGGCCACTGTGCTGCAGCTCAGTTTCAGAGTCTTGGCAATCTTCTTATAGCCTAGGCCATCTTTATGTAGAGCAAGAATTCTTTTTTTCAGATCCTCAAAGAGTTCTTTGCCATGAAGTGCCATGTTGAACTTCCAGTGACCAGTATGAGATATTGAGAGTGATAACACCACATTTAACACACCTGTTCCCCATTCACACCTGAGACCTTGTAACACTAACGAGTCACATGACACCAGGGAGGGAAAATGGCTAATTGGGCCCAATTCGGACATATTAACTTAGGAGTGTACTCACTTTTGTTGAAAAGACATAATAAAGTATTTACAAAAATGTGAGGGTGGATTCACTTTTGTGAGATACTGTACTTATTTTTCTGGTGGCTTGTGTCTTGAAACTCCACCACGTTGATGACCCCCAGCTACTGCAGGTATCTGAGACTTCCAGGTATGTCATATACCTGCTCCCTTTTCTTCACTGCTCTATGTTGTGGTCCATCCTGCCAACTCATATGTCTGGTGTACTAGCTGGTGGGGGGAATCACAGGGTGTAGTCAAAGAAACAGGCCATTTACATACCCTAAAATGTTTGAAGACAAAGGCTGCTGGTAAACATACAGTATTTTCTGTGGGCTTAGTTTAAAGTGGTTCTAAAGACTAAACATTTTTAACCTTAATGCATTCCTTACATCAATTTTGCCCCCCCTTAAACTTTCCTGAGCCCTCCTTCAATCCAGCACTGTGCACGTCTGCAGCTCCTCTCTCCCCTCACTTCTGTTTCTCACTGGGTTTGCTGGGGCACTGGGAGCCATTGCCTCCCAGTGCTGTCATTTAAAGCCAGTGGTGAGGGAGCAGGGGCGGGGCCAAGTCCTGCTGTCTGTGTCAATGGATGCAGCAGCGGGGTTCAGGAGGAAGCATGCACCAGTGCCCCCATTGGTGCACTGGGCAGAGAGCAGGAGCGAGGAGCGCCTGTGGGGGACCCGAGAAGAAGTGGTTCGGGGCTGCTCTATGAAATTCCTTTGCACAGAGCAAATAAGTATAGAGATGGTTGTTATTTTAAAAAAATACTTTACAAATCACTTTAATTTGAACCCTGTAGTGACTTTAAAGCCCAACTGAACCATAACTCCCCATGTACACTATACGTCATAGAGTCTGGCCTTTTTTTTGCACATTGTTGTGTATGCTTAGGGCAGCCCATTCATTTCAATGAACTACCCTACACACCACAAGCACAGAAAAGTAGCTCACCCTTTTGAGCTTCGCAGTGCTCGTTTGGCTGTACTTCTCCCGTGGATCACAGAAGTGCAGTCCATTCTACAATCCTGTGACCCATTTTCAGCAGACAGTCCCCTGTCTGCTGACGTCACAGAACCAGTCCATGCTTGGGCAAGATCGCGACAATGGTGTCAGGATTTGCTAATCCGGCATAGCCTCTCAACAAGCACTTAAGAGCCTGAGCAGGCGGCTTCCACCCCCTTCACAGCCCATCGCTCCAGTGAGCGCTGGGGGGGGGGCAGAGAGCTAGTGACTGACAATCACCAGTTCTCTGAAAAGGGAGCCCCGAGAACCGAGCAACCTGCAGTGTTATGCCCTGTACATACGATCGGAAATGCCGCCAGCAAAAGACTGATATGAGCTTTTTGTCGGAAAATGTGACCGTGTGTATGCTCCATCGGACTTTTGCTGGCGGAATTCCAGCCAGCAAAAGATTGAGAGCTTAATCTCTATATTTCGGTCGGAAAAATTTCCTATCCGAAAATGCCATCCGACGCGCAAAAAACCACGCATGCTTGGAAACAATTCAACGCATGCTCGGAAGCATTGAACTTAATTTTTTCGGCTCGTCATAGTGTTGTACGTCACCGCGTTCTTGACGGTTGAAAATCTTGCGAGCCACAACAGTCCAATGCTAATAACGTGACAAGTGATAATACCCAGCTGCAGGTGCAGATCATGTTTCATAACCGTGCAAACTAATATAGAGAAATAATATGTGTTGCGCTAGAGTAAACCAAATCAATATATATACACCTAAGTGTAAATTTAAGCAAATTATGTGTCAATCAAATAAACAGAAAACGCATGTGATAAATTCATATGTAACAGCATTAAAGTGCAATGTGCATATACAATATCAACAAATCCAAAGTGCATACATAAATATGAAAGTGCCCAGTGCTCAACATAGATATCAAATAGTCCTGTTAAACGATCCTATATGGTAAGTAGAAAAGTCCTAAAAAATAAATGCCAAAATAAGTGTATATAGCAGTGTCCATGTATAGTGTCATCCAATACTAGGTGCTGCAAAACCATGCTCTGGTGCACTCCGTCGGAAATTCCGATCGTATGTACACAAATCCGACAGACAAAGTGCCACGCATGCTCAGAATAAATAAAGAGATGAAAGCTATTGGCCACTGCCCCATTTATAGTCCCGACGTACGTGTTTTATGTCACAGCGTTTAGAACTATCGGATTTTCCGACAACTTTGTGTGACCGTGTGTATGCAAGACAAGTTTGAGCCAACATCCGTCGGAAAAAATCCTATGTTGTCGGAATGTCCGAACAAAGTCCGACCGTGTGTACGGGGCATAATAGTGTGTTTTCTATACAAAGCAGCCACAGCCTGAGTATAAGACCCTGTCCCCTGCCAGCATGCTGTAGATTGACCGTTCTCTGTGTGCAAGCAGTGGTCTCTCTGCAGATGTCTGAGTTACAGCTAGAGATCTCTGATCAGCAGGCAGCATGAGTTGTGCTGATTGAGGAGCTATATAGGCCTAACTCGGCAGGGGGTGTGCAGACCACTGCTTCAACACAGAGAGCAATACTACTTCTCTGCAGCATGCTGGAAAGGGACAGGCTTTTCTACTCTAGGCTGTGGTTGCTTTTTTAATAAAACAAACTATAAGGGTTTGATCACTTTTTACTTCTTTATTTGGAATTAAGGAGCAAAACATCTCTTTAATAGTTGACCATGCTCTTCATCTGGATTGGCACACTGATCCACAGGTATTATTTCTACATACTCTTATCTTCCTTATTGCTGTATCATTAGGGAACACTTTGCCCCACTATAATTGGATTAATCAGGAGTTATTCTAACAAAGGCTTATAGTATAATATGCTTCACATACATAGAAACTGAAAAATACTTCTCTTCATGATCTCTCAAATCATCTCCAAACATCCAGCCAAATTATCATATTTTCACCGCTATTAGCTTAATGAGTATAATGTGTTTTACATCAGAATATATCGGCATCGCTGACATTCCTCAACCTGCAATTTCAAACAGATGTCTGCGTTCCTCCGACCCTCTCTGCCTGCTTTCATGTGGTTTTTATTTAAATGAATAATCATTTTGGTACCACAGACATAAATCGTTTACACTTATCTCAATAGCACCACTTAATCACTGGATGGGATGCAGGCAAGGCCAATGAAACTTAGATATACGATGTCCAGTTACTTGTTTAGCATTTGAAGTTTATTTCCACCTTTGGATACATGTCATTGATAAGCATATACTTTCCATATTATTGTTTTCACCGACATAAATTTTGTTTTGTTATTGGTGAATTTTTATCTGATTTTCCCACTTTGCCCTCCAATGTCTACCAAAAAAGTTTATTACAAGTAGCTCTTCTGTTTTCTGTTAGGATCGGTGTGGCCATATCCACACTTCATATTCCTTCAATTCTCTAGTAATACATGGATAGTCACAAAGATCTGCCATTAATAAGTAGGTCTTTAAGTTATAAGTTGCTCCCATCTAATAGACCACCAAGTTTTACAACATGCTGTGACTAAAACTTAACTTTCGGCCGACTTTTGTGGAATTGGCCAACATTCATGCCCTGCAAACACCACCTGGCTCAACAAGAATTTTAAAATCAACTGGGTGGGGTCGGAAAATGAACAGTGAATGCATCCTATCAGATACAATAGCAGTTGAGATTCTTGGGATTTAGTTAACTATTGTATGCATCTGGTGGTATCCTTGTAGTGTGGGTCCTTGGGCCCATTACCTGGCCATGCCTTCTCCCTCTCCCTCTCCTTGAGTATATTCTATATTATGTACTATCGCTTTCTTGCTCCCCCAGCCTTTGCGGCACAGCCGCTTCCTTTCTTGCCATTGCGTTTTTGCCCCCTGGTTGGTCTGGTCCTTCTCAAAACTCCCGGTCAGAACAGTGTTGACCAGGCAGTATTTCCTTGTCACATGTTACTGTCACGTATCAGGTGTGACCAGAGCTGTGTGGACTGTAACAGAGGGAACCAATGTCTGTAGGTGAAAAAGTAAGTAATTTATTAAGATAAGTGAACAATATATAAATGCAACCACCTCCAATCTCACACAGTGCACAACAAACCAATATCAAACAAGACCCACAAATAACAATAATCAGACAAGTATATACAGCAAAAGGGAATACCAGAATCATAATCTTTAGCCAGGCCGGGGTTATAAACGGGAGATCAGCAGATGGGGGGCAAGGAGTAAGACAGACAGGGAGAAGGTGTAAGGAATCAGGCTGCAGGGCAAGGATCCAGGGATACAGAAACAGACAGGAACAGGTACAAATACAGGTTTAGGTTCAGGATACAGGGATCAGGTTCAGGATCAGGTTCAGAGCTTTCAGGTCAGGGCACAAGAACGACACCAAGGCAAGGTGTGTGTGCGCTTGCTGGGTATTTATACCATTTCCTGCAATCAGGCTCAGGTGATGCTTGACTGCAGGAGGTGATATCGGCTCCATACTGCCAGGAACCACGCGCTGGTGGACGCCAGTGCTGCGGTCCAAAGATCACATAACACCATCAGGGGAAAGCTCCCCTGACAGTTCCAAACTCCAGGAGACACCTTCTGGTGGACATTAGTACTGCACGCCAAATGTCAGATAGTATTAGCAGCGCGTGGAACCTTTCCTGACAGTTACGTGTTTTGACCAGCAATTTGTTGGTTTATTTTTACTGGACTTGTAAGTATGCTGTATTTTTTTAAATTTCTTATACTAAAGAGCTGGTTTCCCCATAGACATCTATGAGTTCTTACATCTGATGAAGTGAGCGTTGTCTTTGCGAAAAGTGTCAACATTTCTGCAACAGCTCGTCCATTATGAATAAACTATTAATAATGTTGAATGTTTATGGAATTTTTCACATTTATATTTACATCCTCATCTTGAGTGATGTCTATTAATGATTTTATATTCAGCTTGAGCATTTTTTAACATGTTTATTCTCAATAAAATGGAAGGTTTTTTACTGTTAATAATGTGTCTAAAAAAGTCCCTTGGGCATCATTTTGTTTCAGTTTCACTGAGATTCTTGGGAGAATAGAGGAGTCAACTGATTTTGAGAAAAATTGAAACCATGTACTGTATGGCTACCTCAATGCTCATATAGCATGAACATATTACGTGTGGTGGTTATATTCACTGCAAATGTGGTGACATGGTAAGTGTATGTCCAGCTCAAACCTTTATTTTTTTAATAAAACAAGGAAGGATTAGAATCCCAGTAATATTTTTTACTGTTATCCAGGGCATCATTAGAGAACCTTGCCCTTATTTACTGTCCTGGTGATGATGAAGCCCAGTATAGCGGTAAAATCCAACAAAGGTTCTAATTCTTTGCCACTTCATCCAATGCCAAAAAAAACATTGGTCACATGCTACATCTCCCTAACCAACTCTATACCAAAGGCAGGCTATAATGTTCCCTATACCCAATTCATTACACATAAGATTGTAAGCTCTAATGAGCAGGGCCCTCTGATTCCTCCTGTATTGAATTGTATTGTAATTGTACTGTCTGCCCTCACGTTGTAAAGCACGGGGCAAACTGTTGACGCTATATAAATCCTTTATAATAATAATTAAATATTCAAAATGATTGTACTAAGTAAGTGTATTCCATAAGGTGCAGTACTCAGCATGCATTCATTACATTTTCCACAAAAAAAAAATTGCACTTGTATTTTTGAACAGACACAGTGGAGAATCTTGGAGTTCTTAATTTGCTTATTCACAGATATTCCAGGAAACTAACAATCATTGGGATTTGCAGAGAGGAACAGCCTGATGCAAAAAAGCTTTCAATTGAGCTGAAAGGTATTACTGTGATAAAATAAGTTCTTCGTAAATTTTACATTTTAAAGTAGGAGTTTTGTGTTCTAGCAGCAGAATAAAGACATTGTTCAATAGAGAAGTCCTACATATATGCATTAAAAACCTTAACTGATATAAAACATTTCCAATCACATCTGATCACTGTAATGCCGTGTACACACGGGCGGACTTTTCGGCATCAAAGGTCCGACGGTCTTTCCGACGGACTTTCGACGGAGTTACGACGAACTTTCGACGGACTCTCTAACGAACGGACTTGCACACACACGATAACACCAAAGTCTAACGGATTTGTACGTAATGACATACGACCGGACTAAAATAAGGAAGTTCATAGCCAGTAGCCAATAGCTGCCCTAGCGTCGGTTTTCGTCCGTCGGACTAGCATACAGACGAGCGGATTTTGATGGAAAGATTTGAAACATGTTCCAAATCTAAAGTCCATCTGATTTTTGACAGAAAAAGTCAGCTGAAGGTACAATGAAGCCCGCACGCGGTCGGATTGTCCGACGGATTTGTTCCGTCAGACTAGTCCGGTCGAAAAGTCCGCCCGTGTGTACAGGGCATTAGAGATACAATAACACAGTAGGGACTATACTTTACGCATGGGACACTACCCTCCAATCCATATGTAGCACCCTCTACATAGGTAGGTGCTAGATGAGGATTTTTGGTGATTGTAGAAAAATGTAGGCAGGCCTGGCTGGCAGCTAGGCCTGTTTGTTTTGGTTTGTGTGGACTGAGAGTGGCTCAGAGTTAGCAGCTGGTGACTCACAGGCATCGTACCTGAGACCTCCCTCTTTCTCCTAGAGGATTCTAGAAGGAGAGGAGGAGAGGTGAGGTGGAGCTGCCTGGGGTGTTGTAATGAGCCCTGACCAATCCCCAAATTGGATTGGCAGGGGGCAGGCCTCCCTAAATACCCAGGGCCAGCCCAGCTGGGGAGGAGTTGTTGGGTCGAAGAACTGGAGATGGAGTACTAGGCTGTCGAGGCCTTTGAGGGAGCTCCCCAGTTTGGAGGGGGAGGGTGACCTTGGGCCTGGGGATTGGATGCAGGACAGAGCCTTTCAAGAAAGCATGAAGGTTCTGGACAGGAGGCACGCGAGGAGCAAGAGAGAACAGCAGGAGCTAGTACTGCCGGATAAGTCTTCAGGAGGAAACCACCGGTTGCAGCCAGGAGTGACATGTACAGTCAGGAGGACTGGGGAGGCATGTCTGAGAGGACTGAGAGAAACAGTCAGAGATGGGTGCAGAGTCAGTAATGAGGACTGCAATGTCATGGGCAGTGGAGTTGGGCAGCTGAAGCCATGAGGGCTGGCGGGGCCTGAAGAGGGCTAACTGGGAGCAGTAGTCCATCAGTAGGACAGCTAGCAATAAAGACTTTCTATTCTCTACCACAATATAGGGGCTGGAGGTCCCTGCCTGTAAAGGGCAATTGCTGAGGCCTGGCTAGGCCAGTGTCAGGCCTAACCTTACATGTGCTAGCTGGTCCTGAGGATAAAGAGTTGTGCAGGAGGAAGGAAGAGGAATAGTCTACAAGCAGGGAAAGTGCTGGATCATGCAGCGTCCCCAAGATTTCCATTTACTGGAGCATCTGGTATGAAAGTAGACATTGAACACGACAACCCCTTGGTATACCTAGAATTATTTCTGACCGATAAGGTTATTGAAAAAATAGTTACTGAGACAAACCGGTACAAAGAGCAACAATTAGCTACTACACATCGGAAGTTTCCAAGAAGCAGAAAGTGGAAACCAGTGACCAAAGATGGCATTTGTAAATTTCTGGGCCTAATAATGCTTCAGGGAGTGGCGGGGAAGCCCCGGCAGAAGTGGTATTGGACAACTAATAAATTACTTACCACTCCATTCTTTGGAAGGTCATGTCAGAGTACAGATTTTCCCTGATCATGAAATATTTACACTTCGAAAAAACAACGAAGAATTTGATGAAACTATTCATCCTGCACCAAAACTAAAGAAAATTTGGGAAGTATCTCAAATGATTCTAAAGAATTTCCAACTGAGCTATGTGCCAGAAAGAGATATCAGCATAGATGAAAATCTATTGGCCTACAAGGGAAGGCTCAGCTGGGTACAATACATTGCATCAAAGAGAGCACAATTTGCCGTAAAAAACCTACATGCTATGCGAATCGTCAACTGTCTACATTTGGAATTCAGTCCTATACACTGGAAAAGGAACACAATTCAATCCAAAATACAGCAACTACGGCATGGCAACATCTTCCGTTCTTTCACTCATTGAGCCATTGCTAAATCAGGGCTATTGCTAACAACTGACAATTTTTATACGTCTCCTGAACTTCATATGTTTCTTCTTCAAAACAAAACAGATGCCTGTGGAACCATTTGGGCTGACCGGCGCAACATGCCGCCAATGTTTGGCAATAAGAAGCTGAAGACTGGAGACATGGTTTCCTGGCAAAAAGGCAAAATGATGGCACTGCGGTGGCGTGACAAGAAAGATGTGTGCCTAATGAGTACAGTTCATAATACCTCCACTGTTATGGTACACACGAAAGGTGCCAAAGAAATCATGAAGCCAGAAGTAGTCATAGACTACAATAACACCATGGGAATTGTCAAACAGACCAAGCAATGGCATACTACCCAGCAATGAGGAAACAGCAAAAGAAGTACTACAAGAAGATCTTCAGGCATCTTCTTGAGCAATGCTTATGCCGAAATTCTGCTAAAAAAAAAAAGAGTGACAAGCCTGTGATTTAGACTTACTTCATTTGAAAAGCTGCCGAATGTATCTTTGTGAACACCATCAATGGCTGTGATTAGAGCTGGATATCATGCTGTTGGTGTTGTCAGTCCAGTCGCCTGACTGGTCTTCACTTCATGGACTACATCCCACCAACCGAGAAAAAGTCAGCACCTACAAGGATGTGCGTGGTTTGTTGCTCGAAGCGAGATGACAGTGGAAAGAAAATCAGAAAGGAAACCAGGTTTCATTGTCCTGGTTGTGACGTCGGACTTTGTGCAGTCCCATGTTTCAAATTTTTTATACCCGGGATGTTTACTAAACCAATATGCAGTGTCTACTATTACAGTGACTAGTAATATTGCACCCTTGTTTGGACAAATTTCAGTGTTTTTGGTTTGATTACATTATTGAATAAAATGTATTATTATTATATTTTTATTATGATGTACAAGTAAATGTGAGAGATGACATCACTAATGGAGCAAGGGAGGAGGTGGAATCCTTATGGATAGAGCTGCAAAGGGATGAAACTAAGAGTAAAGTAATACTGGGAGTTTGCTATAGGTCCCCTAACCAGAGGAAGGAGATGGAGGTGGACCTCCTATCACAATTTGGATTAGCGGCAAGGATGGGAAGTGCCATCATAATAGGGGATTTTATTTATCCAGACATAGACTGGGTGGAAGGAACTGTGCATTCATCTAAGGCTCATCAGTTCCAAAAATATCTTGCAGGACAATTTCATGGGTCAGATGGTAGACACACCAACTAGAAACAAAACGTTACTAGACCTACTGATTACCAACACTACATCTTGATCCTGGATGTAGAAATACGGGGCAATTTAGGAAACAGCGATCACAGGTCAATTAGTTTCACTATAAATCACACTAATAGGAAACATAAGAGAAATACAAAGACACTGAATTTAAAAAAAGCCAACTTCAGTAAACTACGAGCTTTGCTAAAAGATACAAATTGGGATAAAATCTTAGGAACAAAGAACACAGAGGAGAAATAGGTATGCTTTAAGAGCATAATAAATAAGGGCACTAGCCAGTGCATCCCAATGGGACATACATTTAAAAGAGCTAATAAAAGTCCTGGGTGTCTTAACTCCAATGTAAAAATGCATATAAAAGCAAGGGAGAAGGCCTTCAAAAAAAACAAGACTGATGGATCTTCACCAGCATTCCAACTTTACAAAGAATGCAACAAGAAATGTAAGTGTGCAATCAGGGTGGCTAAGATAGAACACGAAAGGCACATAGCGGAGGAGAGTACGAAAAATCCCAAGAAATTCTTTAAGTACATAAATAGTAAGAAAGGGAGGTCAGATCATATTGGTCCCATAAAGAATGATGAAGGGAATCTGGTTACTAGAAGATGGAGAGATGGCGAAGGTATTGAATTTATTCTTCTCTTCAGTCTTCACGAGGGAATCGGGGGGCTTTAGTAACCAAAACTGCAATGTTTATCCTCATGACACGTCACAGGAAGCACCCTCATGGCTAACAGAGGACAGAATTAGAAATAGACTTTAAAAACGTAACATTAATAAGTCACCGGGACCAGATGGCTTGCACCCGAGGGTCCTTAAGGAACTCAGTAAAGTATTTGCCAGACCATTGTTCCTAATTGTTACGAACAGTCCACTGACTGGAAAGGTACCAGCTGATTGGAGAAAAGCCAATGTAGCACCAACATTTAAAAAGGGCCAAGATACATTCCTGGGAATTACAGACCAGTTAGCCTAACATCAATTGTACGAAAGCTCTTGGAGGGGATGATAAAGGTCTATATACAAGATTTTAGCAACGACAACTGTATCATTAGCAGTAATCAGCATGGATTCATGAAGAATCGTTCTTGCCAATACAATCTATTAACATTCTATGAGGAAGTGAGTTACCATCTAGATCAGTGGTTCTCAACCTTTCTAGTGCTGTGACTCCTTAATAAAATTTCCCAAGTTGTTGGGACCCTCAACAGTAAAATTATTTTCGTAGCGTGGGTTGTCAGCACCCAAGAAAAGACAAGTAATTTACGCTCTTAACTCACAGACATTTAGCGCTCCCTGAGTCCCTTCCCACTCACACAGTATTAAAACCCCTTATGGTACATTTTAGGATGTACCACTCTCTCTTTGTTCTCCTTTCTTTCCCTTTTATCTCTCTCTATCCCAATTTCTTGTTTTTTTTCCCCATCCCTCCCTCTAGCCAACTTTCTTGTTCTTTCTCTTATTCTTTCTCTCCCTTATTCTTTGTTCCTCCCCCTCCTTTCGTCTCCCTTCCACGTATTCTCTATTTTTATTTCTTCTCTTACTCCTTTGTGGGGGGAATGGGATGAGTGGCAGTGCTGGGGGGAGTTCTGATCAGCCAACTTTGGATGCTCTTGATCAAGGTCATCTGCTGATCTGAGAACTGTAGTGGGGACTTTTAATGGCAACTATAATCACAGGTAGTGTTACTCACTGTGTCTCCGACTTTGTGGCATCTCGTAGCAGTGACACCTATCCTGAAATCAGGAGAGAGGGTCTCCTCCAGCCTCTTCCACTTCACATTCCTCACCAGTCAGCTGACCTTTAGTCTCCGCCCCCCAGCCATGCTGTGAACTGAATGGGCGGCTACGAAGAGGCCAAGTGGGTGGCCTCGGGCTCCAGGAACAGCCCTGCTGGGCGGCCGTAAAAAGGCTGGGAGAGTGGTGCAGGCTTCAAGAACAGCCCAGGATTCGGTGACCCCTGGCAAATCACCATTCGACCCCCAAGGGGGTCCCAACCCCCAGGTTGAGAATCACTGATCTAGATAAAGGAAGGCCCGTAGATGTGCTGTATCTGGATTTTGCAAAAGCATTTGATACAGTTCCCCATAAATGTAAGTGAGGTCAGTTGGCATGGACCATAGGGTGAGTAATTTTTTTCAGCCTCACCTATTATGTAACTATTATTTTTTATAATTATTTATTATATTATAATTTATGATTTTGTGTTTCAGACATTATCATACCCGGGATGTCTACTAGACTCTTGTTTGGACAGATTTAAGTGAGTTATTCCTAAGAATTACAGGCCTTCAATATACAACAACAAATTTCCATGCAAAACAATGTACCGCTTTAACATTCAAAAATACTGACATAATCAGACCGCCGGGGAGGTTAAAGTATGTCTTAAGCTAATGTTTTTTGTTTTTTTTTTCAATTTTTGGATAGAATAGGGGAGGGTTCAAACAACTGCCATTTTTGTTGCCATCTGTCTTTCATTAGGGAGATTTCTCTTCACTTTTTGTACTGTAAACTCAATAGGAAGTGAAATATCTTTCCAATGTGAGGAATATCCCTTGTTAGACAGCTGTCATGGGAACAAGTGTCTCCATTTGACGATTTCCTCTCTATTCTTGTTCTGGCGGCAACTCAAAATGTTGGCTTTACCCATCCTTTTCATTACTAGTGACATCAGTTATCAGGACAATTGGAGAAAGTGAATCTTCCTAATGGGAAAACAGACAGCAATAAAGAGGCTCTACTACACAACTCTATAGAAATCTAAAAAAAAAATAAAATAAAATGTTTGCCCTTAGTTATACTTTAAGCTCTGGTTAATGAATGTGTGATACACAGATACACGCTTTGAGGATGAATCATGAAAATAACCATGCTCTCCAAAAATCCATAGCAACTGCCATAATGTACCAGATTGTATCTCTAGTCATTAATTACAGCTGTTCTTATCTTCATCCCTATTTTTCTTATGTAATTGCAGGTCATACATGGGAAACTCAATCCTTCCAGAAAGGGATATTTCAATTAATGCATGCTAATGCTTAATGCCCGGCTTTGATTAATTGTAACAATGAATGTTGTATGATCTCCAACCACAAGGTCAAGTCTCTTGGATTCCACAGCGAGATCAAGTAGATGACTAAAGAAAGCTGGTCTGTAACACAAGGAACGCCAATGAATTTAAAGGGGCTCTGAAGCTGTGGTACCTTCTATGGCTGCATGCTGCTTTAGAACATCTCCAAGCTAAGGTATAAAAACTTTAGTTTGTTAAGTTATTCTTTTAAAAATCATTAAAACAATTTTTTGTTTAGGTTAAAGAATTACCTATTTTATGTAGAAAGGGGCAATTGCTTAACTGTATATACAGGAGAGAGAAGAGCATAGATGAAAAGTCAACAATGGTAAATGCTCCTTGTGGTGGCTGCTGTAGTTTTCTTTCTTCACACCTGAACGTTTTCAGCTCATAAAGCGCTCGTAAAACGCCAAAAAAAACACCTGAAAAACGCCCAACAAGCAAAATCCCATTAATTTCAATGACACCTATTCACATCTGAGCGTTTTGTCACCGGAAGCAAAACGCCTGAAAAATGCGCTAAGCTCCAAAAAGAACATGAGCTTCTTTGGGGCAGATTACAGGCGTTTTTCTGCCTTTTGCACTGGTGACCTGTACAAAAACGTGGTAAAATCACTGTAAAAACGCCTGACTTTGAAATGCTCAGGTGTTAATGGGGTTTTAGTGCTAAGAACATTTTCAACAAGTATAGAAAATACCCGATATAACCTGGCCAGAAATTACATGTGCTTGAGGTTAACAAAAAGCATGAATAATTTTATCTTTATTTTGTAAAATTTTAATCCACCTTAATATATTGTAGATGACATATTTGAAGTCCAGCCTGGCCTCCTCCATAGATACAGTCACAGAGTAAGGATGGCCATTGCTCAAATTTTGGCCAGAGAGCGCAAATTTATTGATTCTACCAATTAAGCCAACAGCTTGGATGGATTTTAAAAACACCTTATTCAGGCAGCAGCATCTATTGGATGCAGTCATTGTTTGACAGGGCCACCCACAGCCCATCTATGGTCAGCTTAGCAGTGAAAGCAAGTGTGTTTTTCACAGGATTACCAGGTAGAATAAAAGAAAAAAGCTTGAAAAAAAGAAAACAAATTGGTAAACCTTTTTACTGCTAGGCGAAAGTGCTAACCACTACACCACTGTACCGTCATGATATGAATTCTGCAGACCCAAGCCTTCCATACTGCAGACCAAAGGAAGGAAGACCAGGGAGTTTTTTTAGATAAGATATTGGGACTTTTAGGGAGATTTGTTTTTTTTAATAAAAGATTAGGTTGGGGAGGAGGGGAAGTGAAAAAAGGGGTCCCCTAGGTAGGAGAACTTCCAATCTTCCTGCACCCTAGCTTGTTTAAAGGTGAACAATACCAGGTAGATTGGGACATAACACCTGAGATGAGGCCAGATTATCTGACTTTTTAAGCTGTTACAGCAGTTTTTTTACCTTTTGGGATAAAGGTTTTGCACAAATCAATAAAATTTGATAATTTTATTCACCCTTGCCAGTGTTAAAGCGGACCTTCAGTCTTTTTTTCAACTTTTCATCTATTAAATCTTCTGCCCTTGTTGTTTTAACTTTGGATAGTAAAACATTTTTTTTCTGCCAGTAAATTCCTTATACAGCCCACTTCCTGTTTCTTGTCTGGTCTTTAGCCTAGGCTTATGACATCATGCACAGCTCTCTCTCTCTCACTCTCGTGAGAGTTTGCAAAGAAGGGAAGGGGGGCGAGTCATAAGAGGGCCAACAAGAGCTCCAGGTGTGCCTCTGTGTGAATCCAGGAAGTGAACAGGCAGCAGCTTCAGCTGCCCACAGTTAAAATGGCTGCAGCCAGACTCAATGGAGGGAGATTTCTGCAGCATATTTGGCAAGTACAGAATCACGGTATATATAAAATAATATATGCAAAGTGGTTGAAGGAAAGCTTCAGAATGGCAAAGATGTTTTTATTACAAATGATGTGAGCAGACGACAGTTCCTCTTTAAAGCGGAGTTCCACACAAAGATGGAACTTCCACTTTTCGGAACCCTCCCCCCCTCCGGTGTCACATTTGGCACCTTTCAGGGGGGAGGGGGGTGCAAATACCTGTGTAAGACAGGTATTTGCACCCACTTCCGGCATAGACTCCCATGGGAGTCTATGCCTCTTCCTGTCCCCCCGCGCTGTCTCCTGGGAAACACACAGGTCCCAGGAGATAGTGAGGACCAGTTACGACGCGCAGCACGACTCGCGCATGCGCAGTAGGGAGCCGGGAAGTGAAGCCGCAACGCTTCACTCCCTGATTCCCTCACCTAGGATGGCGGCGGCAGCTGCCGAGAGTCGAGCGATTTATCGGCGTCGGCTGCCGACATCGCTGGACCCTGGGACAGGTAAGTGGCCATGTATTAAAAGTCAGCAGCTGCAGTATTTGTAGCTGCTGGCTTTTAATATTTTTTTTTTTTAGGTGGACTCCCTCTTTAAGTGGTTTGTCTCATCCATGTAAACTGATGCATTCTGCTGGCTGGATAACCAGATGAAAACAGAAGAAAGAAAGCCTAAAAAGGTAACAAATACAGCCATCACATCTATGAAAGGGTAGGCTGCCATATAATAAAGGTTTGCTTTTGGGTTTAATACAGTATTTTAGCACCTTTTACAGCTTATTTTTTAGGTTTGAATACAGTAGAGAAGGGTTTGAACGTATGTCAAGTTTTAGCGCATCTTGTGTCTTTGTTGCGGAGGATTAAGCCAACATTTTGATGGTCGGGATCTCTCTAATGATGACACATACATAATATAGGTAGTGGAAGTCACATACTGTATCTTTATAGTGTCATAGACAGGGAGTGATTGGCAACTCCCCAAATGGAAGCACAAGCAGAAATAAAAAAAAATTGGGGTTCCAATACTTCTCCAGATAATCCAAATCTAAAAGAAAAAATTTCAGCTTGAGTTCCAGAGAGACACGGGAAATCTTTAGGTGATTCAACTTGTTAGTATCTTCCAGTTATCTGGGGTGACTGTCTTGGACCACAATACTGGTTCGAGGGGCATTTAACTCCTTTCCGCTAATACCTGTCATGGATAACACAGAGGCTAAAATATTGTGGTCCACAGAAAGGTATGATTCTCATGGCTGCCCATAGTAGAATTCTGCTCCAACATTCTACTTCCAAAATCTGTTTCTCATCGAAGAACAATCATGTCAGATATTGTAAATGTCAGTTTGGCCTACTCTGCTGCGTCTCCATTACTATACACTGGCTCCTCTCGCAAGTAAAACAAATAACGAAGCACAATGTAGTGAAAGATTTACAAGAGATAAACGGCACAGACATGTTTTAGTAGTGGCTCTATTTTCACAGACAACATGGAGTACAACTGAAGACATCCTCTCTATTCCGTGACCCATTGAGCCGAAGAGACAGAGCTTCAATTAGATGGGATCAGATTCAACTTCCCGTCCTCATAAGACAGATTTCTGTCTGTAATAATGGAGTAAAGGAGACGACCTAAGAAACACCACTTTCATTAGAATTTAAATGGAGTTTGGATCTCCACCCCAGACAGACCTCCAGCACATAAATGTTATCAAGAACAAATGCAGTTCCATTGTATGTTATTTTAATTATTTTTCTGTGTATTTTTGTGCAAATTCTCTAAGCATTCTTTATTCATTATTCCAAAAAGTCAGAAAAAAATACAGCTTATACATGAGTACAAAATTAGTACAAAAACAAATTGAAAATGTAAAATTTGAATCATAGACTCCCATTACAAACGTGCTGCAGAACTTAAAGGGGTTTTAAAGTCTCCAGGTTTTTCACCATAATGCATTCTATACTTAAGGTAAAAATACCTTCTGTGCTGCAGCTACCCCCCAGAGCCCCCCTTTTTCTTACCTGAGCCGACCTGTTCCAGCTATGGGCACGAGCCCGGTGGCTCCAGCTGCTGCCACCGTCCTCACTGGATAGATTGATAGCAGCAGCAGCCATTGGCTGCTGCTGCTGTCAATCAAATCCAGTGACACGGGAGTGGGGGGCAGGGCTGAGTCCAACTGTCTGTGTCAATGGGCGCAGCAGCAGGGACTCGTAAGCGTGCCCGCACGGCTGCCCCCCAGGGAAAGCGGCTCTCTGTGGGGGGGCACCCGATGAAGGTGAGGAGCCAGGAGCGCCGTTGGGGAACCCAGAAGAGGAGGATTGGGGCTGCTCTGTGCAAAACCCTTGCACAGAGCAGGAAAGTATAACATGTTTGTTAATTTAAAAAAAAATAAAAAAACAAACCTTTACGAACACTTTAAAGTGATAATAAACATGCACTGTTTAATATACATTTTCCCTTCTCTTTCTGTATGTAGATGATGGCACTGTAATTATTTTATTTAAAATCTAAGTACCCTTTTTTCCTAATCGATCAACAGCTGTCACATGACCCAGTTCTTTCCCATCCTGTCTGCAGGGAAACATAAGCAAGAGGAGCTTCTAGTCCTCTGCTGCTGGTCACATGTTCAAAATAAAAAAACTGCTTTTGGAATACAGGGCAAAAATAAATAGTTATTATCAATAAACTGTTTTAAATTGTCATACAAATATATATTTTAAATCAAATCTTTATTATTTTTTGGCAGTAGCATGGTGTGGTTGGATTTCTGTAAGTCACAGGCTGTCTCGCCCCTCCAGCCTGTGTCCTAGAATTAGAGGGAGGTGAAGCCACCATTAATCTACATGTAATAACCCAACCCATTATGTTTAGCTGGTTAGTGGGTATGAAGGAGGAGAGAGGAAATGGGCTGTTATTTAGCACCGTGTATACACCCACATGGGTGACTCTATAGTGACATGGGCTGCTCAGATGTGATAGGGAAGAAATGCGCAGCATAGAAACTCACTGAAAACTGAGCATGTGCAGAGCTGCCACCACTCCCGCAAAATCCCTAGCTGAATTGGGGACAGGAGGTGGGGGACACAGAACAGGAGGATCAACCAGTTTTTTTGCAGAATACAGAAAACAAATCCCGTAGTGACTGAGTGAGTATGAACAGCATGTAAAACACCATTTATTGATAGTTTTTTTATTATGTGGGTTTAGTGATACTTTATTAAAAGTACATCTACACTTAGAATTTTATCTTAGTCCCCCTGCAAAGTCCCACAAATACCCATTGTCCACCAGTGAAGCCCACCTAATGCAGCTTCCTGTGATGGGGTGGCAATGATTCTTCACTGATCTTGAATTCAAAGCAGAATTGTGCAGTTATCAGCATTGTCACATACCTGTAGCTTATCAATCAGCACCTGGCCAAGCCTAGTCCTGCCCACTGCTTTCTGGATTGACAGCACTGGCTGAGATGCTCCCACTGAGAGCTGCAGTGTCGAATGACGATTTGGAGGGAGGGCCTGAAAAAGCTTAGGTACACCACAGGACATGTGACCGACTCTGGTTTAGCACACCTCCAACTCGGCCACAGTGAGATTAGTTAGGTGATTCAAAAGAAGAACAGCATGCACAATGTTGGTAACAATGGTGTAGAGGCTCTATGAGCCTACCGACCATTGCCACCACCAACAGTGAACTATAGGTGACCATCAGGTTACCAAAGAAACTTCTTATTAAGAGGGGAAGGGGGGCTGCTACCACAATACTAGATGCCTGTAAATAGCATAGCAGATCACAGACACTGGTAGCATCACCAGGTACTTTCTCTTTCTGCTAACAACTTTAAAAGGCATTTGCTATGACAGCTAAATTCTTCAAAGGGAGCTTTTCATTGGTGGGGATTTACTAAAGGTGGTGCACACAGAATCTGGTGGAGCTGTGCATAGTAACCAATCAGCTTGTGGGTATTAAAGTCAAAGCTTAAAGCAGAGTTCCACCCAAAAGTGGAACTTCCACTTATCTGATTCCTCCCCCCCACTGGTGCCACATTTGGCACCTTTCGGGGGGAGGGGGAGCGGGAACCTGTTTTTTACAGGTACCCTTTCCCCACGGCAAATTACATCAGCAGCTCGGTCTCCCTCCTCCTCCCTCCCCTTCTGCCGGGCCAGTGAGAGAGTACAGCGCGTTTTGCGCATGCACAGTAGGGACCTGACCGTGAAGCCGAAAGGCTACACTGCTGGGTTCCCTTATCCATAACGGCGGCGACAGCACCTGACCAGGCGAAGTAATCATCAGCTGCGGTGCCGACATCAATGGACTCCAGGTCAGTTAAGTGTTCTAATGTTAAAGGTCAGCAGCTACAGTATGTGTAGCTGCTGACTTTTAATTTTTAAAGGGGCGGGCGGAACCCAACTTTAAGTAAAAAACCTGAAGTTAGAAGCTGATTGGTTACCATGCACAGCTGCGCCAGATTCGGTGTACACCATTTTAGTACATGTCCCCCAATGAGAATTATTTTTGGGTTTACCTTTATTTTGGTCTGGTAATTGTTCCATTAGCACATTTCCTGTTCCTGGGTGTCCACACTGTAACTATGGAGGAAGCCATGGTTGTTGCACATGCTAGACTTTTATTACAGATACTTACTGTATATAGTGCTGTCAATTTACGCAGTGCTTCACATAAATATTGTACATTCACATCAGTCCCTGCCCTCAAGGAGCTTACATTCAAAGGTGGACTTAAAATATGTCTACCTATGTTCATCTCCAACACTTGTTGGATTGAGAATAGTTTACAAAATAAAGAATACAATGTGTGTGCTTTCTTTCCAGCTCACAGGAAATGACAAGTCAAATCAACAGGTATTTCTTGTACTTGCTGAAAATGTTTTTAGCCTGAAAAAATTAAAACAAATGCAGCCACCACAGCTAAGGACTGGTAAGCTGCAAAAATTCAACCTAAACTGGTTGACAGAGCAAAGGTAAGGTACAGAGAACAGATGGTCGAAAGTATATTTTCATTGCCTCCTATGAACTTTTTGAGTCTCTCTGATTTGTACTGTACATGCAGTGGATAACACAGAACTCAATTTATGGTAAAAAGAATAGAACAGAACCTTCTCATATTAGCACAGCTGCAATGTTTGCTAATATGGGAGGGATTTGATGGGTAGGAAAATGTAAGTAGCTACTGGGGCCACCATTAAAGTGAACCTGTTGCTTTGACCTGCATGGTCATAAAGTCAACCTAACCCTAATGTTAAATCTGATCCTAACTATTAACACAAGGGAAAAGGGAGGGGGGAATATTCACACCAAGCTAAAAAAATATGTCCCAAAAATCAGCACAAAAATTTAGCAAAGATTTTGTATACTACTGTTTTGCCTCTGTGCCATATGTGGGTGGCGCAACACCTACTACCTATTCTTTTTTTATGTTAAAATCTTTGTTTTCCATTAGTTAAAAAAAAAAACCACAGTAAAACAGGCACTATGTATCTGTAAAATGCTCGGAATTCTCCTCTTTACGGAGGAATGCTGTATGACTAAGAAACTTGGAAACTTGGTGCCGAGCTTTAGACCTCAGATCATCCTTTTCTCAGACTCTTTCTGCAGCTCAATCCCCTGCTGCTCTCCAAGTCTACTGATGGATCTTGACATCTTTCCCAAAAAACCTATAACCTGCCAAATTGCACGAATGCAGATGGAAGTAGGCTACTCATACATGTCAAGGTATAATGGATAATTTTAGGATTAGTATTTTATTTTATTTTTTCCCATCTATGTAGTTTAACATAAAGAATAATTATCCCATACAAAGCACGAGCAGATGTTACTGGATTAACGTGTCTAAATTTAATGACTTTGTGATCCGAGCCATCTTTCACCCGAGCTTGAAAATTACCTAATACAATGTGATGAGCCCAGCATGTATGTTTTCCCATCACATGTAACACCTACTCAAAAATCCAGTCCCCTGTTGTGCTTATGTAAAAAGGAACTTACAAAAAAAAAAGGATTATAATAGTAACTGCATGCCTGTAATATCATTTATTTTTCCACACAGAGAGTAATTTATTCATTCAATGTTCCCAAAGCTATATGTAGATAGAGGTCACCCATGGGCGTAGCATAAAGGGGTTGCAGGGGTCACAATTGCAACCCTGCCCCTAGCTCCAGGGGGCCCCTGCAGCCTCCCTGTCATATTATCATATCCTCCACAAAATCCAGCTTCGATCTGCCCTAGGGCCCCACAGCTACGCTCCAGTACTGGGCTTCTACTTTGCCTTCCACAGTCCACACCCCTCTGTTCCCATTGGCTGGAGAGAAGCTGTGAGCCATTTCCTGAATGGAGAGGAGCACGGGGTGAGAACAGTCCAGGATGGGGAAGTGTCTGTGCTGTGTGCTGGCAACATGGAATGGTAACCGAGCTCAGTGAGTTAAGAGGAGGAGGAGAGTGTCGTCCTGTAGCCACAATGGGACCGATGTCGCTGGTGAGGTAAGACACCGCTCAGTGTCTCCTAGTCACCAGCTGGGATTCTCTGTACCTCCCACCCAGGGATGTCTACTTACCCCACTTCCCTGACAACTGGGGAAAAGACACACACGTCTTCCCCCAACACCTGACAAAAAATAACAGAGAAACCTTCAGAAATTGCTAAAACAAATCCCTTAACACCTCCGCGGGGGGCCACCGAAGGACTGCAGGCTCCAGATTTTGGGTCACATGGCTTTGCCCTCCCAGATCTAAGTTCCTGCCCCCAAAGCCCCCTGACCACCCCCTCCACCCTGCATGCTATGCCTGGCTGCTGAGTTCCTTTCCCATTACAGCACTTTATACTGCTCCTCCTATGCAGGGCTGAAATCACATTCCTTTACAACACAGCCAGTCAGCCATGATCTGCACAGGGTGTATCTGCCTACTGCAACTACACTGCCAGTCAGACCAGAGAATTTCACAGGACAGAAGGGTAACATAAAAGCCAGATACACCCTGTGCAGACTGACAGACTGTGTATAAAGGAACGTGATTTCAGCCCTGTGTAGTGTGGAGGGGGGGGGGGGGGGCTGTATACAGTGCTGGGATGGCAAAGGAGCTCTGCCAAGTGACCTGCCAGGGGTCCCTGTCCTCTGATTCTCCAGCAGTGATCCCTGTCCTCTGATGTAAAGAGGAACTCTGAGAACTCAAAACTCTTAAGCCACTTTGAGTATCTTGGCATGCGGTGGATGTATTTGCATGCACGTTAGAAGTAGTGGGGGGGGGGCCATGTCAACTTTTGCATTGGGGCCCACAAGCTTCAAGCTACACCTCTGAGGTCATCTATACATTATATCACTCTCCAGGGTCTGAGACTACTGTGACAGTAAAGGCAGGGGCTAAACTACTGTGACATTACAGAAGTCTTAACATAACCATCCCTATGATTTTGTACTGTTCAATGACTGGGGGGCCCTGATGGTGTCTGATAATGCCGAAATGCTTTGGGTGGAGCACGGATGCATGACATCACTATGCATGTGGACCATGCCCATCTTGTTGGTTGGAAATTGTTCTATGTCTATGAATGTGGCCCAACACAATATTGTAAACTTACTTAAAAACTTTGATTCTTTTGGAATTATTACGTAAAACTGCTTTAAACTTAGCGTACAAGAAAAAAACCTCACAGTGTCTCTTTACAGGACGTTTATAAGTTTTATCTTCCGAAACAAAATATCCCACTCTTCACAATAATGCCTTATTCATGTCATCAGTTTTTGGCAGCACCTATATCAAAATATATAACAATGAGATTTCCAGTCTTCTGGTGCATATAAAGTGTCTGCCTGTAACATTTGCACTGTTGTGTTTGTAAACCACACAAAGGCGCAGCTACAATATATGATGAGAACATTTATAATAATTACAGGTGACACTCCTACCAAATCGTTGGAAGCAACCAATTTATTCATTCTATTTATTTCTTGTAATTATGTATTTATTATGATTTATTTGCATTGTATACTAGATACATGTGGGCAGAATAATGGTTAGATCATTTAAATACACTTTGAAACACAAAAAATTACCGTATATACTCGAGTATAAGTCGAATTTTTCAGCACATTTTTTTGTGCTGAAAGTACCCCCCTCGACTTATACTCGAGTCAAGCAATTTTCTGCAGCAAAAAATGTCATTTTCCGAACCGACTTTGGGGCCCCGTATCTCAGGGCGACTTGGTGCTAGAAACCCCAAATTTGGTATGGTAACCCACTGGATCTAGTATCACAACATATCCAAAGCTCAAGTTCCTAGCACTAAGTGGCCCCGAGATACGGGGCCCCAAAATCGGTTCGGAAAATGTCATTCTCTGCTGCAGAAAAGTGCTTGACATTTTCTGAGCCGAGTTTGGGGCCCCATATCTCAGGGCCACTTAGTGCTAGGAACCCCAAATTTGGTGTGCAAACCCAGTGGAACTGGTACCATAATATATCCAAAGCTGGGGTTCCTAGCTCTAAGTGGCCCCGAGATACGGGGCCCCAAAACTAGTTCGGAAAATGTCATTCTCTGCTGCAGAAAAGTGCTTGACATTTTCTGAACTGATTTTTGGGGCCCTGTATCTCAGGGCCACTTGGTGCTAGAAACCCCAGCTTTGGAAATTTTAGTTCCACTGGGTTTGCACACCAAATTTGAGGTTCTTAGCACTAAGTGGCCCCGAGATACGGGGCCCCAAATTTGGTCAACTGTGTCTATCTGCAGCAATGTCATTTCGTGACCCTTTGAGTTCAGAGACCCCAAATTTTGACTGCAACTAGGGGGCATCTAGGAACCCTTAACTACCGAGTTTGAAGTTCAGGGGACCTATGTCTGCAAATGGGCACAGTGAGGCATGCAAATGGGCACAGTGATGCTGCAAATGGGCATTGTTGACCCTCTTTTCCACTTACAGTAGCTGTGCATTTCTCACCCTCGTCTTATACTCGGGTCAATAAGTTTTTCCCATTTTTTTTGTGGTAAATTAGGGCCTCGACTTATACTCGGAACGACTTATACTCGAGTATATACGGTAATATTGTATCTTATTTTCTGGAAGGCAGAGTAGTTATAGAGTGCTTTATTAAAGTCATTGTAAACCTTCGTTTTTTTTTGTTTTTATTTTAAATAGCAAACATATCATACTTACCTCCATTGTGCAGTTCGTTTTGCACAGTGTGGCCCCGAACCTCATCTTCCGTAGTCCCCCGACGGCGCTCGCGGCGCCTTTTTTCATCTGCAACCCCCCTGGGAGAAGCGCTCTCCCTGGGGGTAACTTTGCGGGTGCGCTTCCGAGTCCAGCATTTGCGCGCATAGACACAGAATGTCAGACTCGGCCCCGCCCCCCGACGCCCGCGTCATTGGATTTCGTTGATAGCAGTGGGAGCCAATGTCTGCGCTGCTATCAATCTGTCCAATCAAGAGCCGAGAACCCCAGGCAGGGAGTGTGAGCGCGTCTCCACCGAGGGAATGTATGGGTTTAGATGAGTAAAACTAGGGGGGAGGGGCTGGGGGGGCTGGTCAGTGTCAGAAGATTTTTCACCTTTATGCATAGGATGCATAAAGGTGAAAAAACACAAAGGTTTACAACCCCTCTACCACTTGCCAACCAGCAGTTTAACTTTTCCTGCTGGCCGGTGGCTCTGTCATTTCCCCTGTAACGAACCTGTATGTTGCAGCGGAACTTCCAGGTTTACAGGCGTGCGTGCATCCCCCTTGCTGTTCATGCTTTGGTTGGACACAGCACGAGTTCGTGCAGCAGGCTCTCAGCCAATGATTTAGGCTGTGAACCTGCTGATGGCTGTGGCCAACCACAGCACAAAGATCAGTGTGTGTTAGTAAATACAAAACCCAGTTCTGGCTGGTTCTGCTTCCTGATTTCACTTACCGTTCAGAGCTGAGATCAAGAAGAAAAGCCAACAAGTCTGTAAGTAAAATCAGCACACATACACTTATTAGGCGTACAGTTAACCCCTTGATTGCCCTCCTGATCACCTCTGTCTCCCAGCCAGTGTCATTAGTACAGTGACAGTGTACAGTATTATCAATGATCACTGTATTAGTGTCACTAGCGATGTCAGACAGTGTCAGTTAGAGTCACTTTGTGTCCCTCCCAGCCAGTGTCAGTTAGTGCCAGTCCCTGATTACTCTCCTGGCACTTTAGCACCTTAAGAAATGTGATAGAAAGTCAGAGCTGCTTAAAAGCTGCATAAATTCCAGTATATACTGTATACCATATACTGTATACCATAGTTTGTGGATGTTATAACTTTCACACAAACCAATTAATACCCACTTATTGGAATTTTTTGTTTACCAAAGACATATAGCAGAATACATTTTGGCCTAAATTTATAAAGAAATTCGATAAAAAGAAAAAATTATAACAGAAAGTAGAAAATTTCTTTTTTTTTTTGTTTATATAATAAAAAAATAAAAAACCCAGAGGTGATCACATACTACCAAAATAATTCTATATTTGTGTCAAAAAAGTTATATAAATTTAATTTGGTTACAGAGTTGCATGACTGAGCAAATGGCAGTTAAACTAACACAGTCCTGAATAGCAAAAAAATGGTATGGTCATGAAAAGGGTAAAACTTTCCAGAGGTCAGGTGGTTAACTTTAGGCATCCATAAAGCACATGCCTGAGCTAATCAAAACAGGAAAAGGAAATGGAACTAACTTGTACAGGGTATATCAAGTGCTGTACATGTAATAACAGTTAACAGTAGTGACATCTACTGACCAGAAGTATGAACACCACATTTAAAGTGCTGACAATTATGCACATGCTTCCCTGCTTCCTGCTAAAATCTTGACTGGTGCTGTTCTATAAAGTGTCACTAAGCCCACATCTTATAAAACATCATAAAAAAACGATATCATCAATCAATAAATGGTGCATTACATGCTGTTCATGCTCACTCAGTCAGTATGAGATTTGTTTTTTGTATTCGCAAAAATCCTGGTTTATTCTGCTGCTCTCTATCTGAACCTTCTGTCCATGTCCCCGATGCAGTTGTGGATTTTGCAGAGCAGTGTTGGCAGCTCTGCACATGCTCAGTTTTCAGTGAATTTCTATGCTGAACATTTCCTCCCTATCACATCTGCGCAGCCCATGTGACTTTTGAGTCAAACATGCGTGTGTATACACAGTGGTAAATGACAGCCCACTCCCTCCCTCCTCCTTCATGCCCACTAACCAGCTAAACACAATGGGGGTGGGATCCTACGTGTAGATTAATGGAGGCTTCACCTCCCTCTTATTCTAAGACACAGGCTGGAGGAGTGTGACACAGACTATGACTGGCAGAATGCTGCCCACACCATGTTATTGCCCAAAAATAATAAAGATTGGGTTTCAAATATGTATGTGTATGACAACTTAAAACAGTTTATTGAGATTAATGATTTATTTTTACTCTGTACTCCAAAGTTTTTTTTATTGTTTTTGTTTTTTTTTTAACATGTGGCCAGCAGCAGAGGACTACAAGCTCTTCCTGCTCATGTTTCACTGCAGCCAGGCTGGGAAAGAGTTGGGTCATGTGACAGCTGTATATCGATTAGAAAAATGGTACTTAGATGTTTTGTTTTTTTTAATTAAAATAATAATTATAGTGCCATCATCCATATACAGAAATACAAAGAACAAAGTAAATTAAACAGTGTGTGTTTATTATACCTTTAAGGTATGAGCAGTCCTACTCATTCTGCTCCCTTGTGAGAGTCCATTCAGGATACAGGCTTTCCCAAAATGGCTGCTGTAGCTCAAACTGGAGGATTTCTTCAGGCCATAATCAGCATTTGTCTTTTCTAAAAGTGCACACCAGAGTAAGCAATGTCCTTTAAAGTTGTTGGGTGGCTTAAAATGCTATGGAGACAGACTTAAAAGATAAGTCCGTGCTTCAACAAACTAAGCCTAAAATGGCTCCCACTCCTCTCCTAACTCCTATTCTATCCACCTTGTAGAAGGAAGATGCTTATACTTACTTATTCTCAGGGCGCTCTGGTTCTGTCATGTTATTGGCTTCCAGCATCTAAATTCAGGGGAGAGGAGGGAGTGCCAACAACAAATGCCCCTTGGTATATGTATGGGTGATGTCATCTCCCACGCATTCCATCCATTGCTGGTGCTCTCTCCAGAAGCTGCCCGATGCGGAGATCACGTGATTGGACCGAAGTGCCCTGAGAATAGGTATGTATAAGCATCTTCCTTCTACAGGGTATGTAAAATAGGATTTAGAAGGGAGATGGGAGCTGGACACAAGCTTAATTAGATGTAGACTTATATTCTACTTTAACTGCTGGAACCCTATTGTTCTGGGAGGATATCCTCCCAAGAATGTGCCTTGTGCGCTGCCAGTGTCATGTGATCGCTGTGACCAATTACATGACAGTTGTAAACAGTGAGTGACTGTCTACACACTGTCATTCAGTAAAAATATTTGCTTATAGCAGTGAGGTATGTAAAAAAAAAAAAACAACTCCCCAGAGTATTACTATGGTAACACTCTATTGCTCTGGTCACAATAGGTAAAAAAAAAGTAAAACAAATTTAAAAAAAAGAAAAGAAAAAAGAAAGTAATTTTTTTAACAAAATGATTTTTTTTTTTTTACATACTGGTCACCGCCACACCAGTTATATGATGACTTTGTACTGCACTATTGACAGTATGTAATTATTTGTTTTAAATGTGAGAAAAAGTAAATAAATCTTAATTTTCCAAAAAAAGTGCCAACAAAAAAAATGAAAAGTTCACAATACACACCATGCCTCTTAGTAAATACCTCAGGCTCAGTGGCGTCTCCAGCTTTCATATTTAGGGGGGGGCACATGGGGGGACAGGGACAAAAGTAGGGGGCAACTATAAAATGCAATTATATATATATATATATATATATATATATATATATATATATATATCTCCTGGGGCCCTTTACTACGATCCCACAACGGGCCCTTTCACATGTTCTGCAGTGAGCTCCCTTCCTACTGTATTGGGGCCCCCCAGGGTGTCAGAAAACAAGAGATATATGTCACCAGGATACCAAGAAAATATAAGGGTCCAAAGTAGTGGGAGAACTATCAGGGTTGCAAAGGTTGTCTTGCCACCGGGCCCTGGTGTTCTGCCACTGTGGGGTTCCCCAGACTCCTCTTGCTGTCCAGCCCCTGCTATTGACAGCGCTGGTCTGGCATCTCTTGGAATTTACAGGCTGGTTCTCCTGTCCTAAGGACGGGAGAAATCAGTCTGTTTTTTCAGTAACTGAGAGTCCTTGTGGAGTCCTTACTGCAACTCGCTCTTCTCCCTGCCAATGAGGATGCAGGGGAAGGAGAAGATCGGGCGGCCGTGGTTGTGTGAGCGATTGCATTATGCAGTGTCAGTGAGCAGAGGGAAGGGGGAGGAATCACCCACAGGAGCTGACTGGGGACGCTCTACCTCTCAATAGAGACTGTGTTACTCCAGTGGTGGCCCGAGTAAGATGTAGCGCAACCGCTACGAATGCAAACAGAAAGACATTGCCTTTTTGTAAAAAAAAAAAAAAAATTTTAATTGGGGGGGCACAGCATAATGTTGGGGGGGTCAGGGCCCCCTCTGCCCCCCCCCCCTAGGGACACCATTGCTCAGGCTGTCTACTTTCCAAAAAGGTTATTTAGGGAGTATTTTTACTGTCCTGGCATTTTTTGGACCTCAAGAAATGAGATAGGCCATCAGCACATCAGGAGTAATACATTTTCAGATATATACCATAGTTTGAGGACTCTATAACTTTCCTACAGACTAAATAATATACACTAATTTGGGTTATTTTCACCAAAGAAATGTAGCAGAATACAATTTGGCCTACAGAAACAAAGAAAACCTTGCTTTTTATCCCAAAAGTTTTGGCCTTTTTTTGTTTATTTAGCAAAAAATAAAAATCCCAGTGGTGATTAAATACTACCAAAAGAAAGCTCTATTTGTGTGAACAAAATGATAAAAATGCCATATGGGTACAGTGTTGCATGACCGTGTAATTGTCATTCACAGTGTAACAGTGCTGAATCCTGAAAGTTGGCCTGGGCAGGAAGGGGTTATAAGTGCCCAGTATTGAAGTGGTTAAGGGTGCTGCCTAGTGTCCCTCCAACCCAAGTGTGGAAGGTTAGAACTAGCAGCATGTGTCCTGCACTCTTGGAATCCTAGTTCTAATGGAGCTAAAAAAGGATAAATGAGAGCTGTGCTGAGATGGGATAAGATTTTACTGCAGGGGTCCTGTAAATCGGGGAACAGCCAGCAGCATATCAAACTCTGCTCCATTTAATCCAACCCAGGGAAATCCATTTTCAGTTAAACAGCTTTTTTGTTTTTAGCATTTTTTTTTCTCAATAAATATGTACATCGCACATTTAAATAGACAGAACATTTAATTATCTGAGAACAAGCAGATATTTTTATAGCTCTGAGAGTCCTCATGGCAGAAGAATGACAATGACTCGGCAAGCACATAGCTATGATAAATTTAGCAACATGTCTGGTTTTAATAATTTGTCAAGTCACGTTCGTTACTATTGGCCAATCGGCATTCTTGGCAGCAGAATTACCAGGAAATGTTAACTTGTTTACTAAACTCATGGAATGGCTATTACGGCATACGTGATTGTATCGCATGTTAAAGGGACAGTGACCTTTCTCATTTTCTCTCTTATAGAGAATTTTTTATTATTATCCTGTACAATGTATAAACTTGTCCCATCTAGATAAGGTTTCAAATGTTCAAACCAGCCAAATCATACAAAAGCAAGTGACAGACACGATTCTTCACCATGATACACAGGTTATATCTTCACATAGTTCACTTATATTAAACAGCTCAAGAAGTAATGTACATTCTACTTTTAGGTTAGGTGTAAATTGGTGAACCTTACGAGCAGTACTCTAAAAGGGTACACCAGCAAGCAATAGATCTCAGAAGACAAAGGATTGACTGAGTTGAAACAACTCTGTCAAAAAAATAAACGGATTTTATGGGCACAACATGAGACAGAATTATTCAAAATATTAATCTTTATTACAAAATATGCTAGTTAAAATAACATTTAACAGACAGAAACACCAAACTGACCAACAGGTTCAACAAGAACCCAATAGGATAAACATGGAAATATGGATATTGGTAAAATTTATGTGGACATAAATACTGTACAAATATATCAATCGATAAGGTCCATAAATTTCCATGCGCTCTTGTCGATGCGTTTCGCAAACTGCTTCCTCAGGACATTATTGGGTAGGTGCTGATGAGCCAGCTAATATGGGAATCTATGGGAATCTACTTTCCAGAGATAAATATCGACCAAGGGTGTCCCCGGAACCAGCGGGGACACCCTTGGTCGATATTTATCTCTGGATACTAGATTCCCATATTCATCTGGGAATTGGCTTGGTTGTGGTTATATGTTTCTAGCCCTCCCCCCCACCCCTAATAGGAGGAAGTCTTGGATACTTATGCATAAGGCTCCACCCAGCATATTAAGCTGAAGACTGGAGGTATATCTGGGTGGAAACATCCAGTGAATTTTTTGGGTCCACTACCCTCCATAGGGGGTTGGCAGATTAATCCTCATTGATGTTGATGGAGATGTATAACCCTTCCCTCCTACTAACTTTAATCAATCATATTCGAACCTACTTGATTCTCTGATCTGAGAACTGCCATTAAACCTTGGGTACAGCAGAGGTGAAACTCCCCTATCTCCAAACCAAGGGTCAGATACGTGACTTACTTGCTACTATTTGGCAGTTGATGGACAGAAACCCATCTGATCTCCAATTTATCTTTTTCTGGTGCCCCCTACATTGATGCTTCTGGCTTGTCAGCACCTACCCAATAATGTCCTGAGGAAGCAGTTTGCGAAACGCGTCGACAAGAGCACATGGAGATGTATGAACCCCATCGATTAATATATTTGTACAGTATTTATGTCCACATGGATTTTACCTATATCCATATTTCCATGTTTAGCTTATTGGGTACTTGTTGAGCCTGTTAGTCAGTTAAGTGTTTCTGTCTGTTAAATGTTATTTTAACTAGCATATTTTGTAATAAAGATTTATATTTTTAAAAATTCTGTCTCATGTTGTGCCCATAAAATGTGTTTATTTTTTTGACAGAGTTGTTTCAACTCAGTCAATCCTTTTTCTATAATATTGGATGTTGGCACAGTGGGGGTCTTCCCTTTCTATGATCTCAGAAGACATTCATTATCCTGGTGGTCGCACATGTGCACACAGGAGGATGTTTGCACAGGTTGATCCTTGTTAACCTTTTCTTTTACGGAGGGCAGAACACATTCCCTGTAGTGGATAGTCTGACTACTTCCATGGTAGACCCTGTTCTTTACTTTCTGAATGTAGGTATTATTATTATACAGGATTTATATAACGCTGACAGTTTGCGCAGTGCTTTACAACATTAGGGCAAACAGTAAAATTGCAATGCAATTCAATACAGGAGGATTCAGAGGGCCCTACTCGTTAGAGCCTACAATCTAGGAGGGAGGGTACAGAATGTTTACTCTAAGGCCTCCTTAGGGCTCACCTAAGGTCTGCACTGGTTTTTCAGTTTATTCCACCCACCGCTCTTCCTATTGTTTCTGCAATAAACCTTCAAAAGACATCCATGGACTGGACTGCCATTATGCCAAGTGGTACAGGTGATTGGGCACTATGCCTGGAGACAAGATTATTCGCAATTGGGGATCCCACTTGCACTACACAAGGCTTAACCAAGACATCGCTCTGGATTCCCACCACAATCTGTTCTTTACCTCATTTCAGCACTTTTCTAGTGATACCCTCTGCCCAAGTTTTCTTTTTACTGACCTCTTTGCAGCCACTTACAGTCTACATGCACTTCCGCGAAGGCTGCATGGAATTTCTTCAGGCAGATTCAGGCTTTGGGCATGGTGACAACATTGGTCCATATTTGTCTAATGTGTCCTGAAATGGCCACTTCTATTCTCCATTGGAAGCCCAAGTGACAGGGTGACAGTGCAGGAAAATAATTGGGAAACAGGGACAGAGGTTTGTCACCCCATAACAAGAAGTGCCTGCACAAGGACCTCCATGCCAAGATCATCATGTATTATTTTAATGAAAGCTGCAAATGTAAAGTAGGAATCAGGGATATCATCAACTAATCTTAAAACTGCCCCACCCATCTTCTAACACGAATTCTAACTAACCTGTAGAAGAAAGATGCATATAGTTATCTATTGTTTGGTTGCCCCAGTCTGGTCATGTTATTTCCCTTGTGTTAGGCCAGTGCTGGCTACGTGGGGGGGGGGGGTATGAGAAGAGAGCACTCAGACAATGGCTTGCAATGCCTGGGAGCAGTGATGTCACCCATAGGGTTACTATGGGCCATCCATTGTTGGCACTCCCTCCTCTCCCTTGAACCGAAGCTGACAGACCGGACCAGCATGGCCTGAAAATAGGTAAGTATATGCATCTTTCTTCTACAGGTTAGTTAGTATAGGTAGCACTACAAAAAAAACAGCCTAGTGCATTCCTTTAATACTGTATACTCTTTATTAATGAAGAAAGCAAATATTATACTCCCAAACAATTTCAGTGAACAAGCATATCATCATAACGAGCCATGCATAACACAAGATCTACCACGCATGGTTTGTAGCACAGGAAGACCCTGCACCGTCCCACAAGGCTTATGCGTTTTGAGGGGCAACCTCTCTTCTTCAGAGAAGGCTACATACTTTACTTTCGCATTAGCCCCTAAGGTTTGTATCTGAAACACTAGGGCCAGTTTAGAGAGGAATCAAGCAATTTACTAGCATGTCTTTGGTGTGTGGGAGGATACTGAAGCACCCAGAGAAAACCCACACAACCACAGGGAGAACATGCAAACCCCATGCAGATAGTGATCTAGACAGAATTCCAACCTGAAACCCAAGTGCTGCAAGACACAAGTGCTAACTAGTAAGCGACTGTGCTGCCTAGTTCTACATATACAGTACATCAATGGTTTTATAGCATTAGGATTCAACAAGTAGGAGCCAGAAGGACTGATTGGATCTTATTAAGCAGGAGACAAAGGTGAGCATTTTTTCCGGTTTCTGAAAAACATGCAAAATAACTTAATTGCTGTTACTGGTACAGGGAATTCATCATCATTTTGCCATCATGAAGTCAGGTGGAATGTTTCATGCTCTAAGGTTAATTACCAGATGCTATATTGGAGAATTTTGTTTGCTTTACATTGAATCAACCGACTTAGAATTGAGAATTGTGAAACATGATGGATTTGTATTTTTTGTTCAATTACATTTTTTTTAAAGAAGCTGCAACTGTGGAAACAAGAATTCTGACTTTATAGAAGTCCCACTGATCCACCCAAATAATTAAAAAAGATCGCTTTCAGTAAAAAAAAAATGTATATAATGTATAATTTCAACACAAACTATTTTGTAATTTAAAGTGTATCTAAAGCCATTTTTTTTCTACCTTTGGATACAGTTTACAGCTTCTGTCAGGTTTGTATTGCTGTTTGTGTCCCTGCTGGAGAGATTCACCCTTTATATTTGTCCTGGTAGAAATTGTTACCACCAGTGGGGGAAAGTGAGGGGAAATGAAAAATTTTGAGTTGTCACCAAAATAGGAATAGAGGAAAATCTTCCAAAGGGGATACCCATTCTGGTGACTACTGAGGCGATTTCTCTCACCTGGAAATGATTTTCTTTTATTGTGTCTAAGGAACAGGAAGTGAAAGAAGGTCTTCCCAATGAGAAACAGATGATAAAAGAAAACCTGACAAGGATTTTAAATTAAAGAAAAACGTTTTGACTTTAGCTAAACTTCAAGCTAAAAAAATATTGTCTGTATACTAGAATCATGTGTATTCTTTATTTACTATTGGAGTATTTTGTTTTTTGCTTTCATCTGTACAGTAGTCCTGGAGAAAACATTTTGCACTTTGCCTCTGTGCAGGAGCTTCCTGTAATAAAGACCGGTCACTGCTGCTCTCTCTCCTTGTGCGGGGTGACTGGTCTTGTCTCCGCCCCCTCTTTTGTTTTTCCTGTAGGCAGCTTGTAGTGGGTTGGCCTCCTGGGCCCCTCCCACAGCTCTGCTCTCTGCCCAGTGATGATGTCACCGCTGTATTTACTAGGCTATAAAGGCATTTCATTGCACACAAACTGGATTTCTTTCCTTTGTGGCATCTGAGGAATATCTTTGAATTAGAGTTTTTGTGACCAAAGTTCAGCTTTAATGTTATTATGCTACATTATAGGTCAGCTTCAGTCCACAACCAGTTTTGATTTTCTGTAACTTCCAAAAAAATTAAAATCTTACTTCCTTACATACATTTACACATATTGATATTATTAACATTGGACTGTTAACATCCACATACACATCTAAAAACCTTGCCAAGGCTAAAGTTTACCTTTAGTGGACACCCTTTAAAAAGACAACTTAGGGAAAGCTAACTGTCACAGTTCCTTGTGCTCTCAACTGAACTGTCAAGCCATTGAATGACTGGTGTCATAATTAATCACGTGTGTGACACCATGCCAACTGTAGATCAAACAGAGACTAAGATGTCTTTAAAGTTAATTCCGATCCAAAATGTTTTTGAGGGGATCCCCCACCCTGTTGGTGAGGCATCCTGTTGTATCTCCAGGACAGGAAGTAAAGGGAATTCTTTCTAGTGTGACACCGGCAGCAAATGAATAGCATAGCGTACAATTTACATACTTTTTTTATTTCCTTTTTTTATGGAGCTCAACTGTGCAGTGCTTGTTGAATCCCCTATGAACAAAAAAGTGAACTGAGAAATCACAGTATAGAAAAAAGGTGCACGAGAATACAATAACAGACCAATCTTTGAAGAGGTAGAATCTCAATCCCTGAAAACTTTTGGGGTGCAAGGCTCCTGAAAGGGGCAAAGGACTCTGTTTTGCCTAGGCTGAAGCCAGGGGGACCCCGCTCCTTAGGGACCGGCTGAAGTCGGTCCACCAAGTACTTGGTGTGGGCTCTCATGAAGGGAAACCCCCCCGATGGGAAGAGGAAAAATACCCGAAGGTCATAGATCCTCTCCCTAACATAAAGTCAGGCTCCGAAAAACCTGTACCCTCCGTCAATGTGAATAATACAAGAATAAACCACACATGCGCAATTTACATACTGGGTTACATGATCTCTGCATGGTTAACCACCTCAGTACCACTGTACATATATATATACAGCTTTGTATTTAGTTGGTTACACCAGGATCATAGCTGAGACTATGGTATAACTTTTTTTTAAGAAGCAAATCTGTTTGATGTAAAAGTGATCTGAGTGGCTATACTATCGCTCGATCACTTTTACGGGCAATGGAAGTGGTTTGCCCCCGGGCTCTCCCATTCCACAGGGGAGCCCAGAACTGATGTAACCAGTGGCGTCTGGTGCACCGTGAAGAGTGGAAGAAATGGAGGCAAGAAGGATTTCGCCACTTTCACTTTTGTCACTTTCCGTTTTGGGTGGTCCAATACCAATAAAGTTGATCAAAAAAAATTAAAGGTACAGTGTAAAAAATTAATTTAAATAACATAAATAATACATTTTCTTAAAAAATTAAAGCACTCCCTTGCCCAAAGGCAAACATGCACTTAGGTCTCCCATACATATGTAAACAGTGATCACACCACACATGTGAGGTATCACTGTAAACATTAGAGCAAGAGCAATGATTCTAGGGCCAAACCTCCTGTGTAACTCTAAATTGGTAATCTGTAAAGGCTTTTAAAGCATCGCCTATGAAGATTTTTAAATATCGTAATTTGTTGTTGTTCCACGGGCGTATGTAATTTTAAAGCGTGATGTGTTAGGTATCAATTTACTTGGCATAACATCATATTTTATATTTTACCAAAATATTGGGTATTATATTATGTTTGTGTGCGCTAAAATTCATCAAAGTGCATTTTTTTACTCCAAATTTGATAAACCCCTGCACAAATATTGTGAAACATAAAAAATTGCAACAACAAGCAAAGCAAATGCTTAAAAAATATATAATGTTTGGGGGTTTCTAAGTCATTTTTCGACCAAAAAAAAAATGCAAATTTTTTCATGTATGTGAGAAAATTTAGAATTTGCCTGTGGGTCAAATGGTTAATCAAGATGGCTGATGATCCCAAAACTGGAAGAAGAGCCATAAAAATGTTGGCTTCAGCAAGGGAGCTCAAGGACATTGCATTGTTGGAGGGGAGGTGAGCATAGTTCCGCTTTTAACCATCCTCTTTTCTGTCCAAAACTAGCAAAAACAGGCCTTGTATATATACAGTACTTTAAACATTTCCACAAGAGACCTTGTAAAAAGAATGCATGCTGCGTTCATTTGGCCTTTATCTCTTGTACGAATTCTAAGTTTTGTATATTGATATGAAACACTGTAAAAGTGTGACAATTTCAATAAAAGTTACAAAGAGATCTGGCCAATCAAAAATCCACAAAGCGAGTTCCAAACGCCGATTCATCCATGGGGGCAATGACTAATCTACACATGCTCTTATTAAATGACCGGTCTCCATAGAGACACAAGAGTGCAGTTTACTAGATGTTCAAGCCAGTAAAGACCTCAGCACTGACATCTTTTGTCAAAACAACGGAGTAAGAAGAATTTGTTAAGGGCTTAGAGTTTGGGTCTCTGGGGAACGGTGAAAAGGCTGGCTTGCTGCAAGGACTCTGCTCCAATCGCATGTTGGGAAGGAAAAACCATTAGGCAGCAAATGATATCAGTGCCAAACACACTAAAAGAGGCTTGAAGATACAAGAACAGAATTAATGATCTAAAAGCTACAAGCTCCGCTTAGCAGCCTGTATTATATTTACAAGGAAAACAAGGCTTTGTGAAATGTAATAAGATTGGTCTGCACATCAGGGACTCCATGATGCTAAGTGGAGTCTTGTGCTCATTCTTTAAAGCATATCTCCCTTATTTGCTTTATACTTAACATATAATAATAAGAAACCCAAATACAAAAATGCAGCTTACCTGCAACCTGTTTAAAGCTTTTTTCCCTTTCAGTTCATCTGGTTATCCAGCTAGCAACACTTCCTGCCTTGGGGTGTCTCCACTCTGGATGGAGAAGCAAATAAGACACCTTTGGGCAGCAGCATAGTATTAGATGTTTCCTGCGCTGGCCACTGAAGATGACCAAAGCCTGGCACACAGAAGAAGATGTTGGATCCAGCGAAGGATGAGGACTGTTGGAAGAAAGGTGAGTTTCACACCCTCAAAGCATGCGCGCAGGAGTCTTCTTCCCGGCAAGGTTCAGCAGCGTCTGCATGCAAAGTGAATATCTCCTAAACCATACAGGTTTAGGAGATTTTAAATTTTTACCTACAGGTAAGCCTATAATAAGGCTTACCTGTAGGTAAAATTATTAATTGGGTATACAACTACTTTAAGTTCCACTTTAAATGGACTTGGCTAACGAATTAAAGCCAAACTCCTGCTAAAGCCTAATACACACTACTAGGTGTAGTGTCAGAGCCGCTGTACTAACAATCCCATGTTAGTACAGAGAACTCCCCTGCTGTGCTACTGCGTTCTGACAGGGGGGTGGCCCCCACCAGAACACTTCGGTCAACGATCTCAACAGCCATTGGCTGAGAGTGCTGATCGGGAGCTGGCTGGCAGACCGTTTTCAGTCATGACCCTTTGACAAAAGACCGGCTTCTGCGGGACCATCTGCCATACACACGGCCCGAATGTCAGCTGTTTTCTATTGAACCACCCGATGACGGCCAACCTTCGGCCCGTGTGTACTAGACTTTACACTGTTTCAGTGTTACAATAGCAGTTTTTTTTTCTATTTGAGACAAAGATATTTGGCCCCACCCTCTAAATTCCAGTTTTGCCTGACAGCTTGGTCTGTTAAAGGATCAACAGATGGAAATAAAAGAAAAAGTCTAAGAAAAAAACGAATGCATCCACCACACCTAAGAACTTGAAAGCTGCAATATAATAGATGTTTGTTTTGGGGTTCAATACTGCTTTAAATGTAGTAATCTTCTGGATGGTCAGCATTGCCAGTGTATTCAGTCAGCTGTGGGTGCAGTTGCTACCTGAATACAATAGCTGGCAGTGGAGATTCCTACATCCACACTGTTAACATGAATTGGGGAATATATTGATGTTCTTTGAGCCCAGGCCGAAATGTTGATGCACCCCTAGGTGGTTAAATGGTGTCAGCTGTCATTCAACCCAAAGAAGGATGGGTGGCTGGGAGTGGAACGGACTTTCTTTGGGGGATAGCATCAAAGAGAAAGTCAGAATTGTAGAGAAAGTTAACTCTAATGGCTCCGCCAGGTGTATACAAATTCCTTAACTCCTACACTCATATACTGTATAAAACTACCAGAAGTTTAAATAAGTATGTTAATAGGTTACTCATCGTCACTTAAAAAAAACAATTCTAAAGACTTTTGAGGCTGATTTATTGTGAAGAACACTGAAGTGAAGAACTTTTTTAACATCCCCCTAGGTCCCCTTAGAGCCATGGGCCCCAAATAGCTGCTCAGTTTGCCTTTAATATAATCTGTTGCTGATATTATATTGATTGGTTTGGTTTTTAGTTTTTGCCCCCTGGGCCAACTGTCTGATGTTGTCCCCCGTCTAGATTATTAGTTTCGCTAGCCATGGTATCGCACAAATGCAGGCATCTTAACCACATAAGACTGTTGACAGCCTGGCTGAAAGAGATGGTTCACCCACTCTGCACCAGTACAACTCTACAATAAAACAGGTGATTAAACCATGCCCTACTCTATACAAAACAGAGATGCCTGTATTAGTGGAATTGCTCTTTAATGTCTGCATCTCAGATTTTTTTTTTTTTTTAGTTCTGCCCTCTGTTCTTTTTTTTCCGTATGTGTATGCACGTTTTTGTTTTGCTGGATTTGCAGATTCTGGGCAAATAATCCAAAGAGTGAGAACACTGAACCTTTCTCATCTCTAATAATAAATCTCCAGAAACAAAATCTCCATCAGTTTATTGTACAACTCTAAAAAAAAATTGTTAAGAAAAATACCATTTCAACCTCCAAATATTTGGAATCTATGCCTGTTTACTTGATATCTAAAACACTCAAGACAAAGAGATAAGACATAGGATGCTTACCGGTGCCATCAATGTGTCAACTTTATCTGGAGCTACGGCCCTTAAAAATGAGCATAAACCACACTATCTTGTTGCATTTTACAAGGCAGTTCTATTCATCTGCGTTACTTCCCTAGTTACGTATTCTTTAAAAAACAGTATTTATTGTATCTTTCGTGGAGTAAAACCTGCACTAGGCTCCAGTGCTTGTTGCACAACAAATAAGCTACACCTTTGTCTTTTTGGATCTCTCCCACTGGGGTAGATCAGTCAATCCAAGTTCTAAATTAACCCAACACAGATGCTATAACTACAGTAAATGCCTAGGCTTTTGGTTTAGTGACTAAAAGGGGTTAGAACAGTGACATAAGGGTTGGAAGGATGGAGCCACAATGTGCATGGGGGGAAGGGGGCTTGGGGGGTAACTGTGTTAAGTGCTAAAGAGTCTGCTGGAGGCTGCAGCACTTGAACTGAAGGCAGGAGACATGGGCCATTGAAGAGGTGAGTATAATAGTTTTTCTATTGAGGGAATTTCAGTTTAGATTTTTATTTTGTTTGGTGACTGAGTACTTCAGCCCTCCTGTTATACTTTATTGACCCAGTAAAAACCTTGTTTTAGCTTTATATTACATTATACATTAACATAATAAGTTTTCTAGGGGTGGGTCAAAGACCAGGATGTATTACTTAAAGTGGAGCTAAACTCTTTCAATCAACATTAACTATTTAGCCTTAGTAAGTAGATAGGAATGTATATTATATTTGCATGTTTTAGTTTGATTTTGCTTTGAATAATAAACATGAATTAGTGTTTTGTTTCATGGCGCTCAGATACAGTTTAGTTCCAATTTAACTGTAGTGAATAAAAAGACACCACGCCAATGAACTTTACAATATGGACAACAGTGCTGCCGGATCTCCTTTTCTTCTTGTTGCATCCAGTGTGAGAGGACACACGGAGCCTAGGCACCTGTGCTGTGTATCGCACATCAAGACTGGGTAGTTCCCTGTAGTGAGCTCTACACTTACCTTACCTTTTTCCACATGTTTTAAATGTATATTTGTCCACCTTTAGGCTGGGTTCACACTACTGCGAATTGGATGCAGGTCTCCCTACATCCAATTCACATGTCAGGAGACTGTGACCGGCTCTCAATGGAGTCCTGTGCGTCTTCTGGCCCGTTTCAGGTCCAAATTCAGCCAAAAATTCAGACCGAAATCGGACCTGAAACGGTGAACGGGGACGCACTTAACCCCTGCTGTGAGCTGCTCCGCACGACAGTGTGAACCCAGCCTTAAAGTGATTGTATAGGTAAAAGGTTTTTTAGCTTAGTGTCATTCTCCACATTAGGGTAAAAAACCTTTTAATAGTAGCTCCTCAGCAGCCTCCCTAAATACTTACCTTAGCCTGATCTCGATCCAACACTGTGCAAATCTACAGCAGCTCTTTTCCATTGGCTCCTGCTGATGTTAGTTAAAACCTGTGACCAGGGAGCGGGGATGGGGTGCCGGGGGGGGGGGGGGGGGTTCACGGAAACAGAGACGGGCTGTGTTTCTAAATAGATGCCAACAGCCCAGATTGGAATCGAGCCCACAAGAGTGCCCCCATAGGAAGCAGCTTCCTATGGTGGGCACTTGGCAGGAGGGAGGAGCTAGAAGAGGATTGGGGGGCTGCTCTGTGCAAAACCATTGCACAGAGAAGGTAAGTATGACATGTTTATTATTTTAATAAAAATATAAAATTGAAAACTTTACAATCACTTTACACCATCTCCAAATCTTCTGTAGCATTTGAATCTAGCCTGTTGCATCAAGCCTTATTTTATGAGTAGTAAAATCAAATTATTCTTTAGATCCTTCAACAAGATGGCAAACGTTCAACTTAAAGTTGTAAAAGAACAAATTACCCAGTGCGTAAGATAGAGAGAAAAGGGCCTAAAATGTACATAAATAGCACACAGGCATCCCATGTGGGAGAGACATAAATAAAACAAAGGAAAAAACACTGCAATCTAAATGGAGCTATTATTGCCTGCTATGGTCTTAGGTAGTCAAGGGAGTGCTACAATGTTACTATTTAAAATAAAGCTAACAAGTGTTTCCTAGCAACATTAATTCACAGTTGCCTAAAAGATGCTTACTCCCATTCCACCCACACAACAAAATATTTGGCTATCTCAATCCTCCTCTTGTAGTTTGTGAATTTGCCAGGATTCTCAGTGAAGTTACAGCAAAATGTTGGCTTCATCTAGAACAGGTATATGATGTTTGTCTTGTCTGATTGCGTCTTGTAATGACTTCGCACTGTCATCTGTTCCAACTGCTTTTGTGAAGTAACAATTTTTTATAGCGTTGCAGATAGGCAGGGTGACATTAAACAGATGTATTTTAACAAGCATAAAAATAAATAGTAGGAATGGGATCAGAGGTCTCTGGCATTGTACATGAGCCTTAAGGAATACATTAAAGTTGACACTAAACGAAAATGCAAGGTCCCCTAAATATATTAGGGCCCATTCCTCCTGGTATATACAGTTTTAGAGAGGAATGCCGTGTACACACGGGTGGAATTTTTGGACCGTACTGGTCTGACGGGACGAATCCGGCGGACAATCCGACTGTGTGTGGGCTTCATCGGACCTGCAGCGGACTTTTGCGGTCGAAAATCAGACGGACTTTAGATTTGCAACATGTTTCAAATCTTTCCGACGGTCCGGTTGAAAAATCCGCTCGTCTGTATGCTAGTCCGATGGACGAACACCAATGCTAGGGCAGCTATTGACTACTGGCTATCAACTTCCTTATTTTAGTCTGGTCGTACGTCATCACGTACGAATCCGTCGGACTTTGGTGTGATCGTGTGTAGGCAAGTCCGTTCGTTCGAAAGTCCGTCGGAAGTCCGTCAAAAGTCCATCGAAAGTCCGTCGGAAAGACCATCGGACCTTTGATGCCCAAAAGTCCGCCCATGTGTACACAGCAGAAAGCTCATGGGTGATAACTAGGCAACGCATCCCCACTTTCTAGAAGAAATTTGGGAATGAATTAATGGGGCTTTTTAAGGTGTCAGGACTAGAGATGGGAAGGCCCCAAAATAAAAACAGAAAAATTGGGGGGAAAAAATGTTTTTTCAAAGTGTTTTTTTGTTATGTTTTCTGGAAAAAAAGAAGAGTGGAATATGTTCTTTTACAATGATAAATAATATATCGATGACACGGTATTCAAACTATATTACATGAAGACCATAATAAAATATTTCAGAGACTTTATGTAAAGTCTTAAATTACTGCAAGTCCTCTCAGCCAAAGACAAGCAAATCCTGGAATACAGTTCAAGTAACACTGTACATCTCAATACAGTTTTCAAACAAGAGAAATATGTATTTCTGCCACTAGGGGGAACTGCAGGGGAAAGGCTCCAGTTTAGTTTTGTTGTGGGCTTCATCTTGTACCTTTTACAGTGGGTTGATTGTTGGTATGCAGTAGATGATAGTTTCTGTCCTCTCAGGCCTTAAAATGAAGGTAAACCCTCACATATACCCAATGAAGTGAACAGCCTCAGATGATACACAGGGCTGAAACAAATCTCCTTACATAAGTTTTACATGTATATCTGCTCTCTTTAACTTTATATACTGTTTAGAAAGTTCAGAACGTGTTAGGAGATTTTCTCTTCCTGCTTAGCACTGCAGTGAATTCTGGGCATACAGCCAAGACAGCTGATTGGAGGAAAGACACACACCCCCTCTCCTCATAAGTAGAGACTTTCAGCTCTGTTTGTTGAATCGTTCAGCACTCTGCTAATTTATTTACAGCATCCTCCCTTAAAAAAACTAAGGCTGCATTTATCATTTGTGATGGAGACATTGTCAGGAATTTTTAGGCTGATACCAGAAGAACGGGGAAGGAGACAGCCACGGGACACAGAGCTGTGAAGAGAGATAACAAAACACTGCAGATATATGCGCCAGCTCAAATTTCATGAATCGGGTTTACATCCACTTTAATTGACAGGTAAGGGGGTAAATTTGTCTGACAAATTAGTTCATCTTTATAACTTTTGAATGATACCTATTAATGTTATCCACCATCACAGCATAATGTTTAACTATAGTCTGGTCAGTAAATTGGTTTTTCATTTCCTCCTCTCAGTAAAATGGTGAGACCAACATCTAGAGTTTGGGAACAATTCTACAGTGCAATATCTGCTGAGAGCAAAGCTGCAATGTGCAAATATTGTGAGAAGAAATATTCTTTTCCAAATGCTACAAAGATGACAAAACACATCCTTGCAATCCAGAGGTACCCTAAAGACATTAAAAAATACTTTATGGAATAAAATAATGAGAATTATAATGAAAGTGTGAGGAGCTTTTCCTTCTAAAGTTCTCATTCCAGAAACACTCTTTCTGCTGCTTCTGGATCATCACAAATGGATGATCATCATCATCATCACAAAGTGTTTCTTCTGCAGCAGCATCTTCAAGTAAACAAGTGATACAATCCCCGGCCTCCCAAAAATACACAATCACTTCATTTATAGATAAAATGACACCTGAAAATCAAGAGAACATTGACCAAGCTCTTGCAAGAGCAATATATTTCTGGATTAGCATTGTCAATAACCGAGAATGCATATTGGCGGGAAGATTTTACATTATTATAAGGGAAAGGAGGGCGGGTCTACCTGTTCTCATGTATAGTTGAAATGTTCTTAACATATACAGTCCTTATTCCATTTGTAATAAAAAATACCATTTTAAAAAGCAAGTTTAGTTTATTTACTGAATAAGCTGTACTTTTATTTTAAGCATAATACTTTTATATACATTTATTTCACCTGCCCAGTGTAACAAAACGCCTTTTGATTTGTAAAACTACTCCACACTGATTTTTTTTTCAATTTTTCAAAAATGTCTATTTTTTTTAGCAAAAAACAAGGAAAAATGTGTTTTTTTTCCCCCATGCCTTTAAAATTTCCAGAAATTTTACATCTCTACCCAGGACAAGTTGGAACAATAACTTAAATAAAAACCAATTTATTCACAAATACTATTTAGATTTAAAAATATATCAAAATTGAGTTGACAAGAGGAGGTGGCTACAAATTCATCTTATTTTAAACAGTATTATTGCCTAGTGTAATGCTCTGTATACATCACAGAGGTTACATATGATCTTTAATGGCAATAGAAGTTTTGACAATAAATTTTGTCAGGAAGATACACAGCCTGCCACATTTAGACCTCACAAGACGCTACCAACCGCTAGCCAAGAATGGACGCCAATGAAAACACAAACAGTGGTCCCAGGTAGACCACAGGAGGAAAAATAAAATAACATAACAGCTTCCAAGTGGATAAAAAAGGTGCTCAGAAGGTGTAAGTAAATTGCACAGAAAGAAATGCACTTTCCTACAGGGAGTCTAATTTAAGACAATGGCAAAGGAGATTCCACAACAATAAGTATATATTGTGGATGCCTCTTTGAGACGGGGCCTAGATATAACAAGCTTAAAACGGGGACCTCACGCAAATCCACATCCACCAGCTCCAATGGGTAAAAATACTGCATTATAGCTATAATAAGTAAAACCACTGAGAAAATTTAAGAAAGTATAATTAACTTTCACCTAACTTTAGCCCACTATGCCTAGGCGAGGGCAAGTTATCAACTCGTCCTGTGAAATCCTGTCAATAAACTGAAGCTAGCCTCCATATTATAATCCGATTGCTGAATCTACTTTAGATTTTCCAACAAATGTGTAATCCCTATGTCCTGCTTCTTTAAAATCTGCTGGATACACCACTATAAAGAAATGTGTAATATAAAAGGCAAATGATAATGGTTTGGGGTAAATTTTATTTTTGGATCAAGTTTGTAAGCTTTTACATTTCTGATTTTCATATGTTTTTCTACTATATTTAAACAACATTTGCTTTACAAATGATCGTTTCATAAATGATAAAGGATCCCCAGAGCACTAAGGGAGAAAGCTGAATATATTCTCCCTTAAGAGGCCGATAAGGAAAATATGATCATCTTGTATACTATATAAATTGTTTATATAGATAAATTAGATAATTCCAAGGCCTAGTAAATGACAATGGGGGGCAACTGAGTCACCTTTGGCTGTTTTAGCAGTTAAAGCAGCATCCCTATGATTAAGCTCCGAGGGGCGGAGTATAAAGCATTGGGGCGTGGCCTAGAGAGAGCTCAGGCTGAGACTGCCATTCATTCCGTCATCAGTGGGTCTGAATTGAAGTACGGCTTCATGGGATTTATCCTTTACTCTACAGATACTTAGCCCTTGCCAGCACTCACAGTGGTGGACACATGACTGCTTCCCCTTGCAGCCCGAGGGGCACACATTTTTCATTACCGTTTCACGATTTTTTTTCCTTTTGGGATAAAGGTTTTACAGAAATAAATACAAGCTGATCATTGTAAGCGATCTGAAAGCGGTGAATGGTTTACCATAACCATCTGTCACTTTTGCTGGACTGATTTGTCTGTTAAAGAAAGATGAAAACTAACAGACTTACTGGCAGGATCACCAGGTGAAAATAAAGGGGGGGGGGGGGCAAAGAAACGTGTTAAGCCACCACATTTAAAGATTGGTAAACTGCAATAGATAATTTTTGGTTTTGGGTTTAGATGCACTTTCATTATGGAAAGGCTTCTCTACAGAAAATACTCATTCACACTGGCCCTATCAAATCTCCATGTACAGTGCTCAGCATAAATAAGTACACCCCAACAGATTTTTCAGAGAACCTTTAATTTCCTTTCAGAGGCAACATTTTCTATGAGACACTATACTACAAAAAACTCCCACAAATGCGGGCCATTGATTGCAACCAAAATTTGTTAATTTGCACACACAAAGTATTTTTCCTATCAAATTTATTCAAAACCATGTTGCAAAAATGAATACACCCCAATGAAATCCTAATTAACAAGAATTCAACTACAGGTGAGTCTAATTATTCATTAAACAGGTGTCCAGCAGACAGTTGATGATAAAAGAGCGTTACTTAACCACTTGCTTACTGGGCACCTAAAGCCCCTTCCTGCCCAAACCAATTTTTAGCTTTCAGCGCTCTCACACTTTGAATGACAATTGCGCGGTCACGCTACACTGTACTCAAATGAAATTTTTATCATTTTTTTAATACAAATAAAGCTTTCTTTTGGTGGTATTTAATCACCACTGGGGTTTTTATTTTTTGGTAAACAAACAAAAAAAAACAGAAATTAAAAAACAAAACAAAAAACCCCCCGTTAATTTAGCAAACAGGTAATTTTTCTCCTTTATTGATATTCGCTGATGAGGCTGCACTGATGGGCACTGATGGGCTGCACTGATAGGCACAGATAAGGTGACACTGATAGGCACAGATAAGGTGACACTGATAGGCACAGATAAAGTGACACTGATAGGCACAGATAAGGCGACACTGATAGGCAATGATAAGACGGCACTGATGGGCACTGAAAAGACGGCAAAGATGGGCTCTGATGGGTGGCACTGATGAGTGGCACTGATGGGTGGCACTGACAGTTGTCACTGATGGGCACTGATAGGTGGCACTGATGGGCACTGGTAGGTGGCACTGATAGGCACTGGTAGGTGGTATTGATAGGCAGCACTGGTGATGAGGCACTGATTTGTGACATTTATAGGTGGCACTGTGGGCACTGATGGGTGGTACTGTGGGCACTGGTAGGTGGTGCTGGTGGGCACTGGTAGGTGGCAGTGGTGGGCACAGAGGCTCTCCATGATCGGTACTGATGTCCCTCTCACAGCCGCCGGTGATCGGCTTTTTTTTTCACCAGCGCGAGGAGAATAATTAGCCGATTACTGGCTCTGTTTACGTCATATGATCAGCTGTCATTGGCTGACAGCTGAACACGTGGTAATCGGGATCGACCCCTTACTCGGATCTGTGATGAGCCGAGTCTCATAGACTTGCTGATCACAGAGCCCGCTGCGCGCAAGCCACTTGAGCACGAGAGGACGTCCATGGATGCCCTCCTGGCAAATTAGGTCCGCGCTGTAGCCGTCTTTCGTCTATAGCGCGGACGGGAGGTGGTTAATAAAGAAAACTCCTTCCCATTTCATGCTGTCACCACATAGAAAAGAAATTTCACAAGGCCTTAGACAGAAAAGAATTTCTTTACACAAGAAAGATGAAGGCTACAAGAAGATCAGCAAAGCTCTACTTATCAGTCAGAATACTGTAGCAAAATTGATGCAAAAATTTAACAAAGATGGAACTGCAACCATCAGAGCCGTCCAGGCCGTCCATGGAAGTTATCACCTCCACAGGTGCATCTTCTGATGAGAAGGGTTGTCATTGCAAATCGCCATGCAAGTTCACTGCAGTTAGCTATACAACTAGAAAGCCAAACTGGGTTTGCATGAGTTTTGTCCACGAAGGAAGCTTCTTCTAAAGCCCATGCACAAAAAAAGCCTGCCTAGAATTTGCCAGGGCCCATACTGAAAAAGAAGAAGACCAAGATAAATGTTTTTGGAACTGATGGCTTCAAAACTCTATGGCGTCGCAAAGGTGAGGAGTACAAAGAAAAATTCATGGTGCCTACAGTGAAACATGGTGGTGGCAGTGTCCTTCTGTGGGGCTGCATGGGTGCTGCTGGAGTCGGGGAGCTGCTTTTCATTAATGGTATCATGAATTCACAGATGTACTGCTCTATACTGAAAGTAGACTTGTGCAGAACAAAAACATTTGTTTAGGTTCTTTATTTACATAAATTCTTTTTTAGTTAAATTTATTGCATTAGTGTAATTTGTTTTGTTTAATCGTTTTCAAATTTGAATTTGGATCAATTCAAAAAGTTTTCAAATCAATTTTGAATAGTTTTCGAATTCAAATTTTTTTTTCGAATTTGAATAGTTTTCCAATTTACAAAGAGAATAAAATAGAATAGAAAATAAACTAATAGAATAGAAAAAAAATGAATAGAATAGAAAAGAATATAACAGAAAATATAATACAATAGAGTAAAACAGAACATAATAGGATAGAAAATAAAAGAACAGAATAGAATGGAATAGAATAGAATAGAAAGGAATAGACTAGAATAAAAAAAAAAGAATAGAATAAAATAGAAAGATTATATCCATCTTCTGAAATTTGAATAGAATAGAAAAGAATAGAATAAAAAAACAATAGAATAGAAAGAATATAACCACTTCCCAAAATTCTAATAGAATCAATTTGGATTTGAAAAGAACAGAAAAAAACAGAATAGAATAGAATAGAATAGAATAGAATAGAAAGAATATAACCATCTTCCGAAATGCAAATTTCAAATAGAATAAATTTGAGTTTGAATAGAAAATAATAGAATAGAATAGAAAATAATAGAATAGAAAATAATATAATAGAACAAATAAAAAAGGAATATAATTACAAAAAAACAATAGAATAGAATGGAATATAAATAATATAACCATTTTGCAAAATTCAAATAGAATCAATTTGAATAGAATAGAAAAGAATATAGTAGAATAAAATAGAAAATAACACAATAGTATTGGAGCAAAACAGAATAGAATAGAATGAATATTATCATCTTCCTATTCTAATCTATTCTTATCTATTCTATTCAAATTCAAATTGATTCTATTTGAATTTTGGGAAATGGTTATATTTTTGCTATTCTAATCTATTCTATTCAATTGTTTTTTTAATTATATTACTTTTTTCGTTCTATTCTATTATTTTCTGTTCTATTCTATTCTATTATTTTCTATTCAAATTCAAATTTATTCTATTTGAAATCTGAATTTTGGAAGATGGATATATTCTTTCTTTTCTATTCTATTCTGTTTTTTTCTATTCTATTCAAATCCGAATTGATTCTATTAGAATTTTGGGAAATGGTTATATTCTTTCTATTCTATTGTTTTTTTAATTTTATTCTTTTCTATTCTATTATAGTCTATTCTATTCTTTTTTTTTTCTATTCTGTTATTTTCTATTTTATTATGTGTTCAAATTCAAATGTATTGTATTTGGAATTTGAATTTCAGAAGATGGTTATATTCTTTCTATGCTATTCTATTCTCTTATATTTGTTGCTATTATAGGCCTAGTCTATTCTGTTCTTTTATTTTCAATTCTATTTTGTTCTGTCTTACTGTATTATATTATATATATTTTTTTTCTGTTATATTCTTTTCCAGTCTATTATTTTTTTTTTCTATTCTATTCCTTTATTTTCTATTCTATTCTCTTTGGAAATTGGAAAACCATTTGAATGCTAAAACAAATTTGAAGACTATTCAAATTCAAAAAGTATTCAAAACTATTTGTCGTACGTGTTGTACATCACCGCGTTCTTGACGTTTGGAATTTCCGACCAACTTTGTGTGACCGTGTGTATGCAAGACAAGTTTGAGCCAACATCTGTGGGAAAAAATCCATTGATTTTGTTATCGGAATGTCCGATCAATGTCCGATCGTGTGTACGGGGCATTATTCTACACAATTTTTTTATTGTGCATTAAAAAAAGAAAATAAATAAAATTAGAGATGTTATCTGCCAATAGAACTTAAATCAAAAAGTGCATTCTATGCATCCAAAAATATAGAAAATATACCAAATCAAATCATTATTATTCAACCAAAAATATAATGTCAAAGCAATAACTCCAAGGCCAATAATAAACAACATGTTATCTGCCCTTATTCCGCAACATGGCTGGTTGACGAACGGCCGTCAGAAACAAACTGAAAAGCGCTAAATGAAAAGCGCGAAAAGAAAAGCGCGAATTAACACTCACCAAACTTCTACTAACATGAAATCAGCAGAAGGAGCCCAAAGGGTGGCGCTAAAGAGCTGAAAAACCATGTAGTACCTCACTACGTTCGTGTTTGTTGGCCAACAATTGTGTGGCCGTGTGTATGCAAGACAAGTTTGGGCCAACGCCCTTCGGACAAAAGTCCACTGTTTTGTTGGGCAACAATCTGATTGTGTGTACAAGGCTTAAGGCCAGTGTAATAGGGCGTACACACGGTCGGACATTCCGACAACAAAATCCTAGGACTTTTTCCGACAGATGTTGGCTCGAACTTGTCTTGCATACACACAGTCGCACAAAGTTGTCGGAAAATCCGATCGTTCTAAACGCGGTGACGTAAAACACGTACGTCGGGACTATAAACGGGGCAGTGGCCAATAGCTTTCATCTCTTTATTTATTCTGAGCATGCGTGGCACTTTGTCCGTCGGATTTGTGTACACACGATCGGAATTTCCGACAACACGCTCCGATCGGACATTTTCCATCGGAAAATCCGACCGCGTGTACGGGGCATTACACTTCTGAAGGAGAACCGGGTGAAAGTGATTCAGTGGCCAAGTATGTCTCCTGATCTGAACCCAATCGATCACCTATGGGGAATTCTGAAGAGACAGGTTGAGCCTCACTCTCCATCCAGTATCCAGACTCTAAAAGAGGTCGTTCTTGAAGAATGGAAAAAGATAGGCGTTGCAATATGTCGCCAACTTGTTCACTCCATGCCTAGAAGACTTGGTGCTGTCCTTACAAATCATGGAGGTCATACAAAATACTAGATGTTGTATTGATGGGTATATTCAATTTTTGCATCAACTAATTTTAGTAAAACTGAAGATTTTGTATTCTGTTATATTATGAAAACTTTCATGTAATGAGCTAAACAAATGTTCTATAAAACTCAGTTTTGTAAAAATGTTGGAAATTGCTCTCGTGTTCATTGAGATATTCATTATAATTGTACTTTTCAAAAGGGGCGTACTCATTTATGCTGAGCACTCACTGTATATGCTTTTAACAGACACATCTAAATGCATGTAATCATTTTTCAATAGTGCTATTCACATAGAGCACAAACATGTGTTTAGGTAATATTTAGAGAATAGAGGTAATGTTTAGAGAAGATAGAATTCTGTGCACACGGGATCCGATTAGAAACTCAAAATGCGCCTATACATGATTAAGCTTCTTTAAAGCAGGAACATCTAAATGCATAAAAAAAAATTCAGCTAGAAAGCACAACATTAGTTTATACTTCCCAGTTCATTTCTCCTGCATTTAATAAAGCTAAACGTAGGAGTGCCAGTGTGAATGAAGCCTAAAAATTGTAAAACATGTCAAATGGAATTCCAGGAGTTCTTGCCAAATCTTTAATTTTTTTTAAAAGCCTGGATATGTTTAAAAATTCACAGAATATAATTAGCTAATAATATTTATAAATGATAAAACCATAGATTGTTTATTCAGGGAGTTTCCAGTTGCCTTAGGGGACCAGGAAGGAATTTTATTATCCTGTTGGAGCAAATTGGACCATGCTTTATAAACTTAGGTTTTTGAGGTTTTTTTTGTTCTTTCCTTTGGATCCAGTTGTTGGCTTAGGGTTCCGTGGATGCACATTTTACATTTCTTTTTCTATTGGTTGAGCTTGGTGGACATATGTCTTTTTTCAAGCCTAACTGTGTAACAATGTAACAGTGAGCATCTCCTTTCATGATAGATGCTTCTCACCAAGACTATGGGCTAAGTAATCCACCAAGGGATGAGCTGCTGCAGTAAATCACTGCTCCAAACCATTTGTTTGTGTGTGTACACTTCCGTTTGAGCTACTGAACTCTGTAAACAAGCTTTTTCAGCAAGAATTAAAGGTGACCTCCAGGCAAACTGTCCATTTTTGAAGTGCACACCTGCCAAAGGATTTGTATTTCTTTCCATGTTGGCAAGGTTGGTGACTTCACTTTTCTCAACTGCAATTGGAGCAATAGAGTCTGACCACAGCCTGTGATTGGACAGTGAAGGAGCAACTACAAACTCAATGTTCTCACCTTACATACTACAGGAAATGGTCAGAGACTACAAGCATACTATGAGAAATGGTCAGAGACTGAAGATTTGTTACAGAAGATGGTCAGTGACTATGGGGAATGACCAAACATGCTATAGGAATTAAAGTGATATTAAAGTTACTTTTTTATTCTTTTAAATAACAAACATGTTATACTTACCTTCTCTGTGCAAAACCTCTTCCCCGATTCTCCTCTTCTCGGGTTCTCCGCCAGCACTCCTGGCCCCTCCCTCCTGGCCCCAGAGCAAGCAGCTTGCAATGGGGGCACCCAAGCAGGCACACTCCCGACCTGAGGCTCCATTCACACACAGATCCATGGCTTAGTCCCACCCTCTCTCTCCCTTGATTGGCACTCCTGACCCCTCCCACCTGCCCCCAGAGCAAACAACTTGCAATGGGGCACCCAAGCAGGCACGCTCCCGACCTGAGGCTCCATTCACACACAGAGCCATGGCTTAGTCCCACCCTCTCTCTCCCTTGATTGGCTTAGTGGCTGTGATTGTCTCAGCCAATGAGGAGGCAGAGTCCCTGGAGAGCCAAGGCACCCGTGAACATCGCTGGATCGAGTGGGGGCTCAGATAAGTATTAGGGGGGGCTGCTGCATGTATAGTAAAAAAAACCTTGAGCCTTTATAATCACTTTAATGGGGACTGTGGACATGTATTAGGAAACTACAGAGAAATAGCCATAGACTAACATGACAATTAATGTTTTCAAATTTGTGCTTAAACATTACTTGTGATACATTTTGTATTTCTCTCAACATGATCTATTCTAAAAATATAAAATGAGAATAGGGATGGACAGCACTAAAAAAGATATCATGAAAGAACATTTAAAATACTGGAATCCATATTGAATTACTGATATCACCGTAGTTGTTTTAGACCACACAATTGTTCATATATTGTTGAATAATTTCATATTTAGAAGTCTGAAGATCTTTATACATGCTCCTCTTATGCTCTATACTCTCATTTGTACTGGTTTATTGTTTGTATTCACATTTTTGATACAATAAACTGAGATTGAACTAAAATACTGGAAGGTAATGAAGACATAGAGAACTTTCTGCAGAGGCCCTAAGGGCTGCACAAAAAGTGCCAAAGGGCCACATGCAATCCCTCTATAGAGGGACCAAAGCCTTAGATAGCCATCTGTCCTACCTCGTACTAAATGATCTCTGGCAATTTCAGTTGTAACATTGACCACCTAGGTTATGCCTATCAATTCTCCTTAATTGACTTCTAGACAGGGTATATTGTAAGTCTGAGGGTGGGTGGCCTTCTCCAAAACACATTTCTGATTATTGTATTTATGGAAGTAATGAGGCATTAGGGTAATCACAATACCTTCCTGCCATGCATCCAATCAAATAGGCATTGTGATGGCTGCCTCTTTTTTCAATGGTGGGTGTCCTGTAATCTTATTGGAGGCTGCATATTAGATGTTAAAATATATACGTTGTATGAGGGACAGAGTGGTGGACATGAGTTGGGCCTGTTTGATAAAATTCCAGGATTTTTAGTGTTTTGTACAACATCACTATGTTTATATAGAAATATCAAGTTGTTGAGATGTTTATATAATGTTGTTATTGTAAATGAAGCAGTGTTGTTCCATTAACAGAACCGTGGTTTGACAGATGACTTCAGTGGCGGCTTGTGAATGGTTCTTCTTGCCAGTATTCCTTAATGGCAATTTTCTGGACTGTGTCGAGCCCAGGGAAGTGTATACAAAGGATTTTCCATGTTCACTTTCCTTTTTATTTTTATCATGTTTGTGTAATTGTTTTGAATGTGCTAATGCCATGAAATAAAATTTGTAATTTATTGCTGGTATATTCATTTTTGCATGAGGTTTTCAATGTGATCTCACATGTTCTTTTTAATTGATCAAATATAAGAAAATTAAAGATGCATGTAAAGAACTGTACAAACGGCTGTAATAATAATTATAAATGAAATGAGTAAGGTGTTTGGCCAATTTTTAGCAAACCGCCTGTCAAATCCCCTAAAAATTTTTTTTACATATTCACCTTTTATTAATACCATAAAATAAAATGTCTAATTTATTGTTGGTTGATTGATTTTTCTGTGGGGTTTTTTAATGCAATCTCACATTTCTATATACTCTTTTATATGTTCTTTTCGATTGATCAAATATAACAATTCAAGATGCGTGCAAAGCACTGTACAAACAGTATGCAATAATTATTATAAATAAAATGAGCAATGTGTAAGAGCTATTTTTCCCAAATGCCACGTACATGCGATCGGAAATTCGGCCAGCAAAAGACCGATGAGAGCTTAGTGTGTATGCTCCATCGGACTTTTGCTGGCGGAATTCCCACCAGCAAAAGATTGAGAGCAGGTTCTCAATTTTTCGGTCGGAAAAAGCTCCTATCCGAAAATGCGATCGTCTGTACAAATCCCGACGCGCAAAATTCCTACGCATTCTCGCATGCTCGGAAGCATTGAACTTTTCTTGGCTCGTTGTAGTGTTGTACGCCACCACGTTCTTGACGGTCGAAAGTTCAAAGAGCTTTTGTGTGACCGTGTGTATGCAAGGCAAGCTTGAGCGGAATCCCATCGAAAAAGTTTTTTCCGACGCAAAATCCGCTCGTGTGTATGTGGCAAAAGTTGAAGGTCGGGGACAAAGGCAGATATTACCGCCTGTCAAAATCCCTAAATAAAGGATTTGCCATGTTCAGGTTTTTTTTTTTGATTGAGTGATTGTGTTGTGATGAATGCGCCAATGTCATAAAACTACATTTTTAATTTATTGTTGGTCGATTGATATTTGTGTGTGGTTTTCAATGTGATCTCACATTTCTATATGTTCTTTTTATTGGTTAAATAAAAAAAGTCAAGACATGTGGAAGGGAATGTAAAAAATGACTGTAATACTTACAAATGAATTGAGCAATGTGCATGATCAATATTTCCCAAAGTTAGAGGCCAGGGATAAAGGCTGATCTTGCCGCCTGCCAAACTACTAAATAAGGGATTTTCCATGTTTTCATTATGTTTTATTTTGATTGTGTGTTGTTGATTGTGTTACATGTGAAAATGCTGTGAATCAATATTGGTAAGTTATTGTTGGTTAATTAATTTTTGTATGGGGATTTCAATGTGACCCCACATTTCTATATGTTCTTTTCAATTGATCAAGTATTAAGAGTCAAGACGTGTGGAAGGGACTTTAAAAAAAAAAGATTAATTACAAGTTAAATGAGTAATGTGCATGACTTTCCCAAAGTTGGAGGTCAGTGAAGGCTGATATGACCCCCCCATCGAAAAATATTTACATAAAATTCTTTGTAGGTAGTGGGGTGTTCTCTGGCATGCAGCAATTAAAGACACCAGGGTTTATACAAACACAATACACTATACAATGCATTATTCCAAAATATTATGTATGCCCTGGGACGGATAATGTGAATCATGGTGTTAAGATACTTAGGCGTTTTTATGTCTCCTGCACCCCCCCCCCCACCAGTGTTCAGCAATATCCGCAGGGAGTGCCATACATGCACATTAGGCAGCTTGTATCTCATATGTACAGTCTGAGGAACCAGACAGTGTCTGCAAAATATGTAACCATCTTGCAATAATCACAACAATTTAATTTACAAGATAAAAGTTTGTTGACTGAATGTTAACCGCTTCAGCCCCACAAGATTTTACCCCCCCCCCGTCGCTTTAACTGACAATTGTGCAGTCGTGCGGCGTTGCACTCAAACAAAATTGAGGTCCTTTTTTTCCCACAAATAGAGCTTTCTTTTGGTGGTATTTGATCACCTCTGCGGTTTTAATTTTTTGCGCTATAAACAAAAAAAATAGAGCGACAATTTTGAAAAAAAAAAAACGCATTATTTTTTACTTTTTGCTGTAATAAATATCCCCCAAAAATATATAAAAAAACTTTTTTTTTCTCAGTTTAGGCCGATATGTAGTCTACATATTTTTGGTAAAAAAAATTGCAATAAGCGTATATTGATTGGTTTGCGCAAAAGTTATAGTGTCTACAAAATAGGGGATGGCATTTTTATTATTTTTATTATTCATTTTTTTTTTTTACTGCGATTTTTATCGTGATTGCGACACTATGGCGGACATATCGGACAATTTTGACACATTTTTTGGACCATTGGCATTAATACAGCAATCAATGCTATAGAAAATGCATTGATTACTGTAAAAATGTCACTGGCAGTGAAGGGGTTAACACTAGGGGGCGATCAAGGGGTTAATGTGTTCCCTAGTTTGTGTTCTAACAGAAGGGGGGACTGTGCAGGGGAGATGATAGATCGCTGCTTATACTCTGCATGAACAGACGATCTGTCTGTTCTCCCCTCAGAGAACCAGAAACTGTGTGTTTACACACACAGATCCTGGTTCTCCGCGTGCCCTGAGCGATCTTGGGGGCCTGGCGGTGATCGTGACCGCCGAGCACTCGCATTGGCTCAGGGGCGAGTGGGGGGTGCACGCCCCCTAGTGGCCACAGGGCGAAGCGACGTTACATAATATCGTTTGACACAACCGTGCCATTCTGCCGCAGTACAATTGCGACGGATGGTCAGCAAGTGGTTAATCTTCCCCTTTTCCAAAGCTCATTAAGGTATATGATACATCTATGTGAACATTAGACTACAGAATACAATTGTGGCACTACCAGTGAAAATAATGAACCATTTTATTCATGATTTATGGTAACTTATTATACAGGATTTTTTTTACCGCCAATAGTTTTCGCAGCGCTTTACAATATAAAGGGAAACAGCACAAATACAATGCATTTAAATACAGAAGGAATAGGAGGGCCCTGCTCATGGAGCTTACAATCTAAAGCAGTGGTCTCATAACTGCAGCCTGAGGGCCCGATGCGGCCCTTTGCTAGCCTTTAACCGGTCCTTGGGGCACTATACCTCCCGCTGATACAAGATACTATTCTGCCAACTGACATCAACAATGGGACACCATTTCTCCCACTGGCCCCAAAAATGGGGCACTAAGCCCTCCCCCAATACCAAATGTGGTGATGTTTACTCTCTTTAATGCCAGGAAAATTCCACTCCCGCTGACCACATCCCGGCTCCCCTAAAGTCTGAAGAACAATAAACTGGCCCTTTGTTTAGAAAGTTTAGAGATGATTGATCTAAAGGAATGGGGAGGTGGTACAAAAAATAATAGCTGCAGGGGGTGATCTGATGGATGTGGCAGAAGTACAGTTTTTAGGTGGAGTAGGCTTCCCTGTGTACAGTCGTCATGGAGGAGTGGGAGAGGACTCCAGTGACAACCTGTGAAGCTCTGGTGAGCTCTATGCCTAAGAGGGTTAAGGCAGTGCTGGAAAATAATGGTGGCCACACAAAATATTGACACTTTGGGCCCAATGTGGACATTTTCACTTAGGGGTGTACTCACTTTTGTTTCCAGCGGTTTAGACATTAATGGCTGTGTGTTGAGTTATTTTGAGGGGACAGCAAATTTACACTGTTATACAAGCTGTACACTCACTACTTCACATTGTAGCAAAGTGTCATTTCTTCAGTGTTGTCACATGAAAAGATCTAATCAAATATTTACAAAAATGGTAGGGGTGTACTCACTTTTGTGAGATACTGTATATAGTGAATCATCACAAGGGAATCATAAAATCATGAACATTTTGATGTATCCCTGTGCTTCTGATGCAACCCATACTGGGAAAGGTATAGCAGATGGAAGAGAGTCCATCAAGCAGGCAAAAGCCAATGTGTGGAATTGCTGCCACCACCACTGCTCAGCCCTGGGAGGAAGAGTTACATTATACTGTATGAGCGCCCCCCCTTATATTGGAGATATCATCAAAGTTCCTCTTACATTGGGGTCCTCCCATACATCAAATTCCCCCTTACATGAAAGTTTCTCTTACATCAGAGTATTCCCTTACATCAGGGTCACCATCATATCCCCCTCTTACATCAGAAGGCCAGATCTTGTATTGGTCTGGATTTGGCCCGCGGGCCGTAGTTTGGAGACCCTGCTCTTGTGTTGCAAATAAAACTGTGAAATAGGAAATGAAACATTTATCCATTTTGAGTGTTTGTGTGTGAATTATATTCAGCGTGCAGAGGATGTTTATTCAGCTGTGTACACACGGATTTACATTAACACTGTAACATGGCATATTATGTTAACCCCAGTCACAGCATTGTTTTTATTTTTCTATAGCTTCCAGAGCCTTACTTAACACCTGGCTGCTCACAGGGCCTAATGAATACTTGGGATTTTTGGGTCAGTTAAGTGAATTATGATACACTGAGAACCATCATAGGTGGGGAACCATTCCAACCTGTCATTGTTGACATTCTGGAAATGCTCATCTCATATCTGTTATGCTGATCCTCCGATTTTAGATCTTTGGGTCATTAAAGCAGACCTTCATATTTTTTAACAAATTGAGATAATATTAATATTTTCCCCAGCAAGCTTACTAAGTTAAATACATGTTTCTTTATTTTCTGAATTTTGTAAAGGCATTTTTTTTTTTGTTTTGTTCCCCTCATTTCCACGTTTCTTGTCTAGACAAGAATGACGTATTGCAACACCTGTAGACTCCAGGGATCACATAAAAAAAAGATTTAAATTGGGATGAGTGCTGGGAGCACACGTGCTGCCAATCCTGCACATGTGCACCTATCGCTTTAGCCAGGAATTGCACTGCTGACATGTTGCCATAGTATTGAGATTGGCACCACATGTGCACCCAACGCTCTAGCTGGAAAATCATTATTTACTCATTGCCATAGTATTAGCATTGTCGCCCAATGTGCACCCATCTCATACCTTTCAACTGGTCCTCTTTTGGAACCAAATCAGTCTGTCCCTCTTTCCCTCTTAACCACTTCAGCCCCGGAAGATTTGGCTGCTCAATGACCAGTTTAGGCCGATATGTATTCTTCTACATATTTTTGCTTAAAAAAAAATCACAATAAGCGTAAATTGATTGGTTTGCGCAAAAGTTATAGCGTCTACAAAATAGGGGATAGAGTTATGTCATTTTTATTATTATTATTTTTTTTTACTAGTAATGGTGGCGATCTGCGATTTTTATCAGGACTACGACATTATGGCGGACACATCGGACACTTTTGACACATTTTTGAAACCATTGACAATTATACAGCGATCAGTGCTATAAAAATGCACTGATTACTGTATAAATGTCATTGGCAGGGAAGGGGTTGTTAACACTAGGGGCGATCAAGGGGTTAACTGTGTTCCCTAGGTGTGCTCTACATTGCTCTGCATGGGCAAGCTTACAGGGGTCTCTTTAAGTAGATGTCACTATCAGTAGAATCAATTTTGCTATAATAATAAAAAATGTTCCCAGAGAGCTAAAATATATTTTTGAAAAATGAAAACGTAAGATTATATTTTTTTCAAGACGACATTCATAAAATAGAACCTGATCCTGTGACAGTGTGAGAAAGCCAAAGCGGATTTGGAATGGAAGACAATGGGTTGTGGTGGACTTGTTAAATGGGAAGTTTTAGTACGAAAAGAGTTTAGTCCCAAAGCGGCCATCACAGAAACATTTTTCAAACTACAATTTAACTTTACGGATTTTTATTGAATGTACAAAACAGAACACATTATATTTTATTGTATGACATGTAGTTACAGTAATAACACTCAAAATCCATAATAGTGTGCATTTATGACTGCACAACAAGACTGAGGGTTTTTTCCGTCTTACTTATACAAATAGTCAATCCCTTCTTAAATCTCTTGACTTTTGAAGTGAAACTCAGCTAATAGTGAAGAAAAACTGGGGGTCATTAGGGGTAATGCTTGAATCAGGCTTTAAACAAAAAACTAAAAACTCTTATTGGAGGGAATGCCTTAAATTCTACAATGAGCTCTGTGCAAATGAAATCAGTGAGCCAATCAAGAAACAGGAATGAGATGGACAGGTAAAAATGTCCAACAGTGATTTCCGCTACAGTACATCCAGTTTTAAACAAAACAAAATCGTCAAAAGCGAATGGTGCAAAGTTTTTAAAGACAATTGGAGAGTTTGCTGAGTAATGATCCACAGGCCTCCTTTCTATTGGCCTGTAAGATTTCCTAAATACTGATTGGCTTATTGAAATATGTGGGAAGCAGGAAAGCTCCTGAGATGCTCTCCTGCAGCAGGAAGCTTAAAAAAAAATTGACTACTCAACCCATAGCTATTGACCCCCCCTCCCTTTGAGAAGTTTGTCCAGCAGACAACGCTTTCTTAGTCCCCAACACTATGTCAGCAAAATTGGGTAATTCTAACGAACAGACTTCAAGTCCATTGATACAGAAATTTCATTCCATTAGAACAGTCTAAAGACTTCATTCTTTAGACTCTTCATGAGAAGTTGACTTGAGAACATGGATAACTCATCCTCAATGTTGTCCCTTCACTTATGCTGCGTACACACGAGCGGACTTTTCGACCGGACTGGTCCGACGGACCGAGTCCGGCGGACAATTCGACCGTGTGTGGGCTTCATCGGACCTGCAGCAGACTTTTTCGGTCGAAAATCTGATGAACTTTAGATTTGGAACACGTTTCAAATCTTTACGTCGGAACTCCGCCGGACCCAGTTCCTATCGAAAAGTCTGCTCGTCTTTATGCTAGTCCGACGGACGAAAACCGAAGCTAGGGCAGCTATTGGCTACTGGTTATCAACTTCCTTATTTTAATCCGGTCGTACGTCATCACGTACGAATCCATCGGACTTTGGTGTGATCGTGTGTAGGCAAGTCCGTTCATTGGGAAAGTCCGTTGGAAGTCCGCCGAAAGTCCGTCGGACCAGTCCGGTCGAAAAGTCCGCTCGTGTGTACGCGGCATTAGAGTACTAAATGAATGAATTTTTGTTTATATAACAAAAATACAGTTATAAATTAAAAATATAACAAGTAAAATATAAAGAGAAAAATATAAAAATATAAATATTCTCTGCTGCAGAAAAGTGCTTGACATTTTCTGAACCGATGTTTGGGGCTCTGTATCTCGGGGCCACTTGGTGCTAGAAAACCCCAGCTTTGGATATTTTATGGTACTAGTTCCACTGGGTTGGCACACCAAATTTGGGGTTCTTAGTACTAAGTGGCCCCAAGATACAGGGCCCCAAATTCGGTCAACTGTGTCCATCTGCAGCAATGTCATTTTGGGACCCTTTGGGTTCAGAGACCCCAAATTTTGGGGCAACTAGGAACCCTTAACTACCGAGTTTGAAGTTCGGGGGACCTATGGCTGCAAATGGGCACAGTGAAGCATGCAAATGGGCACAGTGAGGCTGCAAATGGGCATTGTTGACCCTCTTTTCCACTTACAGTAGCTGTGCATTTCTCACCCTCGTCTTATACTCGGGTCAATAAGTTTTTCCCATTTTTTTGTGGTAAATTAGGGCCTCGACTTATACTCGGAATGACTTATACTCGAGTATATATGGTAATTCCTTTCCCTTTGTTTAAAAAAACAAACAAAAAGACTTAAAGTGGAGGACCACCCTAAAAAAAAAAAAAAAAAAATTACATGAAAACGTTCCGAAAAATTTTGAGAACATTTTTTTTTTAACTTATCAGAAATGGCTGTTGCTAGGCAGATCGTCCTAATCTGCCACTTCCTACACCGTGGTGACCTTCAGTCTTCTCCTCCTCGCGTTGTCTTCTGGGGAATGGGGCGCAGTGTTCTGGGAACTGTGTGTTCCCCACAACACAGTGCACCCTATTCACACAGCGCTGCGCTACTTGCGCATGCTCAGTAGGAAACGGGCAGTGAAGCCGCAAGGCTCCACTGCCTGTTTCCCTTAGTTGGAATGGCGGCGCCGGAACCCGAGAGCCAAGGGAGAGGTCGGCCTCAGGCGGCCAACATCGTGGGTACCCTGGACAGGTAAGTGTGCTTATTAAAAGTCAGCAGCCACAGTGTTTGTAGCTGCTGACTTTTAAATTTTTTGTTTTCAGCTGGCCCACCACTTTAAGGCTCCATGCACACTGGATGTTAAAATAATATTAAAAAAATGCCAGTAGCTTTGCAGTGAGTCTTTCAATGTTTTTTTAACGTTTTTGCAATAGCGTTTATTAGCGTTTTTCCGCGTTACAGTTTTTTAGCGTTTTTTGGGGTGGGGGGGATTATATTTTTTTTCAATGGATCAAAAATGTTAAAAAATGCTGGTGAGCCACGTTTTTGAGCGTTTATCGATGTTTATCAGCCTTTATGAGCGTTTGACGGTTATTGTGGTCAGAAAAACGACTCCTGAACGCGATTTTATGGCGTTCAGAAAAAAGCCCATAAACTCCACTGCTGATAAAAGTTCAAAAACATCCATGTGTGCCTGGGACACATAGGATAACATAGAGTGGAGTTTATGGGCTGTTAAAAAAACACCCAAACTCCAAAAACGGCCGTTTATGAGCTCCAGTGTACATGGAGCCTAAATATGGACAAGATACACCCAAAATACAGGAAAACACAAGTACAATTGAAACATTTCCTTTTGGTTACATATGTTAAAAGCAAACCATAAAAACCTTCAAAATTGACTTTTTCTTATTTTTTCTAATGTTTTAATTTACTTTTAATTTATTCAATAAGAAAAAAATGAGTTTTACAACTTGAAAAATGTAAAGACATGACGCTTTTTGTATTTTTTTCTTCTTTTTTGTGTACTGTATACTCATAAGAAACAACAAATATTAAAGAAATGCACCAAATAAAATAATACAAAAAGCACAAAATTTATATTCTCATTTTTAAGTTGTGAGAATTGAAAAAACCATGAGTAAATAACAACTTTTCAAATCTTAAAGAAATAGAGACCTAGTTTGAACTGCTATTTCCTTAGTGTTGGGGAGTATTGTATCATTATATGTTTTAAAAAATCAGATAACCAGTAAAATGCCCAAAAAACAAGTACACCTGGGACAAAAACAAAATATAGTTCTGTACCATATAAAGTTCTTAAACGCCTTAAATACAACCTTGTTTCCGCTATACTCATTGACTCGAATGCATTTTGCCTATAGACAAAATTTTGGCAAACATTAACAAATTTCGCCAATCCCTACTATTTATTAAAATTTGAACTTTGCATTGCAAACGAGGTCATTTATTGCTCTTTTAGGCATTTTTAGAAGCAATCTATACATTTTCTCAACAAACACAACAACGAACAGAGTATACCAGAGGAGCTGAATTACCACATAGAAACCAGGTGTGTAGGTAGGTTAGATATAGTAACCCTCATTTTGATGACTATTACATTATCGTTGACAGCTCATATCTACTAGATACTATTAGATTAACTTGGTGATGACAGAGAAAGTTTATGGAACTTTTGTTCCTTCCTCAAAAGAAGCAATATTTTTTGACTTGACATTAAAAGGTATTAAACGATCATGCCTTGCTTAACTGGGATTACAATTACATTCCTGATCCCGGTCTGACCTTTTGTAGCACTCGGTAAAGCCAAGTCGAAATTCCTGGCTCCCTGGCACTGCTCTTTCTTGACAGGCACAAGGGGTAGGAGTGCTTGTAGAGAATCTTAAAAGCTTTCTTGAAATAATATAAGATAAAGCTATATGTTATGCGCAAAGGATACATTTTACAGGGAAATGACACTACATCCTCCATTTCCTTTAATACGGATTACTTTCAATGACCATTGGCTAATGGTGTGCCAATTTTCTTTGAAAGTGCACATCTGTATGTTTTAAGTTTCGGTAGGGTTCAATGAAATATTTACATGGAACATTCCCGATGCCTATAATGGAGGAAAGATGATCACAAGAGCTGAAAAGGACTATGGTAATGAGGTGTATGAGCATCCGATCAGGACACATATATTGCTGTATACAAGTGTTATGGAAACATACAGGACAAAAGGTGCCTATGTGCATTTGTGCTTTTAAAGTTTTAGTGCAAAAAGGACATTTTGTGGGAATGTGTGTAAATTGTGTATTTATTGGTTTGGTTTGGACAGCAATACTGTGCTGGTGCACTTGTGGTTGCTCAGCTGTACTTAAGAAACAAGTCCATGTATGACATCAGACATCAGTCTGCTCTATAATGTCTTGTTTGCCTTATTTGTCCTTAAAGGAAAACTACACCAAAATTCAGATACCGAGCAAAAAATTAATATGTCAGTTTTGAACGGTTAAAAAAAAAATTCAGTTTTGGCTGATTTGATCTTTTTATTACTTAGTATTAATACTTAAAAAAAACAATTCAGTTGTCCATCTCTTACTCCAGTAGAGGTTTGATATAGCAGGAGGCTCCGCATTTTCTTCTTGAATCTCTTTTTTTACCTCTTGCTGCCAGTGGGACATCAGCCAGGTGGGTGTAATACAACGTGTTTAAACAGGTGTAAGAAGGTCTTGCTATATGTCAGTGGTCTCAAAACTGTGGCCCGGGGGCCAGATGAGGCCCTCTGCTTGCCTTTATATGGCCTTTGGGGCACTATTCCTCCCCACTGATATGCGATACTATTCTGCCAACAGGCATCAACAATGGGCATCATTTCTCCCACTGACACCAACAATGGGGCACTATTCCTCCCAATTATACCAACGATGGGGCACTATTCCTCCCTATAATACCAAATGTGGTTATGTTTTCTCCCACTAAAGCTAGGAAAATGTCCACTTCCACTGGCCACAGTCCAGCCCCCTAAAGTCTGAAGGACAATAATCTGGCCCTTTGTTTGAAAAGTCTGGAGACCCCTGATCTATGTGTACTATCAATCAGTGTAAGGGCTTGTGTAAACGACATCACTTGACATCATTTTGAGACACCTCTGAGATACCGTATTTATCGGCGTATAACAGTATAACACGCACTTTTTTTTCCTGAAAATAGGGGGAAATTTGTGGGTGCGTGTTAAACGCCGACAGCATACCTCGGAGGGGGAGGAGTGCCACCGGAATTCACAGAGCCGTCATCTCCTCTCCACTAAGCTCTCACGTCACACACACGGTCCCGCCTCCGCCACAGGCATTGGACCAGTGTTCTGTCTATCACAGGAGCTGGTCCAATGCCGATGGCGGAGGCGGGACTGTGTATGTGACTGCCGACTGAGAGCCGAGTAAACAGGAGATGACGGCTCGGTGATTTCCTGCTAGAGATGAGAGATGGTAAGCTGCATTGATGGGGGAGATGGGCACAGATCAGGCTGCAGATGGGCGCAGATCAGGCTGCAGATGGGCACAGATCAGGCTGCAGATGGGCACAGATCAGGCTGCAGATGGGCACAGATCAGGCTGCAGATGGGCACAGATTAGGCTGCATTGAGGCTGCAGATGGGCACTAATCAGGCTGCATTGGTGCTCACTGACCATTATTTTGCTTCAAAGTGGTTTCGCACTTGCACTAGTTTTTCCATGAAATTTCCCTCTTAAATTGGGGTGCGTGTTATACACCGATAAATGCGGCGTATAACACTCACATGCGTATATCACACACCCCAATTTAAGAGGGAAGTTTCAGGGAAAAACAAGTGCAAGTGCATCTGACCTGCAGTTTACCTCTTTCTGACCTGCTTCAAGCAGATTTAGCATTTGCATAGGCTTTTATGGGAATACAAAGCTGTCTGATGCAAACAAAAGTACATCCTTACTGTGACGACCAATATTCAGCCTTCATCATCTGGTGGTCACTACTGTGCACTGCCAAGCTCCAGCTCACATCCGAGCCTCATTAAATACCTGTATAGGGGATCATTTACAAAAACTGGAGAGTGCAAAATCTGGTACAGCTCTGCACAGAAACCAGTCAGTTTCCAGGCTGAAATTATAAGCTGATTGGCTACCTTGCACAGCTGCACCAGATTTTACACTCTCCGGTTTTATTAAATCAACCCCATACTGCACTCTGAACTGCAAACCCTTGTATAATCAAAAGCTTCTGTTTGTATTAGCCTGACTACTAAGTTTGGATTTTCTTCCCCCTTATTCTGATCTCAGCCGGTACTTTGGATTATGCTTCTGTCTGCTGCCTACCTCAACCCCCTAACCCATCTAACTATGCCTCTGTTTGCCTGGACCTCCTGCCTGTCCGACTCCACTTCTGCCTTCTGTTCCTGATTGTTTGCGGCTGTTCTGTCTTTTTATCGAAGGATTTGCATTGCTCTTACACTAATACTATCTGTTGTTGGCTGTTGTCTCTAGAAACACAGAGAGTCCACCAAACTCTGTGACAGAGACACTGAACATGACATCTCTGAGCTCAAACCAACCTTGGATTGGCTGCTTTTGCAAACTATGCACATGCACATATCCTTGATGGCAGAGTTGGGTTTCTTAAAGACCTTACATTCTCCTTCATGAACATTGAAAGTGAGAAATAAAGTGTTTTTGTAGTTTAGTTAGTAGTTAGAAGAGGTTTGCCCGGACCATGTGTATGAAAACAGCTTGTCTATAGCAGTTACTCTATACAGCCTCATGGGCAGCAAAATCGCTAGCAGTGAAGCTGCAGGCATTACATAGAAACTGTCCTCTGCTTTAGAATCCTGGCCAAGAGTAGCTATCACAAGGCATTTGCTATTACCGCTCTTCATCAAATGGCTTTTTTTGTTCTTCCCTTTTAAAATGTAAATTATGTTTTCAGATTTGCTTTACTTTGTTACAATGGCCTACCCTCCCTGACTTCTTTACTGAGCCTAAGGTAACTGGCCAGTAAAAAACAGGACTTTTAGCCAGTGTTATTAGGCCTCATGTACACTGCTGCTGGTAAAGGCACGTTTAGGAGCAGTTAGGAGTTTTTTTTTCAACTGAACTCTCCTCTATGTTATCATATCTGTCCATGTACACAGGGTCGTTTACAGTCCTTTCTAGGCAGTTGAGTTTAGAGGCATTTTTTAGAACGCAAAAAATGCGTTCAGAAGCCGTGTTTACAGGCATTTCAAGCGCCAAACGTTTCCAAACGCAGCTAAACGTGATAACTCGCATTTATCCACATTTCGTTTACAGGCGTTTTCATTTTTTGGCTATTTTGAAAAAAAAAAAAAAGTTTTGCTTCTAAGCGCGACGCAGCAAAACGCCGCTAAACACGGCATGTAAATGCGGCAACACTGACGTTTTAAACATCGGTTACTATCTGTCAAGTTAAATCGTTCAGGAGAGGTTGTAAGAAGGTCCCGTGTACATGAAGCCTTAATGGGGCACGTATGCCCACAAAATGACGCCCAAAGTTCAGCAGGGACTGGCTGAATTTCAATTCTTCTTGTTAAGTGGGCTGCTCCCACTTACCAGAAGTTGATGTAGCAGTTGACCTCTGTTAAAGGGGACAGTTGTTATTTTCTTCTCGATCAGCTGATGGCAGCTGCTGATCAGTGTATTCTAGGGGGCATTGCAGGGGAAAGGCTCTAGTTTAGTTTGTTTGTGGACTCCATCTTGTACTTCCTACAGTTGGGTGATTGTTGGGATACAACAGATGCTAGTTTCTGTCCTCTTGGGCCTTAATTGACAGCTAAGAGGGTAAATTTGTCTCACAAATTAATTTATCTTTATAACCTTTAAATGATACCTATTAATGTTCTCCACCATCACGGCATAGTGTTTTCCCATAGTCTGGTCAGTAAATTGTTTTTTCCTTTCTTCCTTTCAGTAAAATGGTGAGACCAACATCTAGAATTTGTAAACATTTCCACAGTGCAATTTCTGCTGAGAGCAAAGCTGCAATTTGCAAATATTGTGAGAGGAAATATTCTTTTCCAAATCCTACAAAGATGACAAGACATATCCTTGCATGCCAAAGGTGCCCTAAAGACATTAAAAAATACTTTATGTAATGAAATGATGAAGACCAGAATGAAAGTGGCTTTTCCCTCCAGAGTTCTCATCCCAGAAACACTCTTTCTGCTGCTTCTGGATCATCACAAAGTGTTTCTTCACCAGCAGCATCTTCAAGTAAGGAACGGTTACAAACAACGGCCTCCCAAACATACATAATCCCTTCATTAATAGAGAAAATGACACCTGATAATCAGGAGAACATTCATCAAGCTTGCAATATGTGCTTCTGAATCAGCATTGCCAAAAACTGAAAATGTATATTGCCTGGAAGATTATAACTTAATACAAGGGAAAGGGGGGTGCTTACCTGTTCTCATGTATAGGTGAAATGTTCTTATCATATAGAGTTCTTATTATTCCATTTGTAATAAAAAAATACTATTTTAAAAAGAAAGTTTAATATATTTACTGAATAAACTGTACTTTTGTTTCAAGCATAATACTTTTATATACACTGAATTTCACCTTCTCAGTGTAACAAAATGACATTCAATTTATAAAACTATTTCACACTGAATTTTTTTTTTAATTTTTCCAAAATGTCAATTTTTTCTGAAAAAAAAAAACGGGAAAAAATTTTTTTTTCCTCCATGGTTTAAAAATTTCTGGAAACTACATCTCTAGCCAGAAACCCTAGCAACAAAGTAAAAAGTCAGAAAAGCCAGACCCCTAGCAAGCAAGCAAAAAGCTAGGAAAGCCAGGTACCTACTAACAAAGTAGAAAGTCAAGAGAGCCAGGCATCTACTAACAAAGCAAAAAAGTCAGGAAAGCCAAGTAACTACTAACAAAGTAAAAAGTCAGCAATGTCAGGCCTCTAATAACATCATAAAATGTCATGTACATCAGATTCCTAGTAACAAAATAAAATACAGAAAAATCTGACCCCCTAGTAACAAAGTAAAAGTCAGACCCCTAGTTAAAAACCAAAGTCAGGAACATCAGACTCCTAATAATAAAGTAAAAGTCAAGAGTGTCAGACTACTAGTAACAAAGAAAAATTCAGAAAGGGCAGACTCCTAGTCACAAAGGAAACATCAAGAAAATCAGACCTCTAGTAACAAGTCAGGTAAGTCTTTCCCCTAGTAACAAAGTAAAAGTTGGGAAAATCAGACCCCTAATAATGAAGCAAAGTAAAAAAAAGTCAGACCCTTGGTAATAAAGGGGTTTATTTACTAAAGCCGGAGAGGTCTAAATCAGGCTCACTTCTGCATAGAAAGCAATCAACTTCCAACCTCAGCTTGTTTCATTAAGCTTTAGCAATAATACCTGGAAGCTGATTGGTTTCTCTGCAGAAGTGAGTCTGATTTTGCACTCTCCATCTTTATTAAATAAACCCCAAAGTAGATGTCAGACCCTTAGTAAGTAAGTGTAAGTCAGAAATGTCAGGACTCTAGTAACAAAGTAAAAGTCAGGGAAATCTGGCCCCTAGTAACAAAGGAAAAAGTTAGCAAAGCCAGGCACCTACTAACAAAGTAAAAAGTCAGGAAAGCCAGGTCTCTAGCAGTGGTGGCTGGTGGGTTTTTTTGTGGGGGGGGGCAGCAAACAACCACCCACCCCTCGGTCGGCCAGTGGCACCATCCCCCTGCCTGTTCTAGGTAGGTCGCTCGGTCATTAAGCCCGGCACTTACACCATCTAGGTTGCGGTAGGGCAGCGGGCGGCGGGCAGGTTGACGGCTTCTATGGGCGGTGGGCAGCGGCTCTTGTGTCCACCCCTCCTCTTCTGCATCACGGCGGCTTCCGACATGCGTTTCTTCCCTCCTCCTCCTAGGTGTCTAATAGGGTTTCCTGTCCTTTCAGCCAATTGGGTCAAGTCCCGCTTCCTGATTGGCCGGGAGGAGGCTCAGTGTGGTGATATTGAATATTTATTCGCTATTGTCACACAACTGAGTGGGCTCAGAGCGCATTGTTCTGCGCCCCGAGCCCACCCTTTTTTGAGCCTCTGGCTCTAATCACGTTCTTCAAACCCCCCCCCCCTTGGAATCCATGTGCCAGCACACTGCACGTAGATCAAGGGGCCGGATGCACGGATTGGGGGGCGGCGCCTGTGTGCCCCTATTGGACGGGCCACCGCTGGTCTCTAGTAACACAGCAAAAATGTCAGGAAAGCCAAGAAACTACTAACAAAGTAAAAAGTCAGCTAAGTCAGTCCTCTAATAACAACATAAAATGTCAAGAAAATCAGATCCCTAGTAACAAAGTAAAAGTAAGAAATGTCAAATCCTAAAGTACCAAAGTATAAATTCAAGAACGTCAGATACCTAACAATAAAGTAAAATTCAGGAGAGCCAGATTCCTAGTAACAAAGAAAAATTTAGAAAGGGCAGACTCCTAGTTACAAAGGAAACGTCAATAAAATCAGACCCCTAGTAACAAAAGAAAGATCAATAAAATCAGACCCCTAGTAACAAAGTAAAAGTAAGGCAATGGCCCGTACACGCGATCCGAAAATCAGACGAAAAATACCGCTTTCGGCGCGATTGTACGATAATCAGATCGTTAGTACAGAGCTTTTGAGAGTCGATCAAGACAATTCATCTGATATTATTCGATCGGACAAGCACGAAAATTTTCCTCGTATGATACCAGATCGTACGATTTTCATTCAGTCAGTACAGTTGTCGTCCGAAAATACAATACAAATACATTACAACACATGACATCACTTCCAATTTTTTCTTCTGTTGTACGAGAATTTTCGTGACTTTAGTAACCTATTCAATTTCTACTTGCGTCTATTAAGCGAAAAAAGTCGGACGATCTGTCGTCCGATTTTCGGGTCGTGTGTATGGGCCATAAGTCTGGCCATCAGTAAAAAAGCAAAAGTCAGGCAAATCAGACCCCTAATAGCAAAGTAAAATAAAAAAAGTCATACCCCTGGTAACAAAGTAAATGTCAGACTCCTAGTAACTAAGTCAGGACTCTGGTAACGAGTAAAAAAAGGAAAAAGTTAGCAAAACAAGGCAGGCAAAAGTAATAAATCAGAAAAGTCAGGCCTTGTGTAATAAAGTACATTTAGGAAAGACAGACCCCTAGTAACAAGAAAGCTCAGAAAAGTCAGAGCCCTAGTAACAAAGCAAAAGCCAGAAAAGTCAGAGCCCTAGTAACAAAGCAAAAGCCACGAAAGTCAGAGCCCTAGTAACAAAGCAAAAGCCAGAAAAGTCAGAGCCCTAGTAACAAAGCAAAAGCCAGAAAAGTCAGAGCCCTAGTAACACAGTGAAAATAAATTAGAAAGGCTCACATAGGAAGTGTTTATGGCTAATAAAAAAGTAGGCAGATAAATAACCTGTCTGTTACAATAAATTATAAATTAGGTTTACAATAATATATACAGCCACAGAATCATGGTGAAGACACTTAGCACTGTGAATTTCACAACCTAGTGAGCATCTGGTTAGTTCTCTTTAAATTCATTCCCCTATGAAGGGAACAGAGCCTACCATTCCATCTTCATCTACATCTATAACCAGCACTTTAGATATGCGGGAGGGTTAATGAACCGAACGGCTGCTGAGATGAGCATTCATTCAATATAAACATATACAACGACCTTCCAGAAAACGTATCCAGACTATACATGCTAACAGTGAAAAAGTCCAGTCACAAATACCTCCAGCTTAAAAAACATGTGCTGCCATAATTACTTTAAACATTAATGCTTCTTTACACTATAAAAATGACAGATATGAATTTGCAGTAATTTCCGCTCTCCCGTGCAGAGGTCAGCACTACAACATTGATAGTAAGGGGAGATTTGGGACGCTGTACGGCCATGTGTTATAGATAGAGCTCTGTCCCAGCGACCACAAACTTTCCACTCGCTGTGTCAGATTCAATCAGCCACATTTTTAGGGGATCTCGGCAGAATTTGCATTCATCTGATATTTTATTCACGTTACAATAACACGGTAACATGATAACAAGCAGATTGAGTGGACTTAGGCTCTGTTGTTTTTATTTAAGCCTTAAAATATTGGCAATTATACGGCAGAGGAGATGAATGTAGGCATTGGCACAAATGTTTGACCCAGAACACAAAGATGAAAATTTAGATGCACCCTGCTAGTATATTGTGAAGATTTTGTAAGACGAAAAAAAATATATACCACTTGTTCACTTCACTTAGGTGTTCTTATACAGTGGGGACGGAAAGTATTCAGACCCCCTTAAATTTTTCACTCTTTGTTATATTGCAGCCATTTGCTAAAATCATTTAAGTTCATTTTTTTCCTCATTAATGTACACACAGCACCCCATATTGACAGAAAAACACAGAATTGTTGACATTTTTGCAGATTTATTAAAAAAAGAAAAACTGAAATATCACATGGTCCTAAGTATTCAGACCCTTTGCTGTGACACTCATATTTTAACTCAGGTGCTGTCCATTTCTTCTGATCATCTTTCACTTGAATCCAGCTGTGTTTCATTATACTGATTGGACTTGATTAGGAAAGCCACACACCTGTTTATATAAGACCTTACAGCTCACAGTGCATGTCAGAGCAAATGAGAATCATGAGGTCAAAGGAACTGCCTGAAGAGCTCCGAGACAGAATTGTGGCAAGGCACAGATCTGGCCAAGGTTACAAAAAAATTTCTGCTGCACTTAAGGTTCCTAAGAGCACAGTGGCCTCCATAATCCTTAAATAGAAGACGTTTGGGACGACCAGAACCCTTCCTAGAGCTGGCCATCCGGCCAAACTGAGCTATCGGGGGAGAAGAGCCTTGGTGAGAGAGGTAAAGAAGAACCCAAAGATCACTGTGGCTGAGCTCCAGAGATGCAGTCGGGAGATGGGAGAAAGTTGTAGAAAGTCAACCATCACTGCAGCCCTCGACCAGTCGGGGCTTTATGGCAGAGTGGCCCGACGGAAGCCTCTCCTCAGTGCAAGATGCATGAAAGCTCGCATGGAGTTTGATAAAAAAAAAAAGATGGTGAGAAATAAGATTCTCTGGTCTGATGAAACCAAGATAGAACTTTTTGGCCTTAATTCTAAGCGGTATGTGTGGAGAAAACCAGGCACTGCTCATCACCTGTCCACTACAGTCCCAACAGTGAAGCATGGTGGTGGCAGCATCATGCTGTGGGGGTGTTTTTCAGCTACAGGGACAGGACGACTGGTTGCAATCGAGGGAAAGATGAATGCGGCCAAGTACAGGGATATCCTGGACGAAAACCTTCTCCAGAGTGCTCAGGACCTCAGATTGGGCCGAAGGTTTACCTTCCAACAAGACAATGACTCTAATCACACAGCTAAAATAATGAAGGAGTGGCTTCACAACAACTCCGTGACTGTTCTTCAATGGCCGAGCCAGAGCCCTGACTTAAACCCAATTGAGCATCTCTGGAGAGACCTAAAAATGACTGTCCACCAACGTTTACCATCCAACCTGACAGAACTGGAGAGGATCTGCAAGGAGGAATGGCAGAGGATCCCCAAATCCAAGTGTGAAAAACTTGTTGCATCTTTCCCAAAAAGACTCATGGCTGTATTAGATCAAAAGGGTGCTTCTACTAAATACTGAGCAAAGGGTCTGAATACTTAGGACCATATGATAATTCAGTTTTTCTTTTTTTATAAATCTGCAAAAATGTCAACAATTCTGTGTTTTTCTGTCAATATGGGGTGCTGTGTGTACATTAATGAGGGGAAAAAAATGAACTTAAATGATTTTAGCAAATGGCTGCAATATAACAAAGAGTGAAAAATCTAAGGGGGTCTGAATACTTTCCGTCCCCACTGTAAATGCCAAGAAACCAGGTTTATTACCTGAAGATAGTTTTTATAAGGAGTTGTAACAGTAATTACTTAAAGTGGTTGCAAAGGCTCAAGGTTTTTTACCTTCATGCATTCTTTGAATCTTTAAAAAACCTTCTCTGTGCAACAGCCCCCATAATATTTACTTGAACCCCATCGCGATCCAGCGATGTGCACAAGAGCCTCGGCTCTCCGAGGACTCATTGGCTGAAGACAGCCAGTAAGTCAATGAGAAGAGAGAGGGGGCTGGGTCAAGCCAAGGCTCTGTGTATGAATACACCCTAGGTTCCACGAAACACTGGTTGAGTGTGGCTGCCCAGTAGTATTCCCTATTTAGAGAGATGAAGGGATGAGAGGAGTAGCTGGGCCAACACTGGCAGTAACTAGAGACTACCAGAAGAGGAAAGGGCTATGATGTTCAAGGTGCAAGTGGACTGTGCTAAGGTATTCAATCTTCCTGGTGTCACCCCAAAAAATGTAGAGAACCAGAATATTGACTCATGGACTGTTCCCACATTTTGGGCCCATCAGTGTAGGGCGTATGGTTCTGATAGTCAGCAGTAAAGTGCCACAGAAGTGATTTTACTGGAGCATGTAAAGGGAAGGATGCTCTGGTCAATACCACGTGAGGAAGCTTGTTTGCATACATTTCACAGCAAGCATTGCCTGGGGTCTCCTAACCTGTACTTACTACTCCTGCAATTCCAGCAGACCGGAAACCCTTAAAACCACAGTCATGCCTATACATATGTAGTGTTGGGTGTGTTTACATTCGCTACGCTTGCTAGTTTATGAATTCAACTCAGATGCCCAGTGGGCTCGGGAGTGAGCCTGCTTGGGTGTCCCTATTGCAAGCTGCTTGCTCTAGGGGCACTCTGCAGGAGGGAGGGGCAAGGAGTGCCGGTGTGAGACCTAAGAAGAGGAGGACTGAGGCTGTACAGAGCAGGTAATTAAAACATATTTATTAAAAAAAAACGATTGCCTTTAATAACACTTTAAAGAATATGTGTAGCCAAAACTCCACCGGCCACTGATGTGCAAGACCTACTTTAAAAAGGAAAGGGCTACTACCAGGTGAGTCTGTTCTCTTCTTGTGTATTGCTATGTACAGTATGTCCCATAGATGGGAACTCAGTTTGGAGTTAGGGGCCACACTTATCGGAGATGCCTTGACATTGTAGTGTTGTTTCCCCTTGTATTTGCAAATGTATGCAACTAAGGCCTTAAAGAATCACTCCACCTTTGCTGAGAAAAAACCATTCTCCTCTAGGTGATTGCATTGTGGGCGCCGCCCCCCTATCCCTGCCGCCGCTCCCTATCCATGCGCCTGGCCCCTTTCAGGAGGCCGGACGCATGGACTCCTATGGCGGGGGTGGGAGGGGGTGACTTTTTTAAGCACCTGATTAGAGCCAGAGGCTCTAATAGGCTTTAAAAAAGGGTGGGCTCGGGGAGCAGAGAGTGCGCCCTTATCCCACCCTGTTGTGTGACCATAGCAAATTCATTTTCGCTATTTTCACACCACAGTGCCTCCCCGCCAATCAGGAGGCAGGTCAGTGAGACCTGTTTCCCGATTGGCCAAAGCGGCAGGTGATCTTATTGGATGGCCAGCCCTTTGGCGGAAGACTAGACACACAGGGGAGGAAGCTGGAAGATCGGACTCTTCCGCCGCTGCTGCCCGCACTGAGACACAGGGGGAGAGGACCCAACAGATCGGTAAATGCTGGACCTCCGGGGGGGTTGCTGTCATTGCCACGAGACCTGCGCTGTGGGGGGGATGTGCTGTCAGTGTCGAGAGCCCCGTGCCGCGGGGGGAGGGTGGGTGTGCTGTCACTGCCGGGAGAACCGCACCCCAGGCGGGGGTGGTGTGGTGGTATGGGCAGTGCTGTCAGTCCTATCTATGATGATGATGATCTATATACCCTGATCTGTGACGATGATCTATATACACCGATCTGTGATGATGATCTAAATACCCTGATCTGTGATGATGATCTATATACCGTATCTGTAATGCTGATCTATATACCGTATCTGTAATGCTGACCTATACACTCTGATCTGTGAGGCTGAGCTATATACTCTGTCCTGTGATGCTGAGCTATATACTCTGTCCTGTGATGCTGAACTGTATACTCTGTCCTGTGATGCTGAGCTATATATTCTGTCTTGTGATGCTGAGCTGTATACTGTGTCCTGTGATGCTGAGCGGTAAACTCCGGACACTATGGGTGGAAGCAAGTGGAATACAGAGGACGGAGTGGGTGGATTCTAGGGGTGGGGCTTATGAGAAGTGGTAGGGGTCAAAAAGGAAGGGCGGGGTCTGGTGCCCCCCCATCCTAAAACTTCACCAGCCGTTACTGATTGCAGGGATTTTACAAACTTTGTTGCAGATTCCAACCTTTTTATTCTGAAGAAATAGTTGTTTATTTCTCAGTGTCTATGTGGAAAGTAAATCTAATAGGAGTGATTTCATAAATATCAATTAGCTGCTGCACTTTGCAAGCTTCTAATGAGAAAAATGCCAGGGTGTGCATAACTTTAGACCTGATTTTCCTTTGGCAGTATCTCACCTAAAATTACATTTTTTTTGCAGGGGATGCCCAAAATCTGTATGCAGGCAGGTGCAGTCTGCTTCCTCCACCGTAGGTGTCGCCCGACCGGAGCGGCATCACAGCCTGGAGAGGAAGTCAAGGGAAACTTGGTTTCTCTGTGGTTTCCTTGTTCCTGGAGACATCGTTCCGATGAATCCTGGTGACCCTTGGTAGCCATCTTGGCTCAGCAGAGTCTTTTTAAGTCCCTACTCCCCAGGTTTTGTCACACATTTGCGAGTGGGTAATGTAGGGACAGGTACCCCTTCTGTCAGGAACAGTACTAGTGGCAAGGAAAAGTTCCAGATGAGGAGGGAAAGCGTAGGGTTCACAACTTCTTTGGACTTCTTCCCATTTGGATATGAGACAGCCAGGCCGCATTCTGCCCCTCCTAACAAGCACTGCCAGCTCAGCTGAAACCTGCTCTGTACACCCTGTTGGAATTTGTGAGTGCTCCTGGTTGGGCTGCTTTCCCACTGGATTTGTTGTGAACTGTCTTTGCTTTACTTCAATACAAGTTCTTTACTTTGCACCGGACCGGGTGTGTTATTGCCGCCACACCGCGTTACACCCACCTACCTGTATGTTAGAGTAGACTTTTGGGGAAATCAGTCAGCCAATTACACAAGCAGCAAATGACATATCAGGGGGGTGTTCTGTACACCATCTGTGCACAGAACACCTCCAGATTGTCATATTGCATTTTACAGAAAATTGCAGCTCTGCAGATTGAAAGGGAAAGGTAATTTTAATAACATTTAAAGTGATTGTAAACGATCACCTTGTGAAACAACCCTTTCAGTTTAAAATAGAAATGAAAGGCAAAACATTTTTGTACAGAGATAAAACAAATTATAAATAAATGTTTTCCCTTTTTTATAAGTGATCCCATTCCCTCTGTTCTCAGCTGCATAGGAGCTGGGGGGAGGAGAAGCAGCAGCACACTGAGCTTCTCAGTGAAAAGCTGTGCAGCGGGGGGGGGGGGGGGGGGGTGGACAAGTCTGATCATTAGAGGGGAGCACACTGAATTTCCGGCATAGCTAGAGAACTGACCATGGCGGGCTTTCCTGCTTAGTGTGGTCAGTTTTTAATAGGATAGCAAGGGAACACCAGGGATTTCACACAAAGAAAGCAATACAAAGAGAACGGGATACTTTCTGATACAAGTACATGGTACAGCAGGCACATATCAGGAATATGAAATGGGGTAACAAACACTTTAATTGTAATATGAATTGTGTAGCAATTGTATATGCTAGATTATTTTTTTACTTTCTATTTTTTTTTTTTGCCCTTTAAGCACACAGGCACATGGGGCCGCACAATATCAAATTTGAGTGTATTTCCTTAGAAATCAAAGAGCATTTAAAACAGTTTCTTTGCTGGCTTGCTGGAAAGTGCGCTGGGGATCCCTTTGTACTGATATTTTATTCATGCTACAATCACACGGGTAACATGATAAGACGCAGATACAGTGGATTTAGACTTAGGCTCTGTTGTTTTTATTTAAGCCTTAAAATACTGGCAATTATACGGCGGAGGAGATGAATGTAGGCATTGGCACAAACTTTTGACCCAAACACATGGCTGAAAAATGAGATACACCTTGCTGGAAAATCGTGAACATTTTGTAGGATGGCAAGCATATAATACTCATTTACGTCACCTATGTGTTCTTTAAAACATTGGAAAATCAGTATTCAGCCAGTTTAATTACCTAAAAATGGTTTTCTATGGCATTATGATAGCGCTACCTGAAACTTCAAGTGTAGGTGTAGCCAATGTTTTTTTAATTTTGAAAAAATTTGTTTATTTATTTATTTATTTATTTTTTACTGCCTGTGCCTCCACTGGAGAGATCCACCTTCAATAACCTGTACAGCAATAATTACGGTAAATTTGCTTTCATCAATCTAGACATTTTAATAGGAAAAAAAAGCCTCTTTGGAAGACATGGTCACCAATGTGAAAAAGATATTTTGTGCTTTGATCGATTTGTTTGGTAACCAGAAACAGCACTATGTCCATTGCAGTCTCATGGACACTGTCTGTAAAAAAAAAAAAAGCTACCGTATATACTCGAGTATAAGTCGAATTTTTCAGCACATTTTTTTGTGCTGAAGGTGCCCCCCTCGACTTATACTCGAGTCAAGCACTTTTCTGCAGCAAAAAATGTCATTTTCCGAACCGACTTTGGGGCCCCGTATCTCAGGGCCACTTGGTGCTAGGAATACCAAATTTGGTATGCAAACCCAGTGGTACCATGACACATCCAAAGCTGGGGTTCCTAACACTAAGTGGCCCTGAGATACGGGGCCCCAAAACTGGTTCGGAAAATGTCATTCTCTGCTGCAGAAAAGTGCTTGACATTTTCTGAACTGATTTTTGGGGCCCTGTATGTCAGGGCCACTTGGTGCTAGAAACCCCAGCTTTGGAAATTTTATGGTGCTAGTTCCACTGGGTTTGCACACCAGATTTGGGGTTTCTAGCACTAAGTGGCCCCAAGATATGGGGCCCCAAATTCGGTCAACTGTGTCCATCTGCAGCAATGTCATTTTGGGACCCTTTGGGTTCAGAGACCCCAAATTTTGGCTGCAGCTAGGGGGCATCTAGGAACCCTTAACTACTGAGTTTGAAGTTCAGGGGACCTATTGCTGCAAATGGGCACAGTGAGGCATGCAAATGGGCACAGTGATGCTGCAAATGGGCATTGTTGACCCTCTTTTCCACTTACAGTAGCTGTGCATTTCTCACCCTCGTCTTATACTCGGGTCAATAAGTTTTTCCCATTCTTTTGGTGGTAAATTAGGGCCTCGACTTATACTCGGAACGACTTATACTCGAGTATATACGGTACTTTTACAGACGTTGGGGTTTTTTTTTTTTTAGCCTCTAAACTCACCTCTATGTTAGCCTATCTGACCATGCACACACAGGCGTTTACAGACATAGAAGAAATTTGTTTAGAGGCTGAAAAAGCCCATCACTAGTGTATTCAGGCAGAAAAAAATGCTTGATGCTCCTAAATAAGTCTTAAATGCATTCCAATAGCCAGAATAAAATAATTTTCTGGCCAATGGAATGAAATAAATTAGAAAAACCAAATAAATTCCCTGCGCTAGCAATTAAAATACAAAAAGGACTGCTGCATCCAATACACAATAGATACAAGATGTAAAAAAAAAAAGCTCCTTCAAGGAAAGTGAACGCTTTGTCCTTTTAAATTTCAAAAGTGCCAATGTGCATATAGTAATGTTACATCAAATAATGATACCATACCCTAAAATGTACTAATAGTGTTAACTCAGCGCATACAATAAAAAAAAAAAAAAATTAAACATTTTACATTTAATTTACATCTTTAAATGATATTTAAAAGCGCCAAAAAACATTCATGCAATAAAAACATACGGTATGTAATGTGATATAACAATTCACACAATAAAAAGGAGTATCGAAAGAAATGAGCATAAACATATACATACTATATATATATATACACTATATTACCAAAATTTTTGGAACGCCTGCCTTTACACGCACATGAATTTTAATGGCATCCCAGTCTTAGTCCGTAGGGTTCAATATTGAGTTGCAGTTATAACAGCTTCAACTCTTCTGGGAAGGTTTAGGAGTTTGTCTATGAGAATGTTGGACCATTCTTCCAGAAGTGCATTCATGAGGTCAGGCACTGATGTGGACGAGAAGGCCCGGCTCGCAGTCTCTGCTCAAATTCATCCCAAAGGTGTTCTAGCAGGTTGAGGTCAGGACTCTGTGCAGGCTAGTCAAATTCCTCCACCCCCAACTTGCTCATCCATGTCTTTATGGACCTTGCTTTGTGCACTGGTCCAAATCATGAGTGATTATGGTGTGGGGCTGTTTTTCAGGGGTTGGGCTTGGCTCCTTAGTTCCACTGAGGGGAACTCTTAAGGCGTCAGCATACCAAGACATTTTGGACAATTTCATGCCTTCAACTTTGTGGAAACAGTTTGCGGTTGGCCTTCCTGTTCCAACATGACTGCGTACCAGTGCACAAAGCATGGACCATAAAGACATGGATGAGCGAGTTTGGGGTGGAGGAACTTGACTGCACAGAGTCCTGATAGAACACCTTTGGGATGCATTATGCCCCGTACACACGGTCGGACTTTGTTCGGACATTCCGACAACAAAATCCTAGGATTTTTTCTGACGGATGTTGGCTCAAACTTGTCTTGCATACACACGGTCACACAAAGTTGTCGGAAAATCCGATCGTTCTAAACGCGGTGACGTAAAACACGTACGTCGGGACTATAAACGGGGCAGTGGCCAATAGCTTTAATCTCTTTATTTATTCTGAGCATGCGTGGCACTTTGTCCGTCGGATTTGTGTACACACGATCGGAATTTCAACGGATTTTGTTGTCAGAAAATTTTATCTTCTGCTCTCCAACTTTGTGTGTCGGAAAATCCGATGGAAAATGTCCGATGGAGCCCACACACGGTCGGAATTTCCGACAACACGCTCCGATCGGACATTTTCCATCAGAAAATCCGACCGTGTGTACGGGGCATTAGGGGGGAGACTGCGAGCCAGGCCTTCTCGTCCAACATCAGTGCCTGACCTCACAAATGTGCTTCTGGAAGAATGGTCAAACATTTCCATAGACACACTCCTAAACCTTGTGGACAGCCTTCCCAGAAGAGCTGAAGCTGTTATAGCTGCAAAGGGTGGGCCAACTCAATATTGAACACTACGGACTAAGACTGGGATGCCATTGAAGTTGATGTGCGTGTAAAGGCACAATACACAATAGTCCTAATACTTTTGACAATATAGTGTATTTGTACAGATGGACAAATGTACATATGTCCTCACGCTGTAAAGCGCTGCGCAAACTAGCGATATAAAAATCCTATATAATAATAATACGGACAACTCAAATGCTCAAATGTGGAAAAACAAACAAAGACACGTGTTATTCAGCAATAGGCACAAAGATAATCAAACTAAATATAACAAGAAATTGTGCATAATGTCCTTACAGATGGATAAATATCCTGGTGAACAATCCAAAATCAAGATAGAAAGTCTCAAAGGATAAGAAGACACTTCAAAGTGTAATACGAAGAACACTCAGTACAGCGGGAATGAAGGGTGCCAGGGAATCACACCACCCACATGTAAGGTAAACTTAGTAAACAGTGCCTCTATCCCCGGAAGCTGCTGTTTACAGTGAAATGCATTGGAAAAGGGCTGAACATGTGACGTCATCACGCATGCTGGCAGCAAACTGATGGTTTTTACCTGTTACACGCTTGGTAACATCTTCTTATTGATCTTACCTAGGAGGAGTGGTGTAGTCTGAACATTTGGTGCTTTGGGACAGCATGGTGCTTCATGATCTCTTTGTGGGATCAGTGTCTCTGGTAAGGAGTTTATCTTACATGTAGGAAGTGTGATTCTTGGACGTCTTTCATTCTGCACTGAGTGTTCTTTGTCTTACACTTTGAAGTGTGTTTTCTTATCTTTTGGGACATTCTATCTTGTTTTTGGATTTTTTACAAGGATATTTATCTATCTTTTATGGACATTATGCACGATTTTCTGATATATTTAGTTTTAGAATCTTCATGTCTATTGCTGAATTACACATGCCTTTATTTGTTTGTTTTTCCACATTTGAGTTGTGCATATGTACATTTGTCCATCTATACGAATATATATTTTTTTTATGCTCATTTTTATTTTGTGGGGAGGGTGAATTGTTATATCACATTACACATGTTTATATTGCTTGAGTGTTTTTTGGCACTTTTAAATATCATTTAAAGGTACAAGTAACTTTATTTTTTATTTTATTTTTATTGTATGCACTGAGTTTACACTATTGGTACCTTTTAGGGTATGGTATCATTATTTGATGTAGCTTTACTATATGCACTTCGGCACTTTTGAAATCTAAAAGGAGAGTGCATTCACTCCTTGAAGGGGCAATGGAATTAATAAATACCCAAACGCTGGACGCATCTAAACACATCTGAAGGTGTTTGCAAAATGTAGGAGTGTTTTTTAAAGCGGTGGTAAACCGCATCCAAAAACAAAACAAAATCGAGCCTCGGGCAGTTTAAGTCATATTGTGCTAGTATGCATTGTGACAGATTTACCTGAAAGTGAAGCCCTCAAGCAGCACGCTGTCACCGCTCAAGGCACTTCCATCTTCGCCCGGTCTTCTTTTCGGGTTTGCAGGCCTCAGCTACCTGATTGGCTGAGCCGGCGATGATGTTACTCCCGCACATACGCGCAGGGGATGCTGTTTAAGGTAACGGCTCTGAAGGAACAGCAATGGTATGCCGTTCCTTTAGAGCGCATGCACCGGTGACGCCACCGGCTGCTCCTAAAGTAAATATCTCCCAGACGGTGCACATTTAGGAGATATTTACAGTACCTACAGGCAGGGGCGTTGCTAGGTCTACAAAAGATCTGGGGCTAGAGCCCATAGCAGTGTAGTAAAGAAAGTCATAAGCTTGGGTAGGCATACACATGTATATACAGTAATATACGTGTGTGTGTGTGCATATATCCCCAGAGAGCCCCCCCCACTTACATCAGGGTCCCCAGAGAGCCCCCCAATTACATCAGGGTCCCAAGAGAGCCCCCCACTTACATCAGGGTCCCCAGAGAGCCCCCCTTTACATCAGGGTCCTGGGAGAGCCCCCCCTTTAATCAGGGTCCCCAGAGAGCCCCCTTACATCAGGGTCCCCAGAGAGCCCATCTTTACATCAGGGTCCCTAGAGAGCCCCCCCTTTACATCAGGGTCCCCAGAGAGGCCCCCTTTACATCAGGGTCCCCAGAGAGCCTCCCCCTTACATCAGGGTCCCCAGAGAGCCTCCCCTTTACATCAGGGTCCCCAGAGAGCCTTCCCCTTAAATTCAGGGTCTCCAGAGAGCCTCCCCCTTAGCATCAGGGTCCCCAGAGAGCCTACCCTCCCCTTGGGGACTCCTGCAGAGACCCGGGGCTATGGGCCCCAGGTTCGGGGCTATAGCCCCGAAAGCCACCCCCTAGCAACGCCACTGCCTACAGGTAAGCCATATTATAGGCTTACCTATAGGTAAAGACCATACATGGGAGTTTATTCTCATTTAAAGCGGCTTTTCTTCTGCCAGGAGAAAGGCGTTCCAACGCGGTGGGAAAACCCAGTGTGCATGAGGCCAAATAGAGCCTCCTCAAAGTCTAAATTGACTGAAATAAGTCTAGGCTAGAACAAAAAGGGATCAAGCACCAAAACAATCAAAAGCTCTCAACCCATACAACCATTTTCCATTTCTGCTGAGGATTTCACATTGGCACTTGGTACAACTTTCACTGGCTTGATTGTAAAAATACCCATTAGGTATCAAAGCTTACAGCCAAAATCTGAGATCCCATGTCCTTTCTTTCCTTCTTGTTCTAAATAATGTAATCCTTGGCTGACCCATCGGACAATTAGAACTAAGTATATTTGTTCTCTTGAAACAAATAATAAGCAATAAAAGTAATATCTTACTGTTCTCTTCCAAGAACTGTACGGAAAAGTTAGGAAACTGAAGTGCTTCTGTCTAAACACATCGATAGAGAAGTCCTTCTCTGTATAAAACAATCATTATATGGAATGTAGGGGTTGACTTACCAAAACTGGAGTGCAAAATATGGGGCAAGTCTGAATAGAAACCAACCAGCTTCCAGGTTCTTTTGTCAAAGCTTAATTAAACAAGCTGGAGTTAGAAGCTGAATTGTTTCTATGCACAGATGCACCAGATTTTGCACTCTCCAGTTTTAGTAAATCAACCCCACAGTTACCTTACAGACATCAGAAAGGAGACCAGACATCTAGAGATGATTTGACAACAAAATAATCTGTCTATAAACAGGTACGTCGGAAAATGCATATTTAAAGTGGTTGTTAAGGAACAAGGTTTTTTTTTATATTCATGCTTTCTATTCATGAAGGTAAAAAACCTGTGCAGCAGCCCCTCCCCTAATACTTACCTGAGCCCCCTCTTAATACATTGATGTCCACGAGAGCGTTGCCTCTCCGGGGACTCGCACTCCTGATTGGCTTTTGGCAGCAACAGGAGCTATTGGCTCCCGCTGCTGTCAACCACAGCCATTGAGCCAATCAAGAGATGGAGGGGGCGAGATAGAGACGTAGCTGTGTATCCATTCACACACGCGGCTCTGTGTGTCCATTCGCCGCCTGCTTGGGTGCCCCCCAGAGCAAGCTAGTTGCTCTGAGGGCACCCAGCAGGATGGAGAAGTCAGGTGCGCCAGCATGGGGTCCAAGAAGAGGAGCAACACCACTCCACAGAGCAGGTAAGTAGAACATGTTTGTTCTTTAAAAAACAAAACAAGGCTTTACTATCAAGGGGGTACAATTCTCTTGTGTCAGCAATCCTCCATGAAAACCCAACCAAGACAGTGGGAGGAATGAAAGTGTGTCTGGACAACTTGGTAACCACCCATAGACATACCATTAATATTAAATGGCGGACTACCAAGTAAATGAATGATGATTGTCTAAGTAGAGACAACCCCTCACCTCATCCCAAATTATAGGAAAAAATGGAAAGAGATTGCCCCAATAATAAATATACGATTGGTATAGATCAGTGATCACTTGATCTGTACCAATCATATATTTATTATTTTCTACAATCTTTTTTTTCTTTTCCCCCTCACCCACAAAATCCCTGGGGCAATCTCTTTCCATTTTTTCCCATCGACATACCATGATCAAAATATATCAACTGTTAAAAATAAAGTAAGCACTCATTTTAATCGGATAATTCATTGGTTATGTTGGTGGCTTTTGAGCAGACACAATAGGAAGTAATAAAAATAGTCTACAAAGTAAGGGAAAAAATCCCCTCCGCCGGTTCAGCAACCGCCCTCAGCAACTGTCTTAGGCATTTGTCACCAAAATGGATGTCTTCATTGCAAATGCAAATTAATTACAGCTTAATAGTTCTTAGATGTGATAGCTGCAATGATTTGATTTTTAGGCTTTTTTTTTTTCCACCTGGTGATCCTTTGAATAAGACACCTGTCTTGGGTGACAACGCTCACTCACAATACTGTATCTACAGAGGAGCAATGCTATAACACTAGGCTGCTCCAATAACTTTGACTACAAACACCTCCTGCTTCCCCCCTTTTATTTGCCCTGCACCTTTAGGAATCTTTAAAAATTGCAGTTTTCATTGCACTACTCACCTAATGGTTGGAATTGAGCTTCAATAGTACTGGTTAAAGTATGTGTAAACCAAATCACCAAAATCTCCTATCATCTTTAACATGTTAATTTCATTTAAAATAAATTTTAATAATTTTAAAAACTATAGCTTTCATTAAAATACTAACTGGTAATTCTGCTATAGAGGTCCTGTACACGGAAACGCCGGTACCGCGTTTTGCTGCGTTTGGCGTCTGAAACGTGGAAATCTTTGGCGTCTGAACTCATTTTTTTGCCTTCAAAGAAAAGCTGTTAAATGCAACTGCCTAAAAACGACTGTAAACGAAACTGTGTACATGGGTCACGTAAGATAACATTGAATGAGTTCAGGGACAGTTGAAAAAAGCTTCCAACTGCCTCTGAACGTCCGTTTAACAGCAGCAGTGTACATGGGGCCTTATAGGATGACAATGCTCTGACCCCGTCTCCTAATTATGTTTCACAATTGTGTTGTGTTGCCACCCTGGGCTTCAGATTAACACACCTAGTGGCCATTTCAACACACCAGGTGTGGTCAACTGGTGTCCCCATCAGGAAACCCACCATGAGAAATGCCACCCAGACATACCTGTAGCACATGTAAATAGTAAGTGTCTACAAAGGGCAGCAGGGATCAGAAGCACTGAAATGTAACAAAGACTGAAAAAAGTGAAAACTAGCATTTAGTTAAAACAAAATAGGCAGTTTCTTATGATACACAGTGCTTTAATAAAGTACATGTAATTCAATGAGGGTTTACATCTACTTTAAGCAGAGAGGGGATATCATTTTACATCCTCATGTTTCCTCTTGGGGTCCAGGAAACACGGTACCAATATTACGCATTATTGCTCCTCTAAAGTTGGCAAAGTTGAGTTAGAGTTGTTGTCCTTAGTGTGCCAGGATTGTTTTTTTACCTTCGGTCTGGCCTCGTCACCAACCTTACTATATGATCAATTTAGCTATTTCAGTTGACTTTAATCAATTATCTTCTAAGTATGTTTTGCCTATGGCATAGCTTTAAACAACAAGTAATTAAGTTACAGAAGGCAGCTGTCTGACCTCCATGGAAACATTATCCAAGACCTATCTGTCAAGACAGAATTTCCAATTCACACAAGTAGTCTATGTATCTTCCCTGTGACTATATACAGTGAGAATAAACATCTGATTTTACCAGAAATGTACTTAGTTCAAGAGCTTCTTGTTAACATGTAGCCCGCTAGGGTCCCTGTGTGCCAGCTACAGACCACATATCGAAGCAAAGCTGGGTATACCTGTTAACCACTTTAGCCCCAAAAGGATTTAAAGGATTTGGCCCCTTCCTGGCCAACACCCTTTTTGCGATACGGCACTGCAACGCTTTAACTGACAATTGCATGGTCGCGCGACGTTGTACCCAAACAATATAATATTAATATAATATTATATATATAATTACGGATGATGACCTATGAGTGCCAAAACATTTGTTTCAATACATAGCAAAGAAATATTGTTGCAGCTTTTTACAAATTTCATGGCTTTTTGAATGCTTTTTAAACTATTTTTGTAATAAATACATTTTTTACTCATTTTTGTCTCACCGTCCTTCTCCGGTACCAGTAAAGTCCGCAAGGTTCTATTCTTCTTATATGTCTTGGATACACCTCTATCATTTAAAGAGGTTGTAAACCTCGGAAAAAAAAAAAAAAACAAACCCTGCAAGACAAAGGCATAATGAGCTAGTTTGCATCGCATACTAGCTCGTTATGAAATACTTATTTTGGAACGATGCCCAGGATTGGCGCCGGACCTCCGAGTACAGCGCGGACTTCTTCCACCGGATTTACTACCGGGTTCGTGGCTCTGGCGCTGCGATTTGCCGCAGCCGCAATGATGTCATGCGCGTGGGAGCTGCCGGTCACGGCACAGCTACTGAAGAAATGTCACCAGAGGCCGTTTCATCAGTGCACATGCGCCGATGATGTCGGCAGCAGTGCATATACTGAATATCTCCTAAACTGTGCAAGTTGAGGAGATATTCAAGGTACCTACAGGTAAGCCTTGTTATAGGCTTACCTGTAGGTAAAAGTGGTGTAACAGGGTTTACAACCACTTTAAGCATCTAATTCCGTGGTGCCCAACACACAGTCCACTAGTGTATATGTGCCAAAATATTCGACCCAGGCTCTGGGACACTGTAAGCCATGGCACATACTTAACATGTCTACTTCTTGGGCCCTTCAGCCAGATCATGCCCATCTTCTGGGCAGCCCTGCCCCTAATTATATGGGATCTGTTCACTCATGGCCATGATCCTCTCAATGATCCTGTTTTTTGAGTTACTGTGCATGCTCAGTAACTCATAAAAGGGTGATGCTGTGATCTCAGGATGTAGCCTTGGACACAGTATCAATAGGACAGGGGAATTAGATGCTGGACTGTCCCAGCAAACCCGGGACACTTGACACCTATGCAAGCGCTCCGGATGCAACCCTCTGTGCTCTAGACTGAGCTGAATCAGCTGAAAATCACAGGGGGCTGCACACTGAGTACCAGTGGCACGCTTCCTCTCTATGCCACTCGCATGGGCAGCTAGTAGTTTTTGTTATTTGATGAGACATGAAAGCCTCAGCATTCCCTGCTACTGAGACTTGCAGTTCTGCAATGATTGTGGAGACAGGTTTTATGGTGGCCACACTGTTGTATAAGCAAAATTCACCAACGGTTTAGACATTGTATCAAAGAATATTTAATCTGAGTTACTTAGGCAGGCCATCTTCATATTTTAGGGAAGTCTAGATTAAAGAACCTTTTTGAAAAAGAAAAACTGCTGCAGGCATGACGCCCCCACAATAATCTGCATGTTGGATGTTCTAGGTCACATTGTGTTCTTTAGTGCAAGCAAAACATCATTCAGAACTTTAACAAATACAAACCTTTGTGCTAATTTCTGTTTGTGCAAAACCTTCATGATCTTATCTTAATGCTACTCTAATGCCGCGTACACACGATCGGAATTTCCGACCACAAATGCTCAATGTGAGCTTGTTGTCGGAAGTTCCGACCGTGTGTAGGCTCCATCGGACATTTCGTGTCGGAATTTCTAACAACAGATCGTTGAGAGCTGGATCTCAAATTTTCCGTCAACAAAATCCGTTGTCGTAACTTCCGAGCGCGTGTAGACAATTCCGACGCACAAAAGCCCACGCATACTCGGAATCAAGCAGGGGAGCCGCACTGGCTATTGAACCTCATTTTTCTCGGCTCGTCGTACGCGTTGACGTTCGGAATTTCCGACAACATTTGTGCGATCGTGTGTATGCAAGACAAGTTTCAGCAACCACGGTTTGGTTGTTGGAAATTCCGATCGTCTGTACGCGGCATAACAGTTTACAAAAACTAATTATTTCTTCCTAGGTTACTTGCATAGTAATATACTAATAGCAGCATATTTACAAAAACTAGCTATAGTGAGGCCCTCTGGATAGGTCGGGGGCCATAACTGATGCCCCCTATATTTGCTTACTTGACCACTGCTGATCTAAACAGTTAATTTGGCCACAAGACCTTGAGAATAATAAGGGTTCATTCAGGCTTGTGTGTTGCAGCAATACTCACTAAAACACACATTTCCGCAGTGCATGGCAATACACCTGCTCTTTGTGTTCTGTGTTTCGGTGTGGTGCTATTTATGGTAAATGGCACTTCAATGTATTGTTTAGTAGAAAGTGTAGTAGTGCACCCCTCTATAAATAAATCATATTCACTTTTTAAAAGTTGTGTTGTTTTGACTATCCATTCATAATGAATGGGCTGCCTAAACGCAAGGCACATTGACATGAAACGCAATGCATGTGTTAACACACTGCAATGGACCACAAAAAGTGTGAATCTTAAAGCAAACACTAAAGCCTGAAAGCAATCAACGGCCAACCCATAGATGTCCCCAAAACATAGCCAAAAAATGCAGTAGACTGTGTGGTTAGCCACCTCTCCTCTCCTCCTTGTCCAAACAGAGAACACCTGTTCAGTTCCACTTTAAGGTACTGTACCATTATCCTTAAATTCTTGGGGAATGGAAAGACTCACTAATCTCTCCAACCAATCTAAGGTCTGAAAATGATATACTGGTTAGTATGGCCTTCACTGCAGTAGAATGGGTTTGGTCTTTGCAGGAGGAATGTAAAATCAATGAGCCTCAAATAGACATATTAAGAGCCAGTGGCGGACACTGTCAGCAAAGAGCCCCTGTCTAAGAACATTTTTCGGCCCCCCATTCAATTAGAGGAAATGATTAGGACATCATAAGAAATGTGTCTCACCTGCCGTAGAAGTGAGCAGATGTAAAGACAGCACCCATCCCACCAACATGTTGTGTAAATGGGCCCCATAAATCTCAGACTCCTGTAGGCCCTTGTTTATTTGTAGTCCCCACAAAGGGCGCAACCCACCTCCGCTGAGAGCTACCAAGGCTGGGGGCTCTCATTAGAGTTAAGGGATTGATGTGAACTAGAAGATGGACTCTATAGGCAGTAACAACTATACGCGGGGGGGGGGGGGGAGACGCAGAGGAAGCCGCCGCCTTACACCAGGAGGACCTAGATGGGGTAAGTGCGGCGCTAGTGACCTGACCATTCGGGAGGGGGGGTGTGACTCGACTGACCGGGGGGTGTCTCTGGATGCATTGTTTGCCGCCCCAAACCCCCCCCCCCCCACACAAAAAAAAAATACCATGAGCCGCCACTGCCTAGTAATATGTACAGTATATTACAGCACTATTGCAAGTTATAATTGTTTTTCAGCAGAACAGCAATTATTTCTCTCTGGCAATTGAGCCTGAGTTGTGTTCATGCAATTGGGTTGTGTTTTTTTGACAACAGGTGTAAAAGCACTACCACCTTCTCACTCCATAGCTCTCTACCCAGTGCTCAGAGGCTACCGATGCCTCTATAATACACAGTCCACTGGAGAAAATGTCAGTATTCAGGTAGGTCAAAGAAATACAATCTTCCTTTATTAAATCATGATATCAATGAATACAGCTGTAAAACTGCCAACACGTTTTGGCCCTGTTTTACAGCTGTATTCATGTGATTAAATAAAGGAAGACCATATTTTGTTGACCTACCCATGTGCTGACTTTTTCTCCAGTGGGTTGTGTTCATGACACCCTTCATTCACAGGAAGTGGGCAGAATGATGCCGGCTGTCATTAAACCATGAACAGGAGCTCCATCTAGTGGCAATGAGCAGTTTGTGTGAGGAACAGCACCAGATTGAATATAAGTATTGCAGCCAAAACTGCTTTGTTTAAACTTTTATTGGGCTATTTAATTGCACAGGAGTTCTGCTTTAAGCTTTAAGAAGTGCTAAAAATAAAAACAAGAATACACCAAGTAAATCCAGATGATTCATTTCAAACATATGAATTAGAGTGAGAAAGGAGACTAGCCTAAAAGTAGTAAAACAAGCAGAGAAAAAAATATTACAACCTTTTCCTTTCCCCTTATGATCCCTCTTTGGGGTCTGTCCTGTAGGAAGTCTCTGAAGTTCGCAGCACTTTGGCACTCGCGCGTTACAGCTTCAAAGCAAATATGTTAATTTGTTTTCCTTACGGCTTGTTCTTTAAATGCCAACACATTCACTGTGATTTATAAGGTTGGCTTCCATTGTCTCGGCCTGCGATTACCCTTATAAATAGACATAAAACTGCAAAACACAAGAGGCGGCTATGGCGTACTATGCAGGAATATGCAGGAAATGTAAACATCTGCTCAGATCACACAATACAGCAGGTAGCTGGCATGTTGTAAATCTGAGTGATGATGTCTCATATAGAAGAGTATGTTGGACAGTTTTGATGGTTTCTGCAGTCTGTCTGACTGCCGGTCTCATCACCAGTCTACAACTGAGGTATTGTTTAGTCAGAAGTTCCCTGTGGTGAAAGAATTGCATGTATATATGATTAATGTGCACCTGTTGCTTTGTAGGACATGGTGGACCTTGTGATTAAAAAAAGTCTGCCGGATAAACTGTTCTTATCCATAGCAACAAACTGAGTCTTCCTTTCATGTTTCCACCACATTTCCATAGGGGGGAAAGAGGGACACCTGCAAGCCAAAGGATGCAAGCAAAAGACAAATGATCTATGAACTCCCAATCACGTGGAACATGAAGAAGTTATTTACCCACTTTACACTAGCATTTTAAATAAAGACAATAATATAAAGGTTAGGGGGGGAAATGTTTTAATTAACCCTCCCTTCAGCCTCTGGCTCCAGAATACATCTACACAGCTCCAGAATACAGCTACAGGTGTCATGTGGCCCATGATAAAGATAATGGACAGGGAGATCACTGGCCTATGTTGCACTCCCCTAGTCTAGGATGCTAGGTACATTTAGTTTTGGCACCTTCTGCTATCAAGGGAGCAATAATTGTTTGTCCTGGTCTCTAAAGGGTTTCACAGGCTGGGAGTTTGATTGTTTCCCCTTGCCTCTGAAAGAAGCTTCCAGAGCTCATGGCAAGAGATTCAAAATAATAAGCCTGGATATTTATCAGATTTCAGCCAATCCCTGGAGAGGAGTATACAGAAAGGGGCTGGAATGGTGATAAATGGCCTGTAGCACTGGAGAGTGGAGTTCCTTCTCCAGAGTTGGAGGGGCTGTTGCCCTAAGGCAGCCCATGGACTGTGCATCTGTTCTAGAGGCCTCAGCGGCATCAGCACTGTCAGGGCTGAGGACCTATATGCACTTTGATAGAAGCTGATTGCAGAACTTCACCACAAGAGATCTAGTCTGGAGAGGGCCTGTCTCGCTCACTGGACCATGTCCAGTTGAAGCTGGAAAGTGTCAGCTTTCCAAGGGACTTGTGAGTAAAGACCCTAAACTGATCTCTGTGACTGTGCAGTGTTCTGGAGATTGCACTGTGTACCAGCAAGGTAACCAGATGCCACAGAGCCTTGCCTTGTGGTCCCCAGCTGTGAGGCATTAGACTGTCCAACACTTGCAATTACCCACAAGGGAGAACAAGATTGTCCTTTAATCACTAAGTGCTAAGCGTTTTGTAGTATCCCATGCCCTAACCCCCTCTCTTGTTAAAGTTTCTCAAGCAATACATTACAAAAAGACATCCACTAGGCTGATTCATTAGAGTCAGAGTGCATGGACCAGTGCTTGGGTGACTGGTGGCCTCTGTACTGTTAGTGAAGATCCAACTGTTACCAGCTGCCCCATGGGGGTAGTACAACACCTATTTTAAAGCTGATGGATAGGGAGACCTAGACTATCAGTGGCTTTGCCTGAACACCTTTCCCACCCTTATCAGCAGTTATGTGCTCCCAACCTGATCATGCTCTGATGGCTGCAGGTAAAGAGAGTGTAGGTGCTACTGTTAGGTAGGCTAAGTTTGTTAGGCTAGTAACGTGGTAGAGATGATGAGAGCAGTAAAATAGCATAGCTTGGAAAGAGAGTTTACATATATCTGCTTGAGTAGACTACAGAGAACAAATAACAAAACCTTATTATACAACTCTCCATTTTCTAACTTTTCCATTTGTACTGTCCTCCAGTTACTCTTTGGTCAAGTCAAAGACCAATTGGGAAACATAATGCCTTCAGCATGTGTTCTGGTCAAGGGCCTCCTCCCAACTGGAAGCACCTTAAAAAGGTCCACAAGGAGCCATTCGTCTATTATATTTTTATGAAAAGTTTGGGAAACAGTACAGAAATAAAATCAATTACCGTAACAATTCCCCTCCAATCTCAGATTTCAACAAAAAAAGGTTCAAAACATATTCAAAAAAGGAAACAGTTATTATAGCGATAAAGAGAAAAAATACAACACTCCAAAGAACAATTCCAAAGAACAGTAACACAGACTTGTGGGAAAGTTGTACGATAAAACCACAATATACATGGGAAATGTCAGCATAATAGGGAATTAAAGGAGACCTGTACTAAGTGAAACATGTAGACTGCCATTGCTGATCTCTCGTTCTGGAAATTCTACTTGCCTGATGTCTGTGAAGTTTCACATTTACCCAATTCATGGTATAGCTCCTATAGTTAATCACATTCAATGTGATTCAAGGTTGAGGAAGTTGAAGGAGCTGCTTGGATGAGTAGTAAAAGGTATTCCACATTACAGAAAAAGTCCATCTGGATGTGCCTGAGTACAACTAGACTACCTACCTGGCTTTAATGGCTTAATTACCTTCTGAGCCACTAACCTGGAAAAAGTATGCAAAACAGAAAGCCAGGAACTAGAATTTTGAGGTTGACAATGGCAACCTCCAGGTTTTTCTAAGTAAAGGTTTCCTTTAAAGCAACTCTGTTGGTTAAAGTGACCCTGTCATCACAGGTTCATCTAGTACAGTGGTCTCCAAACTATGGCCAGGGGGGCCAGATGCAGCCCTTTGCTTGCCTTAATCCAACCCTTAGTGCACTATTTCACTTAATGATACGAGGCACTATTCTGCTGACTGACAAACAGTGGAGCACCATTTCTCCCACTGACACCAACAAAGGGGCACTACTCCCAATGATACCAACAATGGGGCATCATTCCTCCTCCTATCACATCATACGGGGATGTTTACTCCCATTAATGCCATAAAAATGTCCACTCCCGCTAGCCACAATCTGGCCCTCCTAAAGTCTGAAGGACAATAAACTGGCCCTTAGTTTAGAAAGTTTGGAGACCCCTGATCTAGTACATCTATACTTATCTCTATGGTGCCCCATATCTTGAAACGCCGCCTCTTTGCTGGGTGGGTCGAATATCTGCTTCCCCTGCCACACTTTATATTTCCTTCCAACAGATTTTATATCCTGTAAAGACATCCAAGCCCATTTGAGGAACTACAGCATGCCACGGAGGAAGCTGGAATTGTATACATCCAGATGCCTGGGAAAACTGTCGTGGCCAAGGAGCAATGAACCCAGGGAATTTAAATACATAGGGTGCCAGAAAGGTAAGTATAGATGGGCTTTCTTTACAGGCTGGGCTTTTTTTAATTAGTGGCCCTATCTGCACAGATGATGCAGAAAAACCCCTAGGTTAAGATTGTTTTAAAAGCCACACTTTAAAGTGGTTAAAAGCACAGATGTAAAGTGAGCTTCAACATGTGCCAGAACTCATCTGCAGGGTTCTGATGTGTTTATCTGCAGCATATGGAAAGTATAGTCATGTTCCCAAATTAAGTAACAGAATTCAGTGCCTGAACAAGAAATTGGTAGATGCAAGCATTATCACATGCCTAAGCCTAATGCCGCATACACACGGGCCGGCTTTTCGACCGGACTGGTCCAACGGACTTTCCGATGGACTTTCGACGGACTTTTGACAGACTTCCAACGGACTTTTGAAAGAACGGACTTGCCTACACACGATCACACCAAAGTCCAATGGATTCGTACGTGATGATGTACGACCGGACTAAAATAAGATAGTTGATAGCCAGTAGACAATAGCTGCCCTAGCGTGGGTTTTCATCTGTCGAACTAGCATACAGACGAGCGGATTTTTCGACCGGACTTGAGTCCATCAGAAAGATTTGAAGCATGTTTCAAATCTAGATTACATCAAATTTTCGACTGGAAAAGTCAGCTGAAGGTCCGATGAAGCCCACACACGATCGGATTGTTCGCCGGACGCGATCCGTCGGACCAGTCCGGTCGAAAAGTCCACTTGTGTGTACGCGGCATAAGGCAGCCTGTAGGCAGGTGCAGTCTATTTTTTCCACTGCAGATGGAGCTCGTCTGCAGCGGCAGTGCAGATGGGGGATACATTTTAGGGGAACCTAGTTCCTATATGGTTTTTTAAGTCACAAGGAGCCATCTATCTGATTGGTTGCTGGCACCTCATGTGACTTTGGTGGCCATCTTGGGTCAGGCAGAGTCTATTTAAGACCCTGACTCCCATGTTTGGCAGGCATTTTGCAAGTGGCTCGAGTAAGGACAGGTCACCCACCTGACAGGGACCATGCACAGAGTCAGGGAAAGATTCCAAAGTAGTAGGGAAAGTGCACGGAACAATCCAAACCTCTGGAAAGATTCCCCTTTGGGTACGGACCAGCCAGGCCACAATTAATTTTTTTTTCTTTTCAAATAGGTCGGTCCCAGTATAAGGGGCTTTATATTCTGCAAGATTGCAGATGGTTGGGGGAGACTCTGCGTATGGGCGGACTCTTCCAACCCTTAGTTGGTATATCCTACATGGTAGGAGATTTTGGTATTGTGTTTTTTTCTGTGTTGCTTTGCAGGTACATTTGGGGGGGAGACGGTGGTTCAAAGTTGGCTAGAGTATGGCATGGGGATAATTTTTCTCCCGGGCCGATGGAAGGGAAGGATATTAAGTACAGGAGAGCAAATGCCTTTGCCTTTGGAGTTATATGATCAATGGTTTCATGCACTATCACCTATTTCAAGGGCTAGGAGATTAACGATTGCTTTTTCGAAGATCTGCCCCCTGTCTCTCATGTCTGTACAAATTGACCCAGAAGGTCGCTACTTGTTTATCAAGGGGGGACCGCAGGGCCATTGTTACACTTTTGCTTCCATCTACGCTCCTAAGTTTAGAGAGGGTTTTTCTGGTATTGGGGGGGGGGGGTTAATTTAGTCTTATGCCCCGTCCGACGGAAAATGTGTGATAGGACCTTGTTGTCGGAAATTCCGACCGTGTGTGGGCTCCATCACACATTTTCCATTGGATTTTCCGACACACAAAGTTTGAGAGCAGGATATAAAATTTTCCAACAACAAAATCCGTTGTCGGAAATTCCGATCGTGTGTACACAAATCCGACGGACAAAGTGCCACGCATGCTCAGAATAAATAAAGAGATGAAAGCTATTGGCCACTGCCTCGTTTATAGTCCCGACGTACGTGTTTTACGTCACCGCGTTCAGAACGATCGGATTTTCCGACAACTTTGTGTGACCGTGTGTATGCAAGACAAGTTTGAGCCAACATCCGTCGGAAAAAATCCTAGGATTTTGTTGTCGGAATGTCCGAACAAAGTCCGACCGTGTGTACGGGGCAGTAGACTCTAGGTTGGACACATCTTCAGGTAAAACTTAATTCTCCTTTAGGGCTTTAAAACACATCAAACAATGTTTACGTTCGCTGCATCTTGTAGATAGTTTGAGGGTACTACATACTAGGAAGAAAGATTACAGCTACTTTTCAGAAGTACATAACTCATACTCTTGTCTTGATCTTCCGTGGATTGAATAATTTTATTTGAGTAATGTTTGCTTGGCTACTATTGAATCTATTACTATTTCAGATCACTCCCCTATAACAATGACGATTCTCCCAATTTCAGCGGAACATAGAGAGCGGATATGGTGAATGAATGAAAACCCTGTTAGATAATAAGGAGATTTTAGAGGCCTTACTACAGTCATTGACAACATATTTTGAGGAAAATGATACTGGAGATGTGTCTAGCCAAGTAGTATGGGAAGCCCACAAGGCAGTGATTAGAGGCGAATTAATTGCACATTATTCCCGTATTAAAAAAGAGAAACAGAAAGAGATTGAAGATCTATTAGATAGAATTCATAAACTTGAAGTCAGACATAAGACACACTTCGATCTCATAGATGCCCAAGTATTGGAGGCCCTGCGAATGAAACTGTCACAGTGTCTGGATCAAAAGACCAAAGATAGGTATAGATATTTTGCCCATCATTTTTATGAGCAGGGAAATAAGTGTGGTCGGTTGTTGGCAAGACAACTAAAGAAACAACAAGAATCTTGCCATATACATTCTCTACTGGTAAATAAGAAACAATTTTTTAGATACTCAATTAATAGCGGCTGAATTCCACCGTTTTTATACGTCTTTATATAATTTTTCCTCTCCTTCTTTGAATGCTGCAGGCGGAGAACAGGTAGAGGTGATACGGGCCTATCTTAAGGAGGCTTCAATGCCTGTTTTGCCGTCTGCGGCCTTGGAAGAAATGGAACGTCCAATTACTGCAGAGGAGTTGGGTAAAGTAATAGCTACATTACCATTAGGTAAGAGCCGGATGGCTTCATGAATGTATATTATAAAAAATTTCTTTCAACTTTGATACATCTTCTTTACAGGTATCTTAACTCTATCACTGCTTCTAACGCGCTGCCCTTGGAAGCTGTACTGGCCCATGTGGTGGTCCTTCCGAAATCTGGGAAGGATCTACAACATTGTACCAACTATAGGCCCATATCCCTTCTTAACTCAGATACTAAAATCTTTTCTAAAATATTGATGTTTGCCTTGGTCCTGGAGCACTTTCTTTGTATGGTCAGGGGAAGGGAGAAGTTCTCGGGGATTTGTATTAGGGCAGTGGAACATAAGGTGTTAGCTTACGCAGACAATTTATTATTTTACCTCTCCGACCCTCGGGTGTCCTTAGCCGCTTTGATGTCCGAGGTTGATAGATACAGGCTTATGTCTGACTTCAGGATAAATTTTGAGTAATCTGTGCTCTTGCCAATTCATGTGCCCCTGGATGTGGCAACATCCCTGCAATGTTCCTTTTCCTTTATTTGGTGTCTAGACTATTTATTGTATCTGGAAGTTTATATTACCCCGGATCCAAGGCTTTTATACAACCTTAACTATAGTCCTTTGCCGAAAATAATGAAGGAATTGCAGGGATGGAAGGGATATAAAATGACATGCTCTTAAAATGATAATATTACCTAGGTTATGTCATGGTTATGTAATAGAGTTTGTCTGCAGCTTACCTGTCTCCATGTGTTCATCTTTAAAGACCAGCTGTCTCCTCTAGCATGGCTCCACCCCAGCTCCTATCAGAGAACTCTATATTAACCTCTGCACTGCAGGCCAGCCCTGCTGATCAACCTTTGTGTGTTTGGCTTCCTGTTCCTGCCTGCCATGTGCTCTACGTTTGTTTCTGTTACTGACCTTGGCATGTTCTCTACTATTCCTGTCTGCTCGTGACCCTGACCTTTGGCGTGTCCCCGACTATCCCTGTTTGCCTGTGACCCTGAACCTTGGCGTGTACTCTGTTGTCCTTGTCTGCTTGTGGCCCTGACCTTGGCTTATTCCTTTACTATCCCTATCCTCCTGTTGCCTACTGTGGGTGTGAGCTGGGGGACCCTGGGAGTTGCGACCTGGAGCCAGTTGCAGCAAAGTCCATCCTCACCACTAGAGGCTCTGGTGAAAACCTGCTGGCTCTTAGATTTTGCGCCCCAGGGAATCCTAGGCTCTAACCCCGGTGGGATCCGTGTTGGTGCTCCAGCGGCCCTGCCTTCCTTACACCCGGACTCCCATCCGCAGCAGTCAGCCGTAGGGTCCACTGCCTTGCGGTGCACTCCTGATCTCAATGGTGTGCATCTGTCACCTAGCCTCAAGGTGACCTGACAGGTTAATATATACCCTATATCCCACAATTTTTTTTAAATGCATGCGGAGAGCCTTTCCGACCTTTGTATGGAATGATAAACATCCCAGACTGGCTTATGATATACTGCGCAGACCTAAGTGGGAGGGAGGGGTCAGGTTTCCTGATATCGCTCTATACTTTAAGGCCATGTCCCTAGTACGTATCCTAAATTGGTGTCATGACGCAACAAATCAAATATGGGTTTCTTTGGAGAAAACAATGACAGGTAGGAACTTGGCAGGGGCACCTTGGATTCCCAGTGTCAAGGGGTCTTTCGGAATGGACATCTCCCTTAACGTTGACATCCTTGTCGATATGGGATATAATGAATATAATGGGCAAACTGGCCCCAAACTATTGAATGCAGCAAAATCATTAATACCAAGGCTCTGGAAGGCTCATTCCACCTTGATGGAATGGAAAAAGGAGGTAAATGCGATAATGGAGGTGGAACGATGGGTATTTACAGTTGGGTATCAAAAGGATATGTTTAAAGATATATGGGCAGGTTGGATGTATCACTCAAGAGAAATATCGGCTGACTAGGGTTACTAGTGATCCCCTTATATTGATTAAAGTACATATGGCAATAGATTTTTCCCTTATATGCACCTGTCCTTAGTTATTAGTTAATGGTTAATTTATTTTAGCATGAGAAACCCCACATGGGAAAGGTTTCTTTCCAACCAGTTAATGGAAGAGATATGAGAGGGGAGGGAGAGTGAAGGGGCAGTTGGTGGGAGGGAGGAGATGAGAGAGGGGAAGGGGGATAGGGGAAAGGGAAGTAGATTTTTTTTCTCTTATATATATATTTTTTTCCTTCTTCTTAAAAGGAGTTGTTAAAGTTAAGGAATATGCACTAAATAGGGGGGGTTAATAGAGTTTTTTTTTTTTTGTATTTATTTATTATTTGTATATAAATATAAGTAGAAAAAACGAGGTATTTATAAACGTTAAAATTTGTATGATGTAGAAGTAAAAAAGGAATATACATTGATATATGTTAATGTTCTCCCAATCGGAGATGTTTATTATAGTACTTTGATTCAATAAAGATATTTAAAAAAAAAATCTTTGATTTTACTTTACTGTTAATTTAGTAAAGCTATTTCATTTCTACAGTCATTTATGTCACTGGGAGATGTTTTTTGGGGCTTTTTTTGTAGCGACACCTAGACTACAGTACATAATATCACTAACATTCACAGCACCAGCTATCCGATAGCTAAAATAAAAATTAGGCATGCACCAGTTAGGCCTCTTTTCCCTGAATAAGCCTGTCCTGCTGTTGGACAATTTTACACTGCTGTATCCTCTGCAGCATCTTAATTCTTGTATTACAGACCAAGCCTTGTATTAAAGACCCAGCCTGGACCCCAGTATTTCTGCCTAAACTTGTTCTTCAAAATTATCCTGCTGCTGATCAGTTCTCCCACATTTAAATGTAATGCTACTGGCCATATTTACATTGTTGCATCATCTGCAATCTCTTAAAGGATAAGCTCACATTCGAAAACGTTACATGATCCACCTGTTTAGGGTGGAACATGTAACATGTTCCTGCTCCTGCAGCCACTCGGGGATCCGCTGCCTCTGTGTGACAGCAGTAAGGGGAGAAGTTCCCTGTGGCAGCTGTCACATTTTGAAAAGAGAGCTGCTGTGTGGGGCTCTGCCCACATGGCCGCATCAATCATTCACAGAGTTCTGTGAATGAATAATCTTCAAGAACCGACAGCCTTTGCAACTGGCAGCTTGTAGTTCTCAATGAATTTCCACGACGCTGTTGAGCGTTGTAGTAGTTCATTGATTTTTCCTGTCAGTGTGAAATTTCCTGCCTGTATGATGCACAGCTTACTCTGATGGTCTGCAGGAGTCCTGCATGGCACCCGCGATCTGCTGATCGGCAATAGGGATAAAACTTTTTCGCGGAAGGGAGTTTAACAAGACACGTGGCCACTCATTAAAATTATAAGAAAAGAGGTTTAACCCTTAAACTACGTAGAGGGTTCTTTACTGTAAGAGCGGCAAAGATGTGGAATTCCCTTCCACAGGCGGTGTTCTCAGCGGGGAGCATCGATAGTTTCAAAAAACTATTAGATAAGCACCTGTCCCCATCATTTCTAAGCCTTATGTTGGGCATGTTATTGATGGGACCCTTGACCCCTGCCTAGTCCTTTAACCTGACACTGGGAGTTTTCTGATCTGCAGTTGGCATGATTGTGAGTGTATGGGGCCCTATTTCTGTTGCGTGTGTGAGACAACGTTGACCACTCTTTTTAATTATTTTAATTGTTGGAGGTGTTGGAAATTATGGCCTGCCATTTTTGATATTTGTAAATTTTTAATAAAGTTATTTACTCTATAAATGTAACTCTGTGCATGGTTCTCCTCGTGCAACTTCTGTTTGGGGTGATCACTTTGGTTCCCCTTAGTGCTAGGTAATTCTAGTCACACAGCTGCACATCACACATTCTCCCCAGGTGGCAGCCCGGGGTGAGAGAGAGAGAGGGCTTACAACATCCACTACAAATATGTATGGTCTCTCCCAGCAGGCTAGTGGTAATAAACCTTCATAATGTATTATTACTATGACATCACACTCTATTGCAGGAAGTACCATTGACCTCTACTGGCAACAGAGAGAGACAGGGGAAAACCAAATGAGCATCAGCTTGGGCTGACTACCACCTAGAAAGGCTAACTTTAAATAATCACCCCCTCTTAGAGCAGGATGGCTACATCCATTCACATTTCCCGATAACATAGTTGGAGATAACACTGCAGAGTTTACAGGACACAAAACAGCACAGAATTTCTGGCAGGAATAACAGGTATTTTTTTAATACTTATTTAATAGCTATAACAAAACACTTTCAATGGTATATTTAACAGACCAAAAGGGAGAAAATAAGAGGAATTCATTGCTAGGGTTTATGTATTATTAATAATATTATTATACAGGATTTATATAGCACCAACAGTTTACGCAGCGCTTTACAATATATACCTTAAGCTCCAATTATTGGTAGCAGAGTTCAGATGGATTGCATCTCCAGCCCCTGTTCTCTTTATGGAAAGCCCCCCGTCTCCTAAGTCCAATAGCTTGCACTATCTCACTGTCTGTTATCCATTTAAAGCTCATTATGATTTTTGCCCACAAATCCACTTGTGTTAATCATCAGCTTGCTTTATGACCATTGCACAATGCGCATTCCAATCTAGTGCACATTACTGCTTACTGGCCAGGATGAATACAAGCACATGAATGAATTAACATCCGTCTGAGACAATTAGGGAAAGTATTTCCATAAGAATGTTAAGTCAGCACAATCAAGTGTGCACCAAATGTTCGCAATGCCAAAAAGTAGTTCAAAGCGATCGACAACTTCGTAACATGAGTAAGTAGAGCACACATGTACTAAGATGAATTAGCTTATCAGAGTAACTGGCTCACAAAGCTTTCAGACAGGGCTGGATTTTCCGGCCCACAAGCTTTGGTACCCAAAGCAGCAACCCTCTGGCTGGATTTAGAAGGAGCAAAATTTAAAATGGTTATGCAAAATTGTGAGATTTCAAAATACAAAATTATGAAATGCTTTGAAGTCATAGAAGAAGGGTGCAATGAGCTTAACTTGATTGTAAACCTATTATTTATTTATTCAAATACCAAACATGTTATACTTACCTGCTCTGTGCAATGGACACACAGAGCACCACTCAGGAGCTAGCCCACGGGAATGGGGGGCACTCAGCAGGGGGGAGGAGCCATGAGCGCTGGCAGGGGACCCCAGAATTAGAGGATCGGGGCTGCTCTGTTCAAAACCATTGCACAGAGCAGGTAAGTATAACATGCTTGTTATTGAAAAAATAATAAAATAAACTCCCTCCTCACTGCATGTGATTGACAGCAGCGAGAACCAATAGCTGTCTCTGAGCCTAAAACAGCTCATTTATATGTGTTTTGTTGTATTTCACAGTGTGGTATATTTAGCTGTTTGCTGTAAAGTATAACTAAAGGCAAAACCTTAATTTTTTGGTTTAAATGGAGTGGAGAGGGATTAGAACACCTGTCAGGTATCGAATTCTGGCTGTGCCCCCCATTTGGGATATTCATCCTCTCTGTCTGTCTTGTTTACTATTAATACCAAGAAAGTGAAAGAAAATCCCACATTTTGGATTGCCCCCAGAGCATGAATAAATGGGAAATCTTTCAATGGTGACAACCAGGCATTCCCTCATTTTGGAGGGATTTCCTCTCACTTCCTGTTTCGGCTTTGGGACAGAAAGTGAAAGGATATCCCCCCAATGGGACAAAGATGGCAAAACTGACAGCGGTTATAACCTTCCCCTACTATCTCCAAAATGAAAAAAAAAATGCCTTGTTCTACTTTAAAGTGGTTGTAAACCTCAGACATGAAATATGAACAAAGCATATCCCTCTATAGTGTGTACTTGTCTCAATTAAGAGCACTAAGTGTCTTTTCTGTCTGCTGCTTCATTCCTCTGCTCCTTTTGCACACCGGCGACAGTCAGGGCTCCTCATCCTCAGGGACATCCGAGAGACAGCTGAGGCCACCCTTCTGGTGCTGCGTCATGTCCTGTCTGCAAAGGCGGGCTGAGGCATGCGCATCGCTATGATTGCGGTGTGCGCCACGGATGAAGCAGTGCGCTCTGGTGTCTCGCAATGCCATCCATGACGTGGTGCGCTCCGGCGTGCCCCCTCTTCGTGGACAACGGGGAGCGCGTGATGACGCGGCGCGCTGAGGCGTGCCACGTCATCGTGGATGACGAGGAGCGCCAGGATGATGCCCTAATAACATCACAGAAAAGGACGCTGAGGACGGTATTTGGCGCCATTCTTCCTTTCAGCAAGGTTGCTGAAGGAGCTCCAGCACTGCCGGTGTACTCTTTGTGTCTAGGCCTCCGAGTGACAGTGGACCGGAACTTGTTGGGTAAGTACTCTCTGCCAACGGATTTTGGCAAGTGAGGATCAGCTCAGCCCTGACCGTGGTGTTTTGTGTTTTTTGCATTATAGAGTACCTGGATTATATGCCTTCAAGTGCCAATTTTGGGATTATTTATATCCGGCCTTCCGGTAGAAAAGAGGGTTAATACTAGGTTTTTTTTGGACCCTCCTTGCTGGTGCTGTGGGGAATGCATCTGTTATCTGACCAACATTGCATTGAAAAGTAAGTCATCATCTCTGTATGCCCCTATTTAGGAGTATTGAACATGATTCTTACATGTAAATTCTAAATATTGTACTTTTTGATTTTCTATAGAAAAGTGATACAATATCCCTGATGAAGATTTTAACTACTATTAATTTTGAAACTCGTTGGATTAAGTATCACCTTCCATCCTATTTCAATATACAATGTTTTTATAATGACATGTCATATGCTTGAATTTTTCTATGGAATTTTTCTATGTTGTTAAATAAATAAATTTTTTCTTAAAATCCCAATCAAGTTGTAGAAACATCTCAAGGATGATCAGTGGAAACAGGATGCACCTGAGCTCAATTTTGAGTGTCACCGCAAAGACTGTAAATACTTATGTACATGTGATTTTTTTTTTTTTTTTTTTTAATTTTTTTTTTTAATTTGCAAAGATTTCAAACGTCTTTCATGTTGTCATTATGGGGTATTGTTTGTAGAGTTTTGAGGAAAATAATAAATTTAATCCATTTTGGAATAAGGCTGTAACATAACAAAATGTGGAAAAAGTGAAGCGATGTGAGTACTTTCCGGACGCACAGGAGGATTTGTTTCATCTCTGCGTATCACCTGAGGCTAATTACTTCACTGGGTATATGTAAGGGTTTACAACCACTTTGAGTTTAGATTTAAATACATTGAAAATTAAAAAATACAATTAAAATGATAATGATATCCAAAAACATATCTAACAGACAATTTTTTCTTGTCAGATTTGTTTATTATTTTTTAAATATAACAAAGGTTGACAAATTAAGTGCATACAAGGCTGGTGTCACAATATTAAAATAGCAATAAAGCTAAACATATCGACTTATGAACAGGATGAGTACAAAACAATATAAAAATGTAACGAATAGAGCAACAAATAAACCAATAAAGTATTACATCGAAAGCAAAAGAAGAAAAAAAAGTAAGCTAGTGACTATTGGTTCATTTTGCAAGAGCCAACAGATAATTTTTTAATCATGCACTAAATAATCTTAAGATGTCTACAGCTGGTGCTACATCCTTTCTTTGAATAAAATATAAGATAAGTACTGTTTTGCTGGATAAAATCTCATCAAAGCCGTATACACTGTAACAAGAACTGAAGCTGATGTTAATTGCTCCTAAAAGCAGCTGCAATAGAAAAAAAAAAATGTAATATTCTCTGAAAAGGAACGTGCTCCTGTAAAGGATCACTGACACACTTTTTGTAGCTGGTTACGACTCTACTGATTGATTCATGTCAGTATTTACTGTTTGACTAGTGGATAGTGGCAAAACTGATGAGGGTGTTAATGGCAGTAGAGCAGACTTATGGGATAAGGTCCCATGAGAGTCTAGGCTAAAAAGTATACAAAGCAATTTATTCAATCTGCCATATAGTCTTATTTTATTTTTCCTCTGCCCCTTCCAGTATATTTAGTTACAAACTTTACTCAAGTTCCCCTCTTGATTTTGTCTGTCAGTTGCACGCCTCCTTTCCAAGGCTTTTGATTTTTCTTTTATTCATAAAGACTGCCTGTTGCATATGTACAAGGCAAATTAATGAGAAAAAAAGAATAATTAATTAAAAGGCAGCATAATCATTAGATGCCCATTATCCTGTAATTTCAACAGGTTTGTCCTGAAAATGTTATGGCCCATAGACCTGTGTTTCTCAGCCTTCCTGCAGTGTTATACTGAGTGATTGTGTACTCCAACCACAAGTGTCAGATTTTGTCATACTGTAAAAATGACTACTAAACAAATTGCCTACTGTTATGTACAAAATTCTCTTAAGCTGGCAAGTAATCATACTGAAAAGACAAGAAACGGGGGTGCACATGCCCAATGGCCAATTAATGAAAGTCAACCTTTGTTGGCTTTAAAGTACATCATAAAAGAAGAAGAAGCAAATGAGTGTATGTGTATGCAAATAGCAGTGGCAGCCCGTCCATTATGGGCGCACGGGTGCCGCCCCCCCTATCCACGCATCCGGCCCCCTGATCTACATACAGTCTTGTCAACATTCCTATCGCACACGTTTCTGGCAAGTATGGCTCTTAAAATGGTGGGTGCTGCAGCGATTACCAGTTGGGTCCTGGAAACATCAAACAAGTGCACACCATGGATCAACAACTTCCGTCCAAAGGTTTCTTTTATTGGAAGAGATCACTTCACAGAGATAAGTGCAACATTTCGGAGACGCACAGTAATTTCGTCAGGCATGTAACTGATCTACATACAGGGCACCGGACTATGGATTCCAATGGGGGAGGGGGGGTTTGAAGCATGTGATTAGAGTCAAAGGCTCTAATAGGCTTCAAAAAAGGGTGGGCTCGGGCACAGTTGTGTGCCAATTTGCTATTTTCACAATAAATCTCCTCCCCGCCAATCAGGAAGCGGGTTGTGAGACCCGTTTCCCGATTGGCCAAAACTTCAGGTGATCCTATTGGATGCCTAGCGCCTAGGATGAATAGAGAGGAGACAGAGAAGACACCGGAGCTTCTGCCCACCACCCCGCCCTGCTGGAGGATACCGGAGCTGCAGGAGGAGAGGAGGAGACAAAGAAAAGCCGCAGTCTGCCACCGTCTGCCGTGCTGGAGGGTACCAGAACCACAGATGGAGAGGAGACTGAGAGCACACTGGAGCCGCAGCCTGCCACCCACCCACCACCACCTAGATGGAGTAAGTGCTGGACCGACTGGGGGTGTGTGCGGTGGATAGAGCCACTGCCACCGGCTGCCTGGGGGGGTGGTTGCTTGCCGCCCAGCCCCAAAAAAAACCCCACCAGCCTCCACTGGTTAATTGGATGGGAAGCATATTGATTCTGTAGAAGAGATAGAAAGATACTTCAGTAATTCTAATCTGCTATTCTTTTTAAGCCTGTCCCTATGATATAGAAGTATCAGATAGATGGTCACTATCTTTAGGGAGGCCTCCTCAAACAATTTGACTTTGACTGTGGTATGGTGTCAAGCCCCTCGTTGCTCTCAGTCAAAAAGAGCTCTCATAACTACATTGAAAACAGCTTGTTCTCCATCTTAATAAACCATGTGACCTATGTGACACCTCAAATTATAAAAGAATAGGTGCAAAATATATCTCTACATGTTTCGTTCACTAAATGAGCTTTGTCAGGAGTACACCAAATCAAAATAGTGGGACAAGCAAACATATAAGGTCCATGGAGGTGAATCCTGAAAACTCATCTCTTCAGGGAAGCCTATCACGTCTCCAGCTAATCTTTTACTACTTCCATCAGCTCATTCCCCACAGTTACAACCTTTTGTACCACCTGCCCCACCCTATTAGATTGTAAGCTCTTCTGAGGGCCCTCTTAATCCTCTTATATTTTATTATATTATAACTGTATTGTCTCCCTTTTATATTGTAAAGTGCTGTGTAAACTGTTGGTGCTATATAAATATTGTATGATAATAATAATAATAATAAAAGAGAAAGGAAAGGAAGAAAGGAAAGGAAAGGAAAGAGAAAGGAAAGAGAAAGGAAAAGGAGAGAGAAAGGAAAGAGAAAGTAAAAAGGAAAGAGAAAGGAAAGGAAAGGAAAAAAGAAGGGTATTAGAGAAAAGCAATAAGAGGAGAAAAGAAAGGGGGGAAAAAAGGAAAGAAAGGGAAAAGGAATGGGAAAAGGGAAGGAAAGGGGAAAGGAAAGGGAAAAGGAAAGGAAGTGGGAAAGGAAGGAAAAATGAAAGGGAAGGTGAAAGGAAAGGAAAGAAAAGGGAAGGGGAAGGGGAAAGGGAAGGAAAGAAAAGGGAAGGGGAAAGTGAAGGGGAAAGGAAAGGAAAGGAAAAAAGAGCGCTAAAGAAGACTTATAAGTGGCAACTTAATTTTACCATCGTGTCAGCACAATGTAGCATGTAATGATTAGGAATCAAAGGGTTGAGCAGTAGTACAACACAAGTCTGTTAAGAGAAACAACGCATTCTCTCATTTCCCTTCCATCCATAGTTCTTATCCAGAACAAACTGGCAAAGAGGAAAGTGTTTTTATCATTAATGCTCAAAGAATTTCCAAAGATACACATTGGAAAGCTTTTGCTTACTCATATTACCAAAAATTGTAAATCACAGACAGAAAATTTTCATTGAACTAGACGGCAACTTGGCCGTCTCCTTGAAGGAAATGGACATGTACTTAGTCTGGCAGCAAGATGGGGCCTACAGGACGCTTACCAGAGTATGTGGATTCATCCTCTTATGAGGCCCTTTGGAACGAGATGTTGGTCAGAGTGATTCTTTTGGAGTAGACATAGGAACAAGGGAGCCATTAGGATCACAACACAGTTGCAACAGGACTTTTTTTTTCATTTAAATTCTAAATGAGAAATCAAGTTCTGAACTTAAATACCTCTAATCACCCACTACAAGATGGCCATTACAACTATCCAGTGACTGTTTAACCTTGCAGTTCCCTAACGTATGACCAATTTTAGACTCTGGCATCATGGAGACATTCACATATCTGGCTATGCATGTTGAATATCTCCTCCTCTATCTCTGCCAATAAAATATTTTATTTTTAAATAAATGCTTTGCTTGCTTCAGTTTCCATTACTTAATTTCCCTGGTAACAAATTTCTGGTATTTCGCTTACAAAGCACTTTAAGCCTAACTGCATCTTTCTGTTCCCATAATAACTAGGCATCGCTTTAAATCTTAACATTAAGCTGGACTTACAGTGGACCACGGGCGCTTGAAAAGATGTCTGTATTTGTATGTAATTTAGCAAGTGGATTGGTATATTTCTTGTAGGTGTACATAAAGGTATTATAATGAAATTCAGACTTTTAAATGTTTGGAATCATTATGAAATATTTTCATTTTTCTGAAACCACTTTTTTTTTTAAATCAAGGTTGCCATAAAATGATTTAAAGAGATCCAATCACCACCTGTGACTTTAGTGAGAAGCTTGAAAAACATTGCTTTAGTTTTTCAGAAAACTGTCCCCCACTACAGCCCCCATAACAATCATCCTAAAATTGTCACCTCTGAGAGTGTCAGTACACTCTGCTTCGTAGGGAAAAAAAATAGCAAATAAAGAAAAAATAATATAGCACATATAATTGCGACACTAATCATATTGTAATTGAATGTTATTAAAAATTACCTTTCCTTTTCAATCTGCAGCTCTGTAATTTTCTGAGAAGGCATTGCAATATGGCTACCTGAAGCTGTTCTGTACACAGAGTAATTATAATGATACTCTTTATAGATACTCGCGAGCATCCGCCCCCTATAAGTGTTCATACACGAAACACGTCGGTCATATTTAGGATGCCAATACATGCCTGTATCAGCAATCAAACCAGTCTGTTGTTTACCAAGCAATCATGTTGATATCTTTTTACATCATGCTATTTATATTGTAATGTGCCGCCCCCCTGACATGTGTATATATATGAATTTCATAGGAATTACTCATCAATTCTTTCCATATAATCATGTGTTGCCAAGTTGATATTATAATGAACCCTTGATGTCCATGTTATTCATGTATTTGTATGTATATTTTTATGATCTAAACATTTTTTATTTGTTATATACCATTGATATGCATTTTCATGTATCCTCCATGTCATTAAACATGTTTTTCAATTACATACCCCCATAATGTCGAGAGCCTCATTTAAAGTCCCAATCTCCTTTCTTATTTTATTGAATTAGGGATGGAGGCACACCACATATGTGCCTCATTCAAAGTCCCAAACTCCCCCCCCCCTTTCTCACAGAGTTATGTACTGACCACTCTCCAGAAACATCATTTCCTGCTTGTGTGATTGGCTCATCAATTTTTACAGAAATCTGCACTAAGATGCAAGTCAGATTTCAGGCATCCCCATTGACAACGTCACATATGACGAAACGCATCTGAAGAAGGATACGTGCTGACGTCACCACGCAGCCTCGCTAGGAGGACAGGTTCTTGTTTGTAGCCGGCCAGCTCTGCTGTATATGGGCGATTTTAACCTTTTACATGTAAGTGAAATACTTTATTTTTATTAAACATTGTTTGAGGCAATATTACGCTATGGATGGTTTCTTTTCCTTATGCATGGCTGGGGTACTGGGCCTCTAAATCTGAGTCGTACGGTGCCAGGAGCGTTTGGAACATCCATGCAGCCATTCAAATTACAGCTTACCAGATGATCCTCTGCACAAGCAAAGGCCCTGGCTGGGTTTAAGCCATCCGCCCGGTTTTGCTTGCCAGCTGGTAAGCAGGTTTTTCTTAAGGTGGTGGCACGTTTTGTTTGATTAAGCTCACTTTGGTGTTTGTTTCCAATCAGAATTGAACTGTCATTGAATACCTGTTATCTACAAGCAATTGTTTGATAAATACCTTCAAGCAGCGCAGCTTCTCTCTTCCATCCCCTGCAACAAAAACGTCATTTTTGGAGAGATATTTTTAATAGGAACCCATCTAAAGGGATGCAGGCCCAACTGATTTCCTGATTATTGCCCTGCTTCTGCCACACCTGACAGTTAATTATGAAACCACGCCCATTAGACCCACTCAGTACAGAGGCACAGACAAACACACAGGGATTTCTTCAGAATAACAAAAGGTAGGAATCTGCAACAAAGTTTGTTATACTCCTTGCAATGTACATAGATCACCCAGAGGGGAATGTTTTTTTTCCAGAACAAAAGTGGAGTTACACTTCAAGAACAATTGTGGAAACTATTTATAATAAATATATAGATCTGTGTGCCAATTGGCTATAAGACTTCTAGCCAACGTGGAAACTTGTCTCAGCCAATACCAATGGTTTTCCATGGAAATGTACAGATTATCATACAAGAAATTTGTAGACTATGATTACATGGGTACATGTGTATATATATTTACAGAACCACAGAAAGCTTGAACGGCACACCAACATAAATATCAACCACATGTGCACATTTGTTTCTACGGCTCTCGAGATTGATGCAAAACTATTTTACAAGCTTTGCTAATTAAGAGCCATCGGAGTGTTCTCAAAAGCAGCCAAAGCTTTAACTAAATCGCACGGGCTTTACTGGCTCTAAACATTGGAGAGACTTGATAGGGGCTTACCAATCCACTCACTGTTCAGGTTTTGTTGTCTTGCCAAAAGGTTAATTGACTCTCTCTGCTACTTAGAATTGTCCTTGTTCAAAGCTACAGGAAATCAAACATGATACATTTTTCTCTTTCCGTATTTGAATGCATTGTAAGAAAGGAATAAATCAAACAACAGGGATCAACAAGATTATTTTTAATTAAACACAGTAATGATGGCTGTATAATGTACCATACCGTGCATTGCAAATTCAGACAAGCAAATGAAGAATTAAAAACCAGCTTCAACCACACTGTTTAGGATCCCCATGCCCATGTGTATTTTATTTTTTTTATTTTGTATGCTTTAGGGTTCTCTTTGTCTTTGTCTCTTCTTCAGAGTGGGGCAGTCCTCAATGCAGAGAATTAAAATATTCAAAATGCAAACCAGCTCCAACCGAGTCTGCAGACAAGGGAGCCAAAATCAAATAAAAGAAACTCACAAAGCATCCCTTAAAAAAAAATGTCAACACCACAAAAATTGTATGACAAAATTAAATATGGCTGTATTATAAATTACATGACACTATACAAAAGTACAACACCCCACAGATATTAACCCACAGAAATCATAATGCCGCGTACACACGGTCGGACTTTTCGTCTACAAAAGTCCGACGGACGCCGACGGACTAAAGCTGGCTGACAATCCGATCGTGTGTGGGCTTCCCCGGACTTTCAGCGGACTTTTCCAGCCTCAAATCTGACGGACTTTAGATTTGAAACATGCTTCAAATCTTTACGTCGTAACTCCGCCGGACCCAGAAATCCGCTCGTCTGTGTGCTAGTCCGACGGGCAAAAACCCGCGCTAGGGCAGCTATTGGCTACTGGCTATCAACTTCCTTATTTTAGTCCGGTGTACGTCATCACGTACGAATCCGTCGGACTTTGGTGTGATCGTATGTAGGCAAGTCCGTTCATAAGAAAGTCTGCCGCAAGTCCGCCAAAAGTCCGCCAAAAGTCCGTCGAAAGTCTGTCGGACAGGCTGTCAGACTTTTGTAGACGAAAAGTCCGACCGTGTGTACGCGGCATAACATACAACAAACCCCCTCCCACCAAAAAATAAAATTAAAATAAGGGTATTTATACACAAGTCCTTATACAATGCTATCATCCATTAGGGAACTCAAATAGAGCCCTGGATGACACTGACCCAAGTCAGTAAACCATTTACAGACTATAAGTAATGTAGTTCATTATATAAGACCATCCACAAAAAAAAAACACACACATACACACATACATAAATATATATATATATATATATATATATATATATATATATATATATATATACACACACATACACACATATACACAATATTACCAACAGGTTGAAGTCAGGACTGTGCAGGCCAGTCAAGTTCCGTTCCTCCACCCCAAACTCACTCATCCATGTCTTTATGGACCTTGCTTTGTGCACTAGTCATCCCCAAACTGTTCCCACAAAGTTGGGAGTATGAAATTGTCCAGATTGTCTTGGTATGCTGACACCTTAAGAGTTCCCTTCACTGGAGCTAAGGGGCCAAGCTCAACCCCTGAAAAACAGCCCCACACCATAATCCACTAAATGATTTGGAGGGCTGGCCCAATACTTTTGGCAATATAGTGTGGATAAGCGAGTTTGAGGTGAAGAAACTTGACTTGCCTGCACAGAGTCCCGACCTCAACCCGATTAAACACCTTGGGATGAATTAGAGCGGAGACTGTGAGCCAGGCCTTCTCATCCAACATCAGTGCCTTGTGAGCCAGGCCTTCTCATCCAACATCAGTGCCTGACCTCACAAATCCGCTTCTGGAAGAATGCTCAAACATTCCCATAGACCAAGGGTCTCAAACTGGCGGCCTCCAGCTGTTGCGGAACTACAAGTCCCATCATGCCCCTGCCTGAGGGAGTCATGCTTGTAACTGTCAGCCTTGCAATGCCTCATGGGACTTGTAGTTTCACAACAGCTGGAGGGCTGCCAGTTTGAGACCCCTGCCATAGACACACTCCTAAACCTTGTGGACAGCCTTCCCAGCAGAGTTGAAGCTGTTATAGCTGCAATGGGTGGGCCAACTCAATATTGAACCCTACGGACTAAGACTGGGATGCCATTAAAGTTCATGTGTGTGTAAAGGCAGGCGTCCAAAAACTTTTGGCAATATAGTGTATATAACATATATGTAGACAATTGTTGTAAATTATGAGTATCCCATTCCTTCATCATTTTACACATTTACATAAAAGTCTAACTCAGTAACCCCACCCCCCTCAAAAAAATAATTAATAATATACAGTATATGTAAAACGCACTTAACACACATGATGCACATGGAGACTTCTCCAAATATTACCACATTATCTATATCCTAATTTTTTTTCTCTTTATCTGGTGCTAACAGGACTGGTGCTAACGGGACGCCCCGACAACGCGTCCAATTACATTTACATTACATTTAATAATAGCAACACAACCCATCCAATAAAATATCCATAAATAGCACAAAATACTGCTTAAATGTGTATATAGATATATATCTAGATATCTAGATATAGATATCTAGATATATATCTAGATATATATCTAGATATAGATATCTAGATATAGATATATAGATATAGATACCTATATATATATAGATATCTCTATCTATCTATCTATCTATCTATCTATCTATCTATCTATCTATCTATCTATCTATCTATCTATCTATCTATCTATCTATCTATCTATCTATCTATCTATCTATCTATATATATATGTATATATATATATATATATATATATATATATATATATATATATATATATATTTTTTTTTTTTTTTTTTACAAAGAATCTAAGACTAAATACATAAATAAATGAAAAAGCCATAAGTACTAAGCCTACATAACTTAGGTGGTACATGGCAGACTGGCAGAAAGCTCTACATATATTGAGCCTCCATTTGCGTCTATACAATTTTTGTGGTGAGAACATTTGTTTCAGGGGGTGCTTTTTGTGGGCAGACAGCTAAAAAGGCGTAATGACATCAGCTCAGCTCTAAGTATCATTACATTAGAGTGCAGAACCCCCATTATACACATTTCTATGATGTCTGCTGCAAAACCTATGGGATAGCTTACTAAAGCTGTAGTAAATACGGGTGTACTTTATGCTTTTGCTTTAATTTCATTCATTGCTCCTGTAAACATGTCTATGTTTAGGCTTAAAGTAGGACCACACCTTGCAGGGGTACCTTGACATGGTGTGTGCTTGCAATTACATGAAACTGAGACCTCTGCTGTTATTAAAATGTTAGAAATGGGTCCCCACTGCTGGTCGCAGAGCTGGAAAAAATGTTCTGCGCTTGTAAATAATTGCCCGTCCCACATGCACATCCCATGCTAGTTATAAATGGACCGAGCTGCTTGCCATTTTCTCTGTTTGTCGTCATTTTCATTTATGTGGTGTACTTTATGGCCCCACCTTTCAGGACAAGTCAAAGGTTCAAACCACAAAAAGCAAACAGTTTATAGAGCTTCGATGTGCCAAGCAAAGCAAGAGGCTTCAGAGACCACCTGCATCGGAGTAACGAATATGGCTCAGAACAGGCAAGCCTGTGCCATTTTATGGGAACAACAAATAACTGAGGACAAAAATGATCCATTTGAACGGCCCCTTCCAATGACACAAATCATTACCCTGAGGGTTCATTATATAACCCGGGGTGGGTCAGCATGTTCTATCAGCCAGATAAGGACACCAGAGAGTCTTTGCTTTGCCTCGGGTGCTGTTCAGCCCTCTGCAATCTAATTAAAGGCTTAACCGCAGATAGATTTACAGCTTAATTATACCCTGAGAAAACTAATATTTTAAATGTTTTAAAATCCGAACATCTTGTAGGGTCATTTATTAGCGACCGAAGAAGGCCACCCGTATCTAGTAATGGCACGATGCAGAAGAAATCGAACAGGATTCAAGTTACAACTTTATTGGTAATATTTTTATAAGCAACAGGTGCCACGTCGGATGCACTCCAAACCGCTAGCCATAAAGTCTATATATCCTGTCCTATGAACGCAGACTTTGGGATCTTTAGAAGACAGTTGGTAAACTCTTTAAGCAAAACTCTATTTTGGAAAAAAAAGTTTGGATGCCGTTTAGTGCAGTAATACTCGGAGCCCACGTTGCATGATGCCTCCCTGGCCATTTGGCCGTCCAGCAAATTCTGTAGGCAAAGATTTTACTCACTCTCATAAAAGAACATACTGCTCTACATTGGACCTAGCACCAGAAATGTTTTTTTTTTCACGTTAAAGCAGTCATGAAAAGATAAGTTGTCCATTAAAATATAAAACTAAAAAAGCAGCTATACTTCTGATCTTTCAGAACCTACCATGTGTAGATATTTTCCTGCTCTGGGGCAGCAAGCACCATGAGGCTGAAAGTTTGGGTCACTAAAGCAGGTTAACACCACAGTTAACCCTTTGCACACATAGTAGTTTCCACGACATGCTTTAATGGAAACATGAACCATTCATAACATCTGCATTGCAATTCTAACATTTTAAAAACGTGTATGTATCAGTGCTACCACACCCAGACTAGTTAACATTCTTTACACAAGCCAAACGTTTTCTGATTACAGCATTCAGTGTACGATTTTTATATATTTAATGAAAGAAAAAAAAGATTGCAAGAAACTTGTGGGTGGGTCTCAGGACCATGACTGAGTCACCCGCATGTCCTCTACCTGGCCCACCTAACACAGGGAAGATTAAGGCCTAACTCCAGACTATATATAGTTCACAGCCCTCTAAGCTCTTTCCTGTACACCTGCATGTACAGTGTGCCTAAGACAAGGCACAACCTATGCACACACCAAACTCCTGGTCTCCATTGCCAACCACGCCAATTTGGCTGGGGACCACTCTTGTACTGGGCCAAACTTCTTCATGTGGTTGCCAGACAGGCTTTAAATTACCCCATCCACCACCATCCCCTAGCCCAACCAAGTTTGCAAACAGCTGGCTACACTGGTATCTCTCCTCACCATGTGGGTACTTCATGAGATGCAATGTCTAGCTTGGCCAAACGGTGTGCTACTTCACTTCACAACAGCCAGGTTACTAAGGTTCCACTTCAGGCACAAGAGGCAGCCATAGGCTCAATCCAACTCAATTTTATTAGGAGAGTTTCCTTCAAATGCCCATTAAGTTAAATCTTCTCAGTTAATCAGCAGTTCTATTTCAATGGGTAGTAGCCTTCAAAGATGCCCAGTAGCAGAGGTGTCTGTCCATAGGGTATTGTAGAAAACAAATGTCCCTTAATTCATCTCTCTCTCTCTCCTGGTTCCTATCTTCCCACTGGCTAGGCAGGTCTCTCCCAGCAAAGATCCACCTAAAAATATTTAAATGATTCTGCCAGGAAATGAAATCATTCTCCTTCCTGGAAGGCTTTTAAAGGAGCATTATGCTTAATAACCCCTGCCTACATTACAGAAAAAAGATACTACAAAACAGACTATAAGCAATAGTGAAATAAACAGAATTAAGGGTTAAAAAGTTCACCTAGTCTTTGATTACATGCTCAGTCCAATTTGTTTGCAAATAAACTTATGTTGAATCATTTTTTATTAAGAGTTTGAAAGCATTACAGGTAAACAAAAAAAAAAACATACATGTATCCTGTTACGACAATATAGCAAAACACCCATATACCTAGAGCGAAATGCTTAGAGTACAGCGTGAAATAAGAGTGGTCATTGCTTAGAAGGTATACGTGTAAAGTGCATTATCTAAACAAACAATATATGCAATAATCTCTAGCTGAGTACAGCAGAAGAAACATTAGGAAAAATGAGGAATTAAGCAGGCAAAAGACCTAATAGATACATTCATAGTAAATCATTGGAAACAACTCTTTCTAATACCTGATATAAAATAACATAGAGAAAAGAAAAAAGCATATCAAAGAGAACAGTGAAAGAAAAAGAGAAAAAGTGGGAAATAGAAAACCAAAAAAAACTCTCAGAAATGTGACTTTCTCAGTATTCTTAATAGTTTTGATGTCAAACTAGTGCTTAAAGTTGCAAATGCATACATTTTTTCTGATCCCTAAGAGAGGGAGACTATGGAATTAACACAACCAATCAAAGGGCCTGTGGGGTGTGCTGAAGGGGTGTTGAAGTGTTTTATCAGGCTCGATCAGACACACCCTTAATACTGATTATCCGACAACCAGCATTATATTGGACAGCATCAAATTAAGATTCATTAGAGACCAAATAGGATATCAGTCTTATGCATATATTGCTTAAAAGATCCAACATATTTTATTAGCCCGCTAGCCCTTGTTGTATAGGCATATTTAGTGTTGCACAGATTAAGGGCCCATTCAAATTGTTTGCTTTGGGATGCACTGGGCAGCATTGCCCAGCACAGTTCCAATGCAAATACAAGGCAGTTTTCCTTGTTTCCATGTTCTCAGCTCACACCACTGCATTGCGGTGGTATGCACAGAAAAAAAGTACTGCATGTAGTACTTCTTTGAAGAACAGCGGGCTGCAGTGGAAACTACCGCTTCCCAACAATGCTGTGTGAACAGAACTCAATGTGATTTATGACATTCCTTTAAAGTTCTACCAAAAAAAAGAAAAAAAAAGAGTCCCCTTTACATTAGAATCACTATCAGAGTCCCCTTGCATTAGAGAGCCCCCTTGCATCAGGATCATAATCAGAGCTCCCTTACATTACGATCCCTATGAGAGACCCCCTTACATCAGGGTATCCATCAGATACCCCTTACATTACAATTTCCAGTTGTGTGTGTGGGAACCATGATTAAGCTTGGGGGGATGAGCGAAACACGTTGGGGGTGTGGCCTGGTTGGAGTCCAGGCTGAGGTTGTCACTCTCATCACCATCGTAGGATTGCATGGATGTGCGGCTTCGGGGACCACCTCTTTCTTCCCAGTTGTATATGTGTTGGCGGGGATGGGAAAGAGGGGACTGGAGACTATTGGCAGTCTCAGCTGACCTTAATCCTCAATCTGAACACATTATGGATAAGCCACAGACTCTAGCATCAGGCTAAAATCTTGTAACGGGCCGGATGTCATAGCTTGAAAACCCCTGTTCTACTGCTGCCTCTGCCTGCTAGTCTCACTAGATTTGGTCATATCATTAATGTGCTGCTTAGTGTACTTGCTGGAGAGGAATCTGTACATGAGGATTGGCAGTAGAAGGATCTCCCTGCTTCCGCTTCCTTCACTGTGATTATTCTTTTGCCCTCTGCTTGCCTTTTCGTGGCAAAGCTTTCTCAGTTCAGGTCTCTTTAGTGAAGTTATATGAGGTATCTATTGAGGTCAGGATCGAAAGGAGCCTTTAACCTCCCTGACGGTATGATTATGTCAGATTTTTGATGCTCAAAGCAGTACATTGTTTTGCATGAAAATTTGGTGTTAGGCCTGTAATTCTTAGGAATAACTCACTTAAATCTGTCTAAACAAGAGTCTAGTAGACATCCCGGGTATGAAAAAGTTTGAAACACAAAACCATAAGTTATAATATAATAAATAACTACAAATAATTGTAACAAATAATAATATAATAATAATAAAATGTATTTGTCACGGAACGTACCACACTCCGCTTGAGTGCTACCGTCAGTATACCACTTCCTCCCAGTCTGGATATAGATATCAGATATTCCAACCGCTCATAAGCACAAAACAAGACGAGACTTGTTTCACTGCTAACATGGACTTTTTTTTTATTAGAACCAAAATTACAAGTCTTTATATAGCGTTAGAGGAGGTTCCCCCCTCCTGCTCATATTACTCTAACAATACAACTGTAACCTAATTAACATGAGCTAGTTTACTAAATCATTTACCCAGACTAGGTGACTCGGAGACATGACCTTTGGGTTTAAGACTTTACGTCTCCTAGCTCATTGACTATTCAATACACATTACCATAAACATCAACACAGGGTTAATTAGAACAACCAACAATGTGTGGAATACCCTTAGAACCCGTGGTAAGCCAGACTAGACTCATTTACATTAAACACATTATAGCAGACATCAGACAGGTGAGTGGAGTTGATTTTAGCATCTCCTCACAGTATGAGTCCCAACCGTATGACTCAGTCACTATTGTGAATATGGCAAATACAGGGTCCCCAGAGTCTGGGTGTCCTGGGGGACAAGGACCCGAAGCCAAAGTAACAACACCTCAAGGGTACCCCAAATGCCAAGGCCCATAATCTGTAGGCAAGAGGCTGACATTCAGTCCCCTCCAAAAGCTTCTGTCCCGGTTGAGTCTGTCACAGTATTCAATAATGTAATCAAATCAAAAATACTGAAAGTGAAACACTGCTAGGTTGCAGAATTGTCGCTGCCATCACTTCCAGTGTCTAATGACAAATTTCACCACGAATCACTATCGCTCAATTCTGCAAGTAATTCTAATTTACTATCGCTGTTTTCTAGCTGGTCTAAAACCACTTTTGACCTAAAGTGGTTTTAGACCAGCTCAAAAAGACATTGTTTGATGTTTGGATGCCATGGACGTATATATATAAACTTATATTTTTATCCTTCTATTGGTTGAACTAGATGGACTTGTGTCTTTTTTTAACCAGACTAACTATGTAACTATTTAACAAAAAATAAGGGCTAAAAAAAAAAAAAATTTTGCATCTATATGATAATTGTATATGAATGCAGACAAAATCATGCAATGGTAGACCTAATCTTTCATCATATTGTACAGGTACTTCCAAAATAATTTCTTTAGATAAGGGCTCAGAATTGATGGCACCATTCCCAGCATCTCTATCAGAAGACCAAAACAATGCAAAATTCCATATTAAATTATTTTGATTTTACCTTTGATAAATTGCACCAATGATATAGTGCGATAAGTCTGCCAGCACCCATGATTCATGAGGTTAACTGACATGATGTAATAGGTCCTGGCAGAATTCAATCCCCTACATTTCAAACCTACGGTTTCACATTAGCTAAGCAATACACTCCTTTGGCAACATGCTGTAAACCACAAATTGTATTTTTTTTTTCCTTTTCTACACAGGTCAGAAAGGCAAAAGTCAATAGAAAGGAACGAGTGTCATATAAACATCGCAAAGGACTATTTTGAAATTTGGGTATGTATAAAATAGGACATGGGTTTTCAATTTTTACAGATTGAATATGTGGTCAACCGAAAATGACATTGTATTTTAAATTAGCCCTAATGATTCTTTTAAAGGCACAGCTCGTCTTTACCAAAAAAAAAAAAAAAAAGCCTATGCAGATAAGGGGAATCTGTAGATAAAAACAAGCTGTGCAGCTTTGATCAAAGTTGAATAATGCCCTTGCTATAGGTATAGGCCATTTATGAACCCTAAATGGAAAACTCCCAGGACGTTGCCAAGAGAAGCCCATAGTTACTGGTCACCTTCACCACCACAGGAGGGAGCTCTTTCTCTGATTCATATACCCCCTTCACCTACTCTCTCTCCCCGGATGAGTTTGAGAGCTCATTCACTGTGGTATTGATTTTTTATTATTATGGTGAGAAATATAAAATACAATTTTAGCATTTCAGGTAAATTAAATAGTTGTACTCATATCCAGACACTAGGCGAACCTCTTGGATGCTTTTTCCCTATTTTCCAAACTCATGTTAGCTCATCTGTTGCTTGGGTAATAACCCCAAAAGCAAACATTGATTACATTGCAGCTTAAGAATTCTTGGATGGTGATGGCTTCATTAATTTTGTTTTTTTTGTGCTTTCTTTTTTCTATTTTAATCTGATGATCTAGCCAGTAAGTCTGCTGCTTTTCAAAAGCACAAGCTCTCTAGCAGAACGTATCAGTTTCAGTGGCGGCCCGTCCATAGGGGGCGCCTGGGCGCCGCCCCCCCCCCCCCTCCAGGCAGTCAAAAAAAAAAAAAAGTTAAAAAAAAAAAAAAAAAAAAAATTTTTTAATACTGGCCCTTTAAATCTAAAAAAATGACAAAGAAAAAGTCCTTAAGTGCACTGTGTTCGGACGCCGGATACAGTGCGACGCCGGACACAGTGCACTTATGGGAAGCGCCACGTCTGTGCAATCACGAGATTGCAGACGTGGCGCTGCATTTGCGGACGTTTAGCCCGCCTTGGGGCGCTTCCCGAATCGCCAAGTAGCATCCGCCCGGCGCTTGTGCTACGGCCGGGCGGTTTGATTGACATCTCTGTTTGATGTCACTTCCTGTTTTCTCTGTCTCATTGCGCCCAAGAGACAGAGGAAACAGGAAGTATGAGGACTGCAGACTGACTCTCCGGGCACTGGAATCTGGCTGGTGATCCCTCCATCCACACCAACAGCATGACAGAGGAGAGGACACAGAGAATGATGAGGATGGCCGGCCGGGGAAGGTAAGAACTTTTTTTCAGCTGCTCTAATGACCTCCTTCCCTCCCCCACCCACCCCACTCAAATTAAAGCCTCCATTCAGTGACTGGTCACCTAATGAGAATCCATCCCCATCCCATAATGACAGCAACAAGTGCTTACAATCCGAGGTGTTGTCTCTGGCCAGGAGTGGGTGTCTGCAGCATAATGTCCTACACATGACTACACATATGTTTGGGCTGCTTTATGTGTATGTCATGTGGGGGGCATGTCATGTGGAGGGCATGTCATGTGGAGGGCATGTCATGTGTATGTCATGTGGAGGGCATGTCATGTGTATGTCATGTGGAGGGCATGTCATGTGTATGTCATGTGGAGGGCATGTCATGTGTATGTCATGTGGAGGGCATGTCATGTGTATGTCATGTGGAGGGCATGTCATGTGTATGTCATGTGGAGGGCATGTCATGTGTATGTCATGTGGAGGGCATGTCATGTGTATGTCATGTGGGGGGCATGTCATGTGTATGTCATGTGGAGGGCATGTCATGTGTATGTCATGTGTATGTCATGTGGAGGGCATGTCATGTGGAGGGCATGTTATGTGTATGTCATGTGGGGGGCATGTCATGTGTATGTCATGTGGGGGGCATGTCATGTGTATGTCATGTGGGGGCATGTCATGTGTATGTCATGTGGAGGGCATGTCATGTGTATGTCATGTGGAGGGCATGTCATGTGTATGTCATGTGGAGGGCATGTCATGTGTATGTCATGTGGAGGGCATGTCATGTGTATGTCATGTGGAGGGCATGTCATGTGTATGTCATGTGGAGGGCATGTCATGTGTATGTCATGTGGAGGGCATGTCATGTGGGGGGCATGTCATGTGGGGGGCATGTGGAGGGCATGTCATGTGGGGGGCATGTCATGTGGGGGGCATGTCATGTGGAGGGTATGTCATGTGGAGGGCATGTCATGTGTATGTCATGTGGAGGGCATGTCATGTGTATGTCATGTGGAGGGCATGTCATGTGTATGTCATGTGGAGGGCATGTCATGTGTATGTCATGTGGAGGGCATGTCATGTGTATGTCATGTGGAGGGCATGTCATGTGTATGTCATGTGGAGGGCATGTCATGTGTATGTCATGTGGAGGGCATGTCATGTGGGGGGCATGTGGAGGGCATGTCATGTGGAGGGCATGTCATGTGTATGTCATGTGGGTGGCATGTCATGTGTATGTCATGTGGGGGGCATGTCATGTGGGGGGCATGTGGAGGGCATGTCATGTGGGGGCATGTGGAGGGCATGTCATGTGTATGTCATGTGGGGGGCATGTCATGTGTATGTCATGTGGGGGGCATGTCATGTGTATGTCATGTGGAGGGCATGTCATGTGTATGTCATGTGGGGGGCATGTCATGTGTATGTCATGTGGAGGGCATGTCATGTGTATGTCATGTGGGGGGCATGTCATGTGTATGTCATGTGGGGGGCATGTCATGTGTATGTCATGTGGGGGGCATGTCATGTGTATGTCATGTGGGGGGCATGTCATGTGTATGTCATGTGGGGGGCATGTCATGTGTATGTCATGTGGGGGGCATGTCATGTGTATGTCATGTGGGGGGCATGTCATGTGTATGTCATGTGGGGGGCATGTCATGTGGAGGGCATGTGCGGGCATGTCATGTGGAGGGCATGTGCAGGGCATGTCATGTGGAAGGCATGTCATGTGTATGTCATGTTATGTGTAGAAGAACATGCTATGTACAACATGTAATTCATGGCATGTCCTACATAAGATGTTCTACACACAGCTGGTTGCTTTCTGTGTGACACAGGCTGCATGTAAGGAGCGACTCCGCTGGGGACACCTGATGGCATCTGGTGGCAGGCGACACGCTCGGGGCTCCCATTGATTCTGCATTTTGGTGAGTTGAATGATTTCATTTTATATTACAATGTAATAATAGTAATAATGCGCTTCAATCATCCTGACACCATAACAACCATGGTGCCGGGATGATTGAAGCGCTAACACCAGGTGTTCTTGGAGTATCTTTATCTGCTGATTGTTAAACTTTCTAGAATACACATTTTTATTGTTGTGTAGGATCTGGGGCTGCTGTCCCTTCATTCCTCTCTCCCACTCCCTCCATCCCTCGTTCATCTCAGACGCTAACTACACCACCTTAGAGCCACGCCCACTACTTCGCTGAAACCACGCCCATTTTCACCAAGTGGGAGGGGTCAAAAAGGAAGGGCGGGGTCCAGCGCCCCCCCATCCTAAAACTTCACCAGCCACCACTGATCAGTTTACATAGTTACATAGTTAGTCGGGTTGAAAAAAGACCATCTAGATCAACCATAAAAATAAATAAATGAATAAAAAATAATATCAGACAATCCCACATACCCAATCCAATACCCACAGTTGATCCAGAGGAAGGCAAAAACCCCCAGCAAAGCATGATCCAATTTGCTACAGCAGGGGAAAAAATTCCTTCCTGATCCCAGAGAGGCAATCGGATTTTCCCTGGATCAACTTTACCTATAAATGTTAGTACCCAGTTATATTGTGTGCATTTAGCAAAGAATCCAGGCCTTTCTTAAAACAATCTACTAGTCATCACACATCAGCCTATCATCATACAATTCCCGTTGAAAAATCTAATCGTGTGTACGCGGCTTTACTGTGAAGAAACCTTTCCGTATGTGGAGATAAAATCTCTTTTCCTCTAGGCATAAAGAGTTCCCCCTTAAAACAACTCAACACCAAGTTCTCCATATGGACCACTTATATATATATATATATATATATGTACATGTTGAGTACATGGACAAGGCAAACCATTTACCACTGACAGGGGTGCTTGAAATGATCAGATTTTATTTATTTATGTAAAACGTTTATCCCAAAAGAAAAAAAAACTGTTTGCTGTAACTGATTATAAAGTATTAGCTGTTATATTGCTTTAATTTGTTAGTGTATTCAAATCTGTGTACACTTTAACACTACCCTCCCCCCAGACTGACAATGCTTCTGTCTTCTGTGCCTCCTGTGCTCCTTCATCCGGAGTGGGGGCACTCTAATACAGGAGGGGTGTTACTGGCCAGATCACCAGGTCAAAACAGAAGGGAAAAAAGCCAAAGAAAAGAAAACAAATACAGCCATCACATCTAATGATTGGCAAGCTACAATTACCTGCAGTTAGGGACAGATGATCATCCCTGGACATAGGCAGTTTAACCACTTGCCGACTGCTGCACGCCGATATACATCGGCACAACGGCAGTGGTGGGCAAATGGGCGTACCTATACGTCCCCTTTAAGAGGCGTGCGCCTGCCTGCCTCATACAGCGTGACCGCGCCTGCAGGACCGCCGGACTCTATGTCCGCCGGTCTTCCGGCGATCGTGTCACGAAGCCTCAGAACGGGGAAGTGTCTAAGTAAACAAGGCATTTCCCGTTCTGGCTTGTGCCATGACAGAGATCACTGCTCTCCGTCATCGAGAGCAGTGATCGTTGTCACATGACTTGAAGCCCATCCCCCCTACAGTTAGAATCACTCCCTAGGACACACTTAACCCCTTGATCGCCCCCTAGTGTTTAATCCCTTCCCTGCCAGTGTCATTTACACAGTAATCAGTGCATTTTTATAGCACTGATCACTGTATAAATGACAATGGTCCCAAAATAGTGTCAAAAGTATCCGATGTATCCGCCATAATGTTATAGTCACGATAAAAATCGCAGATCGCCGCTAATTACTAATAAAAAAATAAAATAAAAATAAAAATGCCATAAAACTATCCCCTATTTTGTAGACGCTATAACTTTTGTGCAAACCAATCAATATACGCTTTTTGCGATTTTTTTTTTTACCAAAAATATGTAGAAGAATACATATCGGCCTAAACTGAGGAAAAAAATAGTTTTTTTTAAAATATTTTTGGGGGATATTTATTATAGCAAAAAAGTAAAAAAATAATGTTTATTTTTTCAAAATTGGCGCTCTTTTTTTGTTTATAGCGCAAAAAATAAAAACCGCAGAGGTGATCAAATACCACCAAAAGAAAGCTCTATTTGTGTGAAAAAAAGGCCGTCAATTTTGTTTGGGTACAACGTCGCATAACCGCGCAATTGTCAGTTAAAGTGACACAGTGCCGCATCGCAAAAAGTGCTCTGGTCAGGAAGGGGGTAAAATCTTCCGGGGCTGAAGCGGTTAATATGTGCATCAGTTACATCATCTGCCTAGTGGTTGAAGAAAAAAGATGCCAGGATCAGGAAAAGGATGACAGAGGGGGCAACCAACCAGCGCCAGCTCGAGGGGGGGGGGGGGTGACAAACCCAGGGGCAGGTCTACCGTTACATGTAAGGGTGCATAACAGTACTGCACATTATGGTAAATGCTGACATTTCCCCATAAAGATGATCTTGTTCCCATACATAACTAAAAAAAAAAAAAAAAAAAAAGTTAACCACACATCAAATAGCTTTAGTTAATTTGTGCAGTATTAAGATTTAAAATGATCCAATCAAACTGAATTTTAATGACATGTTAATCACCAAGGCAGACACAGCAAACGATCATATGACAAATGTGGGCTCCAGCCAAGAATTCATACAACGTAATGCAATGCTGTGTTCAGTGCATGTGGCTCCCATGGCAGAAATTTAAAGGCAAAGTACTTAAGGTGTATTTCCACTTTTGCAGCCAAATTAGTATTATATCTACTTTATACTCACCGTTCACTTTATTAGGTACACCTGTTTAATTGCATGGTAACACGAATTGCTAATCAGCCAATCACATAGCAGCAACTCAATGCATTTTGGCATTTAGATGTGGCGAAGATGACTTGTTGAAGTTCAAACCGAGCATCGGAATGGTAAAGAAAGGGGATTTAAGTGACTTTGAATGTGGCATGGTTGTTGGTGCCAGATGGGCTGGTCTGAGTATATCAAAAACTGCTGATCTACTAAGAGAAAATATCCAGTGAGCGGCAATTGTGTGGAGGAAAATGCCTTGTTGATGTCAGAGGGTAAAGGAGAATGGGCAGACTGGTTCCAGATGATTGAAAAAGGCAACAGTAACTCAAATAACCACTCGTTACATCCAAGGTATAGAGAACACCATCTCTGAACACACAACACATCAAACCTTGAAGCAGATGAGCTACAGAAGCAGAAGACCACACCGGGTGCCACTCCTGTCAGCTAAGAACAGGAAATTGAGGCTACAATTCACACAGGATCACCAAAATTGGACAATAGAAGATTGGAAAAACGTTGCCTGGTCTGATGAGTCTCAATTTCAGCTGCAACATTCAGATAGTAGGGTCAGAATTTGGTGTCAACAACATGAAATGGATCCATCCTGCCTTGTATCAATGGTTCAGGCTGGTGGTGGTGTAATGGTGTGGGGGATATTTTCTTGGCACACTTTGGGCCCCTTAGTACCAATTGAGCATTGTTTAAACACCACGACCTACCTGAGTATTGTTGCTGACCATGTCCATCCCTTTATGTCTACAATGTACCCGTCTTCTGATGTCTCCTTCCAGCAGGATAATGCGCCATGTCACAAAGCTCCAATCATCTCACCACTGGTTTCTAGAACATGACAATGAGGTCACTGTACTCCAATGGTCTCCACAGTCACCAGATCTCAATCCAAAAGAGCAACTTTGGGATGTGATGGAACGGGAGATTCACATCATGGATGTGGAGCCGACAAATCTGTAGCAACAGCGTGAAGCTATTATGTCAATATGGACCAAAATCTCTGAGGAATGTTTCCTTGTTGAATCTATGCCATGAAGAATGAAGGCAGTTCTGAAGGCAAAAGGGGGTCCATCCAGGGGTGAATCCAGAGTCCAGTCTTGGGAGGGGCACTGCCAGAAAATATATTTTTTTTGCAGGCAATTTATCGGGGAAATGGCTGGTGTTGGCGCTTTAATCATCCTGGCACCATGGTTGTAATGGTGTCAGGATGATTGAAGCGCATTATTTCTATTATTACATTGTTATATAAAATAAAATAGTTCAGCTTACCCTGATGCAGAATCAGTGGGAGCCCTGAGTGTGTCACTTACCACCGTTGCCTGCCACCAGATGCTGATTGTCACTTGCCACGTCACCTGCCACACGGTGCAGATTCTCACTTGCTGTGTCCCAGCGTGAAAGCAGGCAGCAGAGAGGTGATGTAATCTCTCTGCTGCCCGTGGCTGCACAGTGAGGGCAGGAGAGCGGTGATGCAGGGCGGGCGTTGAGAGATGGTGTCCTGTTCGGCCGCTCACCCGCTGGCACACTGACTGATCCACCTGCAGGCCCACTAACTGATCCGCCGGCCCACTAACTGATCCACCAGCTCACCCGCCGGCCCACTAACTGATCCACCAGCTCACCCGCCGGCCCACTAACTGATCCCCCGGATCACCCGCCGGCCCCACTAACTGATCCACTGGCCCACCCGCCAACCCCACTAACTGATCCACCGGCCCACCCTCCAGCCCCACTAACTGATCCCCCGGCTCACCCACTGTCCGCTAACTGATCCACAGGCCCACCCGCCAGCCCCACTAACTGATCCACCAGCCTGCTGACTGGAGGGTAGAGTTATATGCACAAATTGAAGTCGAACTCCAGTTTACAGTTTTTAAGCAATTTGCTTTTTATGCAGTTGCAGCAACAGTTTTTGTTTTCTTTTTTGGGATAACGGTTTTACATAAATAAATACAAGCTGATCATTGCATAGTTGCCAACATTGTAAAAAAAATTATAGGGACACTTTTTTGGCTGTAGGCGGAGTCTTATTATAATTAGGGGGGGTGGCATGCGTTTGTAGGCGTGACATAGCAAAAAAGAAAAATGCGGCACGCGCAGCACCGAAAGTTAGGTGTGGTTTACATGAAATAATGGGCGTGGCAAATATGGACGTGGTTTAAATGGGGGTGCGGTTAGAGTCTGAGATGAATGAGAGATGGAGAAAGAAAGGGGAAAAGAGGGAGGGAGGGAGAGAGAAAGAAGGAAAGAAGGAGGGAAGTAGAAAGAAGGAAGGAAAGAGGGATGGAGGGACAGCAGGCCCAGATCCTACACCACAATAGAAATGTGTATTCCAGAGTTTAACAAATCAGCAGATAAAGATACTCCAAACACCTGGTGTTAGCGCTTCAATCATCCCAGCACCATGGTTGTTGTGGTGTCAGGATGATTGAAGCGCATTATTACTATCTTTACATTGTAATATAGAATGAAATCGGGCCTGCTGCCACTGAGACTTAGTTGCTTGCTGCAGAGAGAAGAAAATAGGAACACCAGTGGCCAGGCGCACTGGAGAGCAGTGGGCCCTAGGCGGCTCCCTAGTTTGCCTAGTGGTAGCACCAGCCCTGTTCCCACTGACCATCACACTAATGTATAATGAGTTGTAGATATGGTTATTCTTAGCAGGGGTTCCCTGAGCCCAGAACATTATTTCAAGGGTTCCTCTGTGTTGTAAAGGATGAGAAAGGCTGTTTTATATGCATGCTAGGCTGGCTAGCAGCTTTCATTTTACATTAATGATTTTTTTTTTGCACATACTTCTATTGTTCTTTTAATAAACTGTACAGTCATTTCCACTTAAACTTTACTACACAATTACTACGCAGAATCTACTACAGAAGCTGAACAAATCAGACATGTTATTATTAAGTTAATTGTGTGATGTTAGACCACACGCACCGCATATCAGGATAAATGACTTGTGAAATAATTTGCCTTCCAGGTGAGATCTCCCCTTTCACCACTCGGTATGTAAGTAAAGAAAGCTATTTCTCCCGTAGGGGGGGAAAACTGACGTGTATAAAAGAATGTCACAGCAGACAAATAAAGTTTTTACTGGCGAGCGCAGTTGAGTTAAGTTCCATTTATGTTAGTCAATACATAATGAAGAGTTGCAGCTAATGACACGTGGGGCGTTAAAGAGGACCTTTGATCCCTGGATTTAATTACACGCTGGAGGCAGTTTGTGGAATATTTTGGTTTCCTCCGAGTACACAGCTAGTCGCTAATGAAAACTGAAAGCCAAATACGGCTCGGTTTCTGGGTCAGAAAAACGTCTCTCCAAAAAGAAAAAAAAAACTTTTTGAAACTTTCTACAACATTATGTCACAGGCCAGAGACGGGATTGAGAAAACCATAAGAAAATTAAGTGTGGATAATTACCCGGAACATAACGCGGTTACTTTTCCAAAGCACGAAATCTCAAGCTTCGACCGCAGGACATAAAAGAAACACAAAAGATATAACATGTACGCGGTGTAAGTATCTGAATAAATTAGTGTGAAGAAATAGCATTGTATTTAGTTACCTCTGACATCACTAGTCATCGAAGAGAAGGTTTTTTTTTTTTTTATTCTGTGGTGCCCAAAGTGTTTTCATCTATGCCAAAGAGTAATAAAGAAATGTCCTCCACCATTAAGTTCAAAGGTGGAACTCTGGGTAAATATTAAAAAAACAAGCAGAAAATGGCAGCTGCTTAAATCAAAATGTAACCAACACCAGAAAAGGATGCCCCATTGTTATCAGTCCATGGGAAGAAGAATGCCCCATCACTCATGTCCAGTAGGATGAAGAATATCACAGTATATGTGTTCATAGGAGGAGGAACACCTTGGAGTCAGTGTCCTTGAGAGAAAAAATGTCATGGTCAATGGGATGGATAATAACATCATAAGTATTCATAGGATGAATAATGCCTTGGCGTTAGTGTCCTTAGGAAGAAGAATACCCACCATAGTCAGAGGGAGAAAGAATGTCACAGCATGTGTATACATAGGATGAAGAATGCCTTGGCATCAGTTTCTTTGAGACGAAGAATGCCCCATCAGGGTCAGTGGAATGTAGAATGCTCTAGCATTCATATCCAAAGGAGGAAGAATGCCCCATCATTGGTGGCCGGTGGGATGAAAATAAGTACACATCTACAGGATGAGGAACGCTTTGGAGCCAGTGTTCTTAGAGGAAGAATGCCCTATCACAGTCAATGGGATGAAGAATGCATTACAGTTCATGTCTGTAGGGGAAGAATGCCCTGGCATTGGTGTCCACGGAAGGAAAAGTTCTCTAGTGATGGATTAAAAATAGGTAAGTACACAGATGTTTTTTTTTACAGGTTAGGCAGGAGAAGTGGGTAGGAAACAATTTTATAAATAGTTAGAATTAGGGCAACACTACAGTACACATAATGTATTTTCCTAAACACACCACTCTCCACTGCTCATGTGGCCAGCTCACTTCTTTTCCTGGAAATATGCACACAACTTGCGGTCAAATTAAAGGAATCACCTGCAAAGGGGTTTTCATCTTTGATGGAGTAATTCTAAGGACTCGTGCATGTATAAGGCAAGACCAACCCACTAAGCAGTCAGATTGAGAAAGCCCATGGAAAAGCCGATATCAATATCACCGTATAGTCTACCTGGAAGCAATTGCGCGATGACCTGTATTCACCACTATACTGTATATCATATGATATTCGGGATCTAATACAGTGTAACACAGTGACATCATAGACTGATACATATAACATCTGATTATCATCAAAGCATGAAGCCTGAGCTGAACATAACAAAACCCTGGGGGGGAATTAATCATAGACATAATGCTTATACAGACAAGGACAGCATAATAATTACCAGAGCCAATAACATAGCTATAGAATTCAAGCAACCCAGAAGGGATACGCTCATAAATTATTCATAAGCATACTATTGTAACATATACCTGAGCAAGCAATCTTTTAAAATATTTCATTGCTCTTATTAAACTTTTAGGCCCCTTGAACACAAGGTCGTTCAGCTGCAGTGCATCCCTCCTGATGCTCTAGTGCTCCCAGAAGGAACAGGTACAGCGTCCAGCCCCGCTGCAAGCAGACTGTCAAAGTCTATGGCAGGCTACGGAAAGATGGGGCTGAACATTGTACTGAGTGGTATAGGTGTTTGGGGCCCTGTCCATTCAGGGCTGAGGTTCCAGAACACAGAAGACCTGCATTCCTGTGGATGTAAACCCTTACGATCCACTTTTTGCTAAAGGTAAGCCTATAATAAGGCTTACCTTTAGCTACCCTGGATATCTCCTAAACCACAGTTTAGGAGATATCCCTTGTATCTGCATGTGCCGACGTCATTGTCACATGCGCACTGACGCAAATGGCACGTATGTGCCGTTTGCTTCAGTGAGTGTGCCATTACCGGCGGCTCCCGTGCACATGCGTCATCGCCAGGGGCGGACTGACCATTGAGCCACTCGGGCACTGCCCGAGGGCCCTGGGCCACTAGGGGGCCCCATCAGGGGTGCCAGCCTCAGTAAAATCAGGGACAGTATGTATAAATCTGTGTTTTTTTTACATCTGTCTGTGTATATTGTGTGTACATGTATGTGTATACAGTGTGATTGTATACTGTGTGTGTGTATACTGTGCGGCCCCATAATCTCTGATTGCCTGGGGGCCCCATAATCTCCTATTGCCCGGAGGCCCCATGAGTTATCAGTCCGCCCCTGGTCATCGCGGCTCTGGCCAATCACAGCACCAGAGCCGCGATATCCGGAAATAACTCCAGGGAGAAATGTCGCCGGCCGGTGCTGTGTATGGGCACCGCAGCGGGGGCTTCAATCTCAGGTGAGTATTACATAATGAGCTAGTATGCTATGCATTATGCCTTTGTCTTGCAGGACTTTTTTTTTTTTTCGTGTGGGTTTACAACCACTTGAACATTGTCCCTGAACAGACAGGGCCCTAAAAGCCTGCAGTGAGACAGTCTCTGACCTTGCCCTGTACCTTGTCCTTTGAACATTTCCTGTATCATGTCTCAAGTCTCCGATAATCTGCCGTAGCATGTCCCCAATTTGTGATCATCTGCTGTAGCATGTCCCTAGTCTCTAACCACCACCTGTAGCATGTTGGCAGCCTCTGACCACCTCCTGTAGCACGTCCACAGTTTTTGACCACCTCCTGTAGCTTGTTTGCAGTCACTAACCATCTTTTGTAGCATGACACCAGTCTTTGAACATCTCCTGTAACATGTTCCCAGTGTCTGACCATCTCCTATAGAATGCCCCTATCTCTGGCCCTCTCCTGTCACATGTCCCCAGTGTTTGACCATCTTCTGTAGCATGTTTGCAGTCTCTGACCATCTCCTGTAGCATGTTTGCAGTCTCTGACCATCTCCTGTACCACGTCCCCAGTCTCTGACCATCTCCTGAAGCATGCCCCCAGTCTCTGACCATCTCCTGAAGCATGTTTGCAGTTTCTGCTGCATATTATGTGGCAAACTTTTTCACGCAAAGGGGTTGATTTACTAAAGGCAAATAGGCTGTTCACGTTACAATGAAAGTTGCAATCTGCAAGTGATTTTGCCCAGAGCATAGTGAATGTGGTGAAGTTTCACTTTACAAAACCCAATCACATTGAAGGAAAAAACAGCATTTTTGTTTGCACATAATTGGATGGTGGAAGTCAGCAGAAATTCACCTTATTCACTAAGCTATGGGGTAAATTTCCTTGCAAAGTGCAACTTCCCTTGCAAAATGTACAGTCCATTTGTGTTTAGTAAAAGCCCTATTTGTTAAGCCTGCATTTCAGCTTCAAAACGACTTTTAAAATTCATTTATATGCTAAAATTTATGTGAGCATTTAGTAATTGTGTTTTGATCTACTTTATGGATCCAAATATCCTTCATATGTTTAGTGGAGAACTGTCATTACTATAACTTCGACTTGTCTGCTAAGTATAGTTTCAGTTGACCTAAGCTGCAAAAGGACTGTACTTCACTTTACTAAGAGCTGTATAAATTATTGTTTGGGATTAGGCTAAGATTCTGTGGATCCAGGCTTAGATTTTTAAATGGAAATGCTGGATATTAACCTAGGTTAACTCAGGGCAGATCTGTGTATATCGATATGCTGTTTCTTCATAGATACGATTCTCTAAGGAGAGATAGGAACGTGTGGAAAGTAACAATATTTTATATGGTTGCAGCAGGTGATGAGTCCGGTTTTATAGGCGATCATTTCTTGCAGAAGCCACAGAACGCTCGTCCAGTGGGTGGGGTCAGACAGAGCTGCCGAGCACAGAGGGACAGATAGAGTTCGCGGTTCTCCTAAGTCTGCAGCTGTTTTATGAGGTCAATGGGAAAAAACACTTTATATCCAAAGACACAGATAGTGCTGACATCGATGTTCCCTCTGTGACTCTCAATTCTGATCTTGCCAGAGTTTTCACTGCATGGACCAGTCAATCACATCTTCCACATAGCGTGATCCACATCTTACGTCACCCGACCATTTTGAAGTATAAGCAAAAAATGACTTGGATTAAGTTCCTGCTGGGTCATGTTGAAACAGACCTAAAGTATTAAGCTGGCCATATACAGTCAGGTCCTTAAATATTAGGACATCAACACAATTCTAATCTTTTTGGCTCTATACACCACCACAATGGATTTGAAATGAAACGAACAAGATGTGCTTTAACTGCAGACTTTCAGCTTTAATTTGAGGGTATTTACATTTAAATCAGGTGAACGGTGTAGGAATTACAACAGTTTGTATATGTGCCTCCCCTTTTTTAAGGGACCAAAAGTAATGGGAGAATTGGCTGCTCAGCTGTTCCATGGCCAGGTGTGTGTTATTCCCTCATTATCCCATTTACAAGGAGCAGATAAAAGGTCCAGAGTTCATTTCAAGTGTGCTATTTGCATTTGGAATCTGTTGCTGTTAACTCTCAACATGAGATCCAAAGAGCTGTCACTAGCAGTGAAGAAAGCCATCATTAGACTGAAAAAACAAAACAAACCCATCAGAGAGATAGCAAAAACATTAGGTGTGGCCAAATCAACTGTTTGGAACATCCTTAAAAAGAAAGAATGCACCGGTGGGCTCAGCAACACCAAAAGACACGGAAGACCACGGAAAACAACTGTGGTGGATGACCGAGGAATTCTTTCCCTGGTGAAGAAAACACCCTTCACAACAGTTGGCCAGATCAAGAACACCCTCCAAGAGATAGGTGTACGTGTGTCAAAGTCAACAATCAAGAGAAGACTTCACCAGAGTGAATACAGAGGGTTCACCACAAGATGTAAACCATTGGTGAGCCTCAAAAACAGGAAGGCCAGATTAGAGTTTGCCAAACAACATCTAAAAAAGCCTTCACAGTTCTGGAACAACATCCTATGGACAGATGAGACCAAGATCAACTTGTACCAGAGTGATGGGAAGAGAAGAGTATGGAGAAGGAATGGAACTGCTCATGATCCAAAGCATACCACCTCATCAGTGAAGCATGGTGGTGGTAGTGTCATGGCGTGGGCATGTATGGCTGCCAATGGAACTGGTTCTCTTGTATTTATTGATGATGTGACTGCTGACAAAAGCAGCAGGATGAATTCTGAAGTGTTTCGGGCAATATTATCTGCTCATATTCAGCAAAAGGCTTCAGACGGCGCTTCACAGTGCAGATGGACAATGACCCGAAGCATACTGTGAAAGCAACCAAAGAGTTTTTTAAGGGAAAGAAGTGAAATGTTATGCGATGGCCAAGTCAATCACCTGACCTGAATCCGACTGAGCATGCATTTCACTTGCTGAAGACGAAACTGAAGGGAAAATGCCCCAAGAACAAGCAGGAACTGAAGACAGTTGCAGTAGAGATCTGGCAGAGCATCACAAGGGATGAAACCCAGTGTCTGGTGATGTCTATGCGTTCCAGACTTCAGGCTGTAATTGACTGCAAAGGATTTTCAACCAAGTATTAAAAAGTGAAAGTTTGATGGATGATTGTTAATCTGTCCCATTACTTTTGGTCCCTTAAAAAGTGGGAGGCACAGATACAAACTGTTGTAATTCCTACACCGTTCACCAGATTTGGATGTAAATACCCTCAAATTAAAGCTGAAAGTCTGCAGTTAAAGCACATCTTGTTAGTTTCATTTCAAATCCATTGTGGTGGTGTATAGAGCTAAAAAGCTTAGAATTGTGTCGATGTCCCAAAAATTATAGACCTGACTGTAGATGGATCAAAATTCATCTGTTCCCGACAAATTTTGATCCATGTGTGTCCATGTCTGTTCATTAGAAGTTGATGGTGAGGTCGACTTTTGTTAATCAGGCTGGCCACAGATCACTGTATTCTGACAGTAGAGAGTCCCACTGTCACAACATGTCCCAGCTGAGACCATTCCTATACATTGATTGTGTGAATGAAAGAATCTGTTTTTTTTTTTTTTCTTTTCATTAAGCCTGCTGGCTGATCAAAAAAAAAAAAAAGGAGTAGTTTATGACAGCTTTAGAGCAAACTCATGCAGGTCTAAATCCGGACATAGAAGGTTTGAATCTCGGCCAGTTCAGCAGGGATTGGCCGAGATTCGGACCATGTATGGGCAGGCTGAATGTACCCAAGTTGATCGATTAATCAACTTGGGTACAACCAGCCTGTCGGATTTTACGTGCGATTATTGCGGTGACGGCTCCACTTGAATTGTTTTTCCACTGGGTGGATTTTCATTTTTACTACCGTATTTAAAGTTCTTTTTTGCCTAAATCTGGTAAGGAGATCTTTTGTGTGGTGATTGGGCATTTAGTTTCATCCTTTCCACTGGGTGTCTAATTTTTACCTTTTTTCTCACCCTGGCTGTTTACATAACGAATGTCACTATTCTTGGTTTATTTTTGTTTTTATCTTTTTACTGTGACGGTATCACGCTATGTATGTTTTTGTTTTTTGCATCTCAACAATTGGCATTTTTGCTAACCCATGCTGAGGAGACGGCGAGGTCTACACTTCATAAAGGACCGACCATCAACCCAGGCTGGGGTATTAGCCAACTGTCTAATTTGGCTTACTGTTTGGTAAGCATGCACTCTTCATTATTCTTCTGAGAAGACCACATAATTCACCTTGATTGTTGAAGCACCTGTAGTTTCACCTGCACATGCGTATATTTTTTGGACTTTAAATATCGCGATTTTTTCTTCTTTTTTGTTTATTTTTGTGTTTATCCCACTTTATTGCTGCTTGGGGATTTGTCCACCCTATTGACACAGTTGATTAGTGCATTTTTTTCTCTCTTGCATGATTTCAATACTCTGCACAACAGTTCCCACGGCTGCAGCCATTCCCTGACCCGCCACCTCTAGTGACAGCGAGCCGGGAAACATCTTCCCAAACTCTTAGGCCCCTTTCACACTTGTGCGGCTTGTCCTGTGACTTGAGACTACAAAGCCGCATGATAAGTCGTTCCTCATGATTTCCAATGATAATCATTCATATATGTGTGACTTCATGCCGACTTCAACGTAGTCCCTGTACTACTTTGGTCCAATTTTCATGCGAGTTGAGGTCCATAGACCTCAAGTTTGCACAGGCATTCCCTGAAATCGTGGCAAAATCACGGTAAAATCAAGCGACTTTTAAGTCGCGAGTCGCGGCAGTGTGAAAGGGGCCTTAGTCATAATTTTTTTTAGAGTGCGGCTCCGCCTACACGGAAACATCCTTCATTTACAGCAGGGGTCCCAAACTAGTGGCCCTCCAGCCCATGAGGCATTGCAAGGCTGACATTTACAAGCATGACTCCCACAGGCAGAGGCATGATGGGACTTGTAGTTTCGCAACAGCTGTAGAGCCGCCAGTTTGAGACCTCTGATTTACAGTGTTCTGAGAAAAAATTAACTACAAGTACCGACAGCCTTTGCGGCTGTTGGCTTGTAGTTCTCAAAGAACTACCAGGGCATTGCTGTGCACTTTAGTTAGGTCACTGTTGCTTCCTGTCAGTGTATAACTGCCTGCCCATACGGGGTACAAGCAGACAGCTTACACAGACAGTTTGCAGGAGTCCTGCATTGTGACTACGATCTGCTGATCACGATGCAATGCTTTGTAAGACTGTGTAATAGAATATATTCAGCGCAATGACTAACTCATTGGTATATTGGTGCAAATATCACCTAACTTGTATCACATGCCTTATAACGTAGGCTAGCTGACACAGCTGCTTTCCCTTTATTGATGAGTGTGTCCACCGAATTCTCCTCATAAACATATAGTGCAAAATATAAGTGCAGCGCAATCACATATTACATTATACACTAATTAAAAAACAAAGCGCATTAACTGGCAACTATAATAAATACAGTGTAAAAGTCCCATGCATAGAACTCCACCGCTGTGTACACATTAAGCGACAGTTCATGTAATTCATATCGTTTCTTCCAGCGTGTTCAGTGCCCACCACCTCCGAGTAAAGTGCCTGCTCACCTCCAATATCTGACCCCACTACAGAGTCATCATGGCCTTAGTGAACTCCACTCTAGAAGGTACTGCAACACTCCTTTTGCTTCCATCCCTGAATAACACTACTTCACTTCTTTCCTTATTCTCGATCATTAACGAGATATGTCATAGAATAAATTGGAAAAAAAAAAACACAGTGCTCCACTCTAGAAGGTACTGCAACCCTCCTACTGCTTCCATCCCCGAATAACACTACTTCACTTCTTTCCTTATGCTAGATCATTAACGAGATATGTCATAGAATAAATTGGAAAAACCACAGTTCGGTTAAATCTGAACAAGGGATTAACTACACTCAAAGGGATATAGGAAAAACATTTATTCGGTCAGCTCACCGCGCTAATACAAATAGCTGGTTGTGATGTCATGGGCTTCGGCTCCTCCCACCTATACATGTTACGCCCTCCTATTGGGCTTCTTCAGTAGTTGGGGAGCTAACAACACACAAAGCACTTAAATAGCCATATCTCTAATTAACCAATTAACCATTGCATGTGTGAACATCCGTAAATAGGTAGGGTTAGCAAACGCATCTGATTGGTGACACAATCAACCGTGTCATGCTACGTCTCTCTCCTCTTCCTCCCAGGTCAGCGTCACTCTCAATACAACTTCTGCCCTAATCAGGAATCGCGCACAACCGGAAGTGACTCCAGGCTATACACGAGGCCGCCCTGTTCTTGATGCCACTTCTGCCCTAACTCAAACTCTGGCTAAATAGGAAGTGGCATATCGGCTGATGCTGTACACCAGGGATCTTCAAACTACGGCCCTCCAGCTGTTGCGGAACTACATGTCCCATGAGGCATTGTAAAACTCTGACATTCACAGACATGACTAGGCATGATGGGAATTGTAGTTCCTGAACAACTGTAGGGCTATAGTTTGAAGACCCCTGCTGTACACCATAAGAACCCGGAAGTGACATACTCAGAGCCTCACGTTGTCACCCAGAATTCACTCCAGCTTTATAATCGGGGACACATACCACCAATCACTATACTTAAAGATGTACTCCTGCTCACTACTCTACTCTACTCTTTGTAAGTAAAGAAATAAAAATAAATACACATTTTTTTACCTGCATTTATTATTTGTTTTACAGAGGTAAACTTATCTTGTAGCCTCCCTGGCGGTTTTCCCGAGTGTGGCTCGGGGTTAAAAATCAGGACCATTAGCGGTAACCCCAAGCCACACTCGGGATTACATCGCAGGATCCTGGTGTGGCTTTACTTACCTTGTCCCCGTGATCCTGCGATGTCCCCCGCTGTGTCCGTGGGCTCTGTCCTCGTCCATATCCTCTCCTTGCCAGGCTCCGTTCCCTGCGAGCGTTGCGACGCACGGGGGCGGAGCCTGGCGGCAAATTCAAAAAAATGTCAAAATCATGACACATACAGTACTGTAATCTTACAGATTACAGTACTGTATGAAATGATTTCACATCCCTTTTGTCCCCAGTGCTTTGGCCCATGCCCTGCATGCAGTTTTATGTGATATATACTGTTCTTTCTGCCTGGAAACTGGAGATTGTCCATAGCAACCAAAAAGTGTTCCTTTACGTCAAAAGTGGCTTTAGACCAGCTAGAAAACAGCGATAGTAAATTAGAACACTTGCAGAATTGAACGATAGTGAATGGTGGGGAAATTTATTTTATTACTATTTATTTTTATTTTTTTTAATTATTTATTTTTATTTATTATATTATAATTTATGTTTTTGTGTTTCAAACTTTATCGTACCCGGGATATCTACTAGACTCTTGTTTGGACAGATTTAAGTGTGTTATTGTTAAGAATTACACACCTAAAATATAAAACGCCAAATTTCCATGCAAAATAATTGTACCGCTTTCAGCACCTAAAATCTGAAATAATCATACTGCCAGGGAGGTTAAGCACATAGATCTAACCAAAAATCCCCGAAAGATAAAATTAATTATGACATTGGTTAGTTTTGGTATAGCTTTATTTAGGAAACATTTACACTATATGGCCAAAAGTTTGTAGTCACTTGACCATCACACCTATATGTGCTTGTTGGACATTCTATGGGTATTAATATGAGTCACCTTTCTCCCAACACACACATCCTTAGGAGCTATATCAGCCTATGCTTTCCTGGAATGCTTTCCACAAGATTTCAGAGTGTGTCTGTGGGGATTTGTGTCCATTCAGCCAAAAAAAAAAGCATTTGTGAGATCAGGTCCTGATGTTGAACAGCATCAATTTCATCTCAAATGTGTTTAGTAGGGTTGAAGTCAGGGCTCTGTGCAGAAAACTGGAGTTCCCCCACACCCAACTCATCAAACTATGTCTTTATGAAGCTGGCTTTGTGCACAGGATCACAGTCATGCTTGAACAGAAAAGAACCTTCATCAGGGTTGGAAGTGAACAAATGGCACTGTATTCTGTAGCATTAGCAGTATCCTTCACTGGAAACACCTGAACACAATAGCAGGGGCGGACTGACAACTCATGGGGCCCCCGGGCAATAGGAGATTATGGGGCCCCCAGGCAATCAGAGATTATGGGGCCACATAGTATACACACACACAGTATACACATACATGTACACACAGTATACACAGACATGTTTCTATTGGCTGTCCCTGGTCCATACTGTCTATTGGCTGTTCCTAGTCCATACTGTCCCTGGTTTTACTGAGGCTGGCAACCCTGATGGGGCCCCCTAGTGGCCCAGGGCCCTTGGGCAGTGCCCAAGTGGCTCAATGGTCAGTCCGCCCCTGCACAATAGTCCAATAATTTAGAGGGGTTTCCCCATATTTGAGCCATATAGAAAAGTGTGATGGTCAAGTGTCTATATTTTGGCTATTCAGTTTAGGTAGATGCCATGATCAGGTATCTGCAAACCTTATAGCTATGCAGTGTACATTGGAACATGACGCTCCTGACACTTCTCTGTTGCTTGAAAACAGAAGTAGCACAAGCTAGAATTCCCACCTACTATTTCATAAATCCAAAACTGCCTCCCCTGTCTACAGGGAACAAGTCAATTGAAATAAAGTGGTGGAATTCTGATTTATCGTACTTGTTAGGTAGATTTAGGCCTATTGCCCTACTACTTCCGTGCGCTGTGTTTACATAAAAACCCTTTTACAAAAAGCCTGACTTTAAAGCAGATGCAATTTTCTGTCTTCATTTACCATCTATCTTCTGTTTCACCCATCGTACATGACATTGATACACTTTGCGGATTACAAGAGATTAAGACGACTGGCCTACACAGGGATATCCTACATTCCATAGTACAAGCATCATCTGTGGTTTGGGATATGCATGTGATGAAATAATAAAATAAATAGTGATGATTCTAATGTAATTAGGTAAATGAACATAAAATGTGGACTCCATGTAGAAAAATGAATATGTACTCAGATACAGGATGTGCAATTTTTAAGGGCCAACTCTGTTTGAAGCTGTTATTTTAGTTTCGTGTGGGCACTGCCAGACTTCCATTATATATTTTCCCACAGTAAGCTATGTCTGTGACTACCCCCACCTGGTCATAAAGGGGGTGTCTGTCTCTTGCATCAAAAATAATTAGACAAAAAAAAAGTCCAAGAAGAGGTTACCTCCATGGGACCACGTGGTTTGATCAAAAAAAATATTTTATTTAGAAAGTGTATAGTGATTGGTATCAAAGCTGAAAAAAAAAGAATCAATAACATATGGGTTTATGAGATCATTGCAAAATCATTGCATTCTGTTTTAATATTGATTTTACACCCTCCCTCCCAACATTTTTGGAATTGGGGTTGTATGTAGGGATGGGAGAATGCGTCGGCCTAAACATATGTTCAGGTTTTCATCAAGAGTACCTCTATAGGGTTACGGTGGGAAGGCGCCACTGACACCCAAAGACCAATATTTCGGCACCTGTTTGACAGGTGCATATCATTGCAATTTTTTACAGCAAAGCCAATTCTTGCTTTCATCAAGAGTACCTCTATAAGGTTACGGTGGGAAGGCGCCACTGACACCCAAAGACCAATATTTCGGCACCTGTTTGACAGGTGCATATCATTGCAGTTTTTTACAGCAAGGCCAATTCTTGCTTTCATCAAGAGTACCTCTATAAGGGTTACTGTGTGAAGGCGCCACCGACACTCAAAGAACAATTTTTACGCACCCGTTACTTCTATCCAAAGTCAAAGTGGCACCAGAATGTGGCCATATGAAAACTAAAAAAGTGGGACTTTGGGGGCACAAAGGTATTTAAACTACTGATACGCTTCTGATACGTCCTAGATACAACTACTGATGCTATTGTCTGCAATCAATGGATTGCTTGCTCCATTGTTAGGATTATTTCAACTACTATACACAGATGAACCTCTAGCTCCTGAAGAAGCGTTCTACAACGTGAAACATGTTGAGCAGATAGAGAGCATCCCAAGTGGACTACCAGACCTGCATTTCCACTCAATTCCAGTTCTACACTCACAACCACCATTACATTTCTAGGGAAGGTTTTCTTTTCCTTATAACTTTGAATGTTGGAGTGTTTAACATACAGACAAGAGTAATTATTGGATAATGCAGGATAGGACCCAGTTGGTGTATGTAATAAGGTTTACATGTAGTTGATATTGTTTTTAAACTTATATGTTTGTCCTTTGTACTTTGTAATAAAATTGAAAAACTATTCTTACGTTTTCGTAGTTTAAATACCTTTGTGCCCCCAAAGTCCCACATTTTTAGTTTTCATATGACCTCATTTACAATTTCGGGGACGCTGGCACAATCCTTCCAAGTACCTACAGTGTCACCCTGTTTTTAGGTACTAAGAACTAGGACCCTCTTTTCGATGGCACCAGAATGTATCCAAAAAATCTCTAATCTTGTTCCCAGTGCGCTACATTGTGGCCTCATCATACACACTGGCTCCCCAGCTGTTGCTGAGCAAAATAAAGGCAGCTTGCAGGGAAAATGTTTTTTAGCTTTATAAATTAAATTATTGCTGCAGCAGATTCTAGACATGGTAAAGATCTGCCACTTTACAGGTAGACTAAGGGGATCCCCCAGGCACTATAATGAAAGGATTTTTTCATTTTTATGCTTTCGCTTTAAATATTAAAAAATCAATGCTCATTTAAAAATGCCGTTTTTCACAAACTTTATTTCTATTGATACATGTCCCCCCAGGGCAGGACCCGGCCCCCTATAACCATTGCATGCCCAATTACTTGAATATAAGCCTACAAAATGAGCACTTTTGATTTTTGACGTTCGGGTCCCATTGACTTTAATGGGGTTCGTTATTTAGGTCCGAACTTTCGCGGTGTTCGAAAGTTCTGGTGCGAACCGAACAGGGGTCCGCTCGGCCCGTCCCTAGTTGTATGTATTTCATCTGTGTATTTATCTGTTTAGCTGGATTTCGTCTTTTAAATATTCCCTATAACATAGCAAATCTCCACTTTTTGAGTTCAGTTCTCCTTTACGAAGGGTGTGAAAAATTCTGCAAATGACAGTGGCTGAGCTCGGTTTACCCATTGGAATTTAAATGAGATGAAGCAGCCCAAGCGTCTGGAAGTGTTTAACGACCAAACAACTAACATTTATTTTAGTCTGTGACCATAACTTCTGGAGGTGTTTGACCTGCCACCTTAGCTTACTCCCCAGTGAAATCAATAGCATTTTGTACCCAGTAAAGCTTTACATTACCAGCTGCCGTCTCCCAGTTACACATGGAGTGCGTTACTTGGGACTTGGCGTAGTGTTAGTGCTTCTACACTGCCAATTGTTTCCACCAAACACGTAGCAACCATTTTTAAACAAGTAAAGCAAGTTACACAAGAATAAATGGCAGGAAAAAAATATTTTTTGGGTATAAAAGTCCTGTTTGCATCTAAACTGATGACATAACATAAGCCAATGGCTGTGTTGCAAATCAAGTCAAATCTTTTCGTGGAAGAACACAAGCCTGGGAATTTCATAAACCATCAGATCTCCGCCCCCCCCTTCATGACTAGGCCATTTTTAGCAATATGGGACTGCGTTAGTTTAACTGACAATCGACAAATGTCCTTTTTCTTACCACAAATAGAGCTTTCTTTTGGTTATATTTAAACACCTCTGCAGCTTTTATTTTTTGCGCTATAAACAAAAAAAAGACCAACAATTTTGGAAAAAAAAGTATTTTTTTTACTTTCTGCTATAAAACATATCCAATTAAAAAAATTGAAAAAAAAAAATCAAATTTCTTCATCAATTTAGACCAGGGGTAGGCAGCCTGGGGGCCCTCCAGCTGTTGCAGAACTACAAGTCCCATCACACCTCTGGGAGTAATTGTAACTGCCAGCCTTGCAATGCCTCATGGGAAATGTAGTTCCACAACAGCTGGAGGGCCCCAGGTTGCCTTCCCCTGATTTAGACCGACATGTTTTCTGCTACATATTTTCGGTAACAACAAATCCCCCCAAAAAAATATCGATTCGTTTGTGCAAAAGTTATAGCGTCTACAAACCATGGGATATTTTTATTATCTTTTTTTTCTTTTTTTACTAGTAATGGCAGCGATCAGCGACTTTTAGCGGGACTGCGATATTGCGTCAGACAAATTGGATACTAACAGACACTTCTGACACTTTTTGGGGACCAGTGACACCAATACGGTGATCAGTTCGAAACAGTATGCACTGTCACTGTACTTATGGTTGATTGGGTTCAGGAAAGAAAAAGGTGGGGGGTCTGGGGTTATGCTGCAGCACAGAAGGTTTTTCACCTTAATGCAAATGCATTAAGTTGAAAGACCTTAAAGTGGATGTAAACCCAATGTCATCCTTTCTAAACTACTGCCATAGGGGTTATCTATAAGGATATACATGTCTCCTGCATGTATCTTTACCTGTCAAATGTCTCCCCTCTGTCTGTTATGAGACCTGAAAAACTGCAGATTCTGTGGGCGGGTCTGTTGTCTGGAGCTCGGTGGGTGGAGTCGTGATGTCAGTAGACTCCCCGCCCACCTCTACACTCCCCTTGTCAATATGCATTTTCTCCTGTGTATTTCTAACACTGAACTTCTGCTATGATCTCTAACATCCAGTGAGAAGACAGGAAAGTAACCACATGACTTCAGCATGCCCAATCATGCTGAGGTGTGGAACAGCCAATCCTTGCAGAGCTGCTGAAGAAAGGAGTGGGGGAGGGAATTCAAAAATAATGCATGTCTTAGGCTAGTGCACGAGATATGTAAATCACCTGTCACTCACAGCAAGGGGGAGGATTTGACAAAGTTTTTCTCAGTTTGTCAAGTTTTATCTCACTGAACAATAAAAGAGGATTGCTCAGAGATGGATTAACTCTGTGTGGCAAGACTGGGCTCAAATGATAGGAAATCTTATACTCTACAGTATGATAAAAAAAAAAAATTTGGGTTTACATCCACTTTAAGCCTTTACAACTTCTTTTAAATTGACATTATTAAAGGCTAACGCCACCTGTGCGCGATGTTAAGGTCCAGTTCACACTTAAAGTGATTGTAAACAATAACCTTGTAAAACAACGCATTTAAGTCCATTATTAATATATTTATTAGATTGTAAGCTCTTCTGAGCAGGGCCCTCTTAATCCTCTTGTAGTTATCGTATTATAACTGTATTGTCTCCCTTTTATATTGTAAAGCGCTGCGTAAACTGTTGGCACTATAAATTCTGTATAATAATAATATTTGTTTCCCTTTTTTCCAAGTGATTATATTCCTCTATTCTCAGCTGCATAAGAGCTGGGGAGAGGAGAAACAGCATTACACTGATCTTCCCAGTGATTGGCTGTGCAGAGAGGTTGTGTCAGGACAAGTCTGATCATTGGAGGAGAGCACACTGAGTTCCCAGCACAGCTAGAGAAGTTACCACGCTGTGCTCTCCAGCTTAGTGTAGTCAGTTTTTAATAGGAAAGCAGAGGGACTGGCAGGAACACCAGGGATTTCACACAAAGGAAGCAATACAAAGAGAACAGGAGACCTTCTCATACAAGTACATGGTACAGCAGGCTCATATCAGGAATATAAAAGAAGGGGGAGAAGAAAAATTTGTCAGAAAGGAACAGGCGGAATTATCAAAAATATAAATAATTCTTTATTGAAAAAATTCCACATAAACACTGATAACTAAAGAATGTATAAGTGACAAACCTCCACCACATACATTAAAGCGGGGGTCCACCTATCTATCGTTTTTTTTTTTCTGAGTTCATTCACAAACTTTTCTTCTCAGCATTACATACTCACATATTGTGTGTAATATGTCCGCCTGTGTCAGATTTCGTCGGAAAGAATAACTTATATTATTCACTGCAGGCGGTTTCCATCTTCATTGTGGGCATTTGAAGCCCACAAGTATTTATTTCCTGGATGCGGTGAATGCTGTGCTCCCAGCATTCACCGCTCGTTCCCGCACATGCTCAGTGGCATCCTGGGAAGCCTGAGACTAGCTCCCAGGAGTCTGGGAGAGGCTAGAAACACGCCTACTCCCACGGGAGGAGAACCAGGAAGTGCAAAGAAGAATAGAAAAATAAAAGGTAATTACGACGATTTAATTTTTTTTAAACGGCATGTCAGCATCTAGGCAAGGAAGAGAATACATACAGATATTGTTCAAAATTTGGGTGGAACCCCGCTTTAAGAATAGACAACATTGTCTTAAAGCACAGATGGCCACCACAAGCAGACACACATCCCTCGCAGATATCATGGATTGCTGATTGTCATAATAAAATCCCAATGTGGACCTGGATAGAGGTGGGTTTAGAACAGATCACTCAATATTGCATGGATCCCACACATTGAATATTTTGTCCTGTCCACAATTAAATTGGATAGAAAATACTAGGGAGCAATTCATATATTTAGTCCCGTGAGACTTGCGGGGAGTGGTTGTCCGCAAGTGGATACTCTGTGCTCTCACTACGAAGAGCGTGATGGCGTTATGCTGACGCGTTTCACTCGTGTCCTGAGTTTCTTCAGAGCATGCGCGAACGTCTGGTAAGTGTGCTTAAATAGCCCATACGAGACACGGCAATTGGTGTCTGCACAGAATTCAGCAGACGTTCACTTCTGGTTATTCAGCCATTCACACAAAGACAACAGTAAACATGGCCAGACAAGGAGTGCAGCAAAGCTCCGAACACATCAAAAAGATTTAGTGATAAACAACAAAATAATAATAAACAAGAAAAATAATGAAAATTTATGAAAATTATCAAAATAACGAATAATGAAGTCATTGCTGAAAGAAAGCCATAAGAAGTCCAGTTTGCAGTTTGTGAGAAGCCATGTGGGGGACACAACAAACATATGGAAGAAGGGGCTCTGGTCAGATGAGACTAAAATTGAACTTTTTGGCTTAAAAGCAAAACGCTATGTGTGGTGGAAAACTAACACCGCACATCACCCTGAACACACCATCCCCACCGTGAAACATGGTGGTGGCAGCATCATGTTGTGGGGATGCTTTTCTTCAGCAGGGACAGGGAAGTTGGTCAGAATTGATGGGAAGATGGATGGAACCAAAATACATGGCAATCTTAGAAGAAAACCTGTTAGAGTCTGCAAAAGTCTTGAGACTGGGGTGGAGATTCCCCTTCCAGCTACAATGAAATGGTTTAGAACAAAGCATATTCATGTATTAGAATGGCCCAGTCAAAGTCCAGACCTAAATCCAATTGAGAATCTGTGGCAAGATTTGAATATTGCTGTCCACAGACACTCTCCATCCAATCTCACAGAGCTTGAGCTATTTTGCAAAAAAGAATGGGCAAAAATGTCACTCTCTAGATGTGCAAAGTTGGTAGAGACATCCCCAAAAAGACTTTACTGTACTCAGCTGTAATTGCAGTGAAAGGTGGTTCAACAAAGTATTGACTGAGGGGGGGGCTGAATGCACGCCACACTTTCCAGATATTTATTTGTAAAAAATCTTGAAAACCATTTATCATTTTCCTTCCACTTGGCAATTATGTGCCACTTTATGTTGTTCTATCACATAACAAAATACCTTTACGTTTTTGGTTATAACATGACAAAATGTGGAAAATTTCAAGGGGTATGAATACTTTTTCAAGGCACTGTATATCCTTATAAAAAATGTATACAATTTTTAAAGAAAACACTCACATTTCTATTAAAATAAACAGGCATCGAAATACCATTAAGCTGCAGCAATCCTAATGTTAGTTACAGGTTCCTTATGGCCGACGTAAGGCACCTCCCTACGCGTTTTATCATACGTTTGATGTCAACAGGGGCGTGGCTAAATGACGTGCACCACGCTGAAGGTGTAAATACAGGTTCAGGCGGAAGAGGAATTCCCTCTACACACATGGCCAGCAGGAAGTAATTAGACAGGTGCCTGTGTGTAAACAAACAGAGCAACATCTTGTGGGAAAACAGGTAGGGACGCCTGAAAAAAATATTTTAATGCTATAAATATAAAAACATTACTAAAAAATGTATTAAATAAAACACTTCACTGACTCTGTATGGACAGGAAGTTGGAGAAAGATTCTTCAGGAGCCTGACATTGAACCCGCAATATATCAATCCACTAACCTACTTGCTGCCTTTATTTCCTGTTTAAACAAAATATGGATTTACATACAGTATGAGTTTCCTGTCCCACACAAGGGAGGGAGGGTCACCAGTGTTTGAAAATCATGCCCTTCCAGAACACGCTGAGATCAATCAAATGCTAGATGCTTGCTGGTAAGATGGGTGAGCGGGTTGCAGTGAATCTCCTTCATTGTCCAAGCAGAAGCTTGGGGACAGTCCAGTGACCAAGCTGTATTGCTTAACTGCAATAAAGAAAAGTGAAGTCAACAACTTACATGCTGGGATATCTGGATCACAACACTGACTGAACAGTTCACATACATAAAGGGTTCAGCCCTTTGCTTGTATGTGTGTGGGCCTTGGGGCACTGTTGCTCCCATTGATACAAGGCACTATTCCTCCTATCAACAATGATGCACAGTTCCTCCCACTGACACCAACAACGAGGCACTGTTCCTCCCACTGACACCAACAGTGGGGAACTACTCATCCCACTGACACCAATGATACTAGTGATGGGGCACTATTCTTCCTACTGACACCAATGATTGGGGCATTTTTCCTCCCAATGACATCCAACAATGAGGCACATTCCTCCCACTGACACCAATGATGGGGCACTATTTCTTTCACTGACACAAATGATAGGACACTGTTTCTACCTACTGGCACCAATGATGGGGCATTATTCCTCCCTTTGTTTAGAATGTATGGAGGCCCCCTGACCTAGAGTTTACTTTCAAGATGACACCAAATGACATTCTAATTCTCCAAAAAGCATCTACTATTTAATGGCCCTATAGGCTATTTTTCATTAAATAGTTTTTTATTGTATTTTATGCCTCCTTGTAATATCCTTTGGAAGCACCCAAAGCTCTCCCTTTTCCCCTCACTTTTGTTTGTTTGGAATGAGCAGTGCATGTTAGTAAAGTTAGTACTCAGGAGCGCGCCAGCAAGAAGGGTTGGCTATGTTCCTACATACAGCGGGACCATAGAAAATGAACAGCCACCCTCTAACAGGAAGTCAGCACAGCAGCAAAACAAAATAAAAAAAAATACAAATTTGGGAGGAGGCTGAGAACAATAGAATGGAGTAAACTCTGTCTTTTTTTATTTTTCTTACCTGCAAAAGTAAAAGCATAATGTGCTAGTATGCATCGCATACTAGCACATTATGTGACACTTACTTACAAACTAAGCCCTCGCCCTCCCTGCTAGAGGTCGCATCCATCTTTGTCCTTCTTCCTTCCAGGTCCGTGGATTTCGGCTGTGTGACTGGTCACGGAACAGGGCTCTGAAGAAACGACATGTTCCTTCAGAGCTCATGCACCGGTGACGTCATGGCATTAGTGTGTGCACCCAAAGCTCAAACACACGTGTATATATATATATATATATGTGCTTCAATGGATCTCAGGAAGGGCGTAAGCTGACTAGCCCGAAACGTAATCCATCCATCCATCCATATCTGAATCTGCTTATGTCTGAAACTGTGTAGGCATTTCTTGCCTTTGATATTGCTTGAAAGGATTATACTTTGTAAATCTCTCCTGAAGATATTGTGAAATAAAGCAAAGAAGTTTTTAAGTGCAGCAACCTCTTGGACTTTTTTTCTATAAATATATATAGATATATACATATATCTATATATATATAGATATATATATATATATATATATATATATATATAGATATATAGATATATATCTATATATATATATATAGATATATATCTGAGTAGAGCAGTGGACGGTGTCAGTAGCGAAGAGATTAATGTCAGTAGTTTTTTTATTATTTTTTTATCATAACTTTTACATTTTTTCAATTTTTTACAATTTTATTTAATACAATATTTTTATTATTATTATTTTTTTTCTGTACAATTTTTTTAGGAGCTCCATTGGGGGGCTTTGGTGAGATATCAGAGGTCTAAACAGACCCCTGATATCTCCCTTTTAAGACAGAGATTCCCCAGTCCCTTCTTCTGCAGCCAAGCAGCAGGGGGAATCTGTGCAGCACAGCGTGATTAGGGTGTGCCTAGGCACACCTGGCACACTCTGTGCACACGCCTATGCTCCTAAATGGTGCAAGTTTAGGAGATATTTACAGTATCTATAGGTAAGCCTTATTATAGGCTATAAACTATAGCTACAAGCATTAGAGGGAAGTTTACTTCCTCTTTAAGAATACATACTTGAATAGAATATTTTTTGAAACCAAGGTTTAGTGTCAGTTTACCCTCTGTGGCATTAAAGGATGCCGCCATTGATAGAAACTTGGCTATTTAAAGGTGCAGTACCTATAAGGATTGTACTTCCAGAACATGCGTAGTTCAGCAGCATGTGCACAGCTGCCGCTGATTTAGAATGTTTCAGATCCGTGGTCCTCTTTACAAAAGTCAGCTCTCTGCATTTCTGGAAAGAGAATTTTCTTGTCCATAAATCATTTCACTCGTTCCTTTTTCTTTAGCGCAGAGCTGAAGTGACTGCCAAAGAATTTGTGGTCCATTTGGCAGCTGCTCCTATCTGTCCTGACAGCTGGAGAACATGGCCCGTGATAAGAGTGATGGACTTCTCTGTTCGATCATTTATTGTCGCTCCTTTCCACTACTGCTCCATTAACTAGCTTCCTGTTACCAGTACTGGACTTAAAGTGGGACTCAAACTTTAAACCCCAGAAAATTACATCATGGAGGTTTAACATGAACATTTTACTTTGATACAGTATCTCACAAAAGTGAGTACACCCCTCACATTTTTGTAAATATTTAATTATATCTTTTCATGTGACAACACTGAAGAAATGACACTCTGCTGCAATGTAAAGTAGTGAGTGTACAGCTTGTATAACAGTGTAAATTTGCTGTCCCCTCAAAATAACTCAACACACAGCCATTAATGTCTAAACCGCTGGCAACAAAAGTGAGTACACCCCTAAGTGAAAATGTCCAAATTAGGCTCAATTAGCAATTTTCGCTCCCCGGTGTCATGTGACTTGTTATGCCGCGTACACACGGTCGGACTTTTCGTCTACAAAAGTCCGACAGCCCGTCCGACAGACTTTCGACGGACTTTTGGCGGACTCGCGGCAGACTTTCTAACGAACGGACTTGCCTACATACGATCACACAAAAGTCCGACGGATTCGTACGTGATGACGTACACCGGACTAAAATAAGGAAGTTCATAGCCAGTAGCCAATAGCTGCCCTAGCGTGGGTTTTTGTCCGTCGGACTAGCATACAGACGAGCGGATTTCTGGGTCCGGCGTAGTTACGACGTAAAGATTTGAAGCATGTTTCAAATCTAAAGTCCGTCAGATTTGCGGCTGAAAAAGTCCGCTGAAAGTCCGGGGAAGCCCACACACGATCGGATTGTCAGCCGTATTTTGTCCGTCGGCGTCCGTCTGACTTTTGTAGACGAAAAGTCCGACCGTGTGTACGCGGCATTAGTGTTACAAGGTCTCAGGTGTGAATGGGGAGCAGGTGTATTCAATTTGGTGTTATCGCTCTCACTTTCTTATACTGGTCACTGGAAGTTCAACGTGGCATTTCATGGCAAAGAACTCTCTGAGGATCTAAAAAAAAAAAAGAATTTTTGCTCTACATAAAAATGGCCTAGGCTATAAGAAGATTGCCAAGACCCTGAAACTGAGCTGCAGCACGGTGGAAAAGACCATACAGCGGTTTAACAGGACAGGTTCTACTCAGAACAGGCCTCGCCATGGTCGCCCAACGAAGCTGAGCCTGTCAGTGCTCAGACCATACGCCACACACTGCATAAAATTGGTCTGCATGACTGTGGTCCCAGAAGGAAGCCCCTTCTAAAGATGATGCAAACAGTTTGCTGAAAACAAGCAGACTAAGGACATAGATTACTGGAACCATGTCCTGTGGTCTGACGAGACCAAGTTCAACTTATTTGGTTCAGATGGTGTCAAGTGTGTGGCGGAAAGATAAAAGATACATGCCACAGGATAAAAATGCAGGAAAGTTAACGCGTTTCACATTGTAGTCAGTGCTTAATCATAGCTCTGATTAAGCACTGACTACAGTGTGAAACGCGTCAGATTTCCTGCATTTTTCTGCTGTGGCATGTATCTTTTATGATCATTATTCAATAAAGGTAAAACATTATTTTTAGTGCGGCTGTCCAGGACTTCTTCTTATTATGATCAGGGAACACAAGTCTAAAACAAGGCTTGAAGCACAAAGGGTGGAGAGAAAGCCAGGGGGGAATGGAGAGAGAGGATAGCTGTCGTCTTGACAACACGTATCGGGGCGTGGTCCTTCTTCAGGTCAGTTGGGAGCTATATCTACTCAATGTTAGGTGAGTGGTCATAATACTATGGTTGATTAGTGTACATCAGTCGAATAGTGTTCTTGCCCTGAGAAGGGTGGTGGTAATGTCAAGTGCTTGCAAAATGCATAAACATACTTGCGTGGCTAGTATGCGTGTGCATGTTTATGCCGCCATCACAGATCAGACTGATCCTGCAGGAGTTGTATCATTCAAACAGATGACCTTCGACATAGAATACATAAAGCATTATTATGTTTTAAAGGGAGAAAAGAAAGACATATAAAGAAAATATCACTTGTTCTACTATTTTGCTACATACATGGGTCACCAGCACACAACATAATCAGATCCTGTGCCCCTGCACTATATCCTATTAGCAGGAGGCTGCTGAGGGACAAGTAGGCAAGTTCAGGTCCTTGTCTTGTGCTGCCCCTAGAGGGCGCCACATAGGATGTGGCTCATAGCAGGAATGACCCTGTAAAGATTGCAGCAAGCAATGATACAGCAACATATTATTTCCTGCTAATGTAGAAAATGAACATGCATTCCTCAGCATGTCACAATGAATTCCATATGCCGAGACCTTGACTGGTCTGAACATATAAAGTGTTACTAAACGCTGTGAAAGCCATAAAGTGAAATACCTTGGTCTCGCAGTCGCTGAACTGTGATGGACTTGCCTGTGTGGTTTCTTACTTACCTTATTGCACAACCGGAGCAGAGAAATATTCCACAACATTCTGTTATTTTAGGAACACGTTTCCGGCAGCTGAGTGTGAGGAAGCACAGCGAATATTCCAAAGAATTATGAACTAATAGAGATTTATGGGGAAACGTCCAAGACAGACGAGGAGCCTAGAGAGCACCTAATCCTGACACGGATGTTTATGTTAGATTTGATTAATTAACATGCATGGAAACCTTAACAATCAAATCCTATTCGGTCTGTTAAATGGACCATTTGAGTGTTTTGTTATATCTGTTCAATAAGTGGAAAAAATACATGTTGATCTTGCCAGAAATCTTGTGCCCTCTTTGCCTCTGTTGACTGTTATTAGCTACATCTATCTCTGTGGTCTACACTGGTGGTCTCTAAACTGTGGACCGTGGGCCAGATGCATATATTTGCTTGCATTTATCCGGCCCTTAGGTTACTATTCCTTTCACTGAAACAAGGCACAATTCCTTCCACTTTTACCAATGATGGGGTACTATTCCTCCCAGTGACACCAATTATGGGGCTCTATTCCTCCCAGTGACACCAATGATGGGGCTCTATTCCTCCCACTGACACCAAAGATGGGGCTCCATTCCTCCCACTGACACCAATGATGGTGCACTATTCCTCCTCCTACTAATACAAGGCACTGTTCCGCCGAGCAACACCAATGAGGAGGTGCTACAGGGCCTTGAAAAAAATATTCATACCCCTTGAAATGTTCCACATTTTGTCATGTTACAACCAAAAACGTACATTTATTTTATTGGGATTTTATGTGATAGACCAACACAAAGTGGCACATAATTGTGAAGTGGAAGGAAAATGATAAATGGTTTTCAAATTTTTTACAAATAAATATCTGAAAAGTGTGGCGTGCATTTGTATTCAGCCCTCTTTTACTCTGATACCCCTAACTAAAATCTAGTGGAACCAATTGTCTTCAGAAGTCGCCTAGTTAGTAAATAGAGTCCACCTGTGTGTAATTTATTCTCAGTATAAATACAGCTGTTCTGTGAAGCCCTCAGAAGTTTGTAAGAGAACCTTAGTGAACAAACAGCATCATGAAGACCAAGGAACACACCAGACAGGTTAGGGATAAAGTTGTGGAGAAATTTAAAGCAGGGTTAGGTTATAAAAAAATATTCCAAGCTTTGAACATCTCACGGAGCACTGCTCAATCCATCATCCGAAAAGGGGAAGAGTATGGCACAACTGCAAACCTAACAAGACATGGCCATTCATCTAAACTAACAGGCCAGGTAAGGAGAGCATTAATCAGAGAAGTAGCCAAGAGGTCCATGGTAACTCTGGAGGAGCTGCAGAGATCCACAGCTCAGATGGGAGAATCTGTCCACAGGACAACTATTAGTTGTGCACTCCACAAATCTGGCCTTTATGGAAGAGTGGCAAGAAGAAAGTCATTGTTGAAAGAAAGCCATCAGAAGTCCCGTTTGCAGTTTGTAAAAAGCCATGTGGGGGACACAACATGTGGTAGAAGGTGCTCTGGTCAGATGAGACCAAAATTGAACTTTTTGGTCTAAGAGCAAAACGCTATGTGTGGCAGAAAATTAACACTGCACATCACCCTGAACACACCATCCCCACAGTGAAACATGGTGGTGGCAGAATCATGTTGTGAGGATGCTTTTCTTCAGCAGGGACAGGGTAGCTGGTCAGAGTTGATGGGAAGATGGATGGAGCCAAATACAGGGCAATCTTAGAAGAAAACCTGTTAGAGTCTGCAAAAGACTTGAGACCAGTGGTGGCTGGTGAAGTTTTAGGATGGGGGGCGCCAGACCCCCGTCATTCCTTTTTGACCCCTCCCACTTGGTGAAAATGGGCGTGGTTTTAGCGAAATAGTGGGCATGGCTCTAAGGTGGTGTGGTTAGCGTCTGAGATGAACGAGGGATGGAGGGAGAGGGTTAGAGGGATGGAGGGACAGCAGGCCCAGATCCTACACAACAATAGAAATATGTGTATTCTTGAAAGTTTAACAATCAGCAGATAAAGATACTCCAAACACCTGGTCTTAGCACTTCAATCATCCCAGCACCATGGTTGTCAGGATGATTGAAGCGTTGAATTATTTTTATTATTACATTGTAATATAAAATTAAATCATTCAACTCACCATAATGCAGAATCAGTGGGAGCCCTGAGCGTGTCTCTAGCCACGTTGCCTGCCACTAGATGCCATCAGGCTACCCCAGCAGAGTCCGTCCTTACATGCAACCTGCGTCACATCAAATGCAGCCTCTGTCACATCAAATGCAGCCTCTGTCCCCCCAAATACAGCCTCTGCCCCCCCCAAAATGCTGCCTCTGTTCCCCCAAATGCAGTCTCTGCCCCCCCAAATGCAGCCTCTGTTCCCCCCCAAATGCAGCCTCTGTTCCCCCAAATGAAGCATGCCTGTGTGCCATTAAATGCAGCCTCTGTCCCCCCCCAATGCAGTCTCTGTCCCCCCCAAATGCAGCCTCTGTCCCCCCCCAAATACAGTCTCTGTTCCCCCCCAAATACAGCCTCTGTCTCCCCACAAATACAGCCTCTGTCCCCCCCCAAATGCAGCCTCTGTTCCCCCAAATACAGCCTCTGTCCCCCCCCCAAATGCAGCCTCTGTCCCTCCCCAAATGCAGCCTCTGTCCCCCCCAAATGTAGCATGCCAGTGTCCCATTAAATGCAGCCTCTGTCACTTCAAACCCACCCCCACGTCCCATTCTCTGCACAGAGGTACTTACCTTGCTGTCTCCTCCCCTGCGGTGTCTCCTTCACACTGGCAGCGGCGATGGAGCAGCATACTTCCTGTTTCCTCTCTCGGGCGCAATGGGAGAAAGAAACAGGAAGTGACATCTAACTCAGGTCAGATGTCAATCAAATCTGAAGCGTCGAGTAGCTTCCGCCCGGCGCCTGTAGTATATATTACTATGGCCGGGCGGAAGCTACTCGGCGCTTCAGAAAATGCCGCAAGGCGGGCTAAATGCCCGCAAATGCAGCGCCACGTCTGCAATCTCATGATTGCATGGACGTAGCGCTTCCCATAAGTGCACTGTGTCCGGCGTCGCACTGTGTCCGGTGTTTTTTTTTAAAGGGCCAGTATTAAAAAAATTTATTTTTTTTTTACATTCTTTTTTTTTTTGTGGCTGCCTGGAGGGGGGGGGGGGGTGGCGCCACCACTGCTTGAGACTGGGACGGAGGTTCACTTTCCAGCAGGACAACGACCCTAAACATACAGCCAGAGCTAAAATGGAATGGTTTACAGTGAGGGAAAAAAGTATTTGAACCCCTGCTGATTTTGTACGTTTGTTCACTGACAAAGAAATGATCAGTCTATAATTTTAATGGTAGGTTTATTTAACAGTGAGAGACAGAATAACAAAAATATCCAGAAAAACGCATTTCAAAAAAGTTATAAATTGATTTGCATTTTATTGATGAAATAAGTATTTGATCCCCTATCAATCAGCAAGAGTTCTGGCTGCCAGGTGCCTTCTATAGGTAACGAGCTGAGATTAGAGCACTTTCTTAAAGGGAGTGCTCCTAATCTCAGTTTATTACCTGTATAAAAGACACCTGTCCACAGAAGCAATCAATCAATCAGATTCCAATCTCTCCACCATGGCCAAGACCAAAGAGCTGTCCAAGGATGTCGGGGACAAGATTGTAGACCTACACAAGACTGGAATAGGCTACAAGACCATCGCCAAGCAGCTTGGTGAGAGGGTGACAACAGTTGATGCGATTATTCGCAAATGGAAGAAACACAAAAAAAAACTTGTCAATTTCCCTCGGTCTGGGGATCTTAACTTGTGGAGTTTCAATGATCATGAGAACGGTGAGGAATCAGCCCAGAACTACACAGGAGAATCTTGTCAATGATCTCAAGGCAGCTGGGACCATAGTCACCAAGAAAACAATTGGTAACACACTATTCAGTGAAGGACTGAAATCCTGCAGCGCCCGCAAGGTCTCCCTGCTCAGGAAAACACATGTACAGGCCCTAAAGTTTGCTAATGAACATGTGAATGATTCAGAGGAAAACTGGGTGAAAGTGTTGTGGTCAGATGAGACTAAATTCAAGCTCTTTGGCATCTTTGGCATCAACTCAACTCGCCGTGTTTGGAGGAGGAGGAGGAATACGGCTTATGAACCCAAGAACACCATTCCCGCCGTCAAACATAGAGGTGGAAAGATTATGCTTTGGGGGTGTTTTTCTGCTAAGGAGACAGGACAACTTCACCACTTCAAAGGGACGATGAACGGGGCCATGTAACCACCAAATCTTGGGTGAGAACCTCCTTCCCTCAGCCAGGGCATTGAAAATGGGTTGTGGATGGGAATTCCAGCATGACAATGACCCAAAACACATGACTAAGGCAACAAAGGAGTGGCTCAAGAAGAAGCACATTAAGGTCCTGGAGTGGCCTAGCCAGGCCCCAGACCTTAATGCCATAGAAAATATGTTAGGGAGCAGGAGGTCCAAGTTACCAAATGTCAGCCTCGAAACCTTAATGACTTTGAGAGGATCTGCAAAGAGGAGTGTGACAAAACCCCTTCTGAGATGTGTGCAAACCTGGTGGCCAACTACAAGAAACGTCTGACCTCTGATTGCCAACAAGGGTTTTGCGACCCAAGTACTAAGTCATGTTTTGCGAAAGGGTCAAATACTTATTACACTCATTAAAATACAAATCAATTTATATTGTTTTTGAAATGGGTTTTTCTGGATATTTTTGTTGTTATTCAGTCTTTCACTGTTAAAATAAAGCTACCATTAACATTATAGACGGATCATAACTTTGTCAGTGGGCTAACGTACAAAATCAGCAGGGGATCAAATGGGTGGGAGCAGAGAGCCCTGAGAACTGAGCAATCAGTGGTCTTTGATCACTCAGTTCTCAGTCTTAGAGCCGGCAGTGGACAGATGCAGCATTCACTAAGGTATAAGTATATTTTCTAAAATAAAAATAAAAAGCCAAACGTCTCTTTTAACATTTCTATAACACCCTAAGAATTTAAAACCCTATTTATAAAGTAGAACTGTAACTATAAAATCTTGGATTTCCTCACTTCTGTCCCAGTTACAATGGTCACTAGGAGATTAGAGAAGGAAAATCCCATCAGAGAGAAACAACACAAACAAAAACCGAAAATTCAATATTTCGGAATTTCGGAAATTCGGAGTTTCGGAAATTTGGAATTTCAGGATTTGAAAAATTAGTAAATTCGTAAATTAGCGAATTTGAACATTTGGGATTAGAAAATTCAGAAATTTGAAAATCCGGAATTTGGAAATTCGGAATTCGAACATTCGAAATTCAGAAATTTGAAAATTCGGAAATTCGGAATTTGGAAATTCAGGAAATTAGAAAATTCGGAAATTAGAAAATTTGAAAATTCGAAAATTTGAAAATTTGGAAATTTGAAAATCCGAATTTTTGGATTTTGGATTTCCGAATTCCGAATTTTTGAATTTCAGAATTTCCGAAATAAAGCAAAGAAGACGAATGAAACAAAAACAAAAACAAACACATTTTTTGTCATTGCACATGTCTACCTTTGGGATGAATTAGAGCAGAGAGTGCGAGCCAGGCCTTCTCATCCACATCAGTGCCTGACCTCACATATGCGCTTCTGGAAGAATGGTCAAACATTCCCATAGACACACTCCTAAACCTTGTGGACAGCCTTCCCAGAAGAGTTGAAGCTGTTATAGCTGCAAAGGGTGGGCCAACTCAATATTGAACCCTACGGACTAAGACTGGGATGCCATTAAAGTTCATGTGCGTGTAAAAGCAGGCGTCCCAATACTTTTGACAATATAGTGTACATTCTGACTTTACAGGCTTAAAGGAGCCACAGCCGCAGCACCAAACCTCACCACAGCCTGAATGGGACGCCTTGGGTTAAGCATGGTGAGTTTATTCATTTAGAAAACCTTTATGTCTGAATTGTGCAACACGGAAGAGTCATTCTATATCGATGTCCTTGTGAAAGGCCGTGCTCTAAAATGCACTATTTGTCCCCGAAAACTCCGGAAAGACGACCGACCAGCCTGCGCCGTTCAGACGGAGTCGCTGACATCAGCACAGAGCAAACTGAAGTGCTGTCATAAATACTAATTGGATGGAAGAGTTCATGGTGGAGGATTTTGTTTCAGAGTCCTTTTAGAGAAAGCTGTGCTAAATCCCAGATAAAGTGACGGGAAGTTGGCTAATGTAGGGATAACACAAGCAGAAGACGGCTCATTAGCCAAGTGTTACAGTGAGTTCAGAGGACGGGATGGAGGCGGCTAGAAAGCCCATTTAAAAGTTTATGTAAATGTTGACAGTAACAGAAAAATCACATATATAAAAAAAAGACAGAACGCTGAAGAATGAGCAGAAAATGATTTGCTTGTCACTGTTTATCTTCGAGATTGAAGGGGTCAATGTGGGGGACCGAAACAAATCAACATAATACAGGCGTAGATTATTAAATGTTTATATGCCTGACAGGTCACTTGTAGAACCGTTGCAAAATCCTTCATGGGGGACAGCTTTAAAGAAGCATTCCAACTCCCTAAATACACATAATACAGAGGGATATGTTTTATATGCCAATAGATTTGTATTATCTGTAGAAATTGTCCCTCCCCCACTTTGTAACTGGACAGTGGAAGAGCAGCAACAGGCTTGATGAGCTTATCTCTCTGCCCTCCCCTCCTATCAGCATATTCCTTATTTCCACATGACCATATGGCCACCAGATGGCGCTGACGATCATAGGAGATAATCATATTACAAATGCGCATCCGTTGTGCCTGTGAGAATGTTTTCAGCACGTGAATTTTTTTTATACATAGACTCCGTAGTGCAGGGGTCTCAAACTGGCGGCCCTCCAGCTGTTGCATAACTACAAGTCCCATGAGGCATTGCAAGGCTGACAGTTACAAGCATGACTCCCACAGGAAGAGGCATGATGGGGCTTGTAGTTTCACAACAGCTGGAGGGCCGCCAGTTTGAGACCCCTGCCATAGTGTCTTACCAGCAAAAGATTTGTAATTCTGTTTGGCCACCAGCGGCGGCCAATCCATTAGGGGCCATTCTTCATGCGCCGGCCCCTGATATCCATGCGGGGCACCAGACGCATAGATTTCTAAGAGTATTTTTTTTGAAGCACATGTTTGGAGCCAGAGCTCTAATGGGCTTCAAAAAGGTTGAGCCTGGGGGAGCAGAGCAATGCGCCCTGAGCCCACCCACTTGTGACATCATCGAATCAATATTCTCCTCCCTGACAATCAGGACAGGAGGCGATTGGCCAGGAGGAGAAGCCGCGACATGGATGGGGTAAGTGGGGAGAAGTAGTGAGTGTACAGCTTGTATAACAATGTAAATTTGCTGTCCCCTCAAAATAACTCAGCACACAGCCATTAATGTCTAAACCGCTGGCAAAAAAAGTGAGTACACCCATAAGTGAAAATGCCCAAATTGGGCCCAATTAACCATTTTCCCTCCCCGGAGTCATGTGACTCGTTAGTGTTACAAAGTCTCAGGTGTGAATGGGGGGCAGGTGTATTAAATTTGGTGTTACAGCTCTCACTCTCTCATACTGGTCACTGGAAGTTCAATATGGCACCTCATGGCAAAAAACTCTCTGAGGATCTAAAAAAAAGAATTTTTGCTCTACATAAAGATGGCCTAGGCTATAAGAAGATTGCCAAGACCCTGAAACTGAGCTGCAGCACGGTGGCCAAGACCATACAGCGGTTTACCGGAACAGGTTCCACTCAGAACAGGCCTCACCATGGTCGACCAAAGAAGTTGAGTGCACATGCTCAGCGTCATATCCAGACGTTTTCTTTGTGGTGGGGGGAACAGCCTGTCAGTACACAGACCATACGCCCCACACTGCATCAAATTGGTTTGTTGTCCCAGAAGGAAGCCTCTTCTAAAGATGATGCACAAGAAAGCCCGCAAACAGTCTGCTGAAGACAAGCAGACTAAGGACATGGATTATTGGAACCTGTGGTCTGATGAGACCAAGATAGATTTATTTGGTTCAGATGGTGTCAGGCGTGTGTGGTGGCAACCAGGTGAGGAGTAAAAAGACAAGTGTGTCTTGCCTACAGTCAAGCATGGTGGTGGGGTTGTCATGGTCTCGGGCTGCATGAGTGCTGCTGGCACTGGGGAGGTACAGTTCATTGAGGGAACCATGAATGTCAACATGTACTGTGACATACTGAAGCAGAGCATGAGCCCCTCCGTTCAGAGACTGCACCGCAGGGCAATATTCCAACATGATAACGACCCCGAACACACCTCCAAGACGACCACTGCCTTGCTAAAGAAGCTGAGGATAAAGGTGATAGACTGGCCAAGCATGTCTCCAGACCTAAACCCTATTGAGCATCTGTGGGACATCCTCAAATGGAAGGTGGAGGAGCGCAAGGACTCTAAAACCCACCAGCTCTGGGATGCTCTGGGATGTTGTCATGGAGGAGTGGAAGAGGACACCAGTGACAACCTGTGAAGCTCTGGTGAACTCCATGCCCAAGAGGGTTAAGGCAGTGCTGGAAATAATGGTGGCCACACAAAATATTGACACTTTGTGCCCGATTTGGACATTTTCACTTAGGGGTGTACTCACTTTTGTTGCCAGCGGTTTAGACATTAATGGTTGTGTGTTGAGTTATTTTGAGGGGACAGCAAATTTACACTGTTATACAAGCTGTACACTCACTACTTTACATTGTAGCAAAGTGTCATTTCTTCAGTGTTGTCACATGAAAAGATAGAATAAAATATTTACACAAATTAGAGGGGTGTACTCACTTTTGTGAGATACTGTATGTGCACACAGTATATATACTGTATATATAAAGCACTGCGTAAATTGATGGCGCTATTTAGGTAACTGTAATATATAGTAGGTACATATTGTATTGTGCATCACATGTGATTCTTCATATGTCATAGGTCAAACTTTTAAATGATGTGATTAATAAATATGGAAATATTTTTTTTTTTTTCATCCATGTGGTGAAATTATGTCCTTTGGTGGCATCCTAGAAAGCCCCTAGTTCTTTGTCTACTGTATCATTTGTGTGTTTAGGGTGATGGTACTCCAAAGTTTTAGCCCAGTATATCATCCTGCTTCTCTCCCTTCTTTTTTAAAACCTATGCTCCTTTCGAGTCATTATTGGCTTTCATTTTTTACTTCCCCTAGTATCACTTTAGTTGCTTTTAGTTCTGTACAGGTACACTTTAACATTACTGAGTTTTGTTTGTTTTACTGGGTCTTCCTTTGAAGCCTACAGAAAATAGTTAGGTGTGGCCAACTGTATCACCTTCCTCTTGGGGTCCCAGCTACAACCACAGCAAAACCATTGCTAATTTGGAGACAGATGATACTGTATCTGGTACGGACTCAGCTGCTGATTTCTCCTCCACACTAAAGACCCGTGATCCCTTTTTAGCGGGAAGGATCACATGGAGGATCAGGATCTGATACAGATAATACATACAAGTACGCTGGATGGAGATGCTTTCCAGATGTCCTCTATGAAGTTTCTGCTAAAATTCAATTATAATACCGCTCTGCTCCACACAATTTACACCCATCCTGATGAGTTCCAGAATGCCTTGTCTGATCTTTCTTCCTCCGCGTGCTACGGGCCTTTCCTTGGCTGGATGCTACAGATTATTAACTTTAAGCTTCATATTATTTCACTTAAATGCCTATTACTCACCTGAGCATTAACTCTGACAAACCCTCCCAATATTAGAAATATGGAGCCGCAAAATAGAACGATCACAGCCCCATCTGGTCCTGCCATACCGCATATTAATAGCTTCTTCTCATGATAGACCTACACCACTTCCAATTACTTTCAGTTTTTTCCAGCAGGTTTTAACACATCTGTTAGCAGTCTGTTCAAGGTAACTACAAGCCTCAAGTATTGAGGATACACTGTAAGATTTCTCTATTTTGAAGTTTCTCTTGACCACATTTGTTCGATCATATAACAAGCCATTTGATACAGATTCAATGTTAGGCTTCAATTAGACATAAACCTTTCAGTAGGGTTTCTCGGTAAGGATCAGCACGCAAACTTTGCTAGTACTAAATACAGGGTTTTTTTCTCGGAGAATAGGTGCAGGAACTCCCCCCGTCTGAGTCACCCCTTGTCTCTGCCCCCTACCCACCTCTGACCACCATCCCTTGATTCCACCTCCTACCCACCTACCAGTACTGCACCTTATAGAAAATCCAGAACCAAGTATCATTTTGTGGTACTAAATCATTTGTATGGAACATGTTAATGATAAAAAAGAAAAGCAGTAAAATAGATCCCCTGCAGCCAGCAACAATAGAATCCCAGCAATAGATCCCCACACAACAATAGACTCCCCCAGCAACAATGGACTCCACCCCGACAACAACAGATTCCCTGCAGCAACAGTGAACTACTCACAACAAAATATCACACCCAGTAACAAAATATCCACCCAAGCAACATTAGACCCCCCCCCCCAGCAGAAACAACAGATCTCCCAGCAGCCAGCATCAATAGATCATCCAGCAGCCAATAAAAATAGTCCTCTCCCTCAACAGTAGATCCCTTCCAGCAACATAAGACCCCCCCCCCCGGCAACAATAGATTCCGCATCAGCAACAATAGACCCCCACACAAAATCAGATCCCCACCAGTGACAATAGATCCCCCAGCAGCCAACATCAATAGACCCTCCAGCACACCCCACACCCCATGCTATTACATACATTTAGTGCTGGAGGTGCCGGAACTGCATTCCCCCGTGTTCCCTCTGAAAAAAAGCCCTGACTAAATATAATATAGGAATTGCCTAATCACAATAGATAGACTTATCTTGAACTGGATTATTAGAAAGCAATGGCAGCTAGATAAGTAATATTATCACTATGCATTTTTTAACTGAAGTTGACCCATCCCTCTCACCTGAACAAAACAAAACAAAAGGGTGCAAAGGTCTAGTGCAGTGGTCTCCAAACGGGGCTGAATTTTGGCCTTTTTTTTTGCTTTTATCAGACCCTTGGGCAATATTTCATCCTCTGACAACAACAAAGGAGCATAATTTTCCCCACTAACATCAACCAAGGGGCACAACTCCTGTCAATAACACCAACGATGGGGCACAGTTCCTGCTAGTAACACCAACGATGGGGCATGATTCTCCCCACTCAATGACACCAACGATGGGACACAATTCCTCTTACTGATACCACAGGGCTTTGTTTACTCCCACTAATGGCGAGACACTGTCTACTTCCAGTGGCCACAGTTCGCCCTCCCAGTAAACTGGACCTTTGTTTAGAAATCTTGGAGACCCCTGGCCTGGTGCATTATCATCAACACTTTATTAGAACATGACAACCAACGTGCATACTCACAAAAGCCAAAAAGTGTTACATTAACCCAAGTAGCAATATGGTCTTCCAGGAGATGGAGGTCCATCACCTGGAAGACCATATTGTTACCTGGGTTTAAGTACAACACTGGTGTAATCATTGACTTTTCTGGGTATGCACTCATTGGTTTTTATTCCCTAATAAAGTGTTGATGGTAATGCACTTGGCCTTTGGACCCTTTTGTTTTCTTCATCCTATTTCAAGATTCCCCAATCTCAAGAGGGCAGCACTGGCATTGCACAGCAGTCTTCGTTGAGAGCTGATGGGACTACCCACTACTGTCCATTTGGTTTCTCAAGAATCTCTTAGCGCTGTGGTGTCAAGGTTGTTTCCTTTGGTGTGTCATCCCTCTCACCTCCATATTGGTCAGTAAGGGCATCTATCAAATTAACGTGGGCTTTGGAGTAAAATGCAAGTGCTTATGCTGCCCGGGCCTCCTCCCTCTGTATAAACTACTATTACTATCTTGTACGTCCATAAAGTTCCTGTAAGAAAAAAGTTAGATAAGGTAAGATTTATAATTATCTTAGCTCCATCTTCCGCATGGTTGGTTGTGACGTCACAGTCCTGCCGGGAGGATTGTAATGTAATGCAGAACAAGCAAAATTGCACGAGAAGTCATACCAGCTGCACTTACAAGCACTGCAACCAGTGTAACCTATGGGTGGTTGTAATGAACGCAGCTGATGGCACCGTGCAAAACCACACTTGTGGTCTGTTGAGGAAGGAACCTGTGCATCCCCGAAACACTGGCTATATTTGAAATATGTGGTTTGACAGAAATAAATACAGTACATGTGAATCATTTATCCACAATGGAGTGCTTGTGACCTTCTTTCCTGCTGCTCTGTATTCCCCCAGATCTTGCTGGAAGTGGTGTAACATTGTCCTTGCCTAGGCACCACAGCCACAAGCCAGGGCTAAGGTTTTGTAATCTTTTTTTTTTTGCTAGGGATTTATACAAGGGGAAGGGGGATGTGAGTGTATTAGTAGACCTTGCAGTAAAGTCAAAGAAACTCTAATGCCCCGTACACACGGTCGGATTTTCCGATGGAAAATGTCCGATTGGAGCATGTTGTCGGAAATTCCGACCGTGTGTGGGCTCCATCGCACATTTTCCATCGGATTTTCCGACACACAAAGTTGGAGAGCAGGAGATAAAATTTTCCGACAACAAAATCTGTTGTCGGAAATTTCGATTGTGTGTACACAAATCCGACGGACAAAGTGCCACGCATGCTCAGAATAAATAAAGAGATGAAAGCTATTGGCCACTGCCCCATTTATAGTCCCGACGTACGTGTTTTACGTCACCGCGTTCAGAATGATCGGATTTTCCGACAACTTTGTGTGACCGTGTGTATGCAAGACAAGTTTGAGCCAACATCCGTCGGAAAAAATCCTAGGATTTTGTTGTCAGAATGTCCGAACAAAGTCCGACCGTGTGTACGCCCTATTACTATTCTTAAAAATGTTCCCTCAGCCCCTTTCCTACTTTTTCTGCACACCCTGTAGAAAAAAGATCTGTGTACTTACCTATTTAAAATTCGGTCCAGTCCAATCGTGTGATCCCACAGCTCCAGCTTCCCTTTGTCAGAGAGCAGCTGCTGCAAGGGTGTGGAGGGAGTACTGACAGCGGCTGGACTACGGGGAGCCTATGGGTGACATCATGGTCCTGGGAATTCACAACTGTTTTCAAGCGCCCTTTTTTACGCAGGAAGCCAGTGATGCCGAATTAAATGACCAGACCGGATTAAAAAAGGTAAGTACACAGATCTTTGTTATGCAGGGTTTGCAAGATACAGTAAGTAGGAGGAGGATGGAGGGAACATTTTTACCAATAGTTAGAGCTGGCCTTCATTACCACTTTAAAGGTCCAATAGAGTGGCAATGGAGTGTGATCAAGCTTCACTACTACAAGAAAGGTTTAGACACTAGACAGACTGAAGTGAACCATTGCTAAGTACCACCCAGTTATCCTGGGAATGGTACACTTAACCCATGCCGTGCATGGCTTGGCACACTCACACAACACAAGCCAACCTGGACCAAGGGGGTCAACCTTGTCTGGGCATTGTTAAAACTGCCAGTGTGAGAGCACCCTAACCAAACCTGTTCATTTGCTCTGCAAGAGTAGAAACACTTTAGTAGAAGCAGTCCTGACTCCTGATACATCAGTCTTTGCTTTGTTTGGAGGTTGAGTGCCTAGCAATGGCATAACAAAATAATCTCTTTTATCAGGTATCTCTTGTTTAGACATTCTAGAAGTGAGTTGCTTCTGAAGATCCAGATATGTACAGGTGGGCAGAAGGGCTTCCAGACAAGTGACGGCAGGAGAGACATCATTATTGAAATAAAGTGATTTACAGCCTAATGATGTAATAGCTCATGAATTCAGATACTTGAACTGATTTTATTGGAAAAGAACATAAAATCACATTTTTGAGCAATGCTCAGCCAACATACAAATAAAAATGCAAATAAATTAAACATGAATATTCTGTTACATGTTTCAATTCTGAACTGCGTAAAACTGCTTGTTGCAACAGACCTCTGATTCCCGCTAAGAGCCAAAAGGTTAACTAGAAGTGTTTCTAAATTCATATCACATGGTATATTCAAGCTATTAACCTCATCACTGTGAATTAAGTCTATGTTTATGTGTAATGCCTCATACACACGATCTAGTTGTTGGCCAACAAAACCGTGGAATTTTGTCCGAAGGGTGTTGGCCCAAACTTGTCTTGCATACACACGGTCACACAATTGTTGGCCAACAATTACGAACGTAGTGATGTACTAGACGTACTACATGGTTTTTCAGCTCTTTAGCGCCACCCTTTGGGCTCCTTCTGCTAATTTCGTGTTAGTAGAAGTTTGGTGAGTGTTGATTCTCGCTTTTCTTTTCGCGTTTTTCATTTAGCGCTTTTCAGTTCGCCCTTTTAATTTCATGCTTTTCGGTTCCTTTCTGAACGGCCGATCATCAACCAGACATGTTGCGGAATCGGAGGAGATAACGCGTTATTTATTATTGGCCTTGGAGTTATTGCTTTGACATTATTTTTTCGGTTGAATAATGATTTGATTTGTTATATTTTCTATATTTTTGGATGCACTTTTTGTTTAAATTCTATTGGAATATAGCATGTGTAATTTTTTTTTTTTTTAATACACAATAAAAAAATTGTGTAGAATAATACTTGGCTATGTGTTTTACTTCAAATGACAATTTGGGAGTAGGCAGTTACATTTTAAAAAATACAATGTAAAATTGACAAGAGACACCAACATAGTTGTATCTTTGATCTTAAAATCTCAGGGATAATGGTGTTGTGGTAACTTGCCCAAATAAAAAACAAAACAAAACAAAAAAACCTAATAATATTATTCTTGATATCACTAGAAAAAAAATACTTTGAAAATTTGTTTGCAATAACTCCATCAGTATCACCAGCAAAGCAGCTTCATTATTATCCCAATAAAGAAGAAGAGAATATGCCCTGCATTTGGAGATTTCATAATTTGCTGCATCACGAATAATTAATTAATTCTCCATTGCAAACGCTAGTTTACAAGACCGACCACTTCTGCTTATGCGTGTTTGTACTTTGGACTTTTGTCCGACGGACTTGTGTACACACGCTCGGAGAATCTGACAACACACATTTGTCCGCGGAAAATGTGAGAACCTGCGAGCCAACACTTGTTGGCGGAAAGTCCGACAACAATTGTCCGATGGAGCGTGCATACGGTCGGATTTTCCGCCAACAGCCTGTCATCGAACAATTCCTGTCGGAAAATCCGATTGTGTGTACGGGGCTTAAGAATGTGGTCTTTTTGGTAAGCACCTATGCACCATCACATGTTCCCGTATTACATGTTCATAATTAAAATAGACAGCCAACTTGGTTTACACTCTCTACATGATTTAAAGGGTAACTCCACTTTCATGGGAAAAAAATAACAAATACAAAAATAATAATATAGCATATAAAATTGCGACACAAGTCATATTGTAATTGAATGTTATTAAAAATGACCTTTCCTCTTCAATCTGCAGCTCTGTAGTTTTCTCTAAAGTGCAATACAATATGACTACCTGGAGGTGTTCTGTACACAGAATGTGTACAGAACGCCCCCAGAAACATAATTTCCTGCTTGTGTGATTGGCTCACTGATTTTCCCAGAAGTCTGCACTAAGATACAAGTCAGATTTTTGGCATCCCCTGCAATAAAAATGTGTTTTTTTGGTGAGCTACGTCTGTAATGTCTAAAGGGATGCAGACACTGCCACTTCCCTCATTAGAGCCCTGTTCTGCAGCAGCTGTCTGATAATTATGAAACCACTCCCATTAGACTCACTCAGCACCTGAGCACAGAGGGACACACAGGGATTTCTTCAGAATAACAAAAAGGTAGGAATCTGCAACAAAGTTTGTTTGGCAAAATCCTTGCAATGTACACAGATCACCCAGAGGGAAATGTTTTTTTTTTTTTCTTAACAAAAGTGGAGTTACTCCTTAAAGTAGATGCAAACATGTCACTAAGATCTCATATAAGCTTCAACATGTGGCTTGCCATGCTGACGTATCAACATTGTTGGGTGGCAGGCCGTTGTGGCAACAGATCACTGTGACTGACCCTGGTTCTATGGCGCTGGAAAACGTGATTGAGGATAGATTTATATCAGGCGTTATTTATTTACTTATTGTTTTAAAGAAAGGAAATAAAGGACTTTGGTGTGTGTTCAATTATATTTCTGTTTTTTTGATAGTGATGTACCCTATATACATTCCCATAGGGGGGAGCGGATATCTAGGGGCTCACTTATTATAAAGGTATGTTCCAGAAGTCCCCCCAGTGGTGGCTGGTGCTGTATATTTTGGTTGGGGGGGCGGCAAACAAGACATCCCGATGCCACTCTCCAGTCGCTCATCCCCCCACCTGCCCCGCACTTACCCCGTCTCCTCCTCCTTGGCGGCTTCACCCCTGTGTCCTTCCCGCCTCCTTCCCTCGGTGGCCAATATGATCGCTTGCTTCTCCTCTCGGCCAATCAGGTCTTAAGAGCCGCTTCCTGATTGCCCAGGATTAGAATCAGGAAGGCAATATTGAATATTAATTCACTATTGTCTCACAAACGGGTGGGCTCAGGGCCCAGTGCTCTGCGTCCCAAGTCCACCCTTTTTTCAAGCCAATTAGAGCCTCAGGCTCTAATCACGTGCTTCAAAAAAGAAAAACCCCAGTGCAATCCATGCGTCTTGCGCCCTGCATGTAGATTAGGGGCCGGGCACATGGATTGGGGGGGGGCGGTTCCCCTGCTCCCTGTATGGAAGGGCTGCCACTGCGGAGCACCCCTTTTGATGTATAGGTTGTGGGGGAATGGGGACAAGGTGCCTTGCAGTGGGAAAGACTTTGCTGCCCCCTTTGCAAGGTACCCTTTTAGATTTGAAAAGCATGTGTTCTGAAGGGAGAACTGCACGCTCGCCTTTTCGATAAGACCTGGTGGGAAGTTTAAAGGGGTTGTAAACCCTCAAGGTTTTTCACCTTAATGCATTATGTGCCTCGAGTGCCCCGAGGTAGAGCGGCTCTCCAATGGGGCATTGAGAAGAGGAGGAGCAAGCAGTGCCGCTAAGGGACCCCAGAAGAGGAGGATCTTGGCCACTCTGTGCAAAACCCACTGCACAAAGGAGGTAAGTATGACAGTTTTTTTTACCTTTACATATCCTTTAAGGGTAACCCCCACACCCTTGTTTTTATTATTTTAAGGAAGGGTTTGTCTTACTGTTTCATAACTTCACATATAGCTTTAATACATCTCCCTAGTATGCTACTGAAAGGATTTGTGTAGTTTCAATATTTCCCTTTAAGTGGCATGAAAAGACCCTCTGAATGATATATTTTTAAATGTTTTTGCATCTGTACTTGTCTCCCATGGTAATGCCCATCTCCCTATACCATTTTTTTTAAATAGCCTGAAAATAAGCCTTGATAACAGGCAGAAAAAAAAAAATCTGCCTCCCATAGACTTCGAGAGGGTTAGCTAGGTTCAGGGCTTGTGAACTTCCCAACGAGCATACCGAAGCTCCAGCAAATCAAACTTTGCCTGTTTTTTTCATTCCAGTATAGATTACTGCAAACCACAACAGAATTTTCTATTACTTTTCCTCTGTTATCTATGGAAATATAACATCGTAGAGTGCAGCCCTGTGTGGAGCCCCATCTGAGGACATCTATAAGGTAGGTCCTGTAAATACACCAGCATCTCCTTTGCACAGGGGAGCCTGGCTTTACATTGCTTTGAATTCCAGAGCAAGAGGAGGTTGCAGGAGGGGTAAGAGGTACAGGTTATGGTCAGTGTGAAGGAGGCGCAGAAGAGAGTGTGCAGCAATGATGAACGACTCACCAGCATCACTGAGGGCTTCCTAAATCAAACTTAGTGTTCTAAATCTAATACTAGAAGACATTCTAACAGGGCAACATGTATACATAGGCAGAAACAGATGGGACGAGGATGTTTCGGATAACACAAAATCTAATGCCAAGTGTGGACGCTGATAACAGCTACAAGTCTGCTGATTTAATACCTGATGAGTCAGTGAATAAAAGTACTTAGATGAGGGCTGCTTGCATCTAAACTACCCACACAACATATCCTCAAACCAATTTCCAAAAAAAAACTAGGTTCGTAAAACATGAGTTTTCTGCTTAAAGTGGATCTAAACTATATAAGCTATAATGTATTCAACGAAAAACTTTTTGTTTTTAGTCTTTTTAATTCATTTAAATAACACCTAGTAATCCTGCCATGAAAGTCCTTGTCCAGGCACTTCCTGATATAGGGTGAAAACTGAAAACGCTGTGTCCCTGTCCCCCAATTGCTTTTCTGTGTTGTCACCCTGTTACGTGCACCTCCAACGGAGACTACAAGCGTCAACATTTACTGCACAATTTTTGGATCAGTGGCACTAAAAAAAGTGAAAAATTTTCTTAAAGAGACCCTGTACTTTGCCAATTCAGGGCAGACTGACAGTCTCTCCTGATAGTGTTCTGCCTCACAGCCTAGCAAGGTAAACTTACCTATCCGTACTTCTTTCCTTTCTCCACAAGTCTAACATAGCAGGACTTTCAGGTATGGGGGACCATGTGACCTTTCCCATTTGACAGTGCTCCTGCCTCAGCAGCCAATCACCAGTATCTAAATGTTATCCTAGGGCCACATGCAGACATTATATTTTTCCTTTTCTGCTAATGGCCATTGGACCTCAGTCTCCAATCATACCTGTATCATGCCTCCAGTCTTTGTCTCCTATTCCATGTCTCCAGTCTCCAACCACTCCTGTATCATGTTGCTAGTCCCTGTCTCCTACAGCATGTCTCCAGTCTCCAACCACACCTGTATCATGTCCCTAATCTCTAACTGTCTTCTATAGCATGTCTCCAGTCTCCAACCACACCTGTATCATGTCCCTAGTCTCTAACTGTCTTTTTTAGCATGTCTCCAGTCTCTAGCCACACCTGCATCACGTTCCTAGTCTCTAACTGTCTTCTATAGCATGTCGCCAGTCTCCAACCACACCTGTATCATGTTCCTAGTCTTTGTCTCCTACAGCATGTCTCCAGTATCCAACCACACCTGTATCATGTGCCTAGTCTCTGTCTCCTACATTATGTCTCCAGTCTCCAATCACACCTATATCATATCCCTAGTTTCTATCTGTCTCCTTCAACATGTCTTCAGTCTCCAACCAGACCTGTATAATGTCTTTAATCTCCAACTGTCTTCTTCAGCATGTCTCCAGCCTCCAACCACACCTGTATCATGTCCCTAGTCTCTAACTGTCTTCTTTAGCATGTCTCCAGTCTCTAGCCACACCTGCATCATGTCCCTAGTCTCTAACTGTCTTCTATAGCATGTCGCCAGTCTCCAACCACACCTGTATCATGTTCCTAGTCTTTGTCTAATACAGCATGTCTCCAGTATCCAACCACACCTGTATCATGTGCCTAGTCTCTGTCTCCTAAAGTATGTCTCCAGTCTCCAATCACCCCTATATCATATCCCTATTCTCTATCTGTCTCCTTCAACATGTCTTCAGTCTCCAACCAGACCTGTATAATGTCTTTAGTCTCCAACTGTCTTCTTCAGCATGTCTCCAGCCTCCAAACACACCTATATCATATCCCTAGTCTCCGTCTCCTACAGCAGATCTCCAGTCTTCAGCCACACCTGTATCATGTCCTACTCTTTGTCTCTTACAACATGTCTCCAGGCTCCAACCACACCTGTATCATGTCCCTAGTCTCTATCTGTCTCCTTTAACATGTCTCCAGTCTCCAACCAGACCTGTATAATGTCTTTAGTCTCCAACTGTCTTCTTCAGCATGTCTCCAGCCTCCAACAACACCTGTATCATATCCCTAGTCTCCGTCTCCTACAGCAGGTCTCCAGTCTTCAGCCACACCTGTATCATGTCCTAGTCTTTGTCTCTTACATCATGTCTCCAGTCACCAACCACACCTGTATCATGTCCTAGTCTTTGTCTCTTACATCATGTCTCCAGTCACCAACCACACCTGTATCATGTCCCTAGTCTCTGTCTTCTACAGCATGTCTCCAGTCGCTAAACACCCATGCAAAACAGCCCCAAGCTTTGTTTTTCCCTTTAGTAAGCCTGCAGTCTTTGACATCAGAGCCTGCATTTGAGGCCCCCATACCTCACAGGTCAATAGCCACTACCCTAAATAGCAAATGGAAGGGTGGGAACCATTAATAGATGTGAACCGTTGTGGCTCCTATTCCCATACGACATACTTAGAAATCAATTTTTTGTGGATTTAGCCACGGTTATTAACAGAAAAGCAGATTTGCAGATTTCACACATAGCATAATGGCACTTTGGTTTTTAGACTGCAACTATAAGTACAGCTGTAAGTTAAAATAAAAAAGGTATGCATTCATTTATTTTTGAACACATAGACATAAAATTGTTCACTTAGAAATAGGTATGTGTTCCGAACAGGGCTTTTTTTCAAGGGAACGTGGTTCCGGCACCTCCAGCGCTAAATTTATGTAATAGCAAGGGGTTCCAGGGTGTGCTGGAGGGTCTATTGATGTGGCTGCTAGGAGATTTATTGTCACTGGTGGGGATCTGTTTTTGTGTGAAGGTATAATGTTTCTGGTGGGGGATCTATTGTTGCTGCGGGGGTCTTCTGTTGCTGGCAGGGATCTATTGTTACTGGCTGCTGGAGGGTCTATTGATGTTGATTTTGTTGCTGGGGGTGGTATTTTGTTGTTGGTGGTCCATTGTTGTTGTGTGTTTGTGGGGGCAAGGTCTATTGTTGTGTATCAGAATTTTTGTTGCTGGGGTGGGGTCTATTGTTGCTGGAGTGGGGGTCAATTGTTGCTGGGGTGGGGTTCATTGGTGCTGGGGGAGTCATATGTTGTGCGAGGGATCTATTGTTGCTGGGGTGGGGTCTATTGGGATCTATTGTTGCTGGCTCCAGGGGATCTATTTTACTGCTTTTCTGATTATTACGCAATAACAAGTTCCATACAAAGCAGCAAAACCAAATGATACTTGGGGCAGCACTGGGAGGTGGGTAGGGGGACGGCTTCAGTGGAGGGTAGGTCGCAGAGACAAGGTAGAACTCAGAAGGGGGGAGTTCCTGCACCTATTCTCTGAGAAAAAAAGCCCTGTTCCGATAAGTAAAAAAAAAAAAAGGAGGAACGCTTACCCGAGTGTAATAAAAAGGTGAATGGCAAAGGAGAATTGTATAAAGTGACCTTTAACCTGTGTCAGGATGCAATCTGATAATGATGGCTTAGCTTTCAGTGGTACTTGGCGCAGTTCACATTCAGTGCTAATAGGGTTAGTGAAGGTTAAGTAGTTCAAGTAGTTGTGTAATTAATAGGCCTGAACATGCAAGCAGTGAAATTCTGGCAAAAAAAAATCAAAGGAGATGGACAAAAAATTGCCATCTGAATAGTGGCTGTAACCAATCAGTTGCAGCTGTTGTTTGGGGATTTTGACAGCGTAGAATAGCCGTAGCAGGAGATTTATCCATCTGCCGTGTGAAGCGTTAATAGAGGAATCTGTTAGATTTATACAGTATAATCACAAGGTATGTCTATCTATATGTATATGGCCAGCTTTTGGCAATGCATTGGTGTCTGCACATCATCTTTCAGCCCTATTGCTTTGCCAGGGATCAGGTGTATTAAATTTCAAAGAAATGTGTCTGTCTGCTGGAAAATCTTTACATCCAAACAAATCATGGCCATAAAAAAAACAATGCCTCTACTTTGCTCATTCTCTAAAAATAACAAGTTTGCTTGATACCTAATTTCAAGAAGAATTCCAGATATACATATTTTTACATCATTACATTGGTCCAGATGGAACATTGTAACTATACATATAGCACACCTGTGGGATCCCCCTGGAAGTTGTAAATCACTGTGATAGGCATCGCTACTCCAGTGACATCCAGGTCCCGTGTTGAGCGGGTTCCAGCGGCTTACTGGACACAGGAGGTTGCCTGCTAGGCACGGGCGCCATTCAGAAAACATTTAGCATTTTCTTAACAAATGCAAAGCATTCTCTGATTGAATGAGGTGGAGAGCATCACATCACACCCATCTCTCCACCTTATTCAATCAGAGAAAAAATTGCATCCACTGAGAAAATGCAAAGCGTTCTCTGAATGGCACCCATGCTGAATGGACAACCTCCTGTGTTTAGTAATCAGCACAGCACCCAGAAGTTGTTGGAGATCACTTTGATCTCCAACGTGAATTCCAACTACTAGGGGGATTCTTTAATGGTATATGACAGTGATGGCGAACCTTGGCACCCCAAGGAAGTACATTTCCTATGATGCTCATGCACTCTGCAGTGTAGTTGAGCATCATGGGAAATGTAGTTCCAAAAAATCTGGGGTGCCAAGGTTCGCCATCACTGGTATATGGTATATACATATTACATTGGTCCAAGCTGGACCAAACTATGTAAAAATATTCCTAGCTGGAATTTTTCAAATTTTCTTTGAGTTGACCATACTACTGTAGAATTTAGTTTGAACGTTTTTACGGGAATTCTGGAAAAGTTGTTAATCAAAGCATTCCAATCTGCCATCATCAAGTCAACATAATTTGTTTAAAAGCCCTTAAAATTCCATTCAAACCCACCACTTAAATGGAATCTCAGAAATATTAAAGTAGAACTAAATAAAGGAAATTCCTTGGGGGGCAGGTCACCAGAACTGGTGTCCCTATTGGAAGATTTCCCCTTTCTTACTTTTCTGGGGACAGGTGTTCTAATCCCTCTCCACTCTATCCAAAACTAAAAAAAAGTTTGCCTTTGGTTATATTTTAAAGAGGTTTCATAACAATATGTATGATTTTTTCCCAAACAAAAAAACTCCACCGACTATTAGAAAGTTGAACAAACGTTCCTAAAATGGTTCCAAAATTTTTGACCAAAATTATGCTGATGTGTGGCCACTTGGCCAGCTTAATATGGGGCTTTTTCTCCAGGCTCCAGTAAATAAAGAGGTGAGGCGAAACCTTTTAATAGGGATACCTGTTTGGGTAACAACTTTCTAAGTGGGGATTTCCATTTTGGATGGATTTCCTCTCACTTGGTCTGCCTACACAACAGGAAATGAAGGAAAATCTCCCAAGAATGAACACAGAAAAGAAAAACTTGAGAGTCCTGAAAATATGTGTTTGATAAATCGCTGGCCAAATATCATAAAAAAATTGCAACCCCCCATTTTATTCTCCAGGGTTTTTGTTCAGAAAATATAAAATGTTGTTGTATAGCATTTTCTATAAAAAAAAAATGCTGATTTTTACTTGTATGTGGGAAGTGTCAGCATTTGCATGGACAGCAAGTGGCTATAGATCTAGATCTTTAGTTATAACTATAGGGATCACCAGCAGGAGGAGGGAGCTCTTGATTCCCCTATATAGATCTTTAATTATCTCTAGGGGGGTCACCAGCAGAAGGAAGGAGGTCCTGATTCCCCTACATAGATCTTTAGTTATCAGTAGAGGTATCACCAGCAGGAGGAAGAAGGTCCTGATTCCTCTACATAGATCTTTAGTTATCAGTAGAGGTATCACCAGCAGAAGGAAGGAGGTCCTGATTCCCCTACATAGATCTTTAGTTATCAGTAGAGGTATCACCAGCAGGAGGAAGAAGGTCCTGATTCCTCTACATAGATCTTTACATCACTAGAGGGATCACCAGCAGGAGGAAACAGGTCCTGATTCCCCTATATAGATCTTTAGTTATCAGTAGAGTAATCACCAGCAGGAGGAAGGAAGTCCAGTTTCCACTACATAGATCTTTATTTATCACTAGAGGTGTCACCAGCAGAAGGAAGGAGGTCCTGATTCCTCTATAATATATAGATCTTTTTTTATCACTAGAGGGATCACCAGCAGGAGGAAGGATGTCCTGATTCCTCTCTATAGATCTTCAGTGATCACTAGAGAGATCACCAGCAGAAGGAAGGAAGTCCAGTTTCCACTACATAGATCTCCATATCACTATAGGGATCACCAGCAGTAGGAAGGAGGTCCTGATTCCTCGATATAGATCTTTATTTGTTGGCTATAACCATCTATAAAAACCAAAAAAAAAAAGGTTTTGCTAGAGGTAAACTTTAAATTGTAAAATTCGGGTATGGATATTTTTGCATTGTTACATTGGTCCAGCTTGGAACAAAAGGGGCACTGGTTGGATATGTGTTTATGATTTTGTTCCCCTCTGCAGATTTGAAGGTGAAATTTAGGTATGGATATTCATACATAGTTATATTGGTCCAGCTTTGACGAAAAGTAAATATGTATGTGCAGGGCAGGGCTTAAGGTGGTGGGGGCCCCTGGGCTTGAGTCACTTTCAGGCCCTACCTTCTATACATATGCACAGCTCTATAAAACAGAAATAGAAAAGGACAAGGTGCGCCAGACTCAGTGCGGTATTAAAGAACTTCTGTTTAATTGGACAAGACAAAACAGCCAAATGGCTACTCAGTAGAGTAAAGTAGATAATATATAAGCGTATAAGTGGGGGATATTGTACTGGTATTCATCCTGGGTCCACGATCAATAAAAGCAATAAAAAAGGATAAAAGCCTTTCAGTTTAAAAACGGCGCCGCCCAGATACAGAGCCAGATGTCCTGTGTATCCTGGTGGCTTTCGCCGGCTCTCAGCGGCTTTCGCCGGCTTTCGCCAGCTTTCGGCCTCTCTCGGCGGCTTTCAAAACGGACGGGGCCCCCTATTGGCCGGGGCCCATAGGCTTGAGCCCAGTCAATGGTAAGTCCGGCCCTGTGTATGTGCCATAGCTGGCAGATCCCCGTGAAAGCTGAAAATCATTGTAGCGGGCATCACTACTACAGTGGTCACCACCAGCTTCTGGGTCCCATGCCATGTGGCTGTTCTGCTGCTTAGTGCTCACTCGGCACAGGTGCCATTCAGAGAACACATTTACATTACATTACGTTTCTCAATGAGTGCAAAGCATTTCCTGATTGGACAAAGTGTAGATTATGAGGTCAATGCCCACTTCTCTACCGATCATAATTCACTAAGCAGCAGGGCAGCCACTCAGCAATCACTGTAGCAGCCTAGCCTACTACAATGATTTCCAACCTCCACAGGGATTGACCATGTATGGTATATACTAGTGATGCACCGATACTGATACTAGTATCAGTGCCGATATCAAGCATTTGCACAAGTATCAGTACTCGCGCAAATGCTCAGATGCCTAATCCGATACCTGTTGTATCGGATCAGGCACCCTCATGCTCAGCAGGGGGGCCGGGCAGCCTCACACATGATCGGTGTGGAAGTGGTGGCAGTTCAAAGCACCAATCTCCTTGTATAGCTTTTTTGACAGTAGATTCTCCTCTTCTCCCTCCCACGGCTGTCAGGTGCTTTATTGAAAATTATACAGGGAGATCAGTGCTTTTAACTGCCTCCACCGCTGCACCAAATACCCTCGACTGTCCCCTGTGTCCTTCTCCGGGTCCTCCTCCCTATCTCTGGTGTCCTCCTCCCTCTCTTTCGGTCCCCGGCTCACCAACTCCCCATGTCCCCCCCCCCCCTCCTAGATCTGTCATTTACCGGCTCCTTCCTTTTCTGAATGAACAGAGTGATCACTGACTCTGTCCATTCATAACTGAAACATCATAACCTGTGTTTACGATGTCTCCGTTTATGAATGGCGAGGAGCCTCTGTCTCCTCTCCATTCATTTTCAGTGCACCTGAGGCTGCAGAGAAAGGAGTACCTTTCCCTGTCTCAAAGGGGAGATTTTTAGACCCCTGAAATTTTGCCAAACCCCTCCCAGCAGGGCTTAATAAAAAAAAAAGAATTGTAAAAAAAAAAAAATATTTAAAGGTGAAATTGTAAAAATAATTTAAAAAAAACAAAAACACTGACACTGTTCACTCCCCTCTACAAAAAAAAGAAGGCATTTATATATATATATATATATATATATATATATATATATATATATATATATATATATATAAAAAATTGTAAAAAATAAAATTGTAAAAAAAATAAAAATAAAAAACTACTGGCACAGTCCACGCCTCATCAGTGCCCATCAGTCGACAAGTACTTGAAAAAAAGTATCGGTACTTGTATTCGATCTTGAAAAAGTGGTATCTGTGCAACCCTAGTATATACGTACTTGCATTGGTCCAAGCTGGACTAATATAACTATACTGTATATATATATCCATACCTAAACTTCAGCTTCAAATCTGCAGAGGAGAAAAAAAAATCTTGAATACATATCCCACCAGTGCCCCCTTCTACGTTCCGCCCACAGGCCCAAAACCTGGAAAATGTACACGGCTCCACAATTACGGCAGGCAATCCAATTTTCTCAGTCACTTTCAATCTGGCTTACACCAGAAGTCATTCCGCAGTCACAGCTACGGAGATAATGAAATGCAGTCTGACACAATTTTACCAGAGCCTTTGATAGTGCCGATAATTATGCAGGAATTGGACCTCATCCCCTAAACTGATTTCATAAGGCTAGAATTAGACCCTAACCCCTAAACTATTCTATGATTCCATTTCTCAGGACAATATCAAAAATGTGTCAGTTTACTGGATGTTTAACCCTCATGCAGCCACGGCTGTGGGCACCCTAAAAAAAAAAAAAAAAAAAAAGCTTTAAAATATGTTTTCTTTAAAGCCCTCATTCACACCAATGTGATTTGTCTTGTGCTTTGAGAGTTCAAAACCGCATGAAAAGTCGCACCCTACTTTTGGCAATGGAACCACTCAAATCATTGTGACTCAAGTTGCAGCAACTTTGAAAAAGGTTCCTGCATTAATTTTCTGCAATTTCATTGCGACCTCCATTGACTTCTGTTAAATAAAGTTGCAAGCCGCAGTGAATTTGGAGATCCAAATCGCACTGATCTGCGGCACTGAAATTGTGCTGAAGTTGTGTGATTTCAAAGCCACACTGGTATGAACCAGGACTTAAAGTGTTAATAAACCCAGGACCCTGCATTCACAATATCTGGTCTCCCACAGTACACAGAACATGGAAATGCAGTTATTTTAGTAAATATAAACTGCTAAATACCTTTTTCTTATCAGTAGTATATAGCAATCTTGTGACTTCTATGAGTGTCTGGTTAAAGCTTGTAGGAGGAGTTTTCATTCTGCACTGACTGTCCTTTGAGGATAGGAGGGCGCACCGACCTTGTGCATTACCAAAGATAAAATTTATTAAAAAGTGTAACAACAGTGATCATACACACAAACAGACGTGATAAAAAGGCTTGCCAATACACAACCAAATGGAACCGTGTCTCTAGACACCTGCAACCTGGACCGGATGTTAGGGGAGACCAGATGGCTTTGCAAACGGCTTACGCATTTCGAGGGAGGACCCTCTTCCTAAGGTGAAGGTGAGCCAAAGCGGTGAACCAGTCCAGGTTACATGTGTCTAGAGCAGGGGTTTCAAACTGGCGGGCCCTCCAGCTGTTGAGTAACTACAAGTCCCATGAGGCATTGCAAGGCTGACAGTTACAAGCATGACTCTATCAGGCAGGGGCATGATGGGACTTGTAGTTCCGCAACAGCTGGAGGGCCGCCAGTTTGAGACCCCTGGTCTAGACACATGGTTCCATTTGGTGGTGTATTGACAAGCCTTTTTATCACATCTGTTTGTGAGTATGATCACTGCTGTTACACTTTTTAATACATTTTATCTTGGGTAATGCACAAGGTCAATGTGCCCTTGGGGATACCCATTGTTCTGAGGAGGGCAGCAAGACCATTGACATTCCACATTTAACCCAAAGGCTTGGCTGCACCACTATCAGGAACCATGAATCAGACCGAGACTGAAGTAAAGTTAAATCACACATGTTTATTAATAATAATAATAATAATAATAAGGTAAACAGAGTAAGCATAGTCAAAACAAGCCAAAGTAAGTAACCGGATCGGGTAGTCAGCCAAGCAAATGTCAGAGAGCCAGAGATAAACGTAGTAGTACAGCAAGCAGGATTAGGAGCCAGAAGGAATGTCAGCCTAGCAAGGAATGCAGGAGAAAGTGTCTGTGATGTTGACAAAGGCGAAGGCAGAGATCAAGTGAGCTGGACGACTTTAAGTAGGCAGGACTGACGGGCAGAATCAACAACAGCTGGGCAATTAGCCGACACCTGAGCGGCCAGCTCAGAGAAGGAAGGGCTGAGCCCAGCCCTGACAACCACTTATCTAGTGACTAAGTACCCCAAGCGCAGGAGATTGTGTTGTATGTCCTATCAGGATGCAAGACCCCTGACCCTCTGTCTGGACAATGCTGATTGGCCCTGTGCTGATCACATGCACTCTCCCGAGAAAAAAAAAAAACTCTCTAGCAATACACACCAAACTGAGCATGTGCAGCCTGTCCACTGGCTCTGCATTATCAGGAAATATATTGGAGACAGTGGAAGAAGGGGAGGATCAGAGAAGACAGGATCAAACAACTTTTTTTACACACTGTAGAGGATTAGCCCCTTAGGTTTTACATAGAGTATCACAAGCATGCTTTACTGCAAATACACACTGATTTGACTGTAATGGGTTTAGTAACACTTTAAGCTGAGCTCCAGATACATAAAAAAACACCAAATGGATTGGTGTCAGTGAAAGGAATGGTGTCTATTTGTTGGTGTCAAAAAAAGGAACAGTGCCTCATATTATTGGGAGGAATAGTGCCCCAAGGGCCAGATAAAGGCAGGCAAAGGGCCACATCCACAGTATAGAGACCACTGCTCTAGACAAAACAAGCATTTTACAGCAGCCCAGACTGGCACTTTAATAATGTGATCGGTCTGGTTATTTTTATGCTCAGAATAGCATTAATAAACAATACTCTTCCTCAATACAGGATGTTTCTCCTTGCAAATTAAACACAAATCTGTTATCACTTTGGCATTGAAGCTGTGTCCTTAATCAGCAGCCGGTATTTGTACTAGCTCAGCACACAGGAATATTGTGTTTGTACAGCCCAGAGATAACTCATTTTCTAGATTGTCCAGTTAAAGCTACTTGTGATTCTGAATCGTACACTGTGTTTTACTGAATGCAAGAAAACCTCTAAAGTTATATTAAAGGTATTCTTTTAAAGAAAATAACAAATATGTCATACTTACCTTGTCTGGGTAATGGTTTAGCACACAGCAGCCCCTAGCCTCCTTTTCTCGGGTCCCCTGCCGGTGCTCCTGGCCCCTCCTCCCTCCTGCCAAGTGCCCCCCCCCCATAACAAGCAGCTTGCTCTAGCTCGCTCCCGTGCCGCTGCTCTGCGTGTCCATTCACATACAGAAGCGCAGCTCGGCCCTGCCCCCTCTCTCTCCTCATTGGCTTACTGGCTGTGATTGACAGCAGCGGGAGCCATTGTCTTAGCCAATGAGTAGGGAGAGTCCCCGGAGAGCCGAGGCTCTCCTGCACACTGCTAGATCGAGCTGGAGCTCAGGTAAGTATTAGGCCTCATGCACACGAGACGCAGATGCAAACTCTGCTGAACACGTTTTTAAAAGCTGAAACCGGCTTTTAGAAACGCCCGTTTTGCCGCGTTTGCATGCCGCATTGCGTCTAAAAGCGTCTGCAGAGCAGAGAATGACATTTTGCGCCCCATCTTTGGGCCCCCATATCTCGGGGCCACTTGGTGCTAGGAACCCCAAAATTGGTGTGCTAACCCAGTGGGACTAGCACTACAACATATCCAAATTGGGGTTCCTAGCGAGATACGGGGCCCCAAAGTCGGGTCGCAAAATATCAATCACTTCTGCAGCAGAGAATGACATTTTCCGACCTGACTTTGGGGCCCTATATCTCGGGGCCACTTGGTGCTAGGAACCCCAAATTGGATATGTTGTAGTGTTAGTCATACTGTGTTAGCACAGCAAATTTGAGGTTCCTAGCCCTAAGTGGCCCCAAGATATGGGGCCCCAAAGTCGGGTTGTAAAATGTTCCTTTAAAAACACTTATAAACGCAAACGCAGCTAAACACGGTACTGGCGTTTAGCCGCGTTTAACCACGCTTGGCGCCTGAAACATGGAAAACGTTTGCGTCTGAACCCATTTTTTTGCTTCTGGAAAAACGAGGTTAAACGCAACTGCCTAAAAACGCCAAAAAGTGAGACTGTGTACATGGACACATAGGATAACATTGAATGGGTTCAGGGGCAGTTGAAAAAAGTGTCCAACTGCCTCTAAACGCGTGTTTAACAGCATCTCGTGTGCAGGGGGCAGGGGGCTGGTGCACACAGAAGGTTTTCACCTTAATGCATAGAATAGATTAAGGTGAAAAAATCTTCTGCCTTTACAATCACTTTAAGGCCTCATGCACATGGACGTTTTTACAGCCGCTTTTTTGAGCGTTTTTTGCAGCTTAAAAAGGCCTGTCTATGTTAGTCTATGGCTTCATGCCCACCTAGGCGTTTTAGAGTTGCAAATGGCATAGGCGTTTTTAAGCTGTAAAAAAAAACCCAGGACCAGTGGGTTCTGAGAGACGTTTTTTAGCCGTAAAAACGCTCTAACGCTGATAAACGCTCAAAAACGCTCAAAAACGTCGCTCACCAACATTTTTTAATGTTTTTGATCCATTATAAAAAAGAAAAAAAAATTTTGGAAAAAAAAAACGCTAAAAACGCTAACGCGGAAAAACGCTAAAAAGGCTAATAAACACTAAAAAAACGCTATTGCAAAAAAAGCTGAAAAAAGTTTGAAAAAAATCACTGCAAAGCTACTGGCGTTTTCATAACGTTATTTTAACATCCCGTGTGCATGAGGCCTAACTCCCAGCTGAATGGACCCTTTGTACAAATTTGCTTTACAGACATTTATAATTTTCATACTGCCCATTCCTATCCAAGATGAATATCCGGAAACGTACAATATTCCTCGCTGTGGTTCTGCAGTCCTGCTGGCAACTTAGTATCAAGTGATTTGAAACACCTTAAAGGAAAGTTGTCAAAGAACAAATACTGGAGCTATCCAGTGCAAAAACAAAAACAAAAAACTATTGATTGGGTCAGAAGCTCAAAACTGTCCTTGTCCTGTGTACAATTCCTGGGTTGTCTCAAGGAATCTGTGGCACATCAGAAGGTATTGTTGTCAATGTGCCTAGTCACATCAGTACGGTGTGATATTTGGAAATTTGTCCTGAACTATTTTGGCGCAATTCCAGCGCGATTTTGAATATGCAAACCACATCCAGAACACCATGAAGTTGCACTACACAATCGCACTGAAAATTGCATTGCGGTAGTGTGAACCTAGCCTAAAAGACAAGTGGAGGCAAAGGGCTAGTCATCTGTATTCCCTGTAGGCCCCCTGCAGCAGATCTTCTTCCCATTACTGACTTATCATGCCTCTTTCTGCATTGTGTCTCTGTATGGAGGCAGCTATCTACGGTAGGTAGAGGCATGGCTGTGCTTCCTTATGTCAGAATTGCTTCCTTGACCAACAACCAAGAAGCAGAAGGCGATGTGGAAAAGGCACAGATTAAAAAAATAAACAAAGTAGGAGCAGGGAGATGCTTGTATCGCAGGTATCAGGTACAGCTTCCTCTCCAACAGAATCTCAGAAGAACAATGAGCAGCGAAGGAAGGAAATAACCAACTGCCACTAAACTGGGCAGAAGGACCAGGGCTGCTGATGAGCCAGTACAACTGGCCCTGTTGTACCGGGCCCGGCCAGCGGGGGAGGGGGGGGCAACTAGAATGAAAGAATGCAGAATAATAATTTTAAAAAATTTTCACCAACAACCAACAAGCAATCGCAACAACCCAACACAATGTGAGAACTACGTTCTCCCCCCCTGTTTGTATAGGTTTCAATTGTGGCCTTGAAATGGTACCTCCAATCGAGAGATGCCTCCTACTATGTGCGCTTGCGCCTTGGTGACGTCATTCCAGCTGATCGGCAAATCAGCTGAAGTGCGGCTCCGTCCTGCTAATGCGCGGCACTATTCGATGGGGGGCACTTCTTGACAGAACACCGGCCTGCAGATTGCCTTCCCCGGCGGAGTGATTTATCTCCTATCTGAGACTGGAGAAGAAGCAGTGGTGAACGGTGGCGGTGGCGGCGGCGGCGGCGGTGGCGGCAGAGGAATCATCTCATCATCTGACAATTGAAATTGCGACTCCAGAGTCCAGGGAGCAGCAGGATCAGAGAGGAAGTGGCTGGTGGTGGGGACTGACACAGGTGTGTGCTTAGTGCTTGCTTGGGGGTGATGCATTGTGCAAGAGATCTACTATATGATGATGATTTATTACACACGGTATCTGTCTCTGCAGCATCTACACATTATGGCATTGGCAGCATGGGTGGCTCTGTTTCTGCAGGCACCCATGCTGCAAATGCCATAACGCATGTGCTGCCTGGAGAAACAGTGCCTCCCATGCTGCCAATGCCATAACGCATGTGCTGCCTGCAGAGATAGTGCCACCCATGCTGCCAATGACATAACGCATGTGCTGCCTGCAGAGATAGTGCCACCCATGCTGCCAATGCCATAACGCATGTGCTGCCTGCAGAGATAGTGCCACCCATGCTGCCAATGCCATAACGTATATGCTGCCTGCACAGATAGTGCCACCCATGCTGCCAATACCATAACGCATGTGCTGCCTGCACAGATAGTGCCACCCATGCTGCCAATACCATAACGTATATGCTGCCTGCACAGATAGTGCCACCCATGCTGCCAATACCATAACGCATGTGCTGCCTGCACAGATAGTGCCACCCATGCTGCCAATACCATAACGCATGTGCTGCCTGCAGAGATAGTGCCACCCATGCTGCCAATGTCATAACGCATGTGCTGCCTGCAGAGACAGTGCCACAACGGCATTGGCAGCATGGGTGGCATTGTCTCTGCAGGCAGTAGATGCGTTATAGCATTGGCAGCATGGGTGGCACTTTTGTCACTGCAGGTAGCACATGCGTTATGGATTTGGCATGGATGGCACTGTCTGCAGCACATTATGGCATCGTGAAATTATAAAATAAAGAATAAGGCGCTATACATGTTCATATAAATTTATATGAACACGTATAGCTCCTTATTCTTTATTTTATAATTTCGCACATTATACTGATTTGTTCACTTAAAAGGGGGCAGCTGTTTGTTTATATGTTCTCATCCCCACAAGGCGCCATTTTTTTGGTATACATTTTTACATTATGGCATTGGCATGCCCCAATGTAAAGTCGCTGATCGCCACCATTACCTGCACTTTGTTTCAAGGCGGGGTCTGGGGAGGGGCCAGGGGTGTGGCCAGGGGTGGGGCTGAAGGAGGGACCAGGGGTGGGGCTGAAGGGGGCCCCGTCAGGTAGGCTGTACGGGGCCCTCATGGTTTCTATCAGCGGTCCTGAGAAGGACACAATGAATCTCAAAGGAACAGCAGTCTTCAAAGGTAGGGGTGTGCAGGATATTCCTTTGGTCAGCCTTGGCCATCTTTCCGGAGAAAGGGGGCTTCAAGTGCAGCCCCTAACATCGCTAAAGGGCTGCACATAAATAGCAAACATGAGATGGTCAAATTATGCTTGTTACAAGACAAGGTCGGAGACTGCAGACAGGAATTGTTGGAGACTTGGGACATGTACCAGGAGACAAACTGTTGACACAAAACACAAGACTGACTTCAAGGGGCCCTGAAGGCCACAAGTGCCAATGGGCCATAGGATGGGTACCAGGGTCTTAGGGGATCTCATAATGCCGATATGCAGCTATGAAGCTACAGGAGCAGGAGTGCCTAGCACTGTCTGGACCAAGTCCAAAGAAGATTTTTCAGGGTACTTTTAGGTACCCTAAAATTAACCTTTCTCCATGTTATCCATAAGAAAGCAAACCTTCACTCTTTGAGTATAGGTCCACAGTCCATAAACTGAATGAAGAAGTCCTTTTTTTTTTGTGCGCCATGTTTTTATTATAACCCAGATGTCTCAGTCATATCTTCCTATCCAGATCAGGCCAAGAAAGTCATAAAATGATAATATTCATGAGTAAATGCCTGAAATGCGTGATCTATCCTGCTGAGAATCCATAGGGAGGACAGCCAACCTCTGCACTGCAGTGACGCTCTCTTGGCTTGGTACTTTAGGCTATTTGGAAACATCATCTTATTACAAGTAAGCAAAAATCTTAGAACAAAGAATTCTTTGAGAAAACAACATTTCTGTTTGGGGAAAGCGGGGGGATCTGCTCACTTGTCACGTGATCGGCGTGTCCACATTCTGCAAGAGTCTGGCCTATGCATCCAGGAGCTGTTTATAAATCATTTCAAACAAATGGAAAAAAAACGTATGTCGTGTTTACCTTCCACTTAAGGAAAATATTAAGATCTATTTCAAGCATATAACAGAAACTACCATGGGCATGATAACCCCTTTCCTTCTACAAATGATTAACCTTCACCTACGCAGTGCCTTGTGCAAATGGAACATTAACCGCTTCAATACTGGGCACTTTCACCCCCTTCTGCCCAGACCAATTTCCAGCTTTCAGCGCTGTCACACTTTGAATGACAATTGCGCGGTCATGCAATGCTGTACCCATATGACATTTTTATATATTTTTTCACACAAATAGAGCTTTTGTTTTGGTGGTATTTGATCCCCGCTGGGTTTTTTATTATTTTGCTTTAAAAACGAAAAAAGACTGAAACTTAAAAAAAAAAAAAAAAAGCTTTTCTTTTCTTCTGTCAGAAAATTTTGGAAATAAGTAATTTTGCTCCTTCAATGATGTGTGCTGATGAGGCTGCACTGATGGGCACTGATGAGGTGGAACTGATGAGATGGCACTGATGAGGAGGCACTAATATGCAGCATTGATGCACTGATAGGCAGCATTGATGGGCACTGACAGCTGGCACTGATTAGCACTGACAGATGGCACTGTTAGGCAGCACTTTTGGGCAATGATAGGTGGCACAGATAGGTGGCACTGATGAGCAGCACTGACTTGCATCACTGATGGGCACAGATTGGCCTCACTGATTGGCACATATTTGAATCACTGATGGGCACAGGTTTTAATCACTAATGGGCACAGATTGGCCTCACTGATGGGCACAGATTGGAATCATTGATGGCACAGACTGGCATCACTGCTGGGGCTTCACTGATGGTCAGTGCCCTGGTTATCTGTACAGGTCTCCCCTGCGAGGAAATGCTGGCTCTCCTGTTCTCACACTCTGTCAGTGTGAGGCAAGCCGCTAAACGGCATTTTCTTCTTTACATGTGATCAGCTGTGATTGAACACAGCTTGATCACATGGGTAAAGAGCCTCATCATTGGCGAGATCGGGGTCGCACAGTGTGCTGCCGCAAGCGTGTTTAGACTGGGGTGACGTCATCCCAGAACAACAGAGCATCCCGCCCGCCATCATTTGTCTATACGGTGGGTGGGAAGTAATTAATACATATTCTCCTTTTACAGCTAGGAGCACACGGATTTGCACTGTCCTAACTGGCTGTCAGAGAGCTCAGGATTTCCACTTATGATCGAAAACAAATTAAAGAGATTACCAATTATGTGATTACCATGTCAACTCATTGACATTAGGATCACATGGCTTTGTTTATAAACAAAGCCATGTCAGTTTAAAGGGGTTGTAAACCCTCAGGGTTTTTCACCTTAATGTATTCTATGCATTAAGGGGTAAAACCTCCTGTTATGCAGCTGCCCCCCACAGCCCCCCTTTTACTTGCCTGAACCCGATCATTTCAGTGACGGGGACGAGCACACCAGCTCCAGGCGGTGTCTCGGGTCCTGATTCGATAGATTGATAGCAGCGCAGCTATTGGCTCCCGCTGCTGTCAATCAAATCCAATGACATGGGAGCTGGGGCATGGCCAAGTCTTGCTGTCTGTGTCAATAGACACAGCAGCAGGACACAGGAGCGCGCCCCGTACGGGTGCCCCGAGGGAGAGAGCTTCTCCGAGGGGGCACTGGAGAAGCGGAGGGGCCAGGAACACCGCTGAGGGACCCCAGAAGATCAGGATCGGGGGCCACTCGCAAAACCAACTGCACAGAGGAGGTAAGTATGACATCTTTGTTATTTTTTTAAAACAAATTTACATATCTTTTAGGGCCTCATGCACACTGGACTTTTTTTACTGCTGCTGTTTTTGGCTTCAGGCGTTTTTTTCTGCAGCCAGTAAACTCCCCAGCATGTTAACCTATGTGTCCATGCACACCTTAACATTAACTTTTATCAGGGGGCATTTTCTGGCTGGAAAAACCCCCCCAAAACTAGTGGGTTTGAAGAAGAGTTTTTCAGCTGTAAACTCCTAAAAACGCTTAAAAAAATGCTGGAAAATGCAGCTATGCTGCGTTTATGAGCGTTTTTAAACCATAAGCTTTTGTGTGACAATAATTTTGCTAAAAAACACAAATGCTAAAAAACACTACTGAAAAAAATGCTGCAAAACTCATTCTACAGCTACAGCTTTCTACAGCTAATGCTACTGGCGTTTTTATAACGTTCATGGTGCATGAGGCCTACGATGCAACTGTATTTCTTTCTACGTGCTTGTATCCTTTTTTTTCAGGTCTTTTTTTATTTTTTATTATTTCCACTTGGTAACGCAGGCAATACTACATCCCTGGTTGGCTACACTTACTTCTCTACTGGGGGACAAATAGAGGGAGCCATGGTTATCACCCATTCTGGACTTCAAACACGTCCGTCTTTGTTTACCGCCATTACATGAGGAATGATGGCAACAATAGTTTATTGATAAAAATAAGGTTCTTTGTGCTTTTATCTCATAGGAAGTGACCAGATCACGTTATTTCTGGAAGGGTCAAGAAGTTTTTTCTGTACTTGCTAAAAATAATTCTCAGTCTAAAAAAACAAAACCAGTGCAGTCGCCATAGCTTAAAGTGGTTGTATACCTTTATTTTTACCTTTTACCTACAGGTAAGCCTATAATAAGGCTTACCTGTAGGTAAAAAAAATATCTCCTAAACCTGTACGGTTTAGGAGATATTCCCCTTGCAATGAGCCGCTGACTGCAGCGGCGCATGCACACAGGGGATTCTCGGCTGATAGCCCGGCAAACTCCGGAGCTTGCCGGGCAGAAGTCTCCCGCGCGCATGCGCGGGAGTGACGGCATCGCGGCTCCAGGCACTCACAGCGCTGGAGCCGCGATACCCGGAAGACACGCCGAGGGGAGATGTCAGCTCCCTCGGCGTGGACCAGGTGAGATGCCGGCGCCTCGTTCTAAGGTAAGTATCTCATAATGAGCTAGTATGCGGTGCATACTAGCTCATTATGCCTTTTCCCTTGCAGGTGTAGAAAAAAAAAGACCGCTTTAAGGATGCAAGGAAGCTGCAATATATTACAATATTGTTCCTACGTGTTTAACAGGAATAACCAATCTATCCCAATGTACAGCTCATAAAAAGAAAAGAAGAATCTCACAGTCATGAAATATTTTAAAAACTAGCGAAACCAACAAGATGGCTTTGTAATCAGCCTATCATTAAATTCAATTATATACAGTTATATTTTTATATGATACTAATGTACAAATGTTAGTATAAATGCTATATTTTAACATCAATAAAAGCTTATTGTTTAAAAAAAAAATATATATATTTTAAAAACTGAAATTCAAAATGAACTCACATGTATAGTAAATACTGCATACAGTATTATCATAAACATGTTTTAATTAAATGATAAACGTTATGTGATACTGCGCCACAGAAGCCACAAATACAGTGTGAGAATGCAAATAAAATAGGATATAAAATGAAATAGAGGTAGTGCAAATTGGCAAAAAGAAGGCCCTGATGTTCCAAAAGAGACGTTGCTGCCTCTACAAATTACTACCACTTAAGTGGAGCACAAACTAAATAGAGAAGGTGTAGGCGTGGCGCTACTTCTCATTTGAACTAGCTGTAAACAGGGGCGGACTGACCATTGAGCCACTCGGACACTGCCCGAGGGCCCTGCGCCACTAGGGGGCCCCATCAGGGTTGCCAGCCTCAGTAAAACCAGGGACAGTATGTATAAATCTGTGTTTTTTTTACATCTGTCTGTGTATACTGTGTGATTGTATACTGTGTGTGTGTATACTGTGTGGCCCCATAATCTCTGATTGCTTGGGGGCCCCATAATCTCCTATTGCCTGGGGGCCCTATGAGTTATCAGTCCGTCCCTGGCTGTAAATAAATATAAAATAGAGATGTGTATATGAAAGTGGAAGGTGGGTAGTGGTGATGATTTATTGAGGGTTAGGACCTGGTGCTATGCCTCAATGAATAGGTATGAGAGTGGGAGCTGGATAATAATGGCCTATTTAAAGACCATCCCATAGGTAAAGCCTTTTAATCAGAAGAAAAAGGAGGTTAATGTGTTCCACCCTCTGCCTTTACCAAATCAGAGGGGCATAAAAGTGTAAAAAATGAACAATAATCAAGTGTGGGTATGTTATACCCCCGAGTGCTAGAAGATAAACTTTTCTTAACCACTTAAGGACCAGCCTCGTTTTGGAATTTAGGTGTTTACATGTTTAAAACTGTTTTTTTTTTGGCTAGAAAATTACTTAGAACCCCCAAACATTATAAATTGTTTTTCTTTCTAACACCCTAGAGAATAAAATGGCGGTCATTGCAATTCTTTTTTTCACATCGTATTTGCGCAGCGGTCTTACAAGCGCACTTTTTTTCGGAAAAAATTCACTTCTTTGAATTAAAAAATAAGACAACAGTAAAGTTAGCCCATTTTTTTTTTTTATTGTGAAAGATAATGTTACGCAGAGTAAATTGATACCCAACATGTCACGCTTCAAAATTGCTCCCGCTCGTGGAATGGCGTCAAACTTTTACCCTCAAAAATCTCCATAGGCTAAGTTTAAAAAATTCTACAGGTTGCATGTTTTGTGTTACAGAGGAGGTCTAGGGCTAGAATTATTGCTCACGCTCACATGTGTGGTTTGACCACTGTTTTCATATGCGGGCGCTACTCACGTATGCATTCACTGCTACGCGCGAGCTCGTCGGGACGGGGGGTTTTAAAAAAATTTTTTATTATTTTTCTTATTTATTTTACATGATTTTATTTATTTTTACACTGTTTTTTTTTTTTAATTGTGCCACTTTTATGCCTATTACAAGGAATGTAAACATCCCTTGTAATAGAAAAAAACATGACAGGTCCTCTTAAATATGAGATCTGGGGTCAAAAAGACCTCAGATCTCATATTTACACTAAAATGCAATAAAAAAAAAAAAAGTTGTTTAAAAAAAATGACATTGAAAAAAAATTTGCCTTTAAGACGTATGGGCGAAAGTGACGTTTTGACGTCGCTTCCGTCCTGCAGTGTCATGGAGATGAATGGGCGCCATCTTCCACTCACTCGTCTCCAGGCACAGCAAGGGGATAGACGCGATCGCCTCCGCCGCTGCCGACGGCTCCGGTAAGCGGCAGAGGGCACTTGATCATGGCGGGAGGGGGGGCCCTCTCCCGCCACTGATAAAAGTGATCTTGTGGCGAATCCGCCGCAGAGACCACTTTTATCTTGTCGCCGACCGCCGCACGAAAACGGGGATACTGGGGTTATGGCAGCTAGCTGCTGCCATAACAACGATATCCGCTGCCAAACTTAGGACGTATATGTACATGCGGCGGTCGGCAAGTGGTTAAAGGTGTTACACTCTCTGCCTGTTGGTCACGGAGTGTATTTGGAAAAATAGGTGCCAAGCTTCAAAACAAAAATAACCAACTGACGTGTTACAACCTCTGGTGAAAAAAAAAACATTAATATATTACATCCCCTGAGGTGTGTGAACCAAAAGCTATCCTGCACAAATAAGATATAAAAGTGTCACACCCTCTGCCTGTTGATCAGAGTGTTTTGCAAAAATAAGTTCTGAACTTCAAATAGGTGTACCCGACTAATGTGTTACACCTTCTGGTGTGATACAACCGTCTGGTGTGCTACACCCTCTGGGGTGTGTAAACCAAAACCTATTCTGTGCAATAGGCTAATATTTACAGAGGATGGAGGGTTCCCTATTCCCCTGTGTGTGCGAAGTGATCAGCGTGATTGACCCTCTGTATCAAAACCCAGAGGCAAATATGCAAATGTGTATATTCAGCGCTCAAGAGAAATAATAAAAATAAAAAACAATAGAAAAAGAAATTTACACATGAAAAAATAGAACATTTAAATATAGATATAGATAAATGTATGTCCCTGTGTTCCACCACAGTACAAACCCAAAAACAAAAAACAAAACATTTAAAAAAATGCTTCAAACACTAAATCAATGGTAATTAGTCCATTCAATAAATAAAGTGACTTGTGCTCTTGTCCAGTGCTTCATCAAAAAAGTGGTGCCGAGTGATTTTATCATGTTGGTAATGTGATTGCACTCACCAGATCACCAGTGATTGCACTCACCAGATCACCAAATGACATTACCCCCCCAGGGGTGTTATGCCTTCACAGTATGAGCCACTGTGCAGCTCTCTGGAATCCTACTGGGCAATCTGAGAAACGTTTTGCTGTCTTTCCACCGAGGTGTCAGATGAAGGAAAGAGGAATGCCCATATTGTAATATTGCGTAGGAAAAGCTTTATTTGTAAAAAATTGGAAGATATACTCACATTTTATACAGTTTTAAACATGCAATGGTAAAACCGGAGCCGGTGCTGTGTAAACAACAAGCGACGCTCAGACCGGAAGTGACGCAATGACGCTCTATGCTTTTCGTCATCCAAGACGTCATCTGGAGCGTGCTGGCTTTCCTCGGTGGAAAGCCAGCAAAACGTTGCTCAGATTGCCCAGCAGGATTCCAGAGAGCTGCACAGTGGCTCATACTGTGAAGGCATTTTAGCTTGCACATGATTGGATGATAAAATCAGCAGAGCTTCCCCTCATTTCAGATCTACCCCTCAGATTTAAAGCGGCTGCACTTCCAAGTGCACTTGTAGTGCAAAGTGGATTTGCCTTTCGTAAATAACCCCCCCGTGTGTGTTATTAGAGTACCATTTCGAAATAATGCTGTTTTTGTTCAGCCAAAGGTGATTTAAAGAGTCATTTGGGTAGATTTACTAAAGCTGGTGCACTCAGAATCTGGAGCAGCTGTGCATGGTAGCCAATCAGCTTCTAACTTCAGCTTGTTCCATTAAGCTTTGACATTTGATGAAGATTTTTCTTTTGTTTATTCACTTTGCTGCAGTCAATATGAAAACAATACAACTTTTTCAGTTCGACCGATTTGAAAATTTATCGATTAGATCGTTTTGAAACGAAAAAAATTCAGTAAATTCGAATAGAAAAATTTGAATTCCGAATACAGATTCCGAAAACGAATTGAATGTTTCAACCGAATTTAACTAAGAGAAATAACTAGATTAACGAATCAAAACGAAACAAAACACATTTTTTGTGTCATGCACATGTCTAGAGTTCAAGATTCCCCAGAAACAAGAGAAGAGGCAAGATTGTTCTAAGAGGCCAGAAATGGAGCTGTCTGGGTGGCTCAGCAAGGAGAGCTACTGCTGGCCACTGCAGGGGTCATGGGTTCAGATCCTGGTCCTCATGGATGGATGGATGGATATATTCTGAAATAAGAGTTTCAGAACACTATTAGACACTGTACTAAATGAGAGAAATATATATATAAAACTAGCCTTATGTTGTATGGTCTTCAGCCCCCCTTCCTAGTAAGTCTTATACTCACCTGTCCCCTATCCAGTGAGCTATCACAAACTGATAAAAGAAAAAAACGAATGTGCTAGGTTAGCTCTAATTGACTAAATGAGAAGCTGCCAACATAGAAAAGTATTCCCACACAAAGTGTAAATTAATAGAAAGTGACGACACCTGGCTCCTCCCTGACGTGTTGCGTTACTGAGCATGTGACTCCATCAAAGGGTGACCTTTTGATGAAGTCATGTGTTCAATGACGCAATGCATCAGTGAGGAGCCAGGTGTCATCACTTCCGGAAATACCCTACAGAAGCTGTTCATACGATTTTTAAACTGTAAGTAACTACGTTTTTGTAATAAATGGAATTGGATTTATTACACTATGGAGCCCATTCTCTTTGTTGCATGACCTATTACATCTGATGAGCCTGGAATATACTCTGGTACCATTGGTGCTGAGGATATCTGTGGGAATCGATCGATTGCTGAGGATCCATTGTTTACCCATGCCAGGGCTTGATCTGACCCGTGGGGGTCTTTGTATGAGGTGAGAGGCTGGGGCAAATGAGTGGTGCACTGCTGTAACGAGCCCCTGCTCGCTCGATTCCACTCTCTCGACACTCCTCTGCGGCTATAGAATCAGATTGCAGATCGCAACATCTGATGGTTCGGTCATCCGATGTTCCGGGACTAGAACTACAGCTATGTGCCATTCTAATCCAGTTGTGTAGCTCAGAACAAACACCAGGCAGGCTGTATGTAAGTTCAACCAGGAATTTCTTCTTTTATTGAAAAATACAGGATCTTTTATACAATAAAAGTGGAGGTGTATACCTCCGGCTCATATTACTCTGAACATACACCTGTGACCAGAAACTTAATTAACATGGGCTAATTAACTAATCCCTTTAGACAGCCTAGATGACTCAGACATGACCATTAGGCCAGACTGGCCGTCTTGTAGCTCAGAAAACACAATCAACATTATCACAATCAACATAGACTGTTCTTCACACAGTAGCAGAGTTAATTAACACAAACAACAATGGGGATCTAATGACTCTTAAATCCCATAGTAGACTTATTTACAATACACATTCTAGCAGGCAACAGACAGACAGGTGGCTGGAATTAACATCAGCATCTCCTAACAGTATTTGTCCCAGCATTATGAATCAGCCACTATTCCAAGCTTCACGACAACCGCGGATGGTGATAACAATTGGATGAAGTGGATTTCGTTCATTTGCTTTGCACATGCACTTTTTTCTCCCATATGAACTGTCACTTTTGAGTTTGTATCTCTTTTTTGGACTTTTATTGCACTTTTGGAGGATCTGTTTGCGCTTTATACATATGCTTGCACTTTATTAGATGTTTTAAATGTATGATCGTTATTGCATATAATGCTGAAAATTGTTTACACTTGAGGAGTTATTTTATAGCTTTAGCATGTTTCCTTAATGATTATTATTAATTTTAGTGCATACTTATTTTTGAGTCAGCGCCACATATTTATTTCTATTAATTTCACTAACTGAGCCACTTGTCCCATGAGTAGAACACTCCCCATTCTATCTTATGGCAAGCTCATACTCCAGAGCAGCTTGATGACATACCACTGGGTGCAGGTCCTTGATGACCTGGGCTCACAGGAAGTAGTTGATCAATGCTGGGCATAATTCGACCTAGAAGAAGATCGGCTCTGGATTACAGAGCAGTGAGTCCGATGGGGACAGTGGCGTAGCAGAGGTGAGTACTGCAGCAAGATCTTGCCTTTTTATTTTTGCAGGTGTAAAGCAATTCATTTTCAGATTTTTTTTTTCTAAAGCCAAAGTTAGACTTCAAACACAAGTTAGAATATGATGACTACACAATCGGTATGTCACAGGTAGGGAAGTGAACCAGAGTTTTAGAATATATGACTTAGTTCTGACATGCAGCTAAAACATTTACATACATGTGGATGAATGATATTAACAGATCTCCCATATATACGAAGGTATATTTTTGGTCTCCCCTGCGGAGGGAGGGATGCACAAGCCATATCTTCATCATTCCCAGTGAAGGATCGGCTCTGGTCCAGAGGCTGAGCAGAACTGTTTACAGTAGGTGGAATTCCAGCACTCTGGTGGTATGCAAGTTGTGACAGATGAGGAGAGCTGGAGATCCTCTTCAGAGTGAAGCGGTGCAATGTCCTCTGGTTCACCGATTGCTGGAGAGAGAACGGCTCCAGGCTGACCTCCTATCCGCCACTAATTGGAAGCTCATTAGGCTCTGTGTAGACATTTCACTGGGGGGCAATTAATAATCTGTTATCTGCTGCACCGTACAGTATATACTATATACTATGCAGCTAAAGTGTAATCAGCACCGAAGCAATATTAAAGTGGTTGTAAACCCTGTAAAAAAAAAAAAAAAAAAACCTGCAAGACAAAGGCATAATGAGCTAGTATGCGTAGTATACTAGCTCATTATGATATACTTACCTGAGATTGAAGTCCCTGCAGCGGTCCTCGTTCACCGCTCCAGCGTCCGATATCTCCTTGGGAGGGGGGGGTTACTTCTGGGTATCGGGGCTCTGGCACTGTGAGTGGCTGGAGCCACAATGACGTCACTCCCGCGTATGCACGCGGGAGCCGCCGCTAACGGCATAGTACAACTGAAGCAACGGCACGTACGTGCCGTTGCTTCAGTTTGCTTAAGTGCGCATGTGCCGATGACGTGGGCACATGCAAATACAGGGATATCTCCTAAACCGTGCAGGTACACGTGTAGCTACAGGTAAGCCTAAATATAGGCTTGTCTGTAGTATAAAGTGGTTGTAAAGGGTTTACAACCACTTTAACAGTAAAACATACATAGTTACTTAAAAGTAAGTTAAAAGGAACTTCGGTACCGTTACTGCTGGCCCCACCCTCCTTACTGGCGCCTCCATCTTTGATGGTCCTCCCCATGCGCAGATGTGCCAATATACTCTGCCTGTCCTTTTGGACGTGGCAGAGCCCTGCAGCAGATCTGCGCAAAATTAGGAAGAAAAATCTTGTTCCAGCTTGCGCATGTGCCAATTCTTCAAGGAGTGTGCAGAACATACACAAAGTCCTGTGTCTTCCTAATCACGCCGTGTCGCGCACACGTGCAGCGCATGTGCAGATGTGACAAAGGTCTCTGGCAGCTACTGAAGGCTGGGCAGAGCCCTTTAGCACATCTACGCACACTTAAATCAGGCGCAATGTAATTCATGCTCAGGTGAGAAAGGCAGAAGTGCTGCCTTGCAATTTTTGGGGGGGTAAAGATCCACTTTAACCGCTTGCTGATCAACCACCATCATTATACTGCGGCAGGTCACCTCCTTACTGCAAATCACCCTAGCTGTACGTCGGTTCCTTCAACAGTTATAGCAGGCGGGCGCACGCCCGCTGCACGGCGGGGGAGCTGATGCGCCTGCCCAGTGGCCACGATATCCGCCGGCCACCCGCAATCGCTCCAGAGAAAGCCAGAATGGTGATCTGTCAATGTAAACAAACAGATCCCCATTCTGACAGGGGAGTACAGAGTGATTGTCTGTTTCTAATGATCAGGAACAACGATCTCTCTCCTCCTCCATTCACTCCCCTCCCCCCCACAATTAGAAATACCTCCCTAGGGAACACATTTAACCCCTTGATCGCCCCCCTAGTGTTAACCTCTTCCCTGCAAGTGTTATTTATACAGTAATCAGTGCATATTTTTAGCTCTGATCGCTGTATAAATGTCACTGGTCCCAAAAAAGTGTCAAAAGTTTCCTAGCCGGTGGCCGCCGCAATGTCGCAGTCCCGCTAAAAATCACTGATCATCACCATTGCTAGTAAAAAAAAAAAAAAAAAAGTTTAAAGCGTCACCTATGGAGATTTTTAAGTACCTTAATTTGTCGCCATTCCATGAGCGTGCCCAATTTTAAAGCGTGACATGTTAGGTATTTATTAAAATTGGACATCAAAAGAGGTTCTGGACAGCCGCACTCCAAAAAAAATATGTTTTGCCTTTTATTCAAAAAAGTGTCATCTAAAATACAGGTCACAGCAGGGCGGAAAAAAGCTTACGCGTTTCACACTACCAACAGTGCTTAATCATAGCTAGCCATGATAAAGCACTGTTGGTAGAGTGAAATGCGTAAGCTTTTTCCCGCCCTGCTGTGACCTGTATTTTAGATGACACTTTTTTGAATAAAAGGCAAAACATATTTTTTTTGGAGTGCGGCTGTCCAGAAAGTCTTTTGATGTCCAATTGCTAGATGCATTGCCAGCACCTGGGCTTCTTAACTGGAGGTGAGGCTTTTTACTTCTATCTGACCCACCTGGACCAGTGATACCTTCTCCCTAGATATTTATTTACTTGGCGTAACATCATCTTTCATACTGGAAAAAAAAGGGGGGGATATATTGTGTTTTTTTTTGTTTTTTGTTGTTTTTTTTTATTCATGAAAGTGTATTTTTTTCCCGAAAAATTGCTGCGCAAATACCGTGTGAAATAAAAAAAAATTGCAACGATCTGCGTTTTATTTCCTATTGTCTCTTGCTAAAAAAAAAAAATATATATATATATATATATATATATATATATATATATATATATATATGTAATGTTTGGGGGTTATAAGTAGTTTGACAAAAAGTGCCAGAAAAGACCTGGTCTTCAGATGGGATCTTTTGATAATATTGGGTGTTCTATAATGGTAATCCTCATTGATATGAGATAATACCACCATGCAAGGAATCCTCGATGAGCCGATAAAACAAGCGCAGTGGCGATAATCTCATATACTATATACTGACGACATGTACAAGACTTCCGTCACAAGCATATAAAACCCGTGAGCGATGAGCGCATCATGGATGGTTTTGTTTAATATTAGGAGGAAGGATTATACCTCTCCCCTCGGTTCCCTGTAACACAGTAGTCAGTCCTCCAGGGCTGGGATTAAAGGATTTACTTCCACGAGCCCGGCTGACAAGATGCTGTTTATGTAAGTGATCGATTGTCATAAACAAACAGCTATTCACGGAACATCAAAGGAGCCGTACTCAGGAGAACAGGAAAAATAGATATAATATTTTTTTTTTTTTTATATTAGGCAACATGAAAGATAAGGGATACAAAAATATCCGCAATAAAAGCCAAAAGAACCCGAAAATGTCATATTATACCCGCAAGCAAACATTTATTATATTGAAGCCTAAAAGTGGTGGCAGCATTCGTTTTCTTTTTTTTTTTTTTTTTTTAGGCTTTCTTTCCTTTATTTTCACCTGGTGATCTGGCCAGTAAGTCTGTTGTTTTTTAACAGAATAAGCTCCCCTACAAATGTAGCAAATAGAACGTAGAGACAAATCATTTACCAATGACAGGGGTGCTTACAACGATCAGATTTCATTTATTTATGTAAAATCTTTATCCCAAAAGAAAATGTTTGCTGTAGTTTGTGTAACTACAGCGTTAGCGGAACTCCGCACAGGCACAGGGAGATCAGGCAAACTCCAGGCAGGGAGTGCCATGGTTGGGATTCAAACTAACGGCCCCAGTGCGGCTAGATGGAAGTGCTAACCACTTAGCCACTGTGCTGCCTGCTTACATAGCTCCCAACTGTCCCTGATTTCGAGGGACTGTCCCTGATTTGAAGCAATGTCCCTCTGTCCCTCTTTCCTCCCTCATTTTGGTCTGATTTATATAGTTGCATATAAAACGCACTTTGTATCTTTCAAAAAGTGTTTCCCAGTGCTAAACCTTTCATCCAATTTCTAAATTGCTGCATTTGTCAATTCCAAAAGCCAGTATAAAAGAATAGTAGTGGTAAAAAAAAGACCCGTGTGGGTTTAACCAATCTTGTTTTTTTGTACAATTCTCCTTTAAGGGGGCGTGGCAGGGGGTGTGTCCTATGCCTGCATACTTTTGCTGATAGGTGTCCCTCATTCCCAACTCAAAAAATTGGGAGGTATGACGCCGGGCCATTCAGAAAGCGGAGGGGCGATGCGCACATGTGCAGTAGGGTATCGGCTGTGAAGCCACAAAGCTTCACTGCAGGTTTCCCTTACAGGCAATGGTGGCGGCAGTCAATGGAAGCATCAGCTGCGGTGCCAACATCGCTGGACTCCAGGACAGGTAAGCAGGACATTTTTTTCTCAAACAATAGGTGCTGGAACTTAACCATGGCCCGCCAAAACCCCTCCCCCTACACACACCCTCCAAATCACATCAAATAGTGGGTGTGGTCAGTCAAATTTCATGAAAACAGTAGGAGGGTCTTAAAGGGGCATTATTATCAGGATTGCATTACATACAGAGTGCAGAGCTGTCACTTGTAAACATAGAAACCAGACTTCTGTGTTTACAAGTGATTGTGGTGAGCACCAAAGGGTCTGAGCCAGAGGTAGTGGAATTGAGTTCCACCAAGTTCCCCCTGAAAAAAAGCCCTGCAGGTAAGTGTCCTAATATTAATAGTCAGCAGCTACAGTATGTTTAGCTGCTGACTTTTAATTTTTTGCTGGGGGGGGGGGGCTTTAAGGATATACTTTACAGACCAAAAGGAGGCAAATAAGAAAAGTTCAATGGTAAGGTTTACATACATTTTTCAGATTCAGGGCCATTCAGAAGACGAGGTTATTTGAAGCCATAGACATTTAGCTAGCAAAGCACCCAGGCGTGGAAGTTGAGCTCCCGGATGACAATCAGAGCCATTCAGCAGGTTGGCTTCATCCCCTTGAGTCAGTTTAAATGCAAAATGTTCGTATTTGACTGGAATGTTCCTTAAAATTTACAGTTCCTGTAGCTTCTGTAATTAGTGCCGTATGGTCGTGTTACCGATACCATGATTTCTCTGTGTTCTACATGCTAGAAGAAATAGAAAGACATAGCAAGTCTTAGAACCCCTCCGGATAAATATCCCCTGTTTCATATTACCTTGAATGGAAATAAAAACAAAGTTATAGCAACTAAAGAATGTGGATCACCTGCAGGCCACGCACGCTGTGTCAATCTCAGATATTCATCTAGTATCAAATGATTCTACAGGCCAACCCTAATCTCGGTAATGTTTTTGTGTTATTTGCTACAGTTCAAGTTTAGGGCTTCATGCACACTGGATGCTTTGGCCATCTCTCCTACAGAAAACCCTTTTCTACCACCAGTATTTACACCCTAAGGTGCTCCAAATAATCATCCATGTTAATTAAAGCATTAGTCCACCCAGAACCGATATTCCAAATTGTGGTAGACAAGGAACACTTAGACCAGGGGTGTCAAAGCTGATTTTAGCACGGGCCGCATCAGCAATATGGTCGCCCTCAAAGGACCAGTTGTATCTGTAAGACTTGATGTTCACAGTGCCCCACCTCCCCTTACTTTAGATGTCAAGATCCCCCCCCCCCTACCATCAGAAGTCAAGACTCCCCACCCTCCCTTACATTACAGTGCATCCCCCTTACTATATGCTGCTCCAGCTGGGAAGAAGCTGGAGATGGAGCTGGGAAGTAGAAAGTGAGGATCTGGAGGAGGACCAGAGGAGGGCTGGAGTCTGCTGAATCCTGAGACCAGGAGAGGAAGAGCCCCTGGACGACGTAACTCTTTTACGAAACACGTAGGGCGGAGCGACGCGCTTGCGTCACCTCTCATCGCTGTTGTTGTTACCAGCAGGACGGGCTTGTCTGTGAGCTTACCGGCCGGCGCTCCAGACATACAGGCGTTTATCTTATTGAGATCATGTGAGTGTTTTAATGTATTTTAATACCGAATAAAGTTTAAAGGTTATACACTATTGGAGCCTTTTATCTTTCATGATGCGACCATCCATCTGTGAGCTGGAAGGAACATGGTATAGTCTGAAGTATTAATCCGATGGCTGGGCTTTGGATATGATACTATACCATTAACGAGCTCGGGTTTGGTTTACTGGCTAAGGTCCGGAGGATAATTTTCCATTCAGGCTCTCCCTGATCCTCTGTAGTTGGGGGTCATGGGATTCTGGTAAGCGGCCATTCTACATTCCTTGGTGGTGGATTGAGCACTATTTCTCTGTTTGATCAAGGATTGAACAGTCTTTTGATGGACTTCATATTTATTTATTTATTCACCCTTTTATCACTTGGGTGACACAGCCATTGTATGTTTTTGGACTCATTTTCATTTTCTATATTTTTATTTTTAAGTGTTTCAACATTAATATTCAATCATTTTGGTGCTATGACACTTTTACAATGTGTTCACAATGTATGTGATATTTATTCAGATATTTGTTGATGTGTCATTAATTGCATATATGCACATAGGTTTTTAGCGCGATTCTACTTTTTACTACTTGTATCACACTGTGTTTATGTTGCGCAGGACAGTTGCTGCTTTTTAGTTTACAAAATTACCTATCCCTTTTTTTTCACCAGAGCGCAGTTTCCTTTTTTTCTTTTTTCAGGGGAGGAAGAGACGAGGGGGCGCTGCGGCTGCACAGGGAAGCGCAGGATCTGCAGGAGGAGTTCTGTCCTCCTCTTTGCTGCCGACTGCTGAGACAACATGGGGGTGGAGATGAGGGGGTGCCGCAGCTGCAGGAGAGGTGCAAGGGCCACATAAAATGACCCAGAGGGCCGGATTCGGCCCCCGGGCCTTGTCTTTGACACAGACTTAGACCATCTGATAGTTCCTTATATCCCTCTGGGATTCTTCTAGTGAAATCTCTACACTTAGTTCCTGGGTCTCTATATGTGCTGTGATCATTTAAAGGAGTTCTCTCTCTACCTATTGAAGATTATTACATATTATGGAGAACGTAAAAGGAGAAGCTGCAACACACAAAAGTGGGTGGGAACACCAAAAAGTCCAAGATGGACAAGAACAGAGTTGGGAGTTTGAGAAGATTTCAGATTTCTAGGGAGATTTGATGGTTGGGTGTACCCAAGACATATAAAAAAAAAAAGGGGGGCTGGCTCAGCCCACCAGACTTCTGCTATAACTAAATATCACTTTTGGATGAAATGACTCTTTAAAGTGTTGGAAACTACAACCCAGACATACAATACTTGAGGCCGACACATTAATGATCACCACTATTGTATGGCTCCACCTACCTTAGGGGAGACAGGCTATAGGCAAGATGATTGGGCCGATGGACAATGCCAGTCCCACAGTGGCAAGGAGGAAAGTGATGTCTCTAGCTAGTGATCATTCAGTCACTTCCTGTTTTTTCTGCCAGTAGTAGTGGCCACATGACTAAATCGCTACGTAAACTGTTGGCCCTATATAAATCCTGTATAATAATAATAATAATAATGACTGGCGTTTATTGCAGATGCTTGGACCAATGTGTCACCTGCTGTTGATTCCTGGTTCCATCTTGTGGAATCCTGTGTCTACCAAAAAACACAGAGTTCTCACAAGATTTGGGTGGCCCTCTTGGATGCAGATGGGCTATATATAGAGTAGCTCTAGCTATGTCCCTGTCATGCAGTGCAATGTGGGGAGTACAAGACAGGGACTAGGACCCATCAGTAGTGAGAGACTAGGTTTAGAAACAGAGGACATGTTTCTCATGAAGAGAGATAGCTCAGGCTCTGGGTAGACTGCCTCAAAGAAGGCCAGTGGTGGAGACTAGGTCACAGACCGCATACCCAGTACCCTAGCCTGGACCAGTGGAAGGTATACCATACAGCAGTTGGGTCTAAGGCAGCACCCTCCAGGGAGTCACATTCAGGGAAATTCTTTCTGCACAGACCTGTCCGCACAACCTCTTGTATGTAAGCCCTGCATTGGTATTAATATAAGTGCCTTGTTATTCAGAGGGGAATTTTGTAGAAGAATACAGTATTAGTGTAACTGACCATTATTCTTAGATACAAGACTGCTTAAAAGGAGAAGTTCCCTTTAAATCTCTTCCACACCGTATGCACCCCCTACAAGAATCCCAGGGTACAAATAAATTGATGTCACAAATACAAACAAAAAACAAACAATATATGAGTATGGTTTTGACATTGGATATTCATTGGCTGGCTATACAATTTTAGGATGCTCATGTTCTCCTGAGGAAGGGTCCATAAAACACTTTGCAAAGTATTTATCCATTTATTTCGGTAAGTAACCAATGAAAATCTGTATCATTCAATAAAATACAAGGGGAAACATTGAAGGATGTGTAAAGTACTTAGCTTATTTTTTGTTTATTTTAAAGGCTAAGTTAGAGTGTTTGTTAACCCCCCCAAAAATACAGATCCTGCTCCCTTAAAGCAAATTACACAGCACAGTGCTTGTGCTGTGTAATCTGCCCCCTCTAAACTGTAAAGACCCCCCCCTGAATCTGCCAATTCCTGAATGCCCTCTCTGAGCTGACCATGAAAATCAGGGCTGCTCCGCCCTGGCCACTGTGGTCAGAGTACGTCCCTGCATCATATGCTGCTGTCCCCTCTGCTCTCCTCTCTCCTACTCACTACTCACCCCCTCCTTCCTGCCTGTTAGTCCCCTCTGTGTCTGTCTCTGCCCCCCTGTGTCCCCCCCCCCCCCCCCCCCACACACACACACTGCTATTCTTGGGAAAAAAAAGGAAAATTGTCACTGCCAGCCCCTCTGGCATACCACACTATGTAAGTTGTTTTAAAAAACTAGTGTTCTAAATACCGCTTTCTTCAGGCCGGTCACATGACTTGTGGCCACTTTACAGCTACAAGACAGAGCTTCTGCAGGAGGAGGCGAGCGGCCACGTGATCTCCCCAGCTGACGTCAGAGGGAGATCACGGTCCCTCCCGCAGAAGACATCCATCAGAGCTGTAAAGCAGCCGCGAGTCATGTGACCGGCCTGAAGACAGCTTAAATTCGGTATTTACAATGCTCGTTTTTTAAACCAACTTACATAGTGTGCTATGCCAGGCTCTAATAGGGCTGGCAAAGTCTTATATAAATGGGTTCACAAACACTTCAAAGTGGATGTAAACCTGAATTTTTTTCTGTCATAATGTATAGTATAAGATTTCCTATCATTTGAGCCCAGTCTTTCCACAAAGAGTTAATCCATCTCTGAACAATCCTCTTTTATTGTTCAGTGAGATAAATCTTGACAAACAGAGAAAAACTTTGTCAAATCCTCCCCCTTGCTGTGAGTGACAGGTGATTTACATATCTCGTGCACTAGCCTAAGACACAGGCATTATTTTTTAATTCCCACCCCCCACTCCTTTCTTCAGCAGCTCTGCCAGGATTGAATGTTCCACACCTCAGCATGATTGGGCATGCTGAAGTCATGTGGTTACTTTCCTGTCTTTTCACTGGATGTTAGAGATCATAGCAGAAGTTCAGGGTTAGAAATACACAGGAGAAAATGCATATTGACAAGGGGAGTGTAGAGGTGGGCGGGGAGTCTACTGACATCACAACTCCACCCAGCTCCCCATGCTCCAGACAACAGACCCGCCCACAGAATCTGCAGTTTTTCGGGTCTAATAACAGACAGAGGGGAGACATTTGACGGGTAAAGATACATGCAGGAGGCATGTATATCCTTATAGATAACCCCTATGGCAGTAGTTTAGAGAGGATGACATTGGGTTTACATCCACTTTAAGCTTTGCAAAAAAATAAATAAATAAAATATTAAATGCAGTGGATCATAAGTGCAATGTCAGGCTCCTACACACACTACGTAGAGTTTTCTGCCTGTACCTCTGAACGGGCAGACATTTCCTGAGCTGTAGGCAGTGCAAATGAACTGTGAGTAGGTCAGCAGGTCATTGATACCACACGTCTGTCTGCCATGGTGGATGATGGGACTTGTAGTCTATTTATTCACAGAATCCTGTGAATGAATGATGGGGCTGTGAATGAAAGATGCAGGGCAGTGCGGTTTCCAAAATATGCCAGCGTGTGCGGGGAGAGGATCCCAGAGGAGCACAAAGAGAAGACCTCTGGTGGCATGAGGCGGGTGCATAGGAGCATGCTACATGTTATAGCCTAAATATGGGTGTAACACATAACATGCTCCTAAAGGTGAACTTAACTTTTAAAGAAATCATTTTTTTTTATACTTATATATGAATAAAAGGATGTTTTATAAAAACAAAAAACACATACTTGTGACCTAAAAAGTCCTGTAGATTGCCCTATATATGCATAAAACGGTATTAAACCCAAAACAAACATTTATTATTTTGCAGCTTACCAGTCCTTAGATGTGTTGGCTGCATTTGTTTCCTTTTCTATGCTTTTTTTCCTTTATTTTCACCTAGTGATCCAGCCAGTAAGTCTAAGCAAAAGTGGCAGTTAGAGGCTTGAGACCAAACCATTTACCACTGACAGAGGAGCTTACAATGGACAAATTTTATTTTTTTTATGTAAAAACTTTATCGCAAAAGGATTACATTTTTTGTCAAGCCCTTATAAATCTGATCCGATAAATAGTGCATTTAACACTACTCTCTAACCAGGCTGACAATACTTCTGACTAATGTTGTCATGCTCCTCCAACCAGAATGAAGACACCTTAAGATAGGAAGTGTGTTAATAAAATAAAGGAAAGAAAGCAAAAAAAAAAAAATGCAGCCACCACTTTTAAAAATTGGTAAGCTACAATATATTACATTTTTACATTATTAGTTTTTTGGATTTCAGTATTGCAATGGGAATGCTGGTATGCTCTGAATTGAATTACGAGTTGAAATTAATTTATTTTAATTGAATTTAGTTTAATGTCATAAGAATAGTATGAATATTTGTCAGAATGTTTAAAAAAAAGCCAGATGCTGGGCGCAAAAAAATAAAAAAAAATAAAAAAAAATTCCAATAGACCAAAAGCAATGAAGAATTTCAAAAGGAGGTGTCCATCAGTTAGTTATTATCAGCTTCAAGATGGGACAGCCATCTGTGATTAGAAATCCTACACTGGAAAACCCCGTTAAATAGCCCTTTTTTTCCTCTTGACAAAGAAGAGGTGGAAAGTATGTGTCTGACAGGCTGTAGATATGAGCGAGGTCTCTGTAGCTGTAAACGCCTGGCTATGAAGATGTTTGTGTTAAGCCGATTATCTCCATCACAGGGTACAGAGTTGCAGTGAGCAGGAAAAGCCACTTGATCTTGACAATGTGCAGACAGTGGTCTGATAGCTGGGTGAGAAAGCTGGAGGTGAGAATGATCCTGAACACTACTCAGCATCACATCACAGCCTTCCACAAAGCAGGAATGTGTTTTATTAAAACGGGTATCCGCAGCTACAACCTGGAGAACATGCTGTTGAAAAGTTTTAAGCTAACAGAACAGGTAACAACTCTGGGCAAATATAGAAAAAAAAATTTTTTATCTAACTTCAAATAAATAAATAAAAAAAAAATTAAGTGACTTCTGCCACACCAGCTAAAAGCTAAAATGCAAGTGCCTTCTCTGTCAGCTATTGCTTAAACAGTTGTAATATTAGGTGGGCTTACAGAACCAGGAGATAATCTAGGGTTTGGGTTCCTCATCTTCATGTAAGGTTGCTTGGGGTTCCTCATCTCCCTATATGGTTGGTTGGGGTTCCTTATCTTTCTGTGGGGTTGGGGTCCCCTTCTCCCTGTAAGCAGTGCCGGGACAAGGTCTTCTAGTGCTCCCATCCTAGCATTAATCCTCTACCCCTAAAATTTTCCCTCTGAGCATAAATCCTCTCCCCACCCCTCCAAAACCCCCCTTCCTAACACAAATCCTCCCTCCAAATCACCACTTCTAGCAAAATACCCCAAATCCCCACTGTGACCAGGGCAGCCATCCCTCCTGCCCACCCCTTGTCCCAGCCTTGCCTGTAAGGTTGGTTGGGGTTCCTCATCTCCCTGTAAAGTTGTTTGGGGTTCCTCATCTCTCTGTAGGGTTGATTAGGATTCCTCATCTCCATGTAAGGTTGGTTGGGGTTTCTCATCTCTCTGTAGGATTGGTTGGAGTTTCTCATCTCTTTGTAGGATTGGTTAGGGTTCCTCATCTCCCTGTAAGGTTGGTTGGGGCTCCCCATCTCTCTGTAAGGTTGGTTGGGGTTCCTCATCTCTCTGTAAAGTTGGTTGGGGTACCTCAGCTCCCTGGAAAGTTGGTTGGGGTTACTCATCTCTCTCTGAAGGGTTGGTTAGGGTTTGTCATCTCCCTAAAAAGTTGGTTAAGGTTCCTTATCTCTCTGTAGGGTTGGTTAGGGTTCCTTGTCTCCCTGTAAGGTTGGTAGGCGTTCTCCATCTCCTTGTAAGTTTGGTTGGGGTCCCAGGGTAGCTGAAAAAAGCTTTCGGTAACCCTTAGGAGCCATTTAAAACCTGTTGCATTTAAAAACATCTTAATTCTTTCACATTAAAGTGGATCTTTACCCCCCCCCCCCCCCCAAAATTAATTTCAACCTTTTTTTTGTGTGTGTGCTCCTTGATTGCCTAGAAGGCAAGAATGACATTTTGCTTAATTTCACCCTTGCACAGATGTCCTGAAGGGCACTGTCTTTGGGACCCGGCAAAGTGCTTCGGTATATCTGAGCATGTGTTGGTTTTTTCAAAGATGGCAGAGTACATACTGTGGGGCCAGCATTACAGGGACTGAAGTTCCTCCTTAACTCAAATGTTTTTTGCCACAGTGATCAAATTTTGCTGAAAACTCCCAGTTTTCACTTAAAAAAATGTAGTCAATTTCTAGTTAAGAATAGAAAAAACATTGTTACATTTAAAGTTTCTGTGTCAAAAAATGGGGTTAAATTTTGTTGTTTTTTTGCTACAAATTAGTTTTTTGTCATGAAGTGACATGGCCTGGGTCTCAGGTCATGTTATTACTACCACTGCTGATAAGTACCATGAACCATAGCAATGACACATGGAATGCAGCAGGAAGCGCCTGTCAGTTGTGTAGGGCAAAATGGCTGCTGTTTCCACTGACATATCCAAGGATTTCCCACACAGTGAAGAAAGGTGGTAATGCTGCAGGTATTATTAAATGTCTGACAGCAGGAATGTGATATGACTTACTGAAGATTTGACAAAAGATTTCACTTCAAAAAAGTAAAACCAGCCATGTGTAGACTATGTATTAACCATGAGAATAGCTCCCAAATGTACCTCATTTGGAGGGACTGTACGTCTTTTGGACCAACTTACCTTTCACCCCCTTTGATGTCCCTCTTTTTGGTCTAATGTACTATTTAACAACCAATATTGTTATACTGCACTAAACCTTTTATCAAACTTCTATATTATTGAATTTATTGTCAGTAAAGGGGAAAAGTGATTGTTAATTTAAGCATTTATGGGTTCAAACAACCATTTTTTTTTTCATTTTAATTCTTCTAGTTAACTGGCATTAAAACACAGGTCTTCCCATTGCATGCACACTCTGTGCTGGAGGTATCCTTATCCTACTTTCCTACTTTCCTAGCATCAACATTGCAGCATACATGTTGTAGTATGCTGCCATGGGTTGGCGCCAGGAAATTAAAATTACATTAAGTATTTGAAACAATTTTCTGTTTAGCTGGTGCCAACATGGCAGCATATTATCACATGTACCAGGAAAGGAAAATGATGGTAACTATTTGATACAATTTTCTGTTTTCTACTCTCAGAAAGTTAGGAGACTTGATGGACCTCTCCATGTTCTGTGAAACACTGATACACAAGACTTGGTGGCCCAGACAATAACACATGACATCACTATCCTCTCCATGCCAAGGTTCTAGGTGTAATCCTGGACTCTGACTTATCCTTTTGGCCCCACATCCAATCACTGTCCAAATCCTGCCGCCTCAACCTCCGCAACATCTCCAAAATACGCTCCTTTCTAACCAATGATACCACAAAGCTCCTAGTTCACTTCCTGGTCATCTCTCGCCTCAGCTACTGCAACTCCCTTTTCATTGGAATACCTTTACATAGGCTATCCCCACTTCAGTCTATTAGGAATGCTGCTGCCAGCACATCAAGGTTTAATCCAGAATACTTATTGGAATTCCATGCCAAAGAAGTCAATGTTTCAAGAATGTGATAGTGTGCTTTATCAAGGTAACAGACAATACATCCTTTGTGGATGTTCAGGAACTTTGATAAAGGGGACCATCGTGCCCATGAAACCTTAGTTTCTTTGGCAAGGAATTCCAGTAGATTTTCTCCATTGAACCTTTGTATACTGGCTTCTGGCTATATTTATAAATGAAAATCTTAATAAAATGTTAAAGAAGAATTTCAATTATGATTATTTTTACAGTGGTTCAGTTTGGGCCAATGTAACTGTGCATGTATCATACCTGGCCAGGCCCTCTGTAAGAGCCCTTGCACACTGGGGCGGTTTGCAGGCGCTATTGCGCTAATAATAGCGCCTGCAAAGCGCCCCGAAAGTGCCGCTGCTTTCATTCCAGTGTGAAAGCCCCGAGGGCTTGCACACTGGAGCGATGTGCTGGCAGGACGGTAAAAAAAGTCCTGCCAGCAGCATCTTCGGAGCGGTGAAGGAGCGGTGTGTATACCGCTCCTTTACCGCTCCTGCCCATTGAAATCAATGGGACGGCGCGGCTATACCGCCGGCAAAGCGCCTCTGCAGAGGCGCTTTGCGGTTGTATTTAACCCTTTCTCGGCCGCTAGCGGGGGGGTAAAACCTCCCCGCCAGCGGCCACATACCGACGGTAAAACGCCGCTAATAATAGCGGCGTTTTACCGCCGACGCCGACCCCCGCCCCAGTGTGCAAGGGCTCTAAGATGGAAATATCTGTAGTAGACACTTATATTACAATGATTTCCACTAGCTTCCGGGTGCCGTGCTGAGCGGCTGCCCATCTGATTAGTGAGCATAAGATTTCTCTGGTGACATTCAGAGAATGTTTTTGATTTTCTCAATGAATGCAAAACTTTCTCTGATTGGACAAGGTGAAGAAGGTGATGTCATCGCCCCACCTTTAGAAATCATCCAATCATTCCTTGAGAAAATGCAAAGCAATCTCTAAGTGATGGCCATGCCAAGTGAGTGACCTCCTATGTTTTGAATGGAGCATGGCAGCAGCTCTGGAAGCAAATGGAGATTTTACTGAAGTAACGGTGTCTACTTCAGTGATTTGCAGCTTCCACGTGGATCGGCCAAGTATAGGATATACATACTTCCATTATTCCAAGCTGAACCAATGTAAAAATATTCATACCTGGAATTCTTCTTTAAGTCTTCCCCACGTTATCCAAAACGAAATAAAAGTAAAATAAAATTTAGATATAAGGTAGCTGAAGAAGGAGCTGGGGAGGAACTGTTGCCAGCTAGACATGAAGGCCTCATGCCTGTGTGGTAATTTAGTCCTGATACATGAGACTCCAGTGTTTAGGTGTGGGTGGAAAGCACAGGCGCACCATTCAGCCCTGCTATCGGCATCCTGTAAAACTCTATGACAGCCTAAAAGCTGCTGCGGCTGGACAATGCACATATCGCTAATAACATTAAGGGCAATATGCCTCCAGGGACGAATGCCCAAGACACAAACTGCTTGTCGGGGCATTTGTCCCTGGGCCTATACTGTCTCAAACGTTAGTACCACTGGGTGCATTGTCCAGCACAAAAAGTACCAATAGAGAAGACAAATTGAGATTGCCAATCTGTAATTTTAATTTCTGCTACATCAACAAGATGCAGGATCTCCCCAGGCTAGTATATTAAAAATGGGACCTTTTTACAAACAATGTTAACAGGAAAGCGAAGTTGGTAATTTTTGTCAAAACGGAGCAAGGGTCAGGGGACAAAATCTCCAAAATCTGAGAACAGTCCCCTATAACACTGTGCAGGCTCCAACTGAAAAATCTTCCTGTGCTCATCTATAAAGCTCAACAGGCACCACTATGTCACTACTAAGAGTTTAACACGCGTTACTAATCTGGAAAAAGTATGTAGGTCAGAAGTCCTGTCCTCACTAGCTGCACTTTCAGCGACTTCCTAAGAATCGGTTGAGTAATTTTCAAAGCAAAAGCAAATATCAAAATGTGAAAAGTATATAAAACAGAAATAGTGAATTGCTGCTGAAAATAAAATGAAAACAAATACTGATATAAAAAAATCACAAATTAACAATCTTTTTAGAGAATGTAATAAAACAGTGTCAAAAGAATGTCCATGCAATAAAGCTTGAAAGCTAATGTGAATAATAGTCCAGACAAATCAAAAGTGAAAGATGTCTTCTCAAAAGGAATGTGGTTCAGGATTCTGGTGCAGTAACAGTAAATATGAAATAGTCTTCACCTCACTAAAGGGCACTTTTTGGGACCAGAGAACCTGTGCTACAAGCACAAAATTATCCATACAAACTTTATCCAAATAAATTAGGACCCAAATCCCGGAACTGCAAATGCAAACCACTCATATACCACCACTGTGTGCAGGGTGTGCCTTCACCTTAGTTATTTGATCTATATATGAATACAGGTCAAAACGCTTCTCCCCAACTCATGGGGGTATAAATGAATGGCTCATAGATATCCTTAAGCTCTTTCTGCCCCTTTACTGGAAACCAAATCACTGTTTCTTTAAATCTTCACAGTACACATAAAGGACACTGCAATGCTCGGAACCACAAAAAGAAAACCACCATAGTGCAGTATTTAAAACAATCCACACCTATATTCAGTAAGAGATGCACTCACAAATAAAAGCACATAGCAGGCTTATAGTAAATCCCCATCAGCTTCTAGTTCACCACTCTCCCCAGTTGGCTCCCCAATGTGGCGCTGATGTCACCCCGGCTCAGCCCTAACGCGTTGCTCCACTAGTCACGTGGCTTCATCAGAGGATCATCCAGATAGATGCATGCCTAGTAGAGACTACAGGTGGCTGCGCCAAAACACACATTGCATAGATATGGCCCACCCTTGTCAATATCAGAAAGCCAGTAGAGAACAATGATGTGCAGCTGAAGCTGGACTGAGTGCATACAGAAAGCTGAAGGAGGCTGGAGGAGATAAACAGCACTGAGATGTAAGGAACGATGAAAAATAGTGCAAGCAACATTTTAGGGGGAAAAAGCCCATGGCTATTGTTTATGGCACAATAAGGTTGCTTTACTAAAACTGGAGAATGCAAAATCTGGTGCAGCTCTGCATAGAAACCATCAGCTTTTCAGTTTTTTTTTTGTCAAAGGTTAATTGAACAAGCTGAAGTTAGAAGCTGATTGGCTACCATGCACAGCTGCACCAGATTTTGCACTCTCCAGTTTTAGTTAATCAACCCTACAGTGCTTTAATATACTTAAAGCAGAGCTTCAGTCCCCATGAACATTTTTTTTTTTTAATGCTCCCCCGTCATTGTTATCACGTCTTTTTTAGGATTGGCATAATATTACTAATGTTTTCCTTCTTCTTTCTTTAAAACCAATAAAATCTAACCTGGTCTGAGAAGAGGCCATCGAGCTTGTGGACATCTGAAGGCCGCTTGACTTTATTTCTGGGATTCTTTGCAGCTGGCTACCCAGCATGCACCACCCAGTCTCGCGCCTGTGCAGCATTGACACTGCGAGGCACAGTTTCCTCATGACAGGTTGCCCTAGAAATGGCAGCGAAGTTTCCCACCCCGTTGTCATGGCAACCTGTCAATCAGAGGACAACCCAGTCATTTCTGGTCTTCAAATAACGCGAGATTTCAGTATTAGGTGATTTCCATGGACTCCTGGGATAGATGACGTCAATATCCCTTGAGTCCAAGGGAATCGCCTTATAGCTATACTGCCTAGGCGGCCGAACCAGAAGTGCTGCATAAAGACATCAAAAAAGGTATTTAGACATTAAAAAAAAAAAAAATTGTCATTTAGAAATGCACTACGGATGGGCATGTGGATGCAAGTACATTGTTAAAATGTGTGAAACTCCACTTTAAAGCCATTCAGTTTTAGTTTACATATAGCTAAAGTTTAGGTATGGCAATTTTTACATAGTTACATTGGTTCAATTAGGGCCAATGTAAGTATGTATGTGCCAAATCTGTGGGATCCTGCTGGAAATCACTGTAGTTGGCACCTCTAGTACAGTGATCCACTAGCTTCCTGGCCCTGAGCTAATTGGCTGCCCTTGGCACAGTGTCATGTAGGGAACAATTTACATTTTCTAAATTAATGCAAAGAGTTCTCTGATTCAACAAAGTGGAGAGGTGGAGTGATGGTGTCACAATCACCACCTCATCCAGTCAGAAAACTCTTTGCATTCATTGAGAAAAAAGCAAAGTGTTCTCTGAATGTTGCCTATACTGAGTGTGCTTCCACTTATGATCACTATCGAGCAGGTCAGCCATTTGGCGTTGGACCTGAAAGCTAATGGAGATCACTGTAGTTGCGGTGCCCAGTACAGTGATTTTCAGCATCCATGGAGTCCTCAAAGGTATAGTATATACAAGTGCATCTCAAAAAATTAGAATATCACCAAAAAGTTTATTTATTTCTGTAATTAAAGTGTAACTCCACTTTTTGTTGAGAAAAAAACATTCCCCTCTAGGTGATCTGTGTACATTGCTAGGATTATAACGCAGAGACCACTTTTATCTTGAAGCGGACCGCCCGTTGAAGAAAAAGATACTGGGGTTATGGTAGCTAGCTGCTACCATAGCAACAGTATTCCTCATCAAAGTAGTGACGTAAAACGACGGCGGGCGGTCCGTAAGTGGTTAAAAATCCTTTTTTTTTATTGGTAATATTCTAATTTTCTGAGATGCTAAATTTTGGGGTTTCACTAGCTGTAAGCCATAATCGTCAAGATAAAAAGAAAGAAATGCTTGAAATATATCATTCTGTGTATAATGAATCTACAGTATATAATATATGACTTTCACTTTTTGAATTGAATTACTGAAATAAATGAACTTTTTGATGATATTCTAATTTTTTGTGATGTATCTGTATATATACGTATATCGGTTCAATCCATACCTAAACTTCAGCTTTGTCTACTTGACGTGCTATGCAAAACTGCCCATTCCAAGAACGCATTAAAGACTCCTGCTTGGGTCATGTTGGTAATAAAAGGTACCCTTTAGATTCAATACATGTTAAATCTTTAGGAATAAAACTATTATAGTAGCAGGGCTGAGTTCTATTAACTTCATATTCTAGACCTCCACAAAGAAAAATATTATTTCTAAATGTTTTCTTTAAAAACTGTTATTGCTAAGTATGTCTTAGACACATATGTCCACCATAATTAAGGCAGACCTGAGCATACAATGTAGCCACACTTTCAACCAATGCACAAGTCAATTAACTCAGAAATGCTCGTTCAAGGCTAAATTCAATAAGAAGGGTGTTTGCGTTTCCCCGGAGTACTTACTGTACTTTTTGTTTGTTTTGGACTCCAAGCTCTAAGTTTTTGGGTCATTCATCAAAATGACCCACAATCACTGAAAAAATAATTAGCTTTTTTTTCCCTTTTCTGGCAGAAAACAGCCATATGTCAGAGTGTTATGTAAGAACCATTTTTCAAAGGAAATTTTCTGAAATGAAGGCACGGGATATGAAAGAGGAAAAACAGATGCTGAAAGAGCTCTGTGTATTTCTAATCGTAAGCCACTTGAGAGTCATACAGGCTGCGGTGGAGTGTAACACATACCCGGGCCTGTCACCTACTAGATAAGCTGATTTTATGTTTTTTGTTAATTTTCTACTGCGCTTTAAATAGTATGTCAAAAATCCCAGTTTTAGTCCACTAGGCTTGTCCACTGCATGGCTTGAACCCAACTCAACTCAACACCCAGAATCTGATCCAATCCTATGGCTCTGGTTGGGGTCCCTTCTTAAAGCCCATCTCTAGATAAATAAATAAAAAAAAAAAAACTCAACTCAAACTCAACGCACCTAAATCTGGCTTGATATCAGCTATCTGTAATCCACTGCTCAAGGCAGAAGAAAGGCCAGTTCTAAGAACCAATGCAGTTTTGCTGTAGTACATGTATGCTAAGAACTAAAGTGTATCTAAAGCCATTTTCATATGGAAACAAATATTAGAGGTGTTACAAATGTGTTTTTTTTTTTTTTTTATTGCTCTGTTTCCTAACTCTGGAGATTCACCCTCTCTATTTGTCCTGAAGACCACTGTCACAGGGACTGAAAATGAGAAAAAGACAAAATTTTGAGTTGTCACCAACCTGAAAGAGAAGAAAATCTCCCAGTGGGCATACTTTAAAAAATTATCTAAAGCTGGCCATACGCTAGAAGAGTTTTGTATTTCCCAATGCAGACAGACATTGAAACGCGAGCAAGGAAGATGGCTGCTTGATTCACTTGCTCCACGCCATTGGAACAATCCACCTCGCCTAGCAAAGCACAGCCTGCACTTCGCTGCCTCTCACCCACCTCCTGTGGCTCCGGAACACCTCATATTGTTGCAGCTTGATGATTCCCAGGAGATGTCTTGGCTCCACACTTAACGGCTATGTTTAAATCAGTAAAGGATGGTCAAACCTTTATTTCAAACCTCTTGACTGCCAACATAGTGATGATTCCTAAACCCAATCGGGACCATTCCTCTTGGGCTAATTTTAGGCCGATTTTGCTTATTAATATAGACATGAAAATACTGACCAAGATTCTGGCCAACCGCTTAAATTCCTTCCTACCACGTTTGATCAAAAAAGATCAGGTGAGGTTTGTCCCACGCAGACAGGCGGGAGATGCTATCAGAAGGCTACTTCAAATTCAACATATAGTTCATAGTAGATATTTGGCGACAAAGTTCTTGTCTCCTGAATAAGGCCTTCAATACTTTTATTTAATAACGGTGCCCCGCCACTATGCCTTTGGCACCTCTTTCTTGAGCTGGGTGTTGGCATTATATGACTCTCCCCAGGCTAAAGTCAAGTATTATGGCTTTGAATCGACTCTCTTTCCCATTAGGAGGGGAACCCTGCAAGGTTGCCCACTGTCTCCACTTTTATTTATCTTGACATTGGAGACTTTGGCGGAGGTGATCCGTTCTCATTCAGACAAATCTGAAGACAAAAATCTGCAAAAAATCTAATAGTGTGTATGGGGCTTTACAAGCCTATTATATAGCAGCGAATATAGCCTCATTATCTCACCTTCACAAAAACTATCAAATGCTGTTAGGGGCCACTATTGATTTAGTGTAATCTGATCCGATTCCAGTCGCCTCCCTGCCCTGGCTCCCCCATATACACCGCCCTGATACAATCGGGCCCATGCTTGGCACACTCCCTTCGTTTGTGGGATTCAATTAAATACTCTGAGGGCCTGATCCCTCCTCATCTTCCCTTACTTTGCCTCCTCCATTGTCCATTATTTCCGCCAGGGTGTGATAACCCACAACAGTTCTCTTGGTGGACACTCTCTGTTCACCCTCACTAGGATAATTAAGTTTGATGCTCTATGTTCTGCACCCAATATTCCCCTCCGAGAACATTTCAGCTACATACAGCTTCGGCACTTTCTTCAACAACTTATAAAGTCTCAGCCTACACCATACACCTTGACCCCCTTTGAAAGCCTTTGTAGATTGTGACCTCAATCTTCCAGCCTAATCTCCTTAATTTACTCAGCAATACTATCCTCAAACAAACCACTGCTGAGACCTTATCACCTCCAGTGGGAGGCAGGACTGGGGAAGCAGCTGGACCCGGAGGACTTGCAGGTCATGACTATAGCATTGTCCAAATGCTCCAAAAATGTTCTTATTTTAGAAAATGCTTATAAAATACTTTAAAGGTGGTATTACATTCCGGCTAGGTTGTCACGTTTTATTCCAACCTACTCTCCCCTTTACTTCCATGGATGTCCCCAAGAGGGCACTATGGCACACATTTGGTGGACATGTCTGAGGGTATGCAGATTATGGGTCAGAATCTACGCTCTTCTTCGTAACAATACCAACCTAAGGAGGGATCCTTATGAAGCTCTTCCGTGTAAGCCGTTTGCAGAACTGCTTCCTCCGGAGCGCCATTTGGCGCTACATCTCTTTACTACAACTAAACTAACTATAGCAAGGGCATGGAAGACACCCATACTCAGCTATGAGGTGGGTAAAAACCATATGAACGATATTATGGTGAATGGAAAGCTCACGGCTATACTTTCAGACACCCATGACAAATTCCTTTGGGTTTGGCAACCTTGGTTCGCCTACATTCAACCTTACAAATTTGATTCTACACTTCTCTCAATTTATTATGTTCTGCCCCCCACCCCGTGGACTCCCTTTCTTTCTTACTGCTCCCTCCTTTCATACTCTTGGTCTTCTACCTCTCTCTTCCTTTCCCTTTCTTTCGTCTCCTTTACTACTCTTTCAGTTTAGCTCATTAGGCCACCAAGCATATGCCTGGGGAGATGGTTACATGGTTAACTTCTAACATTGCTATATAGTATATCCTTGATAATATACTTTTTGATTATATGGTTTGATAGCAAGATGCACTCAAAACTCCGTAAAGACGTTTTTGCCTATATTTGGTGCAGCTTGTCCCAGAATACAGAGGTTCAGGACTGTGATATTGATAGGGAAAGCAAATCTCATTAATGTTATCTATAATCATTCTTGCAATCTCTAGGACTTGAGCATATCTACTTACTTCATTTAGTTTTTTCTTTTTGTATTATTATATGTTTATTTACGATGTGACCATCAATGTGATGAGCTGTTATGTTGGATTAAATATTAACAAAACCCTTTGTAAAAGCAACGCATAGGGTGGAGCCAGTGTGTGAGACACAAGTAAGCCCCGCTCCCAGCCTGAGGTCATGGCTGGAGCTTAGCATTGCAACATATAAGAAAAGTGTATGATCCCAGTGTCAGGCACAACACAAGATGTTGTAAGTGCATTTTTACTGTTTCCCAATAAACTATTTATGGTTTTATAAATTATTATTTTATTCGTATTATTAGGGATGGAGGTGTGTTACTGGTGACACCAGACCTTTCTTTCATTTATATTGTTAAAGAGTGGAAGACACCCATTTAGCCCAAACCTGGTCTGCTGCCATCCTCAGCCAGATAGATATACATCTTATACTACATGTTTTAGTCCAGCATATTCATACACATAGGCCACTTTCTTCCTGGTTCATGCCTTGGCATTTTTCTGTTCCTCCACGGCTGGTGGCAGTGGTCTGTTTGTGTGGGGAGCTGCGATGTGCACCAAGGGAGGTTATTCATACCTCCTGCTGTCCCCCCCTGCCCCTCGGGGTGGGCGGGACCACCGGCACCATGTTTCCATGCCCATCGCGTGACGTTTGCATCAGCAGCGTGAATATGTATGGGCATGGTCTGTCATCTAGGTTGGCTGGGGGAAGCCCACGCATGCGGACCCCTAGTTGGCAATTGGCGTTTTAGTACCAGCGTGTCCTGCCACCTCATACATGGCGTTGGGGGCAGAGCCTGCTGGAGGCTCTCCAGGGATATTAATGGGAGAGCACACTTGGCTGGCATTTTTTATTTATTTATATATATATATATATATATTTTTTTTTTTTTTGTTCTATTTTATTTTATTTCATTGTTTCACCTCACATGGGACAGCTCATTTTACAGCTGCAACACACTGATCCTACACAGGTACCTTTAATACCAAGCACTCCAATGTACCTGGCTAGTTTTCTAATATTCACACTTTTTTACATTTTCACTTTTCTTCTGGAGGGTTGCTTTTTTGACATCCCTTTTCACATATCTGCAGTCTTGTACATACTCTTCCTTGGCCTCATTATCTGCCTTACCATCGTCATGGGTTGGTTTATACATGCAATCATGCATTGCATTATTACTCCATGATCATTTTGCTAATTTAGCATTGTTTGCTCATACACCTTTTATACTATAGTTGACACCTGAACTGATTATCTAGGGGTGGAGTCCACTGGAGCCCTTGTGGGGTTATAAATGGGAGAGCCCACATGACTGGGATTTTTCATTTCACTTTTTCACCTCACATGGGACAGCTCATTCTGCTGCTGCAAGCCATTGATCCTACACAGGTAGACATCTTTATTTTTACCCTTCACATTGAGCACTTCTCTGTGCTTGGTCAGATTTTCTATGTTTCCTATATTCACACTTTCACGTTTCTCCTTTTCCTTTCAGGGATTGCCTTTACTGACATCCCCTTTCATATATCTGCAGTATTGCACACATTTTTCCTTGGCTTTATCCATCTTACCATTGCAGCAGGTTGGTTTATACATGCATTCTATCATATACTCTGGAGATAGTGGAGATCCATGCCAGATCATCTGAATGCTGATCGGGCACGATTTCATGAGATTACTATTGGATTGAGTATGCTGTCAAGTTTTTTCAGCAGCATTTTTTGGGTTGAGTATCCAATTTCCTTTGAAGGTGGAGGACACTGGGTGCTGAACTTCCCTATTTTTTGCACAGGTTCTATTTGCACTACAGGATTTATTTTAGCACATGTGCACTTTGTTTCTTGGTGATTAAGGACTGTATGAGAGAAGATTGACTCCTTAGTTTGCACATTTATGAACTTTTTCATTGATGAACTATTTTGGACCTTCACATTAATTAATTTATTTTCTGAGCATTTGCACTTTGTATTAAAAGTTTCATGAACTCCTTTATGGATGATTTTTTTTTCAGATTTTCATTTGATATTACAGTATCTATTTATTAATTATTTGCACTTTATATGAGATCATCCATGAGTGACTTTAGAATTTGATAAACTTTTGATTTATTTAATTTTATTTATTTGTTCACAAGATCTTTTTCACGTTGAATTCATTTTTTGCGCCTATTTATTTAGTAATTTGATTGATATGCATTAAGGTCCAATTAGTGAAGTGCGGTTACCCTATTGTATATAACTAGCAGAGTTTTGTCTGAATTTTTTTGTTTAAGGACATCTCTTTGATTTTCTAATCGTCAAAATCAATGTTCGTTTTCTACCATAGTGATGGGAAAATTCGAAGGAGTAGGATGGAAATGTTTTCTCAAATGAAGGAATTTTTAACAGTGTATGTTATTTATGTTCGGGAAATTACATTCATACCAAAATCGAATTTTAAAAGCAAACAAAACTATGAAGCAGTTTTAAACGAGATTCGCCAGGTTATCAAATATACTGAGGATTTTTGTATGAATGATCATACAAAAGTTTGTTCAAATGTCTACTGGTATATGGCCAGCTCTAGAGAAAATTTTCTTTACTTTCTGCTGTGCCTCTGAGATGGTAATACATTTATTCTCAATGGCACTCCAATGCACCTTGTTGATGGATGTGCATTGCATCATGTTGCCAATAATGGTACATGCACATTTTATGGTGCCTAATGCCGCGTACACACGATCGGACTTTACGGCATACTTTGTTCGGTGTACCGGATTTCGTCGGACAATTCGAGCGTGTGTGGGCTCCAGCGGACTTTGTTTTCTCAAAAGTTGGACGGACTTAGATTTGAAACATGTTTCAAATGTGTCCGACGGACTCGAGTCCGGTCGAAAAGTCCGCTTGTCTGTATGCTAGTCCGACGGACAAAAAACAACGCTAGGGCAGCTATTGGCTACTGGCTATGAACTTCCTTGTTTTAGTCCGGTCGTACGTCATCACGTACGAATCCATCGGACTTTGGTTGATTGTGTGTAGGCAAGTCCGTTCATTCGGAAAGTCCGTCGTAAAGTACGGCGAAAAGTACGCCGGACAAAGTTTGCTGTAAAGTCCGCTTGTGTGTACGCGGCATTAGGCAGCCCATTCAAATACACAGGCTACATAACATGCATTAACACATAGCTTGAATAGTTTGAAAAGGCCCTTAGTTTAAAGCGGTTGTATACCCACAAAAAAAAAAAAAAAAAACCTGTAAGGCAAAGGCATAATGAGCTAGTATGCACCGCATACTAGCTCATTATGAAATACTTACCTTGGAACAAAGAGCCGGTGTCTTGCCGAGAAAGTTCCCCCAGTGGATAAGGACCCCCCTGTACTGCGCAGGCGCTGCGCTTGCGCAGTACAAATGACTAGGAGCCGCCGAAAATAGCTGAAGCTGAAAAACTTCAATCAGCTGTACACGGCGCCTGCGCCCTGGGTCCAGGTTCAAGCCCCACCATCCAAGTGGACCTGGAGGGAGAATAAAAAAGTGCCAAGAGCAGCGAGGCTGTGCCCGAAGCGTGGCGAGCGAAGAGAGCCCGCGAGGGGCCCTCTTACAGGCATGGTGTACAGCTGATTTCTATTCAATTTGGCTTTGGCTATTTCCGCCGGCTCCTACTGCGCAGGCGCAGCGCCTGCGCAGTAGAGGGGGGTCCTTATCCGCCGAGGGGAACTTTCTCGGCAGAACACCGGCATCGTCTCCCAGTCACCACTGAGGGAGCTGACATGTTCCCTCAGCGTATCTTTCAGTTTTGTGGCTCTGGCGCTGTAAGTGGTTGGAGTCGCAATGACGTCTCCTCTTTCCGGCAAGTAGGCCAAATGATGATTTATCATAGTTCTGCTTCTCCTGCAGTGTACAGTCTGTGATAACTCTCTAAGGCCCCTTTCACACAGGCTGTCCGATCAGGTTCGCCTGTCCATTTTTCAGGCGGACATGATCGGACCCTCCATTCAGCGCTATGGAGTGGCGGATCCCAACTGAGCAAGCGGAGTGTGTCAAAACGGATCCACCCTGTGTGAAAGGGACCTAAGAATGCCGAATCCTTAATTTTGTGCAAGCCAAAGATCTCCAGCTCAACCCAGTAGACATTCTCTGTAGTCTTAAGCCTCGTACACACGATTGGATTGTTGGCCAACAAAACCATGGAATTTTGTCCGAAGGGCGTTGGCCCAAACTTGTCTTGCATACACACGGCACACAATTGTTGCCCAACAATCACGAACATAGTGACGTACTACATGGTTTTTCAGCTCTTTAGCGCCACCCTTTGGGCTCCTTCTGCTAATTTCATGTTAGTAGAAGTTTGGTGAGTGTTGATTGACGCTTTTCAATTTCACGCTTTTCAGTTCATTTCTGAACGGCTGTTCGTCAACCAGACATGTTGCGGAAGTGGAGGAGATAACGTGTTATTTATTATTGGCCTTGGAGTTATTGCTTTGACATTATTTTTTTGGTTGAATTATAATTTGATTTGGTAAATTTTATATATTTTTGGATGCATAGAATACACTTTTTCGGAAAGTTCTATTGGCAGATACCATGTTTAATTTTATTTGTTTTCTTTTTTTAATGCACAATAAAAAAAATTGTGTAGAATAATACTTGGCTATGTGTTTTACTTCAAATGACAGTTTGGGAGTAGGCAGTTACATTTAAAAAAATACAATGCAAAATTACCAAGGGACACCAACATAGTTGTATCTTTGATCTTAAAAACTACGGGATAATGGTGTTGTGGTAACTTGCACAAATAAAAAAAAAGTATAATAATATTATTCTTGATATCACTAGAAAAAAAAAGCCTTTGAAAATTAGTTTGCAATAACTCCATCAGTATCACCAGTAAAGCAGCTTCATTATTATCCCATTAAAGAAGAAGAGAATTGTGTGCTGCATTTCGAGATTTCATAAATTGCTGCGTCACGAATGTTAATTCTCCACTACGAACGCTAGTTTACAAGACCGACCGCTTCCGCCTCCTCCTTTCTTCCAAGCATGCGTGTTTGTACTTTGGACTTTTGTCCGATGGACTTGTGTACACACGCTCGGAAAATCCAACAACACACATTTGTTTGTGGAACATTTGAAAACCTGCTAGCCAACTTTGTCCATGGAAAATCTGACAACAATTGTCTGATAGAGCATACACACGGTCGGATTTTCCGCCAACCGCCTGTCATCGAACATTTCCCGTCAGAAAGTCTGATCGTGTGTACGAGGCTATATAATGCACACCCTTATTTATTCAAAAACACATTGCCCTGCTCCAGTCTTCTAAAATTGATGCTCAGGAGGAAAGCAGAAAACCACTGGCAAAAGGTTGCAGTCCCACTGGTAAAAGTGACTTTAGCACGGTTTCCTTGATTCTATAACATTCCAAGAAATTATTTTACATGTTTCCAGCATTTATCCTTCAAGGATCATTCCACTACCCCTGTGGAAAGTTTAACTACCACATTTTTCTGCGTTGGCACCAAAAAAAATGTTTTATCACCCACTAGAAATAAAAAAAGTGCAGAAGGTTTGAGGTGTACATCATCTTCGACAAGGAAAGACAGATCTCTTGTCTCCTGCTAAAATCAATGATTTCTCTGTTTGTGGCTGGCCCTAGCTGGAGAAGTTCCAAACTTTTACTATTCACATTGTTTCCACTGTGGAATTTTCAAGGGCAACAAATAATTAAAGAAAACATCTAAGTTATCTAATTTAGTCTCAGAGGACTGGCTGAGTCAAGTTCTTCAGAGTTCCGGAAGACAGTTTGCTAAAGGGAAAATGCATTTTTAACTATGACTCACAGTATTAAAGGGAATGTATAGTCTTTCGGAAAATGTTTTAGTACTACATATATGAAAAAGAGTGCAACTTGATGTAAATCTTATCAATGTGTAATAATCTTTTTTTTTAAAAAGTTCTTCTCTATATAGTTTGTTATGTACATGGGGCCAGTCATATTTGTTTATTGCATATGCAGACCCAGCTTCCTACTTGTCATCTGGAGTGAAAGTGATGGAAATGACAAAACAAGAATAGACAAAAATATTCCAGTAGTGACACTTGTTCTGGTGACAACTGTCTAGGACAGTGGTTCTCAATCTTTTTAGTGATGTGACCCCTTGATAAAATTTCCCAAGTTGTGGGGACCCCTAACAGTAAAATCATTTTCGTAGCGTGGGTTGTCAGCACCCAAGGCAAGACAAGTAATTTGCTCCCCTAACCCACGGACATTTAGCGCTCCCTGAGTCCTTTCCATTCGTACAGTATTAAAACCCCTTATGGTACATTTAAGGATGTACCACTCTATCTCTTTGTTCTCCTTTCTTTCCCTTTTATATCTCTCTATTCTATTTAATTGTTTTTCCCCCCATCCCTCTCTCTAGCTGTATTTCTTGTTCTTTCTCTAATTCTTTCTCTCCCTTTTTCTTTTTTCCTCCCCCTCTTTTCCTCTCCCTTCCATGTATTCTCTATTTTTATTCCTTCTCTTACTCCTTGGTGGGGGGTGGGGGGAGTTGGGATGAGTGGCAGTGCTGGGGGGGAGTTCTGATCAGCCAACTTAGGTGCTCTGGATCAAGGTCATCTGCTGATCTGAGAACTGTAGTGAGGACTTTTAATGGCAACTCTAATCACAGTTATGCCCCGTACAAACGGTCGGACATTGATTGGACATTCCGACAACAAAATCCTAGGATTTTTTCCGACGGATGTTGGCTCAAACTTGTCTTGCATACACACGGTCACACAAAGTTGTCGGAAAATCCGATCATTCTGAACGCGGTGACGTAAAACACGTACGTCGGGACTATAAACGGGGCAGTAGCCAATAGCTTTCATCTCTTTATTTATTCTGAGCATGCGTGGCACTTTGTGTGTCGGATTTGTGTACACACGATCGGAAATTCCGATGGGTGGCTTTCCTAATCAAGTCCAATCAGTATAATCAAACACAGCTGGACTCAAATGAAGGTGTAGAACCATCTCAAGGATGATCAGAAGAAATGGACAGCATCTGAGTTAAATATATGAGTGTCACAGCAAAGGGTGTGATATTTCAGTTTTTCCTTTTTAATAAATCTGCAAAAATTTCAACAATTCTGTGTTTTTCTGTCAATATGGGGTGCTGTGTGTACATTAATGAGGAAAAAAATGAACTTAAATGATTTTAGAAAATGGCTGCAATATAACAAAGAGTGAAAAATTTAAGGGGGTCTGAATACTTTCCATCCCCACTCTGTATACGGGCTTTGTCATCAAACACTTCCTTTTGCATTTGAACCATTCACACAAAGCCTGTTTAGGAGCCAGGAGAATACAGGGATGACCTCATTAGAGTGCTTCTCTTTCTTTATTATCAAGTCAACAAGCTGGAGATGACTATGTGGCTGAGATGTATTGCCTATATGCAGTTGAGAAAAGTAAATTCACTGACCTGTTTCAGGTAAAAAAAAATACATGGTAACCGTGTATTATTTTGAAGAATTATCTAATATTTCGGAATATTCCCCTCAGGGTCTGTAGCCATGTGTTTTCACCTAAAATTTCAAAATATGTAATATGACCAGGGCGGTGCATGCAGATATACTGTATATGTATTTAAAAAATGTCCGTCCTTTCATTTAAAATGTAACCATTGTCAAAAGTCAGCTGCCAGTTACATGGACCTTCTCATTGCATATGCACATATATAATAATCTTTAAACAAGTCCCTTTTGTTATCATGGTCCATTCTGGACTTTGGGTATCCCCCATAAGTGTATATTTAATCAATACAGCGATTACTGCCTCCAACCTTCCTCATACTGGATAGAGAAATAAGGTTTATTTAGCCAAATGTAAAATCTGTTCTCAACTATGAAAGCAATAAAAATCCAGTCCGAAACTGCCATCATTTTATTAAATTCTCATGGCTGCATAAATTATCCTGAGAAAGCCCAGTTGACATCTCAACTATGTACGATTAAACGTAATCATGTTCCGACGTTTCAGCGGCTGCAAAACAGATGCTATGTGGCAAATTAACATTTACTTAGAAACATATAACCATTATGTTTAATATGTAGATAATATGGACCATATCGGATTGGAGTAAATCATGGTGGGTATGCGGTGTTGTGGTCAGGCTCTATAAATTAGGATGAAAACACTGTGTAAGACTGAAGCAAAATGGAATAAACTTCAAAAGATTTTTTCCCACAGTGCTTTGCTCTGTACTGACAACAGACATGTTATTTAGCTACAAAGGGAACATCTGCAATGGCGTTTATTTTTTTAAACTAAATTCCACGTCAAGATTAACGCCCAACTCAAGTCAAAATTGTTTTAAAATTTAGATTGTTTTAGAGATTGGAAGGGTTAGAAACTCTGTCATGTTTTCATTGCTCAACAAATAGCCAGCACTAAATGGAAAACCTCTGCTTTTTGAGGGGCTTCGTGGCTGGCTGATTTTGGCACCCAGGTACGAGGCCCTTTCCCTGCTCCAGTTCTGCTAGAACACGGTGCCACCTGCTGAGTGTCAGAAACCATGAAATCAGACCGAGACAGAAGTACAGTTAAATCACACTTGTTTAATAATAAAAGTAAAAAGAACAAACATAGTCAAAACATAGCCAAAGTTCAGTAACCGGAACGGATAGTCAGCCAAGCCAGAAGTCAGGGATCAATGTAGTGGAACAGCAAGCAGGATCTGGAGCCAGAAGGGATGTCAGCAAAGCCAGTCTTTAAACAGGAACACAGAAGATGTTTATTGTGATGTTGACCAAGGCGAAGGCAGAGATCCTCTGGACTGGAGGAGCTTAAGTAGGCAGGACTGACAAACAGGATATCATCAACAGCTGAGTAACTGTGGAGAGATAGGAGCTGGCAATTTGCCAACTGCTGAGCAGCCAGCTCAGAGAAGGAAGGGCTGAGCCCAGCCCTAACACTGAGGCCGACCTCTCCGCCACCTCGTGCCCTGCTCCTTGCTCATGTATGAAATTCCTGGCCATAGACCTTTATATCCTGAAGAAAGAATGCCCATGCAATAAATAGGTACACTGTACTTTACTGGTGTTGTTCAGGGAATAGTCACATCACTAGGACATACATTCAATTGACATTCACAATCAACCACATATAGTGGACAGTCCACAGTAGTCACAAGTAAAAGAACGTGCAGCATCTCAATAGTCATCTTCTTACAGTCTCCCCTCTGCCCAGGGTCTTCAGTACTCACAGGACTGTGAATCTCTGTAGACACCTCCTAGCTGGGTACATCTCTCCCCGGACCCTTTAGGAAAGCAGCCTCATACAGGTATCTCCAGCCTGGCCTACAAATCATTATGAAATCCACCCTAGCCCCACCTCCTCAAGGGACAGATTGACTACAGCCAGCTCCTCCTGCATACAGGTCCACTTCACCCAGCCTCCTGCCATGTCCAGGGCCTACGTGTTCTGGTTACATGTTCACAGGTGTGGGGTGTTTAGCATGCCCCAAATCTATCTGTGTGACATCACATACGGGAGGGCTCTACCTAAAAGAGGTCTAATAACTAGTGACACTACAAGCTTTTTATTTATCGCTCTAAAAAAGCAAAGGGAGTCACCAAATTAAGAGAAAATTGCCAAAAGCTGACAGAAGTTCCAAGATTCCCATCTCTCTTCTAAACCAAAAAAGGGAAAAAAGACACATTGTTGGAGAGGAACTGTACATTACACTGCCCTCTCACTGAAAGGAATGAAGGCAAAACTCTAAACTTTTTGCTAATACGGTATATACTTTCTCATTAGACTGGATTTGGGCAAAGTGAATCTGGCCTAACCAATACAACAAAGATGAAAGGTAGGGACCTTGTTTCGATTGAAAGTGTCTGTTTTAGCCTTCACGTTGGCCCCTGTGTCCCTTGGATCCTCCTTTTGTTGCACATAGGACCTCAACTTTGCCCAAATGAAGATTGAGTTCTGGCCATCCCAGCATTGAGAGGAAGAGAGGAAAGATTGCTGGTGCTGCACATCCAAAGAGTCCTATAGTGGTATGAGAGAGACAACCTCAGCCTAGGCTCTCACCAGGCCAAGCTCCCAACACGTTTCGCTCCGCCCCACGTTTAGCCATGAGGAACTCAGCATTGAGACCCAGCTTTTTAATCCAGCAATTGACAGTTAAATGCCAGAGGGTGGTACTTCTGTTAGGGGAGGGACTCCTTTTTAACTTGGGCAGATGTTGACACCCTATGTACAGCCTGGGTATAGAATCCAAAAGATACATGGATTGACAGGAGGCAAATGCATAGACCTCAAGGTATTTCAGTACCGTTATTACTTGATTTGCAAACTGTCCAGCTTTGAAACAGTCTGATACTTTCAAGCTGAAATCCAGGATTTTTAAAATCTACCCTTGCACAGGAGCTGCCCTGCACTGCAAGAGTTAACCACTTCAGCTCCGGAAGATTTACCCCCTTCCTGACCAGGCCATTTTTTGCGATATGGCACTGCAATACTCCAGGTGACAATTGCGCGGTCGTGCGATGCTGTTAAATGTATAAATTAAATGTATATCCTTTTTTCCCACAAATAAAGCTTTCCTTTGGTGGTATCTGATCACCTCTGCTTTATTAAATTTTTGCGCTATAAAAAAAAAAACAACAGACAATTTGGAAAAACAATATTTTTTTACTTTCTGCTATAAAACACATTACATTTAAAAAATTTAAAAAATCGAAATGTCTTCACCCACGCACCCACTGTGGATACCCCTGCTAGACATGTGCACTGCGGAAAAATGTGTTCATTTTCGTTTCATTTGTTTTTTTTTCAGTTTTTCGGGTAATTCGTTATGATTCGTAAATTCGAAAATTTGTAAATTCGTAAATTTGAAAATCCGAAATTCGTAAATTCGAAAATCCGAAAATCCAGACATTTCGGAAATTCTAAAATTCTAAATTTCTTAAATTCGAAAATTTGTAAATTCGAAAATCTGAAATTCAGAAATTCAAAAAAATTCGGAAATTAGAAAATTAGAAAATCCGAAATCCGAAAATTCGAAAATTCAGAAATTGGACAATTCGGAAATTCGAAAATCCGAAATACGGAAATTCAAAATAATAACTAACTAACTAGCTAACTAACTAGCTAACTAACTAGCTAACTAACTAGCTAACTAACTAGCTAACTAACTAACTAACTAACTAACTAACTAACTAACTAACTAACTAACTAGCTAACTAACTAACGAATAATAACTATCTATTAAATTATAGGTATTGGAATTTCCTTTCAAATTTGGCTGTTAATGAATGTAATGAATACAAATTTATCCATTACAAATCATCCGAAATAACGAATGTCGCATATAAACAAATGGAACTAAACAAATAAATAATTAAATAATAATAAAGTTTTTATTACTATTGTTATTTATTATTAATAATTCATTATGTTCCATTTGTTTAGATGAGACATTCGTTATTTCGGATAGTTCATAACTTCAGATAAATTTGTATTCGTTACGTTCACTAACAGCCAAATTTGAAAGGAAATTCCAATACCTATAATTTAATAGTTATTAATAGTTAAGTTATTATTAGTTAGTTACTATTTCAGACTTTCGAATTTTCGGATTTTCGTTCTTTTTTTAATTTTTCATTTACTTTTGGATTTTTTAATTTTCGGATTTTCGAAATTCGAATTTCCGAATTTTTGAATTTGGAAGTTTTGAACTTTCGAATTTCGTAAATTCAAAAAATTAAAATTCGAAGATTCGTAAATTTGTAAATTCAGAATTTTCAAATATTTGAATTTACAAATATTATAAAAAATTTGTTAAATGGGTTTTCGTTAATTCGGATATTTACAAATTTGTCAAAATTTGTTAAAAAAACACATTTGGAATGAAACAAATTGCACATGTCTAACACCTGCCAAACTGCAGCGCAGCAAGCAATGTGAATGCTATTGCTATTAAAAGTACATTACGTATTTAACCCTTATGCCCTGTACACACGGTCCTGTACACACGGTCGGATTTTCTGACGGAAAATGTTCGATGGGAGCTTGTTGTCGGAAATTCCAACCGTGTGTAGGCTCCATCGGACATTTTTCATCGGAATTTCCGTCACACAAAATTTGAAATCTGGATCTCAAATTTTCAGACAACAAAATCCGTTGTCGGAAATTCCGATCGTGCATACACAATTCCGACGCACAAAGTTCCACGCATGCTCAGAATCAAGCAGAAGAGCCGCACTGGCTATTGAACTTCATTCTTCTCGGCTCGTCGTACGTGTTGTACGTCACCGCGTTCTTGACGTTCGGAATTTCCGACAAGATTTGTGTGACCGTGTGTATGCAAGACAAGTTTGAGCCAACATCCTTTGGAAAAATTTTGTTGTCGGAATGTCCAATCGTGTGTATGGGGCATTAGAGTATGGGGGCCCCACTGCAAGGGAGCTTTTTATTGTTCTTTGCATGCTTGGAGTGAGGCTTTAATTACTAACTATGCAAAAAGGTTTCAGGGGGCTGACAGCATCTACTGTATGAATGAAGCCTTCAATTACTGTTTGCAGGCTCTATTTATAAGTGCTGTAATAATATTGCTACAACGTATTTTGTTTAGTGCTTATGTGCAAACCAGGTCCACACATAAAAAGGTCTATTCTTATAAAGGTTTCCTCCAAAAACTCACAAACATTTCCAATTAGATTCAATTAAAGTAACAAGAGGATTCTGGGAGAAAATTGTGTGAAAACATTTATAAATATTACTATTTATAAAACATCTATAAATATTATTATTTATAAAACATCTATAAATATTATTATTTATAAATATTATTAATATTTATAAATTATTTATTTTACCTTTTTTATGGAAAATTATCAGCTTTCTTCTTTTTTATTTTTGCTGTGTTTTAAATAAGCCAAATAAAAAAAATAAAAAAAATAGACGCAACCCAGATTTCATTTGTAAATAGCTTCACCATGCTTTGTGTCAGCAACAGTTTTAGTGTCATTATATAAATCCCAGAAAAAGGAGAATGAAGAGTTATAAGCTGTCTTTGTTCCCAAACTTAGGAAAAAAATGTGGTTTATCATAATGCTAATGAAAACCATTTCCAGTTTTACCATCCTGACATCCCTATTATAACTAAACCATACTCAGTGAGTTATGATGACTTTACATAAGCCGTACACCTATTTATCTACTTTACATTTCTCAGACTTTATACAGTAGGTGCCGGAGACAACAATGTGTTTTATTATGCTTTTTTTTTTTTGTATGCAATTTACATACTATCTATACATACTAGCGTGTTGGATTTGTGGGTAATGAGGCACCTCATCCCTTTTTTTTTTTTTTTATCATAAAGGGATTTTATTGAACATTTTTACATACAAGTGAATTAAACTGTAAGCCCAAACATAATCTTCAATACAGAAAAAGAAATAAATTGACATACACTAGTTTAAACAGCTGCAGGACATTTTTAGGTTATCAGATGAGGTTAGACCAAAATGAGACCTCGTCCCTTGTTAACATAAATTGCACATAGGTAAAAAAAAGTTTTTTGAATATACTGTACATATAAATATATTATTAATAAAAATAATAATATATGTACACACACTATCTCACAAAAGTGAGTACACCCCTCACATTTTTTGTAAATATTTTATTCTATCTTTTCATGTGACAACACTGAAGAAATGACACTTTGCTACAATGTAAAGTAGTGAGTGTACAGCTTGTATAACAGTGTAACTATGCTGTCCCCTCAAAATAACTCAACACACAGCCATTAATGTCTAAACCGCTGGCAACAAAAGTGAGTACACCCCTAAGTGAAAATGTCCAAATTGGGCCCACAGTGTTAATATTTTGTGTGGCCACCATTATTTTCTAGCACTGCCTTAACCTTCTTGGGTATGGAGTTCACCAGAGCTTCACAGGTTGCCACTGGAGTCCTCTTCCACTCCTCCATTATGACATCACAGAGCTGGTGGATGTTAGAGACCTTGCGCTCCTCCACCTTCCGTTTGAGGATGCCCCACAGATGCTCAATAGGGTTTAGGTCTGGAGACATGCTTGGCCAGTCCGTCACCTTTACCCTCAGCTTCTTTAGCAAGGCAGTGGTCATCTTGGAGGTGTGTTTGGGGTTGTTTTCATATTGGAATACTGCCCTGCAGCCCAGTCTCCGGAGGGAGGGGATCATGCTCTGCTTCAGTATGTCAGAGTACATAAAGTTGATATAAAAATTATATGTGATCTTGCGCATGACCTCGGTGACTAAAAAACATGATAATAGTGATCAAATAATAGTGATAACGATCTAAATGATCAAAATACAATGATGAAATCACTGGTGATAATACAAACAAACTAATCCACGTGCTGCTTGAATCACCAAGCTGGTAAGAAACAGTGAAAAATCAGAATATATACAGTGTAAAGTTCCTGGGCTACTCTATAAGTAACTCCGATGTGCAAAAAATCAAAAAAGTAATATAAAGTTCAAGAAATCAGTTGAATAAAATGATCACTGTGCAAAAAAATCAAAAAACATCACAGTAGAATAGAAGAACACATAACATGTTGACTGTAGTTCAGATGATGACAATACCCACTCAATGTGCTCTCGGAACTCTTACCTCATGGGCATAAGTAAATGCCTTAATCCATAAAAATGGATAGTAGCCTTGATTTCATGGCCCAAGATCAGTCAGGGTAGGAGAAACTCGGTAGAATGCGGCGTATTTTTTCAGATCCTCAGAGAGTTCTTTGCCATGAGGTGCCATGTTGAACTTCCAGTGACCAGTATGAGCGAGTGAGAGCAATGACACCAAATTTAACACACCTGCTCCCCATTCGCACCTGAGATCTTGTCATACTAACGAGTCACATGACAGTAGGGAGGGAAAATGACAAATTGGGCCCAATTTGGACATTTTTACTTAGGGTTGTACTCACTTTTGTTGCCAGCGGTTTAGACATTAATGGCTGTGTAGAGGCGGAGCTTGGTACGCACTTACGTCACTTCCGGTTGAGGAGTTCCAGCCCGTGGAACGCACGCTGGTCGGCAGCTCTTGCGCTGTAACCAGGACACGCTAGCTTTGTACCTGACTGAGTCAGGTTTTTTGGATCAACTTGTTTTTATATATAAAAGTTTTTTAATAAACCATCTGGATTTACACTATGAGGTTCCGTTGTGTTTGGTTTATGAGGATACCCTATGTTTCTGCCACATATGAAGTGAAGACTACAGGGAGAGAGATCTTCCCCAGGAAGGGGTCGAGGGAATAGAACACCACAGTGTCCGCTAAGCCAGAGGTGAAGGTGCCCGTTCTGGAGACAGCCAGTAAACTCAGTATATGCATCTCACCCCTGCAGGGGTGTCAGAATGTGGTGAGTGGGGAACTGAAGGGGAGCACGGAAGTCACCTGATTATTTGGTACATTGTTGGAAATCCAGGCACAAGTCACTTTTTAAGTTGCGATTTTTTGCACCATTTTTGAAGGACTGAACTTTATTCACCCAATAACTATTTCATCAACTCTTTATATATATATTTTATTATTAAGTTTTGATATACACTTTTATTAGACTTTGGTTTAACATAATATTTTTTTAAATATTTTTATCAATTCACAATATATGCATCTGCAGAAATATGCACTTATATTATACGAATCAACGTTATTACTATCTTTCGCATGAACACTTCAGGTGTTGTTGGTTATAAGATTTTTAATAGCACCTAGAATACAAGTTTACCACTATACTACCTAATTTACACCCTTAAAGTGAACTAGGGGGTTACCACGGGAATAGGCACTGGTCTACTATTCCCCCATTCTGGGAAGAGTGACTCACTGTGGATAGTCGCCCTTCAGGTGATGGGTTTCCCTACTCACGGTAACAGAATACTTACCTACTGCACATGTCATATATTTGCTTATACACCTGGGAGGAAAGACTCACTGTGTAGAGTCGCCCTTCTTTATAGAATCATTCTTCAGGTAATAGGCAGCACCATTTACCCCATATATACACATTCTTTTTCGTATAGGAGCCTAGCACCATAGGGGTGGCAGCAGCCCTTCTTTGAACCTAAGCGTGAAACACAATAAATAATTAATGGCTGTGTGTTGAGTTATTTTGAGGGGATAGCACATATACACTGTTATACAAGCTGTACACTCACTACTTTACATTGTAGCAAAGTGTAATTTCTTCAGTGTTGTCACATGAAAAGATAGAATAAAATATTTACAAAAATGTGAGGGGTGTACTCACTTTTGTGAGATATATATACACAGTGGGGACGGAAAGTATTCAGACCCCCTTAAATTTTTCACTCTTTGTTATATTGCAGCCATTTGCTAAAATCATTTAAGTTCATTTTTTTCCCTCATTAATGTACACACAGCACCCCATATTGACAGAAAAACACAGAATTGTTGACATTTTTGCAGATTTATTAAAAAAGAAAAACTGAAATATCACATGGTCCTAAGTATTCAGACCCTTTGCTCAGTATTTAGTAGAAGCACCCTATTGATCTAATACAGTCATGAGTCTTTTTGGGAAAGATACAACAAGTTCTTCACACCTGGATTTGGGGATCCTCTGCCATTCCTTCTTGCAGATCCTCTCCAGTTCTGTCAGGTTGGATGGTAAACGTTGGTGGACAACCATTTTTAGGTCTCTCCAGAGATGCTCAATTGGGTTTAAGTCAGGGCTCTGGCTGGGCCATTTAAGAACAGTCACCGAGTTGTTGTGAAGCCACTCCTTTGTTATTTTAGCTGTGTGCTTAGGGTCATTGTCTTGTTGGAAGGTAAAACTTCGGCCCAGTCTGAGGTCCTGGGCACTGGAGAAGGTTTTTGTCCAGGATATCCCTGTACTTGGCTGCATTCATCTTTTGCAACCAGTCGTCCTGTCCCTGCAGCTGAAAAACACCCCCACAGCATGATGCTGCCACCACCATGCTTCACTGTTGGGACTGTATTGGACAGGTGATGAGCAGTGCCTGGTTTTCTCCACACATACCGCTTAGAATTAAGGCCAAAATGTTCTATCTTGGTCCCATCAGACCAAATAATCTTATTTCTCACCATCTTGGAGTCCTTCAGGTGTTTTTTAGCAAACTCCATGCGGGCTTTCATGTGTCTTGCACTGAGAAGAGGCTTCCGTCGGGCCACTCTGCCATAAAGCCCTGACTGGTGGAGGGCTGCAGTGATGGTTGACTTTCTACAACTTTCTCCCATCTCCCGACTGCATCTCTGGAGCTCAGCCACAGTGATCTTTGGGTTCTTCTTTACCTCTCTCACCAAGGCTCTTCTCCCCCAATAGCTCAGTTTGGCCAGACGGCCAGCTCTAGGAAGGGTTCTGGTCGTCCCAAACGTCTTCCATTTAAGGATTATGGAGGCCACTGTGCTCTTAGGAACCTTAAGTGCAGCAGAAATTTTTTTGTAACCTTGGCCAGATCTGTGCCTTGCCACAATTCTGTCTCTGAGCTCTTCAGGCAGTTCCTTTGACCTCATGATTCTCATTTGCTCTGACATGCACTGTGAGCTGTACGGTCTTATATAGACAGATGTGTGGCTTTCCTAATCAAGTCCAATCAGTATAAATCAAACACAGCTGGACTCAAATGAAGGTGTAGAACCATCTCAAGGATGATCAGAAGAAATGGACAGCACCTGAGTTAAATATATGAGTGTCACAGCAAAGGGTCTGAATACTTAGGACCATGTGATATTTCAGTTTTTCTTTTTTTTAATAAATCTGCAAAAATTTCAACAATTCTTGTCAGTTCAATATAAATATATATGCTGTATAATATGAAATAGAAGTATATGTAATGATACAAGATTTATGCATATATAATATATGTACACCCGGATATAAAACTTTATTTGTGGTATTACTGATTCACAATGGTTGCTAGGTTTACTGCACTTTGATTTTAGCCCTTTCTTACATTGTTGCTTTTGGTATACATTGTCCATGCTATTCTTAGCCATGCAGGGCTCCTTTAAACATAATTTCATTTCTTGTACATAAAGCAGGGAATTCTCTGTCTGTCAGCGGACTTGTTCTCTCATAGAATTTATTATTAAGTTTATTCTATTCATATTTCACACTTATTTCTCCGGTTCCCCGTGGTATTTGAAGGCGGCAGTATCTGATATCAATCTTTACTATACTTTTTACTGTACGTCTGAATGTTACTGCTAACTGCAACTATACACATCAAATCAAAAGACAGGTTAAAGGAATCTCAACTTTTCAACTTAAAACAAGAAAGAAGAATGTAAAATAAAAAAACAATCTCCGATAATTCGCATGTGCTTTTATGACCCTGATGATATAAAAAAGATGAATAATAACAAGCCTGGTACTTTACACTGCATTGACAAAGAAGAGGTTTGTTTTAAAAGATGGTAAAGGGTAACTTCAGTTTCAAGGGGGAAAAAAAAATAGCAAAAAAATAAAAAAATAAAGAAACAAATAATACATATATAATATAACATATCCAATTGCTACACAAGCCACATTGTGATTTAATGTTATTAAAAATAAAATTTCCTGCAGCGCTGTAACTTTCTGTAAAATTCAATACAATATGGCAACCTGGAGGCGTACTGCACACAGTTGGTGCACGGAATGATTGATTTTCCCACAAGTCTGCACTAAAATACAAGTCACATTTTAGGGATACTCTGCAATGGGAATTTCAGTTTTGGCAGTGGTTAGCACTTTCACCTAGCAGCAAAAAGGGTCGCTGGTTCGAATCCCGACCACGACACCATCTGCCTGGAGTTTGCATGTTCTCCTTGTGCATGCGTGGGTTTCCTCCCACACTCTAAAAAAGATCAGGGACCCTGATGTAAGGGGGAGTTCTCTGGGGACCCTGATGTAAGGGGGGGCTCTCTGGGGACCCGGATGTAAGGGGGGGCTCTCTGGGGACCCTGATGTAAGGGGAGGCTCTCTGGGGACCTCTATGTAAGGGGAGGCTCTCTGGGGACCCTGATGTAAGGGGAGGCTCTCTGGGGATCCTGATGTAAGGGGGGGGGGCTCTCTGGGGATCCTGATGTAAGGGGGGGGGCTCTCTGGGGACCCTGATGTAAGGGGAGGCTCTCTGGGGACCCTGATGTAAGGTGAAGCTCTCTGGGGACCCTAAAGTAAGGGGGGCTCTCTGGGGACCCTGATGTAAGGAGGGTCTCTCTGGGGATCCTAATGTATGTAGGGTGGCTCTCCGAGGATCCTGATGTTAGAGGGGATCATCATCCACACTCAGATATGTAACGATAGTATGACTTTCTTTACTTCGCTGCTATGGGCTCTAGCCCAAGATCTTTTGTAGACCTAGCAATGTACCTGGTGGGGGCCCTACATGGTTTCTTGCACCGGGGCCCTGAAGATTCTAGTTACGCCTCTGTCTCTGTGTGTCTGTGTAAATCCAGGAAGTGAACAGGCAGCAGCTTCAGCTGCCCACAGTTAAAATGGTTGTAGCCAGACTCAGTGAAGGGAGATTTCTGCAGCATATTTAGCAAGTACAGAATCACAGTATATATAAAATAATATGCAAAGTAGTTGGAGGGAAGCTTCAGAATGGCAACAATGTGTTTATTACAAATTATGTGAGCAGACTGCAGTTCCTCTTTAACTTGCTAATGATGACAGATAAAAACAGACTTGAATGCCTGAACCCAGTCTTGCCTCTGCTGCCTTATTTTTATTTTGTTTCTATGGGCCCTCCTTGCATAGTGTGCAGTCACAGTTCTGTGGACACATCATTACAATGCTGGGAATGCACAATTACAATTATGTGAGCCAATCTGGAAATAAACTGTTTGGGACTTGGCAAAGATCTGTGGCGTGTCTGCACATGCACAGTCTCCGCCATGTGTTTGGGACCTGACAGACCCATGGCATGTCCGCACGTTTGTACTTCTCGCATACAGCAGTTCTACCAGGATCTGCGTTACTTCTTCTGTAAGTGAAACACTGTCTCCTGGGATGTGTGAGGGGGACATCCCAGTAAGCAGCACAGAGCAATGGTTATGTTTTCCTCACCTAGGGGAGAATAAAGAAATAGCTGACCGCACCAAATAAAAAGGTATGTCCACTACTTAACATTAAAACACAGTCTGCTATTGTGTAAGAGGGAGGGTTAGAGGAGCAGATGAGAAGAAGTCTATTTTATGAGTGAAAATCTGTTTTAGCCTGGGTTCACACTATTGCGATGTCAGACATCACCGCATTGGGTTGCAGATCACATTCGATGTCTGTGCGATGCAAATTCAGCCATACGGATTGTATGGCTGAATTTGCTTTTTATTCAGACCAAAATGGTGCAGGACCGTTTTTTTGGTTCGCACTGGAATCGAATCGCATGAGTGTTGACAACCAATTCCACCATTCGCACCATTTTACAGTTCGCACTGCGATTTGCAAACTGATCTGGGGGTGTCATTAACCTCCCTGGCGGTATGATTATTTCACATTTTTGCGTCTCAAAGCGGTCCGGTTTTTTTGCATAGAAATTTGGCGTTTTATATTGTAGGTCTGTAATTCTTTGCAATAACGCACTTAATCTGTCCACCAAGAGTCTAGTAGATATCCCGGGTATGATGAAGTTTGAAACACAAAATCATAGATTATAATATAATAAATACATATAAATAATTATAAAAAATAATAATATAGTTATAATAAAATACATTTCCCCACGATTCACTATCACTCAATTCTGCAAGTGTTCTAATTTTCTATCGCTGTTTTCTAGCTGATCTAAAACCACTTGTGACGTAAAGGGACACATTTTGGTTGCTATGGACAATCTCCAGTTTCCAGGCAGAAACAACAGTATATATAATATAAAACTGCATGCAGGGCATTGGACAAAGCACTGGGGACAAAAGGGATGTGAAATGATTTCGTACAGTAATGTAATCTGTAAGATTACAGTGTACTGTATGTGTTATGAATTTTCACTTTTTTGAATTTGCGGCCAGGCTCCGCCCCGTGCGTCGCGACACTCGCAGGGAACGGAGCCTGGCACAGAGAGGCTTCGGTCGGAGGACAGAGCCCATGGACACCGCGGAGGGACATCGCAGGATCCTGGGGACAAGGTAAGTATACTGCACCAGGATTCTGAAATGTAATCCCGAGTGTGGCTCGGGGTTACCACTAATGGTGCAGAAATTTAACCCTGAGCTACACTCTGGAAAACCGCCAGGGAGGTTACCTTTGTATTGACACCCACAGCCGTTCGCATAAGGCGAGAGAAATGCGAGGCAGAAACCTGCACAGATATCGCGCTGGTTACCGCATCGCATATGTGTGAACCCAGACTCAAAGCGGAACTAAATTTGACAGTTTGAAAAAACAGTTACGTTTCTGACATTTGCTGGCTAATGGCCCGTACACACGATACGAAAATTGGACGAAAAACACCGCTTTCAATGCGATCGTACGATAATCAGATCGTGGGTACAGAGCTTTTCGAGAGCCGATCACCACAGTTCATCAGATATTATCCAATCGGACAAACAGTTGTGGTCCGAAAATACAATAGAAATACACTATAACACATGACACCACTCCCGATTTTTTATTCTGTCGTATGAGAATTTTAGTAACTTTAATAACCTCTCCATTTTCGATATGCGACTAGCATGCAAAAAAAAAAAATGGACGATCTGTCGTCCGATTTTCAGATCTTGTGTACGGGCCATAAGTAACTGTCCTATTTGCTAGTGCTCCCAACCAAACTATAAAACCATCCAATGCCTGGTGTCATAACTGATCACATGTGCAGCATCATGGCAGTTGAAGATCAAACAGAGGCCAAGATGGCAGCTTCCTTGGCTCAAAGCTATAGGAGGGCTTAGTTCCGTTTTAATGCATCACAATTGTCTTTAAGAGACTACGCTAAAAAACTAAAATTAAAGTGGTTGTAAACCACAGATATGAAATATGAACAAAGCATATCCCTCTATAGTGTGTACATGTCTCAATCCAAAGAACTGAGTGTCATTTCTGTCTGCTGTCTTGTTCTTTTGCTTTAAGCATGAGTCACTTCTGACAAGTTTTCCTGACACAACAGAAAAATGGTGACAGGGGAGGGCACAGACTGTGATTGACAGCCTCAGCTCTGTTCCTGTGTGCTGTGTGAAGGTGGGTGTGTCCCTTCCCTCCAATCATCTATCAGAGCTTTCCTTACTGATGTAACTTTAGCTCTCCGCCCCCTGCTTTTGACAGCTGAGAGATCCTGTGTAAATTCTGCACCCGAAGTGGCTGTTGGGGAAAGACAGCTGTAGAGAAACCGGTACAACTCATGTAAGAGGATTTGTTTCATCTCTGTGTATCACCTGGGGCCAGTCACTTCACTGGGTACATGTAAGGATTTACAACCACTTTAAAGTGGTTGTAAACTCAACACTTTCACTTTAGCTCTGCATAGTACTGGAATTGATCGCTGCCTGTGAAATTTTACTTACTGTTTCTGTTTATTCATAAAACGTCCTGAAAACTGTAGTGATGTCACCGGCACATGCGCAGTCCTTAGGTTCTGTAATGGCACACTATGTGTGCCGTTTCACTATCTTCACTATCTTCCATTGAGAATGGCACAGAGGAAGCCTTGCAATACTGTGCCCTCCTTCTCTCCTTCCCATTTCTCCCCTTGTGACTGTCTAAGATGTCTTATACTATAGCAGCACAGAGACGTTAATAGGAAGCAGCTGTTCCAGATAGAGGCTTGGTTTAAACGCGATCGCGCATGCGCGAGATTTCGACATGAAGGGCGGAAATTACGTCCGCACCTGAGCCAGCAATCATTAGTAAAGATGGCAAGGTCAATGCCAGGAAGAGGAAAAATGTTATAAAAGATAAAAAAGGTACTTCCAAACCTCGTTTTTGCCACCTTTTAAAGAGTTATGCCGCGTACACACGAGCGGACTTTGCGGCAGACTTTGCCCGGCAGACGGGATTTTGTTGGACAATTCGATCGTGTGTGGGCTCCAGCGGACTTTGTTTTCTCAAAAGATGGACAGACTTAGATTTGAAACATGTTTTAAATCAATCCGTCGAAATCGAGTCCGGTCGAAAAGTCCGCTCGTCTGTATGCTAGTTCAACGGACAAAAAGCCACACTAGGGCAGCTATTGGCTACTGGTTATGAACTTCCTTATTTTAGTCCAGTGTACGTCATCACGTACGAATTCGACAGACTTTGGTGGATTGTGTGTAGGCAAGTCCGTTCATTCAGAAAGTCCGTCGTAAAGCCCGTGAAAAAGTCCGCCGGGCAAAGTCTGCCGTAAACTCCGCTCATGTGTACACGGCATAAGGCTTTGCAATACATTGTTGTATGTAAATATGTAAAAAAAAAAAAAAAAAAAGGAAAAAAGTCCGGGGCTTACTTCCTCTTTAAGTCTTGAAATCCAGTCCGTCCACCAGTCCATGACTTTTTTTTAGTTTAGACATGGCTGTATTGCACAAGATCACCCAGAGCTAAAACCTGCACTGTCAATAATTAGTAAGTGTTCTGGGAACACCAATGGCTGAGCCATGTGAAATCAGGCAAGGCTTACCCACTGATATCCCTACTGATGGCTTCAGAAAGTGAAGAAAAAGGCAGTTCCACTGCCCAAAAACAAATAGTAGGAGTTGGGAGCCCACCCACAATCAAACACGTCAGCTTGCAAAATCTGTCCATATTCAATTGTGTAGCAATCAGATTTAGGCTGGGTTCCCACGATCATCACATGCGGCTCCCAGCAGGGGTCCGGTGCATCCTGGTTCACCGTTTCGGGTCCGATTTCAGCCTGAATGTTTGGCTGAATTCAGACCTGAAATGGACCAAAAGACGCACAGGACCACTGCGCAAATTCGCAGCGGAGATATGTGAACCGGCTCCATAGAGAGCCGGTCAGAATCTCTTGCTATTGCGAATTGGATGCGAGGAACCCAGCCTTAGGGAAAGAGTGAAACTTTTGACTTTAGCATAACTGCAATGCTTCCTGCAAAGCATTTGCTGCTCAACCAATGTCTTGTCAGCCATTAGAGAAGTAAAGTTCCAGTAAAGCAGATAAGCTGTGACCTATTTTACTCCAAGCAAACATAGAAACTGTCAGACTGTTCTGCAATAAGTCTTAAGCAACACGTATCCAGTTTTAGCCATAATTCTATCAGATTGTTTGACGGTCAAAGTGCAGAGTGGAGCAGTCATACAATTCTAGCCTAAAAATAAACAAGGGAAATGCTTGGACGCTGATTGCATAAATCTGATAAAAGAGCAAGATACTGGATGGAGATATCACTGCACTGACTATCTATCTATCTATCTATCTATCTATCTATCTATCTATCTATCTATCTATCTATCTATCTATCTATCTATCTATCTATCTATCTATCCATTCTTTATCTAACTATACTAACTTTATCCAATAATACAGCATAATGAGGCTTATTTTAAATCTTGAAAACTTCACACCATCTTCTTAATTAGAAATATGCTCTATATTTAACCACTTTCACCCCCTTCCTGCCCAGGACAATTTTCAGCTTTCGGCGCTGTCGCACCTTAAATGACAATTGCGCGGTCATACAACACTGTACCCAAACAAAATTTTTATCATTTTTTTCGCACAAATAGAGCTTTCTTTTGTTGGTATTTAATCAATTAAATAAATAAAGACCGAACGTTTTGAAAAAAAAAACCTTTTTTATAGTTTGTTATAAAATTTTGCAAACAGGTAATATTTCTTCTTCACTTATGGGCACTGATAGGCTGCACTGGTGGGCACTGATGAGGCAGGACTTATGGGCACTGATGGGCGGCACTGATGGACACTGATAGGAAGCACTGATAGGTGACACAAATGAGGAGGTACTGTTAGGCACTGATTGCCAGCACAGATTGGCAGCACTGTTGGGACTGCACTGCACTGATAACCAGGACACTGGTAATCAGTGCCCTGATTATCAGTGTAGATGTCCCCTTTTGAGAAGGTCAGCATGAGGAAAGGAGTGCTGATAACCAGCTTCTGTTGACAACCATGATCAGCTGTGATTGGACACAGCTGATCACATAGTAAAGAGACACTGATTGGCCCTTTTTCCTCAATATGTGATCAGCAGTGTTCTACGGACACCGTGATCACAGAGCATGTCACCCGCATCCCACAGCGCAGCGGGTTCGTGGTGGGCGGTAATAAGGCACGCCATCATGTAGCACCATTTGGCTATAGCATGGTCGCCACGTGGTTAAAGTATAAGAAAAGAAATGTAATATATTGCAATTTACCAGTTCTTAGATATGATGACTGCCATTGGTTTTTTTGGGGTTTTTTTGGCCTTTTGTCCTCTGTTTTTACCTGGTGATCCTGCCAATTGTACCTTTATTAAAGTGAGAAATGTGGCTACATATGAATGTATTAGGAATGTAATGAATATTTTTGTTTTCCAAGACAAACAATTAAAAGAACAATTCACGGTATAGCATTTTTATATAGTAACATTGCCTTGATAGTAACATCCAGCTTTGATCAATGTAACTGTATATACCATACCTGTGGGATCCCTCAAGAGCAGGGGTCTTAAACTGGCGGCCCTCCAGCTATTGCGAAACTACAAGTCCCATCATGCCTCTGCCTGTGGGAGTCATGCTTGTAATTGTCAGCCTTGCAATGCCTCATGGGACTTGTAGTTTTGTAACATCTGGAGGGCCGCCAGTTTGAGACCCCTGCTCTAGAAGTTGGAAATCATTGGGTTAGACACCGGTACACCAGTGATCTCCACTAGCTTCCAGGTCCCAGGCTGAGCAGCTGTCCTGCAGCATTCTGAACACAGGAGGTGAGCCACTTTCCATGAACACCACCACTGCCTGGAGTTTGCATGCTCTCCCTGTGCCTGCGTGGGTTTCCTCCTGGAAATCAAGGGATGCTTTGCATTTTCTCAAAAAATACAAAGCATTGTCTGAATGGTGCCCATGCTGAACGTTGGACCTTCTGTGTTCACAAAGCGGCAGGGTGGCCACTTGGCATGGGACCCGGAAACTAGTGGAGATCACTAGCAAAGCATTTCTGACTGGATGAGATTGAAAGCATGACATCACCCTCCTCCTCCTCACCTCATCCAATCAGAGAACACATTCATTGAGAAAATGCAAAGCATTCTCTGAATGGCATCAGTGCCAAACGGCCACCCTCCTGTGTTTGGAATGCAGCAGTGCAGCTCCTCGGCGCAGGACCTGGAAGCAAGTGGAGATCACTGGATTTCCAACTTCTAGAGGGACCCCTTAGGTATGCATAGTTACATTGGTGCAAGCAATGTAACTTTGTATAAAATACATATACCTGGAATACTTCTTTAACTAAAAAATGTGAATGCAATCTATACACTGGAGGGAGACCCTCTGGGGGAATCTAGGATGGAAAAGGACCTGGGGGTCCTAGTGGATGATAGGCTCAGCAATGGCATGCAATGCCAGCTGCTGCTAATAAGGCAAACAGAATATTGGCATGCATTAAAAAGGGGATCAACTCCAGAGATAAAACGATAATTTTCCCGCTCTACAAGACTCTGGTCCGGCCGCATCTGGATTATACTGTCCAGTTCTGGGCACCAGTCCTCAGGAAGGATGTACTGGAAATGGAGTACAAAGAAGGGCAACAAAGCTAATAAAGGGTCTGGAGGATCTTAGTTATGAGGAAAGTTTGCGAGCACTATGGGCCTTTATTTCAAGGGTAGACACAATGTAACACAAGCACATTGATATTTAGTTTAAATGTCGTTACCATAAAATGGCTTATATAGCAGTTCGATTTTCCTCCAGCTCAGCTGCAAGTTATAATGCATTGTTGTTAATCCCACCAAGCAGAAAGGCTGTTTGGAGAGACCCCAAAAAAGGTGATAACTGTATAATGATAAATATTTCCACACCAGAACCCTTAAAACATAAAACCAGGCTCTCTGCCTCTCAGAGGTTGATATCAATATAGAATTCACTGGAATGTGGACTCTGTGACCTCTGACCTGGAAGTGTTACCTAAAGTGGGCAATAAAAATACCAACCTGTCTGCAAAGAGTTAGGCTATTTATATGACTGTAAAGCCTTCCATACAAAATTACAGAAAAAAACAACCCAAGAAAATTATTATTTTCTTCCAGCGCATGAACATCTATTTATCTATTTTGTTAAAAGGTGAATGAGCGCACCAAATGGATGGTGACCAAATGAACCATCAACTGGCTTCTCTCTCGTGGACTCTTGTTGTGTGATCCCATGCTGCAAGTGTGCCATTAAATGATATATGTTGGACATTGGGCCATTAAACGTTTTGACTGGTACATTATCATAATCATTGGGGAAGAGTTGTGTTAATAAAAATTAATTTGGTAAGTTGTTTGGCAACCCTTCTTGGCATATCTGGTATGCTACCCCAAGCAAATAAGAAACTAAGGAGACTGAATTACTAAAATGGAGAGTGCAAAATTTAGTGCAGCTGTGCATGGTAGCCAATCAGTTTCTAACTTCAGCTTGTTCAATTAAGCTTTGACAAAAAAAATCCTGGAAGCTGATTGGTTTCTATGCAGAGCTGCACCAGATTTTGCACTCTCCACTTTTAGTAAATCAACTCCAGTGCCACAGTTTGCTGTTCTTGGAACTTATCAGTGCTGCTCTCAGCGGAGTAACTACATAATCTGTCTGCTGTTTCCCTCTTGGGTCCCATGCTTAATTCCTCTTCATCTTTCCCCTGTTTCATAGGATTTGGTCTTCCCTTGGGATTCAACAATATAAATCCTAACATGTCTTGCTCTCTTATCTATGGTAAAGTGATAGATAAAAAAAGAGGACAGTGAGTCTTTTAGCAGACCTTTGAGGCACTATTTCTTCCACTGACACTAAGAATGGGATTCTATTTCTCACACTAAAATGATAGGACACTATTCCATCCACTAGTAATAAAAAAGAAAGAAAAAAGAAAAAAAAATAATAATAATAAAAAAGAAAAAAACTGCGCTAATCCAATAAACCAATAGGGTGGACAAAACCCTGAGCTGCAATAAATGTGGGATAAACACAAATCAAATAAACAAGAAAAAAATCGCGCTATTAAAGTCCAAATTAATAAAAACCATGTGTGAAAAATTCCAAATGCTTGACCAATCGAGAAGAACTGGGTATTTATCACATGAAGATCATAAATACATGCTTACCAGAATGTAAGCCAAGTAAACGGGTGGCTAATACCCCAGCCTGGGCTAGTAGTTATACAGTATGAAGTGTAGACCTCACGAACTCCTCAGCATGGGTTTGCATCAATTCCAGAAGTGTTAATTGTGTATAAGACAATAAAAATGTACATAGCGTGATACCGTCAAAATAATAAATGATATGTGTACAAAAAAATCTAGTGACACTCACAATATGAGCAACCAGACGTGAGTAAAAAAATATATAAATAACCACCCAGTAAGTGAAATGACATTAGATGTGCCGTCACCAGACAGAGGGCCTTCTTACCAGATATAATTACCAAAAAGGCATGAAGGGTATAATTTATAAGAAAGCAAACGTCCACCCAGTGGATAAATCAGATAAAATGGAACCGTCACCACACAGAGGCCATCCTTACCAGACGTCAGATCAAACTGAGCAAATATCTCTATGGGAAACCTCGGCTCGATCCAGGGAACGGCTTGTATGGTAGGTGGATCAGTAGCTCAGCAGGTAAGGAAATGGTTCACCAGGTCATGGTTGACAGTAGATGATAACCCAAAAAATATATAATAGACCAATGGCGTGATATCATCAACACTAATTTATTAAAAATAAGAGAAATGCACTTATAAACAAACAATAAAAATTTGCATAGAATTGTGAAGCCAGCCGGCATAAGCAAACAAGTCCTGTCCTCCTCTACGAGACAGTGTGATGACGTCAGCACGTACCTCCTCAGACGTGTTTCGTCATAGCTAACATTATCATTTCCATCCACTGACGCCAATGATGGGCAGCACGGTGGCTAAGTGGTAAGCATTTCTGCCTGGCAGCACTAGGGTCATTGGTTGGAACCCCAACCATGGCACTACCTCTATGGAGTTTGTAAGTTCTCCATGTGCCTGCGAGTTTTTCATCTGGAGTTTCCCATTTCCTCCCACACTCCATAGACATACAGGTAGGCTAATTGGCTCCTGTCCAAACTGGCCCTAGTATGTGAATGTATGAATGTGAATTAGGGACCTCAGATTGTAAACTCCTTGAGGGCAGGGATTGATGTGAATCTATAATAAATATGTAAAGTGCTGCGTAAATTGACGGCGCTATATAAGTACCTGTAATAACTACTGGTACATAAAATGAATTTGCACTTCCATGGACACCATAATGGGGCACCATTCTTCCCACTATTACCAATGAAGGGGAACTATTCCTCACACTGAGACCAATGATAAGGCACTAATCCTTGCACTAACACCAATGAGAGCAGGCACTATTCCTACGATTGACAACAATGATGGGGCACTATTCCTACCACTGATACCAATGATGGGGCACTATTACTCCCACTGACAATAATGGGGCACTATCCTCTCTACTGACACCGAAGAATTGGCCACTGTCCAGCCCCAGCCCCCCACCCAAGGTATGCAGGACAGTGAACTGGTCCTTTGCTTTGAAACTTTGAAGTCCCCATGCTGTAGACCACATTATGCATTCTTACATTTAGGGAGCCGTGCATGATGCCTTCATAGCTATTGTGGAGCTGTCTGTTGCCAGAATCATTATAGTGGGAGCTGCTCAGCAAATGCTAGCAATAGCTCCACAAGGAGAAACTTTATCTAAAATCCAAAGAACCTGACAATTGCAAAGGGCACTGAAGGAAGGAGACAGAGTAGGCACCTGCTACAGAACTAGCAAAAGTGCACTTCTTCTGGTTACAGTAGGGATTAGAATGACAAAAATGTAGTGCAGTGTACAATTACATTCCTGCTGTGAGATGGGCAGAAGTCCAAATGTACTTGCTGCTTCATCTAATTAACAGCCAGCACTTGGCCAAAGTGACGTCCAGAGCATGTGCGGCTTCTTTGTATTTGGCATGTGATCAGTATACCTAAGACCTACAAGTGCTTGCTGCTCTAAACGTGCGTAAAATATATACCGATATACTGGCACAGACTGAGTTGTGACCAACTGAATAGCTGTGATAGATAATCACGGCACGGGCAGGGGAAGACTGCGGTGTGCAGGGTACTGAATTTACAAATGGTAACTCAAACACATGAACAACATTTCTCCCCAATAGATTATGTTCCTGCTTATTGGAATCTTTCACTCTTTCATCACTGTTATAGTGTTCTTCAGTTTCTCTACTGATCATCCAACGTGGTACAAGGTGATTAGCAGCAAGGATGGGAAGTGTCATAATGGGGGATTTCAATTATCCAGACATAGACTGGGTGGAGGGAACCACGTATTCATCTAAAGCTCGCCAGTTCCTAAATGTCTTGCAGGACAATTTCATGGGTCAAATGGTAGACATACCAACTAGAAATAAAGCTTTGCTAGATCTACTGATTACCAACAATACAGACCTGATCACAGATGTGGAAATACGGGGCAATATAGGAAACAGCGATCACAGGTAAATTGGCTTCAGTATAAATCACACAAATAGGAAACATAAGGGGAATACAAAGACACTGAATTTCAAAAGAGCAAACTTCCCTACACTACGAACCTTGCTAGAAGGCATGAATTGGGATAAAATCTTAGGAACAAAGAAAACAGAGGAGAGATTGGTTCGCTTTAAGAACATATTAAAAAAGGGCATTAGCCAATGCATCCCATTGAGTATTAAATTTAAAAGAGCAAACAAAAGTCCTGGATGGTTTAACCCCAATGTAAAAATGCATAAAAAAGCAAAGGAGAAGGCCTTCAAAAAATACAGGGTTGAGGGATCATCATCAGCATTCAGACTTTATAAAGAATGCAACAAGAAATGTAAGGGTGCAATTAGGGTGGCTAAGATAGAACACGAAAGACACATAGCTGAGGAGAGCAAAAAAAATCCCAAGAAATTCTTTAAGTATGTAAACAGCAAAAAAGGGAGGACAGACCATATTGGGCCCCATAAAGAATTAGGAAGGACATCTGGTTACAAAGGATGGGGAGATGGCGAAGGTACTGAATGTATTCTTCTCTTTGGTTTTCACGAGGAAATCGGGGGCTTTAGTAACTAAAAGTGCAGTGCTTATCCTCATGACACGTCACAGAAAGCAACCTCATGGCTAACAGAGGACAGAATTAGAATTAGACTTGGGGACAAGTCTAATAAATCACCGGGACCGGATGACTTGCACCCGAGGGTACTTAGGGAACTCAGTCAAGTAATTGCCAGACCATTGTTCCTAATTTTTACTGACAGTCTACTGACTGGAATGGTGCCAGCAGATTGTAGAAAAGCCAATGTAGCACCAATATTTAAATATAGATATAAAATTTATATATAAAAAAGACTGGGTGTATCTGGATTTTGCAAAAACATTTGACACAGTTCCCCATAAACGTTTACTGTACAAAATAAGGTCCTTTGGCATGGACCATAGGGTGAGTACATGGATTGTGGTGATAAATGGGGAGTACTCGGAATGGTCAGCGGTGGGTAGTGGGGGCCCCCGGGGCTCTTTTCTGGGACCAATCCTGTTTAATTTGTTCATAAATGATCTGGAGGATGGGGTAAACAGTTCAATCTCTGTATTTGCAGATGAAACCTTGCAAGAAGATCTGAACAAATTAATGGGGTGGGCAACTACATGGCAAATGAGGTTTAATGTAGAAAAATTTAAAATAATGCATTTGAGTGGCAAAAATTGGAATGCAATCTGTACACTGGGGGGAGAACCTCTGGGGGAATCTAGGATGGAAAAGGACCCGGGGGTCCTAGTAGATGATAGGCTCAGCAATGACATGCAATGCCAAGCTGCTGATAACAAAGCAAACAGAATATTGGCATGCATTAAAAAAGGGATTAACTCCAGGGATAAAGCTCTACAAGACCCTGGTCCGGCCGCACCTATAGTATGCTGTCCAGTTCTGGGCAACAGTCCTCAGGAAGGATGTACTGGAATTGGAGCGAGTACAAAGAAGGTCAACAAAGCTAATAAAGGGTCTGGAGGATATTAGTTATGAGGAAAGGTTGGAAGCACTGAACTTATTGTCTCTGGAGAAGAGACGCTTGAGAGGGGATATGATTTCAATTTACAAATACTGTACTGGTGGTGACTCCACAATAGGGATAATACTTTTTCGCAGAAGAGAGTTTAGCAAGACACGTGGCCACTCATTAAAATTAGAAGAAAAGAGGTTTAACCATAAACTACGTAGAGGGTTCTTTACTGTAAGAGGGCCAGGATGTGGAATTTCCTTCTACAGGTGGTGGTCTCAGCGGGGAGCATCGATAGTTTCAAAAAACTATTAGATAAGCACCTGAACGAACAAAACATATAATCACACACATAGGTTGGACTTGATGGACTTGTGTCTTTTTTCAACCTCGCCTACTATGTAACTATGTAACTATGTGATGGAGATACTGCAGGAGATAACAAGTGTTTCTTTATATTCTCTACAGGAAGGAAAAAAATATAAAATAAGGTAGAATGGAGGTACTGAATGGAGAAAGAGAAAGCATCTCCCCCGAAGGAGAAAGAAAAGGCCATGACAGGTCTAGGGACTGGGCTGAGGACACAGATGGAAAAAAAGAAGAGTGAGGTGCAAAACGGAGAGAGTGGCCCTGATTTACTAATGAAAATGTGCTGATGCTGTCACATTGGCACACCCGCAGTTGAAAAGCCCAAGTATACTGTCACATGAGATGATTGCAGAAATGTTTAAACATACACTAGCTAAGATATGGTGTGCCTAAAAAAATAGATTTTCCCTGTTTTGGGCGCTATTTTTCATGTTTTTGCTTTTTGCATTTACTGTGTTACTAAACCCAGGAGCCTGCATTCACTATATCTGGTTTCCCACAGTGCACATTACATGGAAATGCAATTATTTTAGTAAATATAAACTAAATACCTTTTCTTGTCAGCAGCATATAGCAGTCTTGTGACTTCTATCAGTGTCCGGCTGAGCACTAGTTAAAGCTTGTAGGAGGAGTTTTCATTCTCCCCTAATTGTCCTATGAAGCTGCAGGATCCTTGACCCTCTGCCTGGACAGTGCTGATTGGCCCTGTTCTAATCACATGCACCCTCAAAAGAAAAAATACAAAACTCTCTAGTAATACACACCAAACTGAGCATGTGCAGAGTGCCCCGAGGGCTCTGCACTATCAGGAGATAGATTGGGGACTGTGGAAGAAGTAGAGGATCAGAGGAGAAAGGATCAAACAGGCTTTTTAGACAATGCAGAGGATTAACCCCTTAGGATCCACAGGGAGTATAACAAGCATGCTTTACTGCATATACAGACTGATTTTACTGTTGTGGGTTTAGTAACACTTTAATTCAGTGAAAAAAAAGGTGACAGTAAAAAAAAAATGTAGAAAAGGCCATACCATATCCTTTGCTCCTCTGATATTTGTGAATATACGTAAACAGCTGTCCTACTTGCTCCCAGCATTGCATTAGATTAAGGAGGCCGCTAATCTCAAAAATTCCCATACTCAAGACCAACTGCAAATTGAGCAACCCTTGGTACATAAGAAACTTGGATCAAAGTGATGTAGCATGGCTGGCTGATAAATTCTCCAGTATGGGTCAACACACAGGTTGAGATCATATGTAAATGTCTCAATAAGCTACTGCAAACAACTTGAAATGTTCCTAGTGGATTTCATCTTTTTAAATAAACACAAAGATTGCCTAGAAAGTATCCATAAAACCAGCGATTTGAGGAACATACGGTATAATCTAAAAAGAATAAGGAAAGCTCTGTTCCAGTATATTAGAGCCATTTAGCAGTATAATTCTGACAGCTTCAAGGTTACACTCCATAATTGAGCTGTACGAGGTGTGTCCAGAAAGTAATGAGAATGATATTTTAAACATTCTTTTAGTGAAACATTTTACAATTGAACATTGGGGTTGATTTACTAAAGGCAAATAGATAGTTACATAGTAGGTGAGGTTGAAAAAAGACACAAGTCCATCAAGTCCAACCTATGTGTGTGATTATGTGTCAGTATTACATTGTATATCCCTGTATGTTGCGGTCATTCAGGTGCTTATCTAATAGTTTCTTGAAGCTATCAATGCTCCCCGCTGAGACCACCGCCTGTGGAAGGGAATTTCACATCCTTGCCGCTCTTACAGTAAAGAACCCTCTACGTAGTTTAAGGTTAAACCTCTTTTCTTCTAATTGTAATGAGTGACCACGAGTCTTGTTAAACTCTCTTCTGCGAAAAAGTTTTATCCCTATTGTGGGGTCACCAGTACGGTATTTGTATATTGAAATCATATCCCCTCTCAAGCGTCTCTTCTCCAGAGAGAATAAGTTCAGCGCTCGCAACCTTTCCTCATAACTAATATCCTCTAGACCCTTTATTAGCTTTGTTGCCCTTCTTTGTACTCGCTTCATTTCCAGTACATCCTTCCTGAGGACTGGTGCCCAGAACTGGACAGCATACTCCAGGTGCGGCCGGACCAGAGTCTTGTAGAGCGGGAGAATTATCGTTTTATCTCTGGAGTTGATCCCCTTTTTAAAGCATGCCAATATTCTGTTTGCTTTGTTAGCAGCAGCTTGGCATTGCATGCCATTGCTGAGCCCATCATCTACTAGGACCCCCAGGTCCTTTTCCATCCTAGATTCCCCCAGAGGTTCATGCACTTTCCAAATAGCAGTTGCACTCATGCAAGAGCAGTAGCTCCAGAGCTTAGTAACTGAGGAGGAGCTCTGCTGACTTCCATTATCCAATCATGTGCAAGCAAAAAATGCTGTTTTCTTTTTATTTTCCTTGCTCGTGATTGGGTATCCTTTGAAAAATGAAGCTTTACCTCATTTACTAAGCTCTGGAGCAACGGCCCTTGCAGAGTGCAACTGCCAATGGCCGAGGGATGTCATGGGAACATAGAGGTGAGGAGATATGGTTGTAGGGGCATGGGCCATCATCCCTAGCAGAAATATGCAAGAAAGATCCCCCAATATAATGGGATTGTAGCGGCCCAAAATGGAAAAGTAAAGTCAAGTGTAGACAAAAAGTATATATAAAAGATATAAAAAATGTATTAATACATTTTAATAACTGACATAAAACGAGAAAATGTTGGTGCGCAATAGAAAAAAGCCATAGGTACACAACAAAGATGCGTATATTAGCATGATGGTATGTCATATGAAGGCCTCTGGCAAGGAGTTGGCACAATATGGCGAAAGGCTACAAACTATCAGCTGGTGGGTCCCTGTCCTATCCAAGAAGAAGCGGGATGGGAGCTTGATGATATGGCGCTAACAGTGAGCCAATCACAAACCCCTTATATTTGGCAGCCTCCTTTAAGACTGTATTGTAGTTGGACTGGTTATTTTGAATCCAAACTTATAAATTGCATTTGAGTGTTTCACCGCCCCATAAAAAAAAAACCAAAAAAAATTCCAGTTAGGAAATGTTTCTCCTCCCTAAGTGCTGTCTGTGTGATTCTTCTCTATAATATCTACATGGCATGGCATAAACATTACATACTCAAACATGGCAGCTATTGAAAACAAGATCATATCTCAGAAATCAGTGAACCAAGCACTTGCTATCGGCTTTAGTTATCAGATAAAAGATGGAATCACACAGAGGGGTCACTGGGTCCAAGGCTTATCTGATTAAACAGCCCTGAAGACCCAAACATGCATGAGGGACTAATGCTGGCCGCACACTAGTAGAATTTCCTTAGAAATGTTTCATTTCAAGAATGTTTATTTGATTCTCTAATCAACCTTCTTTTTCGACAGCCTTGATGTGAAAATCTGAAGAAGCAGGATGACGCATACCTCCAGGAGGCCTCGCAATCTAACTGACCTCTTGGACTTAGTTCTTCTCACCTGGGCGAGAGGTACTAACTGTCTACTAAATGTCCACTATCCAGAAAAAAAAGGGGAAATTTGGGACTTTAAATGAGGTTCTCGACATAGTGGGGGTGTGTAAAAGAAAAAATTGTTTATTGTCATGGAGGACATGATAATTGGATCTCAGTGGTATAGAACAAGTAAAATGGTAGATCATAAGTTTACACTTACACATATGGCATGGACATCAAGGATACTTAATGATATCGACTCGGAAACACATGATAATATGGAGACCACACATATAACATGGACATCAAGGATACAAAATAATATCAGCTTGGAAACACATGACAATATGAAAATTAATGAGCATTCTCATGAATTCATATATATATACACACAAGTCCTTGGGGTGGCACAGTGTAATGAAGTGGCATGATTGCTTGATAGACAGTAGTCTAAATTGATTACTCATATGGGTATGTGTTGGCATCCTGAATTGCCCGACGCCTATACCCCTTTTTTCCCCCCTGCTTTTTTTCAAATTCGTTCTCTTCCCACACTAGCGACTCCCGCTCCTCCATCCCCCCCCCCCCACACACTCTCACCCTGATACACCCCCTCCTTTTTCCTTGCTTTTTTGGATCTTTACTCTAGTTTTGGGCAATACTCCCTGAAAGCAGTGTATATCCCCATCCTTTTCAATCTTAACTTCAGGTAGCACCCTACTCCAACTGGCCATTGGGACGCTCTGTATCCCGACACTGTACGAACCTTACTCTACAGTACAGCTTGACTTTTACGTTTCTATGCTAGGGTCCCCTTCATAGTTACCCATTAATACCCCCCCCCCACCCCCCCGCTCTACCTTCTGTTAAAAAATTTTGAAACTGTTATCTTCCATGTGCTCACCTGTACAGTGAATTGCTGGGGGTTGGTTGATATGTACATTTGTTCATGTGACCCGTTTATTTCTGTCATTTGATTTTATCATATGTTCTAAATCATCAACTTGGGTTGTAAACCCTGCCTTCTTTGATAAATAAAGGAATTTAAAAATAAATTGCGGCAAAATCGTGCGATTTTCTGCCTGAAAATACGCTCAGGTGTGAATGCAGCCTTAAAGAATATAAAAAAAAAAATAAAAAAATAAAAACAGGATATTTGTGTAGGGGAAGGGGGGCAGGATGGAGTGGAGCATACCTGTTATAAAGGGTAAAAATCTGTGTTAATATTTTGTACAAATAAACATCATGTTTAATCTTGAATAGAGCTGGGAAGGATTAGAATCCCTGTTGGGTTTTACTGATATCAAAAATCAGGTACTACTACGTATTACCAAAATAGGACTTTTTAGGCTCAGAAATAATAAAGAGAAAATCTAATGAAAGCAATCAATTTTATTGAAAATATTATACAATAATCAAAAAAAGGATAAAACCATCACATATTTGCATCTGTAGTTATGTGCAGTGAGCCCTTGTGCGTCTACGCGTTTCGCCGTTAGGCTTCTTTAGGACACGACCAAGGTTCAGAGACACAACAGATAAGAGAATATATTTCTCTATCTTAGTATGAGATACACAGTTATAGTATCCATGGTAAGATGAACAGTAGATTTGGGGATTAAAAATACATCCGTGATAGCTGAGTCTAGAAGCAGGGGCAAATGGACATTCAATAGTCCTGGCCTGAGGGGCGCCCAGGTAGTCAAAAAAGGTGTCCGTCATACACCACTTAATAATTGGATTCGGAATATACAGGTGATCATAGCCCGGCAGCATATAGCTGTTAAGCCAGGATTTCAATAGAAAACATGCCCCTGGGAGACAGCCGTCCACTCAGCTATCACGACTCAGCTATCACGGATGTATTTTCAATCCCTAAATCTACTGTTCATCTTACCATGGATACTATAACTGTGTATCTCATACTAAGATAGCGAAATATATTCTCTTATCTGTTGCATCTCTGAACCCTGGTCGTGTCCTGAAGAAGCCTAAAGGCGAAACGCGTAGACGCACAAGGGCTCACTGCACATAAATACAGATGCACATATGTGATCATTTTATCCTTTTTTTGATTGTTGTATAATATTTTCAATAAAATTGATTGCTTTCATTAGATTTTCTCTTTATTAATTCTGAGCCTAAAAAGTCCGCCATTTTGGTAATACGTAGTAGTACCTGATTTTTGTCCCCTCAATTTATGGACGTGGCTTTTTTAATGCACTTTTTCTTCAGTGATCGGTTTTACTGATATCTGCTAGAGTAAATAAGGAAAATACCCTATCATGACCACTAGATGAAACTAATGATCATAGAAAATAAATACTTATTTACTATGACTCTCAGCTCCATTTATTGGCTATAATGTGGTATTTTCCTGATTCGTTGCTATTCTTATGAATTAAGAACATCCAACCTGGAAAGGAAATAGCCTAATAAAATTAAATGTTTCCAGCACGTGCACAGAGTGAATGTACGTGCAATTTTAAGATGAAAGCCAATTATTTTTTTTATAATTACATCCCTAAGGCAACTTGCACACTAGTCATTTGTGCATCCCATCCCAGCAATTTAATGCACATGGAAGGCACAGGTGTCTCATCCAGCCCGATTTCTGCAGCCTGTCAAAGTCTATGGGTGGCTGAACTTCTTCTCCACAGCTAGATGAGTATGAACATTGATCCAAGTGGTACTGATGTTTAGCGCCATATGTGTTCAGAGACTTATGCCCAGGGCTCAGGTATTCTGCGTTCTGAGCATATCCCCCTGAACGCATACGGGCCTATTAGTACTCAGTACAATGCCAACCTGTATTTCAGCAGACCGCAGACAGGCTGCGGGCAGCAAGGAAGAACACAGGCTAAACGCCAATGTGCAAGTAGCCTCACTGTCCTAGGATGACAATGCTCATTCAACAACAATAACAGGACAGGACTACAAGCTTCAACCCCTATCACCGTCTCCTTAAAATAGAGGTGCATAGATCTGTAGTTCTCAGAGATAGCTGGGAACAATGTAACTGATAAAAGTCATCACAGGCAGAGAGTACAAGAAGTTATTAGCTGATAAGATTTCTAGCAATATCAACAGGTATTTTTTCCCACTTATTGAACCAAGATAGCAAAAAGCTTCCGTGGGTAGATTTAAAACGCAGCTCCGCACTGCAAGGGCTCATTGCTCGTTTTATCTAGGGGAGAGGAGAAACAGTTTTACTTACCTGATCCTCCACTTCCCTGGCAGATGGTCCCCTCCCATCCTCTGACAGTGGACTGTACCCTTAGCGACTTTACGTCCACTGGAGGACTGTGAACCCTGCATTGATCTTAATGATGTCAAGACCATAAACTGCTGCAGCGTGGGGGGGAAGATACTACGAGGGCCAATCTAGCATCAGGAAGGAGCCAAGGATCAGGAAAATAAATCTTCTTTTATTGTTCCCCTAGACCAGGGGTCTCCAAACGTTTCAAACAAAGGGCCAATTTACTGTCCTTCAGACTTTAGAGGGGCTGGAATGGCCAGTGGGAAAAAAAAACAATTACCTAGCGCTTGCAGTCAGTAGAAGGAGGAATAGTGCCCCCATCAATGGTATTAGTTGGAGGAATAGTGCCCCCATCAATGGTATTAGTTGGAGGAATAGTGCCCATCCAAAGATATTAGTTGGAAGAATAGTGCTTCATTATTGGTATTAGCTGAAGGAATAGTGCCCCATCAATGGTATTCGTTGAAGGAATAGTGTCCCATCTTTGGTATTAGTTGGAGGAATAGTGCCCCATCAATGTTATTAGTTGGAGGAATAGTGCCCCATTTTTGGTATTAGTTGGAGGAATAGTGCCCCATCCTTGGTATTAGTTGGAGGAATAGTGCCCATCCAAAGGTATTAGTTGGAGGAATAGTGCCCATCCAAAGGTATTAGTTGGAGGAATAGTGCCCATCCAAAGGTATTAGTTGGAGGAATAGTGCTTTATTATTGGTATTAGCTGAAGGAATAGTGCCCCATCAATGGTATTCGTTGAAGGAATAGTGTCCCATCTTTGGCATTAGTTGGAGGAATAGTGCCCCATTATTGGTATTAGTTGGAGGAATAGTGCCCCATCATTGGTATTAGTTGAAGGAATAGTGCTCTATTATTGGTATTAGTTGGAGAAATAGTGCCCCATCATTGGTACTAGTTGGAGGAATAGTGCCTCATCAATGGTATTAGTTGAGGGAATAGTGTCCCATCATTTGTATTAGTTGGAGGAATAGTGCCCCATCAATGTTATTCGTTGGAGGAATAGTGCTCCTTTATTGGTATTAGCTGGAGGAATAGTGCCCTATTATTGGTATTAGTTGGAGAAATAGTGCTCCATTATTGGTATTAGTTGGAGAAATAGTGCTCCATTATTGGTATTAGTTGAAGGAATAGAGCCTCATCATTGATGTCAATGGAAGGAAAAATGCCCCATTGTTGGTTTCAGTGAGAGGTATGGTTCCCCAATATTGGTGTTAGTGGAAGGAACAGTGCCTCCTTTCTGGCGTCAGTGAGAGGAATTGGACCCAGAGGGCCAAATAAAGGCTATCAAAGGGCCAGATTCGGCCCATGGGCTGCAGTTTGGAGACCACTGCCCTAGACTGAAACAAGCAGCTAACCCAAAGGACCAAATAAGAGTGGTTGCTTGTTACCCCTTAAAAAATGACTAAAGCATTGCAATATGATCAAAATGATGGTCACTTTAAAGTATCAAAAATATTGTTCGTATGATGCTTTGGGTCCAAATAAGACTTTTTACCAGCAGAGTGAATTAGTAAAAGCTTGCCTGTCTCCCTTATAAAATCCAGGACTGGGCAATAATCTAAGATGCTCTGAATATAATCCAAGCTTGGCCACTGGATCAATCTTTCCAACTGTTCTTGCCTAAATAAATAAAACCTTGCATTAACTAACCACATAACCCATCCTGCTTACAAATTGGCTTCCGAGCAGACCTTACATTGACTTCAAACATAACATTTCCTCAGTTCACTACAATGCCAACAACTTTAATCAATACAAGTAGGCTCCCCCTCCGACAACGGTCATGTATGAAATTTGAAGGGATTACGGCAGGTTCGGCAATAATAAATATCTCAGCTTGAACAAATACATTACAGCATGGAGACTATCGTGCTTACCACAACGTTCCATATTTTCGCTGATAAAAAACAGCTTTTGTCTGATGTTTTCCAAAGTTTAACAACGTATTCCTGATTATCACATGGCTGTTACGTGAAAGCGGTCTACATGTTATTGTGTGAACTGTGTTATGTTCTCATCTCAGTATGATAACCTGCAGGGCAATATTGTAGATATGTAGATACCAGGAAATTCCAGACAAAAAAGGGGACCGGTCATATATAACAGTTTATTGTACTGAATACTGAATACAATGAAAGGGTGTCTACAAAATTAGTTTTAGTGGAACTGAACCCAGAAAATAAGAACTGGCTAGCATGTACAATTTTTTGGTAGAAAAAAAATTTACAAGAACATTTTCTCTCTCTAAAAATTGTCTGGTGTGTATGCACAGATCAAAGTACATTTGTAGCATTTTTCAGATGCTCATATTTGAAGTTTAATGATGGGATGGTGCAGCTTTATCACACATACACGAGAGTTGCTCTATCACTGGACATCCTATCGATAATGGAAGAAGACAACAGTAGTTGGAGATGGTGGTCATCAGTGAGAAGATGGCACCAGCAGATGTAGATCAGCAGAAATTTCCATAATGTGCAAGTGTGCACAAGTATTTCCACTCCGAAAATTGTATTACAATTAAAGTGTAGCTTTTTTATTCTCCAATATTTTTTGTATTATAATCTTTTAAGGTATGTGTACAATACAAGTACATGCTCTTACAGAAACCATACAGTATTGCATTTTACAAAATTAAGACTTTTTCTTACACAACAGTTTCAGTCATTACTTTTCCTTCCCTTTTATTTTTATATTTTTTGTTTTATATTCTTTATTTTTATATTTTTGTTTTTATTTTATTACTATTTTATATCTTATTTTAATATACTTTATCATACTCTAAAACACTCTAAATTGCTCAGTTAGAATGGGTTTTTGACAAGGAATCTAGAATTGTTAAAATGGTAAACTGTAAAATGGTCCAACTGTTCACCCATGCTTAACAATCACTAATACGTTAAGAGTACAAATTATTATCAGAAAAAACGCACATTCTGTATTTACCATTCTTTCAATATAAGCGTTATTTGACACATTCTGTATGATAACTTCTTCTTTGTACAAATCATCCAAAAAACAATAAAATTGATGGGAAAAAAAATAAATAAAAAATGTTCAAACGGAAACAAACTGGGTTGCTAGTGTAGCACCCTCTACCTTAGGTAGGTAGGTTGCTAGAGTAGTGGGTTTTGTGTATACTGACAGTGCAGGTAAATTTAGGCAGGCCTAGCTGTGAGCTAGGCCTGTTTTGTTTTTGATCTGGGGGCTGGGGAGTGGTTTAGTGTAGCAGCAGGTGACTGACATGTACTTTATCTCTCTGGCGCCTTCTTTGTTTCCAGAGGGTTCTGGAAAAGAGGCAGGGCAGACAGTGACATGGTGTGTATTTGGGAGCCCTGACCAATCCCCAACTAGGCTTGGCAGGGGGCAGGCCTCCTATATATACCCATGATCAGCCTGTTGTGGGAAGAGTTGTCGGGTGGAAGTACTAAGATGATGGAGTGTTAGACTGTCGTGGCCTATGAGGGAACCCTTTTCTGGAGGGGGGGGGTGAATCCAGTCCTGGAGCTTGGGGGCTGGGAGGGAGCCTCTCTCTACATTGAGAGGTGTCCTGGAACAGGAGCAGGAGTAGGACAGTTGGGAGCACTGCCGGGCAAGTCATTCAGGAGGGATCCACGCCAGAGTTTGTGAGTGAGAAGCACAGTGAGAAGCTCTGAGAGAGACATGCCAGGATTTGGATGTGGAGCCAGAGGGAGAGACTGTGGTGTTGTTGAAGTCAAGTCGCTGCAGCCAGGAGGGTTGGCAGGATTTGCACCGGACTTTCTGGGATCAGTAGTCCACCAAGTATCAGTTAGCACAACTATCATTTTCATCTAAAATGGTTGCTACCACAGAGGGGACTGCAGACCCCCGCCTGTAAATGGCTACTAAGAAAATGTTAGGACTTATTCAGAGTAAGGCCTAGCCATGTGCTAACGGTGACAGGAATCTAGAATTGGACAGTAGGGGAAAGCAAGTGATCTCAAGTAGTGTCCTGGAGGAGATGTGCAGTAGGAGAGACTGTCAATTTAGATTCAACTACCTTTATTTTATCTAAGAAAGATTCTTCATTTTGGCATCTCATGCCTCGTTTCCCCATCCAAATTTAATCCCCTAATAAAAACAACAAAAACAATCAAGAGACTGTTCATTGACTAGAGAAAGTGTGCCTGAAATGGATGTCTGACCAAGCAGGGTGATGTGTGGAGCTGAAACATGCAGCAACCCCATGGGGCACCACTACACAAGCCATATAATGTCTTATGGTCAGGTTTCCAAAGTTTGTATGTCTGTTCATTTTTTTCCTCAAATGCCTTCTATCTCTCAAAGACCTTATTTATCAAGCAGAATTGCAGGTCTTACTTTACTTTTTCTGAGATTAAAAAAAAAAACATTTTTTTTTGCAAAAAAAATTATTTCCAGCTTGGCCAAATTTTTAACATGCCTCATTATATCTATCACACATACCTTTCATGAGAAAGCTGTACAATTGTCAACTTCTTTTTCTTCTTCTTCTTCATATATAATATACAGTATATAACTCTCATAACTACTTCAACTGTAGGAGACTATTCAGGTCTAAACGTGAATATTTGATTCATGGTGGGTTTCTGAAGTGAAATATGAATATTCTTAAAAAGCGGAATGAACAAAAATTGAGAGTTTTAATTTCCACACTAATTTAGTGAAAATCTAGAGATTTTAGTGTCATTTCACCATTTCAGTGAAATGCACCGAAGACAACCAGGAAAACAAAATTAAAGTTTTTACTGCTGTCAGGACTCCTGAACTTTTCCATCTTTTTCAGCTTTTTCATTACCCAGATCTCCATTCGCTTACTGTCCCAGGACAATTAGATACAAAGTGAGGAAAAATCTGCAATAGCAACACAGATAAAACCTTTTTTTCTCTGTAACTGTTAAATACCTAGTTAAGGAATATGTCACATAAAGAGAACTAGATAGCAGTAATCTTAAAAATCCTTCCTGACTCTATCTAAAAGAAAAAAAAAATTGGATATAAACATAAACAGCACAGATAGATTTTTTTTTTTGTATGGCAGAAGAACACTAGAACCCCTAGTTAGGGTAAATGTCTCTAGCAGAGCCCTCAATACCAAACAATACTAATAAACTTTATATATAGCAACTTTAAGCCTAGGTTCACATTTCAGCTGAAGTTCAGCTGAAGTCGCACGATTTCAACCCTGCAACGCAGGCCGACTTCAGGGTCGATCCGACAGACATCTGTGCGGGTTCCTGCACAGATGTCTATACAAATCGCCTCCCGAAGTCACCAAAAGTAGTACAGGTACTACCTTTGGGAGTTGGTGCGGCGCCGATTTGCGATCGGTGCCATTGTCGGCAATAGCCGCCGATTTGGCATGCGATTTGACATATCAAATCGCTCCAATATGGACCTGGGCTAAAGGTAGCTTTTCAAAGCGCTTTACAAATATAAGAGAAACAAAAACACAAGAAATACAAAAAGATACAACAAAAGAAAAATTGGACAATTGCATGAAATAATTAATGACTGAATATAAATAATGATCAAATATACACAAAATCCACACATACTAAGAACACCACATGAAATTAAACTGAACTACCAAAAATACAACCCCAAATAAACCACATCATGTAAACAAAAAAGTTTTTTGGTTGTCAAGCAAATTTTGCCTCATCAGTTTTTTTAAGTGAAACTGAGAGTTTCTGTTTTGACAAAATAATTTGGCTGAAATCCCTCTACTCAACTCTACTAAAAGCAAAATGTGCAGGCTTTGGGGAGTCTAGGTGTCTCCATTTAGTTGAATGAATGAGGCCAGACATCAACCTAATTAGGTTACCACTATCTAATTAGTGTAATTTTCTCAGCATGTAATGGGTTCTAGGGTGCGACTTCAGATTCATTGTCTACCACCCCTCTCTGCCAATCCCCCCATTGGCTTCCGCTCGCCCAAAGAATTAAATTAAAAATGCTAACAACAACTTACAAACCCAATTACATCACTAACCTAGTCTCAAAATACCAACCAAATCGCTCTGCTCATTCCTTAGAAGACCTCCTGCTCTCTATCTCCCTTGTCACCTCCTCCCATGGTTACCTCCAGCACTTCTCCCAAGCCTTTCCCATCCTATGAAACTTCCTACCCCAATCTGCCCAACTATCTCCTACTCTGTCCACTTTTATACGATCCATGAAAACCCTTCTCTTCATAGAAGCCTATCCAGCCTCCACCTAACAACTGTACTTTTACTTTCTCCATCCGCTCATTCCCAACAGTTATTACCTTTTGTATCTCTTGACCCTCCCTTTTAGATTGTAAGCTTCAACGACCAGAGCCCTCTGATTTCTCCTGTTTCTGCCCTCATTTTGTAAACCGCTGCGCAAACTGTTGGCGCTATATAAATACTGTATAATAATAATAAAATAATCCAACCCTGGTAACCACAGCAATTCAGTGCCATTTTACCAAGTCTTGTTTAGATTTGGTAAACCCTTGAAAGATTGCGAATGCTCTTTTTTTTTAGCTGATACTGTCAGATTGAAGCACAGAGGTTGTCCCTGGAAAATACCAGTCAGTTCGTTTTCTGAGGAATGTTATGTTAGGTCAGCGTTCAAGAATGACACTTTGTTCTACAACTATCTACCTGATGCTGCCCATTGTTTTCTGAATGACCAGACACTACCCGCCCATCATTATCTCGTAAGAAAGGCATTCATGTGCATCGTTCTGGAGGTGCCAAATTATCACAAGGATGAGACAGTGAAGAACATATGACCCAAAGCAGATCTAGCATCTGGTAGTGATATCTTGCTAAACAATGTATTCCCACCACAACTGGGCTGGACTCATATGGTCCTAATACCAGCATAATAAAATTTAGATTAAACATGGATAGCATGTTGTACCACCCTACTCAACTCGCGCCTCTTTGCAGCCTGAAAGGGATGGAATTTTCCAAGGGGAGGGCTGAGTGAGAGGGTGAAGACCTGGTTTGTGTTTCATTATCACTTATTTCCAGTAAGGAAGAATGACATGTATTTATATAACAGTAAAAACAGAGAAGATGTTGTCGGTATGTCTCTTACAGCTACCCCAAGACTTCTCCCAGAATCCTTCCTGCCTTGTTCAGCTCTGGCTGAGGGCTGCTCTGACTTTATCAGTGGGAGACTGACTTCTCTGTGGATTTACGCAAAAATGATACGAGTCACAACACAAAAGCTGTGAACAAATGAATGGTTGGATTGTTCAGGCTGTACAATTCTTCATCTCCCATTGAGGGTTCATGATCGAAGGCACTGCAGACTAGGCTGACCATTAATTTTACCATACGATCTACTGATTGACTATCAATCACAGAGAGGCCTCAAAGTATACATGATGGAATAAAAACATGAATAATTTAACCCTCACATAATTCAATGGATTAACCATTAAAATAGACATTTATGTTGAAGATGACTTTTCTTTGTATAGAGATAGTTTTATGGAAAATATTAGCCCAACAGTCTGGCACCATAACTGAGGTACAGTCCCAGGCCGTAAAAGTGTCACCTACAGTGCATATCACATCTAAAAGTAAGAGAAAGAAACATAATAATATAAAAATACAGACGGAGCCAATATTGTTACTTAGCTCTGCAGATGTAGCCCAATTCTTTACATGCAATCAGGGGGCCACCTTGGTGTTGGAGCCATGGTTATCTTTTTCATGTAGTCCACCCCTTCTCAACTTTTTCAACACAGAGGAATCCTTGAAGTAACTTTAGGAGTAGTAGTAGTAATAATAATAATAATAACAATAAATAAACACCCAAACCCAAACAGAAAATAATTAATGAATAATAATAATAATATAAATAAGAATATTAATGTATTATTATGATTATTATTATTATTAATATTATTATCATTTGCGTTAGGGTGTTTATTATTTTTTTATTTTTTGTTTATCTTTTTATTTTTTTTTAAAGGTTAGGGGTTAAGGTTAGGGGTTAGTTATTTATTTATTATTACATAGTATTAATTTATTATTTATTTATGATTATTTTTATTGTGTATTTATTTTACATTTATTTATTCATTTATGATTATTGGGAGTAGTAGTTTTAGTATTAACACCCTAACCCTAACAAAAATAAATAAATAATAATAAGACAATAAATAAAATAATAACCCCTAATTTAAACCCTAACCCCAACCTCAACCTCTGCTGCAGCGGCTTTGCCATCGTCCACTGTGGTCATATAGTGATTGTGCTTCCTGGATCTGTGCCCAGCCTTTCCCCTCCCTGATGTAGCCTAGCTTTGGTTATGGTCACCGCTCCCAGCTGTTGGAAAGTGTTTTCAGGCTTCCCCTTCTTTGGTCTGCAGCCCCCTCTGTCCACAGCCCTTACGGAAGCGGGATAGGCATTTCTCCACCACCTTTGGCTCCATTGCTAGCACTATCACAGTGAGTTTGGCTATTGTGATTATTTTTCCCATTTGTACTGTGTATTGGTTACATGTTTTATCAGCAATAAACAGTTTTAAATTTCACATGGATTACATCTCCTATTGATTCCTTGCCACCTCCTGGATCTGCGCTTCCCAATTCTGTTGTTTAGGCCTTATTATAGGCTTACCTGTGGGTAAAAATAGTAGTACAGGGTTTACAACCACTTGAAAATACAGCTGAAAGCTTTTTGTGATATTTGTTTAGGAAAATATCTGCTGATTCTGCGAGAAATCGTGTGTTCAGACTTTTCCAGAGTCTGTTCTCTATGTGATAGATTTCTAGATCCACAGTAATAATACCTTTTATAGGCTTTGCAAGGTATTTACAGAATGTATTAGGAGGAATTACACAATCACCCTGTGCAAACACAATTTTCTTTTGATTACAGCTGCTTGATGAGAGGCCGTTTCCTTAAATAAGCCATCATGCGTTTAACTAGGTGGTTACATGCCTGAGTGCTTCTACATTACTGCAAATCCATTATAAATTGCGGAGTGGTATGGAGGATTTAGGAGGTCTTATTTAAAATCTTGATGATCGCATTCAGTGTAGCAGTTGCAGAAGCTTGCAGCTCATGCCTGTACTGTTGATATATAATCCCTGTAGCTAATCTTTTTTTTTTTTTTCAGAAAAGAGTGCTTTTACGTTTCAATATTTAGTGCAATTTTGTCAACTAACTAACACTAACTAGCATGTTACAGAAATAATGGTAAGGCTTATTTCAGATGCAAGTTTTTGCATGGAAACATTTTCCATTCTTTGACTCATTTAGATCAGCCTTTCTCAGCCAGGGTTCCATGGAACTCTAGGCTTCCTCCAAAGCAGTCTTTAGCAACCAGGGGTCCATGAAACTCTAGGGTTCCTCCAAAGCAGCCTTTCTCAACCAAGGGTCCATGGAACTCTAGGGTTCCTCCAAAGCAGCCTTTCTCAACCAAGGGTCCATGGAACTCTAGGATTCCTCCAGAGCAGCCTTTCTCAACCAGGGGTCCATGAAACTCTAGGGTTCCTCCAAAGCAGCCTTTCTCAACCAAGGGTCCATGGAACTCTAGGATTCCTCCAGAGCAGCCTTTCTCAACCAGGGGTCCATGAAACTCTAGGGTTCCTCCAAAGCAGCCTTTCTCAACCAAGGGTCAATGGAACTCTAAGATCCTCCAGAGCAGCCTTTCGCAACCAGGGTTCCATGAAACTCTAAGGTTCCTCCAGAGGTGGCTAGGGGTTTCTTGAGAAAGGAGCAATTTCTGCCTCTCAGATAAGTTCCCACTGACCAGTGGTGGCCCCTCCATAGGGGGCGCATGGGTGCCACCCCCCTATCCATGCGTCCGGTCCCTGCATGCTGCAGAAAAATAATCTTTGTTTGCTGTGTAGATGCAGCAGTCTCTCTGTACCGCCCCTGCTGAGTCAAAGCTAGAGTTCTCCAATGAGTAGGAAGCTTAATCTCTGAGCCAGCAGGAGGAGGTGTCAGACCTCTGTAGAGTGACGGCTGCTTTCACACAAAGCAAGGACCTGCAGCATTCTGGCAGAGACAGGCTATTCTATACAGGCTGTAGATAAAGTGTAATTGTGGGTTATAACAACAAATGGGACATGTGCATTCGTGTATAGTATAGGAATGAGGAGCTTTTTCGGGAGAGGCCCCCAGCAGCTGCATCTGGAGTAGGTGAACCTTCACCATTTACAACAGGGGCAGCTATGGTATTTAGTATACATTGGATTTGTAGCACACTTCTAGTGTAGGTTTCTAGGTAAATTTAATTTTTTTGGCTCCTTCTGCAGTCAAGGGAGCAGTGATTGTTTGTTCTGGCCTGATCAAGATCTCACAGGCTGGGGGATTAATTGCTTCCTCTTGCCACTGAAAGAAGTTACCAGAGCTTAGGGAGGGAAATTCAAATCAACCAACCTGAATATTTTTTGGGAGAGCCCAGTAGGGGGCTGGGATGGAGAAAAAAAAAAGCTGAGACACTGAAGAGCAGGGTTCCTTCTCCCCAGGAGGGTTCCAGAGGTGCAGGACCACTGCTATCAAGCAGCCCATGGATTGTACAACTGCTCTAGGAGGCCTTGGAAGCTTTGGACTAACTGCAGAACTTCATCAAGGAACCGCATCAGAGAGAGGCACCATCTCACTCACTGGGTTGTGCCCGGAGGAAGCTAGAAGGTGGCAGCTGTCCTGGAAAATTGTCAATAGTGACCCTAAAGGGGAACAGCAGTCTAATTATGCAGTCACATAATTTGTACTAAAAAGATCTTTGCCATTCTGAAGCTTCCCTCCAACCACTTTGCCAATTATTTTATATATACTGTGATTCTGTACTTGGCAAGTATGCTGCAGAAATCTCCCTCCACTGAGTCTGGCTGCAACCATTTTAACTGTGGGTAGCTGAAGCTGCTGCCTGTCCACTTCCTGAATTTACACAGACACACCTCCAGCTCTGCAGCTCTCATTGGCACTTTTATGATTCATCCCCCCTCCCTTCCTGGCAAACTCTCACGAGAGTGAGAGAGAGCTGTGCATGATGTCATAAGCCTAGGCTTTTTACCACCAGACAAGAAACAAGAAGTGGGCCATATAAGGTATTTACTGGCAGAAACTTACTATCCAAACGTAAAACAACAAGGGCAGAAGATATACGGTAATAGATGGAAAGTTGAAAAAAATGACTGAAGGTCCGCTTTAAGCTAATCCTTGAGACTGTGTGCTACTTCCCAACTTTTTGAGATGGGAATAAGGGACACCTATTAGCTATTACCGATCGCGAGCACGAGGGACAGAACACGGAAGTGTGTTAGCTAGGAACCACGATTCGTCACTTCCTCCAGTCAGTCCCCTCCCCCTTCAGTTAGAATCACCTCCCAGGGAACACAGTTAACCCCTTGATCGCCCCCTAGTGTTAACCCCTTCACTGCCAGTGACATTTATACAGTAATCGATGCATTTTTATAGCACTGATCGCTGTATAAATGCCAATGGTCCCAAAAATGTGTCAAAATTGTCCGATGTGTCCGCCATAATGTCACAGTCATGATAAAAATCGCAGATCACCGTCATTACTAGTAAAAAAAAAAATAATAATAAAAATGCTATAAATCTATCCCCTATTTTGTAGACGCTATAACTTCTGCACAAACCAATCAATATACGCTTGTTGCTTTTCTTTTTTACATATCGGCCTAAACTGAGAAAAAAAATAGCTTTTTTAGAAAAAAAGAGGGATATTTATTACAGAAAAAAGTACAAAATATTGTGTTTTTTTTCAAAAGTGTCGCTATTTTTTTTGTTTAGGAAATGTGTAACGTTGAAAATCCACGGTACCCCCCAAGGTAAAAGTACTGATAAGAATGTATTTGGTATCACACCAATAAAATGACGGTGCTGCAAACTAAAAAACTGGAATATTCAGCTCAAAAACATGTGAAACATAAAAATAGATGCGCAACCAAAAAGTGAACAAACAAATATGTGCAACCAAAGTTGCAAATGATAGTAAGCAATGTATAAAGTGCAAAAATGGCAAATAATGAGCAAATAAGTGCAAGGAAAAATTATCACAGCTAGTGTAAATGTCCATATAATGTGTCTTTCAATATAACTCCATTCAGTATAAGTCCTTCAGTAAAAAACTTCAGTATAAGGTCAAACAAATCCTTCCACGGTGTATCCCCACAGCCACAGAACATCCAAAGGTTATTAAGCCAAGGCAAGTAAATGCTAGGTGGCCTCTTACCAGATCTGTAGGATCCCTGTTACGGAGATCAAGTGAGCATATACAGGAAGAATCTTTCAGGCAAGGGGGGCTGATTCACGCATCCTCTCCTCCGCCGACAAATTCAAATGCTACAAGGTACTCCGTAGTACCTGTTCCAGAAGGGTGCACTCGTGGAATTTTGATTATGAAAAAAAGAAAGAGGGTTTCATAGTATAGTAGATGCCCCTCTGGGATCTCCAATATCAGTCCCGGAGTTGGTGGGCGGAGCTAAGGGGTGTGGCTGCCTCCTGCACTCCTCCCAAAGACTCCTTAACTATGGCTGATCCCGCAGCTGAAGGAGATAGAGGCGAGGACTCAGCAGCCCTGCCCAGGTCTTCATCTGCAGGAATGATTAACAAGACTCGTGGCCACTCATTAAAATTAGAAGAAAAGAGGTTTAACCTTAAACTACGTAGAGGATTCTTTACTGTAAGAGCGGCAAGGATGTGGAACTCCCTTCCACAGGCGGTGGTCTCAGCGGGGAGCATCGATAGTTTTAAGAAACTATTAGATAAGCACCTGAATGACCGCAACATACAGGGATAAACAATGTAATACTGACAAAATAATCACACACATAGGTTGGACTTGATGGACTTTTGTCTTTTTTCAACCCCACCTACTATGTAACTATGTAAGTTACTGCACAGTGCCCCCTATCACTGCACAGTCCTGACCTGCCCTATGCCACCCCAAACTACCATATGCCACCCCACCATGCCATATGCCACCACAACCTGCCCTATGCCACCCCAACCTGCCTTATGCCACCCCAACCTGGCACTATACCACCCCAACCTGCCCTATGCCACCCCAACCTGCACTATACCAGCCCAACCTGGCACTATACAACCCCAACCTGTCCTATGCCACCCCAACCTGCACTATACCAGCCCAACCTGGCACTATACAACCCCAACCTGTCCTATGCCACCCCAACCTGTCCTATGCCACCCCAACCTGGCACTATACCACTCCAACCTATCCTATGCCACCCCAACCAGCCCTATACCACCCCAACATGGTACTATACCACCCCAACCTGCCCTATACCACCCCAAACTGCACTATACCACCCCAAACTGCACTATGCGACCCCAAACTGCACTATGCCACACCAACCTGTCCTGTGCCACCCCAACCTGCCCTATATCACCCCAACCTGCCCTATGCAACCCCAAACACCACAGCTTGCCCTATGCCACCCTAACCTGCCCTATACCACCACAGCCTGCCCTATTCCACCCTAACCTGCCTTCTAACACCCCAACCTGCCCCATACTACCCTAGCCTGCCCTATACCACCCTATGATTTACAAGGGCTGTTTAGGGGTGCACCCCGTGACCATGCCCTGCCTGCAGGGTGCTGGGGAGGATAGAGGGGGGGTGATACCATGTTTTGCTGCACCAGGCAACACCAACCCTAGTGACGCCACTGACAGTTGGGAGTTATGGAACTGTGAATTGCGCAAGGTAACTAGATGCCCAAAAGACCTACCCCATGGCCTTCAACTTTGGAGCCTTAGACTGTGGGGAAAAGGTGCATGTATTACAGAGATGTACTGTATATGTATTTTTGCTGTTATTTTGTCTAGGCATTTGAAGTCAGGAAGCCAATCAGGAACGCCATCCACTGTGGTAGGATGAAGTATGACGGCAACGCTTATGTGCACAGGGCCATGTAGAACAGAACACTTTTTGTGCCAGCTTTCAATACTTGTATGCAGTATTCCCCTCCTAATCTCACAATTATAATCCCATTAATGTGATACTTACCTGTAAAGTAAATGCATTCAATTTCCAGATAGCGATGGGATTAGAGTGCCCCGCTATCTGCTATTTCAGTGTTTCATCCAGACTTTATCAGCTCCGAAATGACACGGCTAAACAAATGTTTGTATGATACAGTACGGCCATCCATCATTGGGGCATCCTGTATCAGACATTACCGCTGAGCTGTCACTTTAAAGGGGGCAAGTCTTATCAATAAGATATTAGGAGGTTTAAAAGCTTTTAAAGTGGGGGGACATAAATCATGGTACAGACAGCAGCGAGCTTTGATTATCCCACCCCCAGTGCCGCCTTCAGTCTGACGGCTTATTGGAGCTTATGAGTAAAGTATGGGGTGATGATAGCTGAAGAATCCAATACATTAATGGGAAGCCGTGTACTCACAGCATAATGATGGAATGATTAGGACAGACATTCCAAACACAGCAGAAGTTCCTTCTTAAAGGCTAATGCCACCTTTTGGAAAAATTAAAGCATGTCCAAGCCCCCCCCATTTAATATATTGCAGCTTACCAGTCCTTAAAGTGTTACTAAACCCAGGAGCCTGCATTCACTATATCTGGTCTCCCATAGTACCCAGAAGATGCAAATGCAATTATTTTAGTAAATATAAACTGCTAAATACTTTTTCTCATCAGCAGGATATAGCAGTCCTGTGACTTCTATCAGTGTCTGGTTAAAGCCTGTAGGAGGAGTTTTTATTCTACTCATTCTACTCTGACTGTCCTATGAGGCTGCAGGACCCCTGACCCTCTGTCTGGACAGTGCTGATTGGCCCCTGTGCTGATCACATGCACCTTCCAAAAAAAAAAAAACTCTCTAGCAATACACACCAAACTGAGCATGTGCAGACTGACTCCAAAGGCGCTGTTCTATCAGCAGATGGATTGAGGACAGTGGAAGAAGGGGAGGAACAGAGAAGAGAGGATCAAACAGCCCTTTTACACAGTGCAGAGGATTAACCCCTTAGGTTCCACAGTGAGTATAACAAGCATGCTTTACTGCATATACAGACTGATTTTACTGTTGTGGGTTTAGTAACACTTTAAAGGGGGTTGCTAAATTCATTTCCTTTTTGGGGGGGGGGGGGCATTTTTACCTTTGTTTTCACCTGGTGATCCAGCCAGTAACACTTCCTAGGGCAGTGATGGAGAACCTTGGCACCCCAGATGTTTTGGAACTACATTTCCCATGATGCTCCACTACACTGCAGAGTGCATGAGCATCATGGGAAATGTAGTTCCAAAACATCTGGGGTGCCAAGGTTCGCCATCACTGTCCTAGGGTGTCTCCACTATAGGTGGAGGAGAGACACCTTTGTATAGCAGCACTGTCAGTCTGGGGAGAGGGGAGTGTAATGCCGCGTACACACGAGCGTTGAGCGGACTTTACGGCAGACTTTGCCCGGCGGACTTTTCAGCGTACTTTACGACGGACTTTCTGAATGAACGGGCTTGCCTACACACAATCCACCAAAGTCCGGCGAATTTGTACGTGATGATGTACACCGGACTAAAACAAGGAAGTTCATAGCCAGTAGCCAATAGCTGCCCTAGCGTGGCTTTATGTCCGTCGAACTAGCATACAGACGGCGGACTTTTCGATCGGACTCGATTTCGACGGATTAATTTAAAACATGTTTCAAATCTAAGTCCGTCCAACTTTTGAGAAAACAAAGTCCGCTGGAGCCCACACACGATCGAATTGTCCGACCAAATCCCGTCCGCCGGGCAAAGTCTGCCGTAAAGTCCGCTCGTGTGTACGAGGCATTAGATGTACTAGCAGATTTAGGTGGACTTAAAGTGGTTGTAAACCATATACAGTACCAAGTGAAGTGATTGGCCTCGGGTGATACACAGAGAGTGAACAAATCCTCTTACATAAGTTGTATCTGTCTATCTACAGCTTTCTTTCCTATACATCCATTCAAAGTGCAGAATTTACACGGGATCTCTCAGCTCTGAAAAGCAGGGGGCGGAAGTTACACCAGTGAGGAGAGCTTTTAGAGCTGATTGGAGGAAAGGGACACACCCCCCTTCACATAGCACACAGGAACTCAGCTGAAGCTGTCCATCACAGGCTGTGTGCTGGGGCTCCCTCCCCTGTCACTTTTTTTGCTGGGGGGTGGCAGGAAAACTTGACAGAAGTCACTCATGCTGATAGAGGAACGAGACAGAAAGGACACTTAGTGCTCTGGATTGAGACAAGTACACACTATATATTTCATGTCTGAGGTTTACAACCTCTTTAACTAACAAATTAAAGCTGAATTCCAGCTAAAACTTTTTAGGAAGTTTGGGGCTCATTTACAAAAGCTTTGCTCTCCGAAGAGCGATCCTTGTCTGGATAGCCCTTCAGAGAGCATTTGACAGATGGAGAGGCGGCATTGTATCACCTCCTCCCCACCTGCTTTTAACCCCCTGTACCCCACACTAGTGCGCCGCAAACTGCATGCATTGCACGTGGTTGCAGGGCGCCTGCAGAATGGCCCCATTGAAAAGTGGAAGAGACAGGGGATTAATTCCTGCCATGGCTGTAAACAAAGCATCACAGCTGTGGCATGTGTACACCCCCAGCCAAAAAAAGGGTAGCAGTAGATGTGTGGTAAAAGTGTGGGGTTTTACCCCCCCAACCGCTACCCCCTTTAGCTGCAGAGGCAGCGGCTGGGGATGTACACATGCTGCAGCTGTGATGCTTCTGCAAAAGGCAGGACAGAGAGAAATGGAGGGGGGGAGCACTTTTGTTGGAGAGGACCCCCAACAGTTGGTGGGAATAAACCCCATAGTAACAATTTGTTTCCTTTTGTGATAAGGCTCCGTTCACACCTTGCAGGTGCTTATTTTAACAAACCGGTTTGTCAGATGTTGTACACAGGACTGTACACGGCATACAGGAGCTGGCACTGTACAAGATTCAGGGCAATTTGTTATTGGGCCCTGGTTCACACTGATGCGATGCGGGAAATGCACAAGATTAGCTGCGTTTCCCCGCATCACATCGCGCACTACATAGCAATCGCACAGAATCCATGCAATCTCTTGTGGGTGTCGATGTTATATGTATAAAATTATATCCGCGCTTAGTGAGTAAAAGTGAAAACACTATAACCCAGATATTGGGTACTAAACCAGAATATAAAATGTAAAGTGCAGCGCTAAAAATGATGCGATTCGAGATGACACAATGCATGTGTAGCTTGTGATATCTGTAAAGTGCAAATGTGCAATACCAGCTGTAACTAATGTGTAATAGTATAACAGAAAAATGCATGTATAACCAACACAATACATAAAAAAACACGCATTGTACTGTAAAGTGCAATAACATATAAAGTGCCAAATGTGATATCAAATAACAGTGCAAATGTGAAAAGTTCATATATGGCTGGAATTCAATAGAGGGGATCCCGTGTGAGATATGGAGAGTTGATCAAATGCTAGACAGCATGATACCCATCATCACAGTAAGATAAAAGGCTTACCAGAAAGCCTGCGACCACCCTTACTCAGGGGGGGTCACAAAGTGCTTTGTTGAATCAAAGATCAACTGAAAAGATGTCCCGATGCCCTGAGCCTCTCCCACCAGAAGCCTCCACAGACACTTGGCGATGATCAGATAGCCTCAATACCAGGAAATGCAGATAGGCAAGGAAACAAAAACTCCAATAGTGTGATATTTTCTCTTTGGGTATGTTTAATGGCAAATGCTGCATACACAAATTCTGGCTCAAAACTGGTCTCCAGTACAAACGAACAAAAAGGAATTCCTTACAGGTAAACAGTCCTTAAAACGTCTGGTAAAAGCAACTGCGCATGCGCAGAGCGTGTGTGCGTAGCGTCCCGACGATCGTTTTGTCAAAAGAGACGTCATCAAGGGTAAGCCTACACGCCTGCACCCACACTATATATACTTAATTGGCAAGACAATGTTAGATTAACAACACCCCGAAACAGATTGCAAAACATAGTGCGATTGCCAGAATCGCATTGCATGGGTGTAAACATATCAGACCATGTTAGATCTTGTGTGGCTCATGCGTGAGTTCAGCAACAGACGTCACCAGTGGATGAACACAGAATAAGGAAGAAGGAGCCAGCCGCCACTGACTTTATTTTAAATAATGGCGTCCCCAGTTTTACATTTGGGGGGAGACCAGACTACAGAGACTGCAGAAAAGATAAAAGATAAATGCAAGAAACTATTACTAAGTTTATTGATTTATTTCACATTGCAATTCTACTATCAGTTTTAAAGGGCTTACGTATGGGATGTCAAAACGTATTGATTTTCCACTGCTAATTAATTAAAAAAAGATAGCAAAAGTTCAAAAAGTAAAAGTGATTTCTACGCGGCTTCTGTCTCTTTTAAAGTGTGACTGATGTCCCAGAAGAGATGTATAAAAAAAAGAGAACAAAGCAACAAATTAGCAGAAAAGCTCCATTAATCTCAGTGAACAGCTCAGCCTCAGGCATGTCATAGGTATCCTGAACCCGATACTCAGCCGTCACAGGAACATATTACATGGCTGACACTCAGCAGTCGCTCCACCAATTCATTATAATCTTCTGCTGAAACCGAAGCTGCAGGAATGTCCAGATGATCATGAAGAGCTTCAGCCCAGACTGACAGATGATGAGCCGCAATATGGGACAGCTCTGTCCAGCTAATAGGACGTCTCCGTTTTTCTGAAACCGCACGCAGCGACATAACGCCGGGGGGTGCAGATCTAAAAAGCGGGATGATAGAGGCTCATTTCCCACTCACGCCCTGCCACACTGCTCATTGCAGTTAAAATGTATGTCTGGCCAAAAAAAATAAAAACATAATTACAGTATCTCACAAAAGCGAGTACACCCCTCACATTTTTGTAAATATTTTATTCTATCTTTTCATGTGACAACACTGAAGAAATGACACATTGCTACAAGTTAAAGTAGTGACAGTACAACTTGTAATAACAGTGTAGATTTGCTGTCCCCTCAAAATAACTCAACACACAGACATTATTGTCTAAACCGCTGGCAACAAAAGTGAGTACACCTCTAAGTGAAAATGTCCAAATTGGGCCAAATTGGCCACCCTCCCCGATATCATGTGACTCGTTAATGTTACAAGGTCTCAGGTGTGAATGTGGAGCAGGTGTGTTAAATTTGGTCTTCTTATAGTCTAGGTCAGGGATATGCAATTAGCGGACCTCCAGCTGTTGCAAAACTACAAGTCCGATCATGCCTCTGCCTCTGGGTGTCATGCTTGTGGCTGTCAGAGTCTTGCTATGCCTCATGGGACTTGTAGTTCTGCAACAGCTGGAGGTCCGCTAATTGCATATCCCTGACCTAGACTATAAGAAGATTGCCAAGACCCTGAAACTGAGCTGCAGCACATTGGCCAAGACCATACATTTAACAGGACAGGTTCCACTCAGAACAGGCCTCGCCATGGTCAACCAAAGAAGTTGAGTGCGTTATATCCAGAGGTTGTCTTTGGGAAATAGACGTATGAGTGCTGCCAGCATTGCTGCAGAGGATGAAGGGGTGGGGGGTCAGCCTGTCAGTGCTCAGACCATACGTCGCACACTGCATCAAATTGGTCTGCATGGCTGTCGTCCCAGAAGGAAGCCTCTTCTAAAAATGATGCACAAGAAAGCCCGTAAACAGTTTGCTGAAGACAAGCAGACTAAGGACATGGATTACTGAACCATGTCCTGTGGTCTGATGAGACCAAGCTAAACTTATTTGGTTCAGATGGTGTCAGGCGTGTGTGGTGGCAACCAAGTGAGGAGTACAAAGACAAGTGTGTCTTGCCTACAGTCAAGCATGTTGGTGGGAGTGTCATGGTCTGGGGCTGCATGAGTGCTGCCGGCACTGGGGAGCTACAGTTCATTGAGGGAACCATGAAGGCCAACATGTACTGTGACATACTGAAGCAGAGAATGATCTCCTCCCTTTCGGAGTCTGGGCCGCAGGGCAGTATTCCAACATGATAACGACCCCAAACACACCTCCAAGATGACCACTGCCTTGCTAAAGAAGCTGAGGGTAAAGGTGATGGACTGGCCAAGCAGGTCTCCAGAACTTAACCCTACTGAGCATCTGTGGGGCATCCTCAAATGGAAGGTGGAGGAGCGCAAGGTCTCTAACACCCACCAGCTCTGTGATGTCGTCATGGAGGAGTGGAAGAGGACTCCAGTGGCAACCTGTGAAGCTCTGGTGAACTCCATGCCCAAGAGGGTTAAGGAAGTGCTGGAAAGTAATGGTGCCCACACAAAATATTGACACTTTGTGCACAATCTGGACATTTTCACTTAGGGGTGTACTCAGTTTTTTTAACAGTGGTTTAGACATTAATGGCTGTGTGTTGAGTTATTTTGAAGGGACAGAAAATTTAAACTGTTATACTCACTTTTGTGAGATACTGTATATATATATATATATATATATATATATATATATATATATATATACACACACTGTAAACTATAAAAATGCTGCAAGCTTACCTCTTGCTCAAGCCTTGAGCTCCCAACTTCCTGTCTCAGCTGACGACTCTGTCTCTGCTGCGCTAAAATCCCAAGCTGTGTTGTCAGCCCTGCCTAAGTTCTCCTCTGCTAGACAACAGAACCTCCCCAGCTTCCCCTCTTCTCATCTCTATAACAGAAAGGAGAGGTGTTCTGTAGTCCAGCAGGGAATTTCTAATGCGGTGTCTAAAACATTGCTTGGGATTTTAGTGCAGCAGAGGTCAGCAGTATCAGCTCATTATAGGAGGTTAGGAACGCTCTGGATTTCTGGCAGGGCCAGGAACAGTTTTTTTTCTGTGATTTGCAGCATTTTCAGAGACAAATCATGGGAAAATGTGCATGTATTGAATATACTGCATATGTTTTCTTTATTTAACCTGCTGGAAAATACTTTTTTTTGTCTTTCTAATATACAATTTTGCAAATGAATATAAAATAGTCTTATATTTAGCCAGCAGACACAGCTCTGGGCATTTTAACATTTTCCTGCTTTGCTTGTGTTTAGTAAAAACCCTGTTGTTTGCTCAAGATGACATTTACATACATGCCGGTCAGTGGAGTGACCAATCTCTTATTAAAGAGTTTTAGCTGTGGTCTCACTCAAACAAACTCAATCAAGGGGCAGGCAGCTTCTGATGTGCTATCTCTAAAGATAATCCACAGTGCTCTGGCTAATCCTTTATCATTTATTAAATAGCTATTTGTAAAACAAATGAAACATATACAGTTGAAAAATAATTATTTGATCCCTTGAAGATTTCGTAAGTTTGCCCACTCACAAAGAAATGAAGGATCTATAATTTTATCATAGGTGTATTTTAAATGATAAAGACTATCAACCGTAAATCCAGAAAAAAACAATACAAATTTTATAAGTGGCAGTTCAGTGAGTAAAATAAGTATTTGATCCCCTACCAACCAACAATAATTCTAACTCCCACAGACTGGCAACTCGTTATGTGTCCACAGAATCTCTTCCTTCCATTCAAACCCACCATCATAGGCAAGACTAAAGAGCTGTCAAAGGACTTCAGGGACAAGGCTGGAATGGGTTACCAGACCATCAGCAAGAAGCTTGGTGAGAAGGAGACAACTGTTGGTGCGATGATTCGCAAATGGAAGAAAAACAAAATAACCATCAATCGCCCTCGGTCTGAAGCTCCTTGCAAGATTTCGCCTCATGGGGTAAGGATGATCATGAGAAAAGTGAGGGATCAGCCCAGAACTACACTGGAGGAGCTTGTGAATGATCTCAAGACAGTTGGGACCACAGTCACCAAACAAATCATTGGTAACACAATATGCCGCCATGGATTCAAATCCTGCAGTGCCCCCAAGGTCCCCTTCCTCAAGTAGGCACATGTACACGCCCATCTGAAGTTTGCCAATGAACATCTAAATTAATCAGAGAAGAAATGGGAGAAAGTGCTGTGGTCAGATGAGACCAAAATTGAGCTATTTGGCATCAACTTGTTTGGAGGAAGAAAAATGCTGACAATGACCCTAAGAACACCATCCCTACAGTCAAGCACGGAGGTGGAAACATTATGCTTTGGGTCTGTTTCTCTGCTAAAGGTACAGGCCGACTTTTCCGCATTGATGGGCCAATGGACGGGGCCATGTAACCTTCTTCCCTCAGCCAGAACACTAAGGATGTCCCAAAACATACCGCCAAGGCAACAAAGAAGCTCAAGAATAAGCACATTAAGGTCATGGAGTGCCCTAGCCAGTCTCCAGACCTAATCCTATAGAAAATTTATGGAGGGAGCTGAAACTTCAAGTTGCCAAATGACAGCCAAGAAACCTTAAGGATTTAGAGAAGATCTGTAAAGAAGAATGGACCAAAATCCCTCCTGTGATGTGTGCAAACCTAGTAACCCACTACTAGAAACGTCTGACCTCTGTGCTTGCCAACAAGGATTTCTCCACCAAGTACTAAGTCATGTTTTGCTTGGGAATCAAATACTAATTTACTCACTTGAACTGCAACTCAATTTATAACATTTGAATCGGGTTTTTTCTGGATTTTTGGTTGATATTCTGTCTCTATCATTTAAAATACACCTATGATAACAATTATAGACCCTTCATTTCTTTATAAGTGGGCAAACTTACACAATCTGCAGGGAATCAAATAATTATTTTCCCCACTGTGCAGACACATAAGGTGACACACACAGGTTAAAATGACAATTAAAGGTTAATTTCCCACATCTGTACCTTTTTAAATTGCAGTGTCTGTGTATAAATAGTCAATGAGTTTGTTAGCTTTCAGTGGATACACTGAGAAGATAAGATACTAAGGCCCTTTCACACGTGCGGACCGTATGTCCGTATTTCATCCATCCGTTTTCGGATGAAATACGGACATACATGCATCCCTATGGGATAGCGGGTGTCAGTGGATGAACATCCGCTAACACACGATATCATCCGGCCCCGCTGTTGTCCGATTCTGCAGACAAAAGAAAATCCTATTTTTCTATCCGTCTGCAAAGCGGATCGGGTGAACACGGAGAGATGGTACGTGTTCATCCGATCCCCCATAGAGGAGAGCAGAGATCTGACAGGGCGGTCCCTGCACAGTGTGCGGGTCCCGCCCTGTCTTCCGCTGGGTCAGCTGGGAAAAACGGAGCGATCCCCGCTGAGCAAGTGGATGTTCACGGGTCGAATCAGGTGTGAAAGGGGCCTTAGCCGTGGAGAAAAGAACGGTCAAAAGATCTGCGTAACAAGGTAATGGAACTTTATAAAGATGGAAAAGGATATAAAAAAATATCCAGAACCTTAAATATGCCAGTCAGTGCTGTTCAAACATTTCTTAAGAAGTGAAAAATTTGGGGATCCCTTGATACCAATCCAAGGTCAGGTAGACCAAGAAATTTTGTTTGAAATTGTGGAATATTTGTTGGATTCTCCAGTGGTTAGTAAGCTCAAATTGATGTACATTTTAGACCACAGTGACATGAAAATTCGAAGGACCAGGATGGAAAATGTTTCTTGAACAAAGAAAATTCTAACTGTAAATGTGGTGTTTTGTTCAGGAAAAACATTGAATGTATTGTAATGCAGTCTGTTTAACACGTATGCCTAGGGTTCCATTCAAATAGCAGGTCTGGACAAAATTTCAAAAACTTTCAAATTAAATTAGTTGAATAAAATTCAAGAAAGAATGTTCTGATAAACAATTTTCCATAATCTCCATAAGAACGTATAAATTAAAATCCAGCCATGTTTGGTGAGCTTTATTGAGGTCCTTGGTGGGAAACGAGCCCAGAGCCCTAGTGCTGCAAGGCAAGTGTGCTAAGCACTAGGTCACCAGCAGTTCAGTTACCCTAATGATGCCGAGAATGTGCAATCTGTGCCATCTGGGAACAAAGAGCGTGGCTGTGTTTCATAATTATACTCTGGCACAATGATGATGATAATGAAGAAGAAGATGATCCAAATGCCATCAGTGGGGAAGTTTGTGGACAAGACGGTCTCTAATGAGGCCGGATAATTACATATTGTGGTTTTCTGACATGGATCTGCCCTCAGTTCAGCCCATTTGCTACTCTGACCCCCCGTATCATTCTGTTTTCATGGTGTCCCAATCAGCCCAAATCAACTAGTTTAAATGACATGGTTTCAGTGCAAAAATGGCTGATTATTAAATGATGACTTCCCGCAGGGAAACAGCCACTTATACAGTCTGGTGGTTGCAATCTGCATTTGATTTTACCCCCCCCCCCCTCTCCCTTTCAAAAAACACATTTATTTTTTCAAAAAGACTTTTGTGACCCCAGGACATTTAAGCTGAGATGCCCAGACCAAAATTAGCAGTGTTGGGTAAATTCAATATGACCTTATGACTTATTTCTCAGTTTGACAGCAGGCTCTGAGTACTAGGAGCGTGCACAGGTGCGCATTCCTTGTTCTCCGCTGAAATGTTAATTAACATTCTCACAGTACGGGGCATTGTGTGTGAGGAGTTAAATGGCTCAATACTAATTGCTGTACTGCTGCATTCTCAAGTGTAAATTCACACTTAACGGTTACTAAACCCAGGACCCTGCATTCGCTATATCTGGCCTCCCACAGTACACAGAACACAGAAATGCAACTATTTTAGTAAATATAACTTCTAAATACATTTTCTCATCAGAAGTATACAGGCATACCCCACTTTTAAAGCGGTGTTCCCATTTAAAAAAAAAAAAAAATTAAAAGTCAGCAGCTACAAATACTGCAGCTGCTGACTTTTAATTGGACACTTACCTGTCCCTGGGTCCAGCGATGCGGGGGATCGAAGCCCCGCTCGTCCCCCCCTCTCCGCTCGTCGGCGCCGGCATTTCAACTGTGGGCGCCCGGCTGTGGCTTCACAGCCAGGCACCCACTGCGCATGCGCGAGCCGCGCCACGCGCCGTCACTGGCCCCGCAATCATCTGAGACTGGTCACGTGTCCCAGATGATCGACAAGAGGGAGGAGAGAGAGGCAATCTCCCTTCCTGCACCATGGGAAGTGACATCAGGAGCCCAGGCACCGAAAGAGGCAGACTACGAGGGACCCCCTAGCAACAGGCATTTAGAGGTGAGTAAAAAAAAAAAAAAATTCTCCAAAATTTTTATTTTTTATTTTTTCTGAGAACATTACTATTTTATTTATTTTTTTTTGGGGGGGGGGAGGAACTCCACTTTAAGTACACAATGGGGTTGATTTACTAAAGCTGGAAAGTGCAAAATCAGGCTCACTTCTGCTGTATAGGAATCTTGTGACTTCTATCAGTGTCTGGTTAAAGCTAGTAGGAGGAGTTTTCATTCTCCTCTGACTGTCCTATGAGGCTGCAAGATCCCTGACCCTCTGTCTAGGCAGTGCTGATTGGCTCAGTGCTGGTTATATGGCACAAAAAAAAACTCTATCAATACACACCAAACTGAGCATTTGCAGAGTGTCCCCAAGGTTCTGTACTATCAAGAGATGGATTGGGGACTGTGGAAGAACTGGAGGAACAGAGAAGACAGGTTTAAACAGCATTTTTACACAATGCAGAGGATTAACCCCTTAGGTTCCACGGTGAGTATAACAAGCATGCTTTACTGCATATACAGACTGATTTTACTGTTGTGGGTTTAGTAACACTTTAAGTTTCGCCAGTCAATGCTCCACAACCACAAACACCTTGGGAGAATTTTTTTACAATTTTTTTTTTACAAGGCTAAACAGGGAAATGATCACTTTTGATGCAACCGCGCCTTAAGCGGGCTATAAACACCGTAGATGCACTTGTGGCACATTTTATTAGAATTGAATGGAGGCAGCTGCAGAGCATTAATGCAGAGACGTAAGAACTACACCTCCATCAGCTCCCTATTTTAACAACTTTGATTGCCGTTGAAACGCAACCCAAACAGCTTATTTCAACAGCTGTGTGAAAGAGCTCTAGAAAGTCCTCCCCTCCAGTGGGGCTGTGCCCATACTGCATGGGTTCACTGTTTGTCTAGGGCAGTGGTCTCCAAACTGCGGCCCTGGGGCCAGATGTGGCCCTTTTCTTGCCTTTATCTGGCCCTGCAGGCATTAGTCCTGCCACTGACACCAACAATGGGACACTATTCCTCCTACTGACACCAACTATTTCTACCCAAATACATAAGATCGGGTATTGTTTACTCCCACTGGCCCCAATCCAACCCCCCTAAAGTCTGAAGGACAGTAAACTGGCCCTTTGTTTACTAAGTTTGGAGACTCCTGGTCTGGGGGGGGGGTCAAGCGAAGTTTTACTTACCCACCTGTCAAACTTGCCCTTTGAGATCAATGGGGCTGCACCGCAACTGCGAATCACTTGACTCACAGGTGTGACGCAGTCCCACAAATGTAAAATTTCTGCGTGGCAATTAAAGGAAAAAAAAAGGTGTTAGGAGGCGGTAGTGGCACCCCCTGAATGCATGCCAGCTGCTGCTAAACCGCTGATCGCTTTTTCAGAGGGTGGTAAGCATTAGTAAGAGCAGGGCTAGAATGATAAGGGTTCACAGGGGAATCTGGTAAGCCAGGGGTTAACTCTCCTAGTAAGTATAAGGAGGTCATTGGTCGGCCAGCAGGGGGGGGGGGGGGGGAGTGTCCGCAGGGGCCAGTCTTCAGGATATACAAGGAGACGGATATCTGGGGAGATGCCTGAATTTCAGCGGCGGGGGGTGTTTTTGAAGCACCTGTTTAGAGCCATAGGCTCTAATAGGCATCAAAAACGGTGACCTGCGATCGCCCACTCAGCTGTGCGTTAGAAAAGAGAATGAATATTCGGTTTCCTTACACTACACTGCCTCTTCGCCAATCAGGTGCTAGGGTCTGTTACCTGTCACCTGATTGGCTGAAACGACAGGAGCCGCTATTGGATGCCTATCAGGAGGAGGGGAGGGGAGATGAGGAGGCAGGAGACGCACGAAGGACCCCGCTCACCCACCAAGACAGGGTAAGTGCCAGGCAGATGGCGAGCGAGCGGGGGTCACACTAGGGGCATTCAAGGGCACACTGGCAGCATTTGATGGGCACACTAGCAGCATATGATGGGCACACTAGCAGCATTTGATGGGCACACTGGCAGCATTTGATGGGCACACTGGTAGCATATGATGGGCACACTGGCAGCATTTGATGAGCACAGTGGCAGCATTTGATGGGCACACTGGCAGCATTTGATGGCACAGTGGCAGCCCCTTGATGGCACAGTGGCTGCAATTGAGAGCACATTTGATGGCACAGTGGCAGCATTTGATGGGCACAGTGGCAGCATTTGATGGGCACAGTGGCAGCGTTGATGGCACAGTGGCTGCAATTGATGATTTTTTTCTTTTTTAAATTGCGCCCCCCCCCCCCCAAAAAAAAATTTTGAGCACCAGCCACCACTGGACCCATCTAAGGTATGGAGTCCCTGGTGGAATGACATTTATGGTGGATTAACTGGTAATTACAATGGTGGTATCTGCAGAATGTGGGTCGTCCTCAAGCCGGTGTGATGCAGCTGTGGACCGTGGTAGTAGTACGTAGATACCAAGTGATAATTTGATATTTGGTGCCTCCAAGGATCAACAACCCTAATTTGATGGGTGTTGTAGTATTGTAGTATTTTGTTTTGCTTTATTAAGGAATGTTTGTTATATTTGTTATTTGTTAATAAAGGGGCCGAATTTTACTCCAACAATTTGAGTCATGTTTTTTTCTGGTATATTTAGTTGGGGTAAGAGGGGAGGTGTTGGTAATACAAACGTATAGGACTACATCTGGGGTACTGTTATCATGCCTGTGTGTGAAGACTCTGATAACAGCCGCCATTCCCTGACTCACATGAGTTCTGGTTTTGGGTTTTGCTCTGTGAAGGATCCAGGGGTTATCTCTGTGGAGCGTGCAGGTCTCACTAACCAGATCATTCTTTAAACACCATGATAAGGAACACCGATAAATATAAGACAAGGCCTGGGAGGAAGATACTACACACTTGTGTTTATAGAGTGCAGATATGGAAGAATTTCACTGGCAAACATTGCCTGTCATGCGTGTATGTCAGGATATTAATTAGGTACCAGAAATCTCTATTTAAATATTGTGTCAACAGATCTGGCAACAGTTCTCCCCCCCCCCCCACGTTCAGATCGGGGAGGTCACGTATAGGACGGCATACTGTAAGATATGATGTCATCAACAATAACTGATTAGATGTGGTGTAACATGCACATGTGCTTTGTTCACGCAGGGAAACAAGTTCACTTTAAAGGTTTAGTTCAAAGAAAAAACTGTCTATTCAGGTAAGGAGCGCCAGTAGATTAAAACAAAAATGTCATATTAAATACCCTTGTGCACAACCTTACTGTTAGCTCCAAAAAAAAAAAAATGTGACTATATAATATATTGAATGTGCTGCTGCTCAAATCTATAAGTGTGCCACACACTTTAACTTTGGGGGCAAAGGCGTGCACATGGGGTGCACATTAGGGCACACCCTAATCACCAAGTTCACAAGGCTCTGGCGCTGCGCTTTTCACCCACTAGTCACTTTTAGTTCACCCCTGAACCCTGCACTCTGTCCACTGTGCACTCCTGAACTCTGCACTCTGTACGTAGCACACTCCTGAACCGTGCATTCTGTACATAGCGCACTCCTAAACTCTGAACTCTGTAGGTAGTGCACTCCTGAACCCTGCTATCTGTACGTAGCGCACTCCTCAAGTCTGCTCTCTGTACGTAGCGCATGCCTGAACCCTGCACTTTGTATGTAGCGCACTTCTGAACCCTGCACTCTGTATGTAGTGCACTCCTGAACCCTGCACTCTGTACGTAGTGCACTCCTGAACCCTGCACTCTGTATGTAGTGCACTCCTGAACCCTGCACTCTGTACATAGCACACTCCTAAACTCTGAACTCTGTAGGTAGTGCACTCCTGAACCCTGCTATCTGTACGTAGCGCACTCCTCAAGTCTGCTCTCTGTACGTAGCGCACGCCTGAACCCTGCTCTCTGTAGCGCACTTCTGAACCCTGCACTCTGTATGTAGTGCACTCCTGAACTCTGTACTCTGTAGGTAGTGCACTCCTGAACTCTGCACTCTGTATGTAGTGCACTCCTGAACTCTGTACTCTGCAGGTAGTGCACTCCTGAACCCTCTACTCTGTACGTAGCGCACTGCTGAACCCTGCACTCTGTATGTAGCGCACTCCTGAACTCTGTACTCTGTAGGTAGCGCACTCCTGAACTCTGCACTCTGTACATAGTGCACTCCTGAACTCTGAACTCTGTAGGTAGTGTACTCCTGAACCCTTAACTCTGTAGAAAGCCCATGGTATTTAATGCCCCTTTAGGGCCCTCCTACTCTTGGTGCAATTAGGCCAAACCCACCATTTGCTGTGATGTGCTCTCCTGCCCCCACCCAGTGAACAGGGGGTATGGTTGAGTTCCTGCACCTACTCTCTGAGAAAAAAAGCCCTGTGTATATGTGTGCATGTATATATATATATATATATATATATATATATATTAATATATATATATATATATATATACACATACAGAATATACAGTATATATAAATATATATATATATATATATATATATATATATATATACACACACACACACACACTATATTGCCAAAAGTATTGGGACACCTGCAGGGTGGATTTGCTTTAAATCACTAGTAAAAAAAAAAAAAAGGCTCAATTTAAAGCATAATTTTTAAAGAGCAACTGTCATCTCTGTCCCGCTGTTGACTCACCGACAGTCCCATTCACTTTAATGGGGCGGCTGGTGACATAACAAGGTGAGGGAGGTGGCGGCAGCAGGTGAGTGGATGCCCGCTAACAGGCGTTGTTTTTCAGGGATGAAAATGGGTCACAGGAGTGCAGAACGAACTGCACTCCTGTGATCCATAAGAGAAGTATGGTAAAAAAAAAGCTGTACTGTGGCTGCAAGAGGCCAATTCCAAGTCATGCTCAGGTACATACACTGCTTGCATAGAAAAATACTGTATTTATTGGCGTATAACACTCACCTTTTTCACCATGAAAACTGGGTGCAAATAGCGTGTGCGTGTTATACGCCAATACTTCAATTTTAGCTGCCTCGGAGGGGACAGCGAGGGGGCGGGACAAGTGCCGTCAGATTATATACAGTGAGAATCTCCTGTTTACTTGGCGGCCTCTGTAATAGGAAGTCCCGTCTCCTGGGCCGCCATTGGACCACTGTTCTGTCTATCATAGGAGATTCTCACTGTATGTAATCTGTCGGCGCTCGTCTCGCCCCCCTCCCTGTCCCCTATAGGCTGCAGATGGGCATCGATCAGGCTGCACTGATGGCAATGGTAAGGCTGCTGCATTGATGGCAATGGTGAGGCTGCTGCATTGATGGCAATGGTGAGGCTGCTGCATCAATGGCAATGGTGAGGCTGCATTGATGTGGACTGATGAGGCTGCATTGATGGCACTTGCGAGGCTGCAGATGGGCATTGATCAGGCAGCACTGATGGCAATGGTGAGCCTGCTGCATTGATGGCAATGGTGAAGCTGCTGCATTTATGGCAATGGTGAGGCTGCTGCATCAATGGCAATGGTGAGGTGACTGATGAGGCTGCATTGATGGCACTTGTGAGGCTGCAGATGGGGATTGATCAGGCTACATTGATGGCAATGGTGAGGCTGCAGATGGGCACTGATCCTTATTTTGCTTTAAAGTTCCTTATTTAAAATGTAAGTTTTTTTCCTGGAACTTCCCTCTTAAAATGAATGTGTGTGTTATACGCCTGTGCGAATTATACGCCGATAAATATGGTACATGAAATGGTGTATTCATTAACACAGAGTCGCATTCATTTGTGTCTTCATATGGGCCTGGAGTTCAGCTTTGAACCATTCTGTCAATTCTAATTGGTTTGCGATCTTCCCTCCACAAACTGGTTAAAGTCAGAAGTCGCCAACCAACATCATTTGTACACATTAAATTGTATATACAAAGTATAGTTCATGATAAAGATGTCCAAGTCGTTAAACTAAACAAAATGGACCAATGTAACCGCATCCCGCTCTGACATCCCGGCGAGTAGCATGCACGCGGCTCCCACTAATTAAAGTCCAATATATATAAACACATTACTGGCTGGAAAGACATATACAGCTCGAGGCAACATCAACACCATGTACTATAGTGATATATCTTCCAGGATTGTACTATGCTACAAGGCCAGGATGCCATAAACACTTATTCTAATAAAAAGCTGTGAGGATTGTTCCTTCAAAGAGAGGTTTTTTTTTAATAACTTTGAGCGTATTGCTTATTCTAAAATTTATTGAATGAGCATCCTACCTTCTTTCAACACCATTTTATTGAAAGGGGAACTGCAGTCTGCTCACAGGATTTGTAATAAAAAACATATTTGCCATTCTGAAGCTTCCCTCCAACCACTTTGCATATTATTTAATATATACTGCGATTCTGTACTTGCCAAATATGCTGCAGAAATCTCCCTCCACTAAGTCTGGCTGCAGCCATTTTAACTGTGGGCAGCTGAAGCTGCTGCCTGTTCACTTACTGGATTTACACAGAGGCACATCTCCAGCTCTGCAGCTCTCATTGGCCCTCTTATGACTCACCCCCCTCCCTTCCTGGCAAACTCTCAATAGAGCGAGAGAGAGAGCTGTGCATGATGTCATAAGCCTAGGCTTTTTACCAGACAAGAAACATGAAGTGAGTTGTATAAGGTATTGACTGGCAGAAAAAAAAATGCTTTACTATCCAAAGTTAAAACAACAAGAGCAGAGGATTTTATTATTATTATTATTATTATTATACAGTATTTACACACCTCCCAACTTTTTGAGATGGGAATGAGGGACACCTATCAGCAAAAGTATGCAGGCATAGGACACACCCCCTGGCCACGCCCCCTTATAGGAGAATTGTACAAAAAAACAAGATTAGTTAAACCCACAAGTGCTTTTTTACCACTACTATTCCTTTATATTGACTTTTGGAATTTACAAATGCAGCAATTTAGAAATCAGATGAAAGGTTTAGCACTGAGAAACATTTTTTGATAGATAAAAAGTGCATTTTATATACATCTATATAGGTCAGACCAAAATGAGGGACAAATGAGGAGGAACGAGGGACAGAGGGACATTGCTCCAAATCAGGGACAGTCCCTCGAAATTAGGGACAGTTGGGAGCTATGTATTTATATAGTGCCGACAGTTTAGGCAGCGCTTTACAATATAAACAGGGAGACAATACAGATAAGAGCTCATCACTATGCTGCTTCTCCTTCACTATCAAATCACAGTCTGGGTTCGGTCCAGGAGAACCTGGGCTCAGAAGAAGTGGTTTGAGCATCTAGTGGCAGGAAAAAGTACTGCAGGGGAAATCTCTCGTTGAAGGTGAATATTGCAGAAAAAGCTTTTCTATCTTTTTAGTTCAATCTTGTCTTATTAAGGTTTTACAACAGGTGATACAAATACAGAAAATACACCGTTGGTACATTTCAAATCATCCATTAGGCCCCTTTCAAACTGTCGGACCTGTCAGTTTTGTCGGCGGACCTGAACCTGAACTAGTGAAGTAGCGATAATATAGCACATCAAAAAAAAAAAATTATATATATATATATATATATATATATATATATATATATATATATATATATATATATATATGAATTTCTCAAATGCTCATGGCAAATATAAACTCATATAAATGTGTTCAAAGTCCTAAAAGGTGCATCCCATAATATATATCTGAGCAATAATGCAATGAAATCCAGTAAAGTGTATCACATAAAACTAAACTAAAAGTAAATTGTTTCCCAGGAGTAATCAGCATCCAAAAAACATTCAGGTGACTCAGAGAGATGATCAGTTCCGAGGTTAAAAATATAAATCAGAGTAGATAAGGGGGATAAGGACAGGTGAAAGAGTCCAAATTAAAAATGTGAGATGGTAAACATGTCTTTCTGCAATCCTCCCCCAGTAGTGCTAGCCTCTCACCTTATAGATAGACCCCAACGGGTCTAATGGGCAACAGTGAACGACCAGCCTGTTGTTGAAGCTTTCCTCACAGCTTTCAATGGATCACTGCAGCTTTTGTGCTGTCTCCACAGTCTTTTCCTAGAAGAAAGTTTTCTCCCAATCCTTTAGGTGGGGCAACAGTAAACGACCACCCTGTTGTTGAAGCTTTCCTCACAAGGTCCAAGGGATCGCTGTAACTTTTTCTCTGGTATCCACGGTCCTTTCCTAGAAAAAAGTTTCTCCCAATCCGCAAGATAGAAGATAAAAAAGAAGGCTCTCTATAGTGTAGTAGGTTTAAAGGTTCAAAAGTAGTTTATTAAAAAAAAAATCTAAAAACTCAAAAAAGTGTCAAACAAATGAAAAGACTACCGGCCACGGCCGTAGAAGTCACCAAGCTCCTCCCGACTAATTGCGTCACAACACACGTGACTTCATCAAGGGTACAGAACATTCAAGAACAGTCACGGAGTTGTTGTGAAGCCACTCCTTCGTTATTTTAGCTGTGTGCTTAGGGTCATTGTCTTGTTGGAAGGTAAACCTTCGGCCCAGTCTGAGGTCCTGAGCACTCTGGAGAAGGTTTTTGTCCAGGATATCCCTGTACTTGGCCGCATTCATCTTTCCCTCGATTGCAACCAGTAGTCCTGTCCCTGCAGCTGAATAACACCCCCACAGCATGATGCTGCCACCACCATGCTTCACAGTTGGGACTTCATTGGACAGGTGATGAGCAGTGCCTGGTTTTCTCCACACATACCGCTTAGAATTAAGACCAAAAAGTTCTATCTTGGTCTCATCAGACCAGAGAATCTTATTTCTCACCATCTTGGAGTCCTTCAGGTGTTTTTTAGCAAACTCCATGCGGGCTTTCTTGGGTCTTGAACTGAGGAGAGGCTTCCGTCGGGCCACTCTGCCATAAAGCCCCGACTGGTGGAGGGCTGCAGTGATGGTTGACTTTCTCCCATTTCCCGACTGCATCTCTGGAGCTCAGCCAGAGTGAGCTGTGGGTTCTTCTTTACCTCTCTCACCAAGGCTCCTCTTCCTCGATAGCTCAGTTTGGACGGACAGCCAGCTCTAGGAAGGGTTCTGGTCGTCCCAAACGTCTTCCATTTAAGGATTATAGAGGCCACTGTGCTCTTAGGAACCTTAAGTGCAGCAGAATTTTTTTTGTAACCTTGGCCAGATCTGTGCCTTGCCACAATTCTGTCTCTGAGCTCTTCAGGCAGCTCCTTTGACCTCATGATTCTCATTTGCTCTGACATGCACTGTGAGCTGTAAGGTCTTATATAGACAGGTGTGTGGCTTTCCTAATCAAGTCCAATTAGTATAATCAAACAAAGCTGGACTCAAATGAAGGTGTAGAACCATCTCAAGGATGATCAGAAGAAACGGACAGCACCTGAGTTAAATATATGAGTTTCACAGCAAAGGGTCTGAATACTTAGGACCATGTGAGATTTCGGTTTTTCTTTTTTAATAAATCTGCAAAAATGTCAACAATTCTGTATTTTTCTGTCAATATGGGGTGTTGTGTGTACATTAATGAGGAAATAAATGAACTTAAATGTTTTTAGCAAATGGCTGCAATATAACAAAGAGTGAAAAATTTAAGGGGGTCTGAATACTTTCTGTCCCCACTGTATATATTTGGTATTTAGTTATTGGTGATACAAGACAGATGGTATAATGTGGAGGGCTTGATTATCATTTTAACTGGCTATTCATTTTTATCTGGATATTTTTGACTAAATTTACACTCCAGCTAATACTGAGAAATGTACAGGGAACATAGCCAACCTGCTCAGTAGTTTAGATTTTCATCCAGGTGTTGCTGCAGTGAAACTGTCCCCCCTGCTCCCTCTTGTAAGAAATCTGGTGATCTTAGAACCCCTTCTTATGATGCCGGAGTGCTGCTCCCAAACACACCCCCTGCAGTCTCCTTGTTATCTCTCACATACAGAAAGCTGCTTTTATTATCTTATTATTCCACATTTTCCATCATGGTATTCCCCCTTCTTTTCTATACCCTCAAAGGAGTCTTACAGTTCTTCTGGTCTCTTGCGTCCAAATTTCTAGTGTTCTACATTTTTTGGCACCCTTAAATGTGAGATATGAAAAATTAGTTATATGTGGCAGAACTTGGAGGAGATTCGTAGGCATGGCCATGGGAAAATCTCCTTTCCTGACACATAGTCAGGGCAGACAACAGTAGGAATTAGAAAAGAAAAATACTTGGTGCGGTAAATTTAAGGTGCCAAACGTGTACAGTGCCAAACGTGAGTCAAATTTAGACATCTCCTTCCCCTCCATCTAAAACATTTTTGGTTCCCTGATGATCCTTTGTAACTAAATAACTGAGAATATAACCATTTTATCCCATATGTACCAGGGATACTGTTCTGTTTTATGCATTGACATAAAGCACTTCCTTAGACCCAGTCTGCCTGGACAGTATGGCCACCTGCCGACTTGGGAGCTTAACTCTTCAGTAGGATACAGGAAGTTGAATCCAACCCAATTCTCCTTTAGCTAATTGTAGTGCAGAGGATGTGTTTCTAGTCTTTTGAAGTGTAAGAAGACAATGACTTTCCTAAGCTCTGCCTCTGCAAAGCACTAACATTGTCTGAGGGAACATGGAAGAAACATGGCAGGGCGAGCATGTGTATCTAAACATAAATTGTGCCCCCCATGTGTGGTATTGTCGCAAACGTTGGAGTGGAAGCAACAATTCTAGAGCCATCGTTCAGGCTCCATTCACAGCTAGGTGATTTGAATTGCAGGCAGAATCGAAACGATTCTGCCTGTGATTCCAAATCACGGCAAAATGCAGGACACGTTTGCAATGCCATCAAGAAGTTATGGCATCACAATCGCGCACCGCGTTTTGCCACGGTTTAGAATCATAGGCAGAATCGCAAGGGATTCCACGCGCGATCCAAATTGCCTAGGTGTGAATGGAGCATCAAGGTTATCTCTAAACTTGTAACCTGTAAAGGCTTTTAAAGTTTCACCTATGGACAATTTCGGGTACCATAATAGTTTGCAATTTCAAGGGCACATGTAATTTTAAGGTTTGACATATTCAAGGCACCTTTTATATTTTACCCAAAAAATTAGCATAGTATTGTGTTTATTTGCACTAAAATTCATTTACTATATAAAAATATACGTTTGATAAATAGCTTTGCAAAGCTGCAATGTAAAAATTTGCAAGTACCAACATTTTATTCTCCAGGGTCTCAGCTTTCAGAAAATATGAAATTGTTTGGAGCGGGGGGGGGGGGGGGTTCAAAGTACTTCCTAGCAAAACATGCAGATTGCACCATGTGTGAGAAAAATAAAGAAAATGCTCCAGTAGATAAGTAGTTAAACTTCATGTTGTTGCATGACTCTTTTTGTATTGTTTCTTTTTTTGTGTGTGTTTTTCTTATAACTAGTTTGTCATAAGAAAATGTTGAAAATTAACTAAGGGAATAAAAGAAAATGTTCATAATGTCCACACAAAGATACACACGTCAGTATAAGTCCTCATGCACACTTGAGCTCAAAAACATACCAATCCCATAAATCATGTCAAGAATGGAAGAGCTTAATTTTTTTTATTTCAAACTCAGAAGTCTGTAAAATAAAAATGTATGATGGCCCCAGGGCTCTTCCATAAAGAATCGAGGAAATAAGACATGTAGAAAAAAATCTATCACGCAATAAACAAACAATACTGAGAAACCTTCGATAAAAAATGAAACTCATGGTTCGTCTATAAAACTTCTTTAGGTGCATAGATTACATTGCTAGATTTAATTCTCTATTACCCTTACTCTTACCTATATTAGATGCTCTTAATAATTTACACATTTTATTTCCCTTTGATTTTTTTATTTTCTATTTTTATTTTCCTCTCATTTGATTTTACAATTTATATTTATTTTCTTATTAATTTCCTTTTTTAATCAAGTTCTTTTTATGTCCAAACTCATATTATACAAATTATCTTGAACCAACATGAAGCTTTGATAATACACGTATGAAGAACATATTGTATATTATATCTATAACACATCTATGAAAGTCTAATGCCCCGTACACACGGTCGGACATTGATCGGACATTCCGACAACAAAATCCATGGATTTTTTCCTAAGGATGTTGGCTCAAACTTGTTTTGCATACACACGGTCACACAAAGTTGTCGGAAAATCCGATCGTTCTGAACGCGGTGACGTAAAACACGTACGTCGGGACTATAAACGGGGCAGTAGCCAATAGCTTTCGTCTCTTAATTTATTCTGAGCATGCGTGGCACTTTGTCCGTCGGATTTGTCTACACACGATCGGAATTTAAAGGATCGGATTTTGTTGTCGGAAAATTTTCTAGCCTGCTCTCAAACTTTGTGTGTCGGAAATTCCGATGGAAAAAGTCCGATGGAGCCCACACGCGGTCGGAATTTCCGACAACAAGCTCCGATCGCACATATTCCGTCGGAAAGTCCGACCGTGTGTACGGGGCATAACACTTATGCCCTGTACACACGATCGGACATTGATCGGACATTCCGACAACAAAATCCTGGATTTTTTTCCAACGGATGTTGGCTCAAACTTGTCTTGCAAGCTCACGGTCACACAAAGTTGGTCAGAAATTGCGAACGTCAAGAACGCAGTGACGTACAACACGTACGACGAGCCGAGAAAAATGTAGTTCAATAGCCAGTGCGGCTCTTCTGCTTGATCCCGAGCATGCATGGAATTTTGTGCGTCGGAATTGTGTACACACGATCGGAATTTCCGTCAACGGATTTTATTGCTGAAAAATTTGAGATCCAGATCTCAAATTTTGTTTGTCGAAAATTCTGACGGAAAATGTCCGATGGAGACTACACACGGGCGAAATTTCCGACAACAAGCTCCCATCAAACATTTGTTGTCGGAAAATCCAATCGTGTGTACAGGGCATAACTGTATTTTACAGGCGTCTGAGCTTTTATTTATTATTATTTTTATTTTTTTTATGCCTCTAAATGCCCTTCCATGTTAACCTATGTCTCCATGCACACATAGGAGTGTAGAGGAGTTTACAGGCAGGAGGAAGTCCCCGCCCACTGGGACGCAACGCGTCCAGAACGTGACGTCGTGACGTCATCCGCGGCTACTGCGCAAGCTCCACCGCTAGCACTCACTCTGCTGTGTAGTTCATGTCAGCGTCCTGGCACTTGTGAAGTGCCTGTTATGTAAGTGAGTTTTTTTATATTCTTCCAATAAAGTATACCATACGGAGAGCACTATGTCTGTCCCCTTTCTGTTCATATGAATCACGCTGGCCATCTGATACTTGGTTATCTGGAGGAGTCCCTTGCCATTGGACCTTTACCATCACTCTGTTGATCCCTATGGGAATGCTCGTTTGACCTTTCTGAGAAGGGTCCCTGTTATCAGGTGAGAGGCCATTTGGTTTATGGTGAAGGGTTCTTCTATCAGCCACACACCTTTGCTGTGATCATCACGTTTTGCCTGGTGGATTCATATCTGGACACTTTATATCTGGACATTTTTGTGCTTTCTATCATTTATAGGACATTACCTTATTGTCAGTTTCCTCATCCCGGGATTATTTTATATACACTCTTTTGGTTTGGTTTGTTTGTTTTTAGCGCTGCACCTATTTTCTCTATTTGTCTAGAGGGATTTGATCGTTTGACCCTGGTGTTCAGCTGCTTCCAGTCTTTTGTCATACATGCGCTGATATATATTTTTACATTTAGGAGTGTTTAGAGGCAGAAACAAAAAAAAAAAACATCACTTGTGCATTGAGGAGAGGAGCTTTTGAGCAGAAAAAAAAAACGCTCAAAAGCACCTAAACATTACTGCTAGGTGCGTTCCCACGTTTATTCATTCTAATGGCCAGAATTCTGGCCAAAAAAATGTATTAACGCCAGACTTGGGCACACACATTAACGCACATAAATACGCATTCAAAAATGTGCCTTTTTACCACGTTTTTTGCTGCTGCTAAACACCTGTAGTAGAAAAAAGCTTCAATAGACTACAGTGCGCATGAAGGGTAGGTTCACACCTGTGCGTGTGCTTCTCCATGCAATTTTTTGGTGCGTTTTCAAGTGTTTCATGCTTCATGGGGTTTTTATTGCAGGAAAAGGAGACCGTTTTTTAAACACAGAACCTTACGAAATATGCACCAAAAAAATGCATTTTTTTATGTGTTTTTCATGCACTCCCATTGAAGTCTACGGAGCCAAAATCTCACTTTTTCTGCACCAAAAGAAGTGCTTGCACTTCTTCCAAAAATGCACTGCAGGAAAATGCATAGATATGAACGAGCCCCATAGAAAACAATGTAAAATGGATTGTCGTGTGTTGTTTTGCTTCAGCAAATGGACTACAAATTGCACAGAAATGAAGAAAGCCTAATATTGCGTACAGCACCTGGATAGACCCAAAGACATCGGAGCAAATCACATTTTTATGCAATCTATGGCTTAGTTGGAGGCTGTTCAGAGAGCTTACATTCTATAGGAGAGCACATTTACTGGTTAATTTATGGAATGTGTGCCGTAGCCTGGGCACCCCTGTCCACATGTATCTGAACATCCACTGGGCAGAATGTTAATTTATTCTGGCCATTAGAATGTAATAACGTGTGAACATGCCTAGCCTTAACGCGTGTTTTTGTGCATTTAGGTGTGTTTTTTTGTGCTCAAAAGCTCCTCTCCTAAATCCAACCTTGGTCGGGTATTTTTTTTTTTGCCTCTAAATTCGCCTGTCTTTAAACTCCTGTAAATGTCTAAAGTGTGCGCGGACACAAGGGCTAACATGGAGGGGCGTTTAGAGGCACAGAAGAAAAATATCAAACGCCTGTAAAAGCGTGCATGAGCCTTAACATATTTCATGGTTTGCCTATTCAGAAATTATAAATGCAGATTACTTTGATTGTCCTAGGTCATTGGTATCCATTTCCAATCCAAACCCAAGGCAGCTGAAATATGCGATTATGTTTAAAATAATCCTCTTTATTACTGGTGAACATAACCATATTGTTAAAGCAAGGGATCAGCTCAACAAAAAACATAAACTGAACATGCTAGATTATGCCTTGTTTCTTATCAGATGTCAGCTGGGGATCAGGTTGCATGTACAATGTCATCTGTGAGAATTTAAATAAGCTTTCAGATCACAGGGGTTAATTGCGTTCGCCTCCGGGCACTTCTGGAACAGCACAGTAGTGCCTTCTCAGTCTCCGCTGGGAGAAGGTGGATGGTTTTTCACAGAAGTCAGACTGACCCTAGGGGATTTGTACACCTTTTGTCACATGAACACATAATAAATCAGCCAATGAAATGTGCCAATAGACCAGCCTTTTTCAAACTTTTTACTACAGAGGAACCCTTGAAATAATTCTCAGGTCTTGAAGAACCCCTTGAGCACTTCAGTGGTGGTCAATGAAAAAAATGTCCCTTGCGTTGGTAGTCATTGGGAAGACTGCAACACTAAGACCCCTTTCACACTGGGGCGATTGGCAGGCGTTATTGCGCTAAAAATACCGCCTGCAAACCGCCCCAAAACAGCCTCCGCTGTTTGTTCAGTGTGAAAGCCCAAGGGCTTTCACACTGAAGCGGTGCGCTGGCAGGAGAAGAAAAAATCTCCTGCGAGCCGCATCTTTGGAGCGGTGAAGGAGCGGTGTATTCACCACTCCTAAACCGCTCCTGCCCATTGAAATCAATGGGACAGCGTGGCAATACCGCGGCTATAGCCGCGCTATACGAGTGGTTTTAACCCTTTTTCGGCCGCCAGTGGGGGGGGGTTAAAACCGCACCGCTAGCGGCCGAATACCGCGGTAAAACAGCTGTTTTACCCCCGACGCCCCTACCGCCCCAGTGTGAAAGCAGCCTTACAGTGGGGGTCAGAATGCAACTGCTACGGATGGCTAAAAAGATCATTGGCTTCATGCAACTGGTTCTACCAAGTGACGTTGACCCTTGAACTATGCAGACACTATCAAATAGGAAGTCAATCAGCCACAGATCAAAGACTCCCTATCAACCTCTGGAGGAACCCTAGGGTTCCATGGAACTCTAGTTGAAGTGGTTGCTAATGACATTAGATCAGTGACCATCAACCCTGTCCTCAGGGCCCACTAACAGGCCAGGTTTTATGTATTACCTTGGGGAATATGCAGACTAGAATACTGCAATCACTGAGCAGCAAATGATATCACCTGTGATGTATTTCAGTTATCTTGCAAACCTGGCCTGTTAGTGGGCCCTGAGGACAGGGTTGATGACCACTGCATTAGATGACAGTCTGCTGATCTGACATCCTTTGGCAGTTTTGGTTGCTAATCCAATGTTCATGGGGCAGGGCACACAACTGCCCCAAAACTAGGATTCTCTGACCCCATTATACATCAGTGCTATGGTCAAACCAACTCCAGAGCAAGTACAGCCCTTTTCACCATGTCTGCAACGTAAGTGTGCTCAGGTCTATAGTGAAGGCCGCTAAAGCACAATCTCGGGCCGTTCTGATCAGAGCTCTGACAAGTCCTGGTAGTGTCAAAGCTTGGTGTTCCTAATTGTGTCAACATGTTCCTATTGGCCCACCATTATGATGGGCTTCTTCACTAGCCAATAAGAATATACAAGAAGGGGTGCGTACGCTTTGACACTGCGAAGGTGTGCCAGAACTTTGCCTTACAAAAAGGCTTGGGATTTGCCCATAACAACAGAGCTTGGATACATGTAGTATGTCCATTCACCTCTCAGTACTGTTTGTACATGACAGCATTTTCAGTTTTCTTGCCACAGAAGTGTATTAAGGGTTGTTTGTGCTTCCCTTGAAAGTGGGTAGCAAACATGGCATCTTGAGCAGCGTTTGTTCTACAAATTCTAAATATAATTTAGTTGGGCTACATTTACATGGGTAGCCGGGGTTGCGTAGTCTGCTGCGTTGGACGCAGCAACATTCTGTGCTATGGCCACGTACAAACTGGCCAATTAACTGCAGCCAGTTTGTCTGTGGCCAAAACTTTGCAGAAACACAGATCCTGGATGTACACTGTCTTGTCCACGGTCGGTCGGAGGCTCTGTTTGCTCATCTGAATGGTTACATGTGAACAGCGGTGGCACCAGCTATTGATTTGTACAGAGCACAAATCTGACAGCTGCCACTGACAGCTGCTGTTGTCCTCATTGTGTGCAGGCAGCATTAAAAACTGCTGGCGAGGATCTACTGATTTATACTGTCACACTGTAAATAAAAAAAAGTGTAAGGTAAGAAAAGAAAATGAAGAAAGAAGAAAGGAAAGGGAAAGAAAAGTAAGGGAAGAGAAAGAAAGAAAGAAAGAAAGAAAGAAAGAAAGAAAGAAAGAAAGAAAGAAAGAAAGAAAGAAAGAAAGAAAGAAAGAAAGAAAGAAAGAAAGAAAGAAAGAAAGAAAGAAAGAAAGAAAGAAAGAAAGAAAGAAAGAAAGAAAGAATGGGAAAGCATAAAGAAAAATATAAAATAAAGTATAAAAAAGAAAGGGAAAGGAAAAAGAAGGATACAAAACGGAGGAATGCAATAGAAGGTAAAGGAAGGGAAGAAAATTAAAGAGAAGGGAAAAAAGAAAGGGATAGAAACAGAAAAAGAAAAAAGGGGGAGAGGAAGAAAAGAAAAAGGAAAGGGGGAAGGGAAGTGAAAGAAAAGAAAAAGGAAGGAGGGAAAGAGAAGAGAAGAAAAAGAAAAGAAAATGGAAAGGGGAATTATGGGAAGGAAAGAGAAAGGGAAAGGGAGGGCAGGAGAAAGAAAAGTAAAATGGAAGGGGGAAGGGAAGGGATGAGAAAGAAAAGGGAAAGGGAGGGGAGGAGAAAGAAAAGTAAAATGGGAGGAAGGGAAGAGAAAGAAAAGAAAAGGGAAAAGGGAGGGGAGGAGAAAGAAAACAAAAAAGAAGGGGGGAAAGGAAAGGGGGGGAAAAAGGAAGGGGGTATGGGAAGGGAGGAGAAAGAAAAGAAAATGGAAGGGGGGAGGTAAGAGAAAGAAAAAGATAGGGGGAAAAGGGAAGGCAGGATAATGAAAAGAAAAAGGAAAGAGGGAAGGGAAAAGAAAGAAAAAAAAGGAAGGGGGGGGGAGGAAGAGAAGAGAAAGAAAAGAAAAAAGAAGGGGGGGGGGTGTGAAAAAAAGGAGGGGGAAAGGGGAGGGAGGGGAAATAAAAGAAAAAAGAAGGGGGGGGAAGGAAGGGGAAAGGGAAGGTAGGAGAAAGAAAAGAAAAAGAAAGGGGGATGGTAAGAGAAAGAAAACTGAAGCGAGGAAGGGAATGGAAGAGAATGAAAAGAAAAAGAAAGGGGGGGGGGGGCAGAAAGAAAGAAAAAAAAAAGGGGGAAAGGATAGGGAAAGGATAGGGAGAGGAGAGGAGAATTTCTGCTCTGCTGACTTCAGGCTGCTAGCCATTAAATTAACATATAAAGTAAAAAAGGTTTTCCATGAAAGGCCTCACACCCTGTCCCCGGTGCTGACTCAGTAAGTTGTAGAAAAGGCCCTATCTGCAGGCAAACAGTCCATTTCCCTGGAATAAAACTTCTCTGGGGATGAAAGCCTTCTCCTTTATATACGCCCCATCAAGGTTATCACTGAGCCATGAAGGAAGATAAGGAAAGTGCTAGAATTCTACTAGACTTATTAACTTTGTCATAAACTTTGTATACTACATATCCCGACATCTTCCACACAGCGGTGTATAGACAATTCTAAGTCAGACACTTATGCCACTTCTAGGTTTCAAACAAAGTTTTATCAAGAAGCTTTCTGTGGAAGAAGAGGAATGTATCTCAAGAGGTTGTTGAAAACAAGTCTTTCTATTACATTCTCCCAGACAGGCGAGGCCCAAGAGGATTTATAACTTCACAAAATATCATACTTGGTGAACTGTTTTTAAAAAAACGAATACATTTGTGCCAATGATAAAAATAGTGCGGCCGTTTGTTTATTTTTAGAACCATACATTATACAACTTAATTGCTCATTAATATGCAGATTGCTTAACCAATTGAGTTCCTGTGCCTTATTCTCCTTAAATCCCTTTGAGTTCCAGAATGTGTTATTTCATTTATTTTATTCTGGCAAAGTCTTTGTTTTGCACATTATACCTTTTAGTGTTTGTAATCTAACCTATTGCTTTTTTCGGGACATATAAAGCTTTAATTTGGTAGCAAACTTGGATACACATATTTTTATCTCCTTGGATTTTATTCGGAATAAATAGTAAAAAAAATATTATTTTCCTAAAATAGTTCAAACACAACGCAATTTGCACACAACCATATTATTACCAAAAAATATATTCAAGAAAGTCTGCTAATTAAAATGATATCACAGGGTGACTTTTATGTAATGTAGCTGAATGATAAACCTTACAGAGAACGGATGCATTTTACTTTAGGGGACACTTCTCACATACATGTAAAAATTAGCATTTTTTATTTTATTATTGATTAAAATGTTTTTACACTGTCTCTTTGGATCAACAATATTGCTATCACAAGGGATGAACAACATCCCTTTTCATAACATGGGCACTGACTGGTGCCCTTTACTGAGAAATCTGGTGTCTATTAGACCTCAGATCTTTAGTCTGCCCTCAAAAGCATCTGATCAAATCGAGATCTGTTTGGTCAGGTGCTTTACAAGCTGGTAATGGCTTGTAAGCAACAAACCAAAACTGCACGTGACAAAATCCTCATCGCTTCCTGTTTCATACACGATAGAGAGGACTGGGGAATGGAAATTCTTCCTTCATCTCTATGGTAAGCCGACCCAACTGCCCACATTAGTCCCGGGCTGCTGTGGATCCTTGCGTGGTGGTCAGCGACAGAAGGGCACCCTTACATTATGGTCAGTTGTAGGGGTTCCTCCTTACATCTATGTTAAGTGGGAGCAGGAATGCATTGGTGGTCAGTGGGAAAAACATCCCTTAGATTGGTGGTCAGTTGGAAGAATGACCCTTACATTGAAGATCAGTAGGAAGAATTATTCTTACCTTGGTAGTCAGTGGAAAGAATGACCCTTACATTGGTGGTCAGTGGAAAGAATGACTCTTACATTGGTGGTCAGTGGAAAGAATGACTCTTACATTGGTGGTCAGTGGAAAGAATGCTTCAGTGAGAATTCCCCTTACATTGTTAGTCAGTGTGAGGAATGATCCTTACATTGGCAGTCAGTGAGAAGACTCCTCCTTATATTGACGGTCGGTGAGAAGAATGTCCCTTACATTGATAGTCAGTGGGAAGAATTCTCCTTAAATTGGCAGTCTTTGAAAAGAATGTCCCTTCCATTGATGGTCAGTGAGAAGAATGTCCCTTACATTGGCAGTTTTTGAAAAGAATGTCCCTTACATTAATGGTCAGTAGTCAGAATGTCCCTTACATTGGCAGTCATTGAAAAGAATGCCCCCTTACATTGATGGTGAGTGGTATGAATGACCCTTACATTGGTGGTCAGTGACCCTTACACTGGTGGTCAAGGTCAGTGAGAAGAATGTCCCTTACATAGTTACATTGTTACATAGTAGGCGAGGTTGAAAAAAGACACAAGTCCATTAAGTCCAAACTATGTGTGTGATTTTATGTCCGTATTACATTGTATATCCCTGTATGTTACAGTCGTTCAGGTGCTTATCTAATAGTTTCTTGAAACTATCAATTCCCCCTGCTGAGACCACCGCCTGTGGAATGGAATTCCACATCCTTGCTGCTCTTACAGTAAAGAACCCTCTACGTAGTTTAAGGTTAAACCTTTTTTCTTCTAATTTTAATGAGTGGCCACGTGTCTTGTTAAACTCCCTTCTGCGAAAAGGTTTTATCCCTATTGCGGGGTCACCAGTACGGTATTTGTATATTGAAATCATATCCCCTCTCAAGCGTCTCTTCTCCAGAGAGAATAAGTTCAGTGCAACCTTTCCTCATAACTAATATCCTCCAGACCCTTTGGTGGACAGTGAGAAGAATGTCCCTTACACTGATGTTCAGTAAGCAGAATATCACTTTCATTGGCAGTCATTGAAAATAATGTCCCTAACATTGATGGTCAGTAGTATGAATGACCCTTACATTGATGGTCAGTGAGAAGAATGTCCCTTACACTGATGGTCATTGAGAAGAATGTCCCTTACACTGATGGTCATTGAGAAGAATGTCCCTTACACTGATGGTCATTGAGAAGAATGTCCCTTACACTGATGGTCATTGAGAAGAATGTCCCTTACACTGATGGTCAGTGGTATGAATAACTCTTATATTGATGGTCTGTGGGACAAATGCTCCTTACATTGGTGGCCCGCAGAAGAAATACCATCCTTACAGATGACTAAAAACAATTATTGGTCTCATGCCACTGACTGTTAAGTGGTGTTGGCTCTGTGATTTTAAGGCACCCCTATAAAGGTTGAATGTCAATCTGTTAATCCTCAAAGAACCCCTAGCAACCTCTGGAGGAACCTTAGGGTTCCACAGAGCCCTGGTTGAGAATGGTTAATATAAAGGAGAAAATAACAAGCATACAAGCCATAAGAATCGATAACATATCTATTCAATTATGGTACTTTTTTCTTTTTTAAAGTAAAGGCTGGAATGCTCTAACAACATTGACAGCCCAATAACAAATAGCCATGTCTGATGTAACATAAGTACAGATCATATGGCAGAACCTATCAATTAGGGGAAATGCAGAATCTTGAGATTGGTAATTCTAAACCACCCATCACCGCAAAAACTCTGAAAATCATGCACAAGCAAGCTTTTATCTCTTTCTCGCAGTGGAAATGTCAGGTCCTGTGGCTTTTTTGCTTTCCGTGTTTCTAAATAACACCTAATAAAAAGAAACCAGGGACTAAGATGATTTATACCATACAAAGCTGTTCACGTGCACAATTATAATTCATAAACAGATCATCTGCAGGAAGATGGTGAGATACTGGAGAGGGCTTAAAGGAACCACATTTTCTTTAGTAATGATGGGTTTAAGACTCAACTGGTTGTTTCATTCTGCTTCATTGAGACAAGTATTATAATCGCTTAAAAATGTGGAAGACATTGCATTATTTAAAGTATACCTGTCATGAAAGAAACATGGAGGCTGCCACTACTGAGCTCTCCATCTGAAAATGCTTGTTGATAAGTTGTTGTCTTAACTTCCTGCTTCAATATTCTCTGAGTGTCTAAGCCAAAAAAAGTATGCAGATGTGTCAGAACCTGTGTCCCATAGCAGGGCTATGGTCCCTGCATCAGTCTTAATGACGCCAAGGACCTTAGATCCCCAGAGTGCAGGGAACAAGAGGCTGCCTGGACTGGTCCAACAATGCAGAGGATCTAGTAAGTAAAAGTGCTTTTCCAAGTCCCCTAGATGAAAACGAGCATTTAACCCTTGCAGTGTGGGTGCAGCCCTGATGTGATGGGGGAGACTCTGCGATGACAGGGTGCCTCTGATGTAAAGGGGGAACTTTGATGTGATGAAGGGACTCTGCAGTAATGGAGGGCCTCTGATGTGTAGGGGGAACTTTAATGTGATGGGTAGAAACTGACATGATTGGGGCCTCTGATCTGATGAAGGTTTCTGATGAGAAGTTAATGTTATCAAGGTGGTTGTATGCATCGTCCCAGGCTAAGGTTTCCAATTAAGAGCTGGTTCTCACAGCACACTGCACTTTCAGTTGCGATTCACATGCAGTGCAGTGCGGTGCGATTTGAGCCCATTCATTTTGAATGAGCTGAATTGCACTGGACTGCACCAAAAGTGGTGCATGTACTACTTTAGAAAGGGCACTGCAACCAGATCGCATGGTACTTCTGTTCTTTGGTACTTCTGATACATACAATCCGGTGCAGACAGACAGTGATGTCACTAGGGTTGGTATCACCCGGTGTGGAAAAATTGGTGTCACCCCCCCCACCAAATATAGTCCCCGCTCAGTACAGACCCCCCTCCCCTAACTACAGACCCCCCTCACTCAGTATAGACCCCCCCACTAAGTACAGACCCCCTTCCTGCAGAATAGATCCCCCTCCCTCATTACAGACCCTCCGTACTAAGTACAGACCCCCCTTCCTCAGTATAGGCCCCCCCCCCACAGTATAGACCCCTCTCCCTCAGTACAGATGCCCCTTCCACTTTACAGACCTCCCCCCTGAGTACAGTCCCCCCTCCATCGGTATAGACCACCCCCCTCAGTACAGACCCCCTCCATCAGTATAGACTCCCCACAGTATAGACCCCCTCCATCAGTATAGACCTCCCCCCTCAGTATAGACCCCCTCCATCAGTGTAGACCTCCCTCAGTATAGACCCCCTCCATCAGTATAGACCTCCCCCCTCAGTATAGAACCTCTCCATCAGTATAGACCCCCCTCAGTGCAGACCCCCTCCATCAGTATAGACCCCCCTCAGTGCAGACCCCCCTCCATCAGTATAGACCCCTCATCTCCAGTGCAGACCCTCTCCAGTGCACACCCTCCTCTATCAGTATAGACCCCCCTCAGTGCAAACCCCCCTCAGTGCAGACAGGCTATTCTGCTGCTGGTGGCACAGCAAAATGAAGCAACAGTTCTCCCCATGTGGACTAACTCTTTTTTGCACTAGCTGTCAAGGAAGCTGAGGAAGAGTGAAATCTCATTGGTGCACCCAGTAGGGGTCTGCACCCACCATGTTTTTACACGGCAATGCACGTTAAGTGTACTGGTGCGATTCATTCTGAATGGAGCCCCAATGCAGCTTTTGATGTGTATGCATTGAAGCAATGTAATGACATGCATTGTGGTATGGTACCCTGCAAAAAAACAGGATTTGCACTGCACAGCAATTCTATTGAGGTGCCATTCATTCTGATTTGCACCGCATGACACCAGCACATTTAACAGAGGGAATTTACTAAAACCGGAGCAGACAGAATCTGAAGCAGCGGTGCTTATTAACTAATCAGATTCTATCTTCAGCTTGTTCAACCTTGAAAATAAAATATGGAGGCTGATAGGTTTCCACCATGCACAGCTGCTCCAGATTCTAAATCCCCCTCAAAGTTTCATAGTTTGTAGGGTTAAATAAAGACTCCAGTCCATCTACTGCCACCAGTGACTGTGTTATGGTAACGCGTGTTTTAGTTTTAGTGCAAAGCCATGATTTGAACAGTCCCGGAGGGAGCAACTTCAGAAAAAATAGTAAGTGGTCTCTTAGTGATCCTGTTGCTGGTGAACATTACACACAAACTTTCTGTAAATAAATAGAATGTTCTGGGGGCAAACGGCTGCCAGGGATGATTGGATCAGATGAAGTCAGCTGATCTGCGCTCTATGAGTCATTGAATATAACATAACCCAATGTAATCATTACAATCACAGTGCAGAAGTGTAACCAATTACAAAGTAAAGTAACAGATGTAGCAAATCAACATTTTAACATTGAAAGGTTCTAGAAATCCACTAAGGATGTAACAGTAGCTTGTTGTAAAAAACGTGAATTATGCGAAGCCAATAGCTGACTAATCAGAACGGTCGCTCTCCAACACAGCCCTTTCCCCGGACTCCGAGTCATCGGACTGTGGCTTCTTCTACCTCTCTGGATTTCACAAACAAGAACTCCAAAAAATGCAGTGTTGAAATGTTTGTCTGCCAAAGGATTTGTTAGTCTGTTTTGTGACCAGCATAATGTGACCCAGCCAGGAAGACCCCAACGTTTCCCACTTTGTGGTTTTCTATCTGTCTATGTGATCTTTTGATTCATTGTATTAGGGATGTGTAAATTACAAGACTGGCTCAACGAATTAAGGCTCGGTTCAAACTACTGAGATGCAATTTTGCAGCAATTTTCAATGCGATTATGTAGTTCAAATTGACTATGTTTTTGCACATTCTATGGGGCCAAGTCACACTGTAAATAGCACCACAGTAGCACAGGAACCCTTTTTAAAATTGCACCATGCTGAGTCACATTGATGAGAATGGTCACCATTGAATATAATGTGATTTCCCTTGTCATGCGATTCTGTGTGACACAAATCAAAAATCGCACTAATGTGAACCAGCACATACACAAATTTTGGCGGGGCCAACAATTCCCTTATAAATGTCTTTAAACCACGTATACAACTGTTTTCCTGCAGTCCTCTTCTTTCTGCTGAACTCACCATAATGTACAATAAAGGTAGATCCCAGCAGTCAACTGGAGCCCCCCTCTTAGTGACTGCAGAGAGTACTAGGAACTAATATTTTACCATTGGAGTCACCAAGAACCCAATGGGCGATTTATTCTTCCAGCATCAATCCAAAAGTAAAATATCCACCTCCTGACCCATTTATACGCACTTTCCCGTCCTTCTCTGCCACTCCTTCCTTTGATAGTTAAAGCTTTTGTTTACCCTCCATGTCAGATGGTGTCAAAACTTACACCAGGTTGAGGACGCCATGCTCCTCAATAGTGTTCAGGCCTGGTAAATGACTTGGTCTGAGTATTGCATCTTAGGAGGTCACATGCCCCCCCATACCCAAAAGCACATTATGTTTGCAATGTCTGGGATGGAGGAACAGAGTGGCAGGGGAACATGGTTAAGATGAATATAAGTGCCCCAAGGGGTGGACTAATAGAAGATGCTGAATGGGCAAAGCCTATTTGCCAGTCCACATCCACATTAAAGCCTCACTCTAGGCAGGCAAAAAAAAAAAAATATGCTTGCAGTGGGCTCCCATACGCTGCAAAGATTAAATGCTCACTAAGTCTAGGGGTAGAGGAATGAGCTCCAGCTTGCTCCCTTAAACTATGTGACCAGTCATCCCAAACCACTTCTCCAAGATGCTTTGGCCACAGGTTGCATTACATACGTTGCAAGACCAATTGCCAGAAAGAAGAGAAGAACATTGTTGGCCAGGAGAACAAGTAATATGGTAAGTATTATTGTCTATTCTTCTACCCCTAGACTTAACTCAGCCATTCCCAACTTTTTCCACCCCAGAGGAACCTTTGAAACAATTTTCATGTTTTGGGGAACTCCTGCTAAAACCAATTCATTGGTGGTCAATGGAAAAAAAGGCCCATCTTAAGCCAACCATAGATGGTGTGATTTACTTTGGAAAACTGGATGTGTTGATGGGGTAATCCCTCCCCTGAAACTATTGTGTAAGGGGGGGCGGGGTGGAGCCATCCTGGCCGGAAGAACATACAGTGATTATTGCCAGTGGCTTTAGCCGCTGGCAAGAAACACATTAAATATCCGACAGGCTGGTTGTACTTAAGTTGATTGATCGAACCGGCTGAAATTCAAACCGTCTATGACCAGCTTTGCACTGGCGATTACTTGGAAGAATTCCTCCCTCACTCAAAGTTAGAAAGATCATTGGTGTCAAGCTGCTGGCTCTGCCAAGAGGTGTTGGTCCCGGTATTATTCAGATACCATCAATTTGGAGATCCATCAGGCACAGTTTTAAGGGTGTTGTATTCCAGAATGGTCCTGCAGCCAACTGGGATACACCACACAAAGGCTGCAGGATTGGGCGCATAGAGTGGCCTGGAGCAGACCAGAGAGCTGGCCCAGTGCATCATCAGTAGCTGGCTCCCTGAATCTGAAAGAGGATCAAGAATCCGTGGCGGTGCGTCCATAAAGGCGGACGGGCGTCGCCCCCTCTCTCCAGCCACCCCTCTATGCCCAATGGATAGACTCATTCATTGCATGAATCTATCCATGGCCGCCGCTGCCACCCCTTATTCAGGCATCCGACTCCTTTTCGGGCACCTGAATTACAGCGGTGGGGTGTTTTTTATAAGCACTTGATTAGAGCCATAGGCTCTAATAGGTGTCAAAAAAAGGTAAACCAGCGAGCGCCATGCTTGGCGCTCACAGTTCACTTGGCTGTGTTAGGAAAGCGAATGAATATTCACTTTCCTAACACTGAACCACCTCTCTGCCCTTGATGGCACAGTGGCAGCGTTTGATGGGCACAGTGGCAGCGTTTGATGGGCACAGTGGCAGCATTTGATGGGCACAGTGGCAGCGTTTGATGGACACAGTGGCAGCATTCGATGGCACAGTGGCTGCAATTGATGGCAGAGTGGCTGCAATTGATGGGCACAGTGGCAGCATTTGATGGGCACAGTGGCAGCGTTTGATGGCACAGTGGCAGCGTTTGATGGCACAGTGGCTGTGTTTGATAGGGACAGTGGCAGCATTTGATGGCACAGTGGCTGCAATTGATGGGCACAGTGGCTGCGTTTGATGGGCACAGTGGCTGCAATTGAAGTTTTTTTTTTTTTAACATTTTTTGCGCCAGCCGCCTCTGATCATGATGGTGGCGTGGGACCTGGTGTATGTTACCTGAACAGTGCAATGTAGCACTACAGGCAATGCCGCGTACACACGGTCGGACTTTTTGTCTACAAAAGTCCGACGGACGCCGACAGACTAAAGCCGGCTGACAATCCGATCGTGTGTGGGCTTCCCCGCCGCAAATCTGACGGACTTTAGATTTGAAACATGCTTCAAATCTTTACGTCATAACTACACTGGACCCAGAAATCCGCTCGTCTGTATGCTAGTCCGACGGACAAAAACCCACGCTAGGGCAGCTATTGGCTACTGGCTATCAACTTCCTTATTTTAGTCCGGTGTACGTCATCACGTACGAATCCGTCCGACTTTTGTGTGATCGTATGTAGGCAAGTCCGTTCGTTAGAAAGTCTGCCGCAAGTCCGCCAAAAGTCCACCGAAAATCCTTCGAAAGTCCGTCGATAGTCTGTCGGACGGGCTGACGGACTTTTGTAGCTGAAAAGTCCGACCGTGTGTATGCAGCATAAGAGTTAAAAAAACAAGAACATGGGGTTGGTGGAGGAAGGAGTTGAGTACCACTTCAATTAAACCCTTTCTAACCTCTGCAGGAACTTTAGGGTTCCACTGAACACTGGTTGAGAATGGCTGATTTAACCCTTACAGTGTGAAGGGGCCCCACTTCAGGGGTTCCACGTTAAACGCTTCACGGATCTTAGTGTTAAATGCCAAGTGATCATATTTATGTGTGACATGTTTTACCAGCATTTTTTAGGCCAGAACGTTTCAAATTTTGCCAAATGAAGGCATTCCACCTTGGATCAAAGACAGAATATAGACAGAAAGGACAGGTGCTATGCTAAGTCATGCTCCTTCAAAGTAATCCTTTATCTCCAGCGTATCTAAAGGTATCTCTAGGCTTCACAGCCTCCATGACACATTGACAATAACTCAACACAAGCCAGACAAGCTGTAATCAGCAAGATATGGAGCATGTCAGTATCTCTGCCTGCACAGCTCTGACACGCTGCTGGTACATCTGGTACATCACAGCATCACACCGCCACTTATCAATGCGCTTTCATCAGATGAAGGAAATGAACCGCAGCACTCACCGAAAGCATGTCGTCAGCTCTCCCGTAGTCTTCAGGCACGGGTACTTTGTGGTGGTAATCTTATTCTCCGAACAAACTTCCCTGTGGATGAACATCAAGAGAAATCTTATACATGATGCAGGGAAGGGTGTTTAGGCTAATTTATTAATCAATGTGAAAGGTTTTATAACTATAAATCAATAAATACAAAAATATAAATCAATAAATACCATTGCATAGAAAAGCCTGGTGATGATGCCATTCTGTCTAAAATTAGGAATGTAATGAAGGCGGAAAGGTTTTTATATAAAAATGTCATTATGGTGGTGGAGAGGGAGAAGGAGGGATCAGAGAAGGTAGGATGAACATGTGTCCAGTGTCCAGTAGGGACACCTGTCCTGGTCACAACTGGAGGGCTCCCATCAATTTGGAGACAGACAGGATTGTAGATTTTTTTTTTAATCCCGGGAGGGATTTCAGCCTTCGGCACCTAGAGGTGAATTGTGGGTGTGACATAATTGCGCTAACAGTAGGAGGGGCTTAAATCTTTTGCCTATTCGATGTATACACAGTGATATATGGCACAGTCCTTGTACCCAAAAACAAATTGTGCCACAAGCAAGAGTCTAATAGGGGTCAGCAGCGTATAATGCAAAGGTCAGTATACAGAGCACAGAATTACCTCCCTCTAAAAGCATCAATCACCCCAGTATAGATCTCCCAAGTACAGCTCTCCCCCACAAGTACAGATGCCCTCCAGTACAGATCTGTGCCCCCTCCCCCAGTACAGATTAATCCCCCCAGAATAATTCTCCCTTCCAGTGCAGAGACCCCCAAGTACAGATATCCCTCCCAGTACAGATCCACCCAGTACAAACCCCCCCCCCAGTACAGATCTCTCCTCCAGTACAGATTCCCATCCAGTATAGATCCCCCTAGTTAAAAGTCCCCCCCCCCCCCCCCCAGTACAGGTCCCTCCCAGTACAGATCTTCTTCCCAGTACAGATCTCCTCCCAGTACAAATCTTACTCCAGTATAGGTCTTCCCCACAAGTAAAGATTCCCTCCAGTACAGATCGACCCCCCTAGTACAGATCTCCCTTTGAGTGCAGTTCCCCCAGTACAGATCTCCCTCCCAATACAGATTCCCTGGAGTACAGATCCCCCTCCCCAGTACAGATCTCCCTCCCAATACAGATCCCGCCAGTACAGATTCCCCCCAGTACAGATTCCCCCCAGTACAGATTCTCCCCAGTACAGATCCTCTAAGTACAGATCTCCACCAGTAAAGGCCCCCCTCCCAGTACAGCCCCCCCCCCCCCCAGTATAGATCTCCTTCCCAGTACAGATCACCCAAGTACAGATCTTACCCCAGTACAGATCTCCCCCACAAGTAAAGATTCCCTCCAGTACAGATCAATCCCCCTAGTACAGATCTCCCTTCGAGTGCAGTTCCCCCCAGTACAGATCTCCCTCCCAGTACAGATTCCCCGAGTACAGATCCCCCCCTCCCCAGTACAGAGCTCTCTCCCAATACAGATCCCCCCAGTACAGATTCCCCCCAGTACAAATTCCCCCCAGTACAGATTCTCCCCATTACAGATCCTCGAAGTACAGATCTCCACCAGTAAAGCCCCCCCCCCCCTGGTACAGCCCCCACCCCAGTATAGATCTCCTTCCCAGTACAGATCGCCCCAGTACAGATCTGCCCCCAGTACACATCCCCCAGTGCAGATTTCCCAACAGTAAAAATCTCATCCAGTAAAGATCCCCCTCTAGAACAGACCCCCCCTATGCAGATCTCCTTCACAGTACAGATCTCCCCCAGTAGAGATCTCCCCCAGTACAGATCCCCCCACCAATACAGATCTTCCTCCAGTACAGATTCCCCCCCCCCCCATTATCTATGCCCCTGTTTAGAGAGATTTCTTTCCACTTCTTGTTATTTGGGATAGTGAAGGAAAATAAGCCCAATGGGACAGAGACTGAAAAGAAATCCCTGATTTGGGCTATACTGTAAAGCAAATCTGTGCCTTGGCCAACTAGGACAAAACAGGATGATTACCTTAATCCTCCTCTGCTCCATTCATCACCATTAGTTGAAGGTAATACCTGCTTCTGGGTATGGAGGAGTGACTCCCCTTTGTGACAGTGCTTTACCAATCAGCTCTGTCACACAGGGAGTCCATAGCCCAATGTATGACTCCAGAGACTCAAAGCTTGCACAAGGCTTTCCTTTTGTCACCAGCGGCTGAATGGAGCAAAAGGTGAGTATGTGCTGCTGGGGAAAGCAAAATTAAAACGAGCCAATTACTTTTCCCTGTGTGGGCTCGTTTTATGCTGATATGCTCACATACATCTGAAATACATTAAAAAGACTAAAGTTTTCCTTTAAATTTCACCTAAAGGCTCCTGTGTAACAGTCTGACAAGTATCAAATCCAGTTACAGCGGTGATTCTCACTCTGTGTTACGTGAGATATGAAGGTGTGCCGTGGGAGTTTTGAAGAATACTTCAAATTGCTAGCGTTTTGAAACCTTGAAAATATCGAAAAATTAAATGGTAAATCAATGTCGCAAAAGTTAAAAAAACTAACATATATAAAAATGCAATCTCTGTCAGTCTGTCATTCATTGGTTCCTTTCATAACGCGAGACTTGGGCGAGATCTCGGGAGAACTCGATCGCTCTAATTATATTATAATAATATAGACTGTTCCGTTCCAACTTTGTTGCTTGTAAATAAATTTTGTTCATTGTTTAGCGATGGAGAAATACTTAAAGGGGTTATAAAAGTTTGGGTTTTTTTTATTCTTAAAATAACCAACATATTATACTTACCTCCTCTGTGCAAAGGTTTTGCACAGAGTGGCCCGATCCTCCTCTTCTAGGGTCCCCCAGCCGCGCTCCTGGCTCCTCCTCCTCTTCTCGAGTGCCCCCTCGGAGACCCGCATTCCAAGAGGACACTCGTCACAAGTCCTGCTGCTGCGTCTATTGACACAGACAGCAGGACTCGGCCCCGCCCCCCGGCTCCAGTGTCACTGGATTTGATTGACAGCAGCGGGAGCCAATGGCTGCACTGCTATCAATCTATCCAATCTGGATCGTTTTTGAGGCGTTTTCGCTGAAACGTGCTAAATGTGCTTCTTCTGGAGCCACTCCTTTGTTGTCTTGTCCGTGTGTTTTGGGTCATTGTCGTGCTAGAATACCCATCCACCATTTTCAATGCCTGTTAATTGTCCTGTCCCCTTAGAAGAAAAACATCCCCAAAGCATAATATTTCCACCTCCATGTTTGACAGTGGGGATGGTGTTCTTGGGGTCATAGGCAGATTTCCTCCTCCTCTAAACACAGTAAGTTGAGTTGAGGCCAAAGAGCTTGATTTTGGTCTCATCTGACCACAACACTTTCACCCAGTTCTCTGAATCATTCAGATGCTCATTAGCAAACTTCAGATGGGCCTGTACATGTGTTTTCCTAAGCAGGGGGACCTTGCGGGCACTGCAGGATTTCAGTACTTCACGGCGTAGTGTTTTACCAATGGTTTTCTTGGTGACTATGGTCCCAGCTGCCTTGAGATTGATGACAAGGTTCTCCCGTGTAGTTCTGGGCTGATTCCTCACCATTCTCATGATTATTGAAGCTCCACAAGGTGAGATCTTGCATGGAGCCCCAGACCGAGGGAGAATGACAGTTTTTTTGTGTTTCTTCCATTTGCGAATAATCGCACCAACTGTTGTCACCCTCTAACCAAGCTGCTTGGCAATGGTCTTGTAGCCCATTCCAACCTTGTGTAGATCTACAATCTTGTCCCTGACATATTTGGTCTTGGCCATGGTGGAGAGATTGGAATCTGATTGACTGATTGCTTCTGTGGACAGGTGCCTTTTATACAGGTAACAAGCTGAGATTGGGAGCACTCCCTTTAAGAGATCCAGATCCCTTACATAGGATTCCTTCTGACAATTCAGATCACCTTTTCAGTCTGGATCACTTGCACTAGTCTCTTTTAATTGTAGATCCCCTATCTGGACATAGATCCCTTAGATTTGATTTCTTCTGATCCTTCCGATTACCTTTGCAGTCTGGATCCTTTACTTGAGATCTCTTGATTGTTGCAGATCACCTATCGGATCTGGTTCCCTTACACTAGATTTCTTTCTATTCTTGCAGGTCGGTGGTCACTTGATCTGGATCCTTTGCTCTGGCTTCCTTGTAGGTCACCTATTTAGTCTGGAACCTTTGCATGAGACCCCTTTGGTTCTTAAGGGTCACCTACTGGATCCTTTGCATGAGATCACTTCTGGTTCTTGAAGATCACCTACAGGATCCTTTGCATGAGATCCCTTTGGTTCTTAAGGTTCACCTACCGGATCCATTGCATGAGATCCCTTTGGTTCTTAAGGGTCACCTACTGGATCCTTTGCATGAGATCCCTTTGGTTCTTGAAGACAACCTACTGGATCCTTTGCATGAGATCCCTTTGGTTCTTGAAGGTCATCTACTGGATCCTTTGCATGAGATCCCTTCTGGTTCTTGAAGTTCACCTACTGGATCCTTTGCAGAATGCAGGTCACCTCTGCGATCCAGTTCCTTGGCAGTAGGTCCTTCTAACTCTTGCAGAAGAACACTTGTTGGATCACTTGCAGTAGATAGATTCCTTCTGCTTCTCCTAGATAAGCTGTTGATTACTTGTACCAGATCCCTTCTCCTTCTTCCAGAGACCCCCTGTTGGATCTGTGTTAAACTAATGAGCCAAAGAAGCTCCTTTTCAGGTGTTGAGCCTCACATTTTTTTAACCGTGCACTTTGCTATGCGACAAAACGCTCCAACCCGATCCCCTCCTTCTTGGGTCACCCCCCCTCCAGAGCTCCTGGCTCCAACTCCATGACCAGTGGCCCCAATAGCAAGCCGCATGCTATGGGGGAAACTGGTGCGTGCTCACTTCTGAGCCCTGCTCTATGCATCCATAAGACACATAGAGCCGCGGCTCGGCCCGGCTCCCCGCTCTCTTCTCATTGGCTGGGATTGCCAATGGCTCTCGCTGCTGTCTCAGCCAATGAGGAGAGGGAATCCCGGGACAGCCAAGGGTCTAGTGCACATTGCTGGATCAAGAGGGGGCTCAGGTGAGTATTAGGGGGGCTATGGGGGGAGCTGCACACATAAGGTTTTTTACCAGTGATGGCCCATCCACACCGGGCGAAGGGGCACCCCTTATCCATGTGCTCGGCCCTTAATCTACATGCAGGACGCCAGATGCACGTATTTCAATGTTTTTTTTTAAGCACATGATTAGAGCCTGGAGCTCTAATTGGCTTCAAAAAAGGGTGGGCGCGGAGCTCAGAGCCCATCCAGTTGTGTGACAATAGTGAATTAATATTTGCTATTGTCTTTCTGATTCTCCTCCTGGCTAATCAGGAAGTGGGTCCTGAGACCCGATTGGCCAGGGAGTCTTCCCTTACCATCTGTCTCCCGTGTGGGAGGAGGGTGGCGACGTTGGTTTGCTGCCGCCCCCCCCCCCCCCAAATATTGAGCACCAGCCGCCACCGTTTTTTACCTGCATGCATAATGTATAATGGTAAAAAAGCTTCAGACTTTACAACCACTTTAAAAGTATAATTGGTAGCGATCCCATATGATCTTCTTAGTGACAAATCTCTGTAACAGAATGGGGGGGGGGGGGGGGATTGCTGAGATAAAATCATCAAAATAAGCACAAATACTTCTACAACAAAAATCAGATGTTTATAAATATTTAAAACAGAAATTTCTCCGCCAACTTATCTTGGCAAGATTTGTAACATTGTAACATTTATATTCTTTTACAATGTATTCTAAATGTATTCCTGTATCCCAACACAGCAGCAGAACCCAGGAACCTGTCATAGGTGAGGAACACACAATAAAGGAAATGCAGAACACATTTAAAGGGGACTGCAGCTGAGGGCTGTGATAGCACTCCTACAGTGCAGGAACCTGTCATAGGTGTAGATGAGGAGCACATAATATAAAACACATTTTTGGGGGTCTGCAGTTGAGGGCTGCGATAGCATTCCTACAGTGCAGGAACCTGCCTTAGGTGTAGATGAGGAGCACATAATATAGAACACATTTAAAGGGGTCTGCAGCTCAGGGCTGTGATAGCATTCCTACAGTGCAGGAACCTGCCATAGGTGTAGATGAGGAGCACATAATATAGAACACATTTAAAGGGGTCTGCAGTTGAGGGCTGTGATAGCACTCCTACAGTGCAGGAGCCTGCCATAGGTGTAGATGAGGAGCACATAATACAGAACACATTTTTGGGGTCTGCAGCTGAGGGCTGTGGTGGCACTCATACAGTGCAGGAAGCTGTCATAGGTGTAAAAAGTTTTGGCTTGAGGCTATAATGGACTTTAATGGTACCATAACACTTGGAATACAAAAAGTAGATACAAAAAGTTTTCCATTATTATATTCATATGGCACTCTATTAAACTGGCATAGGTGTAGATGAGGAACATACAATACAGAAAATACAGAACACATTTCCAGGGGTTTGCAGCTGAGGGCTGTGATAGCACTCCTATAGTGCAGGGACCTGTCATAGGTGTAGATGATGAACATACAATACAGAAATGACAAAACACATTTTCCTGGGGTCTGCAGCTGTCTGAATGCACTTCTTCAGTGCTGGAACCTGCCATAGGTGTAGATGAGTAGCACATAATACAGAACACATTTTTGGGGGTCTGCAGCTGAGGGCTGTGATAGCACTCCTACAGTGCAGGAACCTGCTATAGGTGTATATGAGGAGCACATAATATAGAAGATATTTTTTGGGGTCTGCAGCTGAGGGCTGTGATAGCACTCCTACAGTGCTGGAACCTGTCATAGGTGTAGATGAGGAGCACATAATACAGAACACATTTTTTGGGGTCTGCAGCTGAGGGCTGTGATGGCACTCCTACAGTGCAAGAACCTGTCATAGGTGTAAAAAGTTTTGGCTTGAGGCTATAATGGACTTTAATATTACCCTAACACTTGGAATACAAAAAGTAGATTAAAAAAGTTGAACTTTTCCATTATTATATTCATATGGCACTCTATTAAACTGGCATAGGTGTAGATGAGGAACATATAACACAGAAAATGCAGAACACGTTTCCAGGGGTCTGCAGCAGAGGGCTGTGATAGCACTCCTACAGTGCAGGAACCTGTCATAGGTGTAGATGAGGGACATACAGTACAGAAATGACAAAACACATTTCCTGGGGTCTGCAGCTGTCTGAATGCACTTCTTCAGTGCAGGAATCTGTCATAGGTGTAGATGAGGAGCACATAAAATAGAACACATTTTTGGGGTCTGCAGCTGAGGGCTGTGATAGCACTCCTACAGTGCAGGAACCTGTCATAGGTGTAAAAAGTTTTTGCTTGAGGCTATAATGGACTTCAATGGTACCATAGCACTTGGAATACAAAAAGTAGATAAACAAGTTGAATTTTTCCATTATTATATTCATATGGCACTCTATTCTAACTGTCATAGGTGTAGATGAGGGACATACAATACAGAAAATACAGAACACATTTCCAGGGCTCTGCAGTTGCCTAATTGCACTTCTTCAGTGCAGGAACCCAGCAGGATCTCTGATCTAGACCTATAAAGCCCTCAGCCCTGTGTCCCCTGAGTTATAATCAGCAGGGGGGGTTTATGATGAAGATGACAGGTAAAGGGCCCCAGGGGGCCCCTCACCTGCAGCTCCTACAATGTGACCTGTCAGAGATCAGGAACTCACCTGTCACTCTCCACCTCCTCTCTGTAGGTCCAGGCCAGTCCCAGGGGCAGGAGCAGCAAGAGGCAGCCCAGGCACAGGCAGATCCTCCGGGCCCCTCTCTCACACATTGGCCCCTGCTCTGTTCCTGCCAGCTGGGTGAAGGTCCTGCGCTGGGACACGCTGCAGGGGGCGCTCGGGAGGTCGGCTGGGCAGACCTGTCCGGGTTTCGGGGCAGCGCTGGAGTCGGACGGGCAGAGGAGGATCGGCCGGTGTATCGGGCTGGAGGCGGAGCGCTCAGATCACACAGGAGAGGAGAGCGGCTACTGCTGGGAGTCACACGGAGGATGAGTGCCGCCTGGATCTCTTCTGGGGATTCCTTCTGATTACTACAGATTGTCTTTTCGCTCTGGATCCCTTGTATGAGATTCCTTGTGATTCACACAGACCAGCCTTAGTAGACGACCCGGATCCTTTGCATTGGACTCCTAAATCCTGCAGATCGCCTATACTGGCTCCGGATCCTTTCCCCTATGATTGTCTTAGTATCGGATCTAAATCCCTTGAATGAGATTCTTGAAGATCACCTACTTAGTCTACTCCCTTGAATGAGATTCCTTTTGATTCTTGCAAATAACCTGCTCAGTCTGGATCCTTTGCTTTAGATTCCTTCTGTTTCCTGAAGATCACCTATTCATCATCGATCCCTTTCAATTGTCGGATCCTGATCCCTTGAAAAAGATTTGGCATTCGATTTCTTTCTATTCAATCTGGATCCTTTGCATTGGCTTCCTCCTGATGGCTGTAGATCTCCTATTTGGCTCGGATCCCTATTTGATTGTCGCAGATCACCGATCAGATCCAGATCCCTTACATAGGATTCCTTCTGACAATTCTGATCACCTTTTCAGTCTGGATCCCTTGCACTAGTCTCTTTTAATTGTAGATCCCCTATCTGGACGTAGATCCCTTAGATTTGATTTCTTCTGATCCTTCCGATTACCTTTGCAGTCTGGATCCTTTGCTTGAGATCTCTTGATTGTCGCAGATCACCTATCGGATCTGGTTCCCTTGCACTAGATTTCTTTCTATTCTTGCAGGTCGGCGGTCACTTGATCTGGATCATTTGCTCTGGCTTCCTTGTAGGTCACCTATTTAGTCTGGAACCTTTGCATGAGATCCCTTTAGTTCTTAAGGGTCACCTACTGGATCCTTTGCATGAGATCACTTCTGGTTCTTGAAGGTCACCTACTGGATCCTTTGCATGAAATCCCTTTGGATCTTAAGGTTCACCTACTGGATCCTTTGCATGAGATCCCTTTGGTTCTTGAAGGCCACCTACTGGATCCTTTGCATGAGATCCCTTTGGTTGTTGAAGGTCATCTACTGGATCCTTTGCATGAGATCCCTTCTGGTTCTTGAAGTTCACCTACTGGATCCTTTGCAGAATGCAGGTCACCTCTGCGATCCAGTTCCTTGGCAGTAGGTCCTTCTAACTCTTGCAGAAGAACACTTGTTGGATCACTTGCAGTAGAAAGATTCCTTCTGCTTCTCCTAGATAAGCTGTTGATTACTTGTACCAGATCCCTTCTCCTTCTTCCAGAGACCCCCTGTTGGATCTGTGTCTTTTGTTGTAGATCCCCCCTGATTCCTATGGCAGATCACCTTGGACTTCTACTGCAAGCAGGTTGGTGGCTCTGGGATAAGGTTGGCTCAGCTTTGACTTTTCCTCCTGAAGGTGACTTTTAACATACAGTAAGTACTCCCAGGGCTTGTGGCACAACGTTGCATGTGTTATGTCTCTGCTCCATTGGTCAGCCTGTCCTCTCTGCTCTGATCCTGGCTTTTCTTTCAAGGTGGGATTGATTTCATGCTTTCATGTGACAGTTTTGGATTGTTGAGTTTCTGGGATGTTTTTAGTGCACAGAGATCCAGTGATGAGGGGGGAGGGGCTGTGTCTGGTATGTCATGGGGGGTGGCTGAACCTCTTCATCTGGCCCCCTGATAGACGAGTCACTATCTGCCTGGACTCCCTGCATGAAACATCACAACCACCAATCAGAGGAGTTCTGACCTGCTTCTGAAAATGCTGGTTGCCCGGCTATCAGGACTTTCTGAGTTGCTGGTATAGAGCAAGTAAGTGAACTTAGAACTCCTGATAGAATAGAATAGAATGCCTGCACTTGTCCAGGTAAAAACATAATAATAAAAGCCTGCAGATCTACATGACAGCCAGAAAAATAGAGATTACAACTTCGGCAGCACCCCTTTTATCTTCTGTAGCATATCCCAAGTAGCATTATTTATTATAGATGAAATCATTGTAACATTTAGCTGGAAGTTTTTTTTTTTTTTTACATTTCTAAATATTTGATGTCCCATATTGTCACAATTGTGTATCATATGGAACAACACACATTCTCCATTTAGTGGATACCCCTGCTTTTGAGCAAAGAGCCCTTCAGGCCAGAAAATGTTTCTCTATACAAGTATTTTATATAGCCAAAACGTTTTTTTTTTCTAAAGTTTTGAATAGAGTAGGGAATGGTTAATCCGCCCCCACCCCACCTTTGAGTATAATTATTTAATAAAACCCTGTTTATTTTTATTATTTAAAAAAAACCCTTACATTTATTTGTTAAACTCCCTTTATTTATGTATTTTAAAACACCCTTAATTAATTAATGTATTTAATTAACCCCCTCCCCTTTATTTATTTATTAAAACTCTATTTATTTATTTATATATATACCCTGTTTCCCTGAAAATAAAATGGCTGCAATATAAGCCCTACCCCCCCAAATAAGCCCTAGTTAAAGTCCTTGTAGGCCTTATCTTCAGGGTAGGGTCTATTTTCGGGGAAACAGGATAGGGCTTATTTGGGGGGTAGGGCTTATATTGCAGCCATCACCGACAATCACGCTAGGTCTTATTTTCGGGGAAACAGGGTATAAAAACTTTTATTAATGAACTAATTAATTAACTAATTATTAATTTATTCAAACCTTTTTTATTTAAAAAAATATTTAAAAAAAACATATTTGTTTATTCAAACTCTCTTTATTTTTTTAAAAACTTTATTAATAATTAATTAATTTTTGTATTCATTTGTTTATTCATTTATTGAACCCCCCTTTATTTATTTATTTATTAAAACTCCCTTTATTTATTTGCATATAAAAAAACTTTTGTTAATGAACTAATTAATTAACTCATTATTAATTTATTCAAACTTTTTTTAATTTAAAAAAAAATTATTTATTCAACTCTTTATATTTTTAACCTTTATTAATTAATTAATTTATTCATTCCGTTATTCATTTATTAAACCCCACTTTAGTTAGTTATTAAAACTCCCTATATATATATATATATATATATATATATATATATATATATATATATATATATATATATAATTTTATTAATTAACTAATTAATTAACTAATTATTAGTTTATTCAAACTTTTTTCATTTTTTTTAAACTTTATTAATTAGTGTATATTAATTAAAACCCTAATTATTAAAATCCTATTATTTATTTATTTATTTATTTATTTATTTATTTATCTATTAAAATCCCCTTCAAGTTAATTCTTTTTTTTTTGCTGTGATCCATTAAGGTGATTTCCCTTCACCTTTTGTCCTGTGACACAACAGGAAGTGAGGGGAAGTCCCTTTTTGGACAGGTGTCCCCATTGGAGGGGGAGTTACATTTTTGGATTTCCCCCCACTTTCTGTCTGTGTGACAATAAACAGAATCTACCCAATGGGGGGGGGGGGGGGGGGCTGGCACAGACTGCCATAAAAACCTGACGGGTTCTAATCCTCTCCCAACATCCAGAATGTAAAAAAAGTGGGCTGTACGTAAACTTTAAGGGCTCATTCACACGATCACATTATAGTAACGTAGAGAAACAACGAACAAACAGCAACGTGTGGCGCCCTGCGAGAAATGGGGCATGACCCGTTCGTAGTGTGTTGGCATTCCATTCATTTTGAATATGCTGCCTTAACGTGCATTGGTGCATTGGCCTAAATAAACCGCAACAGTGTGAATGGGCCCCAATTATTTGGAAGTACCTTGCCTGACTGTCGCCTTTCTGGAGGTGAATCTAGGGGCTCATTCACTTGGGTGCAGAGAGCACCAAAAAACAAGCATATCTCTGTGCCCGGGAGTGATGGCATCCACCTGTGCTGGTAAACACACAACCAGGGGAGCCCGTCCGTCCCTGTATGCATGTAAATCTTTGGATGTGCGGTCGCCAGCACACAGCCGCAGCCTGTCCTTGATTTGTACAGGTGACTTGCACAAACACCCATCGTTTTTGGGCGTAGGATTGTTTTCAATAGTACAAGAGTACAATATTAGGCTGCTTTCACAGTGAGGAGTTTTCAAAGCGCTTTTGCAATCACAAAAAGCACCAGAAAAGCTCAAGAAAAACGTTTTCTTTAAATCCTATGTATGTGTTCACACTGGGGCCTTGCACTTCTGTTGCAATATAAAAAAATAAAAAAAAACCTGCTTGCCGCATTTTTAAAACATGTTTGGTCAGTTAAAAAAGTACCAAAAACGCACCTCCCCATTGTACTCATTTAAAAATTCGGCAAGAACGCCTCAAAAATGCTCCTGATTGGATAGATTGATAGCAGCGCAGCCATTGGCTACCACTGCTGTCAATCAAATCCAAAGATCCGGGAGCTGTGGGGGGCGCAGCAGCAGGACATGGGACATGCTGTCAATGGAAGCAGCAGCAGGACATGGGAGTGCGCCCGCACGGGTGCCCCGAGAGAGAGCGCTTCTCCGACGGGGCACTCGAGAAGAGGAGGAGCCAGGAGAGCCACTGAGGGACCCCAGAAGAGGAGGATCAGGGCCACTCTGTGCAAAACCAACTACGCAGAGGAGGTAAGTATGACATGTATGTTAAAAAACAAACAAAAAACAAACGTTTACATATCCTTTAACTCTCAGAAATAAAGATATACATATAAAATCATCATAAATTGATAAGAACAATGATATGTATACAGAGCTATATGTAGCTATATAAATGCCTGTTGGGCTCTACATGTTTCTCTATAGTGCTTCTTCTGGAGCTGTAAGGCATATATTGGCTACAAAAAAAATACAAATACAATAAAAATAAATAATTTTTTTTGTTTTTGTTTTTTGTAGCCAATATATGCCTTACAGCTCCGGAAGAAGCACTATAGAGAAACATGTAGAGCCCAACAGGCATTTATATAGCTACATATAGCTCTGTATACATATCATTGTTCTTATCAATTTATGATGATTTTATATGTATGTACTTATTTCTGAGAGTTAACATAGTTTTACTCCTTTTTATATTTTCATACTAATAAAAAACTCTTTTTTTAATGAAAATATATTCTATGTATATACTTGTGGCACCATTAAAGTCCCCCCTTTCCATTTCCTTTTTTGAATTCTCATTTTTGGGAAATCTCTTGAATTAGTGTAGTCATTTCAATGTCTCAGTGTGAAAGTAGCCTTGGGCTGGGTTCACATATATGCAAATTGGATGCGTTTTTAAACGTAACATGTGAATGTGACTGTCTTTTAAAGGACCCGGTTGACACATGTGGGGGGCGGCCGCGGTGCGGTTTTGAAAAGGTGTCCTGTTTTTGGGTATTGTTCAGGTGCAAATTCAGGGGGAAAAAAAAATGCACCTGAACAGGTGAACAGAAACGCACTGGATTCTAGACTGATAATGGCAGGTTATATGTGAACCCGGCCGTAGTCAGCGGGCTTCCATATACAAACGAAATTTAAAAAGTGTTTAAAGCAGAGCTCCACACAAAAGGGGAAGTTCCGCTTTAGCGACTCGTTCCCCGCTCCTCTTGAACAATTGGCACTTTTGAGGAGCGGGGGAGGAGCAGGTACCCGATTTTGACAGGTACCCGCTTCTGACTTTCGTTCAGTTCTCCTCCCTCAGGGGGACACCGACAGGTCCCAGAAGACTGCATCCACCATTCGTGACTCGAGCATGCGCAGTAGGCACCCAGCTGTGAAGCTGCAAGCTGTCCACTGCCCATAGTGAAGATGCCGGCGTCTGGGATTGAAGACAGCGGGTGAGACCGACTGGGGTGGGCACACCGCTGGATTGTGGGGCAAAGAAGTTCCTGCATCATTTCAGGTGTTGAGCTTCAAACGTTTTTGTACCGCACATTTCTACTGCCCATGTTTTGGGGTGCCATTAGGAATTATTGGCACCGCAAGCACGGTGTGTGTTTGTAGCATGCTTTTCATGCGTTCCTGGAATGCTTGCGTTTCTGTGCACATTCCCGAAATGCACAGGTGTGCATGCAGCCTAAAACTACATTCACATTGAACGCGGCTTTGAAATCGCACGATTTCAAAGCCGTGCGTCTGTGTGACCTCGGGTGCGACTTAAAAGACATCTGTGCGGCTTCATGCACAGATGTCTATTGAAGTCGCCACCGAAAATCAGCACAAGTAGTGCAGGCACTACTTTTGCAAATCGGTGCGGAGCCGAAAAGTCAGCATCGCACCGATTGGGACAGTGCCATTGCTGGCAAGATGCTGCTATTTGTCATGCGATTTTGCTTCAATGTAAACTAGGGCTTAGGCTCGATTTACATTGATTCATGTTGCTTTTGAGCGTTTCTGCAGTGCTTTTTGCTGGGCTTTCTGTGTTTTTACTGCGATTTTGCTGCGCTTTGCATTTTTTAATCCTTTTTTGGGGGGGGGATTTGTTGTTAGGCAAATTAATAAATGTAAATCGCGGCAAAATTGCAGTAAAAACACACTACATGCTCCTCTGCAGCTTCTCCATTGAAGTCTATTGAACCAAAAAAAAAGCAGCATTTTGCATTTAAAAAGTCCCTGACCCTTTCCAAAAACGCAGAGGCACAAAAATGTGATGTGAACGTGTTCCATAGGTACCCATGATAAAAATAATGTCCTGCATTTCTGCAAAAAGAATGAAAAAAACGCATCGGTGTGAATGGAGCCTTAGACCCGCACACACATATTAGGGCCAATTTAGATTGGAGTCATTTAATCTACTGCTATGTCTTTGGAGTGGGGGAGGAAACACCAGTGAGCATGCAAACTCCATGCAGACGGTGTCCTGGCCGGGACTGTAACCAAGGACTCCAGTGCTGCAAGGCTCCAAAGCTGCTCATACACTAGTAGAATTTAAGATGATATATTCAGTTTTAAGAATATTTGATTTTCGAATCATTAGTGGGGTGTCAAATAAAATTTCTGACCGCAGCAACAAGAAAATTCCAAAGAGGCAGGAAGGAAAATTGTTCTCAAATGAATAGAAAGTGTATGTGGGTTTTCCCTGGGGAAAGTCTATTCACTCCAAAATCAAATGGTAAAAGCGAACGAAATTTGAAGATACTTTCGAAGGACATCCATCAAACCCATCGAATGTACTGAATGTGCGCGCAGTTATATGCACGAATGTTCGTACAAATGCTCGTTGGAAAATCTAATAGTGATAATCTAAAAGCCCCTAGATCTCTTCATTTACCTTTAAGGGCAAGTTCCCACCACATGCAGTCCAGTGCGTTTTTTTTTCTGCATCAAAAACGCATTGGAAAGTAAGCTGTATGGTTTTCAAAGGCATAGTTCACACCAGTGCTTGCAGTTCCAGTGCGTTCCAGTTCCAGAAAAAAAAGGAGGACATGCTGCATTTTTCAGCACTGGACTGTACTGGAACACTGTAAAAAGCATCAAAGACGCACTGTAACACACATGTCCTTATTTAAGGTTAAACAAAAAGAAGGGGAAAAAAATGCACCAAAAACGCATTAAAAAAAAGGCACTGGAATGCATCAAAAATGCGCATGCAGAAAATCATCTGGAACGAATCCAGACTGCGTTTCTATGGTGTGAACTGGCCCTTAGAGAAAAGAAAATCCTGTCTTTCTGCCTGAGAACCAGAAGTGACATTGAAGGTCACTCCGGACCCCAGCGGGGGGCTATCTTGCTGTCACTCGGCTTCCTGCCTAGCCATCGGCCGCATCGGATCGGTTCTGGGCTTATTGACGGCTCCAGTAAGCTTGGGAAGCAGCGGGGGGGAGGGGGGAACCTCTCCTACTGCCTATAAAAGGGATCTTGCGGCGAATCCTTCGCTGTGACATCTTTTATCAGAAAGCTGGCAGCCTAAGGGAAAAAACAATACCAGGGTTATGGCAGCTAGCTGCTGCCAGAACAATGGTATTTAATGTCAAAGTTCCCAATTAGGCGGTTGGCAAGTGGTTAATGCCACCCCAAACGCGGTGCGATTTTGCACCAACTGCCACGCAACAAAACGCAGAAGAGTCACAGCAAAACGCAACGTGAGAAGTGGGCAGAGCCTTAAAGCACATATCTATGTAAAGTAAAAACATAATTCGCACATCTCTGCAATCCATTCACCTTTCACCACGATTTATCCCTTTAAAGCCCAACGCCAGCGTAATAAACGTATCCGGCTTCAAGCAGTTCTACATTCCACTGTACCCCCCCCCCCCCCATCCAGGCTTTCTTCTACATTAGACACATTCTCTATATTACATATAGAGAAGTGGAGCTCCTGCTGTGTTTCCAGCGCTCTCGGATGTATGCACTGCCAGTGTTACCGTTATAGCTCCGCCTCCCTTTCCTTCTGACCATTCACAAAACACACATCCTTAGGCTTTGTTTTGTGATTGGCCAGGAGAAGATTTTTTTTTGATTGCTTGTGGAGGTGCTTTGCAGCCCAATTATTTTAAATTGATTTTAAAACAGCATACAGCAGAGAAGGACCCTTGTTTTCTGTATAGAAGCAGCGGTCTCTCTGCAGAGGACTAACACTTTACTTGCTGAGTCAGAGTTATGCCGTGTACACACGGTCGGATTTTCCGACGGGAAATGTTCGATGGGAGCTTGTTGTCGGAAATTCCGACTATGTGTAGGCTCCATCGGACATTTTCCGTCAGAATTTCTAACAAACAAAATTTGAGATCTGGATCTCAAATTTTCCGACAACGTTGTTGTAAATTCTGATCGTGTGTACACAATTATGACGCACAAAATTCCACGCATTCTCGGAATCAAGCAGAAGAGCCGAACTGGCTATTGAACTTCATTTTGCTCGGCTCGTTGTACGTGTTTTATGTCACCGCGTTCTGGGCGAATGGAATTTCCGACAATATTTGTGTGACCGTGTGTATGCAAGACAAGTTTGAGCCAACATCCGTCGGAAAAAATCCATTGATTTTTTTTGTGGGAATGTGCGATCGTGTGTATGGGGCATTAGCAGCATGAGTTTTTACTGATTGCTATAGGTCGGGCTCAGCAGTAGGCGTGTCAGAACCTCTGCAGAGAGACCACTTTTCCCACACATAGGGCAAGGGTCCTTCTCTGCAGCATGCTGGCAGAGGACAGGCTTTTCCACTCAGGCTGTGGCTGCTTTTTCAAGGAAACAAAGTGTAAGGGCCCATTCATGTTGTTGAGGTGCGGTAACATGCATTTGTGCAATACAGAGCCATTTATTCCTAATGCCCTGCCCTCATGGCACCTGTGCTACATACAAAAATGGCAAATGCAAAGCACGGTAACATACGACATAAAGCACAAGAAAAGGCAAGGCACCAGACCACAGCATGGTTTAAAAAGGTTCTCTAAATTCATATTGTGATAGACTCACCCGGGACAGAGTCACACATATAAATGCTGGTTTGACAGTGGAAATGGGATTGAGGCCTAGTGATGTATTTATAAAACCTTTGCAGAGCAATTCACCCAATGAAAATGCGTTTACATTCATTTTGTGCAAAGGAAGCAAAAAAAACAAATGTTATTTGGATATATCCAGTACTGGTCAAATGTTTTTAATTGTTTTATAATGAAAAATACCACCTTTGGCCACTAGATGGCTCCAAGGAACTTAAGAACTTCCTAAGATACTTAATGCCATCTAGTGGCCAGATACAGGATTTTCTATTTTAACTCAATAAAAAATTATAGAGCAGCACAGGAAATAGCCTACTAACATTCATTTGTTTGCCCCATTCACATTTTATTGGTTAAATTGCTGTGCAATTCTTTTATAACTACTCCCCTAACATGTAACTAAGGGTCAGAACAGTATTTATTTACTAATATGGTAACTGTTTCTATTAGGGATACACCGATACTGGAATTGGTGCTAATTCCAAGCATTTGCGCAAGTATCGGTACTCACTCAAACACTCTCGAAACCGAAACCCAGTGGCGGCTGGTGCTCAAAATTTTTTTTTGGGGGGGGGGGCACAAACAAACTGAAAAAAAAAAACATCAATTGCAGCCTCACTGTACCATCAAACACAGCCACTGTGCCCATCAATTGCTGCCACTGTGCCCATCAAACGATAACACTGTCCCATAAAAGGCTCCCACTGTGCCCATCAAATCCTCCCACTGTGCCATCAAATGCTCCCACTGTGCCCATCAAATCCTCCCACTGTGCCATCAAATGCTCCCACTGTGTCCATCAAATCCTCCCACTGTGCCCATCAAATGCTCCCACTGTGCCCATCAAATCCTCCCACTGTGCCATCAAATGCTCCCACTGTGCCCATCAAATCCTCCCACTGTGCCATCAAATGCTCCCACTGTGCCATCAAATGCTCCCACTGTGTCCATCAAATGCTCCCACTGTGCCCATCAAATCCTCCCACTGTGCCATCAAATGCCCCCACTGTGCCCATCAAATCCTCCCACTGTGCCATCAAATGCTCCCACTGTGCCCATCAAATCCTCCCACTGTGCCATCAAATGCTCCCACTGTGCCCATCAAATCCTCCCACTGTGCCATCAAATGCTCCCACTGTGCCATCAAATGCTCCCACTGTGTCCATCAAATGCTCCCACTGTGCCCATCAAATCCTCCCACTGTGCCATCAAATGCTCCCACTGTGCCCATCAAATCCTCCCACTGTGCCATCAAATGCTCCCACTGTGCCATCAAATGCTCCCACTGTGTCCGTCAAATGCTCCCACTGTGCCCATCAAATCCTCCCACTGTGCCATCAAATGCCCCCACTGTGCCATCAAATGCCCCCACTGTGCCATCAAATGCTCCCACTGTGCCCATCAAACGCTCCCACTGTGCCCATCAAATGCTCCCACTGTGCCCATCAAATCCTCCCACTGTGCCATCAAATGCTCCCACTGTGCCCATCAAATCCTCCCACTGTGCCATCAAATGCTCCCACTGTGCCTCTCCTCCATGGCGGCTTCCAGCTCCCCCAATAGGTTCGCCTGTCCTTTCAGTCAATCGGGTGACCGGTGTCAAAACTGGTTTCCTGATTGGGAGGAGGATCAGTGTTACAACAGCGAGTATTTATTCGCTGTTGTAACACACCTGGGTGGGGTTCGGAGTGCCATCTCTCTGCCACCCGAGCCCAACCTATATTGAAGCTTATTAGAGTCTCTTGCTCTAATCAGTGCTTTAAAAAAACAGCCCCCCCCCACATTGGAATCCATGTGCCAGTGTCCTGAAAGGGATGGATGGGGGGGGGGGGGGCGGCAGCGATGGACGGGGGTGCAGCGCCCTTAATGGACGGGCCGCCCCTGCTTTCACCCTATAACCACGGGGTTCTGGAACTTCTGCTCCAGCCCTATGAGCACCTCCAGCGGCCCTGATTTGCTATCATCGGCGGACCGGGACACCGATGTCAATTATCTTTCATATGACCAGATATGTACTGTGAGTTCTAACGTTTTTTTTTAAACTGCCCACTAGATGGAGCTTTTCCCTTTCTATACACACACCCAGGAGCAGTGGGGGGAAATCGCATGCGATTCTTTGCAGTGCGATTTGCACCAATTTTGTTTGTATTGACACAAATCGCACCGCAAAGTATCAGTTACTCGGTATCGGCAAGTACCTGACCGAAAGTGTTGGTAGCGGTACTCGCCGATAAAAAAACGGTATTGGTACAGCCCTAGTTTCTATTACATAATGACTAAATCAGGTCATTCTTAGTAACCCTGTCACAATCTATTAATGTTTTTCTTTACAACATTTTTAATAACATTTTTATATTATAAAAACGCCTTTACTTTAATCAATGATTCCTTCATAGCCGGCGTCTTAACTGAGATTGCCCTTTTCCTATTGCCGTATCTTTAATACTATTAAGATATTTTTCTTCCTGGCATTATCCAGCGTGATCTGTTTTCCCAGCGAGCGTTACAAAGCATCAACTTGCCAGAAACATAAGTTAATTTGTACACATGGCTGTTTTGTGTTGGATAACTTCTTGGAATCGCAAATATTTTTTAATGACACAATCGCATGGAACACAGACAAAAGCCTTGGTTACCGCTGGAGTAATGCTCTTCGTATTTCATAGAGGCCAGCAGGGAGCATGGAACTTAAAGTGTACCTGGTACCCAGTGCCTGGTAGAGATCGCTACATTGCAGGCTATGCTAGTGTAGCCAGGAGCTGGATACTTACATTTTCCTGCAATCAGAAGACGCTGTGTGGTATTATTCAGAGGCAGTTGTTTCCCCCTAGTGTTCCAGTTTGGCTGTCCTGTGACTCTCTTAACCAAAGTTAGAGCAAGGCATCTTGGGATATGTAGTCCTAGGGTTGCCACCTTTTCTTCAGGCCAAACCCGAACACTTTAGTGGCGCACATCAAACATTTTTTTTAAGGGGGGACGCTGTGGACTCTTATGTGAAGGAGAAGGCACGCGCCCCCTAGTGGCCACAGGGCGAAGCGACATTATATAACGTTTTTTCGCCCAGCTGTGCCATTCTGCCACAGTACAACTGCGGCGGCTGGTCGGTATGTGGTTAAGGGCTCATGCAGGGCCGCTGATAAGGCCCGGGTCCCATCAGTTCAAAAGGGGGCCCAGGCACCTGCTGAGCAGGAGGGCCGGCTGTATTGATTATTGCAGACACCAATCCTCTTCTGCCTCCCCTGCAGCACTGCCAGCTTCTCCTCCTCTTTCTCCCTCTGCAGGGGGATTGATTCTAGCACATGCACCCCTTCCATCTGCTGTCTGGCCCCCCTGTGTGCCCCTTTCTCCCGCAGCGCTGCCGGCTTCCCTGCTTTCCTCTTCTACTGGACAATGAGGCCACTGTACTCCAATGGCCTCCACAGTCATCAGATCTCAATCCAATAAACCAAGAATTAAGGCAGTTCTGAAGGCAAAAGGGGGTCCAACCCGGTACTGTGAAATCACACCGGACCGCGCCAAAAGTAGTGCATGTACTATTTTATAAAAACAAAAAACACAGCAACTGGATCGCATAGTACAATAGTACCATGCAATCCGGGGTAGGCAAACACACTGTGTTTGTGACCTGCGTTTGGGGTGTCGTTAAGACAACACCGACACCCTTTGCAGTTCGCAAGTGCAGTGCATTTTGAATATGGTTATCGTGAAATCGCATTCTGGTGTAAACTTGCCCTAAGCCGGTTTTTATTTAAAGTGTTATGCCCCGTACACACGGTCGGACATTGATCGGACATTCCGACAACAAAATCCATCAGATTTTTTCTGACGGATGTTGGCTCAAACTTGTCTTGCGTACACACGGTCACACAAAGTTGTCGGAAAATCCGATCGTTCTGAACGCGGTGATATAAAACACGTACGTCGGGACTATAAACGGGGCAGTAGCCAATAGCTTTCGTCTCTTAATTTATTCTGAGCATGCGTGGCACTTTGTGCGTCGGATTTGTGTACACACGTTCGGAATTTAAACGATCGGATTTTGTTGTCGGAAAATTTGATATCCTGCTCTCAAACTTTGTGTGTCGGAAATTACAACGAAAAAAGTCCGATGTAGCCCACACACGATCGGAATTTCCGACAACACAATCCGATCGTGTGTACAGGGCATTAGATGTAAATATTTGGGTAAACAAATATACTGGAAAGTAATAAAAGATACATGAAATGTTAGGGGATGGTTTAGGGGAGAAATGCTAATTTTCCTGGACTGTGTGAATGGCAGGCTGTGCGGAGTTCATGTCACTCAGTTGTCAGCCCCATTGTTGTAATAGATAGGCCGTCTCTTAGTGTTGTGTTTACATTATTCCTTCCCATCAATTCCCCCGTCTGGTCATGTCAGTGTGACACTTATCCCACTTTGTACAGACACTCTGAGTAAACATCAAGTGAAAGAGGAGCTCTTCAAGTAAGACCTTGAGACATGTTATTCCATGTAATACAAGACCTGCCATAGACAGATTCCTCGCTGTATTCATTTATAGAGTGCCAACTTAGGCTAGCTGCTCTCAAGCCCATTAGACCAGGGGCCCATTAGACCAGCAGCCCCTTAGACCAGGGGGCCATTGGACCAGCAGAACATTAGACCAGGGGCCCATTAGACCAGCGGCCCATTAGACCAGGAGCCCATTAGACCAGCGGCCCATTAGACCAGGGGCCCATTAGACCAGGTGCCCATTAGATCAGGTGCCCATTAGACCAGGGGCCCATTAGACCAGCGGCCCATTAGACCAGGAGCCCATTAGACCAGCGGCCCATTAGACCAGGTGCCCATTAGACCAGGTGCCCATTAGACCAGGGGCCCATTAGACCAGGGGCCCATTAAACCAGGAGCCCATTAGACCAGCGACCCATTAGACCAGGGGCCCATTAGACCAGCGCCCCTTTAGACCAGGAGCCCATTAGACCAGCGGCCCATTAGACCAGGGGCCCATTAGACCAGCGGCCCATTAGACCAGGGGCCCATTAGACCAGGTGCCCATTAGACCAGGGGCCCATTAGACCAGGGGACCATTAGACCAGGGGCCCATTAAATTAGGGGCCCATTAGACAAGGAGCCCATTAGACCACAGGCCCAATTAAAAAGACTATTCTACACCGGCAATATGTTTCATTACATTTTATATGGAACGGCCTTTCTTTTCTTCACATCTCTTTTAAAGCTCAATTACATTTGTGTTGGCGATCTGCAATAGATGACATTTTAGAGGGTGTTTGGCAGGTGGTATGGAGGCATTATGTCACCTCCTCACTGCCTGTTTTCACCCCTAAAAACTGGTACTGCTGCACAGCAAATGCATGCATTACATGCATTTGTGGGGTGGTCGCAGCATGGGCCCATTCACTAGAATTGGTCGTGCTCGGTGGACCGTACTGCCCACTCAATGCAACAGTGCAAATCATTTTTGCCATGCTGCGATGCAAAGCATGCTGGCTACATCATGCATATACTCCCTTACTGCTTTGCAGCTTAGGCAGCGCGTTTGGAAGGGGGGTGGTAAAAACTTGGCCCAACTGCATGTGTTAGCCCCCCATTTGCAAGTGTAAACTAAGACTTAAAGTGTTAATAAACCCACTAAATGCAATTATTTTAATAAATATAAACGGCTAAATACCTTTTCTCATTAGCAGTATATAGCAGTCTTGTGTCTTCTATCAGTGTCTGGTTAAAGCTTGTAGGAGGAGTTTTCATTCTCCTCTGACTGTCCTATGAGGCCGCATGACCCATGGCTTTCTGTGTTGAGAGTGCTGATTGGCCCTGTGCTGATCACATGCACCCTCCCATTAAAAAAAAAAAAATCTTTCTAACATTACACACCAAACTGAGCATGTGCAGAGTGCCTCCAAGGCTCTGTACTATCAGGAAATGGATTGGGGACTGTGGAAGAAGGGGAGGATCAGAGAAGACAGCATAAAACAGCCTTTTTACACAATGTGGAGGATTAACCCCTTAGGTTCCACCGTGAGTATAAGAAGCATTCTTTACTGCATATACACACTGATTTTACTGTTGTGGGTTTAGTAACATTTTAAAGTGTTTGTAAACCCAAACACTAACGATCATTATGTTGCCTCTTACTAATAACAGTTGTCTGAAGTTATGCCCAATGCTAAATAAATAAAATATATATTCACCAATAAATAATGTGTCTGTGCAGAGTTTGTGTCTATTATATGATCTTATTTTATAAATAGTGTCCAACACTGTTTATAAAAAAAAAAATCACTGGGAAAACATCTCAAGGATTCACGCTGCTTTTACAAATAATTGCCGACATTTGGGTAATATGCTTACTTCCTATAATCGTCAACTCCATCTAGTGGCCATAATGCTGTATTTACCTGAAATACCCCAATCAAGGAAATACTGCATTATGGGCACTAGATGGCACTGACGATCATAGGAAATAATTCTATTAGGCAAATTCCAGGGATTTTTTGTGGCTACTGTGGAGGTCAGTACATCAGGATTGATATATATATATATATATATATATATATATATATATATATATATATATATATATATATATATACATATATCTATAGATATATATCTATAGATATATATATAATATATATCTATAGATATCTATAGATATATATATATCTATATCTATATATATATAGAGAGAGAGAGATATCTCTCTCTCTCTCTCTCTCTCTCTTTCTCTCTCTCTCTCTCTCTGTCTCTCTCTCTCTCTCTATATATATATATAGATATCTAGATATCTAGATATATATCTAGATCTACATATATCATAGTTTGTAGATGCTATACCTTTCATACAAACCAATTAATATACAATTATTGGGATTCTTTTTACCAAAGACATGTACCAGAAAACATTTTGGCCTACATTATTTTTTTTCCCTTTTCAAGAATTTTATTATGATTTTAAAACAAGAGAAAAGGCTTACATTTATGAAGAAATTTGATTTTATTGTTTATTATTTATTTATTTATTTTATTATTTATTTTGTTTTATGACAAAAAGTAGAAAATATTGTTTGTTTGTTTTTTTATGTTTTTTTTTGTGATATAAATGAAAAAAGACCAAAGAACCCAGTAATGATCAAATACCACCAAAATAAACTTCTATTTTTGTGAACAAAATGATAAAAATTTCAATTGCGCACAGCATTTCATGAAGGCGCAATTGGCAGTTAAAGTAGCGCAGTGCTGAATAGCAAAACATGCTCTGGTCACGAAGGGCGTAAAACCTTCAAGTGGTTAAACGTGAACTTGATTTAGCCCCACATAGACAGGTTCACTTTAACTGCAGCCTTTTAGATGTGAGTGCCAAGTGGCCCAACAATACCATTACACCACAAGCCATGCCTTCATCATTGGCTGGAGATGAAACCCAGAACTTTCCCGTCAGTTACTCTCAGCGTTTATTGTTCTTCAGTCTGATGAAAACACATTTGGGTATTTTAATACGTTGGATCTCCTCGCAGCTTTCCATGGTCTCCATTTTTAGCATTTGGAAGGAAATGACACACGCTTTCTACTGAATGGCAGCTCTCCATGTGGACGCGGTACGGGGCTGTGCTGCTTGTCAAGCGTTGTCTGGGAAAAACACAATCCTGTCCAATCCACATCCACAGAAGTCTCAATATATCTTTTACTCTAAAGTCACATAACCTGGTGAGACCCTACACAGAGGACCACTGCACTGAAATGACTGACTGTTTTCATTTTTTAATAGATTAGGGAATGATGAAAATCCCCGTCAAGTTTTTTTTTTTCTATCTGTGTCCCAAGAGAATGATTGTTCTTCTCTTCCTGTCATGTATATACAACAGGAAGTAAGAGGAAACCTCTTCAATGTAAAGAAAATCCCCTCACAGGGTTAGGATGGCTACTGTATACACAAGTAGATTTTCAAATGAATGTTGGTATGAACATACATAGGAAAATTATGTGTACACCATATATAAAATCCCACATGAAGTCCACCGTATATAAAGTCCCATACAAAGTCCACATATATAAAGTCCACCATATTTAAAGTCCCGTATGAAGTCAACAATATATAAAGTCCTTTATGGAGTTCACTATATATAAAGTCCCATATAGAGTGCACCATATATATAACTCCCATATAAAGTCTACCATATACAAATTCCCATATAAAGTCCAACATATATAAAGTCCTGTTTGATGTCCACCATATACATATTATAAAGTCCTAAAGTCCACCAGATATAAAGTCCTGTACAGCATTCACTATATATATATTTAAAGTATCATTTACAGACCACCATATATAAAGACCTATATAAAGTCCGCCATATATACGCGACCTGTATGATGTCTACCATACATAAAGTACTTTATTCGGTCAACTATATGTAAAGTCCCATAAAAAGTCCACCATATATATAGTCCTATAAAAAGTTCACCATATATAAAGTCCCATAAAAATCCACCATATGTAAAGTCCCACACAAAGTCCACCATATATAAAGTCCTATATAAAGTCCACCATATTTAAAGTCCCATATGAAGTCAACCATATATAAAGTCCCATAGAAAGTGCACCTTATATAACTTCTGTATAAAATCCAACATATATAAAGTCCCGTATGATGTCCACTATATACGTTGAATAAAGTCCTATATAAAGTCTACCAGATATAAAGTCCTGTAAAGAGTCCACTATATATAAAGTCCCATTTACAGACCACCATATATAAAACCCTACATAAAGTCTGCCATATATAAAGTCCCGTATGATGTCCATTATACATAAAGTACTTTATTAGGTCAACCATATGTAAAGTCCCATAAAAAGTCCACCATATATAAAGTCCTATATAAAGTTCACCATATTTAAAGTCCCATAGAAAGTGCACCTTACATAACTTCTATATAAAGTCTACCATACACAAAGTCCCATATAAAGTCCACCATGTATAAAGTCCAACATATATAAAGTCCCGTATAATGTCCACCATGTACGTTGTATAAAGTCCTATATAAAGTCTACCATATATAAAGTCCTGTACAGAGTCCACTATATATAAAGTCCCATATACAGACCACCATATATAAAGCCCTAAATAAAGTCCACCATATATAAAGTCCCATATGATGTCCACCATATATAAAGTACTTTATGAAGTCCATCATATGTAAAGTCCCATATAAAGCCCACCATATATAAAGTCCTGTACAGTACAAAGTCCACTATATATAAAGTCCATATAAAGAACACCATATATAAAGTCCCGTACAAAGTCCACTATATAAAAAGTCCCAAATAAAGCCCAACCAGAGGGAAGAAAGTTTGATTCCTCCAATGCATTGGGTGTAACCACCACCATAGATAACAGTCTGTATAGAGACAGAAACCTCCATAAGTGAGGTCAGATTGTACACCAAACCAATGGTTTACTGCAACCTACCCAGATGTACCATAAGTAACCTGCGCTTTATTCCTCCAACACATTTCTAACTTTACCTTCATATAAGAGTTAAAAGTTAGGCTCTCCTGTCTTTCCCCACTTCCCTTGTTTTTTTTTTTTTTTTTAAACAGACTGCAAGACTAGAAGATAAGTCTGCCATGACAGTCTTCTTCCAGGTTTGGCATCTTTTTTTTGTCTTGGCGACATTTGAAACAGAACAGTCTCCTTTCATTTCAGGCACTTTGTCTTTGATTGAAACCTCAGATGGAAAAATTCATTGGGAAGAGAGGGGCAGGTGCCACCGTTGTAACCTATTCACCCATGTGGTGTAAATTTCAGCTTGAGCTACTGAGCTCTGTAAACAACAGGAAAACATGAATCAGAGCCTAAAGCTTGACCTGTGTTATTTTCCTGACCATCACAATATATTTTCTGAAAACTGAATTTTCTAGCCCTATCCATAATTAAAAAAGAAAATATGTACAAAACCACTATACAGCCCCTGGTTGGATTCCAAAACACTGTGTTTCCCTTCAGAAGTTAAATTTAGTTCAGAGGTGCTCCCTGAATAAACCTTCTCAGAATTTCTCAGGATGTAATTATTAGCTACTCAATTCCAGGAGCAGACATGTTACATTTCCTATTAACTGCTTTCTGATCTGTCCATAAAAATTAACTTATTCCTGATTAGCAGGTTCATAAGTAACACAGCCCTTATCTCATCCAGGCACTCAGCCATGAAGCCGGGCCTGAGATTGCCTGCTTTTCCTCAATGACAATTAACATTGGCCACAAATGAAAAGATAGGGCCCCAGCTAGTCCTTCTAAGGGGGTCATGGAGAGGTTGGTTGGCTTTTTTATAATGGCAAAGATAGGATCGATGCAGCAGTTTTATTCACTAAGGCACATCGATAGATTCTATGTACACGCAGCATTCAATAAATCGAACACCAATGGCAGCATTTAATAAAAATGATCGCCGATAAACAGATAAGGAAGATCGGTCAAAATTATTTGTATACATTTAGGGCTCCTGCACATGGGCTTAAAAAACGCCGCTTTTACAGGCGCTCAACGTTTTGTTCTGTTTTTTTTTCTTTTTCTTTTTATGCCTGTAAATGCAGCTCTATGTTAGCCTGTCTGGTCATCAGGTTTAGATCTGTATTTCAAGAGCAGAGTTTAGAGGCATAAAAAAAATGCACCAAAGGCTTTTCTTGGAGGAATTTATGAGCATAATTTACATGCGTGCATGTATTTAATGCCCAAAATAAATTAATAATCTGACCAGCAGAATGCATTTACACTTAACGTCACAAGTACTTAGAGGCATTTTTCTGCCAAGTTCTTACAGAAAAAATCTAGCATATTTTCAGCATAAACTCATACACCCATTGATCATGAGGCCTTATCAAAGTAAACCTGTACAGGTGGTTGTTTCTAAAGAAAAGTTATCATCATAAACTACTAGGAAAATACGGCATTATTGCCACTAGATGGAGCTGGTACAGGTTACGCTGTTTACAGTTTCTCACAAAAGTGAGTACACCCCTCACATTTTTGTATATATTTTATTATAGCTTTTCATGTGACAACACTGAAGAAATGGCACTTTGCTACAATGTAAAGTAGTGAGTGTACAGCTTGTATAACAGTGTAAATTTGCTGTCCCCTCAAAATAACCCAACACACAGCCATTAATGTCTAAACTACTGGCAACAAAAGTGAGTACACCCCTAAGTGAAAATTTCCAAATTGGGCCCGATTAGCCATTTTCCCTTACCGGTGTCATGTGACTCGTTAGTGTTACAAGGTCTCAGGTGTGAATGGGGAGCAGGTGTGTTAAATTTGGTGTTATCGTTCTCACTCTCTCATACTGGTCACTGGAAGTTCAACATGACCCCTCATGGCAAAGAACTCTCTGAGGATCTGAAAAAAAGAATTGTTGCTCTACATAAAGATGGCCTAGGCTATAAGAATATTGACAAGACCCTGAAAATGAGCTGCAGCATGGTGGCCAAGACCATACAGCGGTTTAACAGGACAGGTTCCACTCAGAACAGGCCTCACCATGGTCGATCAAAGAAGTTGAGTGCACATGCTCAGCGTCATATCTAGAGGTTGTCTTTGGGAAATAGACGTATGAGTGCTGCCAGCATTGCTGCAGAGGTTGAAGGGGTGGGGGGGTCAGCCTGTCAGTACTCAGACCATACAACGCACACTGCATCAAATTAGTCTGCTGTCGTCCCAGAAGGAAGCCTTTTCTAAAGATAATGCACAAGAAAGCCTGCAAACAGTTTGCTGAAGACAAGCAGACCAAGGACATGAATTACTGGAACCATGTCCTGTGGTCTGATGAGACCAAGATAAACTTATTTGGTTCAGATGGTGTCAAGGGTGTGTGGTGGCAACCAGGTGAGGAGTACACAGACAAGTGTGTCTTGCCTACAGTCAAGCATGGTGGTGGGCGTGTCATGGTCCTGGGCTGCATGAGTGCTGCCGGCACTGGTGAGCTACAGTTCATTGAGGGAACCATGAATGCCAACATGTAGTGTGACATACTGAAGCAGAGCATGATCCCCTCCCTTCGGAGACTGGGCCGCAGGGCAGTATTCCAACATAATGACTCCAAACATACCTACAAGATGACCACTGCCTTGCTAAAGAAGCCGAGGGTAAAGGTTATGGACTGGCCAAGGATGTCTCCAGACCTAAACCCTATTGAGCATCTGTGGGGCATCCTTAAACAGAAGGTGGAGGAGCACAAGGTCTCCAAGATCCACCAGCTCTGTGATGTCATCATGGAGGAGTGGAAGAGGACTCCAGTGGTAACCTGTGAAGCTGGTGAACTCCATGCCCAAGGGGGTTAAGGCAGTGCTGGAAAATAATGGTGGCCACACAAAATATTGACACTTTGGGCCCAATTTGGACATTTTCACTTAGGGTGTACTCACTTTTGTTGCCAGCGGGCAGCAAGCTGGGCAGGGAACCTGGTGAGAGGCGCCGTCTCTTCTCCCTGACAGGAGAAAGGGGGGGCAAGTGGGGGAAACCTCTGACAGCCCGCAGCTCGCCTTTCTCCTGACACATCGCCACCGAGTTCTCTGCTGGACTGAGCAGGGAAAAGAGCCCCGAAGTCACACTACACTGATGGGGGGGTTAACAGCACCTTAATGGTGTCACCCTGCTGGCTACCCGCACTCCCATAGCGACGCCACTGTTCTGAAAGTGCCGATCTGATCCCTGATTCCAGGGGGGGCACTTGACCCCCCTTGCCTCTACCTGCGGACACCCATGGGTACAGTGTTAGCAAGCACTACAAAGGGAAAAGATTTTAGGGTACCCATTTCAGATGATTGCAAAATGAGCAAACAGTGTGACCAGGCAGTGGGAAAAGCAAATTAAAATCTAGGATGCATCATGGAGGGATCACCAGCAGGAGGAAGGAGGTCCTGATTCCTTTATATAGATCTTTATATCACTAAAGGTCATCAGGAGGAGGAAGAAGGTTCTGATTCCTCTATAAAGATTTTTATATCAATAGAGGGGTCACCAGCAAGAGGAAAGAGGTTCTGATTCCTCTATATAGATTTTTATATCACTAGAGGGGTCACCAGGAGGAGGAAGGAGATCCTGATTCCCCTATATAGATCTTTAGTGAGACCTCATTTAGAATACTATGTTCAGTTCTGGAGACCTTTATATCTTTATCAAAGATATTGATAAAATAGAACAAGTCCAGAGACGGGTAACAAAAACAGTGAAAGGCTTAGGGGATGAAATAATATCAACAGCGACTTCAGGAACTTAAAGCGGAGTTCCAACAACAAATATCAATTTTTTTTTTAATTTGAAAAAAAAAAGAAAGGTACAACTAAGGACCTAAAAAAACATCCCAGAAAATGATGAACCCCCCTCCACGTACATATACTTACATACACATGTAAATTCACACGGTGGAATCTACTCATGGAAACACCAATTGCAATACACGTGTTAAATATTGATATACACGTCGGAGTGACAGCAATAATTCTAGGACTTAGCATGTTGATAAACCATTGCGCTAATGTCTTGTGATATAAAAAAATAAACCCCCCCCCCCCTTTTTTTCCAGGGTCCCTGCTTTTCAAAAAATATAAACCGATTAGGGATTTTATCTACAGCGTAATTTTCAGGCCTAAAATTATTATTTTAACATGTGTCTAAAAATGGCTCTGGCAGGAAAAGGATCAATATTGAAGCTAGAGTATCTCCAGGGAACTGGCATTATCAAGAGAGGTTAACAGTGCAAACCTGCATATATCCCATATGACAGGTGCACTTTAAAGACCACTGAGAGTCTCATGAGAAAGTCTCTTGTTTTCAGTCAGGCCAGCCAGTAGTCTTACCCTGAAAGGAGTTGTCAAGCACAGTCAACGTGCACTAAGAAGGAAGTAGAGCCTGCGTATGTAATAGACTAACCTGTCTGCCACAATATATAATTGCAATAAGATACACAGCACAAAAGTGTCAAAGGACCCTCATGACCAAGTCATCTACTAATTCCCCTTCCCTGGTAAGCCATGGAACAATGCCTTGGTTTCCTAATATTACAACAGTCCTGATGGGTACATCTGACTAAACTGAAACATTTTTTTTCTACTCTACCCTTTGCTGTAGCTCCAACTCTTCTAAAACATGTTCCTTTCTATCAAAACAATTCATTATAATCTCTTTTGCGTGACATGCTGTCTTAAGATTTAAGAAGGAAGACGCCCATCCATTTTATTTTTCGGAGCAATGAGAGTCCATGCAGACACTTGATGAGTAAGACTGTGAGAAATGAGAGAGAGACGCAGAGCCCCACAGCTCCATTGTGTTTTCAGCACTCCAAGAGACACCAGCTATCAGCTGTTCTATAGTTCTACGGCTCATCTAAATCTCATCTGCTTCCCGGACACTCTGGTTGTGATCTCTCTACCAAATGAAGAATGCAATACCAGTGCACCAAGAGGTAAAGAATTCCCGCTGGACTCTTCGGGAAGGTGTTTTACTGGTCACAAAGATGGGGATTTTCTCTACAAACACTGATAAATGATGAGGTGGCTGTGATTAAGTCGGCATGTTCAAGAACTCAAAATAGTTAGACAATCTGCAGAAAATGTATTCACTTCCTTTGCCCATTGGTAGATTCTACCAGAGAGGGATTGCAAGTTGTTGCACCACAGTAGAAGTGTGTGTAAAGTAATAAAACTTTACTAGCAGTTACAAATATGGGTAGAACTTTCACAAAGAAAAATTGAAGCTGAGGGACCTCACTCAGGACTTATTTGTCATACCCGACCAGTATTTGGTCATCAAAGTCATGCCTGAATTGGTCATATTGCTTGTATACTGTATACAAAAGTGGTCAAGACACTAACAAGACAGAGTGGTTGGTCTTAGAAAGAACTTGTCCCTGTCGACATATTTTTTTAAGCAATGCATTTCATTGCAATTATGACATTTTCTGATATACTTTACTTGAAAAATTACTATTTTAAAGAGCCATAACTTTTCGTAGAGATGGTGGTCCTAATTCATGACTAGGAACAACGGCCAATTATGGAGCCATCTCCATAATAGAAACAGTGGCAATAGACACTAGACATGTGCATTCGTTTTCGTCCGAATGCATTTTCGTCCGAATTTCAGGTATTTTCGTTATCGTTTTAACAAACGATAACGAAAGTGCAGAGTCCGAAAAACGAAAGATCCGACATAAACAAATGCTTTATTTTCGTTTTCGTTGCTACAACAGTTCGATATAGATAGGAGATTCGACATGACGCTGACAATAACAATCTGTGTCCATCAAACCTGTGGTCGAATGTGCCTAACCTTAACTCTATTAGTCCAAGATTATTCTACAGAGAAAAGATTCGACGTAGGGGAGGAAAGATTCGATGTAGGGGAGGAAAGATTCGACGTAGGGGAGGAAAGATAAATAAAAATAATGATGATGATGAATGTTATTGGCTGATTGTAACCAAAGAGGAGGAGCAGTAAAATAGTTAGAACTAAGTACACACGTACTTTGGCTTATGGTGTCTGTTGAAAGTTCTAAGAAGATTCGACGGAGCAGGTAAACTATACGGCGTTGTACAGTTTAGCTGCTCCGTCGAATCTTCTTTGAACATTCGACAGACACCATAAGCATTCAATGACAGATTCGACCTTAATTAGGATTTTCGGACGAATGCAATTTTTAACGAAAACCGAAATAAATAAAAACGAATTTCGGGAGTAACTAAATAAATGTATTTTTTGGACGAAAACGAAATCCTGAAACGAAATATTTCAGTGTGCACATGTCTAATAGACACACTCCTAAACCTTGTGGACAGCCTTCCCAGAAGAGTTGAAGCTGTTATAGGTGCAAAGGGTGGACCAACACAATATTGAACGCTACGGGCTAAGACTGGGATGCCATTAAAGTTCATGTGTGTGTAAAGGCAGGTATCCCAATACTTTTGACAATATAGTGTATACTGGCTAATTCTTCAAACACACATATTTTTACCTATGCAAATGGGGTTTTTGCGTTCGTTTTTTTAATTTTTAAAATTTAGCATTTTCCATTTTTAATATAACAAAAATTGCCCACCTCATCGTTGTGTACCTTAGGCTGGATTCACACCTATGCAGTTTTAGTGCTTTTTGCATTTTGCAGATTTGCACTACAGTCCATTTAACATGGTTTCCTATGGAACATGTTCTGTAGTGCAAATCTGCAAAATGCAAAAAGCACTAAAAATGCATAGGTGTGAATCCAGCCTTATACTGGCAATATTATGTTTAAGTTTTCATCGAATATATTGTAGCTTACCAGTACTTTGGATGGCGCACCTTGCACATTCCAGCGGCAAGGATCTGCAGAGGACAAGTGTGTGCAATGAGCTGCAATTGATTGGAACATACAATGTAAGGACAGGTTGATGCCTGCCACAGCTACCTGTAACTGTTTTTACAGCCAGAGATTACGGTTAGGGACAGGTAATCTCTGGCTGTGTAAACGCCGTAAACCTATCATTGCATTGTATAGGCAGAGTGGCTTTTTGCACACACCTGTCATTCCAGTGGCTGGAATCTGTGCGTTCTTGAAGCTGGAAATTACAGGTTTTGCTAATCACTTGGTGTGAATGTAGCCATAGGCCGGCCATAGACAGTTTAAATCTCGGCTGGTTCAGATTAGGACCGTGTTTGGGCAGGCTGAATGTACCATGCTGATTGATCTTGGGTACAATCAGCCTGCCAAATTTATTTGTGATTATCACTAGTGGCTGCTATAGCCGCGAGCAATAATCACTGTCTTTTCACAGCTTCCCCCTTCTGGAGTGGATGGAAAGGTGTAATATTAATCTTATACAGGTTAATGGTCAGAGGGAATATGGTGGCCCTCCTGAAAACTGGGTTGGAGAGGCTCCTTGGGACAGAAATATTTATCAATCTGTTCTTGGACCTCTCCTTTTCTCAATCTACACCACCACCCTGGGTCAGTTGATTGCCTCCCACGGCTTTTAAAATCATCTCTACGCTGATGACACCCAAATCTATCTCTCCACCCCCCAGCTCTCTCCATCTGTCTCCTCATTACCAACTTACTAGCAGACATATCACTTCCTCAAAATCAACCTATCCAAAACCGAGCTCATGATATTCCCTCCCTCAGGTGCCACTTCCCCTGATTTCTCTGTCAATATCAACGGCTCAACTATCAACCCATCTCCCCACGCCAAGGTCCTAGGTGTAATCCTGGACTCTGAACTAACCTTTCGACCCCACATTCTATCACTTTTCAAAATTTGCCGCCTCAATCTCCGCAACATCTCCAAGATACGCCCCTTTCTAACCAATGTCACCACAAAGCTTCTAATCCACTCCCTGGTCATCTCCCGCCTCGACTACTGCAACTCCCTCCTCATTGGCTTACCTCTAAATAGGCTATCCCCACTTCAGTCCATCATAAACACTGCTGCCAGGCTCATCCACCTAACAAACCGCTCAGCGTCTGCTTTACCCCTCTGCCAATCCCTCCATTGGCTGCCACTCAGTCATCAAATTGAATTCAAGATGCTAACAATAACTTACAAAGTCATCCACAACATTGCTCCCAGCTACATCTCTAACCTAGTCTCAAAATACCAACCTAATCATTCTCTTTGCTCCTCCCAAGACCTCCTGCTCTCAAACTCCCTTGTCACCTCATCCCATGCTCGCCATTAGGACTTCTCCAGAGCCTCTCCCATCCTCTGGAATGCTCTACCCCAATCCGTCCGATTTTCTTCTACTTTATCCACTTTCAGACGATCCCTGAAAACTCATCTCTTCGGAGAAGCCTATCTGGCCCCCACCTAACAACTGTACATTTATCTCCTCAATCAGCACATCACCCACAGTTATTACCTCTTGTATCTCTTGATCTTCCCTCTTAGATTGTAAGCTCTAAGGAGCAGGGCCCTCTGATTCCTACTGTATTAAAGTGTATTGTATTTGTACTGTCTACCCTCAAGTTCTAAAGCGCTACGTAAACTGTTGGCGCTATATAAATCCTTTATAATAAAAGTATAATAATCAACAATATCCCTCAAGAAATCAATGAAGATCAATTAATTCCACTTTTTCAGACTGCTGAAACATTGTTTTAACTCATAGACGGTTGTAGACTGTTGCTGGACAGTCTGGGATCCCTACTTAATCAAAATATTGTCTATGTGGGAATTCCCATTGTTAATTGAGTTATTTGAGTCACCTGTTGTTTCTGTCTGTTTCTGTATGTTGGCTAACTCCTGGAGGTTCCTACATGATGGTATTAGCCGTGTGTCAACTCTACCTCATTATCTAACCATTGTTTAATGTTTTGGGTAATATTTGGTTTTATTGCTCATGTGGTGACTGACCTACTTTTGAAGTGTATAATAAAAACCGTATTTCTGTTCAATAAACAGTCATTCCTCTGGTTTTACTTCAACATGTTGTCTGTGTATGATGTTTGGGGGAAAAGGGCTAGTATTAGCTCTCGGCCTGCTAGAAAGGTTTGGAGAGCAGGAGCCACTGTTTGGCTGGGTGCTGGGTGCCAGGCATTCCGTCACAGGAGGATTCTGTAGTCCGAGAAGCAGTGGCCCAGTCACAACACTGCTATAACCCCTGTTTCATCCCAGTGCCCCAAGAGCAGGAGGGTTAAAGGAGCTCTATGGTCAGTGTAATAGAAATACAAACATTAGTTATTATTGACAATGTAATATAAGCTTACTTGAAAAACCTCCTTTCATGTTGTGAATTCTACCTGTCTGCTGGCATGTCTCTTTTAACAACTTCCTGGATAGCATGCATGCTTTGCAGGTTCTCCTCTGTTGTTTACTTTCCATGTCTAAGGACTACAAATCCCATGGTACCTTGTTGCCTGCAGGCGGTGATCCCTGTACTGACTCTGCCTTCTGAAACTCCTTCTCTCAGCACCTCCATAGTTCAGAAGGCAGGCTAGATGAAATGTGTGACACAGCAGTGCCTACATACAGAGCATAGTGACTATGTGTCACAGAATTCATGGAAGAAAATTAGGAGGGAATCTTTACAACAGACTTCAAGATCATTAAGATTAATAGAGGTAGGCTACATATGGAAGTAGAATATATGATTTTACATTTTGACCATAGATACACTTTATGATCAAAGATCTGCAATACTCTGGCCTGCCCTGTACATAACATGACAGATGCGTGTGTTCAAAAAGTATCTTTTTCTACGAAGAAAGACATGCAGATTTTCTATTTTTTTTTTTCCTTCAGGAAGTGAACATAACTTTTTGTAAACTTGTTTCGGGTTAAACATGATTTTTTTTTTCACAAGCTCCTACTGCAGCTATGTATGCTGCACATTTCTTTGCTGTCATCACAGGGTCTCTGAATCATCCACTATTGGTAGCAGGTGGTAGGAGGGACCTACATGTCTCCCTGTACATCTAGATGTGCCCTGCAGGCTAGAACTCCCAAGAACACTATATGGTTGCCTCTTGGGAACGAACGGTGCTAGCATGGGTGGGCAAGTTCATGGGTGGGCAAGTTCATGGGTGGGACAGGTAAGCAGGGAACTTCACCATGATTCCTGTAGTATCTGCAATGTGTACTATTATTCTGGGTAGGTGAATACAAGTCAAGCTCACTGATTCTCTCCAAACCAAAGGTGGTATCCTCAGTACCTAGCACATTGCTAGCTGCAGAATGTTGTTTGATGAAGAAAAGTTCAACAGGTTAGATCGATACAGAAAGAATGGAACAAGCACTGTTATTTTTTATTTAGTTTTAGTCTTAGAACTAAAGTGGCATTTTAGTTTTTGTCCCATTTTAGTCTTCTGCAAATGTTTTAGTTTTAGTCGTATTTAGTCGATTAAAGCTCCAGTACATTTTAGTCTACTAAAATCTCCAGTACATTTTAGTAGACTAAAATCATTTTAGGCGACTAAAACTCAGTTTAGTCATCTAAAATCTAATGGGTGTAGTTAAATTGTAATGCATTATTTAAGCATTTCTCTACAATTTCCAAACTCATTATATACTATTGCTGGAGTGAAAAATCGAATATGTTATTATTCATGGTGTTAAGTTTTGAACTTGCACTACAGACACAGATTTAGTCGTTATATAACATCTTTATTTAAGTAAAACCATTTTGTCAAGAATATTGCTTTTTTGACAAAAGAGTAATGTAAAAAATAACAAACAAAAAAAAACCCTCTTTGCGTGATCGTGATGATGCCACCATGCAGTGCACAATCATTTACATGACTTTAACAGTTCAAGAAACTGAACAGAACATAACAAAACATTTTAGCAGCTTGACCTGGTGTCAAGAAGGGCAGCAAAGAGGCCAGACCACTATCTCACTCCATGAAAAACATCATGCACAGACTGATATTCTGCAAAAGGTACAGGGATTGGACTGCTGAAGACTGGAGTAAAGTATTTTTTTCTGATGAATCCCCTTTCTGATTGTTTGGGCATCCAGAAAAATCCTTGTCCACTGCCGGTGCAATCAGTCAGGATGTGGCGCAGAAGTTGTTTGACAATGGCAGCATGCCAGGGCAATTTGCAGAGGTGTTGAAAAAGAAGGGTCAACTCAACACTGCAAATATTGACTTTGCATAAATTTACTGTAATTGTCAATAAAAGCCTTTGACACTTATGAAATGCTTGTAATTATACTTCAGTATACTATAGCAACATCTGACAAACAGATCTAAAAACACTGAAGCAGCAGATTTTTAAAAAAATTTAAATTGGTGTAATTCTCAAAACTTTTGGCTACAGCTGTACATGTACAAAGCCAAGCACACACAGACAGCACATTGCACAGGCACTGTCACTGCCAGTCTGGCACAGCATAATAAACCAAAATACATGAGGGTAATGCTTTTTTCTACAATTAGAATCATTTTACTGTCAGTTTATTATTTCAACAGTTCTAATTCTAAGATATATTCAAAGAAAACTTGCACGGTCTACGATAATGCCATTAGTGTGTGGATTATGCCACTTTTTATCAACTCCTCTCTCTCAGCATTCGCAATGATAATAGAGGTACAAATCACACTAAAAATACTACTGGGGCAGGACCCCGATGTGAGGTTGCCCTTTTGATCGTTACTGATCTATTTTTCTTTTTCATTAGTGTGATATTTACCTCTATTGTGAAATATGTCAATGCTAAGAGAGAGAGGAGTTGATAAAAAGTAGTGGTTGTTATTGTTCCACATACTAATGGCATTTGTAGCCTCTGTATTTTTCCTATGAATTTTATTAACTTTTATTGATTTAATTAAATGTTGAACTATTGATTCTTCAGGTAGAAAAACCTGAAGAATAAAACACTTCTATTTGTTTTTATTCATTTTAAGGAATGCACTTTGTGCCAACATGACCCTTGCTCTATTCCGCCGGCCTCTAGAGAGGTCACCTGCAACACTGAATCCCCTCTCTGCAAAGGCTTGAGAAGCTGGCGTAGCCAGCAGGTCTAATGCAAAAGGTTTTAGCTGTTGATAAAAAGTGTCACTCCTTGACAGACAAAAATCTGTTGCGGTGTCCTCACTGATGGTGGCAACATGGTGCAAAAGCTCTTCCTTATATTTTCTGATCTGCTGTTCTATGCTGTTTGGGGAGATCCTCTGCCTGGGTCTTCTGTGGCATTTAGAAAGATGGTGGTGGCGGTATTTCTTCAACTTCCTGTGATGGTTCCACATCATCTTCTTCTGACAATTCCCCATGATGTGTGTGTACATTTTCTTATGGTATACTCCTCTGCCTTTTTAAACAGTTCCTGAATATTCTCATCCACCACTTCAACAAGGGTTTCACAGACAGTAGGGTTGACAAAACAAGCAGCTGCTGCAAGTGGCGAGAACATTTCATCAGTTGGATCTAAGAATGAAGCAAAACGCTGGTTCACAATCCCTTTGATAACCTGTGTAATTGTGGCAAGGTCTTGGTAGCTAGTGTTCTGTTTAAAGTCCTCAAGGTAGCTGAGCAGATCAAAGAGGGCAGGGACAGCCAGGGACATGGTGTCACTCTGGAGGGTTTTAGTATGTTCTGCAAAAGGCAGTAGGTCATGCAATGATGTGAGCTTTTGCCATTCACTAGGGAGCAAGCTGTCCCATCCCATGTTGTTTGTGATTTGGCAGACAGACTCTTTCAGAGTCTTGAAATCATGTTAAATGTACTTAACCAGCATGTGGGGCAGTAATTTAAAAGAGTAAGGCCACAATGCACCAATATCTTCTGTGCTGCAATTGAAGACTTGCGGAAGAGGTTCACTATCGATCTTGTTTTATCCAGTATTCTCTTCACACTTGCCTCCTTCTGCATCATGTGGACCACAAGTTTCAAGGTATGCACCACAAATAGTGTCCGGTCCATGTCGATCTGTTGGTACCTAACAAGTGGAACACAGCAAAATAAGCATAGAAAGTATAGAAAAGTTTACTATTCCATTCTATTATTTTAACACTTAAAATCTTATGGGAATACTTTTACACAAGACTACAAATAAAGTGGAAAAATAACTAAGATGCACCAGTAGAGTAGAGCAGATTGCACCCCCATATCAATCATCTCATATCCATGTTATAATTGACTGGTGTCAACTAAGTCATCATGTAAAAAGAATAAAAAATGGCTCACCGCAGATCATCAATTTCAGACTCAGAGTGACTTTCCGTCATGGGTGAGTCTTTCTCACTAGAGCTGGGTGGTTCTTCTGCTGCTGCTTTGGTTTGTTTAAATGTTGCCACCATATTGCTCCCATTGTCTGTTATCACTGTAAGGATCTTCCTCTTTGGTATGTCCCACTCTTGCAAGCATTTGTCCACACGTGATTTGATTGACTGTGCAGTGTGTGGGTGGGCTACTTGTTCAAGGGCCAATAATATGTGTTCAGGTTTATATTGTTCAACACAAAAGTAGCATACACTTATAGCAAGGAATGAAGCTGAGAGTCATTTTTTGGTCCACAAATCAGTGCAAATAGATACTCTCCGGGCAGCCGCCAGTCTTTTTTTGAATTTTTGTTTTTCATCTTCATACTGTTTGTCAATCAGTCTGCTTATTTTCATTTTCTTTGGAACAGTCAGCTTCCTATCTACTGCCTCCATCATGATAACAAAGTCCTTATTTTCAATCGTTGTGACTGGTAATCCAGTGCGCCCTCCTTCCTGGCCTGTTGTTCCTTAGAGTCAATTTTGTATTTTGAAGCCTCTAAAAGAGCAGTGCAAATAGTTTGGTGTGGTGCACTGGCTTGATTGGTCCATCTTTTGAGGTTTTCTGTATCTGTGGGGTGGAATTAGGGGGAAAATTCAAGTTATTCTGATTTTACATTCTCTATCGCCCCACACAGTCAGCTCCAAATTGTCTCTTGATAATATACTACATGTATGGCCCTTCCCAGGGCCAGCCTTAGTCCTTTAGGCGCCCTGTGCCTTGTGAAAATTGACAGTGCCCCAGCCCCTCCCAGTGACCACATCATTTTATATATATTTTGATGAGATACTTAAATTTGGGGAAAGCAGCAGCTGATAGATATTATGAAATCAAATCACTGCCATTAAAATTCAGTGAGTAAAGTGCACAACATAGACAGACAAACAAACAGCTATTACTTCAGAATAACAAAAGGTATGAAATCTGACTGCAAGAAAGTTTGATAAAAAAATCCCTGCAATGTACATAGATAAGACTGTTCCCAACAGAAGTGGAGTTAAGTGCTGTCTTTACCTTTGTATGAATTTCAGGATGAGTTCTCTGCAAATGACACTTCAAGTTTGTTGTATTTTTACCAGTGAGTGTCACTCCACATGGTTTGCAAAGGGTCTTGTTGTCCTTAAAGCGGGATTAAAAAAAAAAATGAAAAGTCAGCAGCTACAAACACTGTAGCTGCTGACTTTAAATAAGTACTTACCTGTCCTGGGTGCCCGTCCCGTCCCTCGGTTCTCGGGTCCTGACACCGCAATCCTAGGTAAGGGAAACAGGCAGTGGAGCCTTGCGGCTTCACTGCCAGTTTCCTACTGCGCACACGCGAGCGGCGCGGCGCTCTGTGAACGCACACTGTTCTCAAAAGACAACGGGGCCGCTCACCGAGGAGAAGAACACGCTGCGGAAAAGGAAGAGGCAGATTAAGAAGACTGACTGCCTAGCAACAAGGGTTTATGTAAGTTTAAAAAAAATTTACCTGAAACCATACTTTGTCATTTAAACACAGAAAGCTCACCTACATGAAAGTAGGTGACCACTACATTTGTACTGTAATTTTATCTTCTTAAAAAGGTAACAGGAGGCACTGGACCTACTAAAGAACCCCACAAGTGTAAATAAATGGGAACTATGGCAAGGAGACCTACTGGAGGTCAAGAAGCCAGGGGCTTACTCAAAATACCAACGGCACAAACAAACAGCAACTGCCCCAACCTTTAACTGGCCTTACCAGCAGGGAGAAGATGGAAGGGTGACGCATGTCAAACAACAACAAATAAAAATTCCCAGCTCAACTTACCAGCCAGCCTGCAACATAACAAATTGTCCTGTCTAACAGTTCACGTTAAAAACAGAGGTTTAATTTGCACACATTTCTAAATACATGCGTAATCTGCAGAGGTCACATCACGGCACTCGGTATTAACTGCAGTCCTAACTCTATACATTTTGAGGGCCTCCATAGTAGGAGCACATATATAATTCATAGATTAAGGGCAGGTATGCCTGGAGGGAGCCAGCGCTTCCTTAAAGGCACAGGGGCGCACTGGACACCCAGCAAATAGCACAATGACAACAAAGGTGTCCACTGCGTCCCCTCAACAAATAACCAACGGTAAAAGCAAACGGCAACTGTCCCAACATCAAACTACCAGGCTCCACCTATAACTTTCAGTATAATAATAATAATACTACTTTTTGGGTGGACTGACCCATTAAGGAACGTTAGTTCACCCTAGAATCCACAGGGAAGCTTGGCAGGAAAAAGCAGAGTGAACCAGAAAATGCAAAAAGCACTAAACTATGTCAACAGGCCCGGAGGTAGGATCTAGATAGATAGATAGATAGATAGATAGATAGATAGATAGATAGATAGATAGATAGATAGATAGATAGATAGATAGATAGATAGATAGATAGATAGATAGACCTTTATTTCTGAAAAAAAGCCACGTGTACTGGATAAACTTCTATTGCACCAGATCATGTCCTTTGTTACAGTAACAAAGACTTAAAAGCTATTTCTTTGGATTGTAGGCAAAAAGGCTCTGGATACTGGAATTAAAATTAAATTAAATTATGTCAAATGTTTTTATGATTTCACTTATGCCATTACATTCAAGTGATGTAAATGCACTACAAGAATGTTCTAACATTTGTAACTGATTAAGCAGCGGAGCTAAAAAAAAAAATATGAGAGAAATGTCATAGGACATTCACAAACAATGGAAACAGTAGAATTCATCCTTGGTATTATGTAAGATATTACATACGGTAAAGGCTCTTTAGGCTGTCTGGTACTGGCCTGCCAGCAATCTGTGCATGTGTATGTGGGCAAGCAAAAGCAAAGAGGGACATTGATTGAACTGGCTGGCTGCTCTGCACCTTTACTCCTATTTATTGTTTGCATTCACATGAATTAGCAAGGTTGTCAGAGCCCCTTTAAATATGCTGCCCTGAGTGTGTTGAGTAGGGTAGCGCATGTACATCCAACTGTCCTTTTAGATCTCATGCACACTGGGCATCAAAAATGCCACTTTTTCCTGCCTCTAAACGCCCCTCCATGTTATTCTATGCATCCTTGCACACATAGGCATTTACAGGCAGGAGCATTTACAGGCAGAAAAAAAACAGTGGCGGTGTGTTCGGGAGAGGAGCGTTCTGGCAGAAAAATCTCCAATGTGCATAAATGCGTTTATGGCCAATAAAATAAATCCAAAACTTCGAATGCACTTGAACGCGCCTACATTTTTTTTACATAAAAAGGCTTTAAGTGTGTGTTTAACTCTGCTTTTCTTGTGCCAGGAGAAAAGGCGTTCAGAAGAGCTGCCTCTGAATAAAAATGATTTCCATTCAAAAAAGACATGTGACAGGAGTGTCCCCTACCACCCTAGTTATTCTATCTAACAATCCAGCTATTATCCAGATAATGCAGAGGTCTAAATACACAACTCCCATGTCCTCACTGTCCTGCATGTGGATGGCATATTGACACTGAAGGCTCCTTGACCCCCCAAAGGAAAGGGAGCCTTGACTGCTAAAAGCTTGGCATCTATGTGGGCATCTACCTAAACAGGGAATTTAAGTGGCTCCTTTGGGATTTTTCTATTCATTTTTTATTAATATTTTTAGTTGACCATCAATTAATATGCCACTGCCCCATAATAGTTGATATAGAGATCATTTCATCAAGGGGTGCTCTTATGCACTCCACTTTATTAACCTTCCAGGTCATGGGCGGTGAATCTGGCTGACTGCGTCTCATGATCCGGGGTTGTGATGAGCTCAGGTCCTTCCCCCCGCTCGTCTCGTCTCTTCCATTTGAAGGGGGCGGGGTTGGACTTTGGCTCATCGACGTCATGTGAGCACATTCCGTGCTCTGCGCATGCTTCCTCCATCCCACGTTTTAGCGGAGGGGTACGGACACCCGCAGGTTTGATGGGGGTCCAATGCTCCTCTCCGTGGCTGCCACGTGGTATACATGACGTTGGCGAATTATGGTGGAAAATAAGTATTTTGTCAATATCAAAAGTTCATCTCAATACTTTCTTATATATCCTTTGTTGGCAATGACAGAGTTCAAACGTTTTCTGTAAGTCTTCACAAGGTTGTCACACACTGTTGCTGGTATGTTGGCCCATTCCTCCATGCAGATCTCCTCTAGAGCAGTGATGTTTTGGGGCTGTCGCTGAGCAACACGGACTTTAAACTCCCTCCAAAGGTTTTCTATGGGGTTGAGATCTGGAGACTGGCTAGGCCACTCCAGGACCTTGAAATGCTTCTTACAAAGCCACTCCTTCAGTGTTGTGTGTGTGTTTGGGATCATTGTCATGCTGAAAGACCTAGCCATGTTTCATCTTCAATGCCCTTGCTGATGGGAGGAGGTTTGCACTCAAAATCTCACGATACATGGCGTCATTCATTCTTTCATGTACACGGGTCAGTCATCCTGTTCCCTTTGCAGAGCAACAGCCCCAAAGCATGATGTTGCCACCCCCATGCTTCACAGAAGGTATGGTGTTCTTTGGTTGCAACTCAGCATTCTCTCTCCTCCAAACACGACGAGTTGTGTTTTTACCAAACAGTTCTACTTTGGTTTCATCTGACCATATGACATTCTCCCAATCCTCTTCTGGATTATCCAAATGCTCTCTAGCAAACCTCAGACGGGCCTGGGCATGTACTGGCTTAAGCAGGGGGACACGTCTGGCACTGCAGGATCTAAGTCCCTGGTGGCGTAGTGTGTTACTGATGGTAGCCTTTGTTACGTTGGTCCCAGCTCTCTGCAGGTCATTCACTAGGCCCCCCGTGTGGTTCTGGGATTTTTGCTCACCGTTCTTGTGATCATTTTGACCCCACGGGGTGAGATCTTGTTTGGAGCCCCAGATCGAGGGAGATTATCAGTGGTCTTGTATGTCTTCCATTTTCTAATTATTGCTCCCACAATTGATTTCTTCACACCAAGCTGATTGCCTATTGCAGATTCAGTCTTCTTAGAATGGTGCAGGTCTACAATTGTGTTTCTGGTGTCCTTTGACAGCTCTTTGGTCTTCACCATAGTGGAGTTTGGAGTGTGACTGTTTGAGGTTGTAGACAGGTGTCTTTTATACTGATAACAAGTTCAAACAGGTGCCATTAATACAGGTAATGAGTGGAGGACAGAGGAGCCTCTTAAAGAAGAAGATACAGGTCTGTGAGAGTCAGAAATCTTGCTTGTTTGTAGGTGACCAAATACTTATTTTCCACCATAATTTTCAAATAAATTCTTTCAAAAATCAGACAATATGATTGTCTGGATTTGTTTCCACATTTTGTCTCTCATAGTTGAGGTATACCTATGATGACAATTACCGGCCTCTTTCATCTTTTAAAGTGGGAGAACTTGCACAATTGGTGGCTGACTAAATACTTTTTTGCCCCACTGTATGTGGCCCGGGGCTAGCCAGCATCTCACTCCACATGCCATCACCTTGAGGAATAGATATTTTTGTGTTATACTTATTTTCAGTTTAGGTAACTGGGGATTATTTTTATCACTTCCACATACCCTATAAACACACACACACACATATATACATACACATATACATACATCAACATACATACACACACATATACATACATACACCTACATACATACATCAACATATACACATATAAACTCGCACACACACACTCACATACATGACCACTGCATACGCACTAATTATCCAGTGGCACATTTTTTGATATGTATATGTACACATATCTGATATAGATACTTTTTTATTTAATGTAATCAATTTCATTATCTACACACTCCCTGTCATTGCACATACTCAATTATACTTGCACCCACTCACACTCACATTCACTTCACACCCACACACAGTCAAGCAACTCATCATTTTTATTGACTGCTTCTTATGATTTTACTTTATATCTGTACACAGATTTGGGCAGATGTCAATTATGCACACATTTCACTATATGGCATTGTGCAGTGGCTGTCCAACCTGCTCCCTGGCTACTGTTCCCCATGGGTCCTGTCTAGAGGATCTCCCGCCTCAACCCCGGTTGGGACCATCTATGCCGGGCCACCGTTCCATCCCATTCCCTGGAGCTGGACATTATTTATGGACTGCTTTGTAAGTAATACTGAAAGTGTTTCTTTTTTTCATTTCTTCTTTTTCCTCTCCGCCTTTTTCCCATCTATGGGGGGTAGTGGTTCCCTATAGATAATTTAACAATTTATGCATTATCTTTAAGCTCATTCATGCATCCAACTCCTGACAATTGGCAACAGGCCATGAAACGCGTAGAGTGTTCATATATGGGTGCCAAGTATATGTTTGCCCTTATAACCGTATCATATTACAACCTTTATCATTTTAACATATCATGTAATGTAAATCATGTATTAATCTTTGGTGTATATTTGATTGTTTATCATTGATTTTGTCTGTCACAGATCATGTTCATCAATTGATCATTCGCTATTAAATGTATTATTTTTATATACATTGATTCTTTATGACTACATTTCTGTATCATAAATGTTTCACCATTATCAGTTTTATTATGCTTATTATTATTATTATGAATTACCCCTAGGGGACTGTGATATTCAATTCATGTTTACTCCACACATTATTATACACATCAACATGCCTCATGTAAAGTCCCAACCTCACTTCTTTGTGTTTTCCTTTGGGATTGGCTACAGAAGTGTGAGGTGAGTGGGTGTTGCCTGAAATCTAGAAAAGGCTGTGCAGGGCACGTCCCACTACTCTCAGGAGATTATGACATCACAAGAGTTGCCCACCCACCTGCCCATTGTGAGCTTCGTCACAGCTTTATAGGTGATTTACCTTGCTATCTATTGTTATTGCTTTATGGGCTATGCTCTCAAGCTTAATTCTGCGGTAAGTTTAATGCCTGTCTCGCACTGATGGTGGAGACAGGCCTCTTAGACTATTCGTGTTTATGTTATGGATGCTCACAGTATAACTATTTGGTAAGTTCAACAAAGCTGTGGCCTTGCCCTACTTCCAACTTAAAGTAGTCTCTGTGTCTTTTTGGGGGGCAAGGTTTTGGTCTCAATAATGGTTTAAGACATGCCTATGCTTTTCAGCAGTCATGACTTCCAACCCAAGAAAGACATTCCAACAATACAGAACATATTCAACATCGATGGTAAATTTTAAGGATTACCTATAGTGTGGCGAAAAATAAAATACTTCCTATTTTTCCAGTTAGGGTAGAACATGAAGCCAAGCACCAAGCGTCTCAATGGCAAAACAATATATAACATACCTGGGAATCAGTGTTGGAAAAACATAATCTGCTTTGTACAATCTAACCCCCACCACAATCTCCAAAGAGCTGGAGAACTGGACCACCCTCCCTATGTAATTTATCAAAGTCTCTGCGCTTAGGACATATGACAGAAAAAAGGGGGGGAGAGGGGGGGAGGGGGAGGGGGGAGAGGGGGGAGGAAGAAAGGTAGGATAGGGGAGGAAAGGTGAAAAAAGTGAGGTGTGCTGCCTCCCCAGGTTCAGTCCCCAAAAAGGACTAACATATATAGGAAGTAATAATTGGGGATGTGGCGCTCCCTAATAAAGGTACGTGTACAGTGGCTAAACAAATAAATACCTGTGAGACTCTAAAATTGTACCATATATAAATAATGCAATCCCTTATGCAGTGCATAAACCTCAGTTGCACTATAGGTGTCAGTGAAGTACCACTAAGTACTAGATAATGTGATAAACCAATGTGTATATATAATAAAAATTGTTGAACAGTGCAAGCCTATAAAATGCAGTGATATAAATGATGCTCCAACCCAGCATCCACATATATGATTAGCCGTGCAATCCAATTTCAAATAAGTCCAAAAAAACAATCCAAAAAAAGAAGAAAAAAAGGAAAAAAAGAGAGAAAAATTTGTGATTGGCGTCAAATTGTGAAAGTTCCTAATCAGTAAATAAATCCCAGAGCAAAAAAAGTTCCAATGGCTTTGTGACTTTGGTGCCCACAGAGGTATTCCGTGACTTCTGTGCTCCCCTTTTGGCTCCCCACTCACCAGCTTCCACTACCCCTGCAGGGGTGACAGGCACTGTTAGATCCCAAGACCGTCCTCTATCCGATATCCCGTGGTTGCTGTGATGGAAAGCCTCTTTCACAGGGGTTCCGGACTCCCACCTACCCCGTATCCAGGAAAGAGGGCTTTTCGTTGGTGATCCCCTTTCCTGGATACGGGGTAGGTGGGAGTCCGGAACCCCTGTGAAAGAGGCTTTCCATCACAGCAACCACGGGATATCGGATAGAGGACGGTCTTGGGATCTAACAGTGCCTGTCACCCCTGCAGGGGTAGTGGAAGCTGGTGAGTGGGGAGCCAAAAGGGGAGCACAGAAGTCACGGAATACCTCTGTGGGCACCAAAGTCACAAAGCCATTGGAACTTTTTTTGCTCTGGGATTTATTTACTGATTAGGAACTTTCACAATTTGACGCCAATCACAAATTTTTCTCTCTTTTTTTCCTTTTTTTCTTCTTTTTTTGGATTGTTTTTTTGGACTTATTTGAAATTGGATTGCACGGCTAATCATATATGTGGATGCTGGGTTGGAGCATCATTTATATCACTGCATTTTATAGGCTTGCACTGTTCAACAATTTTTATTATATATACACATTGGTTTATCACATTATCTAGTACTTAGTGGTACTTCACTGACACCTATAGTGCAACTGAGGTTTATGCACTGCATAAGGGATTGCATTATTTATATATGGTACAATTTTAGAGTCTCACAGGTATTTATTTGTTTAGCCACTGTACACGTACCTTTATTAGGGAGCGCCACATCCCCAATTATTACTTCCTACACCCTCCCTATGTAACTCCTCGGGAAGATACACCTAGCAAAAATTATTATTTGCTAGATTTTTATATCCATAACAAATGATACCACTTCTACTGAAATACACTGATATATGCCACCAAACCAAGCCTGAACCAGATTGCCGTGGAAACCTCTACAAAGGCAAACCTATCCAACTTACGAACCTACAGCATAACTACCGGTAGCTTATTTCATGACTCTATAGATTGAACCCAAATGACCTCAAGGGTTATTATTTTATCATTTGGAATCAGAAATGGCCCACCCATGGCACCTAGCTGCCAGTCATCATTTCCCAATACCTAAACTCCCACCACTCCCACACAGTGATATCTCAGTATTTACCAATCTTCAGTAACTTTACATTCCCACAACTTCAGACTACCATGCATTTTTAACTTAGCAAAACTGGAGCTTGGTGAAATTCCTCAAAGTCCTCTACCCGTATACATTCATACCAATACCCTTCCACAAACTAAGGATACAACATGGTATACTCTAAGCTGCTCCTAAAGTTGAACAAAGTAGAATGGGGCCACAGACAACATAACAAAGATACTGGTGCAGCAATATTAAATCATTAATACATTGATGACAAATAAAAAATGCAGAGAAACAAGAATTGAAATCATGCAATGGGCATAGACACCATAACACATTGTCCCGAATGCAAAAACTCAAAGGCCACCCTCTCCCATTCTTTGCCATTGCCCAGGAATTTAAGAATTCTGGGACTAAGAAATTTAAATATATCAAAAGACAGCTGATATGAGACTCCTACCCTGTTTCCCCGAAAATAAGATCTAGCGTGATTGTCGGTGATGGCTGCAATATAAGCCCTACCCCCCAAATAAACCCTAGTTAAAGTCCTTGTAGGTCTTATTTTCAGGGTAGGGCTTATTTTCGGGGAAACAGGGTAGGGCTTATTTGGGTGGTAGGGCTTATATTTCTGAACTCTAGGATAAGCTATATAGTCTAAATACGAGTTCTATTTGTATTCCTAATTGCATTTTGGCATGCTTTGTGTATTTCTTCCAGATCTGTGTAGCAATCCAGTGTGAGAATTTCCCTCTGTGCAGGAGCTTTCTGAAATATAGACCGCTCACTACTGCTCTCTCTCATTGTGCAGGGTAACTGGTCCGGAAGGAAGGAAGGGGAGGGAAGGAAAAAAGGAGAAAGAGAAGAAAAGGCTGAAAAGAGTGATTGCTCAAGGATAGGATATCGAGTGTGAGGGAGCACAAGGCAGGGTGGACAACTAGGAGGAATCATGTAGTTCTGGAGACCAGAAAATAAACATCAGGGTAAGGAAGGCCACATTAAGACTATGGAACCCCAACTATTTAAATACCATAGCAGTTAAAGATTCAGGGATCTAGCCATAATCCATGCATCCCAGATTTTCTCAAACTTTTGGGGGCACTTACGGCCCATATAGGTAAGCTTATAAAGGGGGAACACTGAATCAATTAGTCAACGCCACTGGGTGATCGAAGAAGGATCAGATGGCTTCCAGTTCTTAAGAATGGCCTTTCTAGCATAGAAACTCAAATACTGTAGAACACAGAAAGCTTTTTATAGGCCACTGAGTCGCAAATACCTGATATAAGTAACTTTGGATCCAGCCCTACAGAGGAATCACTAATCGTATTAATATGCAGTACCACTGCCTCCAGAAGTCCTGAATAGAAGGACATTTCCGTATTACATAAAAATTTGTCCCCACTGCTTGTCAACATTTGGGACACTTCTCAGATCGTGTAGGATAGATTCGGGAGAGGCGCTGGGGGGGGTATAGTAAGCCCTATGAAGGAATTTAAGCTGTATAAATCTATCTTTTGCCGAAATAATTGTGGGTACATGCTGCTGAACCCCTTCATCCCAGTCTTCTTCTGTGAGATTGGGAATGTCTGCCTGCCAGGTAGACAGGTGAGCTTCTCTACCCAAAGATAAATTGATGAGACAATTTGATGTCAGTGCTACTTTTACAAGGTAATTTGCAAAGACTTTTGATGCATACAAAGTAGATATATATTTTTTGTGGCTGTTAAGTTGTTTGGATTACCTGTTATTTTGTATTTTTCCATATACAAACGGCTACTCTGTAAAAATCCCCTGTTTTTAGCAATGCCCCCTCTACACAAATCATGACCGAATGCTGAACTACTTTTAGCTCTGCCCATTAAATGCACTGACACATTATCTTTAGGCCTTGAGCACCGATGAGAGGATCTCGGAAACAGTGTAATGGTAGCATCATCCTTATCAAATTTATTGAGAATTAAGGAAAAAAAAAACAATGAAATGTCCGGTAGTGCTATTAATACTGGTGTGTTCACTTGGCCACCTGAGGCTGGTTTCACACTACCGGTAAAATGCCCATTTTATTATGCATTACCATAATGCTTGGCAGAGCACCATGCATACCGGTGCATCCATTTAGAATGGATGCCATCAACCAAGTGTAGCAGTTGCTGACGGAATTAACTGCAGTGGAGCATGCTGTTCTGTGTTGTGATTTGATGTATTATAAAAAAAGTGAAGGTCTGGTTTTCCAACTATTTTTTCCTTCAAAATAAATGGGCTGCCTAAACAAAAGGCACCTCAATGGAACAAGATAAAATGGAGGGGGGCCTCAGAGTTTTCCCAGAAGAATAAAGTCATAGCTGCTAAGTAAATCTCATTTGTCTCTGCCCTGCCATCCACAAATTCTACATTGAGTCATGCAATAGCATTTGTCTCCTAATGTGTAAATCAGCATTAAGTGCTTTGTATAGTATACTGGTGTCTACTTAATGTTATCTCCCCCTCTTCCGTCAGGCTAAGTATACTACTCAGCAAAGACGGCACCTCCTCACAAAGGCTGTGCTCCAGGGCAATCCCCCCCAGATACATCTGTTCTATGTCTATTGTCAGGGGAGCCTCAGAAATACGACAGAGATTAGTGTGGATGGATTTGGGGATTATTTAACCCTTGTTAATAATAAAAAACCTTTATGGGTTATGGCTATTGGCACTTTTTTGCACTAATCTGTTATTTTTTTACTTATCCTTAAAGTATTCATACCCCTTGAAATTTTCCACATTTTGTCATGTTACAACCAAAAACGTAAATGTATTTTATTGGGATTTTATGTGATAGACCAACACAAAGTGGCTCATAATTGTGAAGTGGAAAGAAAATGATAAATGGTTTTTAAATTCTTTTACAAATAAATACCTGCAAAGTGTGGCGTGCATTTTTATTCAGCCCCCTTTACTCTGATACCCCTAACTAAAATCTAGTGGAACCAATTGTCTTCAGAAGTTACCTAATTAGTAAATAGAGTGTGTAACTTAATCTCAGTATAAATACAGCTGTTCTGGGATCCCCTTAGAGGTTTGTTGGAGAACCTTATTGAACAAACAGCATCGTGAAGGCCAAGGACCACACCAGACAAGTCAGGGATAAAGTTGTGGAGGAGTTTAAAGCAGGGTTAGGCTATAAAAAAAATATTACAAGCTTTGAACATCTCACAGAGCACTGTTCAATCCATCATCCGAAAATTGTAAAGAGTATTGCACAACTGCAAACCTACCAAGACATGGCCGTCCACCTAAACTGACAGGCCGGGCAAGGAGAGCATTAATCAGAGAAGTAGCCAAGAGGCCCATGGTAACTCTGGAGGAGCTGCAGAGATCCACAGCTCAGGTGGGAGAATCTGTCCAAAGGACAACTATTAGTTGTGGACTCCACAAATCTGGCCTTTATGGAAGAGCGACAAGAAGTAAGCCATTGTTGAAAAGTAGGGCTGTTACTGATTAAAATTTTCGTGTTCGATTAATAAATTTTTTTTAATCGATTAATCGACTGATTTCAATTAATTATAACGCATATACAGATCCAACTACTTTTAGCTGATCTCCATGCATTGCAACTCCGCATTAGTCAGTGGTAAATGTGGTATACACTATATACAATCTCCCGATACTAGTTAGTTTCCACAATCCATGACTTCACAGTTCACACAAATACATTTTAAATTCAAACTGTAGCACTGACGTAAGTAATTTTTTTCTATTAAACTTTAAGAAAAACGTTGAAAGTTAGTTTAACTCTACTCTCTACTCTACAAAAAATAATACTAAAAAAAATAATCTTTTAAGTGTCCCTGTTTTGGGAGCTTTCCCTTTACCAAAAGGAGTGTGGGGGGAAATCTTTCCAATGTCCATTCAGCCACCAATAAAAACCGGACAGAGGCTGATGGTATTTTGAGTCCATAAACTAGCCAGCCACCACAACTTCAGAACAGTATCCACCACCCCAGCAAGGAATTTGTACTGAACAATGCAATAATTATCAACTGAAACATAAAACTGTGTTTAGCTGACGCACAACTTTCTTTAAAATATGTGCAAGTTGCCACCTTAAGGTAGATTAACCATAATACTGTTTTTGCTTGCCATAGCAGTAATAATTTTGAGCAGTGTTAACCTCCGTTTTATTACCTCACTTTCTTAAAATGTAAAATACTGATTTATGCAATACTATGTAAGCCTTTTTTGATTAAAAAAAAAATGAAAATATGTATATGACTCCTCCCCCCCTTCCCTTTGTTAGCAGACAGAGGCACTTGGGGAAGGGAGGAGGAGTCCGGTGACGTCGATATCCGTGACGTCACCGGATCTCTGACGGAACTCCCTGAAGACCCGGAAGCCGGCGGAGAGGTGAGTACCGATCAAAAGAATTTTGATTGATCAAAAAAAGTTATCTGTGGTGGATTGCTTTTCTACGAGTGGTATAGCAGCAGCTGACAGGCGTTCATGAGGTGCTACTGCCGCCTCCTTGTTTGTTTGTTTTTTACATTGCTGAATGATAGTTTTACATTGTTGGACTATGCTGCTACTGCAAGCGAGTTTGGCTTGCAGTTGCAGAGTGGCCCCATTGAAATCAATAGGCGAGTTTGACAGGCGGTGCTGCCTGTCAAACTCTGAAGACTGAGTTAAAGATGCTGCTGAGAACAGAGGGAATGTAATCACTTATAAAAAAGGGGGGAAAAATAATATTTTTTTATATCTATACAAAAACGTTTTTGCTTTTCATTTCAATTTTAGACTGAATAAGTTGTTTTACAAGGTGATCGTTTACAATCAATTTAATGTGCCCAGGACCTTTGGATGAGGTGGTCTCATCATCTATTGTGCTTGCGCTGGCGAATATTGATTGCATCTGATAGGATACGGTCACTGTTTGGCCCATAATTTTACACTTGGCCCAGTTGATTTAAAAAAAATGATGTTTGTCGAGCCTAGAGATACTTGTAGAGCTACTCATGAATTGAATTTCAGGCAATTTTCAGGAATCAGACAAAATTTTTGTCAATTATGAGAGCCTTTAGCCAGCATTGTTGTATTTCCCAGACTGGTCTTTCATCTGAACTGCTCAAGGCTGACCACTCCGGTCAATGACCAACCTTCCTTTCTGCCACTAATGATGATGTCATCAAGCAAGGTTATTCCAAGTTGTGCGAATTTGGAGGGAAGTTCTCACCGATCATAGGGCCAATGGGGTGCAGGTACTTAATTTCATACTTTACCTAGGTGTTGTCACCTGAATCAAGAGTCTCTGCCTACGTTTTAGCTTCTAGTTTTTTATACTACATTCTAGCAATTGAGGTTATGGCCCTTAGGCCCCCATTAATAGTTCTTTTGGAAGTAGAAGAGTTAAATTCATATTTCACATCATGTCATAGGCAGATCCCTTGAAAGGCTTTCACAGTGTCTGCACATAAGACAAAAGGCAGCTTCCCTGTGATGTCTGATCCTCAGTATCACTGCAGTGTCTCTGTCAGGACGGCCTAATTCTGACCATGAATTTCCAGCATCCCAGAGGGGAGAGTACAAGTGCAGTGTTTTCTCAGGTCATCCATTGCTGGGGTAAACACAGACTTAATAAATATAGTTCCATCATGTACGTGATGATAAAAACCAGGAGAATGCGTAAATGAGTAAATCATGCTGTAGATTTATACATTGGACACACAAAGGAGAAACGCCATGCCTTTCAGCAGAGCACAAGCTTAACGTGAACTGATCAGGCAGTAAAAAAAAAACAAAACATACATTTTAAACAAGCATCATGCTTTGGCAGGCATTCATAAAGCTTCAGTGATGATGATGCTTGCTCAATGTCCGCTAATGCTTGCTTAAAGCTACAGCTAGCACTGTGCTCTACACTACCTGATGGGAGTTCAAGGGTGGCTCCAATGACATTTATTAACACACTGACATGTTTTGTGAATGTTTGCTTACACTTGCTGAATGTATGGTAAATATGATATACTCTTTATGCCGCGTACACACGGGCGGACTTTTCGACCGGACTGGTCCGACGGACATTCCGACGGACTTTCGACGGACTTCCGACGGACTTTTGAACGAACGGACTTGCCTACACAAGATCACACCAAAGTCCGACGGATTCGTACGTGATGACATACGACCGGACTAAAATAAAGTAGTTGATAGCCGGTAGCCAATAGCTGCCCTAGCGTGGGTTTTCGTCCGTCGGACTAGCATACAGACAAGCGGATTTTTCAAACTGGACTCGAGTCCGTCGGACAAATTTGAAACATGTTCCAAATCTAAAGTCCATCAGATTTTTGACCCAAAAAGTCCGCTGCAGGTCCGATGGAGCCCGCACACGGTCGGATTGTCCGCCGGATTCGGTCATTAGACACGGCATTAGACTTGCATTTACTCGCCAGGATAAAGCAAAACTTATATGGGTATATTGGGTGTTACACTTGTAGGCAGGTGCAGTCTATTTTCTCCACTGCAGGTGGCGCTCATTCGTAGCGACAATGCAGGTGGAGGAGCCTCATTCCTCTATGATCATCTCAGTCACAGAGAGGCAGCATCTGATTGGATCCCGTGATTTTGCTTTCGTCCCAGGAAATCAGGACTGTTTTTGGCACTGGAGCTGCTTCCGGCTCCAAAAATATGGCCACCGCCGTGAGATCTCTTTCCTGTTTCCCCCTGGCTCTCAGCTCAGATCTGAACTCTACCCCTCCAGCCCTCTGCAGTGCAGCTCCTCCCACTCTCCCTCGCAATGTTACTCGTCTGTCTACCGCCCCCGCCCCCGTCCGCACCCCCTGTTTTCATGGTCTTGTACTGAGACAGTTTTCCGCCATGAAAATCGGGGGTGGGCACGGGTGGAGATTAGGAGGAGCTGGAGTGCAGTAGGCTGGAGGGGCGGAGTTCCGATCTCAGCCGAGAGCCAGCCGAGAGCCAGGGGAAACAGGTTTTCTGGGGGAAACCGATTTTGGCACAACACCGGCAGAGCCAAGGGACTCTACTGCACTGGGAACACCTGATGTAAGGAGGCACTCCATTGAGGACACCTAAAGTAAGGAAGCATTCCGCTGGGGACACCTGATGTAAGGAGGCACTCCGCTGAGCACACCTGAAGTAAGGAGGCACTTCGCTGGGGACACCTGATGTTAGGAGGCACACTGCTTGGGAAGCCTGATGTAAGGAGACACCCCTCTGGGGATGCCTGATGTAAGAAGGCACTCCGCTGGGGATGTCTATTGTAAGGAGGCACTCCGATGGGGACACCTGATGTAAGGAGGGACTCCGCAGGGGACACCTGATGTAAGGAGGCACTCCGCTTGGGATGCCTGATGTAAGGAGGCACTCCGCTGGGGACACCTGATGTAAGGAGGCACTCCGTTGGGGATGCCTGATGTAAGGGGGCACTCCTCTTGGGATGCCTGATGTAAGGAGGGACTCCAAAGGGGACGTTTGATGTAAGGAGAGACTCCGCTGGGGACACCTGTTGTAAGGAGGCACTGCTCTGGGGACGCCTGATGTAAGGAGGCACTCCACTGGGGACACCTGATGTAAGGAGGGACTCTGCTGGAGACACCTGATGTAAGGAGGCACTTCGCTGGGGATGCCTGATGTAAGGAAGGACTCCGCTGGGGACACCTGATGAAGGGAGGGATTCCACTGGGGATGCCTGATGTAAGGAGGGACTCCGCTGGGGACACCTGATGTAAGGAGGGAATCTGCTGGGGACACCTGATGGCATCTGGTGGCAGGTGACGTGACAAGTGACACGCTCAGGGCTCCCACTGATTGTGCACTATGGTGAGTTGAACTATTTCATTTTATATTACAATGTAATAATAAAAATAATGCGCTTCAATCATCCTGACACCATAACAACCAAGGTGCGGGGATGATTGAAGCGCCAACACCAGGTGCTTGGAGTATCTCTATCTGCTGATTGGTAAACTTTCTGGCATACACATATTTCTATTATGGTGTAGGATCTGGGCCTGCTGTCCCTCCATCCCTCTTTCTTTTCATCCTTCTCTCTCCTTCCCTCCCTATCTCCTATTTCTCCCTCCATCCCTCGTTCGTCTCAGACTTGGACCACACCCCCTTGAGCCACGCCCCTTTAAGCCACGCCAACTATTTAGTTTAAACCACGCCCATTTTCCATCGCGAAGCGCTACTCGCGCAACATTTTCCTTTTCTCTCTACACCCTGCCCCCTAATTATAATAAGACTCCGCCTACAGACACAAAAATGTCCCTATAAATTTTAAAGCGTGACATGTTAGGTATCTATTTACTTGGCTTAATATCATCTTTCACATTATACAAAAAAAATCGGGTTTTTTTTTTTCTAATATTCATGAACTTTTTTTACAAAAAAAAACGCATTTGAAAAATTGCTGCGCAAATACCGTGTAACATAAAAAGTTGCAATTACCAAAATTGTATTCCCTAGGGTGTCTGCTAAAACAATATATATAATGTTTGGGGGTTCTGAGTAATTTTCTAGCAAAAAAAATCATGATTATTACATGTAGGAGAGAAGTGTCAGAATTGGCCTGGGTGGCAAGGGGTTAATTACCATAAGTAATATACAAATAATTATTATATATTGTTTTTAAGGTAATTTACTATATTTTCAAAAAATGTACTCAAGCAGGTGGCTTAACGGACAAATTACTAAAGTTTGAAGTTATAACTTCCAACCAGTAATTTCACAGTAAATAGATAAATGAGAAGAGTCAGCCTGTATTTGTAGGAGGAGTCGGGCTCTATTTAAACCCGCCCTCTATCCTCCATTGCCTGTCGACGGTTCTCTCGTGTACAGTCGACAAGCGTAATTTCCGGCACGACCTTTCTGATGTCACTTCTGCATTTTTTTTTCTACTGGGTGGACGTGTGGCTGCATTAGGCTCGTCTTCTCCCCGCTCCCACGTGCGGGATACAGATATCGATTGGAGGGGCTACAGGCGGAGTGGGGGGCCGGCCCACCTGGACTATCGCGAGCGTTGGTGCTCAGTAGGGGATGATTATAATCTCTTCACCTGTTACATGGACCATTTGGTTGTTCCTACTGGGGTTTGGTGGTCCATCAGGCCTCTGCTTTTGTTGACTAATTCCAGTCATAGCACTGCCTACCACCTGTCCTTGGGGGGAAGGGGTGCCCTGAGGGCAAGTGGTCAAATGATGAACAACTAAAGCAGTTTGGACTCCGGGTTCTGCCCAAATTGTATTTATTTTCTAAATTGTATCGAGTTACCTTAGATTGCTAGTGTTTTGCAGTATGCTGACAGCTAGTGGTGGTTTTTGACCACTACAACTTGTTTATTAATGTGCTTTTGGTATACCAAATTCTCATGACCAGGGGAAAAAAAAAGAACCATCAGTACATTTTAGGTGCAGGCACCTTCCTGTTTCACCTAGGCACCCCACATCATAGCTTGGCAGGGGTCACATAGTGCACGTATTGTCCAGACCTCCTCCACTTAGAGGTCATTCCCTGTGTTCCTGCACTCCACAAGTCAGGCATGGTTCAGTTACGATGATTTCTTTTTCAAACCTGATTTCTATAATCCATCAGCAGTTACAAGTGGTAGCATTGGTATGTTATGTTATGTTCCTTTTATTCATTAAGTATAGTATAGGCCAGAAGCTCAGGCGCAGCATAAGCGTAGGGCCTACATGATGGGGTTTATCCTAAGGTGGAGGTTTAAAAAAATAAGTTCAGTTAATAGGAGGGATAATAATCAGGGAGGGATAATTGTTAGTACGACCCCATTCGAGGATACTAGGGTGGAGCAGGGTGTCATGATCAGTGATCAGTGCCCTGATTACATTCCTCCCTGCGTGGAGATGCCGCTGATCGGCTCTCCTCGCCACACACTCTGTCAGTGTGAGGCAAGGAGCGCCGATTACCGGCACTTCCTTGTTTACATGTAACCGGCGTCCCAGAACGAGAGCCGCACCACTCCGCTATCATTTGGTGGTGTGGCGGGCGGCAACCTGTTAAAAGGAAAAAAAAAGTCAAAGATTTTCCTTTCCTTAGGGTAAGTTTGGGGTACATTTGGTTATAACGCTTGCTTATGACGGTGTTGTTCTCGATTGCATAGGTCATGTCACAGGCAGCGGATATTGAAGACTTTGCCTCCATCCCTCCTGCTCCAGCTAGGTGTTCTGAACATAGTAGCACGCCCTCCTTAAGATCCTGGACTGTCCCAAGACTCATGGTGGAACTACGACACAGGGGTATTTCATACCCGGCTTTGGCTCACAAAGCGGAGTTATTCAGATTTTTATTGCCCTATGCTTCAGGCTCTAATGCTGAGCAGGTTACCCTACGGTCTGTCGTCTTGTCCCTTTCACAGATGCAAGCCACCCTAAGTTCACTGGCAACCTCCTGTCAGAAGTTACAGGCCAGGGTTGAGGTTTTGGAAAACCACCAGAGCCTGACCCAGAGGCTCCTACTGTTCTAGGGACATCAGTAGGTTCCGGGACCCCCTTGGTACCATGCCCTGTACCTTTAGGTAAAAGTACAAATGCTCCTTCCATTACCCCGGCGTCCTACCAGGTACGTCCAAGGCATTCCAGAGTTTACTCCTGGCCCCAGCTCATTCAGCTGACATAGCGGATGCTTTCAAACTTCTCCCGATTCTGCCATCACTCTGGCAGTGGCATGGGATAAAGTGGAGGAGTCTGTATTATTTTTCTACTAAACCTACCTTTGGGTCCAGAAGCAGCCCTTGGCTGTTTGATACTTTCACGAAGGCACTTAGCTAGATACTCACCCATATAGAATGCTGTCAAGAAGTTATCCACTCTCTGAGTGATTTCCTCCTCATCAAAAGTTCCAAACAGGCCCCCGTCGATCTACAGAAGCTGACATCAGTTTTCTCTGCTCTCAACATCCCACTGGTGGCAAGAAAAATGGAAGGCCTGGTGACTGCACTTACGCTCCTGGGGATCATGCTGGATACTCAGGCTATGTAGGCCAGTCTGCCTGCAGACAAATTAGACAGAATCAGAGACCAGATACATGCGTTCACGATCTCCCAAACCTGTTCCAGGGTAGAATTGTAGTCACTGTCAGGCATGCTAAATTTTGCCATGAGGATAATTTCCCAGGGTAGGTCGTTCATTTCTCGTTTGTTGGCCTTGTTACCTTCAGCCCCCGACTCTGACTTTTGGGTCAAGTTAGATTCCAAGACTCTATCCGACTTACTTATGTGGGACAAATTCCTCTAACATTGGAATGGAATCTCCATGTTCATCCCTGCAGAGTCGTTTTTTTTTTCTCAAGTCTTGACTGATACAGCAGCCACCAAAGACTATGTGACCATTTTTGGCACTCACTGGCTTGCTGGGCTATGGCCAGTTGAAATCTTGGCTATTCCAGGGTTTGCGGAAACATCAGCTTTGTTCGAGATTTGCCTCATAGTGTTGGCAGCGCAGGCGTGGGGTCACTTTTGGACAGGTTAAACGGTTGTTCTCTCCACGGAAAATCAGGGTACCTCAGACATTGTTAACAAAGGCAGAGCCAGGTCTTTACACATCATGTCTTTTGTACGTAGGCTGATTTGGCTGTCCCTTCAGTTCCATTTCCACATAAACTGTAGGTTCATCAGTGGTATATAGAATACAGCAGCGGATGCTCTGTCCTGTTTTAACTATGCGCTATTTTCCGACAGGTCCCAGACACAGACGCCTGTGCCATACTGTCCCCGCATTTCTCGCTGCTAACAATGGACTAGGTTATATGTTATAACATATAGCATAATAATATATGATTTAGCCTGTACCTTTTCAGCAGCAGCAGATTCTCATTCTCCCTCTTTTTGGGCTTGTGGGTAAATCCTATACACATAAACACATGTTTTTTCCTTGTAGATAAGAGGGCTGGGCTGGAAGGGAGTATTTGTCTTTAGACACATGCCCCTTCTATGACACTGCAGTGAGAGGCGTGCCTCCACTGCAGCATTTTTATTGGACAGCTGGGGCTAATGGTACTTTACCATTGGTCCAAGACTCCAAGCTGTCCGTTGAGCTCAGTGCCTCTAACAAGAAATGAGGAAAGGCACTGTGAGCTCATCCTCTCAGTCTGCTGCAAACATTGTGCCAGCTTGTATTTAAACTGGCCGCTCTGTATGTAGCTTCTGACAGGCTGAGCAAGGAGCCCCGTATCTCCGGAACCATAGGTCGTGGGAGCCCCAAATTTTTACCAGTGGTGGGGTAGGACTTAGGCTGTAAATATTTTTATTTTTTATTTGTTTTTATGTTCATGGCAGGTGTCTCTGCCTCACCTGCCTCCCCTGACTGCACGTCCCTGGTAGCCTCTCCGGGAAGACTCAGCTACTGTGGAGAGCAGAATAACATCTCCCCCTCCCAATTACCATCAAGGTACAGTAGTGCCAGTGGGGTTATGCTTTGTCCTTTGTCCTCGAATCCCTCCAGCTATTCACCTGTGCTACCACAGCTACCTTGGACTTCACTGAGAGGGATGTTGTTCATGAGGATAAACACAAATAGCAATTTGTGTTCTGTACTGTATTACTGAAGTTGTGATTTCCAGCTAGACTCTCTTTTGCTATAGAGCAGGGGTCTCCAAACTAGGGCCCATAACCCTAACCCTAAGGCCCATAGGCCTGCTACAAGAATTTGTCTTGCCCACAGCGAGGGTCAGTGGCGTATCTTCAGACTCAGTGCACAGACTCAAGATTCAGACAAGTTGGCCTCCGATTCTGAAGGGGACCCTGTTGTATGGGGGAAGTTTGACAGACACCCTAATCTAAGTGGGGGTTCTGATGTAAGGGAAGCTTTGAATTGATAGGGGGGCTTCTGGTATAAAAGGGTGACTTTGCTGAGATGGGGTGGCTTCTGATGTGAAGGGGAGCTTCTGATATGAAGAGGGGACTTCTGATGTCATAGGGGTCTTTTGATGTCATAAGGGTCTTCTGATATGAAGAGGGGTCCTCTGGTGTGATAGGGTTCTTCTGATATGAAGAGGGGACTTCTGATGTGATAGGTGTCTTCTGATATGAGGACAGAACTTCTAAATTGATGGGGGGGGGGCTTCTGATATGAAGTTATTCTTAGAGTGTGTTTATTCATAAATTCGTTTGTAAAACTATTTTTTTTTCAACAAATTTGTAGACCCCTGCTATAGAGTCTGATAGAGGTTTTGCTATGCAACCATGTGTTACCCTGATTCCCCATAGTCACCAGCACCGGTGAGTCAGGAGCTGTGAGGGTGCACTGATAAGGTGAGTATCAGAAGGTCAGGAATGGGGGCTAATTTAATGACACTGTCACTTAGTCCTGAATAGGCAGTGTCTCTTTAAATTTTGCTGGAGTGGACTGTGAGGCCCCTTTTACATGAGTGTTCCAACAGGATGTATGCATATGTTTACATTTGTTTACATTTGGGTTAATGGGATGAAACTAAGCGGACATGAACAAATGTAAAATTAATAAAGTGATGCACATCTATTTACATCCAGACACCCATAGGGATTAAATGGGTCAGGTTTTGCTCCATCAAAAGATGGAGAAAAAAGCAGGACAGAATCAGCACAAACATGGATGCCTCAAATGTGGTACATTACCATTCTGATCTGACTCAGCAAGGGATCACAGCAAAAAACATACAGCTTACCCTCTCCTATGCTACTTCCACCCTCCAACAGTGGTTGGAAATAGCAACCTTCTTCCAAGACACAGCTCCTCTATAATTTTCCTTTATTGAACAAGCAGGGCCTCAATCATAGTTGGTTGTAAAGTACATAGACATGAATTTCAAAGCTTTTGCTGTGCTAAAGGCAGAGACCTCTCCTAATTAATTGTGAACATATGGCAAAAAATTAGTTGCAAACCCAAGACAAGTAATAAAATACTTTAATTTATTCTGAGCATGCGTGGCACTTTGTGCGTCGGATTTGTTTACACACGATCGGAATTTCCGACAACGGATTTTGTTGTCGGAAAATTTTATAGCAAGCTCTCAAACTTTGTGCGTCGGAAATTCCGATGGAAAATGCGTGATGGAGCCCACACACGGTCGGAATTTCTGATAACAAGGTCCTGTCACACATTTTCCGTCGGAAAATCCGACCGTGTGTGCAGGGCATAGACATGAATTTCAAAGTATTTTCTGTGCTAAAGGCAGAGACCTCTCCTAATTTATTGAGAACATATGGCAAAAAATTTGTTGCAAACCCAAGACAAGCAATAATAAAGATTAACAACTAAAACCCACATAATGTATGAAAAAAAAAAAGGCCAAAAGCAGAGTTGTATTTTAAAAAGTCTCTCCACAACAATAGAAAGCAGAAAGGCTACCGCTAGTGAACACAAGTTAAACTGTACTCACTTTAAAAATTAAAGTATGTTCTACCTGAAACTAGGACCCTACAAAGCCCTAGCCTTTAAACTAAAAATCCACAGGGCTTATTTCTCTGGTAGGGATGAGCTTGGGCATCCTCCAAACTTATCTCTACCTGAACCCTAACTGCCGATTCACACAGGGGCGACTTGTCAGGCGACCTAGCCGCCTGACAAGTCGCGTCCCGTTCTGTACTACAGACCTGTTCTAATAAGAGCGACGCAAGTTGCTCCGACTTAGAAAAGGGTTCCTGTAGTATTTTTGGGGCAATTTCAGGCGACTTGCATTGACTTCTTTACAGAAGTCGTTTTGCAAGTCGTCGCTGAAGTCATGTGCAGGTCACCTCGGTGAGGCGACCTGCAAGTCGTGCTGCCCCTGTGTGAACCGGCTCTAAAGCTCTCTGTTTTTACTCCAACAAGCTACTGGTGGGGTAATTCCTGCCCTGCAGCTCACATAAACAAAGAGACTGCTGTGGGGTGTTATTGGAGTTAAAACAGAGAATGAATTTGGAGTTCAGGTAGAGATGAGTTCAGAGGATGTCCAAGCTCATGCCCAAGGAGAACGCCCAAGTTTATACATGTGTATATGCAATTCAAGATACAAATAATAGTTTGGGCACCATGAATATAGTGATTTACTGTACATAGATGCTTGATGCCCAAGCTCATGTCTACTCTCCAGCAGCTTTCTACGAAGGTCTCCTCTGGGGCTCAGCAACACTATTTCAATACTGTTGAATGAAAAGGAGGTCGTATCTCCTCCATCTGAAATGACAAGATACATCAGAGATTTTTTAAGAGATTTTAGAAGTGGGCATCCCTTGACTCTCACAATAGTGCTCACCGATCCTGTTGTGAAGGTGTCTCAAAGTATATGTGATGTACAGTACACAGAGGGCAGGAATAACATATATCACATTTTTGGTTCCACAAATAAATCATTTCATAGGAAACTTCTTTCCTAAAACCAGGAGAGAATACTTTTAGAAGTCTTCAGGAGTATGAATGCTCCAAAGCTTTGGAGTTCTATCCAATGCTGTGGGCGAGCCAGATGCCAGTCTATGGAGTCCATACCCACTCAAGCCTTGTGATTTAAACAGGGGGCACACACCAGCGGCTTTGTTTCCCTTAAAGTTTATTACAGCTCTGTCTAACGTGTTTGAATAAACAAGGTGCTGTCCTTCTGGAGAGAAGAGGTGATGAAAACATTGTTAGCGAGAGTACTTTGATATCTGTGAAAGGTAATAAATATCTGTAATGCCCCGTACACACGGTCGGAATTTCCGATGGAAAATGTCCGATCGGAGCGTGTTGTCGGAAATGCCGACCGTGTGTAGGCTCCATCTGACATTTTCCATCGGATTTTCTGACACACAAAGTTTGAGAGCAGGATATAAAATTTTCCGACAACAAAATCCGTTGTCGGAATTTCCGATCGTGTGTACACAAATCCGACGGACAAAGTGCCACGCATGCTCAGAATAAATAAAGAGATGAAAGCTATTGGCCACTGCCCCGTTTATAGTCCCGACGTACGTGTTTTACGTCACCGCGTTCAGAATGATCGGATTTTCCGACAACTTTGTGTGACCGTGTGTATGCAAGACAAGTTTGAGCCAACATCCGTTGGAAAAAATCCTAGGATTTTGTTGTCGGAATGTCCAAACAAAGTCCGACCGTGTGTACGGGACATTACTGTTACGCTTACAGCATGCATGCAGATCACATGAAAAAAATATGTCTGATGCTAGGTCTACATGTCATTGCCAATGGACAACTCAGATCACAGTCATATCTGTACAGAGCCAGTCAGAGTGGCTCTGTACCACGCGGTGGCTGCAAACCAATCACGGCCACCACAAAACACTACAGTGTTTTCAAACATTCAGCCTATTCATAAAAAAGGCAGCTTCCCTTCCTTCATTTTGAATGGGTAAATGTTTGTAAACACAAAGGCAAGCAAGAGGATAAACTAATCAAAGGTTAAGGTGTGGGGCCCTAAAGTGCCACAGACCATCAATGATAATTTGATTGTTAATTTAAAAGTGGGCAGGTTTAAAGTGCCACCGACTACCAAATGATGATGGGATTATTGTTTTAAAGTAGGGGGGTTGAGGGTTTTTTTTTTTATTTGGCGGGGGGGGGGGTCAAAGTGTCACTGACACCAAGGATTATGGGATTCTTTTCATAGGTGGGGAGGTTAAAGTGCCACTGACCATCAATGTTAATTTGAGTGTTAATTTAAAAGTGGGCAGGTTTAAAGTGCCACTGACCACCAAATGATGATGGGATTGTTGTTTTAAAGGAGGGGGGTTAAAGGCTTTTTTATTTATTTTTTGGCGGGGGGGGGGGGGTTAAAGTATCACTAACACCAAGGAATGTGTGATTTTTTTTTTTTATAGGTGGGGAGGTTAAAGTGCCACTGACCACCAATTATTGTGGGATTGTTTTTTGAAGGCAAAGGAAGTAAGCAAACCCAGCCTTTAACCACTTGTCTACCAGGCACTTTTACCCCCTTCCTGCCCAGACCAATTTTCAGCTTTCAGGGCTGTCGCACTTTGAATGAAGATTGGGCGGTCATGCTACACTGTACCCATATCAAATTGTTATCATTTTTTTTTCACACAAAATAGGACTTTCTTTTGGTGGTGTTTAATCACCACTGGGTTTATTTTTTGCTAAATAAATGAAAAAAAGACTGAAAATTTTTAAAACAAAAACGTTTTTCATAGTTTGTTATTGCATTTTGCAAACAGGTAATTTTTCTCCTTCATTTATGTGCGCTGATGAGTCTGTACAGATGGGCACTGATGAGGCTGCATTGATAGGCGGCACTGATGGGCTATGATGGACACTGATAGATGACACTGATGGTGGCACTGATTGACAGTACTGGTGGGCACTGATTGGCAGCCCTAGTGGGCACTGTTGGGACTGCATTGATAATCAGGACACTGGTAATCAGTGCCCTAATTATCAGTGTAGATGTCCCTTTTACAAGCCTGTTATTGGCTCTCCTCTCCTCTCTTAATGCTCACAGTGTGAGGAAAGGAAGGCCGATAACCGGCTTGTGTTTACATCGTGATCAGCTGTGATTGGACACACGCTCTTTACCCCGATCTATGATCAGCTCAGTCCCAAGGACATAGCGATCACAGAGCGCGCCGCAGCGGGCACACGGCAGGTGCGATCATGGGAGGACGTCATAAGACGCCCTCCCAGAACTGTCCAGCCGCGGTGTAGCCGTCATTCAGCTATAGCACGGTCGGCAAGTGGTTAAATAGTAAAATATAAAGGTGCTTATTGAATTCCACCAAAAGAAAGCTCTATCTGTCCAACAACAATTTTATAAAATTTATTTGGATATAATGTTGCATGATCGAGTAATTGTCAGTCAAACTATCACAGCACTGAAACCTCAAAGATGGCCTAGTAATGAGTGGGTAAAACAGATTGGTAATAAAGTGGTTACGCTCCATCACATCCATTGGCCATAATTTGGGACATGGTTGAAGAAAAGATCTAAATAAACACAATGACACTTCATGCACGTTGCAGTGAGCTCGCTGTCTACCAACATGTTCTACTGTAAGTCAGTTTTTAAGGAAAACAGTTTTATTACCTGTCCTTCCTAAAGTGATATTACCGTCACTCCTGTACAGTTCATTAATCAGCTCTTCCCCAGGGGTCCATGTCCAACAAATCTATGAGCTCATAAACTCAATGCAGACATAGTACATGACTAGAGAGTGTTATGGGGGGGGGGAGAAGGATTCAGAGTCGTGTTTCATAACTCTGTTCCTAAATCCAAGACAAAGGGAGGACATTTATAAATGGGATTCTTCGAGGCGGAATATGTTCATTTTAATCCAATAAAAATATAAGCTTTCAGCTATTTCTCCTTTTTTGTTTGATTATTTACTCCAGATTTATAGGCTCCAAATAGCTGAGCAGACTTTTATAGTGATAAAATGGAAAAGGAACAAGATGTAAACACGGGAAGTGTTATATTTACGGGCCGACTGGGAAAGAATTTATTTAATGTGCGGTGATTTTCGCTCTGTGAGCAACAAATTACAAATAGGATGACATATTAGTCTTGGCCAGTTGTGGAATGGTTATCATTTTAATTGCGATGAGCCCTTACAAAGGTGTACGTTTCAGCAAGTTATGATTCAACTCAGTGGGAGGATCGGGAATGAATTTAAATAATATCTGTATGGCAATAGCATGTGAAAACAGTCCAAAAATATATGGATTACAGAATAGTCATAGGACGCCTTAGAGCGGAGCTTTACTGCATCTGAGCACCACAAACCAACAACACTATTTAATTCATTTTTAATATTTAAAGCAAACTCCCCTACCCATCTATGTCGCTATGCTTTATTTTATTGAGAAATCACTTTAACCGCTTCCCGAACAGCGCACGCCGATATACGCCGGCAGAATGGCACTGGTGGGCAAAAGGGCGTACAGGTACGTCCCCTTTAAGAAGCGGCGCTGCGGGCACGCGCACGCCCGCCCACCGCGTTCTCCGTGACCGTGGGTCCCGCAGACTCGATGTCCGCCAGGATACCCGCGATCGTGTCACGGAGAGGTAGAACGGGGAGATGCTTTTGTAATCAAAGCATTTCCCCGTTCTGCCTAGTGACAGGGCAGAGATCACTGCTCTCTGTCATCGGGGACAAGTGATCGCTGTCATGTGTATTGTAGCCCCTCCCCGCACGGTTAGAATCACTCCCTAGGACACACTTAACCCCGTCATCGCCCCCCTAGTGGTTAACCCCTTCACTGCCTGTGTCATTTACACAGTTATCAATGTATTTGTATAGCACTGATCGCTGTATAAATGACAATGGAGCCAAAATAGTGTCAAAAGTGTCCGATGTGTCCGCCATAATGTCGTAGTCCCAATAAAAATCGCAGATCGCCACCATTACTAATAATAAAAAAAATTAATAATAAAGATGCCATAAAACTATCTCCTATTTTGTAGACGCTATAACTTTTGCGCAAACCAATCAATATACACTTATTGCTTTTTTTTTTTTACCAAACATATGTAGAAGACTACATATTGGCCTAAACTGAGGAAAAAATATTTTTTTTATATATTTTTGGGGGATATTTATTATAGCAAAAAGCAAAAAATAATGCTTTTTTTTTCAAAATTGTCGCTCTTTTTTTGTTTATAGCGCAAAAAAATAAAAACCGCAGAGGTGATCAAATACCACCAAAAGAAAGCTCTATATGTGGGAAAAAAAGGACGTCAATTTTGTGTGGGTACAACGTTGCACGACGGCGCAATTATCAGTGCCGAATCGCAAAAAGTGCCCTGGTCCTTCCTGGGCTGAAGTGGTTAAAAACAACCCTATCATTTTTGGCCATGGCCATCTTGAGTAAGGGAAAATTATTCATGTAGCATTTTTCTTCCTGGAATCCATCTGTCCTTAGCTCAAACATGCATGCAGAGTGTGCTTAGCTGAGAAAAACCCTCCTTCTCTCCTCCCATTCTAAACCTGGGATGTATGACATCATTTGCCTAGGCAAAAAAACGTGAAGTAACTGAAAAAATGTAAAACAAAAATGTTTAAAACCAGTAAATATAATATACTTTCCTATCTACAGTTCCTTGAAAAAGTATTCATACCCCTTGAAATTTTCCACATTTTGTCATGTTGCAACCAAAAACATAAACCGGAAAATTGTATACTCACCTTTCCGTAATTTTCCTTTCCTGTTGCATCTTCATGGCAGCATACACTTTGGGTTGTGACTCCGCCCCCACAACCTGATAGGACCACATAACTATACATTGCAGAGAAGGCCCCCGCCCCAGTATTCTCTGTATATATATCACCTCAGAAGGGTGGGCATCTGTATGCTGCCATGATGATGTGACAGGAAAGGAAAATTACGGAAAGGTGAGTATACAATTGTCCTGTTTCCTGTCGCATCATGGCTGCATACACTTTGGGGAATAACTCGCAGACTGGGTGGGAATGCAAAATAGGTTTATTAACAAGGAATAGAAGAGTTGGCCTGGAGTTCTTCCGAAATCCACTGTCGATAAACAAGCGGAAGCCACCTTGTAATGCGACATGAAGGTGTTCTTGTAAGACCAGGTGGCCGCTCTGCAAATAGTTTTTGCAGAGACTCTGCAGTAGGCTGCCCAGAAGGTTGCCACTGCCCTGGTGGAGTGTGCCTTTAAGCCCTCAGGTATTTGCGATGTACTTAACGAGTAAGCCTTCTTGATGGTCTTCACCAGCCATGAAGCGATGGTGCGAGAGGATGCCGCTTGACCTCTCTTAAAGCCGTGCGGGATGACTAAATGACTAAAAGTTTTTCCGTCTTCCTGAAGGGGTTGGTTGCCGAAAGGTTAATTTCCTGGTTGAAGTGGAAAGATGAGGATACCTTGGGGATGAAGAGTTCTGAAGGCCTCAGGACCACCCTGCCTGGGTAGATGATTAGGTAAGGTTCCTTTGCCAATAAGGCCTGCATCTCTGAAACTCTTTTAGCCAATGTTATGGCAATAAGAAACAAGACTTTTAGTGTTAGATCCCAAAGGGGGATGTTCTCGAGTGGAAAGAAGGGTTCCTTAGACAGGGCCTCCAGTACAATTGAAAGATCCCAGACCGAGAAAGAAGGCTTTCTGGGGGGGTCTTAATTTTAGACAAGCCCTTTGGAACTGGATAACAAGGGGATGCTGAGCCCACTTGACTCCGGTCAAGGCGGATAAGGCTGACACTTGAACTTTCAGAGTTCTTGACCCAAGGCCTTTCTCCAGGCCTGACTCCAGAAACTCCAGAATCTGTGACGCTGATGGAGAGGATGAGTCCCAACCTTGCTGTTGTGCGAAGGTAACAAATTTTTCCCAGACCTTCCTGTAGGTGCTGTTGGTGGTAGGCCTTCTGGCCTGGAGTAAGGTTTCTACCACTTTCTGGGAGCAGCCCTGGTCTAGAAACCCAGCCCTTTTAGTTTCCAAGCCATCAGATGCAGCTTCTCAGGGTTTGGATGAAGTAGATGAACCTGGGAGAGGAAGCGGATCCACTGTGCTCAATTGTAGGATGGTAGTGAACCATGGCCTCCTCGGCCAAAAGGGAATCACAGCTACTACCGATGCCGTTGATCTCTTGAGCCTGAGTAGGAACCTCGCTATTAGGGGAGTCGGGGGAAAGATGTAGCCCAGATGGAAATATCTGAAGTGTTGGAGTCAGTCTGTCCCCTCCGCTGACGGAAAGGGAATCCTTGACAAAAACCTCTGGCACTTTTTGTTCGTTGGTGTTGCTGCTAGGTCTATATCCGGTGATCCCCAGGTCTGAGATATGAGGGTGAAGGCCTGGTGACTCAGTGACCATTCGTTGTTGGATGTGAAGTTCCTGCTTAGCGAGTTGGCCAAGAGATTCTGGTCTCCCGGGATGTAAACCGCCCTTAGATGCAACAGGATCAGCTGTGCCCATTCGATAACAGGACAGACCTCCTGCATCATGGAGCTGCTCCTGGTACCCCCTTGCCTGTTGATGTAGGCGACAGCCACTCTGTTGTCCATTCTCAAGAGGACCTGCTTTCCCCTCAATTGGGGGCTGAAGGCCAGCAGGGCTTGCAATGCTGTCCTCATTTCCAGGACGTTCGAAACAGTATCCTGCGTCTTGAATGGCCAGCGGCCCTGGGCTGCTTGGCCTTGTTAGTGTGCCCCCCACCCCTCCATGCTGGCATCTGAGGTAACTACTTCTTGGAGAGGGGTGACTATGTGTTTGCATCTCCTCAAATTGCGTAGTCGTGTCCGCCATCATAGTGACTGCTTGACTTCCTCCGAGATGGAAATTGGTTGAATCATCGATATGCCGTCCCACTGGCGCAAGAATGAGGTTTGAAGAGGTCTTAAGTTCCACTGTGCCCATTGGGCCATCGGAATGGTTGCTGACATTGAGCCTAAGACACTGAGGTACACTCTGGCTGGTAATGCTGTGGCCAGGAGTAGCCTTCTTATTTTCTGGACCAAGAGGGGAATTTTCTCCTGCAGAAGCTCCACTGTGTTCACCCGGGTGTCTAGCTTGGCTCCCAAAAAAAACATTCTCTGGGTGGGCTGGATATTGCTTTTTCCCCAGTTTATCAGCCAATCCAGATTTTGCAGAGTGGAAATTAGAATTTTCCAATGGCGAATGAGAGTTTCCTGTCTGTCTGAAAGAAGGAGGATATCGTCCATGTAATGATGGACTCTTAGTCCTTTTTCTCACAGGGAGGCTATTACCATTAGCAAGGCTTTGGTGAATGTTCTAGGGGCAGTAGAGATCCCGAACGGGAGGCTTTGGAATTGGAAGTGTTGACGGTTTATTGTAAAGCGGAGGAACTTCTGAAATGCAGCGTGAATAGGGTTATGCATGTGCGTCTTGCAGATCAACTGAAAGTATCCAGTCTCCCAAGTTTATGGCCTGAAGGATTGACTGCGGGCTTTCCATTTTGAACGTTTCCACTCAAATTTATAGGTTGAGGTTTTTCAGGTCCAAAACCGGACGCAGATTCCCCGACTTCTTTTTGACCAGAAATAGGCTTTCCATCTTTGCAGTAACGGCACCTCCACTATTGCCCGCTTTTGGAGAAGATCCTGGATGTACTTTAACTAGTAGAAGTCTCCTTTCTCGAGATGCTCGGAAGTTGTTTGAACAGAACTGGTCCCTTGGGGCCCGTCCTTTGAACGCCCATCTGTGTCCGAATTGGATGGTGGCTATAGTCCACGGGTCTTTTATTGTTTCCGCCCAGGCCAGCCTGAATTTCATGAGCCTGGCTCCCACCACCGCTGGCTAGACGGACGCACCTTCAAAAGGACTTCTGGTCACCAGAGGCAGGGGTTTTGGGTTTTTGGAATTTTAGGAAGGACGTCTGAGGATTCTTCCAGCTCCTCCTATATTCCTTTCCGGGCCTATAGGCTTTTGCATCCCTATATCTTTCCGGCAGATTACGACTGAAGGGTGGCGGTCTCTGCTGTTTTGGTCTTTTATCCGAAGGGATAAGCCCTGACTTTCCGCCGGTTACTTTTGAAATAGCCGAGTCCAGTTTTGCCCCGAAGAGGTTTTCCCCATCATACGGAATTCGGCACCAGTTGCATTTAGAGGCAGGATCTGCTGCCCAGGGCTTCAGCCATAATGCCCTCCTGGCCATTACTGAGGCCAGCATGGCCCTTGATGCAGATTTGATTGTATCCACAGATGCCTCTGCCACAAAATCCCCTGCGAGACTAAGTTCTTGCAAGGCTTTGATTATTTTTTCTTGATCCGCCCCCTCAGAGATCAACTTTTCAGTGTTCGAAGACCAGCTGGAAATAGCTCTTCCCACCGCTGCTAGCGCCACAGCTGGTCTACAAGCGCCTCCGGCGGATAGGTAGGCTCTTTTGAGGTCGGTGTCAATCTTTCTGTCTAGCACATCTCTGAATGTTACCGCATCCTCGATGGGAAGCGTCACATGCCTAGCTAGACGCTTCAAAGATGCGTCCACTACTGGGGGTGAGACTAAGGGGTTCACTTTAGGCTCCTTGAGCAGATATAGTTTGGCAAGTCTGTTACTAAGACTGGTCTTTTTCTACCACTCCTCTTTAATTAGCACATCTAATGCCGCGTACACACGAGCGGACTTTATGGCAGACTTGGTCTGGCGGACCGGAGTCCGTCGGATAATTCGATCGCGTGTGGGCTCCAGCTGACTTTTTTTTCCCAAAAGTTCCACTGACCTAGAAATGAAACATGTTTCAAATCTTTCCGACGGACTCGAGTCCGGTCGAAAAGTCCGCTCGTCTGTATGCTAGTCCTGACGGACAAAAACCGACGCTAGGGCAGCTATTGGCTACTGGCTATGAACTTCCTTGTTTTAGTCCGGTCGTACGTCATCACGTACGAATCCATCAGACTTTGGTTGATCATGTGTAGGCAAGTCCGTTCATTCGGAAAGTCCGTCGGAAAGTCCGTCGAGAAGTCAGCCGCACCAAGTCTGCCGTAAAGTCCGCTCGTGTGTACGAAGCATAACTCAACTAAACGTAAAAGCCTCTGGATCTCTTTTGAGATTTGGGAAATATTTTTTCCATTTCTGCTGGGTCTCTTTGGGTTCGTCCCAGTTTATCGCCTCTTTGACCAATTTCACTGGGAATCTTGTTCCCTTGATGTACTGGGAGAAGCTGGTGAGGCACTTCGAGCTGTAAACTCTGTATCAGGGGTTGAGACTTGCGGGGTCGGAACTCCAATGGATTCCCTGGTGACCGCTTCTTTTCCTTTAGTGGCTTCATCGAAGCATCTGTGAAGAGCGATAGCCCCGCATATCCAGCAGGAGTTCCTGGCTGGATGGGGGTGATGTGCTGGCGACGTATGTCTGCGTGTAGGGGATCTCCTATGAAAGGAGCGGCTATGCCTTGAGTAGGACTTAGGGCGACTTCTTCTGCGACTTCCCCTGTGGCCTGAGCGGCTTTTTCTGCGACTTGAGCGGCTTCGCCTGTGACCAGAGTGGCTTCTCCTGTGTGAGGTCTCTCTGGGTCTTGAATTTGACCATCTTCAGGACCTGATAGGGCTAACCAGTTTAGGCAGCATTAGATTCCTGCTCTCTTTTTCAATCTTCACTACTTACCAAAAAAGGTCCTCCCCACCTTACCTATTAGGCTGGCGGTGATCTGCTGGGGCAGCGGCCTCCATAGAGAAAAATAGTGAATCCACCTAGGAGAGGCACAGAGGAGTAAAAGACATGCAGAGGAAGGCAGGAAAAGAGCATGCACCAGATAAGCCACTTACCCAGAAGAGGGGAGACACCAGATAAAGATGCAGCGCAAGGGAGCAGTCAAACACTGTAGAATCAGGCAGAAGCAGTGAAAAAAAAGAGATTTGGGGCTTTAAAATCTGCCTCCGTCGCCGCTGTAATGACGTCACGCTCACGCATGCGCCCTAGTGCGGCGCAATGCCCGGCGCCATTTTGGAAGCTGACAACACGAGGAAGATGGCCAGAGACTGCGTAATGCGCATGCCAAGGACACATCCATGGCACTACAGGGCTCAAAAAACCCAGTGAAGGGAAAAAAAGGTAGAAGGGCTGCTGCAAAACGTCTAAGCCTGTTTAAGGCTTGTAATGTAGCCGCTAACATACCCCTGAGACCACCAGAGTGGGGTTCCTTACATCTAGCTCATTTAGAGGCTGTACAGGCAAGGACTTCCACCCAGGAGAGGCTTGAACCTGGCTGGGGCGAAGCGGTAAGGGGGTGCTGATCCATTCGGTCCTGACACGTGAGGAAAAGTAAGAGAATACTGGGGCGGGGGCCTTCTCTGCAATTTATAGTTATGTGGTCCTATCAGGTTGTGGGGGCGGAGTCACAACCCAAAGTGTATGCTGCCATGATGCGACAGGAAATTTATTTTATTGGGATTTTATGTGATAGACCAACACAAAGTGGCACATAATTGTCAAGGGGAAGGAAAATATTAAATGGTTTTCAAAATGTTTTACAAATAAATATGTGAACAGTGTGGCGTGCATTTGTATTCAGCCCCCCCTGTGTCAATACTTTGTAGAACCTCCTTTCACTGAAATTACAGCTGCAAGTCTTTGGGGATGTCTCTACCAGCTTTACACATCTAGAGAGTGACATTTTTGCCCATTCTTCTTTTCAAAATAGCTCAAGACACACGATCGGATTTTCGGCAGACAAAGCGTCAGACTTTTGTTCAAAGGGAGTGTGCCAGGAACTTGTCTTGCATACTAACGATACACAATTGTTGGCCAACAAACACGAACGTAGTACGTGGAATTTCAGCTCTTGTGCGCCACCCTTTGGGCAATGAGGCACTATTTCCTCCACTGACACCAACAGTGGTAAAGAGCTGATGACGAGGCTCTTTACCCATGTGATCAGCTGTGTCCAATCACATGTAAACAAGAAAATGCCGGTTATCGGCTTTCCTCTCCTTACACTGACGCCATGTGAGGAGAGGAGAGCTGTTCAGCGGCATTTCCTCACAGGGGAGAGCTGCACAAATAATCAGTGCGCTGATTATCAGTGCACCCCCAACAGTGCCCAGCAGTGATGCCAATCAGTGCCCATCAGTGCTGCCTACTCCTGCCTATCAGTGCCACCTATCAGTGTTCATCAGTGCCACCTATCAGTGCTCATCAGTGCTGCGTATCAGTGAACATCAGTGCTGAATATTAGTGCTTCCTGGTCAATGCCACCTCATCAGTGGCCTTCAGTGCCACCTCATCAGTGTACATCAGGGCCACCTATCAGTGCCGCCTATCAGTGCCCATCAGTGCTGCATATTAGTGCCTCCTCATCAGTGCCCTTCAGTGCCACCTCATAAATGCATATTAGTGCAGCCTATCAGTGCCCATCAGTGCCACCTACCAGTGCCCATCAGTGCTGCCTATCGGTGCCCATCAGTGCTGCATTTTAGTGCCTCCTCATCAGTGCCACCTATCAGTGCACATCAGTGCCACCTATCAGTGTCCATCAGTGCCTCCTATCAGTGCCCATTGGTGCAGCCTATCAGTGCCCATCAGTGCCACCTATAAGTGCCCGTCAGTGCCACCTATCAGTGCCCACCAGTGCTGCATATTAGTGCCTACTCATCAGTGCCCTTCAGTGCCACCTCATTAGTGCCCATCAGTGCCGCCTCATCAACGCACATTAGTGAAGGAGAAAAATTACTTATTTACAAAATGTTCTAACAGAAACTAAGAAAAACAAAAAAAAAAGGTTATCAAAATGTTCGCTCTTTTTTCATTTTTTTTTTAGCAAAAAATAAAAAACCCAGTGGTGATTAAATACCAACAAAATAAAGCTCTATCTATCTAAAATAAATTCATTTAGGTGCAATGTAGCATGACCGAGCAATTGCCATTCAAAGTGCGAAAGTGCTGAAAGCTGAAAATTGGCCTGGGCACGAAGGGGTTGAAAGTGCCTGATATTGAAATTGTTTAGGGTCCCTCACTGGGCTCTTAGATCCTCCTCTCTGCCCGCCCCCAAAGAAAGCTGCTCCTATGGTGGCCCATATGCTGGTGCGCTCCCTAGCTAGGGGGTGTGCATCCATAGACACATACACCATGGCTCGTCCCCGCCCTCCCGCTCCCACCTCACAGAATTTGATTGAGAATGGCGCCCGCTGTTATCACTGCAGCCTGCGAGAGAAGGGAGAGAGAGAGAACCAGCACTGCTGCAGACGGGAATAATGCTGGTTCAATATAGGACTCAGGTAAGTAATTAGAGAGGGAGATGGGGGAACTAGTGGAAGAGTTTTCTCCTTAATGCAGGTGATGCAATAAAGTCAAAAATCTTTTGGCTTTAGAACCACTAAGCTGAACTCTATAAAGATAATTATTATAGTAATAATAATAATAATTAAAGTGTATCTAAAGCCAAGACTAAAATACGTGAGAGTAAATCTATCCCTAAAATGAGGAGAAACCCTCAATTCATTTTCATCAGAGCAGTGAACACACAGCCAATAATGTCTAAACCACTGACAACAAAAGCGAGTACACCCCTAAGTGAAAATGTCTAAATTAGGCCTGATTAGCCATTTTCCCTCCCTGGTGTCATGTGACTCGTTAGTGTTTCAAAGTCTCAGGTGTGAATGGGGAGCAGGTGTGGTAAATTTGGTGTTATCGCTCTCACTCTCTCATACTGGTCACTGGAAGTTCAACATTACCCCTCATGGCAAAGAACTCTCTGAGGATCTGTTTGCGGGTTTTTGTGCATCATCTTTAGAAGAGGCTTCTTTCTGGGACTACAGTCATGCAGACCAATTTGATGCAGTGTGCGGCGTATGGTCTGAGCACTGACAGGCTGACCCCCCACCCCTACAACCTCTGCAGCAATGCTGGCAGCACTCATACATCTATTTCCCAAAGATAATCTCTAGATATAACGCTGAGCTCGTGCACTCAACTTCTTTGGTCGACCATGGCGAGGCCTGTTCTGAGTGGAACCTGTCCTGTTAAACAGCTATATGGTCTTGGTCACCGTGCTGCAGCTCAGTTTCAGGGTCTTGGCAATCTTCGTATAGCCTAGGCCATCTTTATGTAGAGCAAAAAAATTTTTGAGGTATCATGTTGAACTTCCAGTGACCAGTATGAGAGAGTGAGAGCTATAACATCAAATTTAACACATCTGCTCCCCATTCACACCTGAGAGTTGCTGGTGCTCAAAATTTTTGGGGAGGTGCAAACAAACTGAAAAAAAAAACATCAATGGCTCCCACTGTGCCCATCAAATGCAGCAACTGTGCCCATCAAGCGCAGCCACTGTGCCATCAAACACAGCACTGTACCCATAAATTGCCACCACTGTGCCATCAAACGCAGCACTGTACCCATAAATTGCCACCACTGTGCCATCAAACGCAGCTACTGTACCCATCAATTGCTGCCAGTGTGCCCATCAATTGCCACTACTGTGCCCATCAATTGCTGCCAGTGTGCCCATCAATTGCCGCTACTGTGCCCCATCAATTTCCGCTACTGTGCCCCATCAAATTCTGCCCGCCCAGGAGTCGGGACTTACCTGCCTCGCTGCAGGTCACAGCAGCGTCCTCCACGTCCGCGCTCCTCGATGTCTCCGGTCTTCTCTATCAGGCGTCCAATCACAGTACCTGTTGTTTCAGCCAATTAGGTGACAGGTAACCAGACCCGAGCACCTGATTGGCTGAGAGGCGGGTCAGTGTTAGGAAAGTGATTTATTCTCTTTTCTACTACAACACTGAGTAAACAGCGAACGCACAGCATTGCGCCCGCTGTTTACCATTTTGGAAGCCTATTAGAGGCCACGGCTTTTATCAGGCGCTGTAATTCAGGTGCCTGGTGCCCGACAAGGGGCTGGACACCTGAATAGGGGGCGGCAGCGGCGACCATAGATAGATGCATGCAATGCATGCATCTATCTATGGTGAGAGAGAGGTGACAGGAGAGAGGGGGCGGCGCTCCTGCGCCCTTTAGGGATGCACCGCCACTGCTTGTAATACTAACAAATCACATGACACCGGAGAAGGGGAAATGGCTAATTGGGCCCAATTTGGACATTTTCACTTAGGGGTGTACTCACTTTTGTTGCCAGCGGTTTAGACATTAATGACTGTGTGTTGAGTTATTTTGAGGGGACAGCAAATGTACACTGTTATAAAGCTACTTTACATTGTAGCAAAGTGTCATTTCTTCAGTGTTGTCACATGAAAAGATAGAATAAAATATTTACAAAATTGGGAAGGGTGTACTCACTTTTGTAAAATACTAGAGAGATAGATAGATAGATAGATAGATAGATAGATAGATAGATAGATAGATAGATAGATAGATAGATAGATAGATAGATAGATAGATAGATAGATAGATAGATAGATAGATAGATAAAATATATCTATATACACTATATATGTGTGTGTGTCGTAATCAGTCTTCAAGAAAATGTGGTATTTTTTTCATAGAACAAAAACAGATCCATATTCCTCCAACGGCTATTAGGATTTCACTGGCATGTGTAAAGCATGAAAATTACCATGCCATAATTTTCTTTCATGTAACACTTTCTGCTTATTTAACAAATAATCTGCCAAACATTCTACCGTATAATTATTTTTCCAAAAATCACACAGCTCTTTCTCTTACTCCAAAATCTCTCGCCAGTTAAAGTCTTCTCTTCTGAGTCCTGAGACATGCTCTTTGCCCAGTGCTTAGAGGAATTTTTAATTTTTCTATTAGCCAAGCTTTACAGACATCATCTAGGGAATATCAAAAGTCTTCAACACTTATTAACATACAGAAGATAAATGAGAAATATTTTAGGTTTTGAACTGTTTTAGCTTATGTGTGCAAAAAAGTAATATCAATTATTCTTAATGCTCTCCATTAAACATTACACCTGTGTTAAAGCTGACCTCTGGGATAAGCAAATATTGCCTACATACATTTGTCATGTGTATTCTTCCTTGAATCTCGGTGCGCTTTGTGAATTTCTTCCAGATCTGTGCAGTAATCTAATGTCAGACTTTCCCTTTGTGCAGGCGCTTCTGTAATAAAGACCGGTCACTGCTGCTCTGTCTCCTTGTGCAGGGTGACTGGTCTTGTCTCCGCCCCCCTCCTGTAGTTTTCTGCAGGCAGCCTGTAGTGGGTGGAACTTACTCTGCCCCTCCCACAGCTCTGCATTCTGCACAGGCTGTGTACAGCAGTGGTTCTCAACCCTGTCCTCAAGTACCCCCAACAGGCCATGTTTGCAGGTTTTCCTTTATCTTGCACAGGTGCTTTAAATCAGGGTCAATGGCTTGGTGTTTTGGACAGCTATTTTATCTAAGAGAAATTCCCAAAACATGGCCTTTTGGGGGTACTTAAGGACTGGTTTGAGAACCACTGGTGTACAGCACAGTGATAATGTGACTACTACTTTTACAAAGTAATATCTGTGCTTTCAAAGACATTTGGTGCTCACAAAGTAGATTTATATCCTATTGAGGAATATATATCAATGACATTTTCTTTAACTACTTCGTATCCGGGCCAATTCTGACACTTCGCCCCTACATGTAAAAATCTACTTTTTTTTACTAGAAAATTACTTAGAACCCCCAAACCTTATATATATATATATATATATATATATATATATATATATATAGATAGATAGATAGATAGATAGATAGATAGATAGATAGATAGATAGATAGATAGATAGATAGATAGATAGATAGATAGATAGATAGATAGATAGATATAGATATAGATATATCTATCTATCTATCTATCTATATATATCTATATATATATATATATATATATATATATAGATATATATAGATAGATAGATATATCTATCTATATATATATATATATATATAGATAGATATATATATCTATATATATATAGATATATATACATATATATATATCTGTATATATATAGATATATCTATATCTATATATATTTATTTATTTTTTTTTAGCAGAGACCCTATAGAATAGAATGATGGGTGTAGCAATTGTTTATATCACACGGTATTTGCCCAGCGGTTTTTCAAACGCAATTTTTTGGGGGAAATAACACACTTTAATGAACTGAAAAAAAAACAAGATTTATCCCAATTGTTTTGCATAATGTGAAAGATGTTACACCGAGTAAATAGATACCTAACATGTCACACTTTAAAATTGTGTCTGCCCGTGAAATGGCGGCAAACTACGGTGCTTAAAATTCTCCATAAGCATCACTTTAAATGCCTTTACAGGTTACCAGCTGGTGCTAGAATTATTGCTCTCACTCTGACGTGTGCGACAATGCTTCACATGTGTGGTGCCATCACCGTTTACATATGTGTGTAGGAGTAACTTATGCGTTTGCATTTGTGTATAAGCGCGGAGGGGGGGGGGGGCGTGCTTTAATTTTTTTTTTTTTTATTATTATTATTTATTTTACTCAGAACTTTATATTTTACACTTTTTTTATATTTTTTGGATTAACTTTATGAACAACATCCCATGTGACAGCATGGGCCGTGAAAGGTCCTCTTTCTGGAGAGATCTGGGTTCTATTAGACCCCAGGTCTCTCCTTTGGCCTCCCATGCACCGGATCAGATAAAGATCAGTCTGATTGGCTGCTTTCCTGGCCTCTAACGGCCAGGTAAACAAAAGGCGGAACCGGAAGTGACACCATACTTTTTGCTCCTGGTTTCTGGGGTCACAGAGAGAGAAGAACAATATCAGTTCCTCTCTCTCTGATCTGTGCAGCCATGTTGCCGGTTGCATCGCTCCCAGGCTCCGCAATCGGACGCTAGAGTCCAAGAAAGGCGGCGGGAAGGAGATGGGGCCCCTTTCTGCCACCCGCAGAAGTGATCGAGTGGGATGATGTCTGTAGGTGCAGGTAACATCCCGGTATAACCACTGCAACCCAAGGATGTCCATGGATGTCCTACGGGCAGCAAGTAGTTAAAGCCCAACTCCAAATAAAAAAATTATCCTTTGCAGAGGGGCTGCGGATTAATTGCTCATTTATGCCTAGGGGAAAACAGGAACAGGCAATCATTACTGAAAACCTACAAGCAAGTGTTAAAACCCTTAGGCACTGCTAGTTTATTCCTTAAATCGCATCTATAGCTACAAAATTATTTTAGACTTATTAATATTATTTTAGGATTTACATACACTTTAAGTAAGTGATCTCAACAGCTCTTCAATTTATTACGATACCCTGCTTTATATTTAGCTCTCCTATATATCAAAGATTTTTCAGCTTTTGCAAAAAAATGCTTTCTTACTACAAAACCCTTTTTATGTTAATAGTACGGCAAATAAACTCATAAATATTGAAAGCTTTGGCAGAAAACGCAGCGGTGACCTGTAACGGGCTCTTGTTACTTACCTTCGTTCCAGTTACAGCTTCCAAAAAATATTTTTAGAACCTTACAGAGCTTTGGAAATATTTCTTACAACACAAATATTCCCTGTTTTATTAATTGAGAGCAAACACAGATAGAGCGAAATTACACAGAGCAAAACAAAAAACAGAGCCAAATAGAAATCTATAGCGATAAAATGTAACAAGATTTCACCTATTGCGTTCCATAAACTTCTATTGCTGTTTCTTCAACACTTGAGACGTTTTATGGTTTTTGCCCAATTTGTTGCACAACGCATGGTGTTTTTAACAATCATTACCATGCATGTTGGACTTATTAGCGTAAATTCATTCCACTGTACTTTTAACTGACATTTTCCTTACATAATGACACAGATGCAGCTATTACTAGCGGTCCAACAATCTGCACTAATGATGTTAAATTGTCAAGATTTCAAAATGCGAGCTGAACAGCCAAGTTAGTGCAATTGGTCTCCATGACCTTGGATTCAGGTTCCAACTACTACGAATAACTGCTTCAAAATATGATAAAGCCCTTGATGTGTCTTGAATTAGACTCAAGAAAAAGAAGACGTGAAATCTACACGTGGCAAACATTATTCTATGGCTGGAGAACCAAGTATCTGCAGCAATAAAATGTCAAAAACACCACCAATGTATTGTTAGGTTGGGTTTCTAGAACACACACACCGTTTGCACAGTGCTAGGTTGGTCTGTTACTGTAATGTGTTGATTTAATGTGGGAATTCCATAGGGGTGGGCTGTATCCTGCTGAGGTCCTGCCATAGCATAAAATGGAACCACCACTTTCTGAGAAGCATCTACAAGCTAGCAAACTGTACTGCTGCTAGATCTGCTCCTCTTAGTATAGGGTGGAGACCCAACAGCTGTTTCAAAAGGGATTATTTTAAGTGTGTTAGGTTGGTGGTGTTTGACTTTGGTTGTGTTACAAAAAAAAAGTGGAGGAAAGTGGACCAAAGATAAGCCACGTCCATAAATCATTGAGGATACAAAATAAGGTAGTACTGAGCAGGGGCGTTGCTAGGTCTACAAAAGATCTGGGGCTAGAGCCCATAGCAGCGTAGTAAAGAAAGTCATACGCTTGGGCGGGCATACACATGTATATACAGTAATATACGTGTGGGTGTATATATATCCCCAGATAGCCCCCCACTTACATCAGGGTCCCCAGAGAAGCCCCCCTTACATCACCTTACATCAGGGTCCCCAGAGAGCCTCCTCCTTACATCAGAGTCCTCAGAGAGCCTCCCCCTTCCATCAGGGTACCCAGAGGCCCCCCCCCACTTACATCAGGGTTCCCAGAGAGGCCCCCTTACATTAGGGTCCCCAGAGAGCCTCCCCCTTAAATCTGGGTCCCTAGAGAGCCTAGGCCTTAAAATCAGGGTCCCCAGAGAGCCTCTCCCTTACATCAGGGTCCCCAGAGAGCCCCCCACTTACATAAGGGTCCCCAGAGAGCCTCCCCTCCCCTTGGGGACCCCTGCAGAGACTCGGGGCTATTGGCCTCAGATTCAGGGCTATAGCCCCAAAAGCCACCCCCTAGCAACGCCCCTGGTACTGAGTATTACCAGGGTGGCGGACTTTTTAGGCTAAGAAACAGTGGAGAAGATAAAGCAGTATAAAAAAATATAAATTTATTCAAAAATACAAATATCTAAAATATGACAATTGTAACATATAGCATCTATGATTATTGTGCAGTGAGCCCTTGTATGTCTACGCATTTTGCCGTTAGGCTTCCTCAGGACACGTCCAAGGTTCACAGATAGTGCAGCGTATTGCTGTCTTCCAGGGGCACGCTGGATTATTTGTATCCTGAATATGCAGCTATGGGATTGGTTTGAGCCTTCAGCATTGCTGATACTAAATGCAGGATCTAAATTGGTGCATCCGATGTTGGTTCCCTCTAAGTGCTGCTCCCATAATTAGGAATACTGTTTACATGCCCCTGCTGAGATATTTAGCTATATCCAATATACTTTCTAACTGCTGATTGAACTTTCTCATCCTACCGCGATTTGCATGATTTTGCATTTCAATTTAAGATAGAGAGACATATTCCCTTCTCTGTCTCATCTGTGAACCTTGGCCGTGTCCTGGGGAAGCCTAACGGCGAAACACGTAGACATACAAGGGCTCACTGCACAATAATCATAGATGCTATATGTTACAATTGTCATTTTTTAGATATTTGTATTTTTCAATAAATTAATATTTTTTTTATACTGCTTTATCTTCTCCACTGTTTCTTAGCCTAAAAAGTTCGCCTCCCCGGTAATACTCAGTACTACCTTATTTTGTATCCACTTTGGTTGTGTTGTATGTGTCCTTGTGGGATGAGTGTTTCATGGTTTGTGGTTTTGAGGTGACAGGATTGGGTTGTGGTCTTTGTGTGTGGGGGCTGTGTGGTTGGGGTGGCTGTGTGGATACTTGGATCCTGTGGTTGGTTGGTATATGTGTGGGTATGGCTGAACTGACTTCGGTTGCACCCTACTTTACTTATTTTTGGTGATGGAGGGCCCTGTATTGGAATACTTATGTTATTTTATGAATTATGCTATTTTTGCAACTGTGACTGCGTGGTTGGTTGTGGCCTTCTCTCCCCTGCTGAGTGGTCCAGTACCTGGTGTGCCACCCTTATGCTTTAAGGCTGGGCTGCAGCCCTCAGACTCTCAAATGATGTCTCCTTGAGATTCAGCGGTTCTTATAGACTTTATAGATGTTGTGGTAAGCCTACTGACACTTATGGTGACCCAATTTGGGAGATTAACCACTTGCCGACTAGCCGCCGTCATTATACTGCGGCAGGTCGGCACGATCCCGCTAACCGTCGTAGCTGTACGTCGGTCCCTTTAAGCGGGATAGCAGGCGTACGTCCCCTGCACATCGGGGTGCCGATGCTCGTGACCGGCAGTCGCAATCGCTGGCATAACAGGGACGTGTGTGTAAACACACACATCCTAGTTCTGTGAGGAGAGGAGAGAGAGATCATGAGTTCCTACGAGCTGGGAACCACGATCTCTCATCTCCTATAATCAGTCCCATCCCCCACAGTTAGAACACACACATAGGGAACACAGTTAACCCCTTGATCGCCACCTATTGTTAACTACTTCCCTGCCAGTGACATTTATACAGTAATCAGTGCATTTTTATAGCACCGATCGACCTAATTGTCAATCGACCTAAAAATGTGTCAAAAGTTCCGATATGTCCACAATAATGTCGCAGTCTCGATAAAAATAGCAGATCGCCGCCATTACTAGTAAAAAAAAATAATAATAATAAAAATGCCATAAATCTTTTCCCTATTTTGTAGACACTATAACTTTTGCGCAAACCAATCAATATACGCTTTTTGCAATTTTTATTACAAAAAATATGTAGAAGAATCCATATCGGCTAAACTGAGGAAAAAATTAGCTTTAAAAAAAAATTAGGCTTTTTATTACAGCAAAAAATACAAAATATTGTGTTTTTTTGTTTATAGCGCAAAAAATAAAAACCGCAGGGATGATCAAATACCACTTTGGACTGTTACTTAAAGCGGAGCTCTACCCAAAAGGTGACGCTCCGCTAGTTCACACTCTCCCTCCCTCCACTGCCAAATTTTGCACTTTTTTGAGGGAAGGGAGGAGCGGGTACCTGGTCTTGACTGGTACTCGCTTCCACTTCCGGATAATATCTATGTGCATTTCCGACCCCTCCTTCTTTCCCCCGCTGCCTTCTCCGACACACACACAGGGTTGGCCCATGACATTGTGCTGCCTGGGTCCAAGAATGAAATGCTGCCCCTCCACCTCCCCCCCCAAAAAAAATAAAAAATCAGGCCCACCAAAAGGCCCCACACATCCATTATTTTATATTACGATAATTAAAACTAAGATTACACTTATCAGGAAGTCAGATTTACATGCAACAGCACCTTGTCTATAGGCAAAATGTTATTACACACCATTACATTTAATTCCAAGGGGCGGGCTAGGGCAGTATTTAGACAGGCTAGGGTAGTATATAGACAGGCTAGGGTAGTATAGAGGCAGGCTAGGGTAGTATAGGGGCAGGCTAGGGCAGCATAGGGGCAGGCTTAGGTAGTATATAGACAGGCTAGGGTAGTATATGAACAGGCTAGGGTAGTATATGAACAGGCTAGGGTAGTAAGTGGGCACACTAGGGCAGAATATAGACAGCCTAGGGTAGTATATGGACATGCCAGGGCAGTATATGGACAGGCTAGGGTAGTATGTGGACAGGCTAGGGCGGTATAGGGACAGGCAGGGGTAGTATATAGACAGGCTAGGGCAGTATAGGGGCGGGCTAGGGTAGTATGGGGGCAGGCGGAGCAGCCCGGAGGGCAGTTGTCGTCACGACACGCAAAACTGCTGAAAAAAAATTCTTGGTCATCAATTTGCTGGGTAAATAGAAGAGGAAAGGTGGCCATAGTTCAATTTGCTGCCACTTCAAAGTGCTGCCTGGGTGCAATGGACCCACTGGGACCCATGGTAGGGCCGGCCCTGCACACACAGGTCCCAGAAGATGGCGGGACTGTTCAGAAAACGCAGCGAAATTTGCATATGCGCAGTAGGAAACCGGCAGTGAAGCCTGAAGGCTTCACTGCCGGTTTCCCCCTACTTACACAATGCCGGTGCCTGCACCCAAAACAGATTGACGAATCGGATTCTGAGTGCCGACATCGAGGGATCCCTGGACAGGTAAGCATCCTTATATTAAAAGTCAGCAGCTACAGTATTTGTATAGTCAATCCAGACTGGAGCTCCTCTTTATTATCAGCACAGTGGTGTTCCACACCCAGAGTCTTGTCCTTCCTGAAAGAACACCTAATCCTCTTCCTTCCTACTCCGAAACCTGCAGAGGAGTCACTCCAACTGCAAGCCCAATTTTACCTTTCAGCTGTCATGGTGCAACTGTATATTAAGATAAATGTCAGGTCATGACATTGGCTAAGCTGAAGGGAGACTTATTGACTTCAAAGTCATACATAAGTGAACTAAAAGAGAGTATTATGTATTTGCGTGCAGCTGTTGTATAAAAATTCAGTAAATTGCAGAAACTCAAAAACACTCATAGCAGCTGAGACCTTTAGAGCACAGTCAGAGCTTAACCTACAAAATACTCTGTTTTTCTACTAAATCCGCACTGCTTGTTTGGACAGTGATAAAATGTGGTTTCACTTTGCAATGCTACGGGGTTTTTCTATTAATGCCTGCAAGAAAAATAAAACAGTCTACACAAATTAAAACATCCGAGCAATGCGAATAAGTCATTAAAATCTGTTTGATATTGAGAGCGAGGAAGGAAAATTTATCTCTCTGCTAAAGCTCTCATGTTTTCAGTGGAAAGGAATAAAAGAATATTTAATAAACATTGCTCCATGCCAAGCCTTCTGCTGTTGTTCCCATAATTTCTGATTAGTGCCAATTGGCTGTTAATTGGAATTGTGTGAACCTTTGCATGCAAAGCCACAGAGAACGTGCTCTTCCCCCCAACAAAGTCATGTACAGCCACTTTTTTAATATCCTGTAGGTCAGATTAATTAGCAGAGATATTTGAGCCCATGCTCCTATATACTGTATGGTTCTCAATATACTGTGCGCTGCTGATCTACAAGAGGAGAAAATTATTTTAGGTTTGAACTTTGTATACATGGAGCTAAGCTATACAGGCACATGCTGGTGTTCTGTCTAATTTATAGAGTCTACAGAAAGAGCAAAAGAGAGCTAGAGATTTGTCTAGGTGCACTTCCGTGAATGCAAACGGTACTGTGGTACTAACCTTGAAAGTCCTGTGAGTGCCTCAGTACCTTCTTCTATAAATAAATGTTACATAGATAACATGGGTGTCATTAACCAGGTTTGGAGGTGTCTCCCATACCTTGCCCGGGTATGCAAGAACCAAAAGAAGTCCAATCTTCCCAAGGGCCCCCTTGCAGGGCGTTGTGGGACTTGTGAGACAGGCTTCTCCCCAAGAGGGCAAACCCCAGGCTCGCCCTGCATTGGATGACCAACAGTGAATAAAAATCAAAGGTGAAGTACCAAATCATCAGGCAGATGTGGAGTGGGAGATAAGCCGGAGGTCAGGGCTGGCAGCAAGCAGTCACAAACAAGCAGAAGCGTAGTAAACAGGGATGAGATGGCTTTGTAAAGGTCAAGGTCGGAAGCCGACACGACCGGAGCCATCCATAAAGACCTGCCATTATAGGAGGCCAGAAACTCACCCCAAACCCCCAGATCGGCCTTATGCTCGCGCGAGAGCCTGATGAAGTGATGCGGCAGTAATACCCCTGACGTGGCGACGCAGAGGCGATGACTGAAGATGCGTCCCATAGGCATGATATGGCAGGCAAAATTAAGCTTACCCAATAAAGACTGCAATTGTTTAAGCCTAACCTTCTTTGCCGCCTTGACCTCGGCAACCCCCCGACGCAGATCTTCAAGTTTGTCAATCGGCAAGCGACATTCCATGAGACACGTGTTAATGACTATACCTAAGAATTGTATGACCGTGGCAGGACCTTCCATTTTTGTAGGCTCCAGAGGAATCCCGAACCGTGTCGCAATAGATTCCAAAGTGTGTAACAGTACAAAAAAAAACTAAGGAATCTGGGGGCCATTGCAAAGGAAATCAACAAGATAGTGTAGCACAGATCTCAACTGGGTCTCCTCCCGTACCACCCATTCCACGAAGGTGCCAAAGACCTCAAAATATGCGGAGGAAATGGAACAGCCCATCGGGAGACAACAGTCAAGAAAAAACTGCCAATCCCAAAAACAACCTAGCAAATGTTGGCTCTACGGGTGAACCGGCAGCAGGCGGAAGGCAGATTCGATATCTGTCTTCACCAACAACGAACCCTGGTCATAACGTTGCACCCAACCGACTGCGGCATCAAAGGAGGTATAAGACACTGAAACCAGGTCCGGAAAAATGGCATCATTCACCGACGCACCCTTCGAATACGACAAATGTTGTATTAACCGAAATTTGTTGGGTTCCTTCTTGGGGACAACTACCAAGGGAGACATATGCAAAGACAGAATGGGCAGATGGTCAGATGGTGCAGCCATTCTCCCAAGTTCCACCTCTTTAGCCAACTTAACAACCTGGGGAAATTGCTTTGTTGATTTCAGATTCCGAGGCCGTGGAGAAGGGGCAGAACACGGAATATGAAAACCATGTGCAAAACCATCAGCCAAGAGACTCGCCGCCTCCCTCCGTAGATATCTACCTAGATACAGGACCATTGTGGGAAGGCTTACCGGTGTCCTCTCTTTTTGAAGCAGACTCCCCAGGTTGGGACTTCCCTCTCTTAAAACATTTGGCGTAACTGTGGGAGCTCCCGCAACCAGAGCACTCATGGCGGAAACGTCAGGCTGCGCCAAAACGCCATGACCGCTCATTGAGCTGCCAACAAACTCCTCCTTTCCTCCTTTTTGGGTGTCCGACTGTCCAGCACCCGAACCGCCACACCCCCAAGAAAGGGCTGACCCGGAGCCCTTGCCTGAGCCATGAGCTTCATCCAAAGCCCAATATCCTTATAATCCCAGCGCAAGCCAGGCCGCAAGGCCTTGCGCTGGTGGAACTGCTCGTCATATCGCAGCCAAGCAGTACCCCTGTAAACTCTATACGCTTCTCCAATAGCATCAAGATAACAAAAAAGCGGAGAGCAATTCTCCAATGCTTTTCGCCAATTACGCTGACCAAGATGGCAAACGCCTGAAGCCAATTAGAAAAGGTGCAGGGAAAAAGTCCTCCTCTTTCTTGCTTTCATCCGCCTTACCTTTTTCTATATTAAATTCCTCCATTGGCAAAAGGGAGAATATTTCAACATATTCCCCCTTCCAGATCTTTTCCCTGAGGTCCTGTTTTAGATGGACCACTAGCAGGCCCTCAAAGCACACGTAAATCTCGCACTTCGCCGCGTCCGCCAACCTCACCCTATCTTCAGTGGACTCCTTTGCCTTGTAAGGTTCTGACCCACCCAGCCATCTCCGTCTGCGATGCAGACATCACGGAAGACGCGACTGCCCCTCCCCGGGGGCTGCCTCCCTGTGAATCTCTGGACGACCCTCCCACAGAAATCAGCCCCGCTGAGGGAGGCGGAGATGGAACCACTAAGCCCACACAACCTGATGGAGAAGCAGCAGGGGCCAATAACTCCCAAAAACCTGCAAAAAATGTGCCCAAAATCGGCACGGCACCCGGGTACTCGACAGTAGATCCCGAAGCAAGCCGCAAATCTGTGGGCTCCTGAACCCCTGCTGTCCTGGCACCCCCGAAAGGACCCCCTCTGAAACCCCTAAACTAACCGACCCACCCTGACAATTAGACATAGATAAAGAAAGCGACTTACCAGGCTGCTGCTGTGCTGCAACATGACCAGTCGCTCGCCCGGATCCCAGCTGGCTCTGCAGGGTGCCGTTCGTCATCATATGCGCTGGTGACCTCACCGGATTCGGCCGAAGATTCTGTGAGGGAAATTCACCTTAGATCACACTCTGGATCAAGTTAAGAAGTTTTCTTTATTTGACTCGTACGAGGAGACAAGTTACAACAAAAGTACAGATATTTGCCCATTGGTTCTGATCTCTATGACCTGTGCAATAGGGCAGCATACATGGAGTTCAGCCTTATGGGCTCCTATCTGACTTAGCCATCTCTCCTAGATATGATTGGTTGCTAAGATCTATGTCAATGTTACTGACCATAAATATGACACCTGTTCTACAACCAGACAAACTTATTAATTCCCAGAATTCCTATATGTTCAGTAAAGTGATTTATAACTGGATTTGTCCAATTATAAACACCTGTGTAGAGACAGTATGGCACCCAGCCGTGTTAAATCAAACCCTCCTCTTCCTGATAAGACTTCACCAACTCAAAGATAACAGATTTACGACTTTGGGAAAATGAACTTGCAATAACCTCACCTTATGTGTTATTGTTTTTCACTATACAATCCTATATGTATGTATTCATATATTGGTTTCACAAAAAGGTACTGTATCATTTACATTATATGTATATTTATATATACACATACACAAAGCTAACTACTTTATTCAATATTGTTTAATTATTATTATATACATACATACACATCAGTGTTCTCTTATTCAATGTATTTTAACAGTTTTAATGAGGGCACAAGCAGACCTTTGTTTGACCCTGTCAAACTTAATTAATGTACTGTACATAACTTTCCCATTTTCCACATAATTATTTCTAAACCACCTGTATAAGATGTTATATCTTATCAGGCTGTAGTTCAACTGCTGTCAAAAGTTTATTTTCTAATTAGTGAACTAAAAATGAACTATCTTATCTCTGAGATTTATATGCATTTCAAGGACTCAAAACAACTCTGTGTAACCTGAAACTTTTCTACTTCTAAGCAATCTTTTGCAAGCATGCATAAATAAGTATAAAATAAGCATCTAATTTCTCTAACAAATTCCTGCTGCATTGACATCCCTTGAGCCCTGCATACTGGCGACTCCGGCTCAGGGCTCCTGGAAGCATCTCCATCCATCTCAGCTGTGGCTCTCAGGGATGATGAGCTGTGGGGTACCTTAAAACCCCCAGCTTCAGCAGGGACGTGCTGTCTCTTTAAGGGGGCGGGTCCCCCAGCCCGAGTCACTGGCCGACCTCCACTGTGAGGAACAGGGTGCAGCGGCGCTTGGGAACCAGCAGAGGGCGCCTGATCCCTCCTGCTGCTCGTGGCTGAGCTTTAACCTTGCCGAGCTCCTCTCTGTGCTGCATCCACAGAGAGAGACGACTACTCTGGATCCCCGTGGTGGCGATGGGCAGGGGAAGACAGTGTAACCCCCTCAGTGCGGACCCCCACATCTAGGGCAGACCTCCAGCTGGGAGCAGCTGAGGGGCCGTGACACCCCCCACTGCGTGTCCCATAGCGTCTCCCATGCCGAGCTGCCCCCCCTCAGCACCTCAGCAGGGGGGGCAGCTGCAAGCTCTGGCATCTGATGAGAGGGGGAGGAGGGGAGTAAGAGCAGGATGCCTCCTCCCCCTCGGGTCCCGCCAGTGATGAGGATCCCTGTGCCCCCCGCCGAGTCTGGAAGCAGGAAGCCCGGTAGCAGGCCCTGGAGGGTCCCTATTACAGGGGCTCCTATGTGGACACTGGACCCGGGGGACAAGGGATGGACTGAGGCGCTCAGGAGGGCAAACCTTCCTAGCCCGTTTCCGGCCCGGAGGGGAAGAGGTAGGTGAGGGAGACGCTCCTGACCCCCCCCCCCCAACACGTCTGGTAGCTGCTGCTGCCGCCGCTGCGGCCCTGGTCTGTGCCAACAAGGCCTTCAAGTCACTAATTTTTCTCTATCTACCTGCAGGTGGGGGGACAACCGAAGTTGCCACTTCTCCCGACTGCTTGGAATGCTACAGAAAACACCCCTCCGCAAGACCCTCGCCTCTGGACCCTGCCCCTTTCAACATCTGCCTCCAATCAGGTAAGGTCTCCACCCCTACCCTCCCCTAGTCGTGCAGCCCCTCCGTCCATTTTCTTCTCCTGGTCTCACTAGTAGTGTGCTGGATGAGTGTGGAGCTTTAGAGACTGTCAATATGTCAATATAGATTCAATCATCTTTGTTCAAAGAAGCAAGATTCATTATATGGGCATCCCATGACCCTTTTCCTCAATCCAAGTTTAATCCCCTAAATAAAATAACAAAAAAACAAGCTAAAGGACTGTTCATTGACTGCCAAAGTGTGTCTGAAGTGAATGCCTGGCCAAGCAGGGTGATGTGTGGAACTATTACACGCATCGACCCCACGGGGGCACCGCTACAATGGAGAGATGAATTTAATATGTTTTTATATATACTTTTTGAAGTGACATTCACTGTAATCTTTTTTTTATCCATTACATTAAGTTCTTGCCTGTGGTCAGTCTCACTCACTATTTGACCTTTGGAAGGCCTACATGTTAAAGCAGAACTAAATTGTATCTGGTCGGGATCTTTTCAGAGGCTGGAGCGGCTCTAGGACGTCAGCCGACAACAGGCTTTGACTTAAAGTGGTAGTAAACTCTATTGTACCACTTGTACCTACAGGCAAGCCTAAAGTAAGGCTTACCTGTAGGTACTGTGAATATCTCCTAAACTTGCACAGTTTAGGAGATATTGATAGTGCATGCAACTGGTGATGTTTCTGTCAGAACCTGCACGCATGTGTGGGAGTGATGTCACCGTGCCCCTGGCCACTCATGTAGCTGGACGACGCAAACCCGGAAGGAAGACTGGGGAAGATGTTAGCCTTCTCAGCGGTGACAGCGCGGTGCTGGAAGGCTTCATTCTAAGGCAAGTCTCTCATAATGTGCTGGTATGTGATGCATACCAGCACATTATGACATTGTCTTGCAGGGGATTTTTTTTTCCATCCAATGCGGTTTACTACCACTTTAATTAACTGCAATCCTGTGACCTACAGGAGAAGTATAACCAAAAAAGCATAATGTTGATTGAGAAAGTAAAGTTCCTCTTTAACAATCCAAAGAACAATAAGTGAGGCAGTTTTACCAGAGGTCAATGGAAATTCCTTATCAATTTGATGGATCAGTGACAGGTAAATTATGTGCCAATAGATCAGGCAACTTTTGACATTTAGGTATCCATGAATCTGCCTGATCTGGGTCTAATCTTGGTTTAGGACATCAAATCACTCATCTCTAATTAACTGTCAGCTCATTGCTGCTTGGCTTAAAATGTCTGCTTTCATGTATATTTGTCCCATACACCTCTAACCAGAAGAGAATGCAGAATGATTTCTCGGTCAAGATGAGCTGCAAATATGTATGTCCATGATGACAAATCAAACTGCCTGCAGGCCAACTAAATATAACCCGTGTTTACTCTAAGCATCATTTCTATGCCAAAAAATGTCTGTATCCAATGCAATTAGACATGTGCAGCTTATCACATTATTTAGATATCTGCTGGTATAATTTATCATATCGGACTATTTAAGGAGGATCACTTAATGAACCAAGACCATGTTCCAGCGAAGACGCACGTTTCGGGGTAAATTGCAGCCAAAAGTCTATGTGGTCCTGTCACTCCCTGCCCTCTGATATGAGGACTTCAGAGGAAGCCTCTTTTTCTCACAATTAGATTACAACAACAAAAGTTCAGCCCGATTGATAACACCACCCGCCATCTGAAGAAAACTTTATCGGCTGTCATTTGTCTTACTCAAAGGCACTTAAAATAAGACTGTTTAATGGTCAGGCGATTATTGGCCGGCCAAGAGCAGATATATATTGTTAAGTAAACATATTAAAATGCTTTCAGTGTGGTAAACAGAGCCTGTCAGGGGCTAATGAGGGGAAGGTTTGCGTAAGCGGAGGTCAAGTTAAGATGTGGTGCTGCTTTATAAACACACAAAAGGTAGGGGTGGTGGTAATGAAGTATTTATGTATTTGGACTTGAAAGCTAAGTTTACCTTTGTTCACCTTTTTTTTTCTCTAAATTCCAGCTCCCCTATGTACCAATATAGCAATAATGTACTTCTTTTTTAAAAAATAAAACAGCTTTCCATTTATTCTACACACGCTTACCTTACTGTCAGGGGCGTAACTCGAAATAGCAGGGCCCCATAGCAAAATGTTGTATGGGGCCCCCCTGCAATCAGCCCCCCCCCCCACAGCTGCCCTAGTGTCAATGCAGCGTGACCTGTGCCACATACAGCGTGACCTGTGCCCAATGCAGCGTGACCTGTGCCCAATACAGCGTGACCTGTGCCCCATACAGCGTGACCTGTGCCCAATACAGCCTGGTCTGCCTGTGCCCCATACAGCCCCACTTATGCAGAGGAAGAGGCAAGCCACTCGGATCAGCAGAGAGCGGGATTGCCCTCTGTAATAGCTTTCATTTGAATTTCCTGTCTTCCCGGGGCTCATCGTCACATAGCCCCACCTCTTGGCCCGACGCCTTTGATGACGTCACATGTTCCGCATTGGATCAGCGTTCTGTCTATCAAAGGCACCGGGCCAAAAGGTGGAGCTATGTGACGTGAGCCCTGGGAACACTGGAAGTTTTAATGAAAGCTCTTACATCGGGCAATTCAGCTCTCTGCTGATACGGACAGCTCGCCTCTTCCTTTCCTCTCTCTTCCCCTGGCTGGGAGACTGTGCCGGCGGTGAATTATCCTCACTTGGCCCCACTCGGCTGCGGGCCCCATAGCGCCCGCATGGGTCGCTATGGTGGTAGTTACGCCCCTGCTTACTGTCTTTCTGTCTGTTTCCAAACACTACTTAATTACTTCTGCCTTACTTTCTGGACAGACTTTAGGTCATGAAACAGGAAGGAGTTGACTGGCTGAGGGTAGATGATGCAGGGTGTGTGCTAATGAGATCAGCTGGTCAACTTCTTCCTGTGTCATGACCTACAGTCTGTCCTGGAAGTAAGGCGAAGTAATCAAGCAGTGTGACAAGTACCTTGGAGGTGAGCCTGATGTGCAGAGGGAGACCTCTCATACAGCCCTGGTTCCGGGATCACTGGAGTTGGGACAGTGACCGTCGGAGCACAGTAAGGTATGAGTGCCTGCAAGGTTCACTTGGCTGGAGATGATGTCAGCTGACAGAGACAGGAACAAACTTGATTGCTGTGGATGCAGGTAAGCGGATGCAGGTGCGCTGAGGGGCAGCAGATGCAGATGCACACAGATGCAGGACAGCAGGCAGGAGCAAGGTCAGACTAGCCAGGTCATACGCAGCGGATCAGTCAGGCAGAAACGGCAGGCAGCGAATGGTCAAAGTTCAGCCGGGTAAGTACTGGATCAGGTGCGGGTTCAGTATCAGGTCACAGGGTAAGCTGCAGATCAAACAGCAAGGATACATGCAACAGGAGCCCCTTTTAAAGGTCACTGGGCACCAAGGCAGCCTCACTGTGCACGATCTCTGTGATCTGCGCATGCACATGCGCACTGACGCATGTCTGTTCACCGCTGGATGCCTGTAAATTGGACCGCATCTCAGTGAACCTGTGCGCCTGTGATCAGTTGCAGCGCTATACGCAGCGCGTCCATGACACAGTGTTTTGAAACATCCATGAAGATAGTGTGTAGAATAAATGGAAAGCTGTTTTATTTTTGCAATGGAAGTGCATTAATGCTATATTGGTACATAGGGTAGCTGGAATTTAGAAAAAAAAAAGTGAATTTAGCCTTTAACCACTTCAGCTACAGAAGGTTTACCCCCCTGCATGGCCAGGCCATTTTTTGCGATACGGCATTTTTCTACTTAACTGACAATTACGCAGTTGTGCGACACTGTACCCAAATAAAATCGATGTCCATTTTTTCCCACAAATAGAGCTTTCTTTTGGTGGTATTTGATCACCTCTGTGGTTTTTATTTTTTGCGCTATTAAAAGAAAATATAAAAAATCTAATTTCTTCATTGGTTTAGACCAATATGTGTTCTGCTACATGGTTGTGGTAAAAAAAAATCCCAATAAGCGTATATTGATTGCTTTGCGCAAAAGTTATAGCATCTACAAAATATGGGATGGATTCATGGAATTTTTTTTTTACTAGTAATAGAGGCGATCAGCAATTTTTAGTGGCACTGCAACATTGCAGTGGACAAATCCGACTTTTTTTGGGGACCAGTGACATCAATACAGTAATCAGTGCTAAAAAGATGCACTTTCACTGTACTAATGACACTGGCAGGGAAGGGGTTAACATCAGGGGCGATCAAAGGGTTAAATGTGCTCCTAGGGAGTGCTTTCTTACTGTGGGGGGGGGGATGCTTTGGCTGTGAGAAGACAGAGATCCGTGTTCCTGCATAAAAACACATGGTTTCTGTCTCCCCTACTAGCAGAATGACGATCTGTTGGGAGCTGGTCGTCGGCGGCGCATGTGCGTGACCAAACCCCGGAAGAGCAAAATCATGTACCTGTACATGATTTTTCGAAGGAGAGCGTATATGTATGCAGGACGGTCGGTAAGTTGTTAGTAGTGATGGACAATTCTGCCTAAGTTAGATTCGCCAAGGGTTCAGGAAATTCGGAAAACTCAAAATTAGAGGCAAATCTCATGGAAGTCTATGTGGGGCAACACTTGTTGAATTCTGGCCCTTTTGAGGGATAATAGGTAAACTACTGTCAAAAAAGGGCCAGTATTTTGCTATGGCTGTTCTTGTTCTTGCCGAGCCTGCCACTGGCTAATTTCTTTTGGACTCTCATTAAGAAATAAAAGTAAAACTGATGTAAAGTTGGCCCGCAGCAGGACATTTTTAATAAGGGAGAATAGGCCAAAATGTACTAGAGATAAAGAGTACAGGTACATTTTACAACAAGAACACAGGTGACAACAGCAGTGTAAAATTGGTCAGTAGCAATTTTAATAAGCAGGGCTAGGCCCAAATTTACTTGAGATGAGAATCACAGGCTACAGCTTTACCACAAGAATTAAGACTTTGCAGAATATACCTCAGTGAAAAATTGGTCAGACACAGAGCAGTTTACTCAGGGATAATAGGCCTAACTAGTGTATGCCTAACTTTTATTTTGTCTATGGGGAAAGGGGGTGTAGTGAATATGAGTGATATGTGAAGCAAGAACAGAAAAAGGGTATTGTTGCGTTACTGGTAAAAAATGATGTGTAAGGTGTAAAAGCAGCCAGCATCACCAGTGTAGTAACCGTGTAGAAATATAAACAAAAAATAATAAATGCAGCGCTAAGTAAAATAACAGATTATTTGTGTATAGAGGGGTGAGTGACCACCCTAAATATATTTGTAATCTGTGTATTCATCAAACATGTGTATGGTGATATTTAAAATCGCAATAAATCGCATAAAGGCATAAATTCCAGTTGTTATAAACAATGTCCATAATGTGATGTAAACTCATTAACAGCAGCACTGTGATGTACACAACAGAGGAAAACCATATGTGAATTCTTAGATCAAGTGGGTGATCTTCATGCATTCGGACTCCATACGGAAATGAAGGGGTAAATGCGCTTACCAGAAGGGATGGACACTCTCACCGTAAGGCGGGGTGTCATACAGGCTTACGGATCTATAGATCCTAGGGATGTTTGCTGGAAACTTGCTGGAAGGTGCTGGTGATGGATACCAGTAAACACATCCGAGGCGGCCTTAGAAGCAAGGAGGTCTGTAAAACCTCAGAACACTGATAGAAGAAGGGCGACACACATTGGACTAAAATATCCTAGCTGTAATGTGCGCGTCCAACGGGGCAATTATGGGTGTTTTTATGTGTCCCATGTCGGCAGATGCATATTAGGTTCTGTGCCCCGTTGGACGCGCACTTTACAGCTAGGATATTTCAGTCCAATGTGTGTCCCCCTTCTTCTATCAGTGTTCTGTCTACACTTCCGTGGACACAGGAAGTGATTGGGGCATGAGCGCTTGGCTGGGCTGTGCAATGACGCTGATCACAGGCGGCAGGGCGGAGTTAGTTCGCCCTCCGCTGTAACTCCTCACTGGTTCCTTTGTAGCCGCAAGTGAGGTTTGGAGCGCAGCCGCTGCTGCGCAATGATGTCATCCCCATCAACGGTGACATGTGACTTGGTACCTGAAGCCGTGATTGGCCGATATTATTACATGTCCTGGAAGCGAATGACACACACCCACTGCTTGTCTCCGATTGGCCCGTTTGGTGGTCCGGCGGCGGGGCACACACAGCTGATTGCAATTATTTATTATTGTTGGTATATGTAAGCGTGGTCTCAGGTATCAGGCTATATGCCCCTGTAGATGGACATTAGTCCGAAACATGACGGGTTGCTGAAGCCGTTACCCTGTTACCATGCAAACTAGCTTTTTATTCGATTTGTGATCACTATTTTATCTATTTTATCTTATGTTTGTGAAGCATCCGTTTTGTTTTTGATGGTTTCCAATAAACCTTTTCTTGCTGGTTCATGCACCATGTGGAGATTCCCTTTTTTTCCTTACATGTATCCCATCTGATGTGGTGAGAGCTGCACTTTTCAGTCATCTGTGTGCTGCAAGAGGAGAATCCATCCATCCATCCATCTGAGGATTTACAGACCTCCTTGCTTCTAAGGCCGCCTCGGATGTGTTTACTGGTATCCATCACCAGCACCTTCCAGCAAACATCCCTAGGATCTATAGATCCGTAAGCCTGTATGACACCCCGCCGTACGGTGAGAGTGTCCATCCCTTCTGGTAAGCGCATTTACCCCTTCATTTCTGAATGGAGTCCGATATGTGAAGCAGTTTAGTTTTGCGGGTAGTTTCTTTTTTTTTTCCCTTTCAAGCGATGTGGCATGCTGTGAACAAATGACAGCTTAAAGATGTCACAAAGATGAATATTAGCATTACAGCCTAACAGGGCTGTACACATGCTTTGCTTCATGGCCTTGGCATTTTTAACTGGGGCTGCAGAGTGTGGGGCTGCAGAGTGTGACATGTGGCACCTGCTGGTGAACATTCTATTGAGATCAGTGGGGACACGATGCAACCGTGAGCCATATGCTTGGTTCACAGTTGCAGCGTGGCCCCCCAATGTACAATTGCCATTCAACCATTAAAAAAAAAAAGTAAGAAACAAAAAAAAACTGGCGTCAGGAGGCAGCAGTAGCGGATAACTTTTCAGAGGATGGTAGACATTAAGAGCACTAACATTTTTAAAATCCAAAACGCTTTTTTTAAAAGGTGTAAACATTTTACTAAAGCAACATTTAGTAAGGCCCCCCCTTCCCAGTTGACCTTTCTTGTTTTTTGGGGGTTTTTTTTGGCTTTTACCAGCAATAGATTGAAAAAGATGAAGATGCTGTCACATGAAAGGCGTAGCTCCCCAAACATCTTTTTCAGATCAGGCCAAAAGAGATTGCCAATGACGTGCACCACCACTCTAGGACTACATGTACCAACTACATGTCCCAAGAGGAGGAGCAGCTCACTGTTGGTAGAGGTTGGCAAAAACTGTGCTTTGCAACTTGTAATGCCCCAAGTTTGCAGTGGTGTCATGACACCCCTTAGACTATCATGACACCCGGCCCAGAGAACAAAGGACTGGGTCACCCTGGTCATTGCATGGCCTGAAAGTAAGAGGATGCACCTGGATTCACTGCAAAGATCGGAGAGTAATGGGGAAAATTGTTTTTTGAAGCAGGAGATAAGGGTTGCCATCTACAAGGCAAGGCACAGCCTAGAATTGGTCTTTAGGACTTTACCCCTGAATGTAAACCTTTGCAAAGAAAATTTAGTTTTTTCTCTACTATGCATATGTGCACCATAGTCATATTCATTCTTATGGGTTCATACTCAGTTGGATGACTGGAGGCCACCATGAGAAAGGTTCATCCAAAGAAACAGAGTAGAATAAACACTGATGTAGCACCACCATGTAAGTGACTTTATCTAAGTCTATTCTCAAAATAATCTATTAATGCCCTACAATGCCATGTACTGAGTGCGCTGACGTGGCCTTTCATAAAAATACCTTTCCTCTCTCTGCATCTCTGCCTAATTATATACTGGACAGAGAGGAGAACGTCTGATGGAAATTTATGGCTCACCTTTCTCCGTGATTGCAATTTGCGGTTTGTTGATCAATGTTGTTTGTTATGTTCCTCCACAATACATAAACACAATTAGTACTGGGAGAAAACCCAAAGGGAGTGGGTGCACACAACTGAATATTTCATCAAACATGAAAAATGATTCACAATGGAAAATATAATAAATTATCAGAAGAAAGGAATTCTACAGACCCGAAAAAAAGTTCAAATTCTGATTAGAATATTACATTTCATGAAGAGTGAACTTGGTGAACTTTTATTTTTTAGCATAACTCTAGAAAGATAGAAAAAACACCAATTGTGGACCCATGGCCTGGAGATGTCCCCATCCATTTTAATCCTCAGCTTAGTGTGGACTCCGATCCAGGTGGAAACCTCGAGGTCTGATCTCTGTCTCCTCCCTTCTTCTTTTCCTCTGTTCTTTGGCCTTCCTGTTCTCCTTCTCCTGTACTCTACAGGGCTTCTATATGACTAAATTGCATAGTTCATTGTTGCTGGGTACTTCTGGGACTTTAATGTGTAATTATTTTGATACTCGCTGTACAGGCGGTCCCTGGGTTACAAACAAGATAGGGTCTGTAGGTTTGTTCTTGAGTTGAATATGTTTGTAAGTCGGAACAGGTAAAATTTTTTAAGTGTAGCTCCAGCCAAAAAACTAATTTTAAGATTTTTGGTTAGCATAGCACGTTTGTTTTGCTGTCTGTGCCCCTGTTCAGAAGATTTCACCTCACTTTCTGTTCCAATGACAATTGGATTTAGAAAATTTTGGGTTGTTGATGAAACAAGGATTGGTGATAAAGCATCAGTGGAGGTACCCTTTTACCATAATAACTCTTATGCCTCGTACACACGATCGGATTTTCCGACGGAAAATGTGTGATAGGACCTTGTTGTCGGAAATTCCGACCGTGTGTAGGCTCCATCACACATTTTCCATCGGATTTTCCGACACAAAGTTTGAGAGCAGGATATAAAATTTTCCGACAACAAAATCCGTTGTCGGAAATTCCGATCGTGTGTACACAAATCCGACGGACAAAGTGCCACCCATGCTCAGAATAAATAAAGAGATGAAAGCTATTGGCCATTGCCCCGTTTATAGTCCCGACGTACGTGTTTTACGTCACTGCGTTCAGAATAATCGGATTTTCCGACAACTTTGTGTGACCGTGTGTATGCAAGACAAGTTTGAGCCAACATCCGTTGGAAAAAAACCTAGGATTTTGTGTACGGGGCAGTACAGAAGTGAATTTCCCTTCCTAGGGGTAGATTTCCTCTCACTTCCTGTTGTCTCCTTCTGTTTGTAAGTAAGAGTCGTTTGTAAGTCGGATGTTTGTAACTAGGGGACCGCCTTTATTTGTTTGAATGATTACACATGCTATTGTAGGATACTACTGGTGTCCTAGATCATCGTGTATGTGATTATCCACGGATGTCCAGATTTTGTACTCTTTTTCTAAAATACATTGATAAAAATAACAAAAGTAAAAAACCCCAATTGATGTAGTCAGGTATCCATTAAAATCTATAAATCTTTTTTTACAGCTAGTAAGTATGGGAATTTACATTCATATCAGCTTTCTGAAGTTCCCTGCACTGTGGCTCTGGCATTATTATTATTATTATTATTATTATTAAATTATTAAACGGGATTTATATAGCACCAACAGTTTACACAGCGCTTTACAACATGAGGGCAGACATTACACTTACAATACAAATCAATACAGGAGGGATCAGAGGGCCTTGCTCGTTAGAGCTTATAATCTAGAAGGGAGGGTCAAGTGGAAATAAAAGGTACTAACTGGGGGGGTGAGCTGATGGAGAAAACTAGAAAACAGTTGTTAGGTGTGGGTAGGGTAGGCTTCTCTGAATAGAAGGGTTTTCAGGGATAGTCTTAAAGCTAATAGAGTAGGACATAAGTAGACAGATTGGGGTAAGGCATTCCATAGGATTGGAGAGGCTTTGGAAAAGTCCTGGAGGCGAGCATGGGAGGAGGTGATGAGGGAGCTAGAGAGCAGAAGGTCTTGAGAGGAACGAAGAAAACGAGTAGGTTGGTATTTAGAGACTAGGCTAGCAATGTAGCTGGGGGCTAAATTGTGGATGGCTTTGTACGTAGTTGTTAGTATTTTGAATTTAATTCTTTGGCCGACCAGAAGCCAGTGGAGGGATTGACAGAGAGGGGTAGCAGAGACAGAGCGATTGGTAAGGTGGATGAGTCTGGCAGCAGCATTCATGATGGATTGAAGTGGTGATAGACTATGTAGAGGTAAACCAATGAGAAGGGAGTTGCAGTAGTCGAGGCAAGATATGACCAGCAAGTGAATTAAGAGCTTTGTTGTGTCATTGGTTAGAAAGGGGCGTATTTTGGAGATGTTGCGGAGATTGAGGTGGCAGGATTTGGATAGTGATTCGACGTGGTGCTTGAAGGAAAGTTCAGAGTCCAGGACTACACCTAGAACCTTGGCATGTGGGGATGGGCTTATAGTTGTGCCATCGATTTTGACAGAGAGATCAGGGGAAGGGGCATATGGGGGAGGAAAAATTATAAGTTCGGTTTTGGATAGATTGAGTTTGAGGAAGTGGTGTGACATCCAGACTGATATATCTGATAGTAAATTAGTGATACATGAGGAGACAGAAGGAGTGAGCTGAGGAGTAGAGAAATAGATTTGGGTGTCGTCAGCGTAGAGGTGGTATTGGAAGCCATGGGACGCTATCAGCTGACCCAGGGAGGAGGTGTAGATTGAAAATAGGAGAGGTCCAAGAACAGAACCTTGGGGGACCCCAACTGAGAAAGGAAGAGGAGAAGAGGAAGTAGAGTTGTAGGAAATGCGAAAGGTGCGGTTGGATAAGTAGGAAGAGAACCAGCGAAGAGTACAGTCATGGAGACCAAAGTCGTGGAGTTTTTTGAGGAGGAGGGGGAGGTCAACCGTATCAAAGGCAGCAGAGGGGTCCAGGAGTAGGAGTACAGAATAGTGTCGGTTTTGGCTGTTACTAGATCGTTTGTTAGTTTTAGGAGAGCAGTTTCTGTGGAGTGTTGAGGACGAAATCCAGACTGAAGGGGATCAAGAAGGCTATTATCAGCGAGGTGGACACTCAGTCAGTTGTAGACCAGACGTTCGAGGAGTTTGGATAAGAAGGGAAGCAAGGAGATGGGGCATAGGTTGTTAAGATTGGATGGGTCCAGTGAGGGCTTTTTAAGTATGGGTCTGACAAGTGCATGTTTTAGAGAGTTGGGGAAGATGCCAGAAGAGAGGGAGAGATTTATGATGTGGGTTAGAGAGTGTAGCATAGAGCCAGAGGGTGAACGTAGCATTTGTGAGGGAACAGGATCCTGAGGGCAGGTGGTAAGGTGGACATTAGCAAGTAGTTAGCAACCTCATCTATAGTGGTGGGGTTGAAAGAGGGAAGTAATGATTGTGCCTGTGGGCATGAAGTGTGAAGCGTGGAGGGTGTCGGGACAGTAGAGATCTCCTTACGAATTGTATCAATCTTCTGTTTGAAGTGATTGGCAATCTCCTGGGCAGTGAGTGAGTTGGCGGGTGGAGGCGGTGGAGGACAAAGTAGAGAGTTAAAGGCAGAGAAGAGTTGACGGGGATGGGATGATAAGCTGCTAATGAGAGTGATAAAGTAGGTCTGCTTGGCAGTGAAGAGGCTGGAATTGTATTTTTGGAGGGCAGATTTATATTGGTTGAAATCTCTCTTAGTCTTACGCCACTGGCGCTCGTGAGCACGACTACATTTTTTCAGACTTCTAGTATCATCTGTTTGCCAAGGTTGAAGGGGTCGGGGCCTGATTCTGTGTGTAGTAAGGGGGGCCATTGAGTCCAGTGAGGCTAGAAGTGAGGCGTTGTAGACGTGGAGAAGTGGCTAGGTTGGTGCAGGATAGGGGTGAGATTTTGTCGTAGAGGTTGTCGATAGCAGAGTAGAGAAGAGAAGGGTTAAGATGACGTAGGTTTCTGCGGGTAACTTTTAGGTGGTTGGAGGGAGAGAAGGTGGAGGAGAGGGAGAGAGTGAAACTAATAAGATGGTGATCAGAGAGAGGGAATGGATAGTTAGAGAGGTTGCATGGAGTGCAAAGGTGAGAGAAAACGAGGTCAAAGGTATTGCCTTCGGAGTGAGTAGGAGCATGTATGGAAGTTTGGAAGTGGCAGGAGTGTTATAGGGCGTACACACGCTCGGACTTTGTTCGGACATTCCGACAACAAAATCCTAGGATTTTTTCCGACGGATGTTGGCTCAAACTTGTTTTGTTTACACACGGTCGCACAAAGTTGTCGGAAAATCCGATCGTTCTAAACGCGGTGACGTAAAACACGTACGTCGGGACTATAAACGGGCAGTGGCCAATAGCTTTCATCTCTTTATTTATTCTAAGCATGCGTGGCACTTTGTCCGTCGGATTTGTGTACACACGATCGGAATTTCCAACAACGGATTTTGTTGTCGGAAAATTTTATCTCCTGCTCTCCAACTTTGTGTGTCGGAAAATTCGATGGAAAATGTCTGATGGAGCCCACACACGGTCGGAATTTCCGACAACACACTCCGATCGGACATTTTCCATCGGAAAATCCGACAGTGTGTACGGGGCATTAGTATTAATAAGGATGTTGAAGTCTCCGAGAATGATTGTGGGGATTTCAGAAGAAAGAAAGTAGGGTAGCCAGGCAGAGAAGTCTTCAAGAAAGGTTGATACTGGTCCAGGGGGCCTGTAGATCACAGCTATCCTTTAAGCTGGCCATACACCAGTAGAATTTTGTAAAAAAACAAATCATTTTTGGAGCGTTCTTTCAATTTTCTAATAGTTAATGGGGCCAAATCGACAATCGTTTATGACCATAGTGACTACCCCCATCATTACACAGGACCTCCTCCCCCATATTACTCCCATTATTGCCCAGAACCCCTCCCCATACTACCTCCATCATTACACAGGACCCCCTCCTCCATACTATTCCCATCATTACACAGGACCCCCTCTCCCACACTACCCCCATTATTACATAGGGTCCATTCCCCATACTACCCCCATCATTACACAGGATCCCCCTCCCCTCCCTCCACAGACCCCTGCATTGCTAACCCCCCCCCCCCCCCCCCACATGAACTTATCTTGATAGTGTCCAAAGGATATCAGACGAACACTAGGCACATGCAAAATAAAACTAGAAAAAACCTAGCTCAGCTGACCAACCAGTCTGCTACCAACCGAATTATCCTGTCTAACAGTTTGCTTTAAAAACAGAGGTTTATTTATCACACATTTGCAAATACACGTGTAAGCTGCAGAGCCACTCCACGGCACCCCAATATTTCTGCAGTCCTAACTCTTGTAAATTTATGAGAACCTCCATCGTAGAAGCACATGCATTCTGATGGATAGATAGAGCACAGGTGAGCCTGGAGGGAGCCTACCCCTCCTTAAAGCGGATTTCCACCCATTTTATATACTTGATGTCTATTGCATGCCCATTGATCATGCTTTTACTAATGGAATTTGTTTTTTGTTTTTTTTTTGGCATGTAAATACCTTTTATTTTAGGGTTTCACCTGCACTTCCAGCATATCCCCGCCTAGGTAATTACGTCACTAGGTGATTCACAAGGGCTCCTAGGATAGCGGCATTATGTATCCCAGGAGTCCTTGCGAATCTCCTACTGATGAAATCTCGCGTTATTTGCAGACAGTAAATAACACAAACCTATCTGATTGACAGATAGCTATAGCAATGGGGTGGGAACTTCCGTAGACGCTGTCAAGAAGATGGAGAGCATTACTGCGCATGCGCAAAATCCGGAGGGAATCCTGGAAATGAAGACAGGAGGGCTTTGGATGCCCGCAGCTAAAATGGAAGTACAAAACTATTTTTAAAGAAAGTAAAATTGCAACACATATGACATGTTGTGATTATCAATGTACATGTTTGAACAAAAAAAAAAGTGTTTGGGGGACTGGAACTCCACTTTAACCACTTTACGCAAATTACCATACCCGTACATTGGTACTTTACCGCTAAATACCGTTGTTATGGCAGCAGCTAGCTGGCATAACCCCAGTATTTTCAGGAACAACGTGCGTTTCTCTTTAAGATAAAAGTGGTCTCTGCGGCGGATTTGCCGCAAGATCACTTTTATCGGTGGCGGGAGAGGTGCCCACCCCCCTCCTGCCGCGCTTCGGTCGTCTCCACCACTTACTGGAGCCGTCGGTAGTGGCGCAGACGATCGCATCCGCTCTCCTTACTGCCTGGAGGCCGAGTGACGGGAGGATGGCCCCCGCTCGGCTCCATAGCATTGGAGGGCGGAAGCGACGTCAAATGTCACTTTCACCCAATGCTCTTAAAGGAATTTTTTTTTTTTCAAATTACATTCTTGTATTTTTTATTTTATTGCATTTTAGTGTAAATATCTTTTTGAGGTCTTTTTGACCCCAGATCTCATATATAAGAGGTCCTGACATACTTTTTTTCTATTACAAGGGATGTTTACATCCCTTGTAATAGGAATAAAAGTGACCCAACATTTTTTATTTTTAAAGGACAGTGTCAAAATAAAAAATAAAAAGTAAAAAAAGAGGCTATCTTGTCTTCAGTCTATCATGAATGCTGCTGACAGACTTATCCACCTTACCAACCACTCAGTGTCTGCCAACCCTCTCCTCCAATCCCTACACTGGCTCCCAATCACCCAGCGAATTAAATTCAAATACTAACCACAACATACAAAGCCATTCACAACTCTGCCCCGAGCTACATCACTAATCTTGTCTCCAAATATCACCCAAACCGTCCTCTCCGCTCTTCTCAAGACATCCTACTCTCGAACTCTCTCGTCTCCTCCTCCCATGCTCGTCTCCAGGATTTCTCCAGAGCCTCTCCCATCCTCTGGAACTCGCTACCTCTACTGGTGCAGAAAATCCCCTACTCTGGCTACCTTCAGGCGATTCCTGAAAACTTTTCTCTTCAGGAAAGCCTATCACGTCTCCTACTAATCTTCTACCACTTCCATCAGCTCATTCCCCACAGTTACAACCTTTTGTACCACCTGCCCCACCCTATTAGATTGTAAGCTCTTCTGAGCAGGGCCCTCTTAATCATCTTGTATTTTATTGTATTATAACTGTAATGTCTGCTTTTTATATTGTAAAGCGCTGCGTAAACTGTTGGCGCTATATAAATCCTGTATTATAATAATAATAATAATAACATAAATAAGAAAAAAAAAATTCAATCGCCCCGTCCCGACGAGCTCACGCGCACAAGCGAACGGTGCTCAAACCACACATGTAAGGTATCGCCCTGATCGTTAGCATGAGAGTGATAATTCTAACACTAGACCTCCTCTGTAACTCAAAATTGGTAACCTGTAGACATTTTTAAACATCGCCTATGGAGATTTTTAAGGGTAAATGTTTGTCGCCATTCCACGAGCGGGCGCAATTTTGAAGTGTGACATGTTGGGCATCAATTTACTTAGCGTAACATCATCTTTCACAATATATTTAAAAAAAATGGCTAACTTTACTGTTGTCTTTTAATTCAAAAAAGTATATTTTTTTCCAAAAAAAGTGCGCTTGTAAGACCAATGCGCAAATACGGTGTGACATAGACACAAGTATTGCAACAACTGCCATTTTATTCTCTAGGGTGTTAGAAAAAATATATATATAATGTTTGGGGGTTCTAAGTAATTTTCTAGCAAAAAAAAACGGATTTTAACTTATAAATACTGAGTCTATTTTTTTATTTTTTCCTTTTAACACTTGTAGGTATAACATTTAATGAAGTAATGACAGATACAGATAACAGATGTAAAAATATTGTAAAATGTAACAAGAATACTTAACTATAGTTGCTTCCCCAAAGAGTCCCGCCCGTTTCTATGGTGACTAAATACAGAGTCTAAAAAATAGGCCCGGTCCTTAAAGTGGAGTTTCACCCACTTTAACAACTCTTTAACATCCCTCACTAAACTGTGCACTTTAAATGAATTGGATATTTTTAATTTTTTTTTTCTCAGCACCTACTGTATATCTGCTGTATTCATTTTTCACTTCCTCCTCCCTGGCCGCGGCCCATCGCATCATTTCCTGTTTGCAATGCCTTCTGGAAAGGGGCGGCAACTTCCTCTGACACTGCCATTGCTATAGAAACCTGACCTGAAACCTATTACACTGCTTGTGCTGCACTGAGCATGTGCGAGATCTGCAAGGATGAGATGCAGAAGAAATACAGTCTGGCTTCAGATGCCCACACTTAAGATGGCCACGGCCTGCTGTAAGTTTATAAACATATAACAAACTACTGCTATAAACTAACAAAACAGACCTTAGTTTACTGACTAACTTTACTACAATACATTAAGCTTGTGTATTATAGGGGTATTTTTATTTAAAAAGTATAATTTCGGCCGAAACACCACTTTAAGTGGTTAAAAGCACAGGGGCGCGCTGGACACCCAGCAAAGGTGTCCAGTGTGTTCCCTCACCAATATTATATACAGTGGGGATGGAAAGTATTCAGACCCCCTTAATTTTTTCACTCTTTGTTATATTGCAGCCATTTGCTAAAATCATTTAAGTTCATTTTTTTCCCTCATTAATGTACACACAGCACCCCATATTGACAGAAAAACACAGAATTGTTGACATTTTTTGCAGATTTATTAAAAAAGAAAAACTGAAATATTACATGGTCCTAAGTATTCAGACCCTTTGCTCAGTATTTAGTAGAAGCACCCTTTTTATCTAATACAGCCATGAGTCTTTTTGGGAAAGATGCAACAAGTTTTTCACACCTGGATTTGGGGATCCTCTGCCATTCCTCCTTGCAGATCCTCTCCAGTTCTGTCAGGTTGGATGGTAAACGTTGGTGGACAGCCATTTTTAGGTCTCTCTAGAGCAGGGGTGGACTGACAACTCATGGGGCCCCCGGGTAATAGGAGATTATGGGGCCCCCCGGGCAATAGGAGAAGATTTTGGGGCCCCCGGGCAGTAGGAGATTATGGGGCCCCCGGGCAGTAGGAGATTATGGGGCCCCCCCGGCAATAGGAGATTATGGGGTCCCCAGGCAATAGATTATGGGGCCACACAGTATACACACACACAGTATACACACACAGTATACACACACACACACACATACAGTATACACACACAGACACACAATATACACACACAGTATACACACACAGAATACACATACACACACTGAAAAGGTACTGGAGAGGCGGGGCAGCTATAATCTTGGGATTTAAAAAAAAACACAGATTTTTACATACTGTCCCTGGTTTTATTGAGGCTGGCAACCCTGATGGGGCCCCTTAGTGGCATGGGGCCCTCGGGCAGTGCCCGAGTGCCCGAATGGTCAGTCCGCCCCTGCTCCAGAGATGTTCAATTGGGTTTAAGTCAGGGCTCCGGCTGGGCCATTCAAGAACCGTCACGGAGTTGTTGTGAAGCCACTCCTTCGTTATTTTAGCTGAGTGTCACAGCAAAGGGTCTGAATACTTAGGACCATGTGATATTTCAGTTTTTCTTTTTTAATAAATCTGCAAAAATGTCAACAATTCTGTGTTTTTCTGTCAATATGGGGGGCTGTGTGTACATTAATGAGGAAAAAAATGAACTTAAATGATTTTAGCAAATGTCTGCAAAATAACAAAGAGTGAAAAATTTAAGGGGGTCTGAATACTTTTTGTCCCCACTGTAAGTAACAAACAACTGTCAGCTGCCCCTTTTGCCCCGCGTTAAAGATAGCCCTGAATACAATCCCTTAGTTTTAAGTCCAACTAATAAGAAGAAAGAAAGGATTAGGAATGGAATGATAATTTAAAAATATCAGTAATCTTTCTTCATTGGGATAACTCCTGCCTGTAGTCATCTCCTCTCCCTAAGACAATGACACCAGCATATAAGAATGACATGACTCAAAGAAAGATTAAAGTTTGTCTGTTTTCAATAAGAAGCTGTGAGAGACGTTGTGCAGTAATACCAGCGAGACTAATATCCCTGAGCGATGGGGATATAATGGGCTCCAAGAGGACCTCTGAAGTGTTTATAATTGTATTACTTTGCTCGTCATATGTTTGCGCTCAGCACAGTTGCTTTTGTTGTGTTCAGGACACTCTCTTGGATTCAGTTTGATTTGGATTCCGTTTGATTTGTTTATGTGAAACTAAAACAGAAAAATTTGATGCTGATCAGAAAAACCACTAACTCTAGTAAGTCGCCATAGGCTCTAGAAAATTAGCTGGAAACAGCCAGGGAAGGACATGCAGCACATGCATTCTATGACTTTACTATTGACACCTCCTAAGTCACTTATATAGTAGAGAGGCGACAGTTTGCTTCATCGTCAAACCCAATTTTCTCAAGTGGACTAGTAAAGTGGTGTAGCGCACCTCACATAGGAGCCTGCTGGTTAAGTAGGATCAGGGCCTTTTTTCAGCGGGAACGCGGGGGAACGCAGTTCCGGCACCTCCTGGACTGACTGTACGTAATGGCAAGGGGTGCTGGGGTGTGCTGCAGGGTATTGATGCTCACTGCTGGGGGATCTATTCTAGCTGGAGGGGATCTATGTTTGCAGGGGGGTCTATTGTTGCTGGTGGGGGACCTATTGTTGCTAGGGGTGGGTCTTAAGTTGCTGGGGGGGTCAGTTGTTGCTGAAGGAGATCTACTGTTGTGGGAGGGGTCTATTGTTGATGGCTGCCAGAGAGTCTATTAATGTTGGCTGTGTGGAGATCTGTTGATGCTGCCGGGAGTCTATTGTTGCTGGGGGGGGGGGGTTTGTTGTGGGTGATACATTGTTGTTAGGGGGATCTATTGTTGCTGGTTGAAGGGGATCTATTTTACTGCTTTTCTTGATATCATTACCAAATTCAATACAAATTACTTAGCACCACAGAATGATACTTAGTTCTGCATTGTCTAAAAGGGGTGGTACTGGAAGGTGGGTAGGGGATGGAACCAAGGGAAGGTGCTCGGAGGTGGGTTGAGGCGGGAATAGGGCTGCCACCTTTTCTTCGAGCCAAACCCGAACACTTCAGCGGGGCTTGGCTTTTTTTTTTTTTTGCATACATTATAAGATGGTAAAATACCCGGGACACTTCTGTGTGCCCTAGGGGAGTAGTAATGTGGCACGCGCAGCAGTGAACAGTGGGTGTAGACATAGTACAGGAGATGGTCAGAGACTGCATACATGATACTGGAGATGGTCAGAGACTGCAGACATAGTACAGGAGATGGTCAGAGACTGCAGACATAGTACAGGAGATGGTCAGAGACTGCAGACATGATTCAGGAGATGGTCAGAGACTGCATACATGATACAGGAGATGGTCAGAGACTGCAGACATAGTACAGGAGATGGTCAGAGACTGCAGACATGATTCAGGAGATGGTCAGGGACTGCATACATGATACAGGAGATGGTCAGAGACTGCAGACATTGTACAGGAGATGGTAAGAAACTGCAGATATAGTACAGGAGATGGTAAGAAAATGCATACATGATACAGGAGATGGTAAGAGACTGCAGACATAGTACAGGAGATGGTCAGAGACTGCAGACATGATACAGGAGATGGTCAGAGACTGCAGACATAGTACAGGAGATGGTCAGAGACTGCAGACATAATACAGGAGATGGTCAGAGACTGCAGACATAGTACAGGAGATGATCAGAGACTGCAGACATGGTACAAAAGATGGTCAGAGACTGCAGACATAGTACAGGAGATGGTCAGAGACTGCAGACATAGTACAGGAGATGGTCAGGGACTGCAGACATAGTACAGGAGATGGTCAGAGACTGCAGACATGATACAGGGGATGGTCAGAGACTGCAGACATGATACAGGGGATGATCAGAGACTGCAGACATAGTACAGGAGATGGTCAGAGACTGCAGACATGATACAGGGGATGGTCAGAGACTGCAGACATAGTACAGGAGATGGTCAGAGACTGCAGACATAGTACAGGAGAGGGTCAGAGACTGCAGACATGATACAGGAGATGGTCAGAGACTGCAGACATGATATAGGAGATAGTCAGAGACTGCAGACATGATACAGGAGATGGTCAGAGACTGCATACATGATAAAGGAGAAGGTCAGAGACTGCAGACATAATACAGGAGATGATCAGAGACTGCAGACATGGTACAAAAGATGGTCAGAGACTGCCGACATAGTACAGGAGATGGTCAGAGACTGCAGACATAGTACAGGAGATGGTCAGAGACTGCCGACATAGTACAGGAGATGGTCAGAGACTGCAGACATAGTACAGGAGATGGTCAGAGACTGCCGACATAGTACAGGAGATGGTCAGAGACTGCAGACATAGTACAGGAGATGGTCAGAGACTGCAGACAAAGTACAGGAGATGGTCGAGACTGCAGACATAGTACAGGAGATGATCAGAGACTGCAGACATAGTACAGGAGATGATCAGAGACTGCAGACATAATACAGGAGATGGTCAGAGACTGCATACATGATACAGGAGATGGTCAGAGACTGCAGACATAGTACAGGAGATGATCAGAGACTGCAGACATAGTACAGGAGATGATCAGAGACTGCAGACATTGTACAGGAGATGATCAGAGACTGTGGACATGATGCAGGAGATGATCAGAGACTGCAGACATTGTACAGGAGATGATCAGAGACTGCAGACATAATACAGGAGATGGTCAGAGACTGCATACATGATACAGGAGATGGTCAGAGACTGCAGACATAGTACAGGAGATGATCAGAGACTGTGGACATGATGCAGGAGATGATCAGAGACTGCAGACATTGTACAGGAGATGATCAGAGACTGCGGACATAGTACAGGAGATGATCAGAGACTGCAGACATTGTACAGGAGATGATCAGAGACTTCAGACATAGTACAAGAGATGATCAGAGACTGCAGACATAGTACAGGAGATGATCAGAGACTGCAGACATAGTACAGGAGATGATCAGAGACTGCGGACATAGTACAGGAGATGATCAGAGACTGCAGACATTGTACAGGAGATGATCAGAGACTGCAGACATAGTACAGGAGATGATCAGAGACTGCAGACATAGTACAGGAGATGATCAGAGACTGCAGACATAGTACAGGAGATGATCAGAGACTGCGGACATAGTACAGGAGATGATCAGAGACTGCAGACATAGTTGGGCTGAAATTGCAACCGGGTCACATATGAATTGCACAGAACACACAGTGCGTTCCTGTGTTTTCATAGTGTGAACCTGTCCTGTTACCTGGAATCCACACTTTGCTCCACTAACTTGCTTGGAAGGGGGGCTCTAGTATGGGCACCTGGAGCAATTTTTCACATCTCTTGTGGGGTACCAAGGGCCACCCGCTCTGTGGTAGACATCTCTTTAATACTGGGGGGAGAGGATATGTGCTAAGTGGTCTGGATTTCATATCCAAGCCCCCTTGTAGCACAGGTATTAAAGTGCCCCCTAGAAGATATCCCCCCATTACTCAAAGTGAACTGTAGGCTAGTTCCCCCCTCACACTCTTGTTCATGCCCCCCATCCTCTGGAAGACTCACTGTGGATTTGTTGATAGATGATCTCAGTCCGGCAGCGTTGTCGGCAGCATGGTGAGCCTTCTCCCCCCCCTCCTCCTCCTCTGTGTACACAGGAAAACAACACAGCAGCAGGAGGAGAAGGGGCGGGTTCACTCCACAGCACTCTCTCTGCACCGTGTCTGTGTCCTGCAGCTGGGGACAGCGGGGAGAGATGTCGGGTCTGTCATGAAAAGTGGAGCTCACGGGCGGCATGCGGGAACAAAGATACCCCGCACAACTGCGGCATTCCATTACTATGATTCGTCGGGGAAGTTAATTAGAGGTTCACCTGTGTAGGCAAGGCACGCCACACGGAGCCACCGGCGGGTCTGAATAATGTGCCCGGGTCTCAGGCGGCCAGAGACCTGGACACATGTTTCAAAACCCGTACTGCCTGGGTGAATCCCGGACAGGTGGCAACCCTAGGCGGGAAAAGGGGTGACTCGGAAAAGGGGAGTTTCTGCACCTATTGTCTGAGAAAAAAAACCCTAAGTAGGATCCACCACCCTGCACAGCCAGGCACACCGAACTTCCACATTTTCCCAGAGCCAGAAAACAGTCCAGTACTTTGTTTTTGTATTAAGGGGATAAAACTTGGATAGGGAGTAGGAGTAATATGGGATGCCCACTTGACTTTGAAACATCTTCAGGGACAACTCCTAGTATACAGCTCATTTCCTTCCTCCAGAACTTTGCTTGCTTGCAGAATCACCAGTGGTGTCACTATGTAAAAATCTGTAGCACTGGCCAATTACAGGCAGGGACTCGCAGCCCCCACACTTGTAGGATGTAGAATGACATCACTAACAGAATTACTGCACTTCCTCCTGTGGTCACTGGTCCCAGCACCACCTCTTCAGGCCCTGCCAGCCCTCCATCCTGCAGCAGCCTCCCTCACCAGCCCTCCTGGCCACTTCACTGCAGTCCTCCTGACTGATGCTCCCAGTCCTTCAGACTGGCACTCGCCAGTCCTCCCAGGCTCACTCTGATGGACGTGCTGACTCTCTCTCTTGCTGTCCTCACACCTGCTCCCGTGCATCTAGGCAAGGATTTCTCTGTGTTGTAGAGGGACCCTCCAGCACCTGAGCCCCAGGCCCGAGGACACCCCCGCAGACTAGGGGGCACCCTCAGGGCCCACCGACAGCCTCCTCAGCTCTCTTTTTCCATCTTCCACCCGACTGCCCCTGCTGGCATGACTCACGTCTATTTATGAAGTGAGTCTGCTCCCTGAAAGCACATTTGCTGGGGATTGGCTGAGGCCCTTATAAATATGCATGACAGCCCCTCCTAGACTCCACCCTCTACTTCTGGAAGCTTTTCCAAGGATCCAGAAAGCAGGTGGAGTTACCAGAGGTGCTGCTTCCCGAATCATCCAGCCTCCCTGAGTCACTCATCCCTGACCCAGATTCAACCCAGCCCTGACTCTCAGCCAATGTACCGACACTACACCTTACAAAAATACAAACTACATCTAGCACACTAAGCTAAAGCGTGCTACAGTGGTATAAAGTACTATCTAATCTGAAAGTGTTTAGCACTGTTGCCAACCTCCAGCATTTACAGACAGAGTACATTTTTACTGACAACCTGAAAAATGACAGAACTCGTATTAAAAAATAAGACCAATAGTGAAACAGTATAAACACAAATGGAAACACTAACAATACCCATAGCAAGTCATTTGCCTAGTTTACGCTTAAAAATTGAACACAGCATGATAAATGATCACCCCCTGATAATTTACTGACGGTTTGGTAACCCTGGTGTGTAGGGGTGTCCACACTTTAAGGCCCCTTTCACACTGGGGCGGTGGGGGCGTCGGCGGTACAACAGCGCTGTACCGTCGTTCTTGCAGAGGTATTCGGCCGCTAGCGGTGCGGTTTTACCCCCCGCTGGCGGCCGAAAAAGGGTTAAAATCCCTCGTACAGCGCGGCTATAGCCACGATATTGCCGCGGTATAGCCGCGCTGTCCCATTGATTTCAATGGGCAGGAGCGGGGAAGGAGCGGTGAATACACCGCTCCTTCCCTGCTCCAAAAAAGCGGTTTGCAGGACTTTTCTCACCGCCCTGCCTGCGCACAGCTTCAGTGTGAAAGCCCTCGGGCTTTCACACTGAACAAACAGCGGAGGCTTTTTAGGAGCGGTTTTCAGGCGGTATTTTTAGCGCAATACCGCCTGAAAACCGCTCCAGTGTGAAAGGGGTCTTAGGGGCATGGCCGGGCTATGTGTTTTGAGGGTCCTTAGTTGCCTTGCAGATTCCAAAAAAGGTTGCCATTTTGAAAATGAACCTGTACTTTGCCAATGCAGAGCAAAACAGCAGGTTCACTTTAAAGTGTTTAATGGAACAAAATAAAAATAAAAAATAAAAAAGAACAGAACATCTCTGTAATACATGCACATTTCCCCATTTTTATTACTTTAAAGACCCTACAATTACAGAAAAATACATGTTGATTTGTCAAAAATGTACCCGGCTCCTAATTCCTAATGAGTCCACATGCCTTTTTTGCCCACATCCACAAGCAAAATGTACCATGAATGCGCTTTCAGGCAGTGCCACTCATGTCTACTGGGATGCAGTGGCTGCACAGACACAGTCATTGATTCTAATTTAATAGCCATGGTGGTGCGGATGTGAGTGGGTGTCCTTGAACACACGCTGTCTGTGTTCAAGGGACCGCCGGCATCTGTCCATGCAGTCGCTGCATCCCAATAGACCTGAATAGGACCGCATGCATGCAGATGCACAGAACACCTGTGCATCCTGAATAGGCAAAGGTGGCCTTTCTGTATATTAAATGGTGAAGCACTTGTTTTCTAAAGAAAGATTTTAAGTGTTACTTTCTCACACCTCATTAATAAAACAAAAAAATATATTAACTCATACAAATATTATATATAACGACCATAAAGTGAATATACAGTATGTGCACTCCATATTAATTGCATAAGGACCCATGCATCAAATTACAATGCTCCCAACTGTTCCTGATTTTGAGGGACTGTCCCTCATTGAATACAAAGTCCCTCTGTCCCTCTTTCCTCCTCCTTTGTCCCTCATTTTGGTCTGATCTACATAGTTGTATATAAAATGCACTATTTATCAAAGAGTGTTTCCTAGTGCCAAACCCTTCATCCAATTTCTAAATTGCTGCATTTGTAAATTCCAAAAGCCAATAAAAAGGAAAAGTAGTGGTAAAAAAATCACATGTGGGTTTAACTTTAACCAATCATTTTTTTGTACAACTCTCCTTTAATGGGGGTGTGGCAGGATGCCTGCATACTTTTGCTAATAGATATCCCTCATTCCCATCTCAGAAAGTCCGGGGGGTATGAAATTATAGCGATTAGCAATTATACTTAATATAAATAATAATAAGAAGAAAATTCAGTCCATGTGTAAATCATATTTCATGTTCCGAAAAGTTTTTTTCATCAAAAAACACCATGAAAAGTTTCCTGTGCCAAAAATCAAACTTCACATTTTTTTCCCACATTCCCCAAAGGTGGCAATAAACTTTGACAAACTGTGGCAAGTGCACCAAGATCCCAGAATGTATTCCACCATGCGCAAATGGTATAGATGTGCCCTCACCTTCATTGATGGACCTCTATTGTTATAAGAGGTCAGGAAGGCTTAAAACACAGATTTTCATCCACAACATCAGTAGCTTTCTTCACTATCGTCTCTCAAGGGCTAAAGCTCAAATGGAATATATACACTATATTGTCAAAAGTATTGGTTGCCTACCTTTACACACACATGAACTTTAATGGCATCCCTTTCTCAGTCCGTAGGGTTCAATATTGAGTTGGTCCATCCTTTGCAGCTATAACAGCTTCAACTCTTCTGGGGAAGCTGTCCACAAATTTTAGGAGTGTTTCTATGGGAATGTTTGACCAGAAGCGCATTTGTGAGGTCAGGCACTGATGTAGACAAGAAGGCCTGGCTCACAGTCTCTGCTCTAATTCATCCCAAAGGTCTATCGGGTTGAGGTCAGGATTGTGTGCAGACCAGGCAAGTTCCTCCACGCCAAACTCCCTTATCCATGTCTTTATGGTCCTTGCTTTGTGCACTGGTGCACAGTTATGTTGGAACAGGAAGGGACCATCCCAAAACTGTTCCCACAAAGTTGGGAGCATGAAATAGTCCAAAATATCTTGGTATGCTGACACCTTAAGAGTTCCCTTCTCTAGAACTAAGGGGCCAAGCCCAACCCCTGAAAAACAACCCCACAACACCATAACCCCCCCCTCCACCAAATGATTTGGACCCGTGCACGAAGCAAGGTCCATATAGACATGGATTAGCGAGTTTGGGGTGGAGGAACTTGACTGGCCCACACAGAGTCCTGACCTTAACCTGATAGAACACCTGGGGATGAATTAGAGTGCAGACTGCGAGCCAGGCCTTCTCATCCAACATCAGTGCCTACCTGTCAGGAACCATGAATCAGACTGAGACAGAAAATGCAGTAAAAATCACACCTTTTAATATAGTGGTAAAAATGGTACAAATAGTAAACGTAGTCAAAACAAAGCCAGGGTTCGGTAATCAAAGTGGGTAGTCAATGCAAGCCAGTAAATCAAGAAGCCAGAGATCAGTGTAGTCGTAGACAGCAAACAGGATCAGGAACCAGAAGGGACGTCAGCCAGGCAAGTCTTTAACAGGAACACAGCGGAGAATCTTCAGATATGTTGACCAAGTTGAAGGCATGGGAGAAATGAACCAGGCAGATTAAATAGTCAGAAGGAGCTGGCTGATGAGCAGGAAATGATCACCAGGTGAGGCACTGTGGAACAATGAGTGCTGGCAATTAACCAACAGCTGAGTACTGAGAAGGGAGGGCTGAGCCCAGCCCTGACACTACCTCACAAATACGCTTTTGGAAGAAGGGTCAAACATTCCCATAGACACACTCCTAAACCTTGTGGACAGCCTTCCAATAAGAGTTGAAGCTGTTATAGGTGCATAGGGTGGCCAACTCAATATTGAACCCTACAGACTAATGCCCCTTACACACGGTCGGAATTTCCGACAACAAATGTTCGATGTGAGCTTGCTGTGGGAAATTCCGACCGTGTGTATGCTCCATCGGACATTTGCTGCCGGAATTTCTGACAACAAATGTTTGAGAGCTGGTTCTTAAATTTTCCAACAACAAAACTTGTTCTGGAAATTCCGATCGTGTGTACACAATTCCGACACACAAAAGTCCACGCATGCTCGGAATCAAGCAGAAGAGCCGCACTGGCTATTGAACTTAATTTTTCTCGGCTCGCGGTACGTGTTGTACGTCACCGCGTTCTTGATGTTTGGAATTTCCAAGAACATTTTTGTGATCGTGTGTATGCAAGACAAGTTTGAGCCAACATCTGTCGGAAAAAAATCCACGGTTTTGCTGCATTCACATCTGAACAGAAAACAACGACTTTACAAGTGTAAAGCTTCAGACGGTCTCGTCTGCCTGTGTGTTCCTACTGCAGCCTGAATCCACCGAGGTCTCCATTATGCCCAGCATAATGTCCTCACAGCCCCATCTACCTGATGCGTTGCATCCAATAGGACTTTCTCAAAGGCGGCCTTTCATATTACAGATAGATACACCTGAGTGAATGTGGCCTAAAAAACTTATATAACAAACAATGGATTCCCTCTATTTATTCCATATATATGTATTAACTTGTCTATTCCTATAGTTAGCTAGTCTGGCACAGCTCTAGTATAGTTACTGGCCATAGTACAATAATAAGGTTAGCTATTGACAATAATCACACTGCTTATATAAACCAGGGTCTTATTTATTTCCCAAGAAAATAGGAACGCTAACATAAAAACACTAATGCCCTGTACACACGGTTGGATATTGATCGGACATTCCGACAACAAAATCCATAGATTTTTTCCGACGGATGTTGGCTCAAACTTGTCTTGCATACACACGGTCGCACAAAGTTGTCGGCAAATCCGATAGTTCTGAATGCGGTGACGTAAAACACGTACGTCGGGACTATAAACGGGGCAGTAGCCAATAACCTTCGTCTCTTAATTTATTCTGAGCGTGCGTGGCACTTTGTGCGTCGGAATTTCCGACAACGGATTTTGTTGTCGGAAAACTTTATAGCAAGCTCTTAAACTTTGTGTGTCGAAAATTCCTATGTAAAATGTGTGATGGAGCCTACACACGGTCAAAATTTCCGACAACAAGGTCCTATCACACATTTTCCATCGGAAAATCCTATCGTGTGTACAGGGCATAAAGGAAAATATTACAGAGCATATAAAACAAAAGAACATCAATGATATTTTACGGAATGTCGTCCTTGATATGTTGTCTCGTCAGCTGGGCTCAAATGGCAAGGGAGCCATCAGGCAAGAGCAAGTTTTTCCTGCCAGTCAGCACTTTTAATCTGCATTCAGACCCTCCCCACACCACACCCATCTAGCCTCCTGTCCAACCTCCAGGAAGCATGCGGTATTGTCCACTAGGGGTAGCATGTGTCCATGAATCACAGATATCTGACCCTGGTCAAATCTTTAATGACATCTGGTCTTTGATCTTGGTAGCTTAACCTATCAGTCATCTTGACAGCAGTGGCTTTCTTTAAAGCTTTGTTTGCAGACATGTTAATCAAGCACTTCCATCTTTATTACACCAGGTGGTCTGGAGCCAAGCTCTACTCCCCTATCAGGGGGCATGATTCAACACCCTGCTGGGTCAACTTGCAACTTCCAACTTGGGCCACCTGGCTGTATCAACCAGAAATTAAAACTCCAGAAATATGATATTAAAGCATGTTGCCTTCCAATACCCCCGGAAGGATTTACCCACTTCCTGACCAGGCCATTTTTTGCGATGCGGCACTGCATCGCTTTAACTGACAATTGCGCGGACGTGCGATGTTGTACCCAAACAAAATTGATGTCCTTTTTTTCCCACAAATAGAGCTTTCTTTTGGTGGTATTTGATCACCTCTGTGGTTTTTATTTTTTGCGCTGTAAACAAAAAAGAGCGTCAATTTTGAAAAAAAGAAACAATATTTTTTATTTTTTGCTATTATAAATATCGCAACCCCCCCCCCCCCCAAAAAAAAACACATTTCTTCCTCAGTTTAGGCCAATATGTATTCTTCTACATATTTTTGCTAAAAAAATTGCAATAACTACAAAATAGGGGATATATTTATGGCATTTTTATTATAATTTTTTTTTTTTTACTAGTAATAGCAGTGATCAGCAATTTTTTGTGGGACTGTGACATTGCCGAGGACAAATCGGACACTTTTGACACTTTTTTGGGACCATTCACATTTATACAGCGATCAGAGCTAAAAATAGCCACTGATTACTGTATAAATGTCACTGGCAGGGAAGAGGTTAACACTAGGGGGCTATCAAGGGGTTAACTATTCCCTAGGGAGGTGTTTCTAACTGTGGGGGGGGTGGACTGACTGGGAGTAGAGAGAGATCGCTGTTCCTGATCTCTATGAACAGCAGATCTCTCTCCACTTCTGACAGAACAGGGATCTGTCTGTTTACAGTGACAGACCCCCATTCCGGCGGACATCGCGGCCACCGGCCACATGCATCGGCTCCAGTAGCACGCCACGCACGCGCGCTCCCTATAGCTCTTGAAGCAGTCTACGTAAACCTGCCACAGTATAATGACGGTGGCTGGTCGGCAAGAGGTTAACGGAACAAAAGGCAAGAATTAAAAGTTAATTGTTAGGGTTAACATATACATTTAACTACAACCTATTCCAGTGGCATTGTTTGTCTACTTGCAATGCAGAGATATACCTGACACTCTGGGAATAGGGGAGCTGAGCGGCTGGTCTGATGCATTGTGAACACAGGCGGTCAACCGCTCAGCATGGGCGCCATTCAGGGAACGTTTTGCATTATCTGAATGAATGCAATGCGTTCTCTGATTAGACGAGGTGAGGAGCTTGAGATTACCATCCCACCTCTCCCACTCGTCCAATCAAAGAACATTTTGCATTCATTCAGAGATATACGCTATATCGGGCTGTAGGCATGGAGTGCCTAGGCACATTCACACCAGGAAGTGCACGGTTATTTTTCAGGGAGAATTCCAGATAAAATGTGTAATTACCATTTCTAGATATTCCCTATATCATAGCAAACCTTCACTTTTTGAGTTCTACTTTATTAATATATGCTTCTCAGCTCATGTTTCCTTATATCGTTGCTTGTTAAACAGATAATATTCACCCGAATGGCAAAGGTCATAACTCCTGCATTTCTAGCATGACTTGGAAATCCTTCACCACGTGTTCCCAGCATGAGCTGAGCTCCCTCCGGCTCTGTCCAGCAACTTTTCATTGTATTACAAGCGTGACTTCTGAACACAGTTTGCAGGATGGAAAACAGCTGGAAAATTGGCCAAATGCAACATGAAATGTTACATAATGACAGTGTAACTGCGCAGCCACAACCTATGGAAGACATATAATGACCCGCATACTAGTGTTTACCAACTAATTGTCAAAAATCAACCTCAGTTTTTATTTTATTTTTTTTAATAAATGCTGGAGGGATAACTCACCTGCCATTTTCTTATATCGCTCCCCAAACGACCACTAACCAATTCAAGAGTAGCAACAAGATCTTCCAAAGCTGGAAGGTCAAGCTCCAAGGAAGAATGGGCAACCTGCTCTTTGGGTGACCTCTGGACAGCTGGCAGAATCCAAAAAGGATCCTAATGGGGAGGGATAATTTGCCTATGTAGTGTCACACCCAGAGTGGTCACTGAGAATATGCCCAGGTCTCCCTTACTAGTACAGAAGCTGCTAGGTGGACTGGCTAGCTTTCGTATAACAATTACAGGATTGGCCCTCGTAGCCATTCAAGGCACACCAAGGTCGAGGAATGGAGAGGCTGAACGAGACAGTCTGCCCACCCTACCTTGGTATACCTAGAACTGGTGCCTAGAATAGTAGGCCAAACTGGCACCATACTCGGTCAGCAGTTTGGTTCTAGGGGTACGGACCCAGGGTCGTAAGATCACAGTCTTGTACTATAGTGCAGATGACAGTTAAGAAATAAGCATTTGCAGAATGAGAGGTCATCACTAACAGTGACAAGGCTATTGGTTTTTTGTGCTACAGAGCAGATGACAACCAGGCAATTAGCATTTACAGAATGAGAAGTCAGCAATGACAGTTACCGGTATTGGTTCTTGTACTATAGTGTGCATTCTCACTTTTAAAATGAGACTTTTAGGATATACACATCTCTTACACCTGCTTGGCTTCCCAGCAGCGGGTTCCTCTTCCAGGACAAGTTCCAGCTGTCAGAGTCGTGACAAATAGCCCTCTCTATTATTCCTGCCCCAAAAGCGATTATTCAGATGAGATGGAAATGATGTTAGTCAGGTTTCCCATGCAATGTTGTAACAACACGCATACTTGTGTGCCTCGCTGGTGATGTGATGTTTGAACAGAACAAAGGCAGGACGTAAGATTAATGGCCTTCAGAATAAAGTCACTGCACTTTCCAGATGTGAAGTAGATAGCGAGGAAATTCATTTTACAGCAAGATGTCTTCAGTCCATCAGTGATACTTCACATACGTTTTCATTACAGAAGGAGATGATAGATTACAGTAACAATGACTGGTGTATACTGTGTGGTTGCTAGCCCCCACCCATCCCCCACTGAGTCCATCTACATAACTGGGTTAACGCGGTTATAATTCCAGTAGTGGTACTGGAGGCCCAAAGGTCTTGGGTGAAAGTTTAAGGACTCTTCTCACTCATGTAAAAAAAAATATTTTATACTTTATGATGTATTCATTATATGGGGGCTGTAATAAAAGTACTGTAAAAGTGGGCATAACTTTTTTATTAAATTACATAGGCTGTTCAAATTTCACAGCTTGGTTGAGTAACGTTTCCTTTATAGTAGCTCTTCTTCTTTTTCATTGCAGGTAAATAATACATTTCAAGCAGAAGCAATGTGCCCTCATGGAGTTCTTGATGAAGGAGTGGTGCAGTCTGTCCAACATTGATTGTCTCCCATGGTGTGATTTGTCTTCAGTGCTGGTTTCCCCTTCTTTAAACGTCTTCACCCATCTGTGCACATTGCTCTTGTTTACCTCTGTAAACATTCTGAAGCCTTCTGTGCAGTGGCGGTGCGTCCATAAGGGCGCACGGGCGCCGCCCCCTTCTCTCCTGCCACCCCTCTATCACCAATAGATGCAATGCATGAATCTTTCTATGGCCGCTGCTGCCACTCTCTATTCAGGCGCCCGGCCCCTTTTCGGGCACCGGGCGCCTGAATTACAGCCGCGAGTGGTGTTTTTGAAGCACCTGATTAGAGCCACTCAGCTGTGTTAGAAAAGCGAAGGAATATTCGCTTTCCTAACACTAAACCATTTCTCCGTCAATCAGGTGCTCGGGTCTGTTACCTGTCACCTGATTGGCTGAAACGACAGGCGCAGCTATTGGATGCCCAGCACGAGGAAAAGACGGTAGAAGAGGAAGACAGAAGACGCGTGGAGAACCCCACTCGTCGCCGTCACCTGCTACCCCACCAAGACAGGGCAAGTGCTGGGCAGATGGCAAACGGGCAGGGGTCACACTGGGGGCATTTAATGGGCACACTGGCAGCATTTGATGGGCACACTGGCAGCATATGATGGGCACACTTCGGCATTTGATGGGCACACTGGCAGCATTTGATGGGCACACTGGCCACATTTGATGGCACAGTGGCAGCGTTTGATGGGCACATTGGCAGCGTATAGTGGGCACAGTGGCAGCGTTTGGGCACAGTGGCAGTGTTTGATAGAACAGTGTCTGCAATTGATGGCACAGTGGCAGCGTTTGATGGCACAGTGGCAACATTTGATGGACACAGTGGAAGCATTTGATGGCATAGTGGCTGCAATTGATGATTTTTTTTCCAAAATTTTTTGTGCCCCCCCAAAAATTTTGAGCACCAGCCACCACTGCTTCTGTGGATGACAGACAGCCTGCTCCCCTCCTTCGTCAAGGCAGCACAGTGCTTCTGCTTGGAATCCATTATTTATTTGCAATGAAAAAAATAAGAAAAGTTCTTGCTTCCCACTCACAATGTACTGTGGATGAGCAGCCGCTGTAGGCAAAGCGATGGACCCTGTACTGGAGTCTGTCAGCAAGTCCTGGCCAATGATTCATGTCCAGTACCTGCTGATCGGATGTGTGCAACTACATCCCAGAGCCCTTTGTTGGTAAACAATACAAACCTCTGTACCGAGGGAGCGATCTATCAGTTTCTCATCTATGCAAAGAAGGAATGAGAAACTGAGAGATCTTTAGAAAAAGCAGTACACTTTACACAAGTAAACACACATTACACATAGTTAGGCACACTTTTAACCCCTTGATCACCCTAGATGTTCACATCTTCCCAGCCAGTGTCATTAGTACAGTGACAGGGTATATGTAGCACCCTCTAGTGTGCTACTAGTGTGAGTGCAGACAAATCTATGTTTTGGCTCATGTTAACTTGTGAGTCTTTAATCTGGATCAAAAATGTTCTTGCAAGTTATGGCTGGATGACTCATACAGGCTGCTCTCTGGTGCCTCCCCCTGGTTCTGGGAGTTTGGAGAAACTTCTAGAAACTGGAGGGTGGAGACCAGGAGTGTTGATCTGCATACTTAGGGGAGCTCAGCCAATACCCAGGGTGCGGGCCTGGCATGGGATCGGAGCTAGTCATTAAATATGGATGAGTCAAGGAGTTGGGTGGATGATGGAGATGGAGTGCTGAGGGGCTGTTGGTGGCTCTTGAGGTGAACCCATGCTTGAGGGGGAGTGCTCGGGCTTGCTTGGAAGCAGTGGTGTATTTAGGTTTTGTGTTGCCCTAGGCCTGACTAAACAAATGCACCCCCCTACGACCCACCCCTTCCTGCCAAGGCCACACCCCTTCCTGCTTAAGACCCACCCTATCATCTGTAAACCACACCCCTTCCACTTTAGGCTCATTTGGCACCTTTCAGGGGGGCGGGGGGAACAGGTTCCTGTTTTTGACAGGTACCTTTCCCCACTCCCGGGAGACTGCGCTGGCCCCTCTAAAGTTCAGCCCCCCTCCTCCTTCCTCCAATGGGCCATTCAGAAAGTGCAACACGCTTTGCACATGTGCAGTAGGGAACCGGCCGGTTTCCCTTACCATGAATGATGGTGGCAAAACCCGAGAGCCAATCCGAAAATTGGCTGGACAGGTAAGTGTCCTAATATTAAAGGTCAGCAGCTACAGTATTTGTAGCTGCTGAGTTTTAATGTTTTCTGGGGGGGGGGGGGTGAACTCCTCTTTAATGAGTTTGCATTGATTTCAGCATTGATGGAGTACTTTATTGCAATATCATGATCTGCATATTAATGCACTTTCACTAAATGTGGAAAGTTTAATGAGTTTGCATTGATTTTAGAATGCATGGAGCACTTTGCACATACCAGTGGTGGCTGGTGCTCAAAATTTTTTGGGGGGCGCAAACAAACCAAAAAATTCAGAAAAAAAGACATCAATTACAGCCTCACTGTGCCCCATCAAACGCAGCCACTGTGCCATCAAACGCAGCTACTGTGCCATCAAATGCAGTCACTGTGCCATCAAATGCAGCCACTGTGCCAATCAATTGCAGCCACTGTGCCCATCAATTGTAGCCACTGTGCCCATCAATTGTAGCCACTGTGCTATCAAACACAGCCACTGTGCCCATCAATTGCTGCCACTGTGCCCATCAATTGTAACCACTGTGCCCATCAATTGTAGCCACTGTGCCATGAAAAGCAGCCACTGTGCTCATCAGTTGTAGCCACTGTGCCCCATCAAATGCAGCCACTGTGCCCTATCAAACTCAGCCACTGTGCCCCATGAAACGCAGCCACTGTGCCCTCAAATGCAGCCACTGTACCCTCAAATGCAGCCACTGTTCCCTCAAATGCTGCCACTGTGACCATCAAACGCAGCCACTGTACCCATCAAACGCTGCTACTGTGCCCTCAAACGCTGCCACTGTGCCCATCAAACGCTGCCACTGTGCCCATCAATTGTAGCCACTGTGCCCCATAAATTGCAGCCACTGTGCCCCATCAAACGCAGCCACTGTGCCCCATCCAACGCAGCCACTGTGCCCTCAAACGCAGCCAATGTGCCTATCAAACGCTGCCACTGTGCCCATCAAACGCTGCCACTGTGCCCTCAAACACAGCCAATTGTCCCCATCAAGCGCTGCCACTGTGCCCATTAAATGCTGCCACTGTGCCCTCAAACGCTGCCACTGTGCCCATCAAACGCAGTCACTGTGCCCTCAAATGCAGCCACTGTGCCCTCCACTGTACCCTCAAACACAGCCACTGTGCCCTCTACTGTGCTCATCAAACTCTGCCCCTGTGCCCATCAAATGCTGCCACTGTGCCCATCAATTGTAGCCATTGTGCCATCAAATGTCACCACTGTACCCATCAAATGCTGCTACTGTGCTTATAACTCATATAATTTATTAAATAAATTTTACCTGCTGCTGTACTGGGGGTTTCCCTCGTGCTCCTCTCTCTCTCCTCCCCCTGGCATCACAGCCAGACCCCGCACCGGTGCAGGGGAGAAGAAAAGCAGTACGGAGGAGGGAAGGCGGAGCATAAGGCTCCGCCAGACACCGGCCACTTATGGGGGCGTGAGTCACACACCCCCCCACACTCTGCCAAGCACGGCCTCACACAGCGGCGCCGCTACAGCAAGCCGGCCGCCGTGGGCTGCATGTGTGTGGGGGGCGGCCGTGGGAGCCGGGAATCAGGAAGATGAGTGGGGGGGCTTTCTCTCAAGCGCCGCCCCCACAAAGTGCCGCCCTAGGCCTAGGCCAAAAAACAGCCCTGCTTGGAAGGATGCTGACAACAGAAGCAGTTTGGAGAGGCAGCAGGTGCAAGGAGGACAATGTGAGTACTACAGCACATTTAGTGAGAGACTGCAACACATAGCAGGTCTCTCTGGAAGATAGCGGTGTGTTTAAATCTTTCTTACCCTTGCCCTGGGAGATCTTTGAAGCAGTCAGGCAGGCTGCTGGAGAGACAGCGGGGTGGGCTGGTGAAGAAGTAGCCAAGTGAGCTGTCATTTCCTGCAGTGGTAGAGCTGGGACCAGGGGAGTCGGAGGTACTCCGGAATGCAGTTTGCAACACTTTGTGCTACTTTTTAAAGGACTGAGAGTTCATCCTAGTCCGTAAGGAACTTTGGCATTTTTTTTCTTTTATCAGAGACTGTTGGTGCTGGGAAGGAGGACTGTTCTGAAGCATGTACATTGGGAGGAAGTTGTCCCTGGTTTTGTGCAAGTCAAGTTGGGCATTCCATAATTCCTATCCCCATCCAAGTTATTACCCCTAATAAAATAACAAAACCTAAGCTCAAAGACTGTTCCTTGTGTCTGGAGAAAGTGTGGAAAAATGCTTGTTGCCTGGCTGTGCAGGAATGGGGAGCCCAGTATTCTGCCACCCCTGTGGGGGTAGTGCTACATTTATTATTATCATTGATCACTGTATTAGTGTCACTGGTGATGTCAGTGTTAGTTAGTCATTTTTCCCCAGCGTCATTTAGAGTCTATTTTCTACCACACTATTTCTGTCCCATTTTAAGTCACTGATTGCTGCCATTAGTAGTATAAACATTTTTTTTTTTATATATTCCAGTATATATACCATAGTTTGTAGGCGCTATAACTTTCATGAAAACCAATCAATATTCACTTATTGAGATTGTGTTTATCAAAAACATTTAGCAAAAAAATATTTTTGGTCAAACTTTATGAAGAAGCTTTTTTTTAATGTTATTTTATTGGACATTTATAGCAGTAAAAAAAAATTTCAACATTTTTGGTCTTTTTTTGTTTATATCTCATAAAATAAAAAACCCAGTGGTAAACATATACCACCAAAAGAAAATTGAGTCACTTCTATTATTGGAGCTCTAAATGTGCCCCGCCCCCCAACCTCCACATGTTAACATTGCATCCAGGCCTTGTGTCCCTTCTGCCCACCCCCCTTGTCCCATCCTTGGCTACAGCACATATTTTTTAAAGGGAGACATACTTCCATGTTAACTAGACAAGCTACTGCCCACTTACAATTAAAATACATGAATATCCATCTGTCCAGATCCCATCTGCTGTATAAATCTAAGCCACTGATGAAGGGGAATTTGTGCATAGCCCATGAAACCTGTTGGCTGTCAACTCTTGCTAGACCCTTTTACTGTCACAAATACAAAATCATAATCTCTATGGTCTGGCACTGTCATCCAGATCCTCTCAGCCTATGCAATTGCTCAAGGACACCTTTTTAATCATAAAAGGTGTTTTTTTTTTTGTGGGGAAATTATAGTTTCTGTATATTGTGACATGTCAGTGTAGCACCCTGTACCTTTAGATAGGTGCTAGAATAGGATTATTCTGGGTTTAAGATATCAGTGTAGGCAAATTTAGACACTTTAGGTTGGGCCCGTTTGCTTTGATTTGAGGCTGGAAGTGTTTAGTATAGTAGTGGGTGTGATCACCTGTGCTCTGACTCAAAGGTGCCTCCCCTGCTTTCAGGAAGATTGTTCTGGAACAGGGGTTGGACCTGAAGTTTGAGTGGCAGGCAGCTCATGTGAGGAGCCCTGACCAATTCCCATTTGATATTGGCAGGGGGCAGGCCTCCCATATAAGCTGGGGGTCACATGCTGCTAAGGGATTCTAACGGGGCAGGAAAAAAGAGAATGGAGTTTTAGGCAGCGACTGTAGGGCGTCCCTATGTGGGGGGTGCGCCGAGCGCGTAGGGGGGCTGGAAGAGCTGCTAGGATGTATTCCTGGATAAAGATCTTCACCATGGAGTTAGTGTCAAGCTGCTGTGACCAGGGAACACAGGACTTGCACTTTGGAGAAGGTCAGTGAGGAGGAAGCAGAGGGAGGACTGTTGAGAGTAGGACAGAGTCCGGTGACCGGGGAACACAAGACTTGCCCTTTGGAAAAGGTCAGTGAGGAAGAAGCAAAAGGAAAATTGCTTAAAGCAGTGCAGAATGCTGTGGCCGGGGAACACAGCATTTGCAGTTATAGACTGGCTGGGAGCAGTAGTCCGCTTATTGCCGTGTGCTAGGCCGTCGGGCAGAGGTACCGAGTATCTCTGGCCTGGTAAAGCACTCTGGTAATACCATATAAAAGACTGTGTAGCTACCAAATTCACTGAGCCGCCGGGGAGATGTATGGTATGCCTCTGGCTTATTGATTTGCTGAAGCAACACCATTCAAGAGACTTTATTACAGTAACAAAGTACAGCCAGCAAACTGGGGTTATTCACAGTGATCCCTTTTTGTCTTACTGGAGGTGATGAGACAGGAATCTAACGGTTTTGCAGCAAAGGATTTATACAAGAGGAGATCGAATTAGTGATACTCTGCAGAAGTGAGTGCAGAGGAGGAAGAGGAGCAATAGTCTGCAGTGGAAATATGCAGGAAAACAGACTGTGAATGTTAGAAGTGCATAATTTTCAGGGTTAAATCTGCTAATCAATGTTCTATAAATGTGATGACAATTCAATAAGTGCTATGGGCATTCCATATCTTCCTTTACCCCAACCAAGTTGTATCCTGCAATAAACGCAACAAAACTACGCAAATGACTGCTCATTGTCTCAGAAGTGACATATGGGGGTCTGGCAACAGGGTGATTCGGTGGATGTTTGTAACTTGTAGCAACCTACGGCTACATCAGGAAAACATTAATGCAGATTAGTAGTTAGTTACTGCAAGGTCCACTTTCAGTTATCATGCAGGAGCACTATAATCCTTCATAAATATTAGATCTAAAAGAGGGGAAGTAACTGCTTTGTCCCACCTGTATGTATTTTTCCTGTTGTTCTGATGTATTCTGACATCTAATGGTGGTTTGGGGCCACTACAACTTGTTTACTTGCATGACTTGGTATCTCCCACTGTCCTTCCCTACAGGTTTAGTAGTGCCAGTTACTTCAGTCCCAGCTAGTCCCTCCTTATTTCTTACATGTTTCCTTAGTAAGTGTTAGTTCTTCACAGAGACAGGGCTTCCCTGAGGACGTTCACAACGAAACGTACGTCAGAGCGGTACGTGGTCACGTGATTCTTACCTATGTCCCGTTCTCTGGTTGCTTCTCACGGTGGAACGCACGCCGTCCTTCGATGTGGCGCGACGGGTCTTTGATCTCAACCTTACCCTGACAAGCGAGCAGCCCCAGTGATGGGTATGCACCCACAAATGTAAGCAGCCATTTGGCTTTTTTTAATGTATCCTTAGCATTTTAATAAACGGTTTTACACTATGGAGACTTTGTTTGTTTCACATATATCCCATGTTTGAACGATTGGGACCGGAGGGGTTCTTTGCCTAATCATCATCCAGCTGTCCAGCCATCCATGTGAGCAGGCACAATCCTGCAAAAGCGCTAATGACTCTCTTTTTGATTAAAGGGGTCATTGGTATCTGGTAAGCAGATATCCATTTCCACAAGGTGTATTTTCCTTTTCTTCTTTTGGTGAAGGAACTTTTTATCGATCGACAGGAAGAAACTGGCTCACTTTGGAAGATATCACCATAATTTATCATTTATTTCTCACTGCATACTGAGATAGTATATCACTGTCACTGATACTATTGCTGTTGGTTTTGTGTGTTATTATTCATGGTTTAATTTCACTATTAATTGTATATTCATATTTACCTTTCTCTTCCTATAAAGATTAAGGTACACATTAAGCACAATTTACTAAATTTTTGTACCACTATAGTTTATTCATTATAGATTATTATTAGCGCCCCCTATCTATCTATTTACCATCTGATCATTTTATGTTCAAGTTGGGGAGCAGCTTGTTTGTTTTGTTTTGTGGTCCACTATTTAAAGTAATGTCTGTTTTCTGATTTTTAATTATTGACACTATTCACTTATATTGGCGCGGAGTCAGTTACTTTCACTAGAAAAGTCATTGTCTTCTTACACTTCAAAAAACTAGAAAACATTTTCTGTAATGCACTGTACTGCACAGTAAACATGTGTTGAATTCAATGTATGCCTCTTAAAGTGTTACTAAACCCACAACAGGAAAAAGCAGTCTGTATATGCAGTAAAGCATGCTTGTTATACTTATGGAACCTAAGGGGTTAATTCTCTGCATTGTGTAAAAAGGCTGTTTGATCCTTTCTTCTCTGATTCTCCCCTTCTTCCACAGTCCCCACCCCAATCTATCTGCTGATAGTACAGGGCCTTGTGGACAATCTGCACACGCTCAGTTGTGAAGTGTATTGCTAGAGAGTTTTTTTTTTTTCTTGGTAGAGTGCATGTTATCATCACAGGGCAAATCAGCACTGTCCAGACAGAGGGTCAGGGGTCCTGCAGCCTCATAGAACAATCAGAGGATAATGAAAACTCCTCCTACAAGCTTTAATTAGACACTGATAGAAGTCACAAGACTGCTAAATACTGCTGATGAGAAAAGGTATTTAGTACTTTATATTTACTAAAATAATTGCATTTCCATGTTCTGTGTACTGTGGATGCAGTACACAGAACATGAGTGAATGCAGAGTCCTGGGTTTAGTAACACTTTAATAAAGAGTTAAGGGATAAGTTACATTTTGCACCAAAAAATAATAAATGCACATTTTTTTGTGAGTTAAAAAATATGCATTTATTATTTTTTTGTTTGGGGCCTGTAAAGCATTTCAACCATGATAAGCAGATCATGGGTGTAATGCCACAGTTCTGCAGTCTGTCTGTGTATCTGTTTTCCATACAAGCAAGCAGTTACACTTAAGACAGGAAGCTCAATGAACTACCATAGCACGTAACAGTGCCGTGGTAGTTCATTGAGAACTACAAGCCGACAACCGCAAAGGCTTTTGGACCTTGTAGTTTACCCATTCACAGAACACTGTGAATGAATGATGCGGCCGAGTGGGCAGAGCCCTGCACGTCTTTTTTATGTAGCAAGGTCTTTTACCTCTTTTGGTCTAATGTGAACCTCCAAGGCCAAAGATAGCTGACGTCCTTCAATATGTGGTGGGTTGTGAGGCATAGTGGGTGCAAAGATGGTGTAAGTCATTGAGCGCCAGACACTTCTTGGATGTAAAAGAGGTTTTATTTCTTTTGACAGTCCTTTTTTTGGGGGGAAAGAGGGTTAGAGCCAGGACACCCTTAGATAGTTGCAAACTCAATTAGCAGACACCGAGACTTCAATAGGAGGACAGCCATGCTGGGAAAGGCCCCAGCAAGAAGCCACATCTGCACTTGCAGGAATACTGTCTTCTATGGTAACAGTCCTTTAACAGTTCCTAACTCAAACGTAGCAGTTCTCTCAGTTCCACTACAACTGCTCCTTGTAATTCTTCAACACTGAGCTCCTGGTCTCTCACTAGACCCTCTGATTCACTGACTCTGAATCCCTTTTGAGCTCCTTCAAGGTTTACGGTGGTATCTCCCTCAAGCCTCACCCCCGCTTCTCTGCTGGGACCCTAGCTTGGCTCTCCAAATACTTCTCAAGCTTCACCCCTGCTAACCGGCTCAGTCCCTGGCTTGACACACAAGGCTGCTCTGCAAGTGTCTCCTCCGCTGGTTGGGTCCCTGACTTGATCACCGCCTTCGTGGTGACAGCTTCCCTTCTACTTCCAACCACTGACAGGTTCTCCAGCCGGCAGAACCGTCACTTCTGGTTGGACTGCAAGCCGCAATCCCAACCTTGCTCTCTCACTTCTGGATTGGCCCTCACACAGCCTAGCAGCCAGATGCCCCGGGATAGACCCAATCTCCAGCCTAGCAGCCCGGGGCATACGACACACGTCCACTAGGGATGAGCTCAGCGAACAATTTGGGGAAAGCCGCAGAACGCCCTTTAAAAGTCTATGGGAGAAATCAAAAGTGCTAATTTTAAAGGCTTATATGCATTGTATTGTCATTAAAAGTGTTTGGGGACCTGGGTCCTGCCCATGGGGACATGGATCAATGCAAAAAAAAGTTTTAAAAACGGCCGTTTTTTCGGGAGCAGTGATTTTAATAATGCTTAACGCACGGGGACTTGACGGGGACATAACCGGTGATCCCGCCCCCTCTGACGTCACGGGGAAAGCCTCGGGGAAGTCCCCGTCAAGTCCCCGTGCGACAGAGGGGGCGGGGTCACCGGGTGACCTCCGTTATTTAAGAACCGTCAGAAGACGAGAAGCGTCACACAGCGGGAACCTCCCATCATGGTGGATGCGGAGCGGCCCGAGAAGAAGAAGGGAAGAAGACGCCGCGGAGGAAGATGCTGGACGAGAACACCGGAGGAAGAACCAGAAGAACCAGAAGAAGAAGAAGGTGGAGGAAGAAACCGAAGGAAGATAGAAGATAGAGGATAGAAGAAAGAAGAAGCATTTAAATAAAGGAATTGTCAAAAACTGTCTCGTCATTTTTAACATTTTTGACACTTTTTTTGTGAAATGGTAGGGGTACTTTTGTACTCCCCTTATCATTTCACACAGGGGGGAGGGCCAGGATCTGGGGGGCCCCCTTGTTAAAGGGGGCTTCCAGATTCCGATAGGCCCCCCACCCGCAGACCCCCACAACTACCGGGCAAGGGTTGTGGGGATGAGGCCCTTGTCCCCATCAACATGGGGACAAGGTGCTTTGAGAGGCTATCCTAAAGCACCCTCCCAATGTTGAGGGCATGTGGCCTGGTACGGTTTAGGAGGGGGGGTGCTCTCTCGTCACCCCCCTCTTTTCCTGTGGCCTGCCAGGTTGCGTGCTCGGATAAGGGTCTGGTATCGATTTTTGGGGGGACCCCATGCTATTTTTTTTTTAATTTTGGCGTGGGGTTCCCCTTAAAATCCATACCAGACCTTAAGGGTCTGGTATAGATTTTGAGGGGGACCCCACACCATTTTTTTATTTAAATTTTGTCCGGGGTTCCCCTTAATATCCATACCAGACCTGAAGGGCCTGGTATGGAATTTAGGGGGACCCCCCACGCAATTTTTTTTTTTTAATTTTGGTTCGGGGTTCCCCTGTGGGGAATTCCCATGCCGTTTTTATCAATGAACTTTTATGTGTATTGTCGGACCGGCAATTCATTAATAGCCACAAGTAGTTTTAAATGACTTTTTTTCCTTTGAAATGTCATTTTGCTGTCAGACTGTTCTAAACACGGGAAACATGCGCCCCTTTACAGGCATACTATAGACACCCCCCAGGTACGAAATTTAAAGGAATATTACACTTTTATTGTTTCACTTTAAGCATTATTAAAATCACTGCTCCCGAAAAAACGTCAGTTTTTGAAACTTTTTTTTGCATTGATCCATGTCGCCTGGGGAAGGACCCGGGTCCCTAAACAGTTTTTATGACAGTAACTTGCATATAAGACTTTAAAATTAGAACTTTTGATTATTCATGTTCGTGTCCCGTAGACCTTAATGGTGTTCACGTGTTCGAACAAATTTTTTGCCTGTTCGCATGTTCTGGTGCGAACCGAACAGGGGGGTGTTCGGCTCATCCCTAACGTCCACCCAGACAGCCATCCTGGTGGCACAGAACACAGATCACCTGACCTCACCCGAATATATAGGCTCTCCTAGAAGGCCAAGGGATTCAAGAAAACCCTGGCCCATTGGCTGAGATACCCCATATACTCATACCCTGATCATGGTTTGCCCTTCTCTAATCTAATACCACAAAGTATCCAACCACCTAGTGGTAGAAGAGAAAAATGCAGCAAGGTCAAACTTAGGGAGAAATCAATAGATTTCTATCAATCAACCGGGATAACTACTCAAGTAAATTTGTGAGGAGCTTCCTGACTAAACCCCAGGGTGCTACATTTAGATTGTGACAGCTAGCTGCTAGAAGATCCATGCTAGCTGTCAGAACGGGGGATCGGGGGAGAGCGGGGGCAAGTACATATGTAACATGTTACAAAAGATAAACTTATCCTTTAAACTGCCTGTGGATAGTGCCAAATCAGTAGGTGACCATGCTGTCTAGACAGACTGGATCTATAGAGGTCAATGCTTAAATGTCAGTGCTTAAAGCAGCATTTGAAACAAAATATTAAAAAAAGATACTTGGGTCAATAAAAGCGACTTTCCTTTCTAAAGAGGGATAGTTGTGAGCTTTGCAAACAGTGTATAAAAATATATTTAGCCAAATATCGTTAAATCCACTCAACAAATATAAAAGAAAAAAAACAGTTGCCCACTTCATTAATAGAGTCCCTAAGTGATATAGGAAACCTTCAAGTGATTTAGCTCTCCGGCTGGGTTCACACTGATGCAAATTGGATGTGGATTTCCCCGCATCCAATTAGCATGGCAGGAGACTGTGACTGGCTCTCAATGGAGCTGGTTCACACACCTCTGCGGCGGCTGCGGAGTGAACTAGAAAAGGGTTGCTTGTGTCTTCTGGTCCGTTACGCACCTGAAACGGAGAACAGGGATGCACCTGACCCCTTGCTGTGACCCGTGGCCGCATCTTGTGGGAACCCAGCCTTCAGCTCCTACCAAAAACTGGGTGTATTGACACTTTTATGTTCCAAATTCAACTCAAATATGCCATAGCCCTGAATTTCAGAAGTGTTCTTCCATTCTCCAGCAATGTTTTTTTACTTCTGGCCATATCAATTGAAACCATACTTATGCTCATGATCTATTGGATGTGACGCACTTCCTTTTGTTGTACGCTCGATTGGCTAAGAGCCTCCATAAGCAGACATTGGGTGTAAAATGCATTCGCTGTGCCTGAAAGCCCGTCGTAGATAGACAGAGATATGTTTTGCATGCAGCTGTAGACGGCAATGGCTTCCCTGGGACTCACTTTCAGTAGTGTCTGATTTAAATAAGCAAAGAAAATTGGACATGTTTGTGTTTGTTTTTCCTGAGGAAGAGAAGCAGCCAAGTGCACAGATATAGACTCTGGCTGGAGCAGACTGTCGGGGGAAGCGTCCGATGATTTCAATGAGAGGGTGCGCTCGAGCCAGTGGCGGCCATGCTTCGATGGCAGTGTCTGGCAGCGATCAGAGATCATCTGAGGAACATTTGAGAATTTTGTATACGGTCTGGTGAAGCTTCACTGCTAGTCGTGATATGCTTTGCTCTGCTCTTCCTCATGTGTGCCTTTAAATGTAAAACATGAGCTATATTTAATCTGCTTCCTTCGGACTGGGGAATAGAATGCGCCAGCTCACTTAAAAGGGCCAATCCACCAACAATTCATAATTTACTTGTTGGGTGATGATAGTTGTCAAATAAAGCCAAAGACATTTCCAAGCTCAACTTACCGACCAGCCTGTGACCAACCAAATTGACCTGTCCAACAGTATGCGTTAAAAACAGATGTTTAGTCTGCACACATTTGCATGCGTGAGCTGCAGGCCCTGTCAAGGCATCCCATTTTTTGTAGTCTCTAACTCTAATTTCTAAGAGTCTCCCCAGTGGAAGCACATGCATTTTAATGGATAGGCAGAGGGTAGGTGAGCCGGAGGGAACCCACCCCTCCCTAAAGGCGCAGGTGTACACTGAACACCCAGCACATAGCACTATGACAGCAAAGGTGTTAGTGTGTTGCCTGACCAATATATTAACAATACAAACAAATGCCCACTGCCCCCACCTATAGGAGAAATGAAACAGATCGCTGCTCCAGGTGAGTATAATAATCCACCAAAAAGTAAGGGCTGGGAGCTAGCTCCGGCTCACAACCGTGAAGATCTAGACCAAGTGAGAAAAATTAGCTGCACACCAACATCCAGGACTAAAACAAAAACCAGTAAGGGTTCCTTGAATCCAGAGACCTGAAAAATATTTTAGGGGTTTCTCTAAGTTAAAAAGTTTGAGAAAGGCTGATATATAAATACAGTATATTAATCCCTGATGTACTGGCACCCAGCATCCCTCAACCTGAAAGACTGAAGACATAATGAGTGCAGAACACCATGGATGGGTCACGTAAGGGGCACCACCATGACACTCTAAATTTACTGTGTATTAAAGTAGAGAGCACCACTCAGGGCATCACATCAGCACCTCTATGTGCATCTCAGAGGATGTCTGCGGTTCGGTGTTTCACCGTGTCAACCCACCGCATACCTTGAATATGAGCCCTGTATTGTATGGTGATCTATGTATATTTCATTATTGAAGCCATGATATGTATGTCTAACCCTTCCATTTTATATTTGTAATAAAATGTATATATTTTTATCTTGTAATGCCCCGTACACACGGTCGGACTTTGTTCGGACATTCCGACAACAAAATCCTAGGATTTTTTCCGACGGATGTTGGCTCAAAATTGTCTTGCACACACACGGTCACACAAAGTTGTCGGAAAATCCGATCATTCTGAACGCGGTGACGTAAAACACATACGTCGGGACTATAAACGGGGCAGTAACCAATAGCTTTCATCTCTTTATTTATTCTGAGCATGCGTGGCACTTTGTCCGTCGGATTTGTGTACACACGATCGGAATTTCCGACAACGGATTTTGTTGTCGGAAAATTTTATAGCCTGCTCTCAAACTTTGTGTGTTGGAAAATCCGATGGAAAATGTGTGATGGAGCCTACACACGGTCAGAATTTCTGACAACAAGGTCCTATCACACATTTTAGGTCAGAAAATCCGACCGTGTGTACGGGGCAGTACTCTACTACTTTTCTGCTTAGTGTGACCTTTGCCTCCAAAGTCCCGGAGGAATTCCTTGTTTGCTTTTTGTATCTCAGAGAACCGTAAACAGATTGGGATAGGAAGGCACCCATCGCATTATAAAACTGTCTTGAAGACATTGAAAAAGGGAAGTATAAAAAAAAAAAAGAAAACATATAATACACATGGAGGGGGCCTCTTGTGTTTGGTTGGATGGGTTTGGGCTTTGAAGCTGAATTCCAAAGAAGAAAAAAATCCTACCTTGCAGTGGGGTCACCCCATGCAAAGAGTTGCATTTTGTCCCATGAGATACACTTTGGTATTTTATTAATTTAATAAGTATTTTATTAATGTAAAAGTATAGAGATCTTTTTTATATTTTATTGTTGTGATGTATCTTTATTCTAAGAGAGCAGAGTACATATAATTACATTATTATAAAATAAGGCACTCAAAGTCTTTTTTTGAATCTCTGGCATTAATATATCTCTACACAAAATTTTTTATGACAGGGACATGCAAGTATGAGAAAGCACCTATAAAACTAAATCTTACACTTTGTATTTTTATTACGTTGATACTGTCCCTTTAAGATGATTTAAAGAAAGTATGTGTATTTAAATTATTCTGTGAACATTTCTGTCTAAAATTCTCATCGCTACTGACGAGTACAGATAAAAATAATAAATGGTCTGGCAACCATTTTGAAAAATCTTTGCTCCATTTAATGGACAATCGGTTATGCGTAGTTAATATCTACTTTAAAAAAATTATGTGTATAAATATTCCTTGTTACTGACATCTTACACAAAAACACTGTCGTCTATTATTGCGGAAAGCAGAGTTTTCTTTGGCGCTGGTACAATAAGATCATGTTATAGCAGAAAATGTTGGTTTTAGCATTATTTGTGACAAAGCCAAAAAAATATTTAAGTAGAAAGAAAAACAGCTGCGTGTGCACTGAATTTTATAAATGTCAGAATGTCCATGCAATGTTATAAAGTGTTAAAGGGGAACTGCAGAGCAACAAATATGTTCAGTTATTATAGGCATGTTTTGCCTCAAAGCAAAACTCTAGGCAGATTTAAAAAAAGACACCAATTTATGCAGGTTCATTTAAAAATCATTAAATCATTAAAGTGTATGTGATGACGAGACATTTCTGAAGTTTTGGATAGTATAGGGAAGGGTTTGGGTTTCTATCAGGTTTTTATTGTTGTCTGTCTCCTCCCCAAGATGGCTGCCTGTAGCCGATAGCACGGAACCATTAGTTCTCAATGGGCTCCTCCCAGCCTGAAGAAACAGCACAGTGCCACCTTCAAGTTGGGGGCTATACTGCAACCTCCACCTTCCTTGCCCTAGTTATAATTGCCACTGAGACCCTAAGTATGGGGAAATCCAAAAAGTTAGAGTTGTTTACCAGTATATCAAACATATATTTTCAGGGAAAAAAACAAAAACAATAAAATGAATTTTGAGAGCAAACACAATCATTTACCAAATTTTTTGGTCAATTTTTAAAGATCGGGGTTATGTCGAGCAGTGTTAATTAGTCAGGGAAGGGAAGAAAGCGCCAAACCGGCATAGTGTAGCACAATTTATTAAGTAAAATACCATATTAAACAAATGGAACACACAAGCGGGTGAGGGGGAGAGAGAGGATGACAGTCCACAGTGGATTGTAATGAGCTGGGAGCTGTGTGGTAGTCCTTGGTGGAGAAGAAAGCCGGCTGTGTTGGGGTGCAAGATGAGCCTGGAGTCCGTACAGGGAGACTGGCGTCGGGCTGCCCTGTGTGGCTGTGATGGTATATCCAGAAATCGGATATCTGCCCAAAGATGATGTGTCCAGCTGGAGTAGTGAGAGGTGCTGTCAGTCCAACCACTGTGTGAGCCAATCGGGACGCTTTTTGGAAGCTTAACCACGCCTCCTCCATCAGTGTTAATTTAGTCGACTAAAATATTTTAATTGAGTAAATTAATTTGTAAGTCGACTAAAATATGACTAAAAATAAAACAATTCAGATGACTAAAATACGACTTATGCCCCATACACATGATTAAAAATTCTGTCAGAAGAAACTTGGTTGGTTTTTCCGACGGAATTCCGCTCAAGCTTGCCTTGCATACACATGGTCACACAAAAGTTCTCTGAACTTTCGACCGTCAAGAACGCGGTGACGTACAACACTACGACGAGCCGAGAAAATGAAGTTCAATGCTTCCGAGCATGCGTCGAATTGTTTCCGAGCATGCGTGATTCTTTGCGTGTCCGAATTGCATACAGACAAACGCATTTTCGGATAGGAACTTTTTCCGACCGAAAAATAGAGAACCTGCTCTCAATCTTTTGCTGGCTGGAATTCTGCCAGCAAAAGTCAGATGGAGCATACACTCGGTCGCATTTTCCGACTAAAAGCTCACATCGGACTTTTGCTGGTGGAATTTCTGATCCTGTGTACGGGGCATTAAACTAAAATGGCATTTTAGTCAAAAGACTATGACTAAAACCAAATTGAATTTATATCACAACGGCTAAATCTGTGTCTGTAGTGCATGTTCAAACCTTAATACCATAAATAATAAACATGTTATTGGATATTTACTCCAGGAGTATATAATGGTTAGCAGTTCTAAAGAAATAATGCATTCAAATTTAACTGAACCCATTTGATTTCAGTCTACTAAAATATGATTAAAACTTAAACAACTCCTATGACTAAAATACTGCTAAAACAAAAATGGCATTTTAGTCAAAAGACTATGACTAATACTAAATCGAAATTTGATGTCAAAATTAAAACTGATGTCGAGTAAATACTGTAGATACCAAACACGTCAAGTCTGTGGAATTTCAAATAAAATATGGTACCCAAAATTTTCCATACGTTTTCAAAGCCTTTAAAAAAATATATAGTGTTTTTATTTTTTAATGGAATTCTTTTGTTTTTCTCTTTTTAAATTCATTTTACATTTTATTGTTATAACAAGGGGGTTAACTAGCCCTTATGTGATAGCACTGGGCAGGTGACTCTTTGTGAAGACTATTAGCCCCCCAATTTCTCCCCTGCTCTTCAATGCAGTTATGTGTTTAAATAGCTGCATCCTTGACTATGTTAGCTGAGGAATGACAGTTATGACCCCGGAGGTGACATAGTGCATGCTGCTTCCAGGCTCATTAGTTGCACAAGGAATTGGAGAATGAATTTTGCCTGAGTTCTTCCTGCTTTCCCACAGTCTCGGGCTCCCTGAAAGAACCATCACTGGCCGGTATAGGGGCGTCTCTTTGAGAGCCCTGTAAAAGTGGTCAGGCGGTTTTAGAGCTGCCCAATCACTTTTATCAAAAAGCCCTTTGCTGGCTTTTAAAACCATTATTGAAAAATAACAGATTTACTTGCAGGATCACCAGGTGAAAACAAATTCAGTTAATTCTGCAGTTAACTCTTTACACTGCCACCGTGTGTTTTAACTAGAAACACACACCATTCACTGTATCAGCAGTAACAATTCTGACCTACAGGAAATGTCTGACACTCACTGCCACTCTAGACAGGAATGTAACAGCTAAGAGTACTGCAAAAAAAAACTGTGCAAAATTACCTAAATAAATCATAAATAAAAAACCTCTGAAGAAGAGCTGCGTGTCTTACAGCTAGGAAAGATGGAAAAATAACCAAAATTAAAAGACGGGGGGGAGTGTCCAAGATGGCACTGGGAGCAGACGTGTTTTAGACAAGCTTCCGACTCCGGCCTATGAACCTTTCTCTATCCTGGTGCAGATTGACTATTTACAGCTTACATTCTCCGGACTCTCTGCGGGTGTGCTGGGCGATGCCCAAGGGAAAACGTTGGCCAGAAGGAGAACTCAGCGACCGCAGTGAGTATCTTGCCTGTGCCGGGGCCTACCACCAGCTCGGCGCATGACATGGAGACCCAGAATGACTCCCCACCTGATGGTACCATCCAGGCAGGCTCTGAGGCCTTTGACGCCCTGATGCTGACCATCACGACATGCCAGTCCAGACTAACTGCAAAAATAGACCACGTTCAAATCGAAAAGGCCCTTACCTGCAGAGACCAGAGCCAAGGATGTTGAAAATTGGAACCGCCGCAACAATTTGTGGGTCCTGGGCCTCCCTGAGGGCGCTAAGGGGTCCTAACTGTGCCCAACATTGCAGCCTCACCGTGCCCCCATTGCAGCCTCACGGTGCCCCCATTGCAGCCTCACTGTGCCCCTTGCAGCCTCACTGTACCAACATTGCAGCCTCACTGTGCCCCATTGCAGCCTCACTGTGCCCAACATTGCAACCTCGCCAGGGCGGAGGAAGAGAGAGGGTGGCCGGTTCATGAGTGGAGGAAGTGGAGAGCCACAGGATCACAGACCGAGAATAGCACGCTTTTCATCACACACAGCCCCACCTCCTCCTGACCCTGCGCCTGTGATAGACAGAACACATCCCAGCTATGGACCCGCATTCTGTCTATCACAGGCGCAGGGTTAGGAGGAGGCGGAGCTGTGTGTGACGGCGAGCACAGGCAATTTCATGTAAGCTGTAACAGCATGCTTTACCGCTCGGTGACCCCGTGGCTCTCCTCTTCCTCCATGCTCTCTTCCACCGGGGCGATCACTGGGAGAACGGCTCCTGATCAACCCCACCCTTCGGTGGTGCTCGCGCCCTACTCCGAGGCAGTCCAGTTCACAAGCCCTCATTTTCCACTCGCAAAATGCGAGTAGGTGAGTGGAAAATTTGAGGGCTGTATATAGAATACCTGACCCTGTGGTGTGGGCTACGAGAGGAATTATTACCCTTAGGCAGGTGATGCCGAGGGGCAAAATTGCCTCGTTTTAGGAGCTGCGACAGACCCATCACCTTCTGGGATCCTTTCAATTCAAATACTGGCAGCTGAGGCATGCCCTTAGAGCCCAGTTCCATACTCAGGTGACGCTCGAACCTGATTCGATTGAGCGTCTCCTGATCTCTGGGGTTCTGAGAAACCCTTGTCTTCCCTGTACCTATATTTTACAGTAACACATGACGTTAAACTCACGCGATCGCTGCACAGATGGAGAGTGGACATTCCCTCTCTGGGAGACGAGGAATGGGAAGACTGCATTACATTGTTTATTCCCTCCATGATTGCGGCCAAAGACAGGTTCATCCAGTTGAAGTTTCTGCACAGAGCATATTACACTCCGCAGAGGTTAGCATTTATCCCAGTCTTAGCCCAAGGTGTACTAGATGTGCCCTTGAACCGGGTACCTTCTTCCATATGGTCTGGTCCTGTCCCAAGCTCCGTCCATAATGGCATGCAGTGGCAGACACTTTGGGGGATATCTGGGGGATAGACATACCTCTGGATCCCCTAATCTTGTTACTGAGCCATTTAAAAGACATTGAGGGGGGCCGTTATGTCAAATTGTGCCTTACTTACTCCCTATTTTATGCCAGAAGGGAAATCTTGCTAATGTGAACGCTGAAGGAGGCTCCTACCAAAGACCCCTTTTGCCCCCCCCCCCCCCTCACCCTTGGTATCATGCACCAGTTATAGATAGGGTAGGGAAGGAATACTTGTTCCTATCAGTTCCATTTCCCTCTTACTGTTGTTTTTCAAATACTGGTATAATATGTATTGTAGGTTTATACTACTCTGTACAAGAATTTTGATCTCAATTGTGACACTGTGGCTAAATTGTTATTAGGATCTGTAATGCCATGTCAGATGTCAGATTTTTTTATTTTGCTGACCCTGAACTGTTTGTACTGTTTTATTTGTCTTAATAAAACCTCTTCTGTTTAAAAAAAAAAGGCAGATTGCGCTCTATACAAGTGTTAGACTAAAAACCAAGAATATGAGGTAAGTGACTACCAATAAATCACATAACAATTAAAAACAAATCATAGAAATATCATAAATTATTTCAATAAAATCATAAATGTATGTTATGGTGACTGGTGCTAACTGCGCACGTCACTTCCGTTTGTTGGAACGCAGGTGGAACGCAAACCGGCGTTCCTGGATTTCATTGATGTGTGTCTTTTACTGCTACAATGTAAGAGTGTTTTCAAACATTCTGGAAGAAATGTTTTAAAATTACGACACTATGAGGAAATTCTTCATGTCTCCTCACTTGCCTATGAGATATTAAAGATATAAGAATGCCGGTGTGAGCTCACTTGTTGTTTAAAGGTTGATGAAAAGAGGTGCCCCGGGAACAGCTTTGAATTGAAGTGAGTATTGCAACCTGAGCTGCTTTTTTGGGCTTTAAAGATCATCTACTGTATCTTATATTAATGTGGATGGCTTGTGTATTAGTGAATACCATATGCTAACTATAATACAGAAGGAATATAATTTCAGGGAGTTGACAACTTTGCAAATGAAGTGATAGTTGAAGATGAAACTGTTGGCAGGCCTGAGAACTTGTAAGGAAACAACATTTTAAATTTAGAGCTCTGAGAAACTGGTTTACAGCGTCAGCTGACTTCTAAAAGAGAGCAAGTTATTGTGCAGAACTGGAAGTAATTGAAGAAATGTAGGTAGTTCAGCTACAAATGTATTCAGCTAACCAGTGGCGGCCTGTCCATTAGGGTCACAAGGGCGCCGCCCCCTTTATCTATGCGTCCGGCCACCTGATCTACATGTAGGGCACCTGACGCATGGTTTCCAAAGGGTTTTTTTTTTTTTTAAGCACGTGATTAGAGCCAGAGGCTCTAATAGGCTTAAAAAAGTGGTGGAGAGCGCCCTGAGCCAACCCAGTTGTGTGACAATAGCGAATGAATATTGTCGCTATTGTCACACTGATTCTCCTCCCAGCCAATCAGGAAGTGCGGGCCCTGAGACCTATCACTCGATTGGCTGAAAGGACAGACAATCCTATTGGCTGCCTAGGAGGAGGAGGGAGGAGAGGCAGGAGAAGTGGCTGCCCGTTGCCCGGAGGGAAGCACTGTCAACTTGATGGGGTAAGTGCAGGCTGACCAACCGAGCGACCCACAGGGGGAGGGGTGTAGTTGACCCGACTATCCCACAGACCCACGGGGGGGGGGGGTGGCTGTGGGTGTACTGTTTTCTGCCCAACCCATCCACCAAAGAAAAAAACACATTTGCAGGAAGCCATGTGGGGGACCCAGCAAACGTGAAAGAAGGTGCTCTGGTCAGATGAGACCAAAGTGGAACTTTTTGGCCTAATAGCAAAACGCTATGTGTGGTGGAAAAATAACACCGCACATCACCCTGAACACACAGGCCCGGATTTACTCTCTTTGTCGCCCCAGGGCCGGGTCCTTCATTGCCGCAACCCCCCCACCCCCGCGAGGGGTAAGGATTTTTCGCGGGCAATTTTTCAGGACAATGGCTGGTGTTAGTGCTTCAATCATCCCCGGCACCATGGTTGGTATGGTGTCAAGATGATTGAAACGCATTATTTCTATCATTACATTGTAATATAAAATGAAATAGTTCAACTCACCGTAATGCAGAATCATTGGGAGCCCTGAGTGTGTCACTTGCCATGCTGCCTGCCACCAGATGGAGATGTCACTTGCCACGCTGCCTGCCACCAGATGGGGATGTCACTTGCCACGCTGCCTGCCACCAGATGGGGATGTCACTTGCCATGCTGCCTGGCTGCCACTAGATGGGGATGTCACTTGCCACGCTGCCTGCCACCAGATGGGGATCTCACTTGCCACGCTGCCTGGCTGCCACCAGATGGGGATGTCACTTGCCAAACTGCCACCAGATAGAGATGTCACTTGCCACGCTGCCACCAGATGGGGATGTCACTTGCCACGCTGCCACCAGCTGGGGATGTCACTTGCCAAGCTGCCACCAGATAGAGATGTCACTTGCCACGCTGCCACCAGATGTGGATGTCACTTGCCAAGCTGCCTGGCTGCCACCAGATGGAGGAGGGCGGAACAGCAGTGCGGGCAATGAGAGATGTCATCTCTCTCCCCCGCAACCGCCCTGCTGACATTACTTGTCTCCTCCACGGCCCGGCAGCAGAGGCGCCGCGGCACACAGGTTGGAGACATTTCTTTTCAAAAATGGCGCCGGCGGCGCAATCACGCTACTGCGCATGCGCCGCCTGGCCGAGCGTGTACGAGCTTTCCCGAGCCCGGCCGGCTTCGGAACGGCGCATGCGCAGTAGTGGACGGCTCGCGGCCATCTTCTCTATGGGCACCAGTGCCCCTAATGAACATTATCGGGCAGCCCGAAAGGGGGAGGGTGGCCGCTAAGTCGCCGCAGGAGCGGTGCCGCCCCTGCACCACTGCCGCCCTGAGGCCTGGCCTCGGTGGCCTTGTGGTAAATCCGGCCCTGTGAACACACCATTCCCACTGAGAAACATGGTGGTGGGCATGCTTTTCTTCAGTAGGGACAGGGAAGCTGGTCAGAGTTGATGGGAAGATGGATGGAGCCAAATACAGGGCAATCTTAGAAGAAAACCTGTTAGAGCAGAGGTAGGCAACCTTAAAGAGGTGGAGATCTACCGGAAAAACACGCTAGAAGTCAAAGATCACCAGACATAGTGTCGCCCATTGTTGCCTCCCCACACCTGATTTAAACCTCTAATTGCCGTGCTACAGTGTCGCAATCGTGTGCAATGCATGCCAAAGGGGGTGCGGTTGCGGTGGTAAAAATACGTCTTAACTATGGGGTTTACCTCCCCCCAAACTGCAAATGTAAATGAACCTTTAATGTTCTGGGCCCCTATAAGGCTGCTGCATCTGCGACTTTCCTGGGTTAGCTGTGCATTGTCATAGATTTCCATTATATCCCGCATTCAGGAGTTTTGTTGCACTTTCAAAAAGTGCACCAAACCTGCAGGATATAATGGAAGTCTATTGCTAAGCGCAGGAAAGCTGCATGTACACTGCACTGTACCCGCGGTGTGGGTAAACTGCAGCACACCAGTGTGAAAGCAGCCTTATACTATTATGCCCAGTGTATTACTTCATACTGACCTGAAGATCTCTTCTTTGCCGCTGCTTGCACCATTCTGGAGAGCGCTGGCTGGGGTATAAGGTGGAGTGCAGTTGGTATCACTCCGCTTGGGACAAGAGCCAGCACTACAGAGGAGGCATCGGTTTATGCAGCTCTTGCTCCCTACTACTCTCCATACAATCTGACAGAGCTTGAGCTATTTTGCAAAGAAGAATGCACTAAAATGTCACTCTCTAGATGTGCAAAGCTGGTAGAGACATCCCCAAAAAGACTTGCAGCTGTAATTGCAGTGAAAGGTGGTTCTACAAAGTATTGACTCAGGGGGGCTGAATACAAATGTACCCCACACTTTTCACATATTTATTTGTAAAAAAAAAATGAAAACCATTTATCATTTTCCTTCCACTTCACAATTTGTGTTGGTCTATCACATAAAATCCCAATAAAATACATTTATGTTTTTGGTTGTGACATGACAAAATGTTGAAAATGTCAAGGGGTATGAATACTTTTTCAAGGCAATGTAATGTATGATCTTTAGGTTTACAGTAACTCTATTTCATGTACAGCTAACCCTTTTAAAATCTAATATAAGCTTGAACATGTTAACGTAATTATAAAATGTATTTAGATTATTTTTCAATCTACAGCTTTCATTAACCACTTCAGCCCCGAAAGGATTTACCCCCTTAATGACCAGGCCATTTTTTGCAATATGGCACTGCGTTATTTTAACTGACAATTGCGCAGTCTTGCGACACTATAGCACAACATAATTTATGTCCTTTTTTTCCCACAAATAGACCTTTCTTTTGGTGGTATTTGTTCTTTCTGGCATACTTGGTCCGGCACACTTTCTGACCGACTTTGTCCGCTAGGTGCGCCGGACTTTAAAACGGACGGACTTGCCCACACACGACCGGACTTTCCGGCGGGCTAAGTCTGCCCGTCTTTCCGACGGACTTTCGCCGGAGTTACGGCGGACTTTCAGAATGAACGGACTTGCCCACACACGGACAAGTCCGTTCCTTTTGAACGTGACTCAGGTGCGACGGGATTGGAAAAGGAAGTCAATCTGGCCGCTTTTATCAGCGAGATTGACACCTTGCGAGCCCCGTCGCAGGTCATACCAGGCCCATGTTGAGGGCCTGCGGCCCCCCCACCCCAAAGCACCTTGTCCCCATGTTGATGAGGACAAGGGCCTCTTCCCGACAACCCTGGCCGTTGGTTGTCGGGGTCTGCGGGCGGGGGGCTTATCGGAATCCGGGAGCCCCCTATAAGAGGGCCCCCAGATCCTGGCCCCCCCACCCTATGTGAATGAGTATGGGGTACATGGTACCCCTACCCATTCACCTAGGGAAAAAGTGTAAATAATAAAACACTACACAGGTTTTTAAAATATTTTATTAAATAGCTCCAGGGGTGGGGGGATCTTCCTCCGGCTTCGGGGGTCTTCTTCCGGCTTCGGGGGTCCCTCCGGTTGGTTCTTCTCCGCTCTCTTCTCCCGGTGTTCCAGTTCTTCGGCCGGCTCCTCCGCTGTCTTCAGGTAGCTCTCTTGCCAGCAGAGGTCCTGACTTCTGGGCTTCTTGTCTTCTGGGCTTCTGGGCTTCTCTTCTCTTCTCTTCTCCAGATGTTGACACGACGCTCTCTCCGGCTGGACTGCTCTCTGAGGGCTGCGTTGTGACTTATATAGGCGGAGACCCCGTCCCCTTTTGATGTCACAGTCCCTGGGCATGCTGGGACTGTGACGTTTTAGGGGGCGTGGTCACTGGGTGATGTTGATGTTGGGATAAGCCCCCCGCCCGCAGACCCCGACAACCAATGGCCAGGGTTGTCGGGAAGAGGCCCTTGTCCTCATCAACATGGGGACAAGGTGCTTTGGGGTGGGGGGGGCCCGCAGGGTCCCCCTTTCCCCCAAAGCACCCACCCCCCATGTTGAGGGCATGCGGCCTGGTACGGTTCAGGAGGGGGGGGGGGCGCTCGCTCGTCCCCACCCCCTTTCCTGACCGGCCGGCTGCGTGCTCGGATCGGGGTCTGGTATGGATTTTAGGGGGGACCCCACGCCGTTTTTTCGGCGTAGGGGGGTTCCCTTTATAATCCATACCAGACCTAAGGGCCTGGTATGCCCCGTGCTCGCCGCAATAGGAAAATTTGTTTTTCCTATTGCAGCGAGCGCGAAATGCAATACCCTGCCCTTGCGTCGTATCTGGTCCGGATACCAGCACACAGATGAGCGGACTTTCCGCCCGAAACTGAGTCCGACGGAAAGATTTAAAACATGTTTCAAATCTAGGTCCGGCGGGCTTTTGGGAAAAAGTCAGCCGGAAAAGTCCTCCGGAGCCTACACACGGGCGGATTGTCCGGCAGACTCTGTTCGGTCGGACCAAGTATGCCGGAAAGTCCACTCGTGTGTACGCGGCATGAGTGTATATTGATTGGTTTGCTCAAAAGTTATAGCATCTACAAAATAGGGGATAGATTTATGGCATTTTTATTATTATTATTTTTTTTTTTACTAGTAATGGCAGTGATCAGCAATTTTTTAGCAGGACTGTGACATTACAACAGACAGATCAGACACTTTTGACACTTTTATGGAACCAGTGACATTATTACAGTGATCAGAGCTAGAAATATCCACTGATCACTGTGTAAGCTGCAAACTGCTATAAAACTTCTCAAAGAATTCACCATAAACAACAGGTAAATAGTGGAGCTGTATAAACCTATACTGTATCAAAAAATCAAAGTGCAAATAACACCAAAGAAAAAAATACAGCGCCTTCCACGGGACACAGATTGGAGGGAGACACCAGACATGGGGCAGAACTCATTCTGGGTATAATACACACGATCTGGACACTGCCGATGATGGATTGATTAACCCCAAAATTAATAGGTGCATTTGTCAAACATGAGAGTGTTCAGCAGATTTATATGGTGAGTGTACACCTGATGGGGAAGTAGTGGCATATTTTCATGCGATGTGGTGTGAAGATTGCATGTTTTAATGAAAGAAGGTTTTTTATTAAAATATATCAATTTTTTGGAGATCACTGAAACTGAACTTTCATGTGGACATTTTTTTTGAATTATTCACTTCACATCTAACACTGGGTGTTTTTATTATTTTTTTTATTTTTTATTGAGTGTATTTTCTTTCTTGATTTGCACTTTGATTTTTTTTTATCTAGGTTTATACAGAGCTGCTATTTACCTGTTGTTTATAATGAATTCTTTGAGATCTTTCATATTTTTTTAAAAACGGTAGCAACCATTATACACTGCTCATTTAAATAAATCTATTGTTTTTTGCTTTCAGCTGTGGCGCATAGGTAGGAGTGGTGTTCACTTGTTCACAGGTCACTATTTCTTTTGAGAAGCGCTATAAAACATACTGCTACTACAGTGATAGTAGAAGTCTTCCAGGTCCAGTGCCAGGCTGCTGTCCTTCTGCATAGTAACCTCAGTGCTTGGTCTCTCTGCATTGCCGCCATTCAGAGAACATTGTCTATTTTTTCCTCCTCGTCCAATCAGAAAACTCTGAATGGCAGTAGTGCGGAGCAGGTGACTTTCTGTAGTTACTCTTCAAAAAAGGAGGCGACATTCAGAGTTTCCTGTTAGGAAGAAGTGGAGAGGCAGGTTAGTGAGGTCCCAATCTCTACCTTCTCCAGTAGGAGATCGATCTCAAACATAAGCTTGGGCAAACCAGTTCATCCCAGCCATTGAAGAAGGTGCAGCGGGCCCCCAAACCATGCAATTGATGTCACAGAGGTGGAATTCTTGCCAGCCCTTGTTGCATTAAAAGCAGCATCCTTATTGGATCTTTACAGGCTATCTATATGGGGAGGTCTTCTGTGTACTTGGCTAAAACCTTGTTTTACTAATGGATTCTACTGATAGACCCTACATAAAAACCAGATGACAGTTTTTTCTTTACTAGGTAATCATAAATATAAGGACAAATAAAGAATCATCCAATAATCCCAAATACTACCGCGATTAGGAGAAATATGTGGAACTAAAAAAATAATAATCAAAAAAGTGAAGTTAAGCTGCTACCAAATCATTACAATTAGCATAGCAAAAGAAGAAAAAATACAACAGTTTTCTCCAGGCAGCGCTAATCGATAAACATAGCATAAATAGTGATAATGAAATTATCTTTCATAAAAAAACATCCGGTGTTAAAGTGAAATCTAAAATCCACCTTAAAGTGCAAAACTAATGAACAGTAATAAATCAAAGTCCATGAAAAAGTCCCTTTTGTAACATAGAAAGAATTGCAGTATATTGAGAATCCAAAGTGCTTCTTATTTTCCCGCATCCACTTCACCACAGTGAACAAGTTCATTGAGGGAACCATGAATGCCAACATGTACTGTGACATACTGAAGCAGAGCATGAGACTGGCCTGCAGGGCAGTATTCCAACATGATAACGACCTCAAACACACCTCAAGGACGACCACTGCCTTGCTAAAGAAGCTGAGGGTAAAGGTAATGGACTGGCCAAGCATGTCTGCAGACCTAAACCCTATTGAGCATCTGTGGGGCATCCACAAACGGAAGGTGGAGGAGCGCAAGGTCTCTAACATCCACCAGCTCTATGATGTCATCATGGAGGAGTGGAAGAGGACTCCAGTGGCAACCTGTGAAGCTCTGGTGAACTCCATGCCCAAGAGGGTTAAGGCAGTGCTGGAAAAAAATGGTGGCCACACAAAAACTTGACACTTTGGGCCCAATTTGAACATTTTCACTTAGGTCTGTACTCACTTTTGTTGTCAGCGGTTTAGACATTAATAGCTGTGTGTTGAGTTATTTTGAGGGGACAGCAAATTTACACTGTTAGGCTCCTTTCACATGGGGCTTTCCATTTTCACTACTCCGGTTGCTCAGTGGGGATCGTTCCGTTGATCCCCGCTGAGCCGGCAGATGACAATTCCGTCTCTGCACTCTGTGCAGGGACGGGCCTGTCAGAGAATCCGCTCACCCATATGGGGGGATCGGATGATTATGGACCGCCTGTCCGTTTTCATCCAATCCGCCAGATGGATGGAAAATAGGACATCCATCCATCTGGATCCCCCGCATCGGGGCAGATCAGATGTCACCGCTGACATCCGACGCTCCATAGAGCTGTATGGATCGACCGTTCAGATCCACCTGAAAAACCGACAGGAGAATCTGAATGGTCCGCATGTGTGAAAGAGGCCTAATACAAGCTGTACGCTCACTACTTTACATTTTAGCAAATTGTCATTTCTTCAGTGTTGTCACATGAAAAGATATAATAAAATATTTACAAAATTGTGAAGGGTGTACTCACTTTTTTGAGATAATGTATGTAGGCAAATATCTGCATTGCACATTTATTCCAAAATGTTGTTTTCATTTATCTGTTCTGATGTAAGAACAATGAAAACTTTTTAGCTTTTTTTTAATTTTTTTTTTTTTACAATGAGTGCCAAAAAGGCAATAACAACTCATACAAGGGCTTCTAAATGCAGCCGATATTTAGGCAGCCCCATGTGACACAAAGAAGTAGGGTTACAATAACATGCTAACTTTCATAGCTGTCACTTATATCATCCAGCTAACACACTACTTAATCCTGCCTGGTAATAAAATTAATGGCGGTGCTGACGGTCCGACTCTCCAGTGAGGGCTTAGTAGATATGAAGCGTGGTGGAAACGAGCCCATGCTCTCGAATCTAGAAGACCTTACACTTCTCCAGGGAAGGGCTTCATTATTCAATGTGTTTCCCTGGTTAGTGTACACATGAGTCACACCGCTAAAGGTAATGGGATGAGATTTGTGATGTATGGCAATGAAAGATTCATAAATTTGTTTTTATTACATATGATATAGCTCTTGACAGTTCTTGGATACGCATTTGGGAGGAGGAGGAACCGATCTGTTTCAAGCTGTCCATTCTTGCTTCTACAGCTAAACTAATTGCTTTTATTGATCATGAATCCTTTTCCCCAATCTCATAAAGCTCCAGTTTACTTAAAGTTGACTCAAAGTCAAGCAAGGTCCCCACTACACCATTCCCACATTTTTAAATCCTAAAAGCAAACACATGCCATGAAACTCTTTGAAACTGAAGTTTCTGGATCCCACAGCAGCCAGCCATGTTACCAAAAGCCTATGGAGTTGTCATGTGATCTTAAAATCTCTGCAAAAGTATCAGACTCTGCCTGAATTATGATCCTTCAAAAAAAAAAAAAAGGAATGGACTTTTGGCAATGGCTATGCACCAAATATGTGACATACCTTCTCCAGAAATGGAAAGTATATCATGCCTTAATTGGCTGTTAACTTTAACATTTTAAAGGGAAGAAGTTTGAGCAGTGAAACTCTTAAATGGCAGGAAGAAATTAAAATTTCTATTAAGAAGAATAAAGGTTTCAAATGTTCCATGTCAGAAGGTACAAGCTATTCTCGATCTACACGTCCTCCCTGGGTCAGCTGATAGCCTCCCATGGCTTCCACTACCATTTATATGCTGATGACACCCAGATCTATCTCTTTGCCCCTCAGCTCACCCCATCAGTCTCCTCACTCATCACTGATTTGCTAAAAGACATATCAGCCTGGATGTCAAACCACTTCCCCAAACTGAATCTATCTAAAACTGAGCTCTTAATATTTCCTCTCCCACGTGCCCCTTCCCCTGACTTCTCTGTCAAGATCAATGGCACATCTATCAGTCCGTCCCCACATGCCAGGGTGATAGGGGTAACCTTAGACTCTGAACTGTCCTTTCAGGCCCACATCCAATCCCTGTCCAAATCGCGCCGCCTTAGCCTCCGCAACATTTCCAGAATACACCCCTTTTTAACTAATGACACCATCAAGCTTTTAAGTCACTCCCTGGTTATCTCTCGCCTTGACTACTGCAACTCCCTCCCCATTGGATTACCTTTACATTGACTATCCCCCCTTCAGTCCATAATGAATGATGCTGCAAGGCTCATCCACCTTACCAACCATTCAATGTCCTCCACCCCTCTCTGCCAATCTCTCCACTGGCTTCCACTCACCCAACAAATACAATTCAAAGTACTAACAATAATTTACAAAGCCATCCATAACTCTGCCCCCAGCTACATCACTAACCTAGTCCCAAAATACCAACCAAGCCGGTCTCTTCGGTCTTATTTTGTTAAGCGATGCGCAAAATGTTGGCGCTATATAAATCCTGTATAATAATAATAATCTCAAGATGTTTGTAATTGTGGGTATGTTCATGGTAGATTGATTTGGACTGTATCACTTGTTGTTGGGGTTTCTTATGGAATTTTTATCATACCCCAGCCATACCGTACTCTGCTGGACTGTCCTGGGATTCTAACTCATATTCTGGCATATACCATTTGTACTGGATTGTGTTAAAATCCCAGGACAGTCCCACAGATCCAGGTTGTTTCCCGGAGCGGAGAGCTCTTTTTTCAGCAGAGATTTATGCAAAGGAGTAATCTTGCTCTCCCAACAGAGAGGAAAGAGAGTATCAGCATGTGACACAGACCTCTGTTTAAGGATTCTACCAAGATACCAATATCACCCCCCACACACACACACACACTGAGCACTACTGTTCCTTCCCAACCCCCGCCTGGGCACTGGTGTACCCCCCTACTCCCCGTTAGTCACTATTGTAGTTCCTCCCTGCCCCTGCTGTGTACTATTGTTTTTCATACCCCCTGCTGGGTACTATTGTTCTTACCCATGCCTGCTGGGCGCTACTGTTCCAGCACCCTTTTCTGGGCACTATTAATACCCCATCTCCCAATGGTTCCCCCCACTACCCGCTAAACACAGTACAGTGATTGTTGTCACCCTAGGACAGGAAGCAGGTTACTGGAAGGACCCCCAAGTGAAAATAAAGGGGAAAAAAACCTGGAAGAAAAAAGCTAATGCAGCCGCTAGATCTAAGCAAGGGTGAGCTGCAGTATATAACATTTTTGTTTTTGGATTTAGATACAGTTTAATGGTAACCCCATCTTGGTTGATCAATCAGCACCACTTCACATGCTGGAAAAAAATCAAAACTTTCAAATCATACTACGACCTGTATCTAAGAAATTACTTCATAGATTCTTATCACCAAGATGTCCATGATAAGCTTCGGTCATACTGAATGAATTGGACTTGTTTAGGGCAGTGGCAGAGGTCCTTGAATGTGTCTACAACACTAGACCTACAATATAAGTTTTCATGGTACACAAACATCTGTGTAATATATTAAATACCTTACTTCATTTGTGCCAAGTAGCTTACAAATACAATAATAAAAATAATGGTGTCCCATATTTCATATTACAATAGCTGGTGACAATTTGCAGAAGTGGTTAACATGTTTTATGTTAGTATTTATAGCGCTGTAGAGAGGCCATAATAAATATGCGCCAAAAAATAAAAATCTTGGCATTTTTTTGGAAGAGTTTACTTGTATCAAGTAGCACTCTTATCTGGCAAATATCTCAACATTTTTTAATATTCAATAAACGTGCTTGTCAGTGCATGAATAGCATATGGTGGATGTGGACCTTGAACTTTGGGCAAACAGCACTCTTAAATTCACAACTAGAATATGCATAAACCCTCAAATATATAGTTGTATATTCCTCCTCTGCCCTGAAAAGTTGAATCAAATTGATGGCTCTGGCGAAAAACTTGTTCATTTGAAGGTGGGATATTCATAGGATACTTTTCAGGTGCGTCCATAAAAATCCAATGAAAGTTTAAAAACATGTAAATGAACCATAGTAATATATTTTACAATTGCTTTAAATAATTCAATCTTAGAGAGATTGTCCATTGTTCTTGAACATCTTGAACGCTAAAATATATTTTCTGTTATAGGAAACACGCTCTGGATCGAGATTGGGCTCAGGTAAGTATTTGGGAGTTTATTTTACCTCAATGCAGACAATACATTAAGGTAAAAAACCTTAAGCATTTACAACCACTTTTTTAAATGAATGCAGACAATGCATTAAGGCAGCCATCACTGAATGGCGGACTCCTATCTGAACAGTCTAAAATGAACATCCCCGCCGATCAGAAGTGACTGGTTGCTGGGACCGAGGGTGTCCCAGCAACCAATGACGTCACGTGTGCGCCCTGCCCCCTGATGTTCGCTATCCTGACTGCGGTATGTGACGTCCCTGGTGTGCCCTGCCCCTTCAGCAGGGTTCTTGCTGCAGCTCCCACCCCCTGCAATTCGCTACATTTGCTGGCTCCTGCGCCCTGCCCTCAAGGTATGGTACTGTACATTTACCGCACAGTGATGTACTTCACAGAGATTTACAGGGGCACACTGATGGGCACACGCTTTATGCTAAGGGGCACGTTTATAGACATGTCTTATGTTAAGGGGCACGCTGATGGGCACATTTTGTTGTGCCCATCAGCGTGTCCCTTAATATAAAATATGACCATCAGCGTGCCCCTTAACATCAAATGTGTCCATCAGAGTGCTGCTTAATGTAAAATGTGGCCATCAGAGTGGCCCTTAACATAAAATAAGGGGCATGCTGATGGGCGCATTTTCTGTTAAGGGGAATTCTGATGGGCAAATTTTATGTTAAGGGGCACGCTGATGGGAACATTTTGTTATGCCCATCAGAATGCCCCTTAACATAAAATATACCCATCAGAGTGCCCCTTAATATAAAATGTGCCCACCAGTGTGCCCCTTAACATAAAATAAGGGGAACTCTGATTGACACATTTTATGTTAAGGGGCAGGCTGGTGGGGACACCTGATGTAAAGGGACACTGATGTGGACAAATGATGTAAGGGGGCACACTGATGGGAAACACAAGATGTAAGGGGGCCTTCTGATGCAGAAACCTGAAGTAAGGGGTACTCTGATGGGAATATCTGATGTAAGGTGGCACTCTGATGGGAACATATTACTTAAGGGGGCACTCTGATGGGGACACCTGATATAAGGGGGTACCCTGATGGCGCCAAATAATTTATGGGGTTGGTCTGATGGGGGTACCCAATGTAATGAATTACTGCGACAGGGGCACCTGATGTAAGGGGGAACACTAATGGGGACATTTACATTTACAGAGTATGTGGAGAAAACAGTAACAAAAGTGACAGAGAGTATGACTTGAGCCAAAAAAAGGAAAGTAGATGCATATAATCTTATAGGACAGACTTGAGTTTTGGACCTCGGCTGGAAGAAAATGTTACTGACCAGACCTCCTTGAATTTTAATTTAATACCCCTACATTAAGGTAAAAAACCTTAAGCCTTTACAACCACTCAGTCAAGCCCTAAGTTTAAAGCTGAGCTACGGCTAAAATAAATAAAGTATTACTGCTTTGTGCAGCGTTCACACATCGTTACGCAGTAAGGACCACCCATTTGCAGGGAAGAGGAAGGACTCCTGATGTATCTATTATATGTTTTAAAATTGTCTCAGCACACTGACCTCGACAAAGGTGAGTAGACTTAAAGCTACTTCACCCCTTTCTGCTCTGTTACATTGGTTATACGTAAACTATTTCCAATATCTTCTTGTAGTTTGGACTAAGTTTACTTACTGATGTTCTGCTGAGTGCCATTGCTGCTCAAGCTAGTGCCAGCATGGAAAGTGAGATGGCAATCTGCAGGTCACTCACTCACCTCTTGGTTAGCTACCAGGAGAAAAACACAGTGAGCAAATGATTGTTGCTTACCTTTGCCATTGGGAAACCTTACCGAGAGGATTGATTTGTCCTCCGCACTGGGCTTCTGGTAGCCATTTTGGGTGAGCCTGTCTCTGAGTGGACACAGAGCTCTACTGATATTTGGTCAGCCATCTTTATCCAGAGAAACTGTATATTGCCCCTTCAGCGTGGGAGTTGAGATAGGAACAGAGTCCTGCTGGTGAGGGAGATCTATGTTTAGCATAGGCGCAGTGATGGCGAACCTTAGTACCCCAGATGTTTTGAGACTGCATTTTCCATGATGCTCATGCACTCTGCAGTGTAGTTGAGCATCATGGGAAAAGTAGTTCCAAAACATCTGGGGTGCCAAGGTTCTCCATCACTGGCATATGGAAAGGGTTGACCCTGTAATCCCTGGAAACTACCTGGTTTGGGGAAGGACCTTTCTGCCAGCCTGCATTTGGATTGTCGCGCTCTTGCATTGTGTTGCCAGCTCACCATCTATCTGGGAAGTTCACTGTTCAAGCCTAAAGGGAACCTGTTTAGGGATGCAATCCTTGAGCATACTGCCACATGCAAGTCTGCTTACTTAAAGAGGAACTGCAGTCTGCTCACATAATTTGTAATAAAAACATCTTTGCCATTTTGACGCTTCCCTCCAACCACTTTACATATTATTTTAGATATACTGTGATTCTGTACTTGCCAAATATGCTGCTGAAATCTCCCTCCACCGAGTCCGGCTGCAGCCATTTTAACTGTGGGCAGCTGAAGCTGCTGCCTGTTCACTTCCTGGATTTACACAGAGGCACACCTCCAGCTCTGCAGCTCTCATTGGCCCTATGATGACTCATCCCCCCTCCCTTCCTGGCAAACTCTCACGAGAGTGAGAGAGAGAGCTGAGCATGATGTCATAAGCCTAGGCTAATGACCAGACAAGAAACAGGAAGTGGGCTGTATAAGGAATTTACTGGCAGAAAAAAAAAATGTTTTACTATCCAAAGTTAAAACAAAAACAAGGGCAGAAGATTTAATAGATGGAAAGCTGAAAAAATGACTGAAGGTCCACTTTAAACTGACTTGTTAAAAGTGCCTTACTGTCCATTCTTAAACTTTAGAATTACCATTGCGTTGCTGTACTGTTAAGTATTCATTGTTTTACCCAGAAAATTCCTAGAAGACATTGTCTATCCTTTTCACTGCAACCAGTTAGTGCCACCAACATTTGCTTCTAGCTCAGCTTGGGTTCTTGTTTTGCTCTGCATCTGTTTCATGTTGTAATCCTCTGACTGGTTCTTGGGCATGGCTTTTCTACTGTCTGATTGACTGCAGGTCTGACCTGAGTGACCATCCCTCAATAGGGTTGCCACCTATTTCACCCAGCCAGGCTCCGCCTGAAAACTGGACACAATATTTAGACCAGAACGTGGCGCTCTAAGATCTAAGATAGCTGGAGAGAGGATTAGCCTGCAGGGGGCGGACTCGCCTTTGTCTCAGCGGCATTGACAAGGAATGAAGGGTATCTAGAGACTAGAGAGAGGAATGAGGAGCTTCTTTGCAGTTTGTGATCTTTGAGTACAGGGGGAAGGGGAGCAACTCTGATGTGTGGAGGGACACCTGGGGGCACCTGATGTAAGGGGAACTCTGATGGGGACACCAAATGTAAGGAGGGACTCTGATGGGGACACAGATGTAAAAGGGGGCTCTGGTGGGGGCACCTGATGTAAGGAGGGGCTCTCATGGGAACACCTGGTATAACAAATGAATCTAAAGGGGACATCTGATGTAAAGGGGCACTCTGATGGGGGTACCAGATGTAAGGGGGGACTCTGATGGGGACACCAAACATAAGGCGGCACTCTGATGGGGACACCGGATGTAAAGGGGCACTCTGATGGGGACACCAAATGTACGGAGGCACTCTGATGGGGACACCTGATGTAAGGGGGCACATTGATGGGGACACCATATGTAAGGGAGCACTCTGGTGGGGACACCAGATGTAAGAGGGGACTCTGATGGGGACACCTGATGTAAGAGGGTACTCTGATGGGGACAATAGTTGTACGGAGGCACTCTGATGGGGACAACGGATGTAAGGGGCACTCTGATTGGGACACCTGATGTAAGGGTGCACCCTGATGGGGACACCAGGTGTAAGGGGTCACTCTGATTGGGACACCTGATGTAAGGGGGCACACTGACGGTGACACCAGATGTAAGGGGGCACTCTGATGGGGACACTAAATGTAAGGGGGCACTCTGATAAGGAAACTGAATGTAAGGGGGCACTCTTATGGGGACACCTGACGTAAGGGGGGGCATGCTGATGGGGACACCTGATGTAAGGGGGGCACTCTGATGGGGACACTAGATGTAAAGGGGGACTCTGATGGGGACCCTGATGTAAGGTGGGACTGTGATGAAGATACCAGAAGTAAGAAGGCACTCTGATTGGGATACCTGATGTAAGGGGGACTCTGATGGGGACACCAAACATAAGGGGGCACTCTGATGGGGACACCGGATGTAAAGGGGCACTCTGATGGGTACACCTTATATAAGGTGGTTTTAAGTTATTTTACTTGAAATATGGATGTGATTGTCCTACTTTTATGCTATATTAGAGGGCAATTCGGAACCTCAGCTGGAAGAAAATTTTAGATAGACATTTGTGTGTTGCAGGAATGTGCAAAAAATTGCATGCATTCCTGCAGTGCACAAAAACACACAGCCCTTTTGCAGGTGTGCAGTGGTGCCATTAAATCTTAATGTCACAACCGCACACTTTGCTTTTGCGCTCATTCACATGCGGCAAAACGTACGGTAACAAAATACCATGTGAATCGGTGAAGCACATTTTTTTTAAAAGGTTATACAAGTTCTACATCTATTTGTACTACATTTTGTTTTTCAAAATTACGAAAAAAAAATGCTGGGTTTGGGTTTGGCCTGAGGAAAAGGTGGCAACCCTATGCCTCAATACTTGGTCCTCCTACTAGTTCTGTCTGAATGGTAACCAGCCAACTATCTTCTGGATTCTACATCTTGGCTAAAAACCTCTGCCAACTCCCGGGGAAAATCTGCACTAATTGTAGTACAGGGGTAGAAATGTAGATAGATGGATATATATTTGTAACTAGACAATGAATAGATAGATAGATAGATAGATAGATAGATAGATAGATAGATAGATAGATAGATAGATAGATAGATAGATAGATAGATAGATAGATAGATAGATAGATAGATAGATAGATAGATAGATAAACTAGTTATGAAACTTTTTATGGAATGCTAAAATATTGTAAAACATTCTTCATTTCATGATTATAGCCTAAGCAAGTTCTCTCAGCAAATCTTTTTTCATCTTTTTTCCCAGACATTTCATCCAAGAACAGCAGCCATGTTTCGGTACCAAGAGACCCATTTCAAGCACAGTCAGCTCATGGGTGGGCAGCCTCCCTATTATGTCCAGCAAATCTCTGGCAGTGTCAGCTTTTTCTCTAGTGACTTCTAAGTTACAGATCAGAAGGACACACAGCTGTTGGTACGACCCAGCTAGGAAGTCTGTTTTCCCAATAGCTCCCAACCAATGTTTACTGTGCAGAAACACATACAGCTTTCACATGGATTTCCCTGGCATCTGTGCGAACAGACTCAATAATGTAAAGCTCAAACATATTTTGATCTGGAGATAAAAGTTATTGCAGTGCTTTATTCCATGATGGGGTGTAACATGTCATTTAAAGATAGGAAGCAGATAACAGGATTAAAAGGTCAGAGGGCATATTTAAACAACTTTGTCATTTGCTAATAATGATAATAATAGCATGTGTGCTGCACAAATCCCAGAAGCAAATAGGCAAGCAATATGAAAACTGACCACTGGCACCAATTTGTGGATGTCAGTTTCTGACCAGGGGTCATTGATGCCTAGTTGCCCAAGCTAAATTTAGTAGTGGCAGAATGCTTTGGTTAACTTGCAATGAATCACTTCCTTGTGTTCTCATATCCACATCTTCCATGTTCATCTCTTGGCAATAACTCTATGACTCATTTTCTTACCTAATTTTTTTGTATAAGGACATGCTTATTTTGGGTACAGTGTTTTAATAAAGCCCCTGATTGTTTTTGTTTTTTTTGTCTTATATAGGCTGACAACTGTACTAAATGTCTTCCATTTTTAATTTGCCATTTATCAATTTTGAAATAGATTTTATTCTTTTTAATACTGTGATTCCATCATTCCAGCATTCCTATACAAGTCTATGGGATTACAAAACACACTTGAAGCAAGTCAAATGCAAGTCAGAAAGAGGTGAACTGCAGATCAAATACACCTGTCAATGAATTGTGAATGATCTCAGAAGCGTCTTATACTGATGCCATCACCACTAACCCAAAGCCTGTCGAAATAGGCCCTAAAACTGATGGCAATTCAGATGCCATTGCAGCCTGAAAGAGACAATATTCATTTGCAGGCTGAAGGCATTTTTTAGCCTTCAGCCTATGTGTGATCACTATGTCATAGCTGACAGTGAAAAAGACAGGGTTTTCGGGGTAATATGCTTGGTCAGAATTCCATAAACTGGTAAAATAAATGTTTTTATTCAACACTGGTTATACATGCTTCAAAACAACTTTCATCAAGACCATTCTACCACCAGTCTGACCCCTCAGACCTATTATTCGTTCAGTATTACATATGTAGCAAGGTCTTTAGCCTTTTCCAGTCTAATGAGGACCTCCAAGGCTAAAGATAGCTGACATTCTTCAATATGTAGTGGGTTGTGAGGCATAGTGGGTGCAAAGATGGTGAAAGTCATTCGGTGGCAGATACTTCTTGGATGTAAAAGAGGTTTTATTTCTTTTAACAGTCCTTATTGTATTTTGAGGGGAAAAGAGGGTTAGGGCCAGAACACCCTTAAGTAGTTGTAGATTTAGTTGGCCAACTCCAAGACTTCAATAGGAGGACAGCCGTGCAGGGAAAGGCCCCACCAAGGCACCACATCTGCACATGCAGGAACGCTGTCCCCTATGGAAACAGTCTTTAACAATTCCTAACACAAACGTAACAGTTCCTTCAGCTTCACTACAACTGCTTCCTGTAGTTCTTCAACAATGAGCTCCCAGTCTCTCACTAGACCCACTGATTCACTGACTCTGAATCCCTTGAGCTCCTGCAACCTTTGCGTTGGTATCTCCCTCAAGCTTTACCCATGCTTCCCTGCTGGGTCCCTAGCTTGGCACTCCAGATACTCCTCAAGCTTCACCCCTGATGACAGGCTTGGTCCCTGGATTGACACACAAGGCTGCTCTGCAAGCATCGCCTCCACTGGTTGGGTCCCTGACTTGATCACCCCTGAAGTTTCCTGATTCTCCACCGTGCCCCTTCGGTGAGAATACTGCTCTGGTACTTGCTTCAGTTACTCACTGTGGTCCCTGGTAAAGGTGGTTGGTCCCTTAATAGCGACAGCTCCCCTTCTACCTCCAGCCACGACAGGTTCTCCGGCCAGCAGAACCGTCACTTTTGGTTGGATTGCAAGCCGCAATCCCAACCCTGCGCTGCCCACTTACTTCTGGATAGGCCCTCACACAGCCTGGCAGCCAGATGCCCCCGGGATAGGCCCAATCTCCGGCCTATATATACAAAACAATTCTGCGCTGCCTTAAAGAAAGAGGGGTAAGCAGCTAACACAACCAACAAAGCAAAACAGAAAGAAACACATTAAGTGTAGTGCTATTGGATGAAAAAACGTCCAGTATGGAAAACGTTAAACCAACAGTTTCAAGTATAAATGATGTGGAGAAATCATCAATATGTACATAGATAAAGAATCCTCAAAGAAACACTTCAAGCAAGGATGTATGTCATCTGAGGTAAACGTAGACACACCACCACCAAATGTGAAGAGGCTTACCGGACGAGGTGGACCCAAAGGGGCATACACCGGAATGGGTCAGATAGGCTTAGGTAATGAGTGGTTAAAAATGGCCCAGGAAGGCGATGATGGTGGATGGACCCACGTGTTGTTGTATCTCTCAAGGCGATGCAGGGATCCAGAGAAGTGTGTGGGACGGACCACACATCGTTATCCCCCTCAAGGTGATGTTTAAAGATCAAATGAAGTGGGTGAAAAGTGGAAAAAAGGGAATGGCCATATAGTGTGAATCCGTTTAAGAAAAAAATTTATTAAAGTAAAATAAAAAGATATACACTCACATGTAGATCGATATAAAAACAGCGCTGTGAATAAAATGTGGCGACAGTGGGGTCCTACCCAATAGTAAAAAGGTCAGGTCTGAGCATGTAGGCCCTTTACATAATCTGGAGTGGGTGACTGGGGACAAAGTGAAGGCAAATTTATTAAATACTTTCTTCAGCTCCGTATGGAGCATGGGGGAGCTCATGTCCATAATGGGGGTGATAGTGACACAGCCCCAAATGATCCACAATGGCTTAAAAGTAAAATGGTCCAGAAATATTTAGACAGAATAAAGGTGGATAAAGCACCTGGACCAGATGGCATCCACCCACGGATCCTAAAAGAATTGAGCTTTGTCATTTCAAAGCCATTGTTTCTAATTTTTAAGGACTCGTTCATGACTGGCATAGTACCACTGGATTGGTGTAGGGCCAATGTGGTGCCCATATTTAAAAATATAGTATACCTTTTTACTATTAATCTATTACTATCTCTTGCAATCTGTCCTTTGTTTTTAATTTTTGCGTCCTTGATTTCCTTTTTACATATTCTGCTATATTCTTTGTAACATTTAAACGATGATAGTGTTCGTTAATTTTTATATTTTTTAAAAGCTCTTTTCTTATTATTTTTAGCTTTTTTAACTTTGGATGTGAGCCACATAGGTTTTATTTTTAGCCTTTTAAACGTATTGCCCATGGGAATATACTTTGCAGTGAGTTCGCATACAGTCTTTTTGAAAAATTCCCTTTTCTGTTCTGTATTCATTAATGCCAACATTCCCTCTCAGTCTTGGAGCGCAGCCCTGATTCTTGGAAAAATTGCTCTCCTAAAGTTAAGTGTTTTTATATTTGTTGCTTACAGCTAACATTAAATGAAATCATGTTCTGGTCACTGCTACTCAAATGTTCTTTTATATGGATATTGGTAATAAGCTCTGCATTGTTTGAGATTACCAGGTCCAGCGGAGCATCATTCCTAATCGGGGCCTCAATAACTTGGACCATAAAATTGTCTTGTAATAGGTTTATAAATGTTTATTAACTGTTCCAGTAGTGCCATTACTCCAGTCAATGTCCGGGTAGTTAAAATCCCCCATTATTATCACTGTCGCAGCACTTGCAGCCCTTTCCATCTGTGCAAGGATCTGAGTCTCCACCTCCTCATTAACACTGGGAGGTCTATAACAAACTCCAATGACAACCTTTGTAGTACGCACACCCATGTACAGTTCCACCCATTATGCTTCAGACTCATCATACTCTCCATCAACTAGGTCCTCTTTCAAACTCACTTTGACATCACTTTTCACACATAGACGGACACCACTATTCCTCCGTTATACCATGTCTTTCCGAAAGAGAGCATAGCCAGGAATATTAATAGCTCAGTCATGTGAAGAATGAAGCCAAGATTCAGAAATACCAATTAAATCATAGTTCTCTTTGTGCACCAGAGCTTCCAACTCACCTAAGTAATGGATAAATACAATAATTCACAGGTGCCTAATCTAATCTAATTGAAGTCAATATGATTCAAATCTTGAACAGTGATAAGCTTAAGCAGCTTTGGACACAAATCTGAACATGCCTGACCTATCCCGCTGGGAAGCTGTCTGAGTTAACAGACAATCATAGGTGCCAGAGAAATTCCCCGCCATGCAGTTGCATGTATACACACCCCTTTTATACGTGCAGCTGCATGGCCGAGAATTCCTCTGCCTCCTATAATAGACTGTCGGCATTGAGAGCTTCCTGGCAGGATAGCTCAGGCCTGAGCTCATCCCTTATCATGGAGATCAATTTTTTTCAATTTTCAAGGCTAATAGGCAAGGGATTGGTAAAGAAAAGGTGTATGAAGCTGGGCATTGTCAGAGAAGGGGAAGGTGACATATAGCAATGGAAACATTTTTTTTTTAATACCGTTCATCAGGGGCCCGCCCTTTTAATAAGGCTTATGGTGAAACATTAAAAATACACAATTCCTTTAAATAACATGTTGGGGGGATGCTTTAAACCTGCACATTTTAGAAAGAAAAGAATATTGTCTATTAAATAACATTGCTTTAGAAAAAAAAGTCATAGGGGTTCTTCCCTATAAAATGCATAGCAGAGCCTTATTTTTCATGATGGTCTGGTATAGATTTTAAGTGGTTACCTCCTAAAAATCTATACCGGACCTTTATCTGAGTATTCAGCCTGCAGGCAAGGAAAGGGGAGGCAACAAGCATGAGCAACCCTTCTGAATCATACCAGGCTACATACCCTCAACATTGGGAAGGTACCTTGCCATGGGGGCAAACTGTCAAGGTACCATGTCCCCATTTTGATTGGAACATGGGCCTCTTTCCCAAATCTCTGGCCTGATGGATGTTGGGGTCTACCAGTGGGGACGTATCAGAATCTGGAAGCCCTTTTAAGATTTGGGGGGGGTCCTAGATATCTGGCCCTCTACCCTACTGGACTGTGCAAGGACTACATATTACCTTTGGTTAGGCCCCTTTCACACTGGGGCGGTGGGGGCGTCAGCGGTACAACAGCGCTATTTTTAGCGCTGCTGTACCTTTGTTCTTGCAGCTGTATTCGGCCGCTAGCGGTGCGGTTTTAACCCCCGCTGGCGGACGAAAAAGGGTTAAAATCCCTCGTACAGCGCGGCTATAGCTGCAGTATAGCCGCGGTATAGCCGCGCTGTCCCATTGATTTCAATGGGCAGGAGCGGTGAAGGAGCGGTGAATACACCGCTCCAAAGAAGCGGTTTGCAGGACTTTTTTCACCGTCCTGTCAGCGCACCGCTTCAATGTGAAAGCCCTCAGGCTTTCACACTGAACAAACAGCGGAGGCTGTTTAGGGGCGGTTTGCAGGCGGTATTTTTAGCGCAATACCGCCTGCAAACCGCCCCAGTGTGTAAGGGGTCTTACTCATTCTCAAAAAAATATCCAAATCCATTGTCAATCACGTCATCCAGTGATGTGGATTCATCGTCAATCACAATGAGTGCCAATCTTGGCAACACGCCGCAAAAAAAAGTGATGACCAGCACCAACAATTTTCTCCTAATGGACTGTAGTCACAACTGACAGATCCCTGCCTGGCAGCTGAGTAGGGCCAGAGATGTGTCATTGGTTCTTACATAAAAGATGGCTGCCAGTGTCCTAGCAACCATTGAGGTTCCTGAGCGAATATCTGTCGTAGTGGCGGTAGTAATACCTCCATTAGATGAATGGCTTTCTGCACAGCCGGAGGTTTGGTTTGGTGGACAGGCAAAAAGGGTGTAAAGTTCTCCAGATCTAGCAATAATTACTGGCTTCCCCCATCCCCCCGCTGAGGGAGAAAACAATGGCTTGGCAAGAGGGATTCCCCAGTCAACACTGTCTGTTTCAGTAAATTCGCTACATGTATGGCCTGCCTTAACCTCCTCCCGTCTGCACTATAGCCGAATGACAGCTACAGCGCGGATCTACATTGCGGGGAGGCCGTCAATAGATGTCCTCCCCTCCCTGCAGGTCGCGCGCGGCGCGCTCTGTGATCACCAAAGCAATGAGACTCGGGTGATCACAGATCAGAGTAAGGGGCTGATCCCGGTCCCTTACCACGTGATCAGCTGTCAGCCAATGACAGCTGATCATGTGATGTAAACAGAAGCTCGGTAATTGTTTTATTTTTGTCCTCACAACGTGAGGAGAAAAAAGCCCATCACTGGCTTCTGTTGAAGGGACATTGGTCCCGAACAGGAAGAGGCACAGCCGCCTCATCTGTGCAAACCAGTACCACCTGCCAGTGCCCACAGTGCCATCAATTGGTGCCCACCAGTGAATATCAGTACCAACAATCAGTGCCACCAATCAATGCCCAAGAGTGCCACCTATCAATGCCCACCAGTGATGCCAATCAGTGTCACCTACCAGTGCCCATTTCTGCCATCAATCAGTGCCACCCATCAGTGCCCATCAATGCCACTCATCAGTGCCAGCTATCAGTGCCATCCATAAGTGCCACCTATCAATGCCCTTCAGTGCCGCCCATCGGTGCCCATCAGTGCCACCGATCAGTGCCACCCAACTGTGCCACCTCTTAGTGCCCACCAGTGCCACCTCTCAGTGTCCACCAGTATGGCCTCACCAGTGCACACCAGTGCCGCCTATCGGTGCCGCCTTATCAGTGCCCATCAGTGCCGCATATTAGTGCCCATCAGTGCAGCCTCATCAGCGTACATGAATGAAGGAGAAAAATTACCTGTTTGCAAAATTTTATTAAAAAAAATGTCAGCCTTTTTTCATTTTTTTAACAAAAAGTAAAAAACCCAGGAGGTAATCAAATACCACCAAAAGAAAGCTCTATTTGTGGGGAAAAAATTATAAAAAATTCATATGAGTACAGTGTTGCATGACTGGGCAATTGTCATTAAAAGAGTGACAGCGTTGAAAGCTTAAAATTAAGCAGGAGGGGGGTTTAAGTGCCCAGTAAGCAAGGGGTTAATCTGCTAGTACATCCAACACTCCCTACCCTCGCAATTGACAATGCTGCTGTCCAAAGGTATCTCCATTGCTCTTCCATCCAGAGTGGAGACACCCTAAGAGCCCTTTCACACTGGGGCGGTTTGCAGGCACTATTGCGCGAATAGTAGCGCCTGCAAACCGACCCAAAAGTGCCGCTACTTTCATTCCAGTGTGAAAGCCCCGAGGGCTTTCACACTGGAGCGATGCGCTGGCAGGACGGGAAAAAAAGTCCTGCCAGCAGCATCTTCGGAGCGGTGAAGGAGCGGTGTGTATACTGCTTCTTTACCGCTCCTGCCCATTGAAATCAATGGGACGGCACGGCTATAGCGCCGGCAAAGCGCCTCTGTAGAGGCGCTTTGCGGTGGTATTTAACCCTTTCTCGGCCGCTAGCGGGGGGTAAAACCGCCCCGCTAGCAGCCGCATACCGACGGTAAAACGCCGCTAATAATAGCGGCGTTTTACCGCCGACGCCGCCCCAGTGTGAAAGGGCTCTAAGATAGGAATTGTATTACTGGTCAGATCACCAGGTGAGAATAAAGGAAGAAAAAAGTCTAAAAAAGAAAAACGAATGCATCCACTACCTTTAAGGACTGGTAAGCTGCAATGTATAACATTTGCATTTTTGAGTTTAATATCGCTTTAAGGTTTCAGCAGACTTTGAACTCAAAAATAATTGGTTCTCAAGTGACTACATATCCAGCATCTGAGAAAAAGTCCACTAATCTTCTGTTTTATTTTATAAGCTGTTTTGCTTTATGTGTTTTGTTTCTTTATTAAATTCACATTTTTTTCTTGAGGCATGGGTTTTCTCTGTTTCTTTTTTCCCTTTAATATGCTTTAGTGAAACTTTGCATCAACAGCATTATAATACTGAAAATAATATTTCCCATTTCAGATTCACGATCCAATAATTTTGATTATTTTGTCAGCGATATATAGTATATACACCCTTTGCAGCTTAAAGTGTTACTAAACCCACAACAGTACAATCAGTCTATATATGCAGTAAAGCATGCTTGTTATACTTACTGTGGAACCTAAGGTGTTAATCCTCAGCATTGTGTAAAAAAAGCTGTCTTCTACGATCCTCCCCTTCTTCCACTGTCCCCAATACATTTTCTAATAGTACAGAGCCTTGGGGGCACTCAGGGCATGGCTCAGCCCTTCCTTCTCCAAACTGGCCGCTCAGCTGTCGGCTAATTGCCAGCTCCTATCTCTCCACAGTGACTCACCTGTTGATGATATTCTGCTCGTCAGTCCTGCCTACTTAAGCCATCCAACCCAGATGATCTTTGCCTTCGCCTTGGTCACATCTCTAGAGACGCTCTCCTGCGTTCCTGTTAAAGACTTGCTTGGCTGACATTCCTTCTGGCTCCAGATCCTGCTTGCTGTTCTACTACGCTCATCTCTGGCTCCCTGACATTTTGGCTTGTCTGACTATACATTCCGGTTCCTGAACTCTGGCTATGTTTTAACTATATTTACTCTGTTTACCTTTTTTATTATTATTAAACAAGTGTGCTTTAACTGTACTTCTGTCTCAGTCTGATTCATGGTTTCTGACAATTTTGCTCAGTTTGGTTTTTGCTAGAGTTTTTTCTATGGAGGGTGCATGTCATCAGCACAGGGCCAATCAGCACTCTCCAGACAGAGGGTCAGGGGTCCTGCAGCCTCATAGGACAGTCAGAATAGAATGAAAACTCCTCCTACAAGCTTTAACCAGACACTGATAGAAGTCACAAGACTGCCACTGTATATATTGTTGATGAGAAAAAGGTATTTAGCAGTTTATATTTACTAAAATAATTGCATTTCCATGTTCTGTGTACCGTGAGAGACCAGATATAGTGAATGTAGGGTCCTGGGTTTAGTAACACTTTAAGTGCACTTTCCTTTTCAACTTTCCATCTTTCTATGTAACAAGTCTGCTCATTGGAAGATATCAGATATCAGATATCAAACAGTGCTGGTTATCCAACTCCAATGAGCAGGTTTGATATGGCACAAGAAACTGCAAAGCCGACTCAAGAATTTAGGGTGTCACCTCTCCAATATGGTGGAGGTGAGAACCACAAAACTGGATGAACAGAATTTCAACGTTTGCGTTAACTCTATTTAACTATTTTCCTGGAGTTCTGCTTTAACCACTTGCTGACCGCTGCACACCGATATACGTTGGCACAATGGCAGTGGTGGGCAAATGGGCGTACCTGTACGTCCCCTTTAAGAGCCGGGGATAGCAGTCGCGTGCGCGCCGTCACATACAGCGTGACCGTGCCCACGTGACCGGCGGATTCAATGTCGTTCTCCCGGCAATCGTGTCACGGAGCCTCAGAATGGGGAAGTGCCTATGTAAACAAGACATTTCCCTGTTCTGGCTTGTGTCATTGGGAGCCGTGATCACTGTCATGTGACTTAAAGACCATCCCCCCCACAGTTAGAATCACTCAGTAGGACACACTTAACCCCTTCATCGCCCCCTAGCGGTTAACCCCTTCACTGCCAGTGTCATTTACGCAGTAATCAGTGCATTTTTATAGCACCGATCGCTGTATAAATGACAATGGCCACAAAATAGTGTCAAAAGTCAAGTCAAAAGTGTCCGATGCGTCCGCCATAATGTCGCAGTCCCGATAAAAATTGCAGATCGCCGCCATTACTAATAAAAAAAAATTAAAAATGCCATAAAACTATCCCCTATTTTGTAGATGCTGTAACTTTTCACAAGCCAATCAATATACGCTTATTGCGTTTTTTTTTTTACCAAAAATATGTAGAAGAATACATATCAGCCTAAACCAAGGAAAAAAATTGTTTTTTTATATATTTTTGTGGGATATTTATTATAGCAAAAAGTAAAAAATAATTTTAAAAATTGTCTCTCTTTTTTTGTTTATAGCTCAAAAAATAAAAACCGCCGAGGTGATCAAATACAAGCAAAAGAAAGCTCTATTTGTGAGAAAAAAAGAACATCAATTTTGTTTGGTGCAACGTCGCATGTCCGCGCAATTGTCAGTTAAAGCGGCGCAGTGCCGAATCGCAAAAAGTGCTCTGGTCATAAAGGGGGTAAAATCTTCCGAGGCTGAAGCGGTTAATAATAGATCTCTTCTTTTACAGCTTTTTCCCTGGATCAATGTTTTGTTTGAAGGAGTACAGTCTCTTCACTACTATTTGTTTTTAGAAGCGTAGCTGTGGATGTTCTTGGCATTTTTCTCCGCACTTGTCCTTCACATGTTCAAAATGTGAATTTGATATTTGTCAGCTTTGGTTTATTATTCAAAAAATCAGAAAAGACTATTTTAGCTTGATGCTGTCCAATAATAACTGAGGGCTGAGGTCAGCAGCTTTGGATAGCAAACACCCTGGAATTTGTTTTCTAACAGCGAAAGACTCCATAGAGTTCCCACAGATCTTTGTAAGCAAAAACATCTGCAATAGCTACGAGGTCTGCTGAGCTTAGGAGCGCAAGCACCTCCATGGGTTTTAGTACCCTCCTTCAAAAACGAAAATTCGAAAACAGTCTTTGGTAATCTCGAACGGCTTGTTTCATGGGAGGCATCAATTATTCCGGCAGCCAAGCCAAGCACCGATAAATATTATTTCTCCTTCCCTTCTTTCTGTAACAGAACCAATATAAATGAGACGTGTTATTAATATTGTGATTTGTTGCTGTCCACCCAATTACCGATCTCCCTTGGAAACCATTTAAACTGTGAGTATTACAAACTGCAGGAAGCCTTTTGAATTGCGTATCACATCAGTGACATGTTGGATGGGTTTGTGGCCAATCTGAGACCTTAAAATGACACATGGCTTCCCAAAAAAAATAGATTGACCCCTTTAAGATGGTGGGAGCCGGAGCTTTAACCACTTCACCTGTACCCCCCTTCAGGATCAGGCCACTTTTTTACAATACGGCACTGCATTACTTTAACTGACAATTGCGCGGTCATGCATAGGGCTGGGGAAAAAATCGATTTGAATCTTGATTTGAGTTGAGAGGTCAAATCGATTCAAATTTTCAGCAAATCGATTTTTTAGATTTGTTTTTTTTACCAGGACCGGCGCGGTGTCAGTGCCGGTCCTGGTAAAAAAGAAAAAACTAAAAAATCGATTTGCTGAAAATTTGAATCGATTTGACCTCTCAGCTCAAATCAAGATTCAAGAAGTTTTTAGGTGAGGCTGCGGCTTTGGCCTAGTCCGCGAGGACGGGCACCGTGGACTAGGCCGAAGCCGCGGCCTCGCCTAAAAACTCCTGCCTGCAGCTCCCCAGGACCGGCGCTGACACCGTGCTAGTCCTGAGGAGCTGCAGGCAGAAGTTTTTAGGCGAGGCCGCGGCTTCGGCCTAGTCCGAGAGGACGGATGCCGTGGACTAGGCCGAAGCCGCAGCCTCGCCTAAAAACTCCTGCCTGCCGCTCCCCAGGACCGGCGCTGACACCGTGCCGGTCCTGAGGAGCTGCGGGCAGGAGTTTTTAGGCGAGGCCGCGGCTTCGGCCTAGTCCGCGAGGACGGACGCCGCGGACTAGGCCGAAGCCGCGGCCTTGCCTAAAAACTCCTGCCCGCAGCTCCTCAGGCCCAGCGCGGTGTCCATCAAAAAAAAAGGAAAAACTCGATTCGAATCGTGAATCAAGTTTTTTTTTTTTTTAAAAATCACAGATTTTTTGTTTGGGAGAAAATCGACCAGCTCTAGTCATGCAATGCTGTACCCAGATAAAAGTCATTTTTTTCCCCACAAATAGAGCGTTCTTTTGGTGGTATTTGATCACCACTGCGTTCTTTTGTTTTATTTATTTGCTCTATAAACAAGAAAAGAACGACAATTTAAAAAACGATTTATTATTTTTTACTTTCTGCTATAAAACATATTCAATTAAAAAATGTAAAAAATCCAATTCATAAATTTAGGCCAATATGTATTCTGCTACATGTTTTTGGTAAAAAAAATAAGCATATATTGGTTGGTTTACGCAAACGTTATAGCATCTACAAACTATGGGATATATATACCGGAAATTTTTCATCACGATCAGCAACTTATAGCAGGACCGTGATATTGAGATGGAAAATCGGACACTAACTGACACTTTTAACACTTTGTGGCAACCAGTGACACAAATACAGTGATCAGTGCTAAAAATATGCACGGTCACTGAACTAATGACACTGGCTGGGAAAGGGGTTAAACATTTAGGGTGATCAAAAGATTAACTATGTGCCTAGCCAGTGTTTGTGCTTACTATGTATGCTATTTTTACTAGGGGAACAGATGGATTTGAGTCCCTGCTTTGCAGGAACACAGAATCCATCCCTTCTCCCCTGTCAGAACGGAACTCTGCCTTGTTTACGTAGGCAGAGCTCCATTCTGTGTCTCTGCCCGACAATCAGCGGGTGCTGGCGGCTTCTGCTGTCAATAATCATAACGAAGAGGCGCGTTGGCAGCGTGCACTCGTCCCCTGCAGGCGAAAGTGCAGGATCATGTATATATACATGCTCCAGCACATAGCTGCCACCCTGTAGCAGTAAAAGTGCTATAGGGCGGTCAGCCAGGGCCGCCATCAGGGGGGTACAGCCCACACTCATGTAAGGGGCCCGGGCATCCCAAGGGGCCTGGATGTCCTCAGCGGCTCGGGCCCCCCAGGTATTTATCTCTGCTGCCTGAAGGCTGGATGATTGGCAGCCATAGTAGCGACTTGTTTCCGCCCACCTCCTCCTCCACCAATCGCAGAAGTGCATCCCGAGGCGTCTAATCAGCAGCAACTGTGAGGAGTGAGCTTGGCATTGCCCCAGCAACCAGGAAGTGTGGAAGAGTGGTTGAAAGTAAAGAGGGTCTCACGACCATGAGACAGCTCCTGGTGCCCGTGAATAGGACTGAAACTGAGGGGGGGGGGAATCTGCCTGTCTCATCCGATCTTCTCCTCCTGCCGCTCCCCAATCACCTGATCTCCTTCACATCACAGGTGGTAGAGCTGCAGACATTGAAGAGATTGGGCGCCGGGGGGAGCGGCAGGAGGAGAAGATGGGATGAGACAGAGATTGCTTACATGCCATGCAGCCCATCCAGGCAGCAGATGGAGGAGATGGGGAGCAGAGTGCTGGGGAGGGATCAGAAGTGATTGGCAGGAAGAGCACTTCTCTGTCCCTGACACGCACCTCCAGTCATGAGCTAAGACTGGGTTCCCTTCTACCTCTTTTCTGCATTAAAGTGGTTGTATACCCATTCTTATCACTTTTCTCTAAATTAATAATAGCAGGCTATGCTATTCATTGCGATTTGTTATTCTACTCTTACCGGCTTCCGGTAACCCTAAACAAATTAGGGCTAACCCATTAGCCCTAATTTTCTGGCAAGCTTACGCTCTATGCTGGGGATGTGTCATTTCCCACTGTTGTCATCAGCCCCGAGATCCTGTGAGACTTCTTCCTACTCCTTCCTCATTGAGGCTTGAATAAGGCGAATAGTGCGCATGCGCGGGATTTCGGCCAGGGAAACATAATGAGGGCGGAAATAAGGTACTGCACAAATGCGGAAGACCTCAGTTGTGATGGCGGCGGCTAGAGACAAGCAGGAGCGTTTTGCAATCTCTTTATTTGGAAAAGTAAGAATGATTTTGAAGCATACTATTAGCGGGGTTTTTAATCAAAAACAAGTAGTTTGTTTGATATAATGCTTAAATGTAGTAGAAATGACAGAGTTTACTACCGCTTTAATGTCCTGGCCTCTCCCCCCTGCAGATGCTGGTGAGTGGCTGTGTCTGCACACACATGTGCTAAGTGGAACGTTATGTTACAGGTAGTGGCTGGTTTACTTTGATATCCCACAATTTATGTATCCCCCCCCAAGTAACTTTTCATGTGGGTCTTCTACTTCTAGAATCTGTCCTGTTATTGCTTTGTGTCTATGGTCTTCATGCTCACATCTAATCTCCCTTCACTATGCTTGCTGCTATGCTTATAGTCTATGTGAGCCTGATTTGGTCTTTTGACCACTACAGAGTGCTGCACAAATATTCCAGCAAGGATACAGAATCCCTAATATCAAGTCTGGATGTCATCACTGATTGCCTCGTGCCTAATGGGGGGACTGTGGCTCTTATAGATTGCTGCATTTTACCAATTTTCCATGCAATTCTGTCACTCTGGATATCAGATTTGGGATGGAGTAGGAGAACACGGGATGGAGGAAGAGGGGGGAAATGAGATGGGGGAGAGGAGATTGTAAGAGGAGGACATGGGATGGGTGAGAGGAAATGAGATGGGGGAGAGGAGATTGTAAGAGGAGGACATGGGATGGGGAGATGGGACTGAAGGGGCAGGAGGAAGAGGACATGGGAAGGAGGAGGACATGGGACTGGAGGAGGAAGAGGACATGGGATGGAGGAAGAGGACATGGGATGGAGGAGGAGGACATGGGATGGAGGAGAAGAAGGACATGGGATGGAGGAGGACATTGGATGGAAGAGATGGGACTGGAGAAGGAAGAGGACATGGGATGGAGGAGGTGGACATGGGATGGAGGAGAAGAAGGACATGGGATGGAGGAGATGGGACTGGAGGAGGAGGAGGACATGGAATGGAAGAGGACATGAGATGGAGGAGGAGGGGGACATGGGATGGATGAGGGGAAATGGGATGGGGGAGATGAGGTTGTAAGAGGAGGACATGGGATGGGGAGATGGGACTGAAGGGGCAGGAGGAAGAGGACATGGGAAGGAGAAGGACATGGGACTGGAGGAGGAAGAGGACATGGGATGGAGGAGGACATAGGATGGAGGAAGAGGACATGGGATGGAGGAGGAGGAGGAGGACATGGGATGGAGGAGAAGAAGGACATGGGATGGAGGAGGACATTGGATGGAAGAGATGGGACTGGAGGAGGAAGAGGACATGGGATGGAGGAGGTGGACATGGGATGGAGGAGAAGAAGGACATGGGATGGAGGAGGACATTGGATGGAAGAGATGGGACTGGAGGAGGAAGAGGACATGGGATGGAGGAGGTGGACATGGGATGGAGGAGAAGAAGGACATGGGATGGAGGAGATGGGACTGGAGGAGGAGGAGGACATGGAATGGAAGAGGACATGAGATGGAGGAGGAGGGGGACATGGGATGGATGAGGGGAAATGGGATGGGGGAGATGAGGTTGTAAGAGGAGGACATGAGATGGGGAGGTGGGACTAGAGGAGGAATAGGACATAACATGAGTGCGATGACATTGTAAGAGAAGGACATAATAATGGGAGATGGGACTGAAGGAGGAAGAGGAAGAGGCCATGGGAAGGAGGAGGAGGAGGGGGACGTCAGTGATTGGATTCGGTAGTACGGCCAGTGGGTAGGCCCTAGGGAATGTTGGTGGTCAGGCCTGATGGCTGCCCTGCGGTCAGCTAGTAGTTAATGGGCTATGGCTGGTAGGCAAGGCTCCTGATATTGAGGCAATGCGATTGGCTATACAATGTTAATGTCACTGGGAGCCTACGGCCTTCCGATTGTCAGTAGCTGACCATGATCTGTCGGTGACATTAAAGTTGGAACCATACTGTATCTGAGCACCACAAACTGAAATCACTATTTCATTCATTTTTAATATTCAAAGAAAACTCATTCATCCGTATCTCCATACTTTATTTTGTTTAAAAATCACTTTGAACCCCCCCCCCCTAGCAATTTTAGCCATGGCCATCTTGAGTAAGGACAGATGATTAATGTAGCATTTACTTCCTGGAATGCATGTGCCCTTAGCTCAGGCATGCAGACAGGAGGGTGTGCTTAGCTGGGAAAACTCGTCTCCCCCTCCTCCAGATGAAAAAAAAAATGCCCATGAAGACTCCTTGGGTGAATGACATACTTTTGACCTAGGCCAGAAACGAGAAAGCCACTGAAGAAATGTAAAAAAAAAAAAAGTGTAAAACAAGTAAATATAATATACCTTTCTATTTATTTACTAAGGCTAGCAGCATAAGGATTAAAAATAGTCAATGTTGATTGAGAGAGTTTAGTTCTGCTTTAAGGCCCACCCACCCTGCCACCGTATATATATATATATATGCATATTGCTGTCATAAAGGAGTTATTAAAAAGTTAAGAAGTTATTGATCTTGTTATTGGCAGAAAAGGGATTTACAGTAATGGGTCAGCCCACCTAACATTGATATTGATGCAAAGTTTTAAATCCACTTTGTGTGTATAAAATACCTTTGCAAACCCACATATTAATGAGCACAAGTAGCAGTGGCATCATCACTGTGTTGTACATTGCCTGTGCAGAGAGCAGAGCTGTGGGAGGGGTGTGGCAGGTCCAACCACAACAGGCTGCCTGAAGAAAACTACTGGAGGGGACGGAGACGAGACCAGTCACCCTGCACAAGGAGAGAGAGTAGCAGTGGTTGGTCTTTATTACCAGAAACCATTGTACAGAGGCAAAGTGTTAGCACTTCCACATAGCAACACCAGGGTCATCGGTTTAAATCCCAACAACGGCACTACCTGTCTGGAGTTTGCATGTTCTCTCTGTGCCTGCCTGGGTTTCCTCCAGGTACTCTGGTTTCCTCCCACACTCCAAAGACATGCTGGTAGGTTAACTGGCTTCTGTCTAAAATTGGCCCTAGTATGTGTATGAGTGAATGTGAGTTAGCTCCTTTAGCGCAGAGACTGATGTGAATGTACAATAAATATGTAAAGTGTTGTGTAAATTTACGACGCTATATACTATACACTATGCACTGGTGTGCAGTCATGTTGGAACAGGAAGAGGCCATTAGCAAACTGTTCCCACAAAGTTGGGAGCATGAAATTGTTCTAAATGTCTTGGTATGCTGACGCCTTAAGAGTTCCCTTCACTGGAACTAAGGGGCCAAGCCCAACCCCTGAAAAACAACCCCACACCATAATCCCCCCTCCACCAAATGATTTGGACCAGTGCACAAAGCAAGGTCTATAAAGACATGGATGAGTGAGTTTGGGGTGGAGGAACTTGACTGGCCTGCACCTCAACAGAACACCTTTGGGATGCATTAGAGTGGAGATTGCAAGCCAGGCCCTCTCATCCAACATCAGTGCCTGACCTCACAAATACACTGAATACAAGAATGGTCAAACATTCCCATAAACACACTCCTAAACCTTGTGGACAGCCTTCCCAGAAGAGTTGAAGCTGTTATAGCTGCAAAGGGTGGGCCAACTCAACATTGAACCCTACGGACTAAGACTGGGATGCTATTAAAGTTCATGTAAAGGCAGGCTTCCCAATACTTTTGGCAATGTAGTGTAAGTACTTGTAATAAATAAAGTACAAAAGTTGTGTCATGTTGGATTACTACACAGATCTGGACAACACCAAGATTCAAGTAAGAACACATGGTTCTTGTATTTAGACAAAATTGTATCAGCTTTATAGGTGGATCCTGTAGGAATGGGTCAGGCTCTGGTTTCTTATATACCTAGGATGCTCCAACAGCAAGCTCTCCCTGCCAAATCCCAAACTCTGTTTCTGTTCAGTTTTGGGTGTACCTTCCCACCTCCATGTGTTCCAGTTCCTCCCGTTACATTCTTCATAATAAAAGAATAATTTAAAAAATCCAACAGTTTGAATAAAAGCCCCTCATAATGGCCACAACGTACAGCTGAAATATTAATGGGCTGTGCTTTGCGAATTGGCATAACCAAGAGAGGGGACGGGAACTCAACACTGGATGGAGCTCATGTCTATCATGGACATCATTCTGCTGCCACGGAACAGAACCTGCAGTTCCCACTGTACAGTCCAGCAGCACTCAGTGGAGCTTACAGAAAGCTCCTGAAGGTAGGAAACATTACAAAAGCACAGCCCGTAGCAAAATAAAGACAAATAAAAGTGCAAGGCTGCATGAACAGGGGCAAAACTGTTGCAGGCAACTAGAGCAGGCCGTAGATTGTAGAGGAGTACTGCAGGAGCTTGAGTGAGGGAGGTCAGGGACCGACCAGCAGATAAGAGGAGGAGGAAATCGTTCCCGCCTACATGGTTTGAGTCCGTGTTATGTTGGTTGTTTGTATTTGTTGTTTTTCTTCTTCTCACTTTCCAAAGTTTGCGGTTGGGTCTTTGGAGGCATTTTAAATAATCTGCTGTAATTAGATGATTGGGACACATCTAAGGTATTGGCCCCCGGTGGAATACCAGTTATGGTGGATTAACTGGGAGTACAATGATGTATCTGCAAAAGGTTTACGTCCCCGAGTCGGTGCAGTGCAGCAGGGACTGTGGATATTGTTTATGCAGATACAAGGAAATATTTCTGATACGTAGCGCCTCCAAGGATCGGCAACCAAAAAGGTTATGTTTTTGTTGTTGGTGTTATTATTATTTACATAATTGTTAAATTTTAAATAAAGGGGCCGAAAATGGCCAGTTTACTCCCAGCCTTTGTGTCAGTATATTTTTGGGTAATTATAGTGGGGCAATTAAGATGGTGTGGTACAGTAAGTTGGATACAAAGAGTCAGGATACATTTGGGTTACCTTTTCATGTAATGTGTCTCCCGAGGAGTCACTGGTTGTATTGGCTCCTTCTGTGCCCGAGAGGATGACATGCTCTGGCAGCTGCTGAACTCACCAACACACCTTTGGTTTGTAACCAAACCTATTGGGCAATAGACATGTGCAATTTGTTTAGGTACAAATTCGTTTTCAGAGCAAATTCGGCATATTCATGCATTCGTAAGCATCCGAATGACTCTTTTGACGAATGCATACAAAAGCGAATTGTCAGAAAGAACAAAAATCCGAAAGAACGAAAAACGATTCAACCTACGAGCTTATAGAATCAATTACATGCGAATAATTTTGTTTTCTGTATCTTCTATTATAATTAAATTATTACCTATTATTATACTTTTTATTATTATTATTATTTATTATGATAAACTATTAAATTATAGGTAAAATAGCTAAAGTCAGTAATTCTTCTATCCAAGTCTCTGCACCATAGCAGCTAATTTGGGATAGATTCAATTTACATTTTATTGGAATTTCCTTTCAAATTTGGCTAAAGTAACTGTTAGGGCTAGTTTACACTTGCTTCAAAACATAGTATGTGGAGATCCAACCGAGAAGACCCATGGGTTGCCAACATCCCAAATTAGACAAACATGTATATAAAGTACCCCCCAAGGAAATACTAAGGGACTTTAAGGGCAACTGATTAGCAAAATAGTTATAAAAAATAGAAATGTATTAATGATATAAAATATGTGGTGCGTACATCACCATAATTAATTGCATAGAAAAAGCAATAACAAGATCATATATCATATATTAGTGCAAAATCCTTCAATGTTAAGTCCGACGCGTTTCTGGACCTATGAAGAGTCCTTTCTTCAGGGACATTTCATACAAAGTATTGCTGCTATCAGATATTCTATAATGAGACAAAATCACACATCAGAATCGGCATCGAGATCAGAGAAATGAGCATCGTTGAAGTCAAGTAAAAACAACGTACCAGTCAAATATAAGGTGTGCAAAAGAGGATTGCCACCTAGTATATAGCCAGTGATGGAAACAGTCTAGGTTGCTGCAGAGGAACCTGGGTAGCAGAGGAACCTGGGTAAGTGGCGCACCTGGAGAGGTATTCATATGGTATTGGCGAACATCCAAAAGGCATAGACAGGTACACCGCTGTTATACCCGCAATGCAGCTTTAGACGGTACTTCTGTATATTGATTATGCTGGACAATGCCCGAAGGGCAAGCTCAACCCTACAAAAGAGCAAATTTGCTTTAAGAATACAAAGCTTAAAAATGTATGATCAGCATTATCACAGAAATAGCATTTGGTGCTAGGGTATTTAAATTAAAAGCCAGTGTCACAATACAAATTGGTTCACAATCATACTTAATAGATTTAGATGGTATATGGTATAGAGGTAACACAAATAGGGTGTGAGATTATCCTCTAAGTGTCCAAACAAGGCAATGCCTGAAGACCTGCTTCAAAACAAGGCTTTGAACACGCTTTGTTAACTGCTTGCCGACCAGCCGCCGCAGTTTTACTGCGGCAAAATGGCACGGCTGGGCGAAACGACGTTGCCTTACGTTGCTTCGAATTTTGGCCATTAAGCGCGAGCGCCCGCAGTGTGAGCCTGGAGCCGATGCGAGATGGGCGCGATGACCGCCGTGCACCCGCGATCGGTCATGACAGCGAGAGCCAGGATCTGTGTGTGTAAACACACAAATCCCGGTTCTTTCAGGGGAGAGGAGACAGATCGCGTGTTCATACTATGTATGAACACCGATCTCTCTCTCCTCCTAGATAGTACCATCTCCCTTACAGTTAGAACACACCTAGGGAACACGGTTAACCCCTTGATCGCCCCCTAGTGTTAACCCCTTCCCTGCCAGTGACATTTATACAGTAATTAGTGCATTTTTATAGCACTAGATCGCTGTATAATTGTCAATGGTCCCAAAAATGTGTCAAAAGTGTCCGATGTGTCCGCCATAATGTCGCAGTCCCAATAAAAATCACAGATCGCCGCCATTACTAGTAAAAAATAAATAAATAAAAATGCCATAAATCTATCCCCTATTTTGTAGACGCTATAACTTTTGCGTAAACCAATCAATATACGCATATTGCGATTTTTATTACCAAAAATATGTAGAAGAATACATATCGGCCTAAACTGAGAGAAAAATTGGCTTTTTAAAAAAAAAATTGGGGATATTTATTATAGCAAAAAGTACAAAATATTGTGTTTGTTTCAAAATTGTCGCTCTTTTTTTTTTTTATAGCGCAAAAAATAAAAACCGCAGAAGTGATCAAATACCACCAAAAGAAAGCTCTATTTGTGGGAACAATGTCGCACGACTGCGCAATTGTCAGCTAAAGCGAAGCAGTGCCGTATTGCAAAAAATGGTCTGGTCACTGAGCAGCCAAATCTTCCAGGGCTGAAGTGGTTAAATCTCTGAATGCCAGTCAAAGCTCCTGTCACTAAATAAAATGGTTACAGTCCTTTTTACACCTTGCTTTTGCTTGGTGCTTTGATGACACTTCGGTGGAGCTTCAAACAAGCTTTGCCATAGACTGCTATGGAGGCTTTGAAGACGCTTTGAAGCACCACTGAAGCTACATGGGGTATAATTTTTGAAGCACAGCCGAAGCAAAGCAAAGCAAAGCAAAAGCAAGGTGTTAACAGGACTGTAAGCTAATCATTTTATTTAGTGACAGGAGCTTTGACTGGCACTCAGAGAGCTTTACCAAAGCGTGTCCAAAGCCTCGTTGAAGCCAAAGCAAGTGTAAATGAGCCCTTAGTGAACCTAACAAATATGAATGCATCTGAAGTAACGAATGCCGATCATAAGGAATGATCCAATAAACGAAAAAACAAACAAATGAAACAAAAACTAAACTAAACAGATTTTTCAGTAGTGCGAGTATCTATTGGGCAAAACCACCACAAAGGAAAGATTTAGTTACTGTAACTACAACTACACACACAGTAATGAAGTATGGTATGGTTAATTCTTATGCTAAAAACACAGAAAACAGTAAATTTTGGTCAACACCGTAGTTTTAGTAGCCTAAGCCATGACATACAGTGCTCATCAGTGCCACATATCAGTGCCATCTATCAGTGCTCATAAATGCGGCATATTAGTGCCTCCTCATCAGTGCCACCTTATCAGTGCCCATAAGTGCCACCTCATCAATGCCCACCAGTTCAGCCTATCAGTGCCGCCTCATCAGCACACATCAGTGCAGGCGAAAAATGACTTAGTTACAAAATTTACTGACAGAAAAAAAGTAAAAAACCTTTTTTTTTCCAAAATGTTTGGTCTTTTTTTAAAAAACAAAAAACCCGGCAGTGATTAAATACCACCCAACAAAAGCTCTATTTGTGTGAAGAAAATTATAAAAAATGTGTTTGGATACAGTGTAGCACGACCGCGCAATTGTCATTCAAAGTGTGACAGCGCTGAAAGCTTAAAAATGGCTTGGGCAGGAAGAGGGTATTAGTGCCTGGTAGGCAAGTGGTTAAATTACTCCCGATGGTTAAAGGCTGTACACAAATAATACTAAATAAAATAGAATAAACTGCCCTAAATATTCTTTCAAAAAACAAAAAGACCCTCTAATTAAAAATAAAATATCTTTTTTTTTTCAAGCACATTTCACCAAGACGAAATTCAGAGTTTCCACATTGGTGAACATTTTGCCATTCAAATTTACAAAAATTATTTTTCCCATCCTTAGTGGCTCAAACAAAACCAAAGAAAATTCTCATATATAGAGAAAAAAGTACCCCCCCCCCCCCGGTACTAAGGGACTTTAAGGGCGAACTTTTTGAAGACACAATATTTTCGAAAAAGATAGAAAAATGTATTTCATAAAAACTGTATAACGGTTAGAGATAACAACCATGCACAAAGTGATACATAATATCAATATATAGTATATAAAAAAAGAGCACTTCTCCTATAGCCCGATACGTTTTGGGAGATTCAAAATAAATCCCTTCTTCAGGGACATGAAGGAGACAATAGTTGGAGACGCTCAATACTATATTCATGGAATAAAGTATTTATAAAAAAGGATTATGGTGCTGAACGGAGGTGGAAATACATATCCAGATTGAAAAAGAGGTCACCCAATGAAGAATAAATCCTCAAGGCTCGAGAGATCCCTCACAAAGATCCCCAGAAAAAGTAAATCCCAGCAGCAAGTTCGTGCAGCATAGTATATAGCTGGAAATATGGGGATATCAATCCTGGGTGGAGGAATGGCGGCATTTGTCTCACACACAGCCCCAGAACAGCAGCGTCTGAAAATTCTCACCTCAACTTACCGACCAGCCTGCAACCAACCACATTATCTTGTCTAACAGTATGTGTTAAAAACAGGGGTTTAGTTTGCACATATTTGCAAACACATGTGTAATCTGCAGAGCCACTTCACTCCTGCACATACTGCCCCATTATACCCTCCTCTCCTGCACATACTGCCCCATTATACCCTCCTCTCCTGCACATACTGCCCCATTATACTCTCCTCTCCTGCACATACTGCCCCATTATACCCTCCTCTCCTGCACATACTGCCCCATTATACCCTCCTCTCCTGCACATACTGCCCCATTATACTCTCCTCTCCTGCACCCACTGCCTGTTGTAATACCCTCCACACTCCTCTCCTTTATATACTGCCAGTGGCGTATCATCCATGTGTGCAGGGTGTTCACTACACACGGGCCCATGGTGGGGGGGGGGGGGGGCACTGTGACCCACACTGCACACATGGATGACACACAACAGGTGCTACAGCTGTGTCCCCTCTACCGGACCTGACCCCTCCCGAGATGGCCATGCCCCCTCCCCCTGTGTCCTTCCTGGCGATGTGCCTCCCCTCCTCGGCTCCTCTGCGGGTGGCTGCTCTGCCCGGTGAGTAGTGTGTCATACACAGAGCCAGGCTTCCCTTCCTCCACCTCTGATAACTTTACCTAAGAGTCTATACTGCTGCAGAACTTCTTGGAGGGGGAGGGCGGATCTGCTGGGAGTTGTAGTGCAGGGCAGTAATTGGCAGCTGTGGGATTTCCAAATACCCCCTTCCCCTCCCCCTCCCTTCCTGCATTTCCCCACCCCCCTCTCTACCCTAAACAAATAACCCCCCTTCCCCGCCTCTCCACCCTATACAATAACCCCCTTCCTGTCTTTCCACCCTAAACAATAACCCCCTCCCCGCCTCTCCACCCTAAACAAATAACCCCCTCCCGCCTCTCCACCCTAAACAATAACCCCCTCCCGCCTCCCCACCCTAAACAATAACCCCCTCCCCGCCTCTCCACCCTAAACAAATAACCCCCTCCCGCCTCTCCACCCTAAACAATAACCCCCTCCCGCCTCCCCACCCTAAACAATAACCCCCTCCCCGCCTCTCCACCCTAAACAATAACCCCCTCCTGCCTCTCCACCCTAAACAAATAACCCCCACCCCCCTCTCTACCCTAAACAAATAACCCCCCTTCCCCGCCTCTCCACCCTATACAATAACCCCCTTCCTGTCTTTCCACCCTAAACAATAACCCCCTCCCGCCTCTCCACCCTAAACAAATAACCCCCTCCCGCCTCTCCACCCTAAACAATAACCCCCTCCCGCCTCCCCACCCTAAACAATAACCCCCTCCCCGCCTCTCCACCCTAAACAATAACCCCCTCCCGCCTCTCCACCCTAAACAAATAACCCCCACCCCCCTCTCTACCCTAAACAAATAACCCCCCTTCCCTGCCTCTCCACCCTATACAATAACCCCCTTCCTGTCTTTCCACCCTAAACAATAACCCCCTCCCGCCTCTCCACCCTAAACAAATAACCCCCTCCCGCCTCTCCACCCTAAACAAATAACCCCCTCCCGCCTCTCCACCCTAAACAAATAACCCCCTCCCGCCTCCCCACCCTAAACAATAACCCCCTCCCCGCCTCTCCACCCTAAACAATAACCCCCTCCCGCCTCTCCACCCTAAACAAATAACCCCCTTCCTGTCTTTCCACCCTAAACAATAACCCCCTCCCCGCCTCTCCACCCTAAACAAATAATCCCCCTCCCCGCCTCTCCACCCTAAACAAATATCCCCCCTTCCCGCCTCTCCACCCTAAACAATAACCCCCTCCCCGCCTCTCCACCCTAAACAATAACCCCCTCCCCGCCTCTCCACCCTAAACAAATAACCCCCCTCCCCGCCTCTCCACCCTAAACAAATAACCACCCTCCCCGCCTCTCCACCCTAAACAATAACCCCCTCCCGCCTCTCCACCCTAAACAAATAACCCCCTCCCGCCTCTCCACCCTAAACAATAACCCCCTCCCGCCTCTCCACCCTAAACAAATAACCCCCCTTCCCGCCTCTCCACCCTAAACAATAACCCCCTCCCCGCCTCTCCACCCTAAACAAATAACTCCCTCCCCGCCTCTCCACCCTAAACAATAACCCCCTCCCCGCCTCTCCACCCTAAACAAATAACCCCCTAACCCTCTCTACACCCTAAACAATAACCCCAGTGTTAAATGATGGGGTTAGTATGGGGGAGGGGTCCTGTGTAATAATGGGGGTTAGTATGGGGGAAAGGTCCTATGTAATAATGGGGAGTAGTATGGAGGAGGGGGTCCTGTTTAATGATGGGGGTAGTATGGGGGAGGGGCTGTTTAATAATGGGGCAGTATGGTGGAGGGGGTCCGGTGTAATGATGGGGGGGCCTAAGAAAATGTTTGTCCAAGGTCCAATCAATACTAAAGATGTCCCTGGCTGCACCTGTCACTAAGTGCATACAGCACCCAGGGGCTGACTGAGCATTCAGTGATCAGTTGATGCAGTTGCCCTGGGAGTGGAGGAAGGACTTGTGCTGGCTGGGATAAGAGGGAAGGCGGAGCAATGCAAATGAGGGCATCCGTTCCTGTTACTTCTCCTCCTGAGGGGTTCTACATATGGACACACACCGCCTACTGTGCCCCTCTGTGTTCATGGAGGGGAGGGGCCCAAGTCCACATCTCCACTATGGGGAACAGGTGCCAAGAAGAGAGCCGGAGGTGGCAGAGTGTACAGAGCAGCAGTCTGCCTTGTGTGCAGGTCAGTGATCGCCAGTAGCTTAATGTGTGCTTCATTGTAGAACAGGTTCAGCGTGACAGTGACTGCTCATGCACTAGGTGTTATAACTTATACATAACACTGATCTCTATACACTGAGTGCTATTATATATATATAACACACTGATATCAGTTCCACTCAGTATACAGATACCAGTGTTAAATATAGGGATTAGCACTCAGCGTATAGATATCAGTAATATATGCACTACATACTCCTCTCCTGCACATACTACCCACCTCCATACACTCCACACTCCTCTCCTGCACATACTACCCACCTCCATACACTCCATACTCCTCTCCTGCACATACTACCCACCTCCATACACTCCGCACTCCTCTCCTGCGCATACTACCCACCTCCATACACTCCGCACTCCTCTCCTGCGCATACTACCCACCTCCATACACTCCGCACTCCTCTCCTGCGCATACTACCCACCTCCATACACTCCGCACTCCTCTCCTGCGCATACTACCCACCTCCATACACTCCACACTCCTCTCCTGCGCATACTACCCACCTCCATACACTCCGCACTCCTCTCCTGCGCATATTACCCACCTCCATACACTCCGCACTCCTCTCCTGCGCATATAACCCACCTCCATACACTCCGCACTCCTCTCCTGCGCATACTACCCACCTCCATACAATCCGCACTCCTCTCCTGCACATACTACCCACCTCCTTACACTCCGCACTCCTCTCCTGTGCATATTACCCACCTCCATAAACTCCGCACTCCTCTCCTGCGCATATAACCCACCTCCATACACTCCGCACTCCTCTCCTGCACATACTACCCACCTCCATACACTCCGCACTCCTCTCCTGTGCATATTACCCACCTCCATACACTCCGCACTCCTCTCCTGCGCATATAACCCACCTCCATACACTCCGCACTCCTCTCCTGCACATACTACCCACCTCCATACACTCCGCACTCCTCTCCTGCGCATACTACCCACCTCCATACACTCCGCACTCCTCTCCTGCGCATACTACCCACCTCCATACACTCCGCACTCCTCTCCTGCACATACTACCCACCTCCATACACTCCGCACTCCTCTCCTGTGCATATTACCCACCTCCATAAACTCCGCACTCCTCTCCTGCGCATATAACCCACCTCCATACACTCCGCACTCCTCTCCTGCACATACTACCCACCTCCATACACTCCGCACTCCTCTCCTGCGCATACTACCCACCTCCATACACTCCGCACTCCTCTCCTGCGCATACTACCCACCTCCATACACTCCGCACTCCTCTCCTGCACATACTACCCACCTCCATACACTCCGCACTCCTCTCCTGTGCATATTACCCACCTCCATACACTCCACACTCCTCTCCTGCACATACTACCCACCTCCATACACTCCATACTCCTCTCCTGCACATACTACCCACCTCCATACACTCCGCACTCCTCTCCTGCGCATACTACCCACCTCCATACACTCCGCACTCCTCTCCTGCGCATATAACCCACCTCCATACACTCCGCACTCCTCTCCTGCGCATACTACCCACCTCCATACAATCCGCACTCCTCTCCTGCACATACTACCCACCTCCTTACACTCCGCACTCCTCTCCTGTGCATATTACCCACCTCCATAAACTCCGCACTCCTCTCCTGCGCATATAACCCACCTCCATACACTCCGCACTCCTCTCCTGCGCATACTACCCACCTCCATACACTCCGCACTCCTCTCCTGCACATACTACCCACCTCCATACACTCCGCACTCCTCTCCTGTGCATATTACCCACCTCCATACACTCCGCACTCCTCTCCTGCGCATATAACCCACCTCCATACACTCCGCACTCCTCTCCTGCGCATATCACCCACCTCCATACACTCCGCACTCCTCTCCTGCGCATACTACCCACCTCCATACACTACGCACTCCTCTCCTGCTCATATTACCCACCTCCATACACTCCGCACTCCTCTCCTGCGCATATCACCCACCTCCATACTCTCCGCACTCCTCTCCTGCGCATACTACCCACCTCCATACACTCTGCACTCCTCTCCTGCGCATATAACCCACCTCCATACACTCCGCACTCCTCTCCTGCGCATACTACCCACCTCCATACACTCCGCACTCCTCTCCTGCACATACTACCCACCTCCATACACTCCGCACTCCTCTCCTGCGCATATAACCCACCTCCATACACTCCGCACTCCTCTCCTGCGCATACTACCCACCTCCATACACTCCGCACTCCTCTCCTGTGCATATTACCCACCTCCATAAACTCAGCACTCCTCTCCTGCACATACTACCCACCTCCATACACTACGCACTCCTCTCCTGCTCATATTACCCACCTCCATACACTCCGCACTCCTCTCCTGCGCATATCACCCACCTCCATACACTCCGCACTCCTCTCCTGCGCATACTACCCACCTCCATACACTCCGCACTCCTCTCCTGTGCATATTACCCACCTCCATAAACTCCGCACTCCTCTCCTGCACATACTACCCACCTCCATACACTCCGCACTCCTCTCCTGCGCATATAACCCACCTCCATACACTCCGCACTCCTCTCCTGCACATACTACCCACCTCCATACACTCCGCACTCCTCTCCTGCACATACTACCCACCTCCATACACTCCGCACTCCTCTCCTGTGCATATTACCCACCTCCATACACTCCGCACTCCTCTCCTGCACATACTACCCACCTCCATACACTCCGCACTCCTCTCCTGCGCATACTACCCACCTCCATACACTCCGCACTCCTCTCCTGTGCATATTACCCACCTCCATAAACTCCGCACTCCTCTCCTGCACATACTACCCACCTCCATACACTCCGCACTCCTCTCCTGCGCATATAACCCACCTCCATACACTCCGCACTCCTCTCCTGCACATACTACCCACCTCCATACACTCCGCACTCCTCTCCTGCACATACTACCCACCTCCATACACTCCGCACTCCTCTCCTGCACATACTACCCACCTCCATACACTCCGCACTCCTCTCCTGCACATACTACCCACCTCCATACACTCAGAACTCCTCTTCTGCACATACTACCCACCTCCATACACTCCGCACTCCTCTCCTGCACATACTACCCACCTCCATACACTCCGCACTCCTCTCCTGTGCATATTACCCACCTCCATAAACTCCGCACTCCTCTCCTGCGCATATAACCCACCTCCATACACTCCGAACTCCTCTTCTGCACATACTACCCACTGCTGTATACTCCGCACTGTACATTCCCCATTTAGCATTACCACATTCTGCACTGTGCAAGTAATCTCAGACTCTAATCACACCTCCTTCAAGCCACGCCCACGACTTAAGCACAATTTAATCCACGCCCACGTATCGCCGCGGCACGCCACCGCGCACTGCTTTTTTTTCTCTACAACAATAGGGCCCACTTTTGATCTTGCACACGGGCCCACTGATTTCATGATACACCCCTGTATACTGCCCACGGTTATACCCTCTATGCTCCTCTCCTGCACATACTGCCTGTTGTTATACACTCCACTCCCCTCTCCTGCACATACTGTCCACTGGTATACCCTTCACACTACTCACCTTTACATAGTGGCTGCTGTTATACCCTCCACACTCCTCTCCTGCACATACTGCCTGCTGGTATACCCCCCACACTCCTCTTCTTTACATACTGCCTGCTGGTATACCCCCCACACCCCCTTTTTGCACATACTGCCCACTAAGACATTGTTTATTATATCCTTAGCCTTTCCTGTTTTAGAACAGGCATGCCTTTGCTAGTGACTGATAATACCAGGACCACTGCCAGCACTTCTTATTTTTAGTTGTCCAACATGCTCTAGATTGTAAACTCACACAGCCAAGGCCTTCTCCCCTTAATGAAACTTGATATTATGGTATAAGTTTTGTATGATATTCATTTCTTGTGGCTTTACCAGAAACACAAACAACACTTTCATAACAGTTAAAGTGGATCTAAACTCTAACTGCTAAAGCAGTGTGTATCATAAACAGCGACCATATTTTAGGGGATTAAATGTTAGATTAAGTTTACGTTAATGGATAATTTTGAGGGCTAAGGTTAGGAATAGGCTAAAGGTTAAGTTTTAGGGTAGTTGAGGTGCTAAAATTTAACTTAGGGGGTTCGGTTCAGTTTTAGGATTCGAACAAGAAAAGAGTTAAATTTCAATCATACCAGATGTGTTGGGACATTTTCTTTCAACGCATGCCAACACAACGACCTGTACGAACTAAGGTATGTGAGTGAGAGCAGTTCATGCTGGTATGTTGCATTGATATGTGCTGGCTTGCAGTAGAAATAAGTGAAGCAAGTTTTTTTCAGCTCAATGCAATACAATGCATGGCAATGATGAGTGTCAGAGTAACTTAATGCACCTCAACACGTAAAAAAATATCAGCAGGCCAGCACAAGTCTGGTTCCTGTTGCATGCCATATCTTCCAGGAAGTGAGGATGCATAGTGCCCCTTTGTTGAAGTCAGTGGGAGGAATAGTGCCCTCATCGTTGGTGTCAGTTGGAGAAATAGTGCCCTATTGTTGGTGTCAGTGGGACGAAAAGCACCCCATTGTTGGTGTCAATGAGAGGAATAGTGCCCCATTGTTGATGTCGGGTGATGGAATAGTTAGTTATTTTTGGTATCAGTGGAAGGGATGGTGCCTCTCTGTTGGTATCAGTGGAAGGGATGGTGCCTCTCTGTTGGTATCAGTGGAAGGGATGGTGCCTCTCTGTTGGTATCAGTGGAAGGGATGGTGCCTCTCTGTTGGTGTCAGTGGAAGGAATGGTGCAGCACTGTTGGTTTCAGTGGGAGGAATCATGACCCACTGTTGGTATTAGTAGGAATAATCGTGCCCTATTGTTGGTTTCAGTGGAAGGAATGGTGCCTCTTCGTTGGTGTGAGTGGGAGGAATAGTGCATCATATCAGTAGGAGAAACAGTGCCCCAAGGGCCAGATAAAGGCAAGCAAAAGGCCGCAGTTTGGAGACCATCAATTTAAATGACACCTATTCCCATCGACATAACATAGGAGGGAGGTGTTCTGTAGCTCATAGAAGGGAAATGGGGAGGCTAAAATATTTTTGAGTTATCAGTTCAGTACACAATGGGGGTTTTTTACGAAAGGCAAATCCACTTTGCACTACAAGTACAAACTACAAGTGCAAAGTGCACTTGAAATTGCACTGAAAGTGCACTTGGAAGTGCAGTCGCTGTAAATCTAAGGGGTAGATCTGAAATGAAGGAAAGCTCTGCTGATTTTATTATCCAATCATGTGCAAGCTAAAATGCTGTTTTTTATTTAACTTGCATGTCCCCCTCAGATCTACAGCGAATGCACTTCCAAGTGCACTTTCAGAGCAAATTCAAGTGCACTTTGCACGTGTAGTTTGCACTTGTAGTGCAAAGTGGATTTGCCTTTCGTAAATAATCCCCAATATGTTACATGTACATTGGATTTCTGTCAGGAACAACAGGTATTTTCTGATGCATATAATGTACTTAGCCAGGAGTAATAACACCAATGCAGCCACCACATCTATAGGATGTGGTAAGTTGAAGTATTTAACCATTTTGTTTTTGGGTTTAGATATACTTTAAGTGTTAGGTACAGGTTACAGAAGAACGTCACCCGAGCATGTGAAAATTAAAAGTCAGCTGCTACAAATACTGTAGCTATAGATACTTACTAGCCCATGATGTCCAGCGCTGCTTCTACGCAACCTATTCTTATCAAGGCTTTGAATCTTCCAAGCCACCATCTTGGTTTGAATGTGTGAGATAGTAGACTGCTGTAAGACTGGTCCTGTAGTCTCCTAGATGTGTGATGTTATCCCAGAAGGCTGCGGGTGGGGGGTTAACCTTGCTTAAGTAAGAGGAAGTGGAAACGGGTACCATCAAGAAAAGATACTCACTCTACATTCACCCCCTGTTATGTCTCTCTTCATAATCCCTTTAGGTAGTACAGATACAGTCAAATATAATTTAAAAAAAGCTAATAAGGGCCCCTTACAGGCCACTCTTCATACTCTTGGACATATAAAGCAGTTTCTAAATCTAGATTAGTATATGTTACTGCTCCCATGACTGGGATAACACTAGATTTCCTATTCAGCAATTTCCATTCTTTATCACTTTGAAAAGTTTCATACATTACTCCGATACTTCATAATTGCTCTGTGTACTTTGCATTACCTACCTTGTACTTGTCAAACTCTTAAAAACATTTTTTGAACAGAAAAAAAGATTATGAGGGTAACTTTCTTTTTTGGGTGAAGGTCCATTTTCAAAGGTTATGGTCAGAGGATGTAGGGGAACACTTTTTTTTACACTTGATTTGATGATGAAACCCACTTACTGAGAACTTACTAGTTGTGCAGTTATGTATAACATACTGTCTTGAAAGTAGTTTTTCTTTTTGTCTTGACCCTTGTAAAAATTGTAAAAGCCTTCTGGGATCTGCAGTTCCACAACAATGCCGAATCACTTATTGGGTGCAGATTCCAAAAGCCTGGCTGGAATGTTGAAAAAATAAGTTAAGTTATTCCAAGAATTTGTGATATATTATCCTGGCCATGAATAAAACATGCTCAATAAACCATCTGCACATCATAAGCTATGTTTTTACTTTCTTTAGGTATTATTCTCAGGAATAAACTTTATTTCCCATGTATGAAGCAGATGGTCGCGGTGCCTGATACATTCCGTATCTATGCCGTGAGCAGGTCAGCGAAGCCGCGGGGAAGTTGTGTCCACATGTGTTTTTGGAGGAGATCCGATTATTCCAGTTCCCCAGGAGGGGAGGCTGACAGGTTCACAAACACACCGAGAATTAGGTAGGTGACACTGATATCTCTGTGGACCTGCAATGGGGATAGGCTAGGTTGGAGGCCTGCTTGTTAATATTAGTACTGAACTTTAAAGAAATGTTCATGATGTGGCAAGAAGACAGCTAATTGCATACAGAACCCCAGACTTGCTCTGTCAAGAAAAGCAATGACTGACTACCACAAGCTAGGAGGTCTACCTGCCACAGGAGAATGCAAAGTGGATTTAGTGCTCTTATTGCTAGAACACTCAGCGTGCTTTTTATCTTTTTTGGAAAAATGGTCTCCAACAGAGGGCCATTTAAAAGCCACAGGGCCTTGGTATTAATTCCTAAAGCACAAACCGTGTCAAGGCACTACTGTGTCATAGTATTATACTCTAGTATATAGCAACACCAATACTGGGACATACTGTTTATAGCAAATCAAAAGTGAGAGCAATGTTCCTGATGGTTACCCTATTCCTGAAACAAAACCCTAGCTATCTTCAGTTCTTAACAGTCTGCTAGGGGCCCGCTACATTTCAAGGCTGTACAGGGGCCTAACGCTTCAGCCCACTATCGCCTGACAGCCCGTGTGTAGCACCCTTCCAGATAGGCTGCTAGGAAAGTTAGATCCATTAAGTTTTCTTTGACTTTACTGTAATCAGTAGAGGAACTTGTGAGTGTTTTGTGTTGTTCTGGGCTAGGCAGGCTGCAGGCTTGATTGCTCCACCCCTGTCTTCTGGAGGATTCCAGAATATAGTGGGTTAGGAGGATGCAAATCAGCAGTCTGAATATTATGCTGTCTCGGCCAATCTCTGGGGGAGGTTGCCCAGTAGGTGGCTGGAAAGTTCATAAATAGTCGGGGGCCTCAGGCAGCCCTTTTCTTGTCTAGGAGGAGAAGTTTCCAGCCTAAAGGGAAGCTGCCCTTCCAGGCAGCCCAGCTGAAAATCTATCTGTGTTCACCAAGGTCCCAGTTTCTGCTGAGTTGAGCGGCCTACTTGCTGAGACTGAGGCTGCAGTTATGGATTTTCTTCTGAGGATCTGGTCTGGAAGGTTCACTATGGAAAGTCTTCAGGTATTGGAAGGTGGCCTGGGACATTGCATATGATGTCTTAGTGCTGTCCATAGCTGGGGCTACAAGCACTGAAGGGATTGTTCCAAGCAGTAGCCTCAGAGTGAAGAGTGTCCTTTTTGCTACTGCTCAGGGTTTTGGAGTATTCCACAGCTCCCTACGTCCTATGCCAGTTATTCAGCAATACATTTAAAAGAAAAGCAGCCCCAAGACTGTTTATTGAGCCTTGAGAGTAACTGTTGCCGTGTACCTGGCTGCTGCACCCTTAACTGAAGAAGGAACCTGGGGAAAATCAGCAACCCTCTCAGGCGTTGAGTACTACACACACATATCAAACAGTCCATCAACTTTGTCCATGGATGGTGGATTGAAAAACCTACACTAAACTATCCCCCTAGTCGAATATAGCACCAACCTATAAGTAGATGGGATTATTCGTGTCAAAGGACTCTGTATTTCTCTGTGCTTTCAGGTCAGGGCGTCTACAGGGCCCATCACACATGGGGGCCTAGTTCACCTGGCGCGTGTTCCAAAGTCTATTTAGGATCCTGTATGCCAGCACCTGTGGAATGTTGTAGGAGTTGCCAGACTTGCTGGTTGGAAGCTGAACAGTGGGAACCTTGAGTGGAGAGTGTGAACAAGGTTTGCTTTTGACTGCTGGTGATTGCTGTGTTGCATTTGTAGGTTCTTTTTGTTGCAGCTTTTTTAACACCTTTTCTGTCACTTTTTAAACAGTCTTTTTTTTTTTTCTTTCCTTCCTTCAGCCTACTAAATAAGGGGAGTGGTTAATTGGTCACAGGTGCTTGAGGCCTATATAACTTTCTGTAGAACTCATTTTGAGCTTGCTCACCTTTAAGCTTGTCACCTTTTTGCTTGCTTGAACCTAGACCAAGTGGAACTGGACTAAGTGGTGAGTTAAAAACCAGAGTTAGTGGAACTGGACTAAGTGGTGAGTTAAAAACCCGAGTTAGTGGAACTGGACTAAGTGGTGAGCTAAAAACCAGAGTTGAAAACAGGAGGTTATAACAGGGGTCAAAGTACCTGTGGGGAATACTCGGAATGGTCAGGGGTGGGAAGTGGGGTCCCCCGGGGCTCTTTGCTGGGACCAATCCTGTTTAAGTTGTTCATAAATGACCTGGAGGATGGGGTAAACAGCTCAATCTCTGTATTTGCAGACAACACTAAGCTAAGCAGGGCAATAACTTCTCTGCAGGATGTAGAAACCTTGCAAGAAGATGAGAACAAATTAATGGGGTGGGCAACTACATGGCAAATGAGGTTTAATGTAGAAAATGTAAAATAATGCATTTGGGTGGCAAAAATATGAAAGCAATCTACTCACTAGGGTGTGAACCTCTGCAGGAATCTAGGATGGAAAAGGACCTGGGGGTCCTAGTAGAGGATAGGCTCAGCAATGGCATGCAATGCCAAGCTGCTGCTAAACAGAATATTGGCATGCATTAAAAAGGGGATTAACTCCAGGGATAAAGCGATAATTCTCCCACTCTACAAGACTCTGGTCCCGCTTCACCTGGAGAATGCTGTCCAGTTCTGGGCACCAGCCCTCAGGAAGGATGTACAGGAAATGGAGAGAGTACAAAGAAGGGCAACAAAGCTAATAAAGGGTCTGGAGGATATTAGTTATGAAAAAAGGTTGCAAACAGTGAACTTATTCTCTCTGGAGAAGAGAGAGGATATGATTTCAATTTACAAATACCATGCTGGTGACCCCACAATAGGGATAATTTAATAATAGTTTAATAAGACACATGGCCACACACTAAAATTAGAAGAGAAGAGGTTTAACCTTAAACTGCGTAGAGGGTTCTTTACTGTAAGAGAACAAGTTAGTGGAATTCCCTTCCACAGGCGGTGGTTTCAGCAGGGAGCATCGATAGTTTAAAAAAACTATTAGATAAGCACCTGAATGACCGCAACATACAGGGATATACAATGTAATACTGACATATAATTACACAGATAGGTTGGACTTGATGGACTTTTTTCAACCTCACCTACTATGTAACTATGTAGTTGCACCCCTTCAGCTTCTTGTGGCCTACCCATGTACTGGTCCACTTTATGCTCTTCCACTGAGGTGTCAGACATCCTCTTGAACACAATAATACCAGCCAGAAGCTGAGTTCATGCCTTTTATGAAGTGCTTGCAGGTTACACTTATATGATGTAGCATCTCTTTCATAGGCAACATAATGAGAACAATTGCAGAAGTCTATGCCCAATTCCAGTGGCATGATAGAAATATGTCCGACTGCAGGGGTGACCCTCTTCAGAAAAGGCCCTCAAAGGTGAAAAACAAAATACTCTCCCTAGTCCAACAGTTCAATGATCTTTGGACTTCAACTCTAGAAAGAACAGGTTGAACCAAAAGGAGCCTAACTAAAATGGGAGCCAATTAACTGCTGCCTACACTTATTATTGCTGGGTTAGAGGAACAGCCCTACCTGCCAGGCCAGGTGAGTCAGCCTGTAGTGGTGAAAAGCGTCAGTGGCGTACATACAGGGGTCGCGATTGCAACCTGGTCCCATGCTCCAGGGGCCCTATCTGCCCAGCCCCCCCATACACCTGAAAAGGAGGGGCTGTGGCATTTAGAGGAACGGATCCCTCCATGTAACCGCTGAATGCCCACTTCTCCTCCTCCTGCAGACATTTAGCGGCTGTAGGAAGGAAATAAAGGGCATCGGTTGCTCTACATTCCCCGCTGCCTCCCTATCCATGTCCTGCTGCCCCGGGACCCTGTGTGCCCTGCCCCCATCTCCCACCAGCTGCTGTGGGGGATACTGTCAATTGGAGAGCGGGGAGGAGCTGTTTTTTATTAAAGAGGTCGCACTTGCCACCGGGACCTGGCAGGACCATAATAAAGGGTCCCACAATGGGAGTAAAGGGCCCTGGGTTTAGCGGGAAGGGCACTGGCCAGGGGCCAGGGAGGCCCTTCATGTTTTCTTGCACCAGAGCCCTGAAGGTTCTAGTTACGCCTCTGAAAAGCATCAAGGAAGGTTAGTTTTGGGTGGAGACATTTTTTGTTTTGTTATTGTATGCAGTCTTTTTTTGGCAATATTGAACACAGAAAAGAGTTAAGTTTTGGAGTGTGGTTTACTTTTTTTATATTTTTGACTGAGAGTGGAGATGGGCTGTGGTGGCCAGCATCCGGGTTGTCCATGTGTGAAGAAAGCGAGGCTTGAGTGAAGCCATGGGTATGGGTATGTTCCTAAAGAAACCCAACCTCGACCCTAAGGACCCTAACCATCGCAGACCGATAACAAGCCTCAACACCATCTCCAAGATTATGGAGAAAGCAGTAGTACAACAGCTACAACATCACCTGGACACACACAATCTCCTGGATCCTCTTCAATCAGGCTTCCGCCCAGGCCATGGAACAGAAATGGCACTCCTCAAAATATGGGACGACGCCCTCGAAGCAGCTGATGATGGAGAATCATGTCTCCTGGTACTGTTGGACCTCAGTGCAGCGTTCGATACAGTGGACCACAATACTCTACTCATCCACCTCACAGAAGTAGCAGGAGTCACAGGTTCAGATCTACAATGGTTCGCATCCTTCTTAGGGAATCGCTCTCAGACAGTGAAACTAGGAGAATTCTACTCTGAAACCCACGCAATCTCTTGTGGAGTCCCTCAAGGTTCACCCTTGTCACCAGTGCTCTTCAACATCTACATCCGCCCACTCCTCAAAATCATCAGAAAATCGGACCTCTGCTTCCACTCATACGCTGATGATACCCAACTCTACCTCCGCATCACCGGAGAAAAAGACCACCTTCAACAACTAGAAAAATGCCTCACTCTGATAGACGACTGGATGACTACTAGCTCTCTCAAACTCAACGGATCAAAAACAGAGCTTCTTCTCCTACACGGAAACCAAAATTCCAAAACTAAGACCCCATGGACACCTCCCACCATCTTTGGACAGACCATCTCGCCAAGCACCAAAGCCAAGAGTCTCGGGGTCATTTTTGACTCAGAAATGTCAATGGATGCACAAATAGGATCAGTAGTCAGCGGATCTCACCATCTCCTCTGCCTGCTACATAGACTCATCCCATTCGTGCCAGAAGAGGACAAAGCAGCAGTAGTTGGAACAATCATCAATTCCAGACTCGACTACGCAAACTCCCTCTAAATAGGACTACCCCAATATCAGCTTGCGCGCTTACCACTCATCCAAAACACGGCGGCAAGACTGTTAACAGGAAAAAAACCCTGGGAATCCATCTCCCCTTCCCTGAGGAGCCTACATTGGCTAACCGTAAAGAATCGGATCACTTTCAAGACCCTCTGCCTCACCCACAAATGTATACACGGAAACGCTTCTCAATACCTATGCGAGAAAATAAAAGGCTACACACCCAATCGCAGTCTTCGATCTTCTAACCATAACCTCCTCCTTATTCCAAAAACCCGCTACAAAACAAAGGGAGAAGGAAGATTCGCAGCCCAAGGACCACGGCTATGGAATGCTCTACCTACTCACATTCACATGGAAGAAAACCATCAGGCCTTCAGAAAGAAACTCAAGACCTACCTCTTCTAAGAAGCTTGACAACACAAGACGGATCCAGCGCCTTGAGGCGATTGAGTTCGCAACTGCAGCGCTATACCAACCATTCATTCATTCTTGGGCAGTAAATCTGGCCATAGATGAGTATTTTTTTTTTTGTTCGACCAGCGGGTTGAAATGAAATTCCCCCATTCCTCACTTTGAATGGGTGAATGAGTAAATTTGCCCCGTTCAGCCTTTGTCTTCTGACAGCAGGGAGACTTCCCATCAATAAGACTATACATTGATCAGCTGATACAGATCAAGCAGGGAAAATCCGACAGACTGGTTGTACAGAAGTTGATTGGCATATTTATGCACAACTGATCTGCACAACCTGCCTGCCAATACATGGATCGCAGTTTGACTGGTCCCTGCTATCCCCTCCTATCCATATGCTCTTTTTAATGCATGAGCACTGTTGCACACCTGACTGGCTCTTTGTGCTGATTCTCCCCCTCTCAACCTAGGTTGTACTGTAAAGGAGGTTGCAAAAGGCTGATACCAAGTCAAAATTCACACTGCTTGCATACAAAGATTTAAATATAACCATTTATCAGTGAATACAGAACTGGTTTAATGTGAATATTTATGTCCTCCACCTTATCTACAGCTTTTAGAGCAGCCTATGAGAAGGCAATACAAGAGACATCTTGACGTGGGCATAAGCCCCACCTAGCCATGGCACTAAGAGCAACCCATGCTGACCAATTACTACAGGAAATTTAACTGGTGGGTGGGGCTTAACCAGGTGCTCCTGCACAAAAGACCTTTAAATGTCCTCTGTGTATGAAAAACAACATTGTATTTTTTATAAATTTCTCTTATTGCTTTTATATATCTTTTACATTGATTTAGTTTAAAGCTGAAGTGTAATGTACGCATGGAATAAAAATGTTTCATGCAAATCATTTTGTTTTCAAAAACCTTGAGACCCCCCATGACGTCATTACTGGGTCTGTTTGCTGGGAATTGATCTGGGCTGGGCTTGGTGGGACAGGCCGACAAGCTCCTATAAGCATCACATAATTCTGTCTCAGATTTTATGTCACAAGCCAGAGCAATATATGAAAGATCACATCCCTGGCATCCCTTTAGACATGCATGTTCCACCCTGCTAGCCACTAGGTGCTGCAGACTTTAAGGTGTATGTTAACAATCAACTTGTAAAACAACCCAGTCAGTTTAAAATAGAAATGAAAGGCAAAACATGTTTATATAGATATAAAAAAAAAGTAAATACCTTTTTTTTCTCTTTTTTTATACGTGATCACATTCCTTCTATTCTCAGCTGCATGAGAACTGGAGAAGAAGTAGCAGCACACTGGGTTTCCCAGTGAATGGCTGTGCAGCGGGGGGGTGTCAAGACAAGTCTGATCATTGGAAGAGATGGTACAGCAGGCACATATCAGGTATAGGAAGTGTTGGGCAACAAATTCTTTAACTGCACAATATGCTGATCAGTTGCTTGATTTGTAATTTGTTAATTTTCTGTCTGACAGACTTGATTAGTTTGATTTATAATCAAGCAATCGATTGAGATATTGCATGGCTAAAGTCTATGCTACCAAGGGAGCATGTATGGCTAAAGTGAGCTGGGCATGTGTTCTTTCATATAATGCTCGAGAAAAAAAGATTGATGGCAAGAAATGCTAATAGATGTGAAAGGTGAGCAACAACCGCCTGGATAAGGAGGAAAGGTCGATGATAATTGAACTCCTTCACACAAGAATGAAAGTGGGTTATAATGTTGAGTTGCAAATTTAAATTCGCAACAAGTCTGGGAAAAAGGTAAGACTTGAGCTCTAAAAGTAATAGCAAAGTTTTTGTTTTTTTTTATTATAGCCCATCTTTTCCTTTATCTATAACCCAGAACTTAAACCTAAAACATGATATCAAAATAAAAATGCCCTTGAAAGAAGCTTCAATGTTTCAGCCAAATTCCGATTATGGTTCAGGAGCAAAAAACACTAAAAATAGCAGGGTAACCTGAAACAGCTGCAGTAACCGTAATTGGTTCAGCACAAGAGCAGCGATAAAAAGTAAATTCCCTTTCAGTTCAGTGGAAATTGTACATTGTGAATTAACCTTTTAACTCCTGCAATTGAATGGCAGATCCTTTTTCTCTATGAGAGGTACAGTATCTCACAAAAGTGAGTACGCCCCTCACATTTTTGTAAATGTTTTATTATAGCATTTCATGTGACAACACTGAGGAAATAAAAAAACAAGATATTTGGGGGGTACACCTTCTCATTAAAGCTGGTGCAGCCATAAGACCATACAATAGAAGAAAAATTTTACAGCGCACACATGCAAAAAAAAACATTCACCTCCAGCAAGGCTAGTTTAAAAACACCTAAACATTCTCAAAAAGACATTTTCAAAAATATGGGGAATTAGTCACACCATATTGCTATATGGTGCTAAGCCCACTTACTGCGACAAAGTACCCCATGATTAGTGGGTCCTACACTATCCATAGATTTGGGAGATCCTGCTTCTCTGAACCATGAGAGCTACACTCTTCTAAATGGGAGAATCTTGAGGTATCCACCTATGACACAAGTGAACACTAATGAGAGGTACTAATGAGGGAGTAGGATGCTCCTATCCCAAAGGGATTTCCACTTGTGTCATAGGTGGATACCTCAAGATTCTCCCATTTAGAAGAGTGTAGCTCTCATGGTTCAGAGAAGCAGGATCTCCCAAATCTATGGATAGTGTAGGACCCACTAATCATGGGGTACTTTGTCGCAAGTGGGCTTAGCACCATTTAGCAATATGATGTGACCAAATCCCCATAATTTTGAAAATGTCTTTTTGAGAATGTTTAGGTGTTTTTAAACTAGCCTTGCTGGAGGTGAATGGTTTTTTTTGCATGTGTGCGCTGTAAAATTTTTCTTCCAACACTGAGGAAATCACACTTTGCTACAATGTAAAGTAGTGAGTGTACAGCTTGTATAACAGTGTAAATTTGCTGTCCCCTCAAAATGACTCAACACACAGCCATTAACGTCTAAACGGCTGGCAGCAAAAGTGAGCACACCCCTAAGTGAAAATATCCAAATTGGGCCCAATTAGCCATTTTCCCTCCCTGGTGTCATGTGACTCGTTAGTGTTACAAGGTCTCAGGTGTGAATGGGGAGCAGGTGTGTTAAATTTGGTGTTATCACTCTAACTCTTATACTGGTCATTGGAAGTTCAATATGGCACCTCATGGCAAAGAACTCACTGAGAATCTGAAAAAAAAAATTGTTACTCTACGTAAAGATGGCCTAGGCGATACGAAGATTGCCAAGACCCTGAAACTGAGCTGCAGCATGGTGGCCAAGACCATACATAGGTTTAACAGGACAGCTTCCACGCAGATCAGGTTTTGCAATGGTCGAACAAAGAAGTTGAGTGCACGTACTCAGCGTCATATCCAGAGGTTGTCTTTGGGAAATAGATGAATGAGTGCTGCCAGCATTGCTGCAGAGGTTGAATCTGTGGGGGGTCAGCCTGTCAGTGCTCAGACCATACGCCGCACACTGTATCAAATTGGTCTGCATGGCTTTCGTCCGAGAAGGAAGCCTCTTCTAAAGATGATGCACAAGAAAGCCCGCAACAGTTTGCTGAAGACAAGCAGACTAAGGACATGGATTACTGGAACCATGTCCTGTGGTCTGATGAGACCAAGATAAACTTATTTGGTTCAGATGGTGTCAAGCGTGTGTGGCGGCAACCAAGTGAGGAGTACAAAGACAAATGTATCTTGCCTACAGTCAAGCATTGTGGTCAGAGTATCATGTTTGGGGGCTGCACGAGTGCTGCTGGCACTGGGGAGTTACAGTTCATTGAGGGAACCATGAATGCCAACATGTACTGTGACATACTAAAGCAGAGCATGATCCCCTCCCTTTAGATACTGGGCCGCAGGGCAGTATTCCAACATGATAACGACCCCAAACATACCTCCATGACAACCACTGCCTTACTAAAGAAGCTGAGGGTAAAGGTGATGGACTGGCCAAGCATGTCTCCAGACCTAAACCCTATTGAGCATCTGTGGGGCATCCTCAAATGGAAGGTGGAGGAGCGCAAGGTCTCTAACATTAACGAGCTCCGTGATGTCGTTATGGAGGAGTGGAAGAGCACTCCAGTGGCAACCTGTGAAGCTTTGGTGAACTCCATGCCCAAGAGGGTTAAGGCAGTGCTGGAAAATAATGGTGGCCACACAAAATATTGACACTTTGGGCCCAATTTGGACATTTTCACTTAGTGGTGTACTCACTTTTGTTGAAAGTGGTTTAGACATTAATGGCTGTGTGTTGAGTTATTTTGAGGGGAGAGCAAATTTACACTGTTATACAAGCTGTACACCCCAATGGCGGCTGGTGCTCAAAATTTTTTGGGGGGTGCAAACGAACTGAGAAATACTGAACCCCCCTATCAATTGCAGCCTCACTGTGTCCATCAAATGCAGCCACTGGCCCATCAATTGCAACCATTGTGCCCATCAAACGCAGCCACTTGTGCCCATCAAATGCAGCCACTTGTGCCCATCAAATGCAGCCACTTGTGCCCGTCAAATGCAGCCACTTGTGCCCGTCAAATGCAGCCACTTGTGCCCATCAAATGCAGCCACTTGTGCCCAGTATATGCAGCCACTTGTACCCATCAAATGCAGCCACTTGTACCCATCAAATGCAGCCACTTGTGCCCGTCAAATGCAGCCACTTGTGCCCAGCATATGCAGCCACTTGTCCAAAGAAGGAAGGGATTCCGGCGCTCCCAATGTTGTAATGTCTTAGTAGAATGGTGCAATATTAGCTTTAGATGGCACTAAAATCAATCCAAAATTATTTAAAAGGCCAGTAGAAGGAGCTGTGAGCCCCGAGCGCGTAGCCTGTACGTTCTTCACATTGTGCCTGGATGCCTTCTGATCACTGCTGACGTCACTTTTGCTTCCGCGTTCCAGGGTGGTTAGCATGGAGCTTCCCACACCATGGACAACGCGATTCAGCCGCTGTAACTACGATTTCAACATCCCCACAGCCAGAGGACTGTCAGCAGAGCCTGCACCCCAGCACCAGCACACCCCTGGACATCCCAACTCCAGATGAGCACCGCCACCTTGTGAACCTGTGCATCTGTAAGTGTTACACCAATATATAATTATGTGACAGAACTATTGTAGTTGACCCCTCCAAACCCCCCCTTCTTTTTTCCTCATATATGCAGCCACTTGTGCCCGTCATATGCAGCCACTTGTGCCTGTCAAATGTAGCCACTTGTGCCCGTCATATGCAACCACTTGTGCCCGTCAAATGCAGCCACTTGTGCCCTTCATATGCAGCCACTTGTGCCCGTCATATGCAGCCACTTGTGCCCATCAAATGTAGCCACTTGTGCCCATCATATGCAACCACTTATGCCCGTCAAATGCAGCCATGTGTGCCCGTCAAATGCAGCCACTTGTGTCCGTCATATGCAGCCACTTGTGCCCGTCATATGCAACCACTTGTGCCCGTCAAATGCAGCCACTTGTGCCCGTCAAATGCAGCCAATTGTGTCCGTCAAATGCAGCCACTTGTGTCCGTCATATGCAGCCACTTGTGCCCGTCATATGCTGCCACTTGTGCCCGTCATATGCAGCCACTTGTGCCCATCATATGCAGCCACTTGTGCCCGTCATATGCAGCCACTTGTGCCCATCATTTGCAGCCACTGTGCCCATCAAACGCAGCCACTTGTGCCCATCATATGCAGCCAATTGTGCCCATCAAATGCAGCCACTTGTGCCCAGTATATACAGCCACTTGTGCCCATCATATGCAACTCTGGCAGCACCCCCAACCACGTGTGCATGGCTCTGGCAGCACCCCCAAACGCCCCCTCCCCCCGCGCGTGGCTCTGGCAGACCCCCCTGACACTTACCTTCGCTCCAGTGTGTGTCTCCTCCACTCATCTTTCTAAGCGCCAGGCATCCATCGACATGGGTAAGCAGTTCCGCTCCTTTTCCCCTCTCAACCTTGTCAATATCATGTCTATTTCTGATGCTGTATTATGAAGCTTTTCAGCAATTTTACCATGCATATTTTTACTACTTGTTAGGTTAGACTGTTTAGTCAGAAACATAATCTACAGATTTCCTCCTGATGAAGCAGCCAGTATCTGCGAAACTGGTCGAGGATCATGATATCTGTGATTAATCGCCTTATTGTACAATCTTCCCCCTTCAGGGTCAATGACTTCACTGTTGCTACCATGTTTTATCATGTAACTGATGATTTGTTTTCTGCATCAATAAATCAAGTTTTTATCTTTGTAACTTTTATTTGTTATATTATTTACATTGTAACACGTTTTACTGTACCGTAATAGTCCAAATGCCCATATTCCCTTTGGCAGCCTGATTGGGGATCAGGCTCTCAATATCCTTAAGCTATAGATCCCTGGATGATTGTACAAGTCCCTAATTCTGTTTACTTTATGAATACACCACAGAGGCCACCATCTGTCAATAGGGTGGCCTGGCGCTTTGGCCAATCAGGAAACAAGTCTGACACCCTGAATCCTGATTGGCGGGGAGGAAGGTTAGTGTGTAAATAGTGAAAATGTATTTGCTATCGTCACACAATTGGGTGGGATCAGGGCGCACTCTCTGCACCCCGAGACCACCCTATTTTGAAGCCTATTGGAGCCCCTGGCTCTAATCAGGTGCTTCGAAAAGTACCATCCCCTCCCACCCACAGTGCACGGGCCGCCACTGGTACACTCACTACTTTACATAGTAGCAAAGTGTCATTTCTTCAGTGTTGTGACATGAAAAGGTATAATAAAGTATTTACAAAAATGTGAGGGGTGTACTCACTTTTGTGAGGTACTGTATACTATGCATGCTGGATCTATGCATAAAATGTGTGTGTGCTTAAGGCCCCTTTCACACAAATGGACCGTCTATCCGTTTTTCTTCCACCTGTCAACAGACGACAATGCATTCCTATGGGCAAACGGATGACTATCGTCAACCTCCACTTCCGATTTTATTTGTTTTTTTTTAACGTACAAGGCTACGTTGAGATCCGTGAAAACGAATATTAACTGACGTTAACGGACGATGTCCATCAACGTCTGATCGGTTAAGATCCGTTTTGAAGAAATACTTTTTTTTTTTTTGTTTATCTGTGAACTCAACCTATGACCCAGGCAGTAGTTGGACAATAGGAAGTACATTCCCAGTACTTCCCCAAGGAGAAACATGGCCAGAAATGTCTTCCAGGAGGAACTAATAAACCTGGTGTACGAAAGGCCAGGCTTGTGGGACTCAACCTGTCGGGACCACAGTGACAGAGTAAGAACACAGCAACTATGGGGTGAAATCTCTAAGCTTGTGACACCAAATTGGTCCACCCTGACTCCCAAATAGCGTGATCAATGTGGTAAGTGTTGTCCAACTGCACGCTCTCTTGCACGCTCTCTTGTCAGTGTTTTTATGTAATCATGAGATTATGGAAACATGTGAGTAATGTACTGTTCAGTCTCTCGCTGCAGCAGAGCCAAACCATGTGGCACTCTGCTTTGTATATAGTGTTATTCACCATTTGTAGTAATGCATGTGAATTTGAGGTCAGTGTATATCCTCTCTGGTCTCTCTGAAGTGTGCGCACCTTGTCCCAGAAGGACATAATTTTTGTGTCTATTGCTGTCCTTGTTGCACGCTCAATTTGTGGTGACCTAAGCATAAAACTATTGCTGTCCATCTGAATATGTTGATAGCTGTCATGAAGATCCTGCCAGTAATCGGCGATCCAGACGCACGGGAACACGGCCACGGGTTCTACCGTGCATGCGCGCACATTCACAGGTGCTGTCACGTGCGCACGCACTCCCGCTGGTGTCAGGCGGGCTATTTAAACCGGCCTGTCACATTCAATCCCCGCTGTCTGCTCTACAGCGTTCTGTGTGCCAAAACCTGATCTGACCTGTGTACTCTGTTATCTGACCCAGCTTCCTGTTAGCCCATCCTGCTATCCGCCTGCACCAGACCCTCTTGGCTTGCCTGACCATCCTTCTGTGTATTCCCTGGTACCTCTGCTGCTCGACCGATACCGACCACCGGCTTGTTTGACCATCCCTCTGCCTGATACCAGTATCCAGTCTGTTTTCCTGCTGTTTGTTTCTGGTTTCAGACAGCGTTTCCAGGCTACTACCTGCTGCTTGTTCCTGGTTCCAGCCAGCATTCCAGACTACTACCTGCTGCTTGTTCCTGGTTCCAGCCCAGCGTTCCAGGCTACTACCTGCTGCTTTGTTCCTGGTTCCAGCCCAGCGTTCCAGGCTACTACCTGCTGCTTTGTTCCTGGTTCCAGTCCAGCGTTCCAGGCTACTACCTGCTGCTTTGTTCCTGGTTCCAGTCCAGCGTTCCAGGCTACTACCTGCTGCTTTGTTCCTGGTTCCAGTCCAGTGTTCCAGGCTACTACCTGCTGCTTTGTTCCTGGTTCCAGTCCAGCGTTCCAGGCTACTACCTGCTGCTTTGTTCCTGGTTCCAGTCCAGCGTTCCAGTCTACTACCTGCTGCTTGTTCCTGGTTCCAGTTCAGCATTCCAGTCTACTACCTGCTGCTTTGTTCCTGGTTCTAGTTCAGCGTTCCAGTCTACTACCTACTGCTTGTTCCTGGTTCCAGTCCAGCTCTTCAGTTCCTGCCTACTTATCTGCTGTGGTTCCTGGTCCATTCTGCATTCCAGTCTCCAGTCTCCTCTTCAGCTTCAGGTTCCAGAGGGTTCCACCACTCCTGAACTTCTGATGACTGTTGATCCTGCCAGGCACCCATACCACTCCTCACTCCTGGGCCCTCTGTCTCCATTCCAGAGGAACGGAAGTGGGAGCTGTAAGGGAGGTCTTTCTCTGCACTTCAGGCTCAAAACCTACCAGGTACGTGACAGTAGCAGACAGCCATGTCTGAGCCTGAGCAGGGGACCTCTCCCATTGAGGAACATTGTGCACACCTGGCAGGATTGACTGAAGCAGTCAAGAATCTGCAGCAAGGATACACCAGGCTGGAGGAACGAGTGCTAACTTTGTTTAATCCCCTTGGGATCCAGGGAGTTCCTCCTGCTTCTGCTTCTTCAGTCGGGCCTTCCTCAACGGTGGTGATGCTCCCTCCAGAACCCAAAGTCCTGATACCTGAACGATTCTCCGGGGATCGCCATAAATTCAGGGCCTTCCGCAACTCCTGTGAATTGTTCTTTGCTCTTCAGCCACGTACCTTTTCCCTGGAGGCTACCAAGGTGGGCTACATAATTTCTCTGCTTTCTGGTGACCCCCAAACCTGGGCCCATTGCCTCTTGGAGCAAAAGGATGTATCCCTGAGCAATCTCTCCACCTTCTTTGACGCATTGGGTCAGTTATACGATGACCCCCAGCTGTCCGTGACTGCAGAGGCGGCTCTGCACACCCTTCAACAGGGTCGCAGGGCAGCAGAGGACTATGTGGCTGAATTCAGAAGGTGGAGTGCGGACACAAATTGGAATGATGCGGCTCTCCGCTATCAGTTTCGAATGGGACTCTCTGACTCTCTGAAGGATGAATTGACCAGGGTGGGTACACCACAGACTTTAAATGCCTTGATCGATCTAGCCATTCAGATCGATCGACGCCTAAGAGAATGTAGGACTGAGAGAGCTATGGGATCTTCTCGCCCAACCTGGGTTACCCCTAAAGTTTTTCATTATACGTCACCAACACCACCCACCTCCACGTTTAACCCACCTGAGCTGATGCAATTAGGGGTCCTGCGGCCTTCTCTTACCCAGGAGGAACGACAACATCGTCGAGTGAATAATTTGTCTCTGTACTGCGGGGAACCTGGGCACTATGTCAGGAACTGTCCCCTTAAACTCCGAAAGTGCCTATCCCTGTCCACTGACTATGTTGCACCTCTGGCCAAGAATACTACTCACCTTGCTCTCTCTATCCTGTTACAGCTTCCAGGAGAGACTCTGCAAATAACCACCATTATTGACTCTGGAGCTTGCAGTTGTTTCATGGATTCTCTTTTTGCTACCCAACACCAGATACCTTTGTTGCCTAAGGCCCATGGACTTTCCATTCACCTAGCTGATGGAACCGCCATCAAATCCGGACCTGTTACCCAAGAGACTGTTCCAATACCCGTTTCTATCTCCAATTCTCATCAAGAACTGCTACGCCTGGATATCATCGCCTCACCCCTGTTTCCCATAATCCTCGGCATGCCCTGGTTACAGGCTCACAATCCTGACATTAATTGGACCACAGGTGAGGTTACTTTTTCTTCTTCATATTGCCAACAGTCTTGCAGAATTCAGAACGCTCAGAAGAACCCTACCTTGCTCTGCCTAGATACAGATTCCAGTCTACATCTCTCCATCCCTTCAGCTTATCATGATTTCTTAGATGTATTCAGCAAGCAGGGGGCCGAAGTCTTACCTCCTCACCGGGCCTATGACTGTCCTATCGAATTACTTGTAGGAAATTTGTTGAGTCCTGTACCACCTGTATTAGGAACAAGGGGCACAGAACCAAGGCATGGGGATTGCTAAAACCATTGCCTGTCCCAGATAGGCCATGGAAAATGCTTTCTATAGACTTTATTGTGGAATTACCTCCGGCCGGGGGCTTCACCTCGATTTTTGTCATAGTGGGCTGTCAAAAATGGCCCACTTTGTCCCAATGAAGGGCGCTCCCTCAGCTACAGAAATGGCACAGGCATTCATTAAAGAAGTCATCAGGCTCCATGGGGTACCGGTCAATATCGTTTCAGATCGGGGGGTACAGTTTACCTCCCGATTCTGGAGGTCTCTGTGCAAAACACTGAACATTGAGCTTTCATTCTCATCTGCTTATCATCCCCAGACTAATGGGCAAACAGAGAGAACAAACCAGACTCTTGAACAATATTTACGCTGTTTTTCTTCTTTTGCCCAAGATTATTGGATTTCTGTGCTCCCATTGGCTGAATTCGCCTACAACAATTCTATTCATTCCGCTATCAAACAAACTCCAGTTTTTGCGAATTATGGTTTCCACCCTTCATTTTTATCTAATTCTCTTCCAGAGCGTACAGTACCCGCAGTTCAGGAGGAGTTGAATTTCTTTACTTCCAACAACCAAGTTTTACAGGAGACCATGACCAGGACCCAGGAATATAATAAAGCAATCTTCGATAAGAAGAGGCGAGGTGAGCTGTTACTTACACCCGGGGACCAGGTATGGTTATCTACAGTAAATCTCAGGCTGGCTTGCCCTTCAAAGAAATTGGGTCCCAAGTTTCTTGGACCATTCCTTGTCAAGCGGAGAATCAATGAGGTGGCATACGAACTTGAACTCCCGGATTCACTCAAAGTTCATCCAGTATTTCATGTGTCTCTGCTCAGAACCTCTATTTCTAATCCATTTCCACGCCGAAGTACGGATCCTCCTGATCCAATTTTGGTAGATGGGGAGGAGGAATTCGAGGTGGAGGCTATCATGGACCATAGGAAAAGAGGTAACCAAAATCAATTTGTGATAAAATGGAGGGGGTTCGGCCCAGAAGAAAATTCTTGGGAACCTGAGGACAATATTCACGCTGAAGATCTGTTGCAATCTTTTAAAAGGTCCCATCCAGAGAAATTTCTCCAAAGGAGCATCCGGAGGCTGCCCCTTGGGGGGGGGGGGGCAATGTCATGAAGATCCTGCCAGTAATCGGCGATCCAGACGCACGGGAACACGGCCACGGGTTCTACTGCGCATGCGCGCACGTTCACTGGTGCTGTCACGCACGGGCACGCGTGCACACACTCCTGCTGGTGTCAGGCGGGCTATTTAAACCGGCCTGTCACATTCAATCCCCGCTGTTTGCTCTACAGCGTTCTGTGTGCCAAAACCTCATCTGACCTGTGTACTCTGTTATCTGACCCGGCTTCCTGTTAGCCCATCCTGCTATCCGCCTGCACCAGACCCTCTTGGCTTGCCTGACCATCCTTCTGTGTATACCCTGGTACCTCTGCTGCTCGACCGATACCGACCACCGGCTTGTTTGACCATCCCTCTGCCTGATACCAGTATCCAGTCTGTTTTCCTGCTGTTTGTTCCTGGTTCTTTCTCTGCACTTCAGGCTCAAAACCTACCAGGTACGTGACAATAGCATTCTGTGCACATGATGTTTAATATAGTGAATAGGCAAGGGCATGCTGACTCCTCCACAGACTATGGAGTCCTATTATAGGTCTATAGGTTATAGGTTTTTTTCTTAGCCACTCTACTCAAAATCAAAATCTTTACTCAAATTCTTTCTCAATGTGTGTTTACAGGATTCAAAATTAACAGAAGGTGTCCTTCTCTGAGAGACTGTTTTCAAGGGGATTTGAATAATGAGTGTGCAAGCGGTTCCGGAGCTACCATAAAGAAAAAAATCAGTCTTCTTTGAAATGTTGTCCTTCCTAACGAAAGTCATGGACGTTAGATCGTAAGTGAAAAAATAGTCTCCATATAGTAAGGTTTTGTTACCAAATGTTCCTCCTTTTTATTGTTGTACATCATCAAATGTCTCAGAGTATGAGGAGAACACTGAAAATAATTAGACAAAAGCAGTGCAGGAAGGTGAGTAAGCCACACAAGAGTTAAAAGGCCAGTCCCAGTCTGTGGATGAGACAGCACGTCCGAGTGCACGTTCAAGCTCTTCGCAAAGATCTGTACATGTAAGCATACTATTGATTACTAAGCTCTATCTGATGTTCACCAAGGCATCATTGCATTTCTCAATCGGCATATTCGCTATAGGTTAGTCATGACAGGCCAACAACATTACGATCCTTGCAGCGTGGCAAAAAGCCATGAAGTCCTTCATAGACGAGATGACCTCCTTTAAAAGGCAGGAGAGTAAGGATCCATTCTGTGATCCAAATAACTCAAATGCATCCTTCCTGAGGACAATTTATCATACACTTCAAAAAGAACCAGCAGAGAGGCAGATGGAGATACATATGGGTATACATTATTTAATTATGTGGGGTGATGTATTAAAGCTGCCGAGTCAGGAATGGCATTGCCGACTATTAGCCAGTATGAACCCCCTCAGAGGTCATAACAGCAATATTCCTATGATTCCTATCCACAGACACCTGTGCTTTCATACAGCTCAATGCACAATACCCAGAGGCTTTCTTATGGTTCCTCTCCTGCTCATTACTCACAGGGAACATATCCTCCGAGTGTAAACACTAGCTCAAATTCTGCTGATGTTTCTCAAGCTAATAGCCAAACCAGCTCTGGTTATTCCCAAACTCCATATTCCCCATCCCCACCTCTTTTTATCAGGATTTGTAACCTGTTTTTTATGATAAACTAAGAATATTTTAAAAGTTTGCATATTTTATGCTTTGTTCAAACTTTGACAAGTGAAAAAAACCTTTTATTTTAAACGGGTTATGCAGAATAATAAAACTAAAACCGTTTTGAACATATCATGTGCTTTTGTGTCTTTTTATGCTATCAAAACACAATGAAATAACCAAAAGTAGCAAACCTAACACAAGTAATTTTCATATGGCATCGTAGGACATATTTGTACAATATTGAAATTTGCACTGCATTACATATATTGATATTGCCATGGAACATCTCCTGGTGGAGATAGAAAGTAGTCTGAAATTTTTTTTCGCATGGCAATGTAGGATCTCCTTGCACGTACTCTGCTGTACTGTACGGAGGGCAGGTAGAACTTTTCCTCTTCCTCAACGTGGATGCCCTCCTTATCCCGGACAATATTATGCAGAATGCAGCAGGCCTGAATTACTAACTCAGCATTCTCAAGACTGAGTTGCAACGGTGTTTGGAAAACACGCCATTTAGTGGACAATATGCCAAATGTACATTCAATGAGGCGTCTTGCGCGGCTCAGCCGATAGTTAAAGATCCTCTTCTTGTCCTCCAGATTAATTCTGGCATAAGGCCTAAGAAGATATTGAGAAAGGCCTCATCTGCAACAAGCACGAAAGGCAGGTCTGGTCCTTCAGTTCCAGGCAGAGGCTGATCAGATGGAATGTTGAATCGCCCTTCTCGCAGTATTCGACCCATTACAGACTCACGGAACACTCTGGAATCAGAACTGCTGCCATATGCCCCAATGTCCACAGCGATAAATTTATAATTGCTATCACAGATAGCTATGAGGACCAATGAAAAATATTTCTTGTAGTTATGAAATCTGGACCCGAAACGTGGAGGCTTTTGGATACGTATATGCTTTCCATCAAGAGCTTCGATACAATTTGGAAAGTTTGCTCGATTCCAAAATCTATCTGCTATTCTTCGCCACATGATTCCATCTGGTAATGGCATCACTGCTGGACACAGCTCTTCCCATATGGTTAAGCAAGTATCATGCCTTATGTCTGAAATAGTTGAACTGCCCAGTAAAAAATAATGATTTAAAGAGGTATAGGACTGGCCAGTTGCAAGAAACCTAGAAAAAATTGAATATCTTTTTAGCTTTTTAAGTAAAACAACATTCTACTGGCACATAAATGGATACGATATTTATTATCTATACATACTGTATATACACACACAGTAGACCAGGGGTAGGCAACCTCGGCACTCCAACTGTTTTGAAACTACAAATCCCATCATGACTCTAGGCGTCATGCCTGTGATTGTCAGGGTCTTGCAATGTTTCATGGGACTTGTAGTTTCACCACAGCTGGAGGGCCAAGGTTGCCAACCCCTGCAGTACACCAACAAAAAAATTACACTTGATAAATTAATGACTTCTTACCTCAAGGTCACTAAGAGACGTTCATCTGCAGGTACACACACCTTCTCATGTTAGTATGTCTTTGCTGCAGCCGTGGGTGAAGCTGGTCCAGTAAGTAGTCGAATGTGGCTATGGTCATCTTGGTGAAGCTGAAAAACTTAGTGGGATACTGTCAGAGATGTGCATGGTGCGGAGCCACAAAACCTTCAGAAGGCCGCTTCAGTAGCATGGGGTGGGTCCAAAATCGACGTCTCCTAGCTACAATCTGCTTTTTCATGCTCTCCATTCTCCTCATATAGGCAAATACGACAAACAATGTCATGCTGTCCCAAAAATTGTTGTAATCCATCACACAATGCAGATAGCACACACAAGGACAAGGACAAAGGAAGGACACAGCAAGGACAAGTCACTCACTGAAAACTGCAATGCAGCATGGGAGGAGCAATGCTTTCTGGGTAATGTCATCAAAGCCACAGAAACTGCTGTAAATGGATCAAAACGGGTGCAAAAACAGATGTAAACAGGTACATTAACAGATGTAAACGGATGTTAACGGAACGGAAGATGGATGAAAATGGAGATCAACAGGACGGAAGACAGATGAAGACGGATGAAGCAACGGATAAGAACTGATACGTTTTTTAACATGTCTAAACTGACAGTGCCCGTGTGAATGAGGCCTAAAACAGTCAGCATTGTGTTGGAAAGTGGACTGTAACTGAGAGAAAATGTTTACATATAAACTCAGATTATTGGATGGCCCCACATTTATACTGGCCATTCGCTGATTGAAATTTGGCCAGTTCAGCAGGGATCGGCATAATTTCGATCAACGTGTGGCCACCCCTGCTTAACATAAGTAGATCTGATCTATTTCTGTCCAATAGACATGTTGGAAAATTTTTCTTGCTCAGCAGCTGTAGCCAATCAACTACATCCACTGGTCAGTGTATTCTGACTGTAGCAGAAGCCAATATCAGAATACACTATATTGCCAAAAGTATTGGGACACCTGCCTTTACAAGCACATGAACATTAATGGCAACCCAATCTTAGTCCGTAAGGTTCAATATTGAGTTGGCCCACCCTTTGCGGCTATAACAGCTTCAACTCTTCTGGGAAGGCTGTCCACAATGTTTTGGGGGTGTGTCTATAGGAATGTTTGACCATTCTACCAGAAGTGCATTTGTGAGGTCAGGAACTGATGTTTGACGAGAAGGCCTGGCTCGCTGTCTCTGCTCTAATTCATCCCAAAGGCTTTCTATCAGGTTGAGGTGAGGACTCTCTTCAGGCCAGTCAAGTTCCTCCTCCCCAAACTCGCTCATCCATGTCTTTATGGACCTTGCTTTGTGCACTGGTCCAAATAATTTGGTGGAGGGGGGATTATGGTGTGGGGTTGTTTTTCAGGGGTTGGGCTTGACCCCTTAATTCCAGTGATGGCAACTCTTACAGCGTCAGCATACCAAGACATTTTGGACAATTTCATGCTCCCAACTTTGTGGGAACAGTTTGGGGATGGCCCCTTCCAGTGCCAACATTCCCATAGACATACTCCTAAACCTTGTGGACAGCCTTCCCAGAAGAGTTGAAGCTGTTATAGCTGCAAAGGGTGAGCCAACTCAATATTGAACCCTACAGACTAAGACTGGGATGCCATTAAAGTTCATGTGCATGTAAAGGAAGGTTTCACAATACTTTTGACAATATAGTGTACATGTTCTGACGGGGATTTCTCCATCCAATTCATTTGTATTTTTTTCTGTCAGGCTACTAACTGGGTATGGCTAGCTTAGTGATCAGTGTAACAATAGTTACTGATGGTGCAGTCAGTATAACAGGGGTACGGGAGTGCTCCAGGTACCCAGTGCAACTGTTTCTGCAGTAGCAGGGACTGGGCTAACACAGGTGGCTCCTGCGGACAAGTCTGCTGGTAGGGAGAAGGTGGGGGGTGGCGGGGGAGGCTGCTAGCAAACATGAAGCAGTCCGCTTGGCTGATTCAGCTAACTGCGAAGTCTATATGTGTTTTGAGGGCCCACTAGGAGCGCATTTAAAGCCAGAGGTAAGGGAACGGATCTGGAAAGGTGAGTATGTGGAAATCTTTTCACTACTACCGCTAGAGAAGTTCAACCTGGATAGGGTGAAGCCGGAAGAGTCAAAGAAGGAGGACGAGGAGAAGAGGCGATACAGGTTGATACCTAGGACATTCCCAAACTTGTTGCAGGCATTTACCATTATGGCCAGTGTCATTGGGGAAAAGAACCCAGAACACTGCTCGGCACTGTTCTTTGCCGTGGGTGAAGCCTATAGATTCTACGGGGACATTGCATGGCTGTGGTATGACGAGCAGTTCCGGCAACGTAGAGCGATACGGACGTCTTTGAGGTGGGATCACAAGGACATTAGTCTCTGGATGAAGCTCATGACATTGGTGCAGGCTCTGAATCAGTTTTTTCGGGGGGGCAGTGGAGCTGCTACCCCAGGACAATTGGCCGGAAAAAAAAAAGGGGTGTGTTGGCAGTAAAACGAGGATACGTGCAAATTTGGGGGTTTGTGCCGCTACAAGCACGAGTGCTCTGGGTGTGGGGGCGCCCACCCTGTGTCCCGTTGCTTTAAACAAGGAAAAGGACGGTCCGGTGAGGCTAGTAACAAGAAGGGAGGACGCCAGTGAAGGTGGAAAGGATGCAGCCTTTCCTCGCACCGGATAGAGACTCAGCACGGGTGTTGGAACTTGGGTTTTCAGAGGAGTTTCACATACCGTGTACATTGACTAAGGCTCCCCCCAGGTCCCGTAATTTGCGCTTGGATTTGCAACATTCTGAAGTGGTTTCTGAGAAACTACGGAAGGAAGTGGCATTGGGACGCATAGTTGGCCCTTTCCTATCTGTCCCGTTGGATAATTTGGTGGTGTCTCCATTGGGGGTGGTGCCCAAAAAAGAGCCCAATAAATTCCAGCTCATTCACCATCTCTCTTTCCAAGAAGGGGGGTCGGTTAATGATGCTATGGATCCAGAGGAATGTACTGTCTGTTATACGTCCTTTGACGCGGGTGTGTTTTGGGTGCGCCAATATGGGCAAGGTGCCTTGATGGCAAAGGCAGATGTGGAATCGGCATTCCGGCTGCTGCCGGTCCACCCCGATAGTTTTTATCTTCTGAGTTGTCATTGGGAGAACGCATTTCTATGTAGACTGCTGCCTGCCCATGGGCTGTCCGATATCCTGTGCCCTATTCGAAAGGTTCAGTTCGTTTGTGGAATGGGTGGTTAGGGACGTGTCAGTGGTGAATTGATCATTCACTATTTGGATGATTTTCTATGCATAGGCCCGGCCGCTTCAAAGATCTGCGCGGTGCTGTTGACCACGTTGGAACATATCGCAGACAGATTCAGGATCCCACTGGCACCTAACAAGACGGAAGGTCCGACCATGGTGCTGAGTTTTTTAGGCATTGTTGTGGATTCCGGAGCAATGGAGTGCCGGTTGCCAGAGGACAAGTTGCTGGCCCTTAAGGAAGAAATTCGGGGTTTCCTGGGGTTGCGCAAGTTTCAACCACAAAGGTTGCAGACTCTGCTGGGGAAGTTGAATTTTGCGGGCTGCATACTGCCGATGGGGAAGTTTAATTTTGCGTACCGCATATTGCCGATGGGTAGAGTATTATGCAGATGGCTGTCTGCGAGTACAGTGGGGATTAAGGTTCCTACCCATTATGTGCGGTTAGTTAAGGAACACTGGGAAGACCTGAGAGTGTGGCACTTGTTTTTGGAATCTTTCAACGGACGGGCCTTGTGGATGTCTGGGCCAGTAAGTAATTTTGACCTCGAACTTTATACGGATGGGGCGGGGTCATCAGGATTCGGATCATCTTTTTCCAGGCAACCTAGTGTTATTGGAACTGTTCCCAGTAGTGCTGGCTGTGGAGTTGTGGGGGGAGTATTTCAGGGACCGAAAAGTGCGTTTCCATGGGGATAATCTCGGGGTGGTGCAGGTGATCAATAAGGTGTCCACCCCTCGTCAACCCCAGTTGTGCGAGTGTTACAGCACCTGGTGTTGCGTTGTTTGCAACTTTATGTTTTTATCTATGCGGTGCACCTTCCGGGAGTGGAAAAGTCATAGCTGATGCCTTGTCTTGCTTTCAGCGGGACAGGTTCCGGGAGTTGGTGCCGGGTGCGAAGCAACACGGGATTCCTTGTCCCCAATGGCTTTGGAAGATAGCCTTGGGGTCTTCTCCGGATGAATTAGGAGGTCAGTGACTGAGGCTACATGGGCGGCATACAGCAAGGTATGGCATGAATGGATGACCCTGCTGCAACAATCAGAGGTGGATCAGAACGGGCCAGAAGTTCGCTTTCTGGTTCTCTATTTTATGTCCTGGAACCTGGAAAACGGGGTGTCAGTTTCGGTGCTGGATAAGAAATTAGCCGGATTGGCATTCTTATTTAAGTTAAAAGGGTGTCAAGACTTCACCAAAGATTTCTGGGTGAAGCAAGCATTGAAGGGGTACAGGCGCTTTCAGAAACATAGGGACGCCAGGTGCCCGGTGTCGTTTGAGCTTTTACAGAAGTTGATGGTTCAATTGGGGGGTTTATGTTCATCAGCCTACGAGAAGTTGATTTTTTTTTTTTTTTTTTTTGGGGCGTTCAGGATTGGGGAGCTGGTTAGCCCATATAAATCAGTTCATGGGGCATGTTGGATCGGGAGGTATGCAGCAATAAGGATGAGGTTTCCCTCATTGTCCGGCGATCAAAGACGGATCAAGGGGGTGTTGGTCTTTGCGGGAGAAGGAAGACACCTCAGAAGGATGAGTTCGGGATCCATCGGTGGTATGGGTCCTGATGGTGGTATTCCAGTTAACAGGGGTTTAACTGGAAGTGATTAATGGGTGCACTGCGGTCAGTGGGTTGTCTCAGAGCCAGCTTGTCGGTGAGAGGCCTATTAACATATTTAAGGTACCGCAGTGCCAGTGGAATCTGATAGTAGGTGGAGGTGTCCAGCAAAGACCAACACTAGGCAAGAGATATGCTTTATGACAGATGTTTTTTACGGTTATGTTAAAAGTTAAAATATTTTTGATTAATAAAAGAGGCTGCTACTGCCATGTTTTACTCCAAAGATTGGTGTGGTCTCATGTTAATGGGGTAATTAAGGATACTGTTTGGTGGAGTAATAATTGGGTCGGGTAGTCTGGTATACTACATCTGTTATACAATGTCATGCTTGGCTTCCATTACTGTGTTCACCCCTTGATGTCTGCAGTGCCAGTGTCAGTCCCTGCATGCTATTTGTCAAGTATTCTATATGTACAGTAAGTGTGCTATTGTCAAACATGTTGTTTATACAGTTTTACTAACTCCAGCTCCATTCTTCTTTTTTACGCTGCTTTTGGAGATTCTTCCCAGATCTTTTTGGGGGAGCTGCAGGAGTTCATAGAGCCTTGCTACCTTTATTCACATCCTCTCCCTGTGGTCTGATTCCTGACACACTATGGACATTATTCATCCAAAGGAGTGCTGAATAAGCTGTACACACTTGCTATGTACATATCTTCTGCATAATATATGTTGTAACTGGCAGGTGTATGAGCTTGATTTGTTGGTCATAAAAAATAGTATGATACATGAGTCCCAGTAAACAGTTCTATTTCATTCAGACAAGTTACCCCAGCTGACTCCTTTTGGTTGAATAATGCTCATAGTGTGTCAGGAATCAGACCACAGAGAGAGGATGTGAAAAAAGGTAGCAAGCTTCTATGAACTCCTGCAGCTCCCCCAAAAAGATCTGGGAAGGCTCTTCAAAGAAAAGAAAAAAGAAGGAAATAATTGTATGCACACCCAAACTCATAGCTGGTTTATTGAAATATAGAACACCATCACATGATATAGCTCTCCAAAAAGCCCTTTCCCCCCATCCCCCATGTATCTCCCAGTGACCAGTGCCCTCCTTCCCCCCCAACCCTGTGATGGGTATCCCACACCTAATGCCACGTACACACAAGCGGACTTTTCGACCGGACTGGTCCAACAGACCGAGTCCGGCGGACAATCTGACCGTGTGTGGGCTTCATCGGACCTTCAGCTGGCTTTTTCTGTTGAAAATCGGACGGACTTTAGATTTGGAACATGTTTCAAATCTTTCCGATGGACTCTAGTCTGGTAGAAAAATCCACTTGTCTGTGTGCTAGTCCGATGGACGAAAACCGACGCTAGGGCAGCTATTGGCTACTGGCTATCAACTTCCCTATTGTAGTCCGGTCGTACGTCATCACGTACGAATCTGTCGGACTTTGGTGTGATCGTGTGTAGGCAAGTCCGTTAGTTAGAAAGTCCGTCGGAAGACTGTCAGACCTTTGCTGCCGAAAAGTCCACCCGTGTGTACATGGCATAACCCTCCCTCCTATAAATAAGGATGGGGCTGCGGGACACCTCCCCCTCAGAGCTGAAACCAGGAGACTATGTCAGCTACCCCCCAAGATGATTCCCCTGATGAATGTACCTGCAGCCAAGGAACCACTGCAATTAATGATACAAGTGGGTTGTCTTGCCAGAAACCTGAATGGAGATCTGTACACCTTATGGCCACAGTGGCCAAATGCAGTAGCCACTTCCAGAAATTGAGAAACTTAGGATCTCTACCACCAAGACTTCCAATTTAACTCCAGAACAAAGTGATGCAGTCAAATCTTTGCAAACTAATCCTGACATAATAGTTAAGCCCTCTGATAGGGGGGGAACTTAGTTGTTATGAACATTCCCCAATACACAAATATGTGACCAAATGTGCCCCCTCATATGCGAACCTGTACCTGGGGGGGTGGGAGAAAGAAATCCTCACCAGGGATGATCTTAACCATCTCAATGACAAAATTCTGGCTTGGTATCGTTTCATAGATGATGTCCTTATCTTTTGGTCCGGAACTCAAAATGAGCTGAATGAATTTCTAAGAATCATTTCAATCAACAATTTCAATCTTAAATTTACTATGAATTGTAGTCAGAGCAGTATTGACTTCCTTGACCTGGTCATCTCTATCAATGCAGATGGGAAACTTGATTCATCTCTGTATAGAAAGCCCTCAGTAGGCAACTCTATCCTTCATGCCCAAAGCTTGCATCCCACTTCCTTGATCAAAAGTATTCCTTATAGCCAGTATTTAAGACTCAGGCGCAATTGCAGCCGGGATTCCGATTTTAAAACTTCTGCCAGGGACTTATATAATTGGCTGAAAACAAGAGGATATAGCCATGCCTGCCTTAAAAAAGCTTTTAATACAGCAAACAAACAAAATAGAAACTCACTGATATTCTCGACCAAACAAATAAAAAAACCCAATAACGTACGAGTCATCACTCAATACTCTAGTCAGCATCAAGAATTCAGACGCATCCTAAGAAAATTCTGGCCTCTTTTAGCTGCAGACCCCACGGTGAGTAAATACATAAACAACACCCCTGAAATTACCTTCAGGCGCACCCCTTCTTTAAGGGACAGATTAGTTCGAGGTCATTTTAAAACCATACAACCATCATCAGGATTAACGGATTGTGGCACCTTCCCTTGTGGTATGTGCGATGTATGTGAATATGTTGCTGCCCAAACCAAATTCAAACTACCCAATGGCAGCTGGCACTTTGTCCACTTTAGGGTCATCTGCCAAACACCTGGCATTGTATACTTTGCCCAATGCCGGTGCGGTGGCTTCTATATAGGCAAAACAAAAAGACAATTTTTCAAACGCATACGCGATCATATCAAACCCATAATGAAAAATAAAATGGACACTGCCATTAGCCGACACATCGGCACATATCACAACTTTGATCCACAATTCATCAAATTCTTTGCACTTGAACATATACCTCCAGACCCTCGAGGTGGCAGCGTTGATCTTACGCTGCTACAATTAGAGGCTCGTTGAATTTACGACCTAAAAGCCACACGTTCTCCTGGCTTTAATGAAAACTTGAGCTTCAAATCTTTTCTGTAGTCTCCCAGCATGTAGATCTCCCGTCCTTACCACTAGTCTGGGTTCTCATGTGCCACTTTTCCTACATCCCAATTGGGATTCTTCCCCTTCCTATGAGGAACCGAAAAGTCAAACCCAAAACCCCCATCCTGCTACCCCCCCCAACCTAGTCCCCTTCCTCCCTCCTTTCCCTCCCATCTCCATCATCCCCCATCCCCCCATTCCCCCTTTCCTTCTCTTCTCTTATTCCCGTGGGTTAACCCATCAATTTTGACATTTTATCATATGTTTGTCGATATATTCCCTATATTTTTTGATATGCCTGTTCACCTATTTGATATTCATTTATTACTCATTCATTAATATTTATTTGTTCTTTCCTTGTATTTATACATCTTGCTTTTGACACTACATTTGAATTATCACTTGATGCTTTAAATTCTGTAAATGGACTCAGTTGCCTATGTGATACACTTTACCCACTTGGGGCTTTTTGTGGTCTTGCCCCAATTTCTTTTTCTATTTGCCAGTGCTTCCATACGCCCCATTTGTTGCGGGCCTTCACCTTGTGCCCCCAGACATGCCGCCTTGGTCGTCTGTTTTTGGCAGGCCATACGGACGCCCAGGGCTTGCAGTCTTCATCTTTAAGCAGGCCCGCTTCCATGCCTGGCATCGCCTGGCGGTCTCCATAAGATCCTATGATGGCCTGGCCATCTGGGATTTTATCCCCCTCATTTGTCATCTCTGCAAACCAAGGCGCCGCGGCGATTGGATGGAGCTTTCCGGGACACTCCCAACTTAGCTGGAGATGCCTGGATCCTCCCCTCCGCCGCAGGGCCTCATGGTCAATGTAGTACCGAGGTATGGGATCTGCCGCTGCGCGTGCGCACAGGCGTTCTCACGTCCGCCTCGAGCCGGTGACGTCACACGCCGGCTCGTTGGAGGGATGATTTAAACCGGCTTACCAGGCTGTCAGATCAGCCTGAGCCGGAGGGAGACACTCATTATGTGACCGCTGCTGTGAGGTAAGATGTGATATTATGCAATCCACTATTCCCAAATCTAACCTCATGCACTCTGAAATCCTGTACCAATCCTCCTCTATTTGGAGACCTTAGCCCTATATCTGATCTCACCACGGCTGGGTGTTTAGTATTATTATTTATGACACAGACATCCTTCTATTGCAGAGATTTGGAGCACAGTAACCTCTCCTGCCTGATGATTTTTTAGGTCAGGAAAGCTTGCCCATTGTCACTCATGCCCTTACCATTTTAATCATACTTATACCTCACCATTCATCCTTGTAGCCTTACCCTCTGCCCCCTCAAAATTTACATATGTGTTTACATTTATCACATAGGTTACCATATATTATAATAAAATACCTTCCACCTTCTTATTATTTCCTAGTCTGCGTTTGCTTGTAAGCCTACACAGATCCTGATCAAATCCATCTTAATATCATTTCCCATATGAAGCAGCAGTTTATATAAATTTCTAGAGAATTTACTGTAAGTATATATGTACTCCTTATCAGGAGACGTTTGCTTTTTTTCCTCCCCTTCCCCTCCCCCCATTTTTCTACATCAAGTCATTCATCTAATGATGCAATCCTATGGTAATTTTATTGTTTCCTAGTGTCCCCCTATCATCCCTCTATGGTTTTGCCCTACTGACCCCCTTGGATTCGGTTACTTTGGGGCCTAGTCGGGGACCCGGCCAGGTGGTTTCTGGGTGCAAATATTATATAGGGTAAGTGATCAACCTAATTAGGCAACTGGGTTCATAATTTAATTAACAATGTATACTTTGAATTTATTATTTTATTTTATAATATTGTTGTTACAATTTTGTTTTTCTTTATTCATTTAGTGGTCTCAGTAAAATAAATCACTTGCACATCCCCTGAGGAAGCTATAAATAGCGAAACATGTCGGGCTAGTGTGCAAAATCTTCTGCTGCAATGTATTATCTACTTATACATGATTTTTGACCACCTAATGCTAGTAATTGTGCACTGTTTAGTAACAGTACACTGTGTATGTCTCGTTTTAATCATGCTTTGTTAAATAAAAATTCCTGTGCTATTTTTAATACGTTTATTGTGGATTTCTATACTTGACACCGCAAAAATCCCCTTATTCCCTCCCTTTTTTTGATATATTTGCTTTATTGGGATGAGGTGTCTATAAAAAGGGTGTTCTCAATCAACCGGACCAATAAAATTAGAAAATCTGCTTCCTAGTGTTTCAATACACATCCATCTCGGTCCGCTTGTTGATAACACAACAATAAGAATAAACTGATTTCATTCTTTGTATTATGTACTACAATTGATACTTTGATCATAAAGGTTCTATTTCCTTATTTTCTTCTTTAATTTAACCATGGGAAAAAACGTTTAATCCCTACCTCATTTATTGGCCCACGGCCCCATAAGCCAGAGGCTGTGTATTCCCCCTATTTTCCTCCCTTCCCCCTCATTTCTTTCCACATTGTTTTTGTCTCCCTGTCTTTTTTTGTTCCTCCCTATCCCTAGCATGGCTACCTTCAGTGGAGAGGCCTGGGAGGGTCTTATGGACAGTATCCAACAGTCCCAACATTTGGCAGAAATCTCCGATCATGATCTGGATCAGGCCTTCCTTAGGCTCCAACAGATTCTCGAGCGCAAAGTAAGAACATTCTGGCACAGAAAGTATTTCCAAAAATACATGGACAATAACATAGCCCCTTGGGGACTTAGAGTACAAATTTTTCCTAATTTGAAAAAAATAGAGGAATCCCTAAAAACCAGCTCGGAAAATAATTTACAGGCATGCTCACAGGGCATGATGTCCATATTATGTGCACAATATGAGGTTGAATTGAAATCTCTAGATGAGTCCACTTCTAGGTGGTATGATGATTATACACTCATTTCTACAACTACTCGATTTCTAAAAAAGGAACAAGACCTCAAAATGCACATACAAAAATACACTCTAAACATTATTCGCACTAAAGAAAATACATTTCTAAGGGATTTGAATGCACACACCAATGGTTTCGCTTACAAATGGACCCAGAAAACCAACACTAGGAATAGACCTTCCAATTATAATTTTGAATCCAAAACTACTAATAAAAATGACAATGATATTCAGTTATCTTCGTCCTCCTCGTCCCTTTCATCTAACCAGTCCACTATTTATCGCGACCTATCTGGTGACAGATTACCTAAAAGACGTAAAGGCAACTCAGATGCTGCCTCTACTGAGTTACTGACACACCAACTCGGTAACTCGTCAGCACGCCGGCCACAACCAGCACACACCAAACAAGCTTCTGTGCGATCAACCTCTTTACCCCAACCACTACATTCCACGATTCGTGGACCACAAGCTTCGGCTTCACTTTCTATGGTCCCTTTAGCACCAACCACGTCCAACACAGCTTCCCCTTTGCACCCCAACTCTACTAAGAGAACAACCACAAATGAAGCCATTATTTCCCCCTCTGGCACCCCAGCTCCAACAGACATTAAACTAGCCCCCCTTTTTTTAGGGAAAGACTAGAACCTAGATGTTTCATCAATTCTACACCCACTGTCACAGACACTGAAGAATCCAACTCCCAATTGCCAATAATTAATCTGTCTTCCCACAATTTAACCAACATTGAGACACAAGTCTTACAATTAGGCCTTTCTTTTTGCCCGGATTTTCATTGTGATAAATTTTCACTAATTAAAGATTTACATCTGTTTGCTCGCAGACTTCTATATAGAACAATCTTCGACAATCCTATGTCGGAGACAATTCCTATGGACTGTGATTCAAACATTCAAGAAAGCATTGAGGATCACCAAGCTCTTGAGGACTTCATGGAACTTTGGGAGGAGGGACACACCACCGACGACGACGCGGCCTCTATCTGCCCACCCGCGCTGTCGATCGCTGGTGTGTCTTTCCCCCCTCCTCAGTCCTTCAAACCCAAATCCAGACTTTTTCCCCTTTTAAACACTAACCCAAACATTTGGCCATTTATACAACAAACAACTAAAGAAATTGAGAAACTTAGGATCTCTACCACCAAGACTTCCAATTTAACTCCAGAACAAAGTGATGCAGTCAAATCTTTGCAAACTAATCCTGACATAATAATTAAGCCCTCTGATAAGGGGGGGGAACTTAGTTGTTATGAACATTCCCCAATACACAAATATGTGCCTGAATATTCTAAAAAAACGGAACTGGTATCGCCCCATCTCAAAAACTGTTATTAAGAATTTTGACGTTCAATATTGCACTATTATCTTTCGAGCCTATCGTCAAGGAGTCATAGACCAAAACACCTTAAATTTTCTAAATGTTAAAGATCCAAGGATCCCTACATTTTACGCACTACCAAAGGTGCACAAATCATTGACTGAACCCCCTGGACGTCCAATAATTTCTGGATGTTCAAGCCTTACTGAAAATGCCAGTTCCCTGGTAGATAGCTATTTACAACCCCATGTAACGGCACTCTCATCATATATCAAGGATACCATTGACCTTTTGAGAACAATCGAGGATCTGTCCCTCCCCCCTAACACCTGGTTAGTAGCATTAGATGTTGAAAGCTTGTATAATGCTATTCCACATGATGCAGGACTCAGAGTAATACAACAACATCTAAATGAGAGGGGACCATCTTTTGCAAAATACAATGTTTTTGTTCTGGAATTATTGGACTATATTCTAAAGCACAATGTGTTTGTATTTAATTCTTCCCACTTCCTCCAGGTACAGAAAGTCGCAATGGGGACCAAGTGTGCCCCCTCATATGCGAACCTGTACCTGGGGGGGTGGGAGAAAGAAATCCTCACCAGGTATGACCTTAACCATCTCAATGACAAAATTCTGGCTTGGTATCGTTTCATAGATGATGTCCTTATTTTTTGGTCCGGAACTCAAAATGAGCTGAATGAATTTCTAAGAATCATTTCAATCAACAATTTCAATCTTAAATTTACTATGAATTGTAGTCAGAGCAGTATTGACTTCCTTGACCTGGTCATCTCTATCAATGCAGATGGGAAACTTGATTCATCTCTGTATAGAAAGCCCTCAGCAGGCAACTCTATCCTTCATGCCCAAAGCTCGCATCCCACTTCCTTGATCAAAAGTATTCCTTATAGCCAGTATTTAAGACTCAGGCGCAATTGCAGCCGGGATTCCGATTTTAAAACTGCTGCCAGAGACTTATATAATAGGCTGAGAACTAGAGGATATAGCCATGCCTGCCTTAAAAAAGCTTTTAATAGAGCAAATGAATAAAATAGAAACTCACTGATATTCTCGACCAAACAAATCAAAAAACCCAATAACGTACAAGTCATCACTCAATACTCTAGTCAGCATCAACAATTCAGACGCATCCTAAGAAAATTCTGGCCTCTTTTAGCTGCAGACCCCACGGTGAGTAAATACATAAACAACACCCCTGAAATTACCTTCAGGCGCGCCCCTTCTTTAAGGGACAGATTAGTTCAAAGTCATTTTAAAACCATACAACCATCATCAGGATTAACGGATTGTGGCACCTTCCCTTGTGGTATGTGCGATGTATGTGAATATGTTGCCGCCCAAACCAAATTCAAACTACCCAATGACAGCTGGCACTTTGTCCACTTTAGGGTCACCTGCCAAACACCTGGCATTGTATACTTTGTCCAATGCCGGTGCGGTGGCTTCTATATAGGCAAAACAAAAAGACAATTTTTCAAATGCATACGCGATCATATCAAACCCATAATGAGAAATAAAATGGACACTGCCATTAGCCGACAAATCAGCACATATCACAACTTTGATCCACAATTCATCAAATTCTTTGCACTTGAACATATACCTCCAGACCCTCGAGGTGGCAGCGTTGATCGTACGCTGCTACAATTAGAGGCTTGTTGGATTTACAACCTAAAAGCCACACGTTCTCCTGGCTTTAATGAAAACTTGAGCTTCAAATCTTTTCTGTAGTCTCCCAGCATGTAGATCTCCCGTCCTTACCACTAGTCTGGCTTCTCATGTGCCACTTTTCCTACATCCCAATTGGGATTCTTCCCCTTCCTATGAGGAACCGAAAAGTCAAACCCAAAACCCCCATCCTGCTACCCCCCCCCCCAACCTAGTCCCCTTCCTCCCTCCTTTCCCTCCCGTCTCCATCATCCCCATCCCCCCATTCCCCCTTTCCTTCTCTTCTCTTATTCCCGTGGGTTAACCCATCAATTTTGACATTTTATCATATGTTTGTGGATATATTTCCTATATTTTTTGATATGCCTGTTCACCTATTCGATATTCATTTATTACTCATTCATTAATATTTATTTGTTCTTTCCTTGTATTTATACATCTTGCTTTTGACACTACATTTGAATTATCACTTGATGCTTTAAATTCTGTAAATGGACTCAGTTGCCTATGTGATACACTTTACCCACTTGGGGCTTTTTGTGGTCTTGCCCCAATTTCTTTTTCTATTTGCCAGTGCTTCCATACGCCCCATTTGTTGCAGGCCTCCGCCTTGTGTCCCCAGACATGCCGCCATGGGCGTCTGTTTTTGGCAGGCCATACGGACGCCCAGGGCTTGCAGTCTTCATCTTTGAGCAGGCCCGCTTCCACGCCTGGCATCGCCTGGCGGTCCCCATAAGATCCTATGATGGCCTGGCCATCCGGGATTTTATGCCCCTCATTTGTCATCTCTGCAAACCAAGGCGCCGCGGCGATTAGATGGAGCTTTCCGGGACACTCCCAACTTAGCTTTAGGTGCCTGGATCCTCCCCTCCGCCACGGGGCCTCATGGTCAATGTAGTACCGAGGTATGGGATCTGCCGGTGCGCATGCGCACAGGCGTTTTCACGTCCGCCTCGAGCCGGTGACGTCACACGCCGGCTCGTCGGAGGGATTATTTAAACTGGCTTGCCAGGCTGTCAGATCAGCCTGAGCCGGAGGGAGACACTCGTTATGTGACCGCTGCTGTGAGGTAAGATGTGACATTATGCAATCCACTATTCCCAAATCTAACCTCATGCACTCTGAAATCCTGCACCAATCCTCCTCTATTTGGAGACCTTAGCCCTATATCTGATCTCACCACGGCTGGGTGTTTAGTATTACCATTTATGACACAGACATCCTTCTATTGCAGAGATTTGGAGCACAGTAACCTCTCCTGCCTGATGATTTTTTAGGTCAGGAAAGCTTGCCCATTGTCACTTATGCCCTTACCATTTTAATCATACTTATACCTCACCATTCATCCTTGTAGCCTTACCCTCTGCCCCCTCAAAATTTACATATGTGTTTACATTTATCACATAGGTTACCATATATTGTAATAAAATACCTTCCACCTTCTTATTATTTCCTAGTCTGCGTTTGCTTGTAAGCCTACACAGATCCTGATCAAATCCATCTTAATACCATTTCCCATATGGAGCAGCAGTTTATATAAATTTCTAGAGAATTTAATGTAAGTATATATGTACTCCTTATCAGGAGACGTTTGCTCTTTTTCCTCCTCTTCCCCTCCCCCCCATTTTTCTACATCAAGTCATTCATCTAATGATGCAATCCTATGGTAATTTTATTGTTTCCTAGTGTCCCCCTATCATCCCTCTATGGTTTTGCCCTACTGACCCCCTTGGATTCGGTTACTTTGGGGCCTAGTCGGGGACCCGGCCAGGTGGTTTCTGGGTGCAAATATTATATAGGGTAAGTGATCAACCTAATTAGGCAACTGGGTTCATAATTTAATTAACAATGTATACTTTGAATATATTATTTTATTTTATAATATTGTTGTTACAATTTTGTTTTTCTTTATTCATTTAGTGGTCTCAGTAAAATAAATCACTTGCACATCCCCTGAGGAAGATATAAATAGCGAAACATGTCGGGCTAGTGTGCAATATCTTCTGCTGCGATGTATTATCTACTTATACATGATTTTTGACCACTTAATGCAAGTAATTGTGCACTGTTTAGTAACAGTACAATGTGTATGTCTCTCATTTTAATCATGCTTTGTTAAATGAAAATTCCTGTGCTATTTTTAATACGTTTATTGTGGATTTCTATACTTGACACAGCAAAAATCCCCTTATTCCCTCCCTTTTTTTGATATATTTGCTTTATTGGGATGAGGTGTCTATAAAAAGGGTGTTCTCAATCAACCGGACCAATAAAATTAGAAAAACACTGCAATTAATGATACAAGTGGGTTGTCTTGCCAGAAACCTGAATGGAGAGCTGTACACCTTACGGCCACAGTGGGCAAATGCAGTAGCCACTTCCATTACAGGTAAATCTGGGAAACAATCACATGGGTCAGTGGCCACTTCTGTTGCCATTCGTCTTATGGCAGATCACATAACCTAATCCCAACTAGGTGGGTATTGGTGATTGCCTAGGGCCTAACTCAAGGCAGAAGCAACAAGGAAGTTCATGTAGCTGACAGGGTGCTGGATAATGTATAGTGACCCACACTCAGAGCTAATTACACCGTTAATGTCAGAGAACCATTACAAACGCTCGTTCCCATGCGCCAGCCAGACGTGCGGCACGAATGTGTGAACCCCGGACCAGGCACGCACGTTAGTACTCTCATATGAACGAGTGAACGTCGACGTGGGCATGTCTGCAAGCCAACGAATCACAGCACAGGGCGCCCTATTTAAAGGATCAGCATACTAGTATCAGTGCTGGATTGTCTCAGCTAGTTCCTGTATCCTTGATTGCTGTTTGATTGAACCTTGATCCTGAAACCTTGGCCTTCCTGACTACTCTTTTGGATTATCCCTGCAACTCTGTTTACTTCTGCTTCCTGTAACTGAACCCGGCTTAAACTTCTGACCACGGCTCTGTCTTCCGATCTTGTACCTCTTTGCCAGCCCATTGCCAACCTCCGCTAGCCCCTGACTACGAACCTGCCTATCGATTGTGCACCTTCCTGCCAGCACGTTGCCGACTCCTGCTTGTTCCAGACCTTGCAAGTTCTCCTGTTGGACTTTCCTGAACCTATCCAGGATCAACATCTCACCAGCATCTCTTGGCTCCGATGTTCCTGATCCTGCCAACAGGCACCTGCACCCTTCCGTTGCCCTAGCAGCCCTGTCTCCACCTCCAGGGGTGTTAGGACCGGAACCGTGCAAGAGGCCACCCTCGTCATTTCAGACTCCACAGTAAGGTACGTGACAGTACAATCCAGCCAAATGGAGTCTGAAAGGGGGGCCTCAGCTATGGATGCTCTGTGCCAGCAGATTGCAAACCTCACTCAAGCAGTCCAGGGCCTGCAGGATGGCTATCAGCGACTTGAGCAACGAGTGGAGTCTCTCTCTCCAAGCACCTCGGCACGCCAGACAGCCGCAGCACCTGCACCGTCGATCTCAACCTCTACCCCCACAGTAGTGGTGCCACCCCCAGAGCCACGAGTTCCTGCTCCAGAAAGATTCATGGGAGACCGCAGTAAATTCCGCTCTTTCAGAAACGCTTGCCATCTGTATTTCCTACTTCAGCCTCGCACCTTCTCCTTGGAAAGTACCAAGGTGGAATTCATCATCTCGTTGCTACAGGGAGAACCCCAGACCTGGGCTCACCATCTATTAGAACAAGTAAGTCCCTTGCTAGGCACCATGGACTCTTTTTTGGATGAAATGGCTAAGCTTTATGATGACCCTCAGCACACCACTACAGCTGAGGCTAGTCTCCACTCCCTCCAGCAAGGCCGTAGGCCTGTGGAGGACTATGTCACAGACTTTAGACGGTGGAGTTCCGACACACAGTGGAACGACGCCGCTCTTCGTTTTCAGTTCCGCTCAGGACTGTCAGAGGCATTGAAAGATGAACTAGCTCGGGTGGGGGTCCCCAATTCTCTTGAAGAACTTATTCAGCTATCTATTCAGATTGATCGCCGGCTGAGGGAGCGAAGATCTGAAAGAACCAGCCAATACCGGCCCATGTGGATGTTACCTAGGGTACCCAGCCACCCACCTATTCCTGCAACCCCACTATCTGCTCCAGTCACTGAAGCTCCCGAGCCAATGCAATTAGGCCTGCTTCGTGCCCCATTGACACCAGAAGAGAAGCAGCGCCGCCGTATGAATAATCTCTGCCTTTACTGTGGAGGAGCCGGTCATTACGCCAACATGTGTCCTAACAAGACTCGTAAGTGTGTCTCTCCTTCTCTTGATCCTTGTGCTTTGGTTCTATCAAGATCAACTCACATTGCTGTTCCTGTCTCCCTACAGCTTCCGGAAGGGGCACTCCAGGTCCAGGCCATCGTTGACTCAGGCGCCTGTAGTTGCTTCGTCGACCATGCCTTCGCCCTGCAACACAAGATTCCTCTACGTCCCAAACAACACAAATTGTCCATACGACTAGCTGATGGGTCCAACATCAAATCTGGGCCCATCATTCAAGAAACTCAACCTCTGCCCGCTGATATATCACCCAACCACCAAGAACTGTTGTGCCTAGACGTGATATCCTCACCGCTCTTCCCAATCATCCTGGGAATGCCATGGTTGCAAGCACACAACCCACAGATCGATTGGACAACCGGCAAGGTGGTCTTTCAGTCTGCCTATTGCCTCCATAACTGTCTCCAAACCCTCGACCCCTCAGTACCAGTTGTTGGCTGTCTCAAACCCACATCCGAATCCCAAGATCTTGTTCCACCCGTATACCACGATTTCCTGGATGTCTTTGATAAACAGAAAGCAGACACCCTTCCTCCCCACCGGGCCTACGATTGCCCAATTGAACTTTTACCAGGGGCAGAAATCCCCTTTGGCCGAATTTTCCCCCTCTCGGAACCTGAACTCTTGGTCCTGAAAGACTACGTCAACGAGAATTTCAAAAAGGGGTTCATCCGACACTCTACTTCTCCAGCCGGAGCAGGAATATTCTTTGTTGAAAAGAAGGACCACTCACTCCGGCCGTGTGTGGATTACAGGGAACTAAATCGGATTACCGTTAAAAAACGCTACCCCCTGCCTCTAATTCCAGAATTACTCCAGAGACTCCGCTCTGCAACGATTTTCACCAAGTTGGATCTACGAGGGGCATACAACTTGATCAGGATCAGAAAGGGTGATGAGTGGAAAACGGCCTTCCGGACGCGGTTTGGCCATTTCGAGTACCTCGTTATGCCCTTTGGGTTATGTAACGCACCAGCAACTTTCCAGCATTTCGTAAATAATATTTTCAGAGACTTCCTAGACTTATTCATGATCGTTTATCTAGACGACATTCTGATTTTCTTGGTTTCCCTGGAACTACATCGTGACCATGTGAAACAGGTCCTTCTTAGGTTAAGACAAAATGGACTCTATGCCAAGGCCAAGAAATGTGAATTCGAACGGCAGACCATTCACTTTCTCGGACTAGTAATCTCTACAGGAGGGATGGCAATGGATCCTCAAAAGGTTGCAGCCATAATGTCCTGGCCGCCTCCCGTTGACAAGAAAGGGGTACAACGGTTTATTGGTTTCTCCAATTTTTACAGGAAATTTATTAAAAACTTTTCGGGTATCATCATGCCCATCACTCAGCTCACCAAAAAACAGAACCGCTTTCAGTGGACAGAGGTAGCTCAAGCTGCTTTTGACAAATTAAAGAGACTATTCACCTCTGCCCCGGTATTGAAGCACCCTGATCCTGCCCTTCCATACATACTGGAAGTAGATGCTTCAGAGAGCGCTGTAGGGGCCATCCTGTCTCAGCGCCAAGGACCTAAAGCTTTAATGCACCCTGTGGCCTTTTTCTCGAAGAAATTAGGGCCTTCAGAAAGGAACTACGATGTGGGGGACCGGGAACTGTTGGCAATCAAATCAGCTCTGGAAGAGTGGCGGGACCTCTTGGAGGGAGCAACACACCCAATACTGATCTTCACAGATCACAAAAATTTAGAGTATCTCAGGACCGCTAAACGTCTCAGACCCAGACAAGCAAGATGGGCTCTTTTTTTTTCTCGCTTCAGTTTTCATATAACCTACCGGCCTGGATCCAAGAATGTGAAACCAGACGCGTTGTCGCGTATGTTCACGGAAATCGAGGTTCCACCTCAAACAGATACCATATTACAGGCTGGGAATTTTTTGCTCACACAAAATGATTTAATGACGCAGATACGTCAAGCATCCAGGGGAATCTCTCTGCCTCCAGATATGAACCTTCAAGAAGACGATGGGCTCTATTGGCAGGGGAATTAAAATTTTCGTACCACAGAATCTGCGTACCACTATTTTACAAGTGTGCCATGACTACCCGCTGGCCGGCCATTTCGGGGGTCACAAGACCATGGATTTGGTCCAGAGACATTTTTGGTGGCCCAGCTTAGCAAGGGACTGCAGGAAATATGTCGGCTCGTGCTCAATTTGTCTCAGAAACAAGAACAGCAAAAGCAAAGCATGGGGATTATTAAGACCACTACCCATTCCTGAAAGACCGTGGGATAAGATTGCGATGGATTTTATTGTAGAGCTCCCTCCATCGGAGGGATTTTCATCCATCTTTGTAGTGGTGGACCGCCTCTCCAGGATGTCACATTTTGTGCCCATGAAGGGGACCCCATCAGCAACAGAAACTGCTGAAGTTTTTATTAAAGAAGTGGTGAGATTGCATGGAATCCCTAGTGACATTGTTTCAGATCGTGGAGTGCAGTTTACTTCAAGATTTTGGAAAACACTGTGCGAAGCACTGGGCATCAAACTAAATTTCTCCTCAGCGTATCATCCCCAGTCCAATGGACAGACTGAGCGTACCAACCAAACGCTAGAACAATACCTGCGATGCTTTACCTCTTTTTCCCAGGAAGATTGGGCCTCACTATTGCCCTTGGCGGAATTCGCATTTAACAACTCTACCCATACAGCTACCAACCAATCTCCCTTTTTCTCTAATTATGGGTTCCATCCCTCTTTCTTGCCAACGCTAATTCCAGACTCTCCGTTACCAGTTGTTCAGGACAGACTAAATTTCCTTGCTACTAATAACCAGGTGCTGAGAGAGACCATTGCCAGGACACAGGAGGTTAATAAAAGATTCTTTGACAGAAAGAGGAGAGGAGAACTGGATTTGAAAGTGGGTGACCGTGTGTGGCTTTCAACAGTCAATCTGAAACTGGCCTGCCCGTCCAGGAAATTGGGACCTAAATATCCGGGACCTTTCCCAGTCAAGAGAAAGATCAATTCAGTGGCGTATGAACTTGAACTTCCCGACACATTCACGATACATCCTGTGTTTCATACTTCCTTGTTGAAACCTGATGTAGTTAATCCCTTTCCAGGACGCGAAATGGGGCCCCCAGAGGCCATAATGGTGGATGGAGAGGAGGAGTTTGAGATCGAGACCATTGTGGACTGCAGAAAAAGGCAAGGACATAATCAATATTTAATTAAATGGAAAGGTTTTGGCCCAGAAGAAAACTCCTGGGAACCGGAAGCAAACCTTCATGCCCCAAGGCTTATACAAGCTTTTCATCGCTCTCATCCAGAAAGAAGGATCCAGAGGGGCATCCGGAGGCTGCCCGTAAGGAGGGGGCAATGTCAGAGAACCATTACAAACGCTCGTTCCCGTGCGCCAGCCAGACGTGCGGCACGAATGTGTGAACCCCGGACCAGGCACGCACGTTAGTACTCTCATATGAACGAGTGAACGTCGACGTGGGCATGTCTGCAAGCCAACAAATCACAGCACAGGGCGCCCTATTTAAAGGATCAGCATACTAGTATCAGTGCTGGATTGTCTCAGCTAGTTCCTGTATCCTTGATTGCTGTTTGATTGAACCTTGATCCTGAAACCTTGGCCTTCCTGACTACTCTTTTGGATTATCCCTGCAACTCTGTTTACTTCTGCTTCCTGTAACTGAACCCGGCTTGAACTTCTGACCACGGCTCTGTCTTCCGATCTTGTACCTCTCTGCCAGCCCATTGCCAACCTCCGCTAGCCCCTGACTACGAACCTGCCTATCGATTGTGCACCTTCCTGCCAGCACGTTGCCGACTCCTGCTTGTTCCAGACCTTGCAAGTTCTCCTGTTGGACTTTCCTGAACCTATCCAGGATCAACATCTCACCAGCATCTCTTGGCTCCGGTGTTCCTGATCCTGCCAACAGGCACCTGCACCCTTCCGTTGCCCTAGCAGCCCTGTCTCCACCTCCAGGGGTGTTAGGACCGGAACCGTGCAAGAGGCCACCCTCGTCATTTCAGACTCCACAGTAAGGTACGTGACAGTTAAACATTCCACACCTGTACCATGTCAGTAGGGTGTCATAAAGAGGTTCCAGCTCACACACATTGTTCAAAGCAAGCAGTTTGAACATGAAATACAGTCATAGGATTGTGTCCGCTCCGGCCAGTCTATGACTGGGTCCCAGCACTCCGGGTACCCTAATGTAACTGCCGATATAATTGGTCTACAATATGTGATGGTACTCACTGTCCTGCTCCCTCTTATAAAGGCTTGGTGAAGGTGTATCAACCGGATAATTCAGTGCAGATGGTTGTCCTGTGTGAATGCTGCAGACATGCAATTCCCATGTTGAGCCATTTTCTCATGTACAGGGAGAGACAATCCAAGCAATCCAGCCAAGCATCAACAGCGAAGTCAGCTACAGACCATCCAATTTCCAGTCAGTCCCGTGACTGGGGATTCCCACAGGTTCCTCTGAGTGGTTAGGCATGCTGTGCATCAGGGGGTGGGGGGTCCATAGCTGACGCGCAGCCCGAGCAAACATACCTATGCACAGGAGCTAACCAAGTCAGATCTATCCATTACCCAATCTATATGGGATATAGCTATGTCTCATGAGGGGGCAGAGAACTGAAAAGCAAAAAAAAAAAAAAAAAAAAAAGTAATGCTTAGTATTAACTGTACACACTTGGTATGTACATGTAATATATGTTGTAACTGGTAGATCTATGAGCTTGATCTGTTGCTCATGAAAAATAGTATGATACACGAGTCCCAGTAAACAGTTCTATTTCATTCTGACAAGTTACCCCAGCTGCATTATCATAATAGAACCTAAGCAGTGGGAATCTGAGTATGAGAAGAGGTTGGAGAAGGTGTCCTGGCATGGCAGAAATGGGTCTGGTGTGGAGCAGCCACATTACCAAGAATTGAAGAGCAATGAGTTTGTGGGTAGATTCTTGGAGAAGATTAGGGTGACTCTCTCAGAACTTGGAAACAATTGGTCAACTGTTGGGTTGTTCATGCAGAAGAATTCACTCTAAGGGGGGTCTGCTTAGACCCATCCACTTGGAGATCCCTAAAAATAAAGCTTGGGTAAACTGAGGGTGTTTGTACATGGTACTCCCTAGCAGTAAAATGCTCCCCTTTTCTGAAGTTGATCAATGTTATGTCTCCTGAGGTGCTTTGTGGCTTTAGAAGAAAGTAAAGTAACCACTGCATACAAATGGAACAGTAGTGATGAAATTTCAGCCATGGATGTTTGGGTGTGGCAGGTTTTAGTGCAAGAAAATGTGTTTTGACGGTTGTATCAAAAACATAATATGCTTATATATGATCATTTTCTGTGTGACTGCAGAGTACAGTGTCAGTATACAGATACACATTGGGCAGAGCGTCCCCATAATGTCATTGCATACAGGAACCAAACCAAAACTTGATGCCATTATTGCTGGCTTGATATACTTTCCTGCGTTGAGCTCATCGTATATCCGAGGAGTGGTGCTGGTGAACAGTATTGGGATTAAGTGTAGGTGTAGACAGTTGACATTGGGGTTGAGCTCTTTAAGCGTTTTTGACCACTCTAAATAAGGGGGTCTGTGAATCTGGTAAGCCCGCATTTTATCTGCACAGTGTTGATCGGTGATACAAGCTGTGAAATGTCTTCTCTTTCCTTTAAAGTGAATTAACACTCCTAATTTAATTTATTTCACAGTGGACTACTAAATTTTCCACATTTTTATTTTTATTGTATTTGAGCCTCTCTAAAGGGGGGCTTACAGTGGGGAAAATAATTATTGGATCCCCGGCATATTTTATTATTTCTTTTTTATAGGTGTATTTTAAATGATAAAGACAAAATATCAACCAAAGATCCAGAAAAAAGCACATAATACAAATGTTATAAATTGAGTTGCAGTTCAGTGAGTAAAATAAGTATTTGATCCTCAAGCAAAACATGACTTAGTACTTGGTGGAGAAACCTTTTTTGGCAATCGCAGAGGTAAGATATTTCTTGTAGTAGCTTGACTGTAGGGATGGTGTTCTTAGGGTCATGGTCAGCATTTTTCTTCCTGCGGCACTTTCATCCAATCCTTCTGTGAATCATTTAGATGTTCATTGGCAAACTTCAGATGGGCCTGTAAATGTGCTTTCTTAAAGAAGGGGGCCCAACGGGCGCTGCAGGATTTCAATCCATGGCAGAGTATTGTGTTACCAATGGTTTGTTTGGTGACTGTGGTCCCAACTGCCATGAGATCATTCACAAGCTTCTCTTGTGTTGTTCTGGGCTGATCCCTCACTTTTCCCTTGATCATTCTTAACCCATGAGGTGAAATCTTGCATGGAGCTCCAGACCGAGGGCGATTGATGGTTTTTTTGTATTTCTTCCATTTGAGAATAATTGCTCCAACAGTTGTCTCCTTCTCACCAAGCTTGAATGAATGAATGAATGATTTGTAAAGCGCAGCAAATGCGAACTAAATCGCCTCAAGGCGCTAAGATACATTCTCTGTTGTCAGCTTGTTAGAAGAGGAAGGTCTTTAGTTTTTTCCTGAAGGCCTGGTGGTTATCTTCCATGCAGATGTTGGTTGGAAGAGCATTCCATAGTCGGGGTCCTTGGACTGCGAATCTTCGTTCTCCCTTTGCTTTGTAGCGGTATTTGGGAATAAGGAGGTTTTGGTTGGCTGATCGAAGACTGCGATTCGGTGTGTAGTGTTTTATTTTCTCCCGGAGATATAGTGGAGCATTTCCTTGTATACATTTGTGGGTGAGGCAGAGGGTCTTGAATGTGATCCGATTCTTCACGGTTAGCCAGTGTAGGCTCTTTAGGGCTGGGAGATGGATTCCCAGGGTTTTTTTCCTGTTAACAGTCTTGCCGCCGTGTTTTGGATGAGTTGCAAGCGCGCAAGCTGATATTGGGGTAGTCCTACGTAGAGCGAATTTGCGTAGTCGAGTCGGGAATTGATGATTGTTCCCACAACTGCCGCTTTGTCCTCTTCTGGGATGAAGGGGATGAGTCTGCGTAGCTGGCGGAGAAGATGGTGGGATCCGCTCACCACTGAAGCTTCTTGCTGATGGTCTTGTAGGCCATTCCAGCTTTGTGCCCTGAGGTCCTTTGACAGCTCTTTGGTCTTGCCCATAATGGTGAGGTTTGAAAGGAAGAAAGAGATTCTGTGGACAGGTGTCTTTTATACACATGATGAGTTGCCCTTAGCAGTGCCTTCTCAAAATTGACAGGACTAATCTATGTACCACATGAGCATATACTGTAGCCAGTCTGTGGGAGCCAGAATTATTGTTGGTTGGTTGGGGATCAAATATATTACTGAACTGCAGCTCAATTTATAAAATTTGTGTCATTTCTTTGTAAGTGGACAAACTTACAAAATCTGCAGGGGATCAAATAATTATTTTCCCCACTGTATATCTTCTACTCACCAGTGGCAGTGCGTCCATAAGGGCGCACGCGCGCTGCCCCCTTTTTCCAGCCACCTCCTCTATCACCAATGGATTGATTCATGCATAGCATGAATCTATTCATGGCTGCTGCTGCCACCCCCTATTCAGGTGCCGGGTCCCTTTTCGGATGCCTGAATTACAGCGGTGGGGGGTGTTTTTGAAGCACCTGATTAGAGCCATAGGCTCTAATCAGCTTCAAAATAGGTGAAATGCGAGCGCCATGCAGATGGTGAGCGGACAGGGGGGTCACAGTGGCGGCATTCGAGGGCACAGTGGCAGCATGTGATGTCACAGTGGCGGCATTTGATGGGCACAGTGGCGGCATTTGATGGGCACAGTGGTAACATTTGATGGGCACAGTGGCAGCATTTGATGGGCACAGTGGCTGCATTTGATGGGCACAGTGGCTGCATTTGATGGGCACAGTGGCTGCATTTGATGGGCACAGTGGCTGCATTTGATGGCACAGTGGCGGTATTCGATGGGCACAGTGGCTGCGTTTGGCACAGTGGCAGCGTTTGATGGCACAGTGGTAGCATTTAATGGGCACAGTGGCTGTGTTTGCCACAGTGGCAGCGTTTGATGGCACAGTGGCAGCGTTTGATGGGCACAGTGGCGGCATTTGATGGGCACAGTGGCTGCATTTGATGGGCACAGTGGCTGCATTTGATGGGCACGGTGGCAGCATTTGATGGCACAGTGGCGGTATTCGATGGGCACAGTGGCTGCGTTTGGCACAGTGGCAGCGTTTGATGGCACAGTGGCAGCATTTAATGGGCACAGTGGCTGTGTTTGCCACAGTGGCAGCGTTTAATGGCACAGTGCCAGCGTTTGATGGGCACAGTGGCGGCATTTGATGGGCACAGTGGCTGCGTTTGATGGGCACAGTGGCGGCGTTTGATGGACACATTGGCTGCATTTGATGGGCACAGTGGCTGCGTTTGATGGCACAGTGGCTGCATTTGATGGCACAGTGGCAGCAATTGATGGGCACAGTGGCTGCGTTTGATGGGCACAGTGAGGCTGCAATTGATGTTTTTTTTTCCGTTTTATTTGCGCCCCCCAAAAAAATTTTGAGCACACTGCTACTCACAGATTCTTTTTGCACACTTATTGTGGATTCATGTTTTTTTTTAAGCACATTCTCATACCCTTTTTATTTCTTTTGAAAATAAATTAATTTCTCATATGGTTTACACTGGTTTACGCATAGCGCGTATTATTACATCAGTATACAGAGAAAGTGTAGATGTTTGATATGAAATGCAAACAAGAAAATGTGAAATCGCAAACATGCAAAATGCATAAGCCCCACCAAATAGGAAATGGTTGGCAAATAGAGGAGAAATAAATGTATTTAAACTCAATAGCAAAAAATCTAATATATTTAATATATTGCTGCTTACCAGCTCTTAGATGTGGTGGCTGCATTAGCTTTTTTGGGTGGGGAGGCTTTTTTCCTTTACTTTCACTTGGTAATCCTGCTAGCAATACACTTCCTGTCCTAGAGTGAAAACGCTAACTCACTGTACTATATTTATGGAGAATCAGCACTGTCAACATAGCTTGGGACTACAAAGACCCCTCCCTCCCCTCATCTCTATACCATTGATCGCAGGGGTTTTGTTGTCCTAGAAAACAGCTATGAGCAGTAAGCAGGAGAAGTAAGGAGAAGTAACCGATAGGAATAATGGAATTGATGGAATTACAGTAAATAGTATATGGAGGCAATGGAGACACTGCCTTCAACTAGGAAAATAAAACTTGGCATCATTGGTGGCTATAGGAAATGCAGTCTTTTCTTTGTTCCACTTGGTGTAAATGAATACCAAATGTCTATGGCAGAATACAATGTATATACAGCCTTGTACATTGTATATATGTGTGTGGCCAGAATCACCCTGTTTGACTGCACAGAATATTGGACAGGAATCCTACTAAATTTGATTAAGTGGTACAACATCATAGAAACAACACTACTCTCTAAGGTACATGTGGAGAAACAGTTAGTGAGAAATAATTATAAACAAGACAAGTTTGGTTTACATATTATATGTAAGTCATGATTCACCCAGAGCACATGGTTCTAGTTAACAGGTCTTGGAATGTATCATCATTCCACTTTTTATACATACAGCACTGATGGACAGCTTGGCCTGTAACCCTGGTGCATCACAATGTACCTGGCAGGCTATGTGAACGGGGGGACTAAACCTGAAATAAATATTTTGGTATGATGTAGTGGCTGGGGAATTGTACAATCTGGCCTTTCCTTTAATCAAAGGATAATGCTGTATACTGAAAGTCATTAAAGCAAACCTTTTACTCCGAAGTGAAATTGTAATAGTGCCTTGTGCAGCGTTAAAGCCCATGTGTGGAGATTGTGCTACTGCATAGGGCCACATTGGGCAAGATGGTCCATCAGAGCTGGAGTACCTGGGCTCTCTCCCAACAGAGGATGGTAGACACTGCAGAGTGACTTTTCTCAACCAAGGTTCTATGGAACCCCATGGTTCCTCCAGAGGTTGCTAGGAGTGCCTTGAGCAAAGATCAGTGTCTGCCTCTCAGATAAGTTCCCACTGAAACCAATGATCTTCTTTAGCTATCTGTAAAAGAAGGACTCTTCCCACTGACCACAAATTTAAGAAGCATTCTGCCCACTTGTGGGCGAGGTCTAACTGCGCCCATGCACGTGGGGGTAACACCTTGCCTGAAGGTGTGCTCACCAACGCCTGGGACCAGGCAGAGGCTGCGATCATGTGAGGAATCAAACATTAAGGCAGTCCCCGACTCAGGGATAAGCCACTTGTGTGTAGCAATAATATAAGATGTTTTTTCCCATGTCACTACACACTTGTAACTGACGTATGTGTTGCATTCAGAGGGGTATGCAGAGCCATTGCCGACTCCACCAGTCCAGCATACACCTGCTATTTTACTCCCAGTAACAAAATGAAACCCCGCTGAACACGTAGCGTGGGTCTCATGCGTGTCCTACCTTAAGTGGATGTACCCCTCACATATACCCAGTGAACTGAACAGCCTCAGATAATACACAGAGATTAAACAAATCTCCCTATGTAAGTTTTATATCTGCTGTCTTCAGCTTTATATATTCTTTAGAAAGTTCAGATCGTGTTAGGAGATTTTCTGTTCCTGTTCGCCACTGAGTGTGAAGTCTCGGCATACAGCCAAGGCAGCTGATTGGAGGAAAAGCACACACCCCCTTCACATAGGCAGAGACCCTCAGAGCTGTCCTAGTTCAGCTCTGTGCTAATCTATTTATAGCAACCTCCCCTGACACAAAATTCGGGCTGGTTTTATCTCAGTTGATGAAAGAACTTGTCACATGTTATTATGCTGATAACAGAAGACTGGATCAGGAGAAAGCCATGGGACATAGTGCTTTGAAGAGAGATAAGAAAAAAACTGAAGATATATATGCCCAGCTCAAATTTCATGAATGTCAGGGGCCCAGCCCTTCCTTCTCTGAACTGGCCGCTCAGCTGTCGGCTAATTGCCAACTCCTATCTCCCCACAGTGACTCACCTGTTGATGATCCTGCTCATCGGTCCTGCCTACTTAAGCCGTCCAGTCCAGATGATCTCTGCCTTCGCCTTGGTCACATCTCTAGAGACGCTCTCCTGTGTTTCTGTTAAAGACCTGCTTGGCTGACATTCCTTCTGGCTCCAGATCCTGCTTGCTGTTCTACTATGCTGTTCTCTGGTTCCCTGACGTTTTGGCTTGTCTAACTATCCGTTCCGGAACTCTGGCTATGTTTTGACTATGTTTACTCTGTTTACCTTTTTTTTATTATTATTAAACAAGTGTGATTTAACAGTACTTCTGTCTCAGTCTGATTCATGGTTTCTGACAGTAGGCGAAGGCCATGAATTCAGAAGATGCAGTCAATTCACTTGTTGGTAATATTTTTTCCAGATTGGATGAGCAGGATCGCCACATGGATCAGTTTGCCATGTCGTTACAAACGCTCCTGAGTCGCACGGCTCACCTGGAATCTCCCACTGTGGCTGCTCCGGTACAACCTGTGTTGCAGGCCGTCCCTGCTGCTGCTCCAGTCTCTGTGCAGGCACCCGCCTCGAGTATTACCTCTATAAAAAGTATGTCTGGTTCCGCTCCGCTTCCCCAGCAATTTGGGGGCAATCCAGTCCAATGCAGAGGGTTTCTTAACCAGGTTGAGATATACTTTGAGATGCTGTCCCAGGCATTTCCCACAGACAGAAGCAAAGTAGGTTTAGTGATATCTTTGCTTTCTGAGAGAGCCTTGACCTGGGCAAACCCTCTATGGGAGACGCAAAAACCTGTTGTCTCGAGTTACCCTGCGTTTGTGGCTTATTTTCAAAGGGTATTTGACATTCCCGCACGCTCTGCTTCTGCTGCCAAGTGCCTCATGTACACCAAAAAGACTACGAGAACTGTTGCACCATTGAATTCCGTACTCTGGCAGCAGAGGTTGCTTGGAACAATGAGGCCCTCGTGGCTGCTTTATCTCATGGTCTCTCGGATATCATCAAGGATGAGATAGCAGCCCGAGATATACCCACTGAGCTGGAGAAGTTGATCACGTTTGCCATACTCATTGACTCCAGACTCAGAGAAAGACTCTCTTTTAAGGAGCGATTGCGGAAGCCTCCTGTACATTTGTCTCCGAGCCTTGCAGTCCCACCCTTGCCTCCCTCACCTTCTATGCCTCCTGGTACCGAGTCGGTCAGTGAAGTTGAACCCATGAACATGGGTTTCACACATCTCTCTGCGGATGATAGAACCTTTAGGGGGAGGGAGAGATTTTGCCTTAATTGTGGCCAGGCAGGTCACTTTTTAAAGTCTTGTTCTTCCCATACAGGGAACGCCCGAAGCTTGAGATCGACTCTGGGGCTGCAGGCCTGTTCATTGATGCTACCTTTGTATCAAAGCACTTGTTTCCGCTGCAGCTGCGTGACACTCCACTTGCCATTGAGGCTCTTGATGGGAGACCTCTACAGCCTGCCCATGTGACTCATGAGACTGTTCCGTTGTCCATGGCCATAGGGGCTCTTCACCATGAGATAATCCAATTCCAAGATATTTCCTCACCTAAGTTTCTGGTTATTGGTTATCCTTTGTTACAGAGGCACAACCCCTCTTTTGATTGGCTCCTTGCTGAGGTTTTTTCCTGGTCACCACAATACAGTAAGACATGCTTCCAAAAGGTAGCCAAGGCCCTGTGCACCTCTTCACTCTCCTCCCTGCCGGAGGAGTACCGCAATTTTATTGATGTCTTTGACAAAGGTCAAGTTGGTAGTTTGCCTCCAAACCGGACGTATGATTGCGCAATTGACCTTCAACCTGGTGCCATACCCCCCCGTGGCCGGGTTTTCCCTTTGTTGGTCTTGTAGGATAAGGCCATGGAGGAGTATGTTGCAGATGTACTTTCTCGAGGTTTCATCCGCAAATCCTTGTCTCCTGCTGGTGCTGGTTTCTTCTTTGAGAAAAAGAGTGGTAAACTGAGACCTTGTATTGATTATAGGGGTCTCAATCGTTTCATAATTAAGAATGCCTATCCAATTCCATTGATTGCGGAGTTATTTGACCACCTCAAAGGAGCAACGGTTTTCATGAAGCTTGATTTGAGAGTGGCATACAATCTTGTGAGGATTAAGGAGGGCGACGAGTGGAAAACTGCTTTTAATACCAGAACAGGCCATTATGAGTACCTCATAATGTCTTTTGGCCTTTGTAACGTCCCAGCAGTTTTCCATGAATTTATTAACAATGTCCTCCGAGATTTGTTGCAGTTATATGTGGTTGTTTATCTCAATGATATCCTCATATTTTCCAAGTCCCCGGAGAGCCACCACACAGATGTCTGTCGTGTGTTTCCGAAAGAGAGTGCAATCTTTATTGTAAATTGGAGAAGAGCGAATTCCATCGTGAACAGGTTAAATTCCTGGGTTATGTAATTTCCACTGCTGGTTTTTCGATGGACCCACAGAAACTTTCAGCAGTCCTACAGTGGCCCCGACCCGTGGGTTTACATCTTTTGCAGCATTTTCTTGGCTTTGCCACTATTATCAGAAGTTAATTCATAACTTCTCAGTTCTGGTCAAGCCCCTGACTGATATGACCAGAAAGGACGGTAACCCACAGAGTTGGTCTTTGAGAGACTCAAGGCTGCCTTTGTTTCTGCTCCTGTGTTGGCACATCCTGATCCTACGTTACCTTTATCCTTGAGGTTGATGCTTCTGAGACTGGAGTTGGCGCCCTTCTGTCTCAATGTCCTACCTCTGAGAGCACTATGTATCCTTGTGGCTACTTTTCCAAGAAATTGTCACCTGCAGAGTGCAATTACGAGATTGGTGACAGAGAGCTGTTAGCAATCATTTTAGCCCTGAAAGAATGGAGACATCTCCTCGAAGGTACCACTGTGCCGGTTCTCATTCTTGCTGACCATAAGAATCTCACATTCTTGTCTGAGGCTAAACGCCTCTCTCCCAGACGGGCGCGATGGGCTCTTTCTTGTCAAGTTTCAATTAAATTGTCTCATTCTTACCCGGTACTAATGACAATTTTCCTCCACTTCCAAGATGGAGTCGGTTCCGATTCCTGTAATTCCACCTGATCGTATTCTGGCTATGGTTCGCACCAGTCTCACTTCTTCTTTGGGTGACAAAATTCTTGCTGCTCAGGTCCATGCTCCTCTTGAGAAACCTTGTGACCGCTGCTTTGTCCCAGAGAGTCTCCGTACTGCCATGCTCCAGACTTACCATTCTCCCAAGGCTGCTGGCCACCCTGGGTAGAATCAACACTTGGGCCATTTCCCTACAATTCTGTTGGCCTAGTCTACGTGCTGATGTAACCGCCTTCGTAGCTGCCTGTTCCGTGTGTGCCCAGAGTAAGACTCCGCAACACCCTCCAGTGGGTCTCCTACAACCCATACCCAACGGAGAAAGGCCCTTGATCACCCTGTCTATGGATTTCATTGTTTAGTTACCCAACTCCCAGGGAAACACAGTTATCCTCTCGAAAATGTCTCAGTGTATTCCACTTCTAAGGAACTGGCTTCTATTTTTGCTCGGGAGATCTTTCGCTTACATGGCCTACCCAAGGTGATTGTCTCGGACAGGGGTAGTCAGTTTGTGTCCCGCTTCTGGCAAGCCTTTTGTGTACAATTGGGAATTCAGCTTGCTTTCTCCTCTGCGTATCACCCGCAGTCTAATGGGGCCACAGAATGAGCCAATCAGTCCAATCAGTCCTTGGAGCAATTCCTACGTTGCTATATTTCTGACCATCATAACAACTGGTCAGACCTCTTACCGTGGGCACAATAGTGCCTCGAATTCTGCTTTCCGATTGTCCCTGTTTATGATGAACTATGGTTTCCAACCTTCCATGTTGCCTGACTCTTTTGTTCCGCAGAGTTTTCCTGTGTTAGAGGAGTATCTCCGTGGTCTTCGTTCCACTTGGGCACAAGTCCAGGAGGCTTTGCGACATGCTAATGATAAGTACAGACTCCATGCTGACCGCAGACACCTGCCTGCGCCTTTCTACCAGGTTGGGACAGGGTCTGGCTGTCATCTCGCAACCTCTGACTTAGTGTTCCCTCTCTGACATTCGCACCTTGGTTTATTGGGCCTTTCCGTATTCTTCGCAGGATTAACCCAGTGGCTTACTCATTAGACCTTCCTTCTAATATGCGTATGTCAAATGTATTTCATGTCTCCTGATTAAAGCCTTTGGTCTGCAACCGCTTTATCACCTTGGACATACATGCCCCTGTCCTCTTCCGTGTTTTCCATAGACGTTTTCCCCTCAAGCCTGGTAGTCCTCCGAGGGGGAGGGGTCTTTGAGGAGGGGGTACTGTCAGGGCTGGGCCCAGCCCTTCCTTCTCTGAGCTGACTGCTCAGCAGTCGGCTAATTGCCGGCTCCTATCTCTCCACAGTGACTCACCTGTTGATGATCCTGCTCGTTGGTCCTGCCTACTTAAGTCGTCCAGTCCAGATGATCTCTGCCTTCACCTTGGTCACATCTCTAGAGACGCTCTCCTGTGTTCCTGTTAAAGACTTGCTTGGCCGACATTCCTTCTGGCTCCAGATCCTGCTTGCTGTTCTACTACGCTCTTCTCTGGTTCCCTGACGTTTTGGCTTGTCTGACTATCCGTTCCGGTTCCTGAACTCTGTTTTGACTACCTTTACTCTGTTTAAATTTTATTTATTATTATTAAAGCGGGTTCCACTCAAATTTTTAACGTAATCTTACCCCCTTCAGTTAATTGCATAGATGTTCAAACTTATTTATCGCTATAATTACCCTATATTGTACTTTATTGTGGCACTTCCTGTCTCTCCTCCCATGGGAGTAGGCGTGTTTATTGCCTTTCCCCGGTGCCGCACTGTCTCCTGGGAGCTTAGTGTCAGGCTTCCCAAGATTCAGTGCGGAAACAATGATCATGCGTGTGACCAAGCTGTGAATGAACAGCATGCACCGCATCCAGGAAATCAATGCTTGTGGGCTTCACATGCCCACAAGCAAGATGGAAACAACCAGCATCACATTTTTTAAGTTATTTTTCAGTACGAAAACAGACAGAGGCGGAAATATTACACCCAAACTGTGAGTATTATTTTGGGGTTAGCAAAGTGTCTCAATGACCTAAAAAAAAAAAAGATTGGTCGCTGGACTCCCGCTTTAAACAAGTGTGATTTATCGGTACTTCTGTCTCAGTCTGATTCATGGTTTCTGACAATGAATCAGGTTTACATCCACTTTAACTCTCCCTCTTCTGTACCTAGTGATCAGGTCTTAGTCCTCCGTAATGCTATTCTGCTCCCGGTGACTGGAGGAGATGGACAACTAAGGAGGGAGACAAAACACCAACCTCCTCACTACCAGAGGACCTGTCACCTAACCAGGTACCATGCCAAACAACTGGTTGCTGTAGCCGTTATTCCTTTCGGTTACCCATGGCAACTAACTCCTCTCCTTTGCCTTGCCATGAGGAAGCCCGGAGAGTGCACATCCTTGTCCATTGTACATGACCTCTGCTGCATAGTGGCAGCCTGAGCAGGATCCAGAGGGCTGACAGGCAGAGTCACCTGGGTGCAGAGCAGAGAGTGGACTAATTACTGTGTGAGTACAGCGCGAAGCAATAAAAAATGAGCGTAGGGCTAGCATGACATGGGACACAGGGGAATCGGGAGGTGATAGGGTTAATATTTTCCTGCAGTTTAATGGCCTCTTAGGTGATTGGTGCTGCCAGACATTTGAGAGGGGCTATATGGGGAGTCTTTGGGGGAAGTGAGAGATTCCCGGCATCCAGTTAAGAGACATGGGGGAGGAACTTTCCCGCCCGCCCTGCATCGAAATGGTTCATCTGATGTCTGTTTTTCATGCTATTGCAGTTGGGGTCTTTGGATGCATTTTTAAACAAACTGTGTGCTTATCATATTAGGGACCCATCTAAGATGGAGTCCCCGGTGGAATGACAGTTATGGTGGATTAACTGTTAATTAAAATTGTGGTATCTGCTGAATGTGGTTTGTCCCCGAGCCGGTGTGGTGCGGCTGGGGACCGTGTAAGTAGTTACACAGATACAAAGTGGATAAGGCCTCTTTCACACATACTGTCCAGTTTCAACGGACTCAGCTTGCTCAGCGGGGAACGCTCCGTTGATCCCCGCTGAGCCGTCGGATGACCTGTCAGAGCTCCGCTCTCCTCTATGGGGGATCAGATGAAAACGGACCGCCTATCCATTTTCATCTGATCCACCAGACAGATGGAAAATAGGGTTTCAATCCATCTGGATTCAGCAGATCGGAGCGGAGCTGATGTCAGCAGGCATGACACGTTCAGGTCCACCTAAAAAACTGACAGTGTAAAGGGGGCCTAACTGATACTTGGTGCCCCCAAGGATCGGCAACCTTTATTTTTCTGGTTATTGTATTATTATTTTGGTTTTCCTGTTTTAAGGAATGTTTGTTATTTTTTGTTATTGTTTAAATAAAGGGGCCGAGACGGCCAAATTTACTCCAACACTTGTGTCATGGTTTTTTGGTAATTTTTAGTTGGGATGAAAGGGTGTGGGTTGGGTAGCAGTTAGTGGCTCAAGGGGTTATGATTACATCTGAGGTACCTTAGTCATGACTGGATGGTGAGCTGCTGCTGTGGGGATTTACTCTCTACTGCAAGAGAAAAAGACTGAGCCATTTAGGAACTGACCATACAGCCATCTAGTAGCCTTATCGGTGCCTGCAAATTTGACTGGGACTATGCTCATGTGCACCAACGGGTCCCAACACTAGCTGGCTGAAGATGACTAACAACTGTCCCTTTGCAGCTGTTACACAGAGACCTTCACCTATTGCTTATACTAAGAGGTACTTCTCATTGCACCATATCCTAGCCATTCTCCTGGAGTACATTCTAGACTGGTTATAGATTTATTATTCACATTGCAGGTAATGCTTATATGCACTGTTTATTGCTGACTTTGCTGATTCATGAGTTAATCCCAGTCTGGTGGTACAGAACTCTATTCTAAGTTACATTGGCATAGTGATTATACTGTCTAGCTGACTGTGCCTGAACCAAAGGCACGTGCAGTGGTTGTGCTGGGTGTGCCTGGGCACACCCTAATCACCCCTGTGCAGCACAGATTCCACCTGCTGCCGACCCCCTGACACATCCCCCAACAGCACTGCCACCTTCCCTCCTCTCCTCTCCTCTCCCACCAGCTTCTGCTACAGGCACAGGATGTCATTTACCAGCCTCTTCCTTTTCTGAATGAACACAGTGAGTGTTATACTGTATATATATAATCTCACAAAAGTGAGTACACCCCTCATATTTTTGTAAATGAAAAAAGGGCATAGGTGCGGGACTTTAAATGACGTATGCGGTGGGTCAAAATATTATGCAGAAATTTTATAATGTCTGTAAGATATACAATTTTGTATCTGCATGATCTAAAGTTCCTCTAATCCCTAACATTAAAGTTGAAAAAAAAATACTAGATAAAAAATTTTTTTCCCATATAATACATAATTCATAACAGTCCATTTAAAGATGGTAGCACATGTCAAATGTTAAAACCCTACATATGTCAATCATATTGTATTTTAGTCCATCCACAGTAAGTTGATAGAGTATAATAACACATGGTTGGAACACGACATCTGTTGGCTCAACGCGTTTCATGACTTTGTGTCACTCATCAGGAGAAAGCGTATATTGTATCTCTGAAATGCCATTTTATAGATTTCTAATTGATCTGGTATAGTCACAAGTGTTAAAATGACAAAAGAGTGGGATACCCTGAATTTTTGTAAATATTTTATTATATCTTCTCAAGTGACACACTGAAGAAATAACACTTATAAACAATATAAAGTAGTGAGTGTACAGGTACAGCTTGTATAACAGTATAAATTTGCTGTCCCCTGAAAATAACTCAACACACAGCCAATAATGTCTAAAACGCTGGCAACAAAAGAGAGTACTCCCCTAAGTAAAAATGTCAAAATTGGGCCCAAAGTGTCAATATTTTGTGTGGCCACCATTATTTTCCAGCACTGCCTTAACCCTCTTGGGCATTGAGCTCACCAGAGCTTCACAGGTTGCCATCGAAGTCCTCTTCCACTCCTCCATAATGACATCACGAAGCTGGTGGATGTTAGAGACCTCCTACACCTTCCGTTTGAGGATGCCCCACAGATGCTCAATAGGGTTTAGGTCTGGAGACGTGCTTGGCCAGTCCATCACCTTAACCCTCAGCTTTTTTAGCAAGGCAGTGGTTATCCTGGAGTTGTGTTTGGGGTCGTTATCATGTTGGAATACTGCCCTGCAGCCCAGTCTCTGAAGGGAGGGGATCATGCTCTACTTCAGTATGTCACAGTACATGTTGGCATTCATGGTTCCCTCAATGAACTGTTTCACCCCAGTGCGGGCAGCACTCATGCAGCCTCAGACCATGACACTCCCACCACCATGCTTGACTGTAGGCAAGATACACTTGTCTTTGTACTCCCCACCTGATTGCCGCCACACACGCTTGACACCATCTGAATCAAATAGGTTTATCTTGGTCTCATCAGACCAAAGGACATGCTTCCAGTGTCCTTAGTCTGCATGCCTTCAGCAAACTGTTTGCAGGCTTTCTTGTGCATCATCTTTAGAAGAGGCTTCCTTTTGGGATGACAGCCATGCAGACCAATTTGATGCAATGTGCAGCGTATGGTCTGCGTATTGACAGGCTGACCCCCCTCCCCTTCAACCTCTGCAGCAATGCTGACAGCACTCATACGTCTATTTCCCAAAGACAACCTCTGGATATGACACTGAGCACGTGCACTCAACTTCTTTGGTTGACCATGGTGAGGCCTGTTCTGAGTGGAACCTGTCCTGTTAAACCGCTGTATGGTCTTGGCCACCATGCTGCAGCTCAGTTTCAGGGTCTTGGCAATCTTCTTATAGCTTAGTCCATCCTTATGTAGAGAAACAATTCTTTTTTTCAGATCCCCAGAGTGTTCTTTGCCATGAGGTGCCATGTTGAACTTCCAGTGACCAGTATGAGAGAGTGAGAGCAATAACACCAAATTTAACACACCTGATCCCCACTCACACCTCAGACTTTGTAACACTAACTAGTTACATGACACCGGGGAGGGAAAGTGGCTAATTGGGCCCAATTTGGACATTTTCACTTAGGGGTGTACTCACTTTTGTTGCCAGGGGTTTAGACATTAAACCTGTGTGTTGAGTTATTTTGAGGGGACAGCAAATTTACATTGTTATACAAGCTGTACACTCACTACTTTACATTGTAGCAAAGTGTCATTTCTTTAGTGTTGTCACATGAAAAGATATAATAAAATATTTACAAAAATGTGAGGGGTGCAGACCAATTTGATGCAGTGTGTGGCGTATGGTCTGAGCACTGACAGGCTGACCCCCACCCCCCCCCCCCACCCCACACACCCCTTCAACCTCGGCAGCAATGCTGGCAGCACTCATACATCTATTTCCCTTCTTCTTTAGTCGACCATGATGAGGCCTGTTCTGAGTGGAACCTGTCCTGTTAAACTGCTGTATGGTCTTGGCCACCGTGCTGCAGCCCAGTTTTAGTGTCTTGGCATTTCTTCAGTGTTGTCACATAAAAAGATATCATAAAATATTTACAAAAATGTGGGGGGGTCTACTCACTTTTGTGAGATAGTGTACATACACACACATATGCGTGTTTGAGCTTTGGAGTGCACACCTTAATGCAATAGGCTGTGCACACCTATGGTCTGAAATTACCTTCTGTTTGTTCATTTATGCTCAAACAACTATTTATTCTAACCAATACTAATACATTGAGTTAATTTACCACTTAACTGTCTTGTGTCTATTTCTATTTCCTAACCGAGTTAAAGGTATCTACACTTGTGTTTCTATAAGTGCCTGCAGTATCTTTCACTCAACCAGGTATGTCAGAGGGGCTGAGGTTGTTCTTGGAGTCAAGGTAGAGAACCCAAATTACCTTTGGGGGAAGCACCACATTGTAATAAAAAAAATACAATAAAACTGGGACCATCTTAGCAGGGAGTATTGTGTTTTTATTAAAGAATGATACAGAACAATGAACAAATTCACTCAGAATTACTCAGCATGGACTGTCCATTATAAGAAATGTATAGAAAGTTCACCTGTGACAGAAGTTTAGCAGTCCCCTACCCCCCAAAGGCTAGTGGGGACCCTGGGAGGTCAGGTAGGCTGACATTTTGTAAAGCGCTGTGCAAACTGTTGGCGCTATATAAATCCTGTGACCTTGGTATGTGGTGGGGTTGTGAAACAGTAGGCGTCAGTCACTTTTATGTTGATTGAAGATTTTATTTATACCATCAATTCAACGTGAGAAGACAAAGGGCTCCAGATATCCATGGATCTGTACAGATTGCAGACTCCACTCCCTGCTGTTCAGTCTTCATGCCGGAATTGCCATTCTGTAACTTGCAGTATATTCTGACTGCCCGATAAGTTACTAGTTTCCCTGTGAGGCTCCAGCTTTACACACCTTTCAGAGACACTTCCTCCATACAGACAGGGCAAGCTTTAGCATAAAACCCAGGCCTAATGTCTTAAACACACAAAAGCTCTCCATATTCAGCAGGCCCAGGACACCATCCCTCTGCCAAGCCTAAGCCTGGTGGGGGGGGGGGGGAGACACCTTCAATACTGTAGGTTAATCCAAATATTTATACCCTTCTCCACCATGCACCATTGGCAATAAATCTCCAAATGGATGGCATAGTTGCCAACATTATCAAAAAATTTATGGGGTCACTTTTTTGTATGTATTAATTATTATAAATAGGGGGTGGGGCTTTCGTTCAAAGGTGTGGTGTAGCGGGGACGGCAAAATGGGTGTGGTTTAAACTAAATATTGGGCATGGCTTAAATGGGGTGTGGTTAGAGTCTGAGATGATTGATGGATGGTGGGAGAAAGAGAGAGGGAAAAGAGAGAGGGAGAGAGAAAGAAAGAAAGAGATAGGGAGGGAAGGAAAGAGAAAGAAGAAAAGAAAAAGGGATGGAGGGACAGCAGGCCCAGTTCCTATACCACAATAGCAATATATGTATTCCAGAAAGTTTAACAATCAGCAGATAAAGATACTCCAAACACCTGGTGTTGGCTCTTCAATCATAATGGCACCATGGTTGATATGGTGTCAGGATGATTCAAGCGCATTATTTCTATTATTACATTATTATTATTACCACATGGGGCTTGTCACTTGCCACGTCGCCTGCCACCAGATGCATTTTGTCACTTGCCACGTCGCCTGCCACCAAATGCAGCTTGTCACCAGATGCAGTTTGTTACCAGATCTGCAGGATGTCACCATATGCAGCTTGTCACCATATCTGCAGCTTCTCACCATACGCAGCTTCTCACCAGATATGCAACATGTCACCATATGCAGCTTGTCACCAGATTTGCAGCATGTCACCGTGTGCAGTTTGTCACCAGGGGCCGGCAGTTGTTATTTGATCTCTGCCGCCATTTGCCCAGGATTATCCCGCAATTCATATTTGTCTCCCTTGCCCCAGGCACCTTCATTCTGGGACAATACAGTGTCCCAGGATGAAATAAGGACACACAGCCACCTTAATAAACTATTGCCAAACTGGTTGCTAGGGCCACCCCACCTGGTGTCTAGCAACCAGTGACGTCACATTCGCAGAGTTTCTCAGAACGAGGCCTTTACCCAATGCTGCCCTACGCTAGCCTCTGAGACCGCCCACCTCCTCTCCTTCTCCAGGCCGCACGGCAGCAGCAGCAGAGAGAGCAGCCAGCCCAGAGAGCATCTGTATAACAGTGTCTCCTCCTGAGTCCTGACTCCTCCAGCCAGTGGCATTCTGCAGTGCTGGCTGGCTTAGATCCAGATCCACTGCTCAGCTACCCGGTGCCCGTCCCAACTCCCGGAGCACATTGCCCGCCTTCTTCTCCTCCCTCCCGTGGCCCAAGCCACCCAACTGCCTTAGGGGGGCTCACCAGCCAGACTGGCTGCAGCCTGGACCAGGGAACGAACATAGACTGGCGCTCAATCAACTGCTCACCACCACACAAGACAAGTCCAGCAGCCAGCTTAGAAGGTGAGAAATTTAATTTGGAGCAGCCAGGTCAGGTGACAAGTCAGGGCACTGAGGCTGGGGACAGTACAGTAATAAATGTGGTTGACAAAGTGGACCCAGCCCTGTGGGGGGGCAATAAAAAATGAAGTCTCCCTGACCCTTACCTGTCAGCCTAATTTATCACTGTCCCCCACTTGTCAGCTTCATATATTACTGTCATAGTAATACATGAAGCTGACAAGTGGGGGGCAGTATTACACGAAGCTGACAAGTGGGGGTCGAGGGGACAGTAATACATGAGGCGAACAAGTGGGGGTCAATAATATATGAAGCTGACAAGTGGGCAGTGGTGGTGCTTCCATAAAGGGCGCACGGGCACCGCCCCCTCTCTCCTGCCGTCCCTCTATCACCATAGATAGATTCATGCATTGCATGAATCTATCTATGGTCGCCGCTCTCGCCCCCTATTCAGGTGTCCGGCCCAACAGCGGCGGAGGTGTTTTTTGGAAGCACCTGATTAGAGCCATAGGCTCTAATAGGCGTCCAAAACAGTGAACAGTGGGCGCCATGCCCCATTTTAGGCAGAAGTAGACAATCTGGCTTGGTTTAGGGAAGGCAAAGCAAAGACCGACTATCAATAAGGCTCTAGCTGAATACAGCCAGGGATTGTTAAATTCAGGGAGACACTCCTGCTTAAAGTGGAACTTCACTCTCTCAATCAACATTGACTATTTTTTCCTTATTTCCTTATTCCTTAATCCTTATGCTGCTAGCATTAGTAAAAAACATTTTAACATGTCTTTGGTGTCTTTCTGGTTTCCAGGCCTAGGGAAATGATGCCATACTTCCCAGGAGTCTTCAGGAGGGGAGGAGGGGTTTTCTCAGCTAAGCACACCCTCCTGCCTTTCTGCCTAAAATAGGGGTGTAGCGTCACATATGGCGACCCATCACATTTCGCTACCCGATGGAGTGCGCATGCGCGACGCCACCATATGCGTTCCAACACTTCGCTCGCCACGCTTCGGGCACGGCCTCGCTTCGCTCGGCATAATTATAATCTAACTCTATGTCCACTTGGATGGTGGGGCTTGAACCTGGACTTAGGGGTGGAGTTTTTTCGTAAAAGTGTTGGAACGCATATGGCGGCATCCCGCATGCGCGCTCCAGCGTGTAGCGAAATGTGATGGGTCGCCATATGTGACGCTACAGGGGCAGATGAATTTCAGGAAGTAAATGCTACATGAATCATCTGCCCTTACTCAAGATGGCCAAAGACAGAAATGCTAGGGATGTTTTTTTTTTAATCTAAGTGATTTCGCATGGAGACGTGAATGGATGGGTGTGCTTTAAATATTAAAAATTAATTAAATAGCGTTTTTGGTTTTTGGTGCTCAGATAGAGTGTAGTTCTGCTTTAAGAGAGTGTGGCTACAGAGGCTTTGCATAAAACCTTTATCACGTGTACAGGGGTGGGTGGAGATCCCCCACTGGGATCCAAGACAGCAATGAAGCACAGAAAGGCATACAACAGTACTCTCTCCATCCAACATGAAGCAATCTGTTTTGGGAGAAGATAACCATTACTAGCCAAAATAACAAAACTCAAGGCTGACCACAATAGAATGTCAACAACAAGGACACTGATAAGCATAAAATAATAATGCGTCATCAAGCTTTTTAGGAAAAATTGTGTGTATATTTCATTATGATAATCATGTGTTGTGAGCTATCTGGTCCCATTAGCCATGTTTATATCTGACGCTCCAAAATAGTTTATTAGATTAACGTACCCATGGAATGTCTTTACAACACATGCTATTAGTATCCCATTCTTGGATCAATATTACACATTATCGAGAATCTACTGGCATAAATCTTTCTTAAACCCTTCCCATCAATGACTAGAGTGGAGTTTGGTCAAGCTATGAAAAGAAGGCAATTATGCATATGGTAGAGAGGAACAGTCAGTTCCTTTTTTTTGGTGCCACATAATCCTCCCTCAGTGGAATTTATTGGGTATTACGTCTGTGTTTTATAATCCAAGGCATCCTACAGAGATATTTCACAAGATCTGAGCATTGCAATCTGCAAGGAATGTGTAAACCAACACCAGATAGCCAGAGGGAAGACAGAGGATTCTGATAGAAGAATGCAAGGACATCTCTAGGAAATCATCTAGTTTTATTAAACTCCTGCCTCTCTGTCCTTCACAAGATTTGTTTATTTTTATTCACTAATTTAGCTTCAACATATTCTCCATGGTTTAAGAGAGACCATAGAACCATCATATGATGAGTAGTTCGGAGATATACACTATATTACCAAACTTATTGGGACACCTGCCTTTACACGCACATGAACTTTTAATGGCACCCCAGTCTTAGTTTAGTATTGAGCTGGCCCACCCTTTGCAGCAGGGCCGGACTGGGAATAACATCCAGCCCTGGAAAAAATTTCATACCAGCCCCACAGCATTATTATACCACCGCAACAGCATTAATAAACCAGCGCAACAGCATAACATCATTGATTTCTTGTTCATGAAAGGGAAAACCATAAAATGCACATTTGAAGAGTGTATTATATATAGATAAGACAGATATGAAATCACATAGGGCTTTATATATATATATATATATATAAAAGCAAATTCCAGTTAAAAGTGGTAAGTGATCAATCATCAAGGGGGACCCCAGGAACTCAGAACGTGGGAGGGGGGGGACCACCTTCCGCAGAAAGAATACACTAAGGTAAGGGGGGGTGGGTTACTGATATAAGGCTGTGCTTTATATTGGTGCCCCCTTACATTATCGTATTCACTCCCCCCTTACATCAGTGACCCCCCCTTCAGACTGGCCTAGCGGTGTTGTCACTGACCTCCTCTCAGGTGCACTGTGTAGGGCTCAGTCAGTTGGCTCCAGCTCGGTGGCTCTGGTTTTATCCTATAGTCTCCTCTCCACAGTCCACACTTGTCTGACTTCTCCCATGACCCCCATTCCGGCGGTGCTCCCACTCTTGCCTCCTCTCCAGACTCCCGCAGAGACTGCAGACATGATACAGGAGATGGTCGGAGACTGCAGACATGATACAGGAGCTCAATGCAGCCTCACCAGTGCCCATCAAATGCAGCCTCACCAGTGCCCATCAAATGCAGCCTCATTAGTACCAATCAAATGCAGCTTCACTGTGCCCATCAATGCAGCCTCACTGTGCCCATCAATGCAGCCTCACTGTGCTCATCAAATGCAGCTTTACTCTGCCCGTGAATGCAGTCTCACTGTGCCCATGAATGCGGCCTCACTGTGCCCACCATTGCAGCCTCACTGTGCCCATCATTGCAGCCTCACTGTGCCCATCATTGCAGTCTCACTGTGCCCATCAATGCAGCCTCACTGTGCCCATCAATGCAGCCTCACTGTGCCCATCAAATGCAGCTTTACTGTGCCGTGAATGCAGTCTCACTGTGCCCGTGAATGCAGTCTCACTGTGCCCAGGAATGCAGCTTCACTGTGCCCATCATTGCAGCCCCTCCTGTGCCCCATGGCCCAGTCAGCAGTCCCTGTCTGTGGGAAGGTATGTTGTTGATGCTTGGTACGGTACCTTGCATGCCAGCAGGATATCCATGATGGCCAGCAGCAGGCAGGGTCTGTTCTCGTTTTGGATGGGTACAGTGCTCCTTCCAGAGGATCTGTTTGCTGTATGATGGAGTGGTCCCTGGCCACCTGCACCTTCAGCCATCCTCATTTTCCGGCCCCAGTCAGCCTGTCTTCTGGTCCTGGGGAAGTGGAGAGCACTGGGTGGGAGCTGGAAAGAAGGGGGAGCAGAGAGTACTGGCGGGGTTGGAGAGCACATAGGTGGAGGCAAAGAGCAGGGGGGAGTGGAGATCACAGGGATGGGGAGCAGAGAGCGCTGGGGGGGGGGACTTGAGAGCACTGGGGGTCCAAAAAGAACAGAGGTGGAGAGCACTGTGGGGGCTAAGAGTGTGGGGTGGCGAAGAGCACTGGGGGAGGGGCAGAAAAACAGGGGTGGAGAGCACTGGGGGGTACAAAGAGCAGGGGGGAGTGGAGAGCACTGGCGGGGTTGGAGAGCACATGGGTGGGGGCAAAATGCAGGGGGGAGTGGAGAGTACAGGGGTGGGGAGCGGAGAGTGCTGGGGGGGAAGCTTGAGCGCACTGAAGGGGGAGCCAAAAAAACCAGGGGTGGAGAGCACGGGGGCAAAGAGCATGGGGGGGCTGGAGAGCGATGGGTGGAGCTTGAGAACACTGGGGGGGGACCGAAAGAACAGGGGTGCGGAGAATGGGGGGCTGGAGAGCACTGTGGGGGGTGGAGAGCACTGGGGTGGGGGCTGGAGAGTGATGGGGAGAGCTGGAGAGCACTGGGGGGGGAGAAAGAACATGGGTGGAGAGCACTGGGGGAGGAGAAAGAACATGGGTGGAGAGCACTGGGGGGGGAGAAAGAACATGGGTGGAGAGCACTGGGGGAGTGAAGAGCACTGGGATGGTGGCTAGAGTAGGATGGGGAGAGCTGGAGAGCAGGGGGGGCAGAAAAAACAGGGGTGAAGAGAACTGTGAGGGGGGGGGCTGGAGAGTGTGGTGAGGAGAGGAGAGCATGGGGGGGAGCCAGGGAGCACAAGGAGAACTGGGGGGGCCAGTAAAAGAAGTTGGATAGGAGGATCGGCGGGGGGGCCGCATATAGAGGAAATTAGCTTTCTATATTCCTCTATGCAGCCGCTGAATGCTTGATTCACCTCCTCTCCCTCCTGCAAGCATTCAGCGGCTGCATGGAGGAATATAGAAAGCTTATTTCCTCTATATGCGGCCCCCCGCCGATCCTCCTATCCAGGCACACAGGGCGGACTGTACGGGCGGGCATCTACTCATGTGGATCACGGAGCTGGCTGGGTCTGTGTTTGGCGGCGGCGCTGTAACATGGTCCCACCCCCCTAGACCGGCTCGTGTGATAGGCGGAACACTGATTCTATCTACTATCACACAAGCTGGTCTAGGGGGGCGGGACCGTGTTACAGAGCCGCCGCCGAACACAGACCCAGCCAGCTCCATGACACGCAGGAGCAGGAGAGAGGGGAGCACTGCAGCTGCAACTCAAAGCGGCCTCACAGCAGGCGGCCTACCGGGAAGTCTCCCGGTATCCCGGTAGGCCAGTCCGGCCCTGCTTTGCAGCTATAACAGCTTCAACTCTTCTGGGAAGGCTGTCCACAAGGTTTAGGAGTGTGTCTATGGGAATGTTTGATCATTCTTCCAGAAGCACATTTGTGAGGTCAGGCACTGATGTTGGACGAGAAGGCCTGGCTCGAGGCTCCGCTCTAATGCATCCCGAAAGGTGTTCTATCAGGTTGAGGTCAGGACTCTGTACAGGCCAGTCAAGTTCCTCCACCCCAAGCTCGCTCATCCATGTCTTTATGGAACTGTTCCCACAAAGTTTGGAGCATGAAATTGTCCAAAATGTCTTGGTATGCTGACGCCCTAAAGCCAGATACACACTATACAATTTTCTATAGATTTTTTTCCTTCAGATTTACCAAAACCATATAATATGAGGTCAAACCTTAAGAGTTTCAATTTGTATGCAATCAGGCAGGCCCTTGCACTACATGGTTTTGGTAAATCTAAAGCCGCGTACACACGATCGGATTTTCCAAAGGGAATTGTGTGATGACAGGCTGTTGGTGGAAAATCCGACCATGTGTATGCTCCATCGGACAATTGTCAGATTTTCCGTGGACAAATGTTGGATGGCCGGCTTTAAAATTTTCCGTGAACAAATGTCTGTTGTCGGATTTTCCAAGCGTGTGTACACAAGTCCGTCAGACAAAAGTACAAACACGCATGATCAGAAGCAAAGACGAGCCAGAAGCGGTCGGTCTTGTAAGGCATCTGTTTTCTAGCGATATCAAGAATATTATTATTATGCTTGTTTGATTTTTTGGGCAAGTTACCACAACACCATTATCCTGTAGTTTTTAAGTTCAAAGATGCAACTATGTTGGTGTCCCTTGTCAATTTTACATTGTATTTTTTTTAATGTAACTGCCTACTCCCAAACTGTCATTCAAAGTAAAACACATAGCCAAGTATTATTCTACACAATTTTTTATTGTGCAGAAAAAAAAATAACACAAATTTAATTAGAGATGCTATCTGCCATCCAAATACAAAGAACATATCAAAAAAGTGCATTCCATGCATATAAAAATGTAGAAAATATAATAAATAAAAATATTATTCCAAAAAAAAAAGAATGGAAATTATTAAGTGGGGAAGGGGTGAAAATCCCCAGACCAGCAGGGTTTTTGGGGTTCTTGTGGCTGGTATTGCCACTGATCGGCATGCTGCTGTGGTGGGTGGGTTGGCTGTGGAGGTGATGGAGATGGGGCCACAAAATTCGGAAATGTGGGTGTTTTCAGAAATGTCGCCCCTCACCCCCTTTTTGAGGAGCTGCAGGATGAGTTCCTCACACCTGCTCCTTTGCTCACTGGCCATCTGCCTTAATTTATTGTCCGTCACACACCCAAATGCTTCAGCCTCATCTGAGTCAGTACGGAGAGCAGTAGTGGCCTGGCTGAGAAAGGAAGCTGTGGCCTCCTCCAGATTCCTGCTCTTCCTGGCTCTTTTTGCAGCAGGAGGGGGTAGGGGAGGGATCTGCGACTCCGTCTGGCTACTGGACACTGGCTCCTCCAGGCTGACCCTTTCCTTTGTATGAAAATGGGACATAATTAGAATCTTTTTTTTGGGTTTGGTCATCAATCACACACAATTTTGATCTCCTCACTGTTGCAAATTGAATGTGGAGAAATAGAAAAGACTATCATTCTGACCCCATTTTTCATTCTTGTTCAAATAATTTTTGGTCCCTACTGTCTATTGATATGGAAACCACTTTGTTAAGGCAGAAATATTTTTCCAATAACGTATAGTCATCATTGTATTTTTGGATAAAAATATGTTCAACAATTCTATGCCTGGGTCAAGCTGGGCTCCTCCACATCTTCATCCTGTGAATCAGGACCTGTGCAGACCTCAGGAGCTGTGACCTCAGCAGATGTTGAAGGGAGCGTAGACAGCGATGGCCTGGGTTCTGTCTGGTCTGTCAAAAACCTCTGGCTGTTGTAATACCACAGGCTGGGGACATATAGGGCACCCGCTGCTGCTCCAGATCTCTCAGAGTCCAGGACCTTGTTCAGCTCCTTTTTAAATGTTCTCCGAAGGTTGGCTATCTTTTGCTTGACATAGTTGGTGTCTGCCCTGGGGTACACAGGTTTGCACAACTCTACCAGTTTATCGAAAGCTGCCTTCCTCAGTATTTTATTTGAGTAGTCTCTACTTGTCACCCTCAGAGACAGGACAGCTCCCGGTGCATGTCAATGAAATGGGGGAGAAATTCTGGCGAAGTGAACTTATCAGTCATGATGATATGATGCCTGCAAGAGAGAACACAAGACAAACCATAATGTCTGGCTTAACCCATAAGCTGGTCCCAATATAGGCCTCAATCTAAGCAGTATAGGACACCAACCACCTATGTCCCAATTTTGTACCTTCGTTTTTGCCTCCTTTCCTGCCTTGGTGATCATTTTGTCCTCTACGCCAAGATCATTCCTACGACCGTTCCATCAATCGTGCGTTCTGGTTTTATACACACTGCGCATGCGTCAAACTTCGCTCTCAGTGCATCATGACGCTGAGGCGTGACCATCTCTTTTCTGCATGAAACTCATACAGCAGAACATTCAGGAGGGACAACATGGCGGATTCGGCAGATTGCAGCCAGCCTTGCGGCAGTGGAGCTCATAGGAGGCACAATGCAACTCCCATGAGCAAGGGTTAGATGCATGATTATGACTGCAAGCTGCGCAATTACAAAAGGCCCAACAGCTGAAAGGACAGCATTTTGGAGAAGGTCATCGCCGTTTTGCAGAGAGAATTTTCAGGGGACCGATCAAAGGACCAAATCCGAAAAAGATGGTTTGATCTAAAGCACTGGGAACAAGACCAGATGGAGTACATACATCAGACCATAAAAAAATGTAAGCGATATTTGGATCTAAACAATATGTATATGTGTAAATTAGCTGTCTGTATATGTTCTTTCTTCAACTAGAAGTAGTGGCGCTAAATCACAACTAAAAGAGAAAGTGGATCTATAAACAGGGAAAGTGTTAACCTTCTCTTTGCTGATAGAGATTGTTTGCGCAAGTATTTGTGGAATCTTGCTTCAAATGTGTTCACATGTCGAGTGTTTACAGTAGGTGACCGCGATATTGTGTCAATCTCGCCGCACTTCTCGGCGAGATTTGACACCTACGAGCCCCGTCGCAGGAGCCAGCGCCGAGATGGCTCACTCATCGGGAAAGGAAAACTTTGTCTTCCTTCCGCGATGAGTGACAGGCAGTGCTGACAGCTGTCTGGTATGAATCCTGAGGCGGGAACACCGCGCCAAATTTTAAATGAAAAAACCGGCGTGGGTTCCCCCCTCGGAGGCATACCAGGCCCTTGGGTCTGGCATGGATTGTAAGGGGAACCCCCTATGCCGAAAAATCGGCGTGGGGGTCCCCCCCAAATCCATACCAGACCCTTATCCGAGCACGCAGCCCGGCCGGCCAGGAAAGGGGGTGGGGACGAGCGAGCGCCCCCCCCCTCCTGAGCCGTACCAGGCCGCATGCCCTCAACATGGGGGGGTGGGTGCCTTGGGGGAGGGGGGCGCCCTGCGCCCCCCCCACCCCAAAGCACCTTGTCCCCATGTTGATGAGGACAAGGGCCTCTTCCCGACAACCCTGGCCGTTGGTTGTCGGGGTCTGCGGGCGGGGGGCTTATCGGAATCCGGGAGCCCCCCTTAATAAGGGGGCCCCCAGATACCGGCCCCCCACCCTGTGTGAATGAGTTTGGGGTACATGGTACCCCTACCCATTCACCTAGGGGAAAGTGTCAATAGAAAAAAAACACACTACACAGGTTTTAAGAGTCATTTATTAGTCAGCTCCGGGGGGTCTTCTTCCGACTTCGGGGGTCTCCTTCCGACTTCTCCCGGTGTTCGGCCTCTTCTCCCGGGCCCCGCCGCTATCTTCTTCCAGCTCTATTGCCAGCGAGGGGCCCGGTCTGCTGCCGCTGTCTCGCCGCCGCTGTCCCGGTGTTCGGCCTCTTCTCCCGGTGTTCGGCCTCTTCTCCCGGGCCCCGCCGCTATCTTCTTCCAGCTCTATTGCCAGCGAGGGGCCCGGTCTGCTGCCGCTGTCTTGTCGCCGCTGTCTCTCCGCCGCTGTCTCGCCGCCGCTGTCTCTCCGCTTCTTCTCTTCTTTTCTTCTTCCCCGATGTTGACACGACGCTCTCTCCGGCTCGAATGCTGTGTGCGAGCTGCGGAGCCATTTATATAGGCGGTAACCCCACCCCCTTACGACGTCATGGTCCCAGCATGCGCAGGGACTCTGGCGTCATAAGGGTCTGGTATGGATTTGGGGGGGACCCCCACGCCGATTTTTCGGCATAGGGGGTTCCCCTTACAATCCATGCCAGACCCAAGGGCCTGGTATGCCTCCGAGGGGGGAACCCACGCCGGTTTTTTCATTTAAAATTTGGCGCGGTGTTCCCGCCTCAGGATTCATACCAGACAGCTGTCAGCACTGCCTGTCACTCATCGCGGAAGGAAGACAAAGTTTTCCTTTCCCGATGAGCGAGCCAGTGCGACATTCACAGTACCCTGTCGCCGAGAACCAGCGCGATGCTATCGCGCTGGAAACACAATCTCGCGGTCAGGTACTGTAGATGTCCAAACCAAACACCCACTCCACACATTAGCAAAGTATGTAGTGCCTTAACATTAGCATGGAGAAGGAAGAGGTGGAAAGAGCTGTCAGTGTTGCTAGGTACCTGAGTTTGCGAGACCAAGGCACCAGGGCCAAGATTACAGAGTAGTTGCAGTGTGTACATTCCTAGTAGTGTAGATGTCTGAAGGGCAAGCAGGTTGCAAGCAACAATAGACTGGGTAGGTAAGTATTTCCTTCATTTGACTAGTAACTTGCCCATGACTCACTATGTAGGGCCTCAGCCACTTGACAAACGTTCCCTTAATACTTTTTACTCTTCTTGCTAGGTCATGATCTTCCACGATGTGCTATTGGCAGAATGAGTGCAGATATGTTGCATTGTTTGAAGGAACTAGAGCAACTCAAGGAGGCTACCACTGCTTTACAGCAAAAAATCTGCGATTTTGTGGACATGCTTGCCAAATTCTAATTTCATCTTGCCTGGTCTGAAGTTTATTGTTCCACTTGTTACCTCCTGTTTGCCCTTACTAATTACCATGTTTTTATAACTTTAAAATTTTAAAGTTTAGGCACAGAACTCAGTGTTTCTCCACTCCACTCCTCTAGGTGCACCGCCAAATCCTATTTTGTAGATTTTCCTCAGTCTATAAACGACTGTGCGAATTACTAACAGGGAAAATGACAAGATCACCTGTGCCAAATTCAAGAAATCAAGAAAACATGACCTGGGTTTGCATCTTGAGGAGAAGAGTTGGGAAACACTGCCCTAACTAATGTGAATCATAATGTTTATGTGTTTTTTAGAATCTAAACCCCAAAATTTTAAGGTGCCCACAAATTGGGCCTTAAAGTTCTTATTTCCCCCCATGATCCCATGCCTAAAATGTCTGTAGTTCCATACATCTATTATTCTAAAGCCACAAAACACACAGTGTGTCAACATGTGCTATCTCCCATCACAGGGTATCAATGGACGCATTTTGAGGGTGCAACCCCTTCCTCATAACTAAAGTAGCTCTCAGGAAGGGGTTGCACCCCCGAAACACGTTCATTGATAACCCGTGATGGGAGATAGCACATGTTGACACACTGTGTGTTTTGGGGTTTAGAAAAATAGATGTTTGTAACTACATACATTTTTGGCATGGGATCATAGGGGACATTTAATTGTTAGGCCTCTACGTGTATAAGGCTTCAAATTTGGGCTTTTAGAGGGGTGAGATCACCCAATCTGAGGAAGGCAACATCCACACAGTCTTGGGATACAAATGTCTTGGTTGCCCTGAGTTTTGGATGTGTATGTAATGGTTTAGAACATGCCTGTTTAGCCACAAAAAAGAGAAATAATGCAGAACATAAAGGCTATACATCAAGATGTTGTTTTTTTTTTAAACAAATAGCCTCTTGCACTCTGCCTGAATTTGAGGACACCGATAACATTTGTACACATTTTAGGGGTTGTTTAGGGTAAGCCACAAAATGTAGCTGACAAAAAACATTGTTAAGTTACCAGGCTAGGTGTGTATTGGCCAAGGATAGCTTGCTGGGGAGGTTATATGAAGGAAAATATGCATGTAGGCCAAAAAAGGAGCAGGAAAAGCATGCATGAGGACAAAGAGGGCATTCACAGCATATTACAATATTGATAATTATGTAATCAACAAATTAATAAAATATATTGGCAAACAAAAATACAAAGAATGTGATCTTAAAGGTAAAACCTTACCCTAATATAGTCCTTCTGCAGGACTTGAATGATGGCTAAAGCAGGTCTCTGGAATAATGACTCCCAGAGCCCGGGGGGAGATCCCAGTAGTAAACTTGAGGTCCTGGAGACTTCTCCCCATCCCCAAGTACCTCAAGGTGGCTATGAGCCTTTGCTCTGGAGTGATGGAAAGCCTCATACATGTGTCCTGCTTCTTAATATAGGGGGTCACCAATGCCAAGAGGTGGTGAAAGCAGGGATCTGTCATCCGGAGATAATTCCGAAAATCATACGGATTATTCTCCTGGAGATCCTGCAGCAATGGCATATGACATAATTGGGCACGAATAAGCAACCAATTTTTGGTCCGAGAACTCCTCCTCCTCCTGTTCCTGGACTGGACTCGGGTCAAAGCCCAATAATCACATGTTCTCTCCTCCGATTACACAACATGGCTGGTTGACGAACGGCCACTCAGAAACAAACTGAAAAGTGCAAATCAACACTCAAACTTCTACTAACACGAAATTAGCAGAAGGAGCCCAAAGGGTGGCGCTTGAGAAATTAACTTCCTCTTTATAGTCTCGTAGTACGTTACTACATTCATGTTTGTCGAATGACAATTTGCGTACCATTAGTATGCAAGGCAAGATGCTGGCACACACCCTTTTGACAAAAATCAGAAGCTCGGTCGGCTAACAATCATACTGTGTGTACAAGGCTTAAGAGTTCCCTTCAATGAAACTAAAGCCTCGTACACACAATGCGATTGTTGGCAGGGGATTGTGTGATGACAGGCTGTTGGCCTAAAATACGAACGTTAGTATAAAAAAAGGGGGGTGGGTGGAATGTCCTAATAGATACGGCACCTCATCTCTGAACTGATATGATGTAAAGGGACGCAGGGAAAATGGGATTATTACGGTGCCAAAGACAGGTTAGAACACATTTATTATAAAAAATATATTTTTATTGATATACAAATCTAAAAAGTATACATAATTGATACATATACATTGTAACCAATTGAATTAAACAAAAATGAGCTTATGCAATATAGATATTAATCGACACCAAGGATGTTGGAAGGTGATCAATAGTGTTGTTGATCCCTACTAGTTTCGCCAAAACATTGGCTTCATCAGGGGAATAAGCAAATAATACAAAAAAGATAAAAACACTGAAAGGAGGAAAAGAGAAAATACATTAGTTGTCAAACCCAAATCTCATAAATTAATTCAAGCGAGCAGTCATGTTACAGAAAAATCACAGTAATGTCCAACCAAAACCCCCTCAAGCTCCCCCAAGCAAACCCCCCCCCCCCCACAGCTCCCACATCACGGACATACCGTGCCAAACTACTGGAACATAGAGCGAGCACCACCAAGCAGCGGGGGATGGTAGTCGATCCCAACCCTGTAATTGGCTACAGAGGGCTCAAAAAGGGTGCCTATAAGAACTGAAAATTGACATATAAATGACTAGGCTTTGCTAGAAATGAGTATTCATTGATTCAAGTGGGCTAATAAGCCTCAATTACATACCATAGTTAGACATATAAAAAGCGCTAGGAGATGCGCTGAGTTGATTGAAATAAATGCTTGATTGTGTGTTGGGACCAAAAGCTCTATATTGTAGCCAAGGGAACTGGAACAGAAGTTTAATGCACAGAGATAGCATTACTAAGGAGATAATGGAGCTTCAAATAAGGGAATCTTCTTATATAACATTCACAGATATGGAATAAGTGTGAAGAAATAAGTAAAGGCGCTTACCATGAACAATGCAAACGCCAAAATTCACAATACGATGCACATACTCTAGGGTCCCGCCATCAAAGGAACTGAACACGGGATCCCCAGATGAAGGAGAGACCTCCCAATGAATCCAATAGGCAAGCTTATCTAAATATAAATTCAGTGTGTGTAGTCAGCATAAAGGCCACCCAGCGGTATATAACTAAATGAAAAGGAAGGAGATAAGCAGTCGTTCCATATAGATGAAAATGCTGGTATTACCTTAGTCCGACATAACCGAGCAACAGCGCATTCCCAGCAACAAGTGAGTGTAAGAAGTTTTTGGCAGCCTTAAGAGTCCCCCACCCGACCAGCCGTCATCAATTAGCCAATCGGGAGCGGACACAAGGCAGCCCGGGCGCATGCGCAGTAGCTGGAGTCAAGCGCCTACAATACCCAGAATGCCGTGCACCGTCCGTGTCACATGGTGCTGCCAGTGAGGATGGTCAATGGGACGCGATGCAGGTGTAGGGCCTAACAGTGAATAGGGGGAGGAATAAACACACTCCGCCTAGTCAAAGAGGAAGGAAAAAGAGGTTGATGTAGTGGGACAGCGGTTAAACTGTGAAGGCCCTGGCCAAAGGGGCGGGCTGACTAAATGCAAATCAGCCCTTGGGTGTCCATGCAGCCAAAGGCTGTGAAAGGACTGAATCCCCAAGAAACCCGGAAGCACAGCCCTGACTATACCAGGGTCAGCAGGGCCGACTGGAGGCGAGAGCTGGGAGTGAAGGGGAACAGCGGGGGGAATAGGAAGGACAAACAATAAGGCGGCCGTATAAAAATACAAACCACCAGATGGCGATCTTCCGAATTAGGAGGGGGAGAAGGAAGAGAAATAATAAAGTATAATAGAAAAAACAATGTTGAAAAATACATCATGGGTATGTTAAATTCAAGTTCTATAGATTGCATGAACAGAAAAAACATATTTCAACAGAGTATTTTAACAATTACGAACGTCAGTATGCTCCTTCAGACAATTGTTGTCCAACTTTTGGCCAACAAATGTTGGATGGCAGGCTAGTAAATTTTCGGCGGACAACGGTCTGTTGTCAGATTTTCGTGTCGTCTGTACACAAATCCGTCACACAAAAATCCAAAGTACAAATACGCATGCTTGGAATCAACGCTCACCAAACACGACATTAGCAGAAGGTGCCCAAAGGGTGGCGCTCAAGAGCTGAAATTCCACATAGTACGTCACTACTTTCGTGTTTGTTGGCTGACAATTGTGTGCCGTTAGTATGCAAGAAAAGATCCAGGCACATGTCCTTTGGACAAAAGTCTGACGCTCTGTTGGCCAAAAATCCAATCGTGTGTACGAGGCTTAAGACCCCATACACACTATTAGATTTTCTGCAGATTTTTGTCTTCAGATTTACCAAAACCATATAATATGCGGTCAAACATTAACATTAACATTAAACATTAGAGTCTCAATTTGTATGCAATCGGGCAGGCCCTTGCACTACATGTTTTTGGTAAATCTGAAGACAAAAATCTGCAGAAAATCTAATGGAGTGTATGGGGTCTAAAGCCTCATACACACGGTACGATTGTTGAACAACCGAGCATCTAATTTTGGTCAAAATGGCTTGTGCCAGGATCTTGTCTTGCATACTAACGTTACACAAATTGTTGTGCCACAAATACGAACGTAGTGACGTACTACAAGGAATTTCAGCTCTTGAGTGCCACCCTTTGGGCCCCTTCTGCTAATTTCGTGTTTGGTGAGCATTTATTCCGAGCATGTGTGTTTGTACTTTCGACTTTTGTGTGACGGATTTGTGTACTGACCATCCGAAAATCTGATGTGGAGCTGTCGTTTGACAAAAATTTACTAGCCTGTCATCCAAGATTTTTTGGCCGAAAATTGGAAGACAGTTGTTGAAAGGAGCGTACAAACGGTAAGAACTTCAGACAACCGCCTTGTCAAACGACAATCTCCTTCTGATTTTCATACCGTGTGTATGAGGCTGAAGACTGGGATGCCATTAAAGTTCATGTGCATGTAAAGGCATGTTTTCACATTACTTTTGGTAATATAGTGTATATTATGTGAAAAGTTACAAATAGTTATGTATTTATGGACATTTCTAAATCTTATCAAAAATAACTGGATAAAAATCAGCCAATCATGAAACCTTTTGAATGACCCACATTGCAAGTCTTTAATGGGAATATAATTTCTCATTTTACAACCAGCATCATTTGAAATATTTAGCTATAAGCAAAAAAAGGAATGGGATTCTCATTCAGTGAACCATACTATAATACAGTCTCCATATTACCTGCAAAATTAAACATTTACCTATTTACAAAAAAAAAACTCAGATTTAGTCAAAATGGGACTAAACATTAGCAAGGCCGTACTGTATGCTCAAATATGTTTTACAAACATTGCCATTGGATGGCTTTATTTTAAAGGGTCATTCCACTTAAGGGTGAGCTCTCAGATGTAAGTTCCTGGCTTCCTATATTCCTTGAAGACACCAGTGTTTAGATCTTCATGTCATTGTCCTCAGCTCTGTTCCTGAAATGTAGGTGCTCTTGCCCACCTTGAGGTGTTTTCTGCTACTCATATTGCATTCTTCATAGCACAAAAAAAAAAAAACATATGCAAGGAGAGATCTTAATGAGCTTAGTCTGAACATAGGTCAGGTGAGTACAGCCACACCACAGATATGAGGGGTCAAGCCTACAATAGATTAGGTGTGGTGAGTATACTCATATTTGCAGGACGAGAATGTTATGGTTTTAGGATGGGGTCTTATCGTACTAGCTCCCCACTGTTAATAAATATAGCTAGAGAACATTATATACCAATACTTAGTATACTGGATACCAGTGGCTCAGACAGGTGGTTCTGGTGGGTCCATTTGTTCTCTGGGATGTGACTGGTAAGCTCTAGGGGTAGAAATATATGAACATAAAGGAAAGGAAGACTCTAATAATGGTCTGTAATGGTGGTGGCTGCACCAATGTGAATATGCTAGCTATGCTGTAAGGCAGTGGTCTGCAAACTGTGCCCCACGAGCCAGATGAGGTCTCTTGCTTTCCCTTATCTGATCCTTGGGGCAATATTCCTTCAACTAACACCAAAGATGAGGCACCATTCCTTCCCTGACACCTACAGCGGGGCACCATTCCTCCCACTAATGCCAACAAATGGGGCATTATCCTTTCCACTGGCACCAACGATGGAGGGTTTCCCCCTCCTTTGACACCAACAGGCAGTGGCGTAGCGTGGGGGGTGCGAGGGGGGCCACCGCCCCGGGCGCAAAATTCAGAGGGGCGCTGTCATGAGTGTGGACCTTCTAGCACGGGAATAAAAGCCCCTTGTTAAACTTATGATGCAGGAGAATCCACGTTGCTCAGCAACAGCGGCCGTTCTTGGAGTGCGGGCAGGCGGCTGGGGGATCAGTCTCACGGTGGTGATCAGCGAGGGGGCCGAGCCGAGGACAGATAGGCTGGCTGCCTGAGAGCCCGGGACTGGGGAGAATAGTTCCATCACAGCCGCCTCCTCCTTGATCTAGCCCCCCTGACCCCGCCCCCCCAAGAGATGAGAAGCGGCGGGCGCAGCATCTCCCGTGCCTCCAGAGCATGGATTGCTCGAACTTCCTCTCCGCACTAACATGAGGCCCGGAGAAGAGACTGACTGAGGACCCAGATGACATGAATGGAGGCGGACGTTGCCAGGGAGCCGCTGGAAGGATCAAAGCACCCCCGGATCAAGGAGACAGACTGGCATGGAAGGTAGGGCCAGCAGTCTCTCTCATCTCCCCCTCAGGCCCCTCTCCCTCTCTCAGCCCCCCCCCCTTTCCCTCAGCTCCACCGACTCTCTGATCCCAATGTCTCTCTCTGCCTCTCTATCAGTGAATCCAAATCACCAGTGCTGCAAAAACACACAATTGTGCAAATATATAAATAAATAAACAAACTCATTTTATATAATAATCAATAAAAAGTTCATCCATAGCCATAAAGTCCATTCTAGCCATGTTTTTTGGATACCTTTTTATTGATTATTATATGAAATTAGTTTGTTTATTTATATATTTGCACAATTGTGTGTTCTTGCAGCACCGGTGATTTGGATTCCCTACCCAGTAGGGCTATCTTAGAATTATTGTATTTGATGAATTGTTATATGACATTTCCTGTGCTTTATTTGCACAATGAGGTTGAGGTTTCTTGCAGCACTGGTGATTTAGGACTCACTACCCAGTAGGGTTTTTTTTTTTTCAATATTTCAGTTAATGGGAGCTACATACAGTATGTCATATTCACACTATAATACTTGTTGCAGCACCGTACCTTTGGGGTATTGATCCCGGCACGGTGCTGCAACAAGTATTATAGTGTGAATATGACATATGTAGCTCCCATTAACTGAAATATTATAAAATCCCCCCTCCTAATGCCTATGATGGCTAACCTGTGTAGAAAAGATGTAAATGCCTATTTTCAGGCTGTCCAGTCATGTTATCCCCTGTGTGAGCCAGTGGTGTATGCAGGAGAGAGGAGGGAGCGCCAACATCAGATGGGACATAGGATCTATGCATGTCACCACTTCATGCTTTACCAGTCATTGTCAAGCACACTCTCCTCTCCCCTACAGCCATCACTGTCTCACACAGGAGATCATGTGACCAGACTGGAGCTAGCTGAAAATAGGTAAGTCTGTGGGTCAAGGGGGCGCAAATTACTTGCCTCGTCCCGGGCGCTGACAACCCACGCTACGCCACTGCCAACAGGGCTTTTTTTTTAGGGGAAACTTGGTGGAACTCAGTTCCACCACCTCTGGCTCAGACCCTTTGGTGCCTGCTCACCACAATCACTTGTAAACACAGAAGTCTGAGTTCTGTGTTTACAAGTGACAGCTCTGCACTCTGTGTGTAACCCCCATGAACTCTGCACTCTGTATGTAATGCAATCCTGATATGTAATGCTCCTTTAATACCCTTCTACTGTTTGTGAAATATGACCACACCCACTATTTGATGTGATTTGTGGGCGAGAGGTTTTGGGGGGTCGTGGTTGAGTTCCAGTACCTATTGTTTGAGAAAAAAGCCCTGGACACCAATGATGGGGTACTATTCCCTCAACTGACACCAACAATGGGACATAATTCCTTTAACTGACACCTACAATGGGACATAATTTCTCCCAGTTATATAATCAATTGCACACTATTTCTCCCACTGACACCAATGGTGTGTCTCTATCCCCACCCCACCCCATCCCAACCAATAGCAACGATGTAGCATTTTTTCTCATCCTACTGACCACAGGTGCTATGTATTTTTTTTACTCCCACTGATTACTAAGCCTGGGAAATTGGGGTTGATTTACTAAAGGAAAACGGACTGTGAACTTTGCAAGGTGCAATTGCATTCTTCAAGTGCAGTTGCTCCAAAGCTCAGTCAATGAGATAAAGCTTTACTTTGCAAAGAATACCCAATCACATGCAAGTAAAGTAAAAAAAAAAAAACAGCATTTTTTGCTAGCACATGATTGGATGATGGAAGTCAGTAGAGCTGCTGCTTAGCTACTAATCTCTAGAGCAACTGTTCTTTCAGACTGCAACTGCACTTTGCAAAGTGCATAGTTTATTTGCCTTAGCAAATCAACCCCATTGTCTGCTCCCACTGATGCTGAAGCATTTTCTAATCCTATTGGCCACAGTCAATCCCCCATAAAGTCTGAAGAATAGTACATTTCTTGAAAAAGTTTGAAGACATCGGCTGTAAGGCACACCCTTTTATTGTTGCTATGTGGCCTGGTCCGAGCAGGCTTACAGACTGAACTGAAGTGAGTCTTATGCCATGTACACAGGGGCTTCATCGGACCTTCAGCTGACTTTTTCTGTCGAAAATCAGGCGGACTTTAGATTTGGAACATGTTTCAAATCTTTCCGATGGACTCGAGTCCGGTCGAAAAATCCGTTCGTCTGTATGCTAGTCCGACGGACAAAAAAGTACGCAAGGTCAGCTATTGGCTACTGGCTATGAACTTCCTCATTCTGGTCCCTTTGTACGTCATCACGTTCATACCAACGGACTTTCGAACAGACTTTAGTCCGTTCGTGTGTGGGCAAGTCCGGTCGTCCGAAAGTCCGTCGTAACTCCGTCGGAAAGACCGGCGGACGTTTGATGCTGAAAAGTCCGCCCGTGTGTACACGGCTTTACAAATTAATATTAAAGTGTGCAATCAAATCAGAGAAAGGAATTCCAGTACTAGAGAGGAGCCTATACAACTGTGCAAGTCTGGAGGGAAGGCTGAATTCAGCTTCAAATTTGGGTTTGGATAATGAGATCTGTTTTCAGCATCTTTGTAGGAAATAGCTTTTTAGATGTGGGTGAGGCATTCAATGTGATGTTATCGTTTTTACTTCTCATAATGACTTTTGCATGTCTTTTATCAAAGAGGAGAACATATGGAGGCAGACAGGTGAGCCAGCTGAATATTATATATTCCAGAGCCATGTTTGGAACGGCTGGGCAGCTTTGACTAATCAGCAATTACGCCATAACTATAAAGCCACGTGTTTCGCAAACTCGGTCATATTTTACTGATAATTCACCAGACCAATGGATTGCAATTTTTCTGACACCATCTCTAGTTCTTGATAAATAGTCCCAATAATGAATAACACAGCTTGTGTTGAAAGATTAATTATATCCCTTTTAAAAGGCCATAGGGATATTTTCCATGTGATATGCTGTTTAAAAGGAGTTTAAAAGGGGATCGCCGTATCTTTACAAAATAATATAATATACTGTATGTGCTCATGCATTTTTTTTAGAATATATATACCGTGTATACATATATATATATTTCTTCCACTCCGCTTAGTTTTCTCTCCTCCACATCAGAACCACTGCTCTCTCGATTCAACAACCTCACAGGTGATTTCAGATGATTCCTTCTATACTCTCCTTCCTTTACTCGAGGGACTCCGCTCTGCTATTCATCTGATAGACGGCCTCGTAGTAACACGCAACAAGACTACATAGTGCTCTCTGTATGCATATTTATCAAAGCCCCAATACGGGAAAACTTACAAGATATCCTTTAAAAATTTGCATATACACAGGATTAATTCTCGCTTTTGCTCGCTCACCACTGACACTCTCTCACAGTGGCTGCGTGACATCACGGGCTTGGCACCTCCCCTCTATATATATATATATATATATATATATATATATATATATATATATATATATATATATATATATATATATATATATATATTGCACACTATATTGCCAAAAGTATTGGGATGCCCGCCTTTACACGCACATGAACATTAATGGCATCCCAGTCTTACTCCGTAGGGTTCAATATTGAGCTGGCCCACCCTTTGCAGTTATAACAGTTTCAACTCTTCTGGGAAGGCTGTCCACAAGGTTTAGTAGTGTGTCTATGGGAATGTTTGATCACTCTTCCAGAAGAGCATTTGTGAAGTCAGGCAATGATGTTGGATGAGCAGGCTTGGCTGCACTCTAATTCATCCCAAAGGTTTTCTATCAGGTTGAGGTCAGGACTCTGTGCAGGCCAGTCAAGTTCCTCCACCCCAAACTCGCTCATCCATGTCTTTATGGACCTTGCTTTGTGCACTGGTCCAAATTTTTGGTGGAGGGGGGATTATGGTGTTGGGTTGTTTTTCAGGGGTTGAGCTTGGCCCCTTAGTTCCAGTGAAGAGAACTCTTAAGGCATCAGCATACCAAGACATTTTGGACAATTTAATGCTCCCAACTTTGTTGGAATAGTTTGGGGATGGCCCCTTCCTGTTCCAACATGAATGTCAACCAGTGCACAAAGGTCTATAAAGACAAGGCAAGTTTGGGGTGGAGGAAATTGACTGGCCTGCACAGATTCTTGACCTCAACCCAATAGAACACTTTTGGGATGAATTAGAGTGGAGACTGCGAGCCAAACCTTCTTGTCCAACATCAATGCCTGACTTCACAAATGCGCTTCTGGAAGAATGGTCAAACATTCCCATAGACACACTCCTAAACCTTGTGGACAGCCTTCCCAGAAGAGTTGAAGCTGTTATAGCTGCAAAGGTTGGGCCAACTCAATATAGAACCCTACAGACTAAGACTGGGATGCCATTAAAGTTCATGTGCAGGTAAAGGCAGGCATCCCAATACGTATGGCAATATAGTGTGTGTATGTATATATATATATATATATATATATATATATATATATATATATATATATATATAGTAATATTATGTTATTTGAATATTTCTATACACTGTATATTTCAAACCTTTACATGTTTTAGCTTAAAAATTGCCCCGCGTATTTCGCTTTAATTCCTTAAGCCTTTAGGTAGTCAGCCTGTAACACAAAAAGCAGCATTTCTATCATGAGGATGTTCTGAGCTGCATTGTGCCTAACCTGCAGTGACAAACAGATTGGTGTGTACCTCTGCATGTTTTATTATAAACTGTACACAAGTGAACTTCTGTGTGTGTAGATTTTTCATAGTAAAAAGTAAGGAGGGAAGAGATGGACACAGAAAAGTCAGTATGTGAAAAAAACAAACATAACTGAGAAAATAAAGAAAGCACGCTAAAGATTTTGCAGATTGAATATGTATAAATCGTGAACTAAAGTGAAACTGCCTTACAACTTAAAACAAGTTAAAGAAGATCTCCAGCCAAAAATTTAACAAAAACAAGTCCATTAGAGCAGTGGTCATCAACCCTGTCCTCAGGGCCCACTAACAGGTCAGGTTTGCAAGATAACTAAAAAACATCACAGGTGATATCATTTGCTGCTCAGTGATTGCAGTATTCTAGTCTGCATCTCCCCAAGTTAATACATAAAACCTGGCCTGTTAGTGGGCCCTGAGGACAGGGTTGATGACCACTGCATTAGAGGATAACATAAAAAAAGCTATTTTTTTCTGCCACTAGATGTCCCCAGCCTTTTAGTCTTCAACTTACTGTAAGTCCAGGCTGTCATGGACCCACCCCTGAGGGATGGTTTCATTATGAAGACTAGATTTAGAGTGTCAAAGCACTGCATGATGCATGCATTTCATTATGTAAGCACCATTCAGTGTAACAGTAAAGACCACCACTGCTGCTACCGGAGAAGAACCTTTGACATCATTAGATAAATTAGAAAACCCTTGCAAAAATATCTTTTTTGCTCAATATTTGTTCTTTAAAAAGTTTCCTGGTAAGTTTAAAAGTAAAAAGCAGCTCTGGTTACAATACCTCTTCTGTGGTGCCATCCTCCACAGTAAATACTTTTTTAACAGCATCATTCAACCCTGAAAACTAAGGATGCACCTGCCCCCAAAAGGGTGACACCAGGGAGCCAGAAAGCAGATTTGACATCATTACATTAAGGTTGCCCTCTGCATCTTTAGGACCACCCAACTCCGGCAGAAGATCCAAAGAACAAGAGGACCCTATTCCTTATGAATAGCCTGAAGACATCTGGAATGGGTAGGTAGAAAAATCCATGCTGAAATACATGCTGAAATCCATGCTGCAAGGGGGCCACAAGGGGTGGGGAGGGAATGATTGGATGGCTGGTGGAGAAATTGAAGTTGGGCTTTATGTCCACTGAAAGTTAAAGCTAAACTAGGTATGCATGTAAGTATGTATGTGCCATACCTGTGGGATCCCTGTGGGAGTTGGAAATCAAAAATGCAAAGGCATTGTGTGAATGGTGCCCGTGCCAAGCCGGCAACTCCCTGTGTTTACTATACAGCAGGGCAGCTGCTTGGCATGAGGCCCGTAGAACAGCGAAGATCACGATAGTAGTGGTGCCTACTTCAGTGATTTCCAGCTTTCACAGGGATCCCACAGGTATAGGCTATACATAGTTACATTGGTTCTAGGCTGCCTGTTTTGGCTATCGGACATGAAGTGAAGGGAAATCTCCCCAACTGGACACAGATGGCAAAAAAATTAACCAGGGTAATAACCCTCCGATACTTTACCTGATATGAAAAAAAAAAAGTTTTGACTTAAGTTTTACATTTCCTAAATTATACTATTGTTTTAAAATGGATGCTTATATTTCTGTTGATTTATTATTGAATTGATTACATTTTGTGTTACTATTGTAGCAGCTTGTGTTTTCTTTAGTGTTCCTTAAAACGGTATTAAACCTAAAACCAAAAATGTAATATATTGCAGCTTACCAATCATTAGATGTGGTGACTGCATCAGTTTTCTTTTCTTAGGCTTGTTCCTGCTGTTTTCACCTGGTGATCTGGCCAGTAACACACCTCCTGTATTAGAGTGCCTCCACTCTGGATGAAGGAGAAGAGGGGGCACAGCAAACAGCAGCATTGTTAGTCTGCGAGGAGGGGGTATATCTAAATCTGCTCTAGCAGATTTTGATATACTAACAAATTGAAACCAAACTCCAGCTAACACTTTATAAGCAGTTACAGCAACCTTTTTTTTTTTCTTTTTGGGATAAAGGTTTACATAAATAGATAAAACTGATTATTTTTAGCACCCCTGTCAGTAGCAAATGCTTTGTCTCATCTCTGTACATATGCATTCTGCTGGAGAGCTTGTTTCATAGTTGGTAAGGCTGAATAAAGACACCAGCCAAGCCTGGAAGACCCCGTGCGTTGCCTTTCAATGGGTGAAGGCACGTATGACTGCCTTGATGCTCCATGAGCAGATGTCTAGCATTGTGAACGACTCACACCCTAAATATCTCAAAGTCTGGTAGACATGTGCACAGCCAAAAAATTTGTTCATTTTAGTTTTCGTTTCATTAGTTTATTATTATTTTTTGTCGTTTTTCGGGTCAATCGTTATGATCGCGATTCGTAAATTCATTCATTCGTAAATTCGTAAATGCGTTCGTTCGTACATTCGTAAATTCGAACATTCGTTCATTCGTACATTTTTACATTTGTACATTCGTAAATTCTTACTTTCGTAAATTCGTAAAATCGTACATTTGTAAATTAGAAAATTCGGAAATTTGTAAATTCGAAGTTTGAAAATCCAAAAACCCAAAAATTCAAAAATCTGAAATAGTAACTAACTAATAAATTATAGGTATTGTAATTTCCTTTCAAATTTGACTGTCAGTGAACGTAACAAATACGAATTTATCCGAAGTTACAAATTATCCAAAACGAATGCTGCATCTAAACAAATGGAACGGAAAAAATTAATAATAAATAATAATAATAAAACGTTGTTATTATTATTATTATTGTTATTTATTATTATTAATTCATTACGTTCCATTCCATTTTTTCGGATCATTCATAACTTCGGATAAATTTGTATGTGTTACGTTCACTAACAGCCAAATTTGAAAGGAAATTACAATACCTATAATTTCAAAGTTACTAGTAATTACTAATAGTTAAGTTATTATTAGTTAACTATTATTTCAGATTTCCGAATTTTCGAATTTACAAATTTACGAATTCACTAATTTACTAATGTACGAATGTACGAATATACATTCGTAAATTGTGAATGTACGAACGTACAAATGCCCGAATTTACGAATGTTCAATTCTATCGAATTTACGAATATTCGGAAAAAATTTGTTAAACGGGTTTTTGTTAATTCGGATATTCCCGAATTAACGAATTTGTGGAAATTTGTTAAAAAACGAATTCGGAACGAAACGAATTGCACATGCCTAAAGTCTGGGAACCTTGGATTTCCTATGACTTTCCCTCACTCCAACCGGCTTGTTCAGGCCTCCTCTGAATGCTTCCGGCGGCGTTTCTGAGTCCAAGTTCTTTTCCTTCCTTTTTCTCCTTCCTTCTCTAGACTGTTCTTTCTTACTCCAATCCACCTTCTTTCTGGTCCTTCTTTTTCGTTGTTCTTACAGACTCCATCCTTTGGGGTTGGTCTCAGGAATTGGACCACCCCTGGGAGGACTGTAAGTAGGTTCTGGTGTATGGCCTTTTCCCTTCCCATCTCACCTTAATTATCCTTCAATATCATCCCAATCGCAAGAAGGTCTAAATACGGTTGTTATGTTCGTATTCCTCCTGGATTCTTCTGTAATATCTCATCATTCCTTAGCCCCTGTGAGGGCGACTTATATGCTTGCTTTTGATTTCTTACTTTGTGGCTTAAAACCAATAAATGCATTGAAACAGAATAAAGACACTAGTCCATCCAGTTCAACCTGTGTCATTGGTGTATTTGTATTCATGTCGTAAATTATTTTCCATATCCCTGTATATTGTGTTCACTAAAATGCATGTCCAAGAGTCTTTTAAAACAAACATTACTTCCTGCTGACACCACCAATTGTGGAAGAGAGTTCCACATCCTTATTGCCCTGACAGTGAAAACCCCCCTACGCAGTTTAAGGTTAAACCGCTTCTCCTCCAATCTCATTGAGTGGCCCCGTGTCCTCTTACACTCTGAGACTAAATAGTTTCCTACCTATGCTGGGATCACCATTGAGATATCTGTATATCACTATCATATCTCCTCTCAAGCATCTCTTGCTTGTAGTCGTTTCTCATAACTTCTTTTGAAAAACATCATATTTCCTGCCCAGATCACCAGATGAAAATAAAAGAAAGAAAGCCTAAAGAAGAAAATTAATACAGCCATGACATCTTGCAATATAATAAATGTTTTCTTTTGGGTTTAATATCACTTTAAACTCACTCTACCCAAATGTTAATGCTGTAAGGATGAGGTCCATAGTGAACAGTTTGTTTTCATCCCAACATTTACACGCTGTATTTATGTTGCTGATTGAACCCAGATTTTGGATATGAACGTAGAGCAAGTTGTTCAAAGCAGCTCCACTAGACAAAGACTCTCAAATCGAAGCGGCAGTGTAATAAGTGTTAATATACTCTCATTTTCCACAGCTCCGCTTCCCCTCTGACATCATCCCACCAAAGATCAAAGAGAGTCCATATCAGCCCTGACAACGCACGCCATCCCTTCACCTAAAGCATGAACCACTTGAATCCTTTTCTTCCTCTAAGGGGATTCATTAACTGGAACTCTCCCCAGAGTCAACGCTTTAATGTAATCCCTCCCAGATGATTTGTGCTGACAGACTTGTATGGCTGAAGGGTATGGCTTTATCATTCATCTAAAAAAAACGATATACAGTCATATGAATCTGGTTTCAAATTATCTTGTAGATTGTAAACTCTTCTAAAACTTTGGACACGGCTGGCATGTCTGGGTCAATGATGGACTTTTTACACACAAATGTATTTAAACTCCAAACTTTTATTTATTTTGACTAGAGTAGGGAAGGGCTGTGTTTTGCCATCTGTGTCCAAAATCCCTCACAAGTGTTGTCACCAGCACTAGTGTCCCAAATGGAAGAGTTCCCCTCTATTACTGTTCTGGTGGCTGTCACAGGAACAAGTGTCCAGGAAGGGTGGTAAGTGCCCACCTGTCGCTGATGCACGGTTTCCTAAATTTATGGTGTGGTGGGCAGCGCCGGTCTCTTGTTGACAGTTGGGAGGTGATGCTGTGGTCACATGACCGATAAATGACTTGCCCTTCTGTTCTCAGGGGTTGATTTACTAAAAGGCCCCTTTCACACTGGGGCGGGGGCGTCGTCGGCAGTAAAATGTTGCTATTTTTAGCGCCGCTTTACTGTCTTTTTAGCAGCAGTATTCGGGCACTAGCTGGGCGGTTTCACCCCCCTGCTAGTGGCCGAGAAAGGGTTAAAACCACCGCAAAGTGCTGCTACAGCAGCGCTATAGCCGCGCTGCCCCATTGATTTCAATGGGCAGGAGCAGTGAAGGAGCGGTGTATACACCGCTCCTTCACCGCTCCAAAGATGCTGCTAGCAGGACTTTTTTTACCATCCTGCCAGCGCATTGCTCCAATGTGGAAGCCCAAGGGGCTTTCACATTGGAGACACAGCAGCGGCTCTTTCAGGGCGCTTTGCAGGTGCTATTTTTAGCACTGTAGCGCCTGCAAAGCGCCCCAGTGTGAAAGGGGTCAAACTGGAGAGTGCAATATCTGGTGCAGCTGTGCATTCTAGCCAATCAGCATCTTACTTAAGCTTTTTAAATTAAAGTGGCTTTAATGCCAAGTGGTTTCTTACCCAAGCCCGATCCGATCCAACAGTGTGCATGAGCGCAGTGGCGCCAGCTGTTGTCTCTCTCCACATTGGCTCCTGCTGCTGTCAATCAAATCCAGTGACACGAGAGTGGGAGTGGGGCAGAAACTGACACAGACAGCGGGACTCCGGAGCAAGCCCCCACAGGTGCCCCCAGGGAAAGCAGCTTACCGTGGGGGCACCCAATGAAGAGGAGGGGTCTGGAGTGCCAGTGAGGGACCCTGGAAGAAGAGGATAGGGGCTGCTCTGTGCAAAACGATTACACAGAGTGGGTAAATATAGGCATGTTTGTTATTTTTATAAAAAAAAATAAAAAAAAACAAAACACACAAGCATCTTAATCTCTCTATGCCAAGAGTTGATCAACACAGCCTTTTGAGGAGATTGGTGAACTCTCCATCTAGTTTGTGGGTAAGGCAGTGGCGTTGCTATGGGGGTGCGGCTGACACCCGCCAGAGGGTGACACCCGGCTCAGACTGGCACCGCTCCGCATTGAGAGGGAGCGCCGCAGCTCCCTCCTTTCCTTCCGGGATCTCCTCTCCTCTGCTCCATGCGATGTGCGGGGAGAGTGGGGGAGGAGGGAGTGAGGCAGAGACAGACTGGATTCCCGGGGGCTGACCATCCCCGCACACACCTCCACATGGCATGTCTGCAATCAGATCTTTTTCCCCGCCGGTGCAGCGTCACATATGGCGACCCATTACATTTGGCAACCCGCTGGAGTGCACATGCGCGACGCTGCCATATGCGTTCCAACACTTTTACGACACACTAAAACCGTCATATAGTGTGACGGAACTGTCGTTGAACTGCGGTTGCGCAGTTATTATGTGGCTCCACCTCTAATTCCAGGTTCAAGCCCAAAGTGGACATAGAGTTAGAATATAATTATGCCGAGCGAAGCGCGGCAAGCGAAGCGAGGCCGTGCCCGAAGCGTGGAGAGCGAAGCGAGCCTGCGAGGGGCCCTGTTGCAAAGTGGCTTGAATCCCAACTTAGGGGTGGAGCCGCTTTTACTGTGCTGTTTTGGCGTAAAAGTGTTGGAACGCATATGGCGGCTTCGCTCATGCGCACTTCGGCGTGTAGCCAAATGTGATGGGTCGCCATATGTGACGCTACACTGGCTGCACTCGCTGCCGCTTCCTCCTTGGCTCTGACGTGTACACAGGCCGGGAGGAGGAGCCGAGGATGAGGAGGGACACAGACACCATCCATGCTACAGCACCTGCCCTGAGAAATGCAACAGGAGTATTGCAGAGGAGGGGGACATAGTGGTTGGGGGGGGGCATTGTCAGGTAACAATTATGCTGCCAGGAGTGATTTTAGGGTGGTTAGAGGATAGGTGCTAGGGGGTGCTCTTTGTTTTGGGCTAGAGAGGACTTGTACTAGATAGGAGGGGCAGTTTTGAAGTTTGACCCCCTCCCCCAGCGCAATTCCTCTCCCCTCCCAAAGCACCCCCTAGCACATATCCTTTACCCCCCCAAATCAAAGATCCCATCCCGGCTCCATCCACCCCCTGATCCCATCCAGCTCCACCCACCCCCCGATCCCATACCCACTCATCCTTCCCCCCTAATCCTGATTCCATTCCCACTCCATCCATCCCCCCTGATCCTATCCCCGCTCCATCCACCCCCCCGATTCTATCCCCGCTCCATCCATCCCCTCTGGTTCCATCCTTGTTCCATCCATCCCCCGATTCCATCCCGGCTCCATCCATCCCCCGATCCCATCCCTTTTCTATCCATCCCCCCGATGCCATCCCAGCTCCATCCATTCCCCCCAATCCCATTCCAGCTCTATCCACCACCCCAAACCAATCCTGGCTCCATCTATACCCCCAATCCCATCCCAGCTCCCCAGCTCCATCCATTGTGGTAGGTTAAGGGGGAGAGCCACACCGAGGCACTAGCCTGCTTAGTTCAGGGGGGTGGGGGGTGACACCATGTATTACCGCACCAGGTGACACCAACCCTAGTGACGCCACTGGGGTAAGGTGCTCTCATTTTGCTAGTTGTAACTGCTTGCTCAACTAGAAATCCTGTGGTGATTGGTGGCAACTCGCCACAAGAGGACTACTAAGATTTCTAAGAGAACAATCACCTTCTCCTATGGTGGTACTCATTGGCTGATTTCACTCAACTACACCTCCATTTAGACTGAAAGGGCGTGATGGTAAAGAAACATGGTACTGATGGTACTTTGCCACAGGGCCATCGTTAATATTGATTGAACCCTGGGCAAACATTTTCTTGGGCCCCCACCTCCATGCAGTTTTGCTCTCCACCTGCTCTGAGACATTCATTAAATAGCAGCTAGACTCAAAATCTGTTTACTCTATCAGATGAGGCAGCTATTGCGATTGGTTGCCAGAGGTTACAGTGCATCATTACTGCTCACTGACTGGTTGCTAGAGGTTACAGTACATGATTTCTGTTTGTTAATTTGTTGCTAGAGATTACTGTACATCAATACTGCTCACTGATTGGTTGCTGGAGGTTACAGCACATCATCTCCTCACTACCTGCACACCATGGACTGGGGAGGTGAGTGGACCCATCAATAGACAGAAAACTCCTAGGGGTCCTAGAACTCCTGGGATCAGTGGCAGTGCTGGGGGGAGGGGAGGGTGTGATTAATGGCAATGCTGATTTTTTTTTACTGACTACCAATATAAAGAGGAGTTTCAGCACTGGCCACCAATGTAATAGGGGTTTACACTGACCACTAATGTAAAAGAAGCATTTACAGTAGCCACCAATCTAAGGGGGGGTTTACACTGACCACCAATGTAAGGGGGACATTGTACCCCTACCCATTCACCAAAAAAGTGTCAAAAAGTAAAAACCACAACAGACAGTTTTTGACAATTCCTTTATTAAAAAAAAAAAAAAAAAGTGTGCCACGATGTCCCTCCATCTTTAATCACGCTGTCCGACAGACCCGAAAAATAAAAAATAAAAATCTCTGCCTCGATGGGAGGCCTCCCAGAGACTGCTGTCTCCAGGCTGTGACAGCTGTTATATGGGCAAGGGCAGGGCCACCCAGTGACGTAACCGAGTGACCACACCCCCTTCTGACATCATGTTTTTTTTCCTATTTTTCGGGTCCATCAGGCGGCATGATTGACAGTGGATGTACATCGCAGGACACTTTTTTTTTTCTTTTTTAATAAAGGAATTGTAAAAACTGTCTATTGTGGTTTTTACTTTTTGACACTTTTTGGTGAATGGACCCGATACACATTCACCTGGGGGGGGCTGGGGTGTAGGGGGCCCCCATTGGCCAGATTGCGATAAGCCCCTCACTGGTATGGTTCAGGAGGGGGGGGCACTCGCTCACCCCCCCTCCTATCCTGTCCTCCAGGCTGCATGCTCAGATAAGGTTCTGGTATGGATTTTGGAGGGGACCCACTCCAATTTTTTTTTTTTATGTTGGCGTGGAGTTCCCCTTAAAATCCATACTAGACCCGAAGGGCCTGGTATGGACTGAAGGGGGACCCACGCTGATTTTTTTCTTGATTTTTCATCGGTCTTGCCGGAAGCTGGCAATTTATTACAGCCGCAAGGAAGTTTAAATGACATTTTTTCCTTTAGAAATTTCATTTTGCTGCAGCACTGTTCTACACATCACACAGATGCGCCACTTTACAGGCAAACTAAGGGGACATGCAGATCATGTATTAATATACACTACACTAACTGCACTATATATAAATTTTCAAATAAAATAAAAATGCACAAAAGATGACAATTAAAAGTAAACGGCAAGTGGCTGGTGTGCCAAGAAACAATACAGTCAACAGGGTAATAACATTCAATGTAAATACCACAGTCCAACAGTATCTGCATATAGGACTGAAAAAGGCAGGTACTGTATGTAAATTCAATAAAGATTACAAAACATCTGAAAAAATAGAATCTAATAATGAATGAATATGTATTGAACAGTGCCCAGCCGTGACAAAGTGCATCACTTTAAGCATTATTAATATCACTGTTCCTGAAAAAACTTTTTGCATTGATACATGTCCCCTGGGGCAGTACCCGGATCCCCATACACTTTTTATGGCAATAACTTGCATTTAAGCCTTTAAAATGAGCACTTTTGATTTTTCATGTTCCTTTCCCATAGACTTTAATAGGGTTTGCATGTTCGCTCAAACTTTTTGCCTGTTCGAGGTGTTCTGGTGCTAACTGAACCGGGGGGTGTTCGGCCCATCCCTACTGATTAACTGAAAACCTTTTGGCTGAGCGAACTGACCAACTTTCCTAATCCTTTTTGCAGGATTTTAATATTTGTATCTGATCAGAAGTATGATAAGGTTATTTGAATTACTTGATAAAACAAGCACCATGTTCTCAACACAACGCATTGTCAGTCATCTTACAGTCTATAAGCATGAATCATAGACCGATTCTGCTTTCTTCTCTTCATCTGTTTCCATTATTCAAAATCCCGCTTCCATTATTGCTGTACTTTACTGCATTTCATGGACAGTTTAACAGGCTTGGAATTCCGTCTTTAGAGTACTTCTCATTTGAAGCTGTCATTAAAGTAACATTTAGTGTAAATAACGGATCTTTTCCAAGGCATATGCTGTTTATTTTCAGTGAGTCAGATTGCCGAGGTGTTAAAAGATAGTGTTGATGTATTTAATGATGTTAAACAAATTTTGACTAGTCAGCTTTCATTGGGCCAAACGGCTCTCCAAGAACATAACAGCTTCAATGTAATATTTAGTATTTATGTTGTGAGGTTTTGGAGCAAGCTTTGGTAAACTTGCCCATTCTGGAAATGGAGCAAGGACAAAGAAAAAAAATAAAGTAATATGGATGTACGTTTTCTGTGGGACTCTGGGTCCAAACTATATTGGAATCAGCGGAATGGTATCAACACTTTAACGATCACACTGGTACAGTGAGGAAAGCTGTGTGTCCCCGAGAAAAATAGTCTCCTTTAGGACTTTACTCTGCCAGACTTGAGCTACATAAAGGGCATTGGACTGAGAAATGAAAAAGGAGAATGTTTGTCCTATAACAATTTCAAAAATAGAAAAGTTGGGATGTTGGTGCCGTGACTATTGTTTCCTGGTCATGTCCACATAATATTTAGAAATTTTGTCTTATAACAAATTTAGTTTGAGAGACACCCAGTTGTCAAGGCTACAGAACAAGTCCAGTTACATATGACTACTGATAGCTCTAAATTATACTACCAGGTGGAGGGGGGGTGGGGGCATGGCACACCTATGCAAATACCAACTCAGCATTTGTACTGCATCTTCTGCAAGGTTATCACGTACCTGGTAGTAGAGCCTGATTGGACGAGGAAGGCCTCCCTTACACCTCTGACTCGGGGTCTGTGATAATGTGAACAGAAGACACCGAAGTGCAGAGTCGCACGAGTGCCAAGGAATCTTGCAGGCAGTAGGGCGGATGTCCTGGATGGATGGTGAAAATACTGGAAGGTCTTGACAGGTAGGCAGCTGGTACAGGTGACAGCAACAGATAGCAGGGTCGGGCAGGCTGGGTCATACACGGCAAGACAGTCAGATGCAGGGAGCAGGCAGGAACGTAGTCAGGAGGCAAGCCAGGTCTGGAACCAGATGAGTACAGATAGGAGCCAAGGGAGCAGGCAGAAGAAGGGTCACAGGACAAGCCAAGGTCAATGCAGGTGGAGTTCAAGAGATGGTCACAACAAGCCAGGTAGATACAGAGAACAGGATACAGGTTTCACGGATAACAGGATACACAGGAGCTGAAGACGAAGCAGCACTGGGGCCAGGCACTGACTGGGTTTAAATAAACAATTTGGGCGCCAGCATCAATCACAAGTGCGTGCAAGCGTTGGTGCGCACGGGGATGCGCGGTGGCTTCTATGCGCCTACTAGCAAAAGGAATAAGTGTTCTTCTGCGCTTTAGAGTAGAGGGGCGAACTTGTCTGCTGGCATGTGCACCCTGAGAAAGGTTCTGTGGTGCTGGGTACATACTGAGGTGGGCTTTGGTCCATTACAGTTACACTTTAAGACAAGGCAATGAAATTATGAACTTTTCAGTTATACACCTCTATACCTTTTTAGACCAGAGCAATTGTTACATTTCTACTGTGGACCTACTGATTTGCTAATATATTCTTTTTTGGGAAACTTCTTTTTATTGAGTTTTAAGTCATTACAAAACATACAAAAGTACAAAAATTTGCAAAGAAACAGTGCCAGCCTCTTGTACATAGAACATGATTGCCAAGTAGTATTCTGTGACTTTTAGGCCCCTTTCACATTGACAGCGCGGGGGGCGTCGGTGGTAAAGTCGTCATTTTAGAGAAGCGCTTTTTGGCCGCTTTGGGCCGCTAGCGGGGTGCTTTTAACCCCTGCTAGCGGCTGAATAAAGGGTTAAAAGCTCCTAAAGTGCCCCTGCCCATTGAAATCAAAGGGCAGCGCCTGCAAAGCGCCGCGGCAGGGGCGCTTTAGGAGCGGTATATACACCACTTCTAAGGTGCCTCAAAGAAGCTGCTTGCAGGACGTCCTGCAGCGCAGCGCCACAGTGTGAAAGCAGATGAGGCATTTTTCAGGCGCTTTATAGGCGCCATTTTTAGCGATAAAGCGCCTGAATAACGCCTCCAGTGTGAAAGGGGTCTTAACAATTTTATGTTTCTTTGAACCAGTGTTGGATGCTCATGCAGGGCACAGGGGTGCCACCACCCTAATCCATGCGCTAGGCCCCTAATCTACATGCAGGGCACCGGACGCATGGATTCCAATTGGGTTTTTGTGGCTTCAAAACGGGTCACTGCAGAGCACTGCACCCGTAGCCCACATAGTTATGTTACATTAGTGAATTATTATTCGCTAATGTCTTCCTTTTTCTCCTCCCGGCCAATCAGAAAGCGGGTCCCGAGTCCTAAGTACTGATTGGCCGGGAGGAGAAGCGACTACCGGGACTCGAGAGGAGACACAGGGGGGAAGCCCCGATATGGATGGGGTAAGTGTGGGGCTGGCGGGGGACCTGGCAGGCGACGAGCAAGTGATGCTGCAATCAAGCGAGGCGAGGAAGAAATGAACGATCGAGCGCTGAGGGGGCAGGGGGTGGTTGGTTGTTTGGCTGGCACCAGCCGCCACTGCTCTAAACCCAAAGCTTGTTATTTATTTTTACTGTTAATTTGAAGTTGGCACTGGCACAGTTTTTACAATGGTTAACCGCTGAGGAGGCTGCAAATCTAGTAGTGAAACATGTTGTGTTATTGTTTCTATTTTAGGTTTTTTTTTGGGGGGGAGGGGTATTTTAAATTGGTGCTTATTTGAGTTTAGAAGGTGACTTTTTTATGTGTCAATGTTTATTTAATTTTTAAAGGTTATACATGTAACAGCATAAATGCAATAACAACTTTACTAAGAGGAGGAACAGGCTGATACATCTCAAATTATAATCAAAATAGCAATCTCAAACAGTGGAGATATGGCATACAATTAATACTATAGGTTACATCAAAAGGCATCAAGATACATCAAAATAGTATTTACTATCCATCCATGGTTTCCATAGCTTTTTAAATGAAGCACATGTCGAGTTTATGTGGGACTGGTAATCAGATCTACTGCTTCAGAAGGGTTGGGTGCCAAGTTTTCAGTCCAATGCCTGGCTATCACGGTTTTTGCTGCCACTAAAATGTGTAAAACAACAATTCCTAAACTATGGTGGAAGCCATCTATACCCAGGTGTAAAATGGCATCACGAGCTGGGTTAAGTTTAGTCAAAACACCCGTGGTCTCTAAGGGAATAATAAAAGATTTCCTCCAAAAGCTAGTAAGATTCTTACATGTCCAGCAAATGTGAAGGAGATTACCTACCTGGCCACATTCCCTCCAGCAAAGAGGGGATTTGGAGAATTTTGATCATTGAAATGGTGTGAGATATCAACTAGTGAGCAACTTTTTTGGTTGTTCCCAGTGGGCTACACAGTGCGACATAGAGAGGGTGCATCGAATGGCTATCGAAGGGGACTTTTTTGAGGGGGTGTCTAAGCATGGACACTGTTTAAGACTCCAGAGAAGGATAATTTAGGATTGATTCTCATATGAGGTATGGGAGTCCCATGGAGATGGGATTTCTTGATTGATCTTTCTTTGATAATGCCGCGTACACACGGTCGGACTTTTGGGCTACAAAAGTCCGACAGCCTGTCCGACAGACTTTCGACGGACTTTTGTCAGACTTTTGGCGGACTTGCGGCGGACTTTCTTATGAACGGACTTGCCTACATACGATCACACAAAAGTCCGACGGATTCGTACGTGATGACGTACACCGGACTAAAATAAGGTTGATAGCCAGTAGCCAATAGCTGCCCTAGCGTGGGTTTTTGTCCATCGGACTAGCATACAGACGAGCAGATTTCTGGATCCGGCGGAGTTACAACGTAAAGATTTGAAGCATGTTTCAAATCTAAAGTCCGTGAGATTTGCGGCTGGAAAAGTCAGCTGAAAGTCCGGGGAAGCCCACACACGATCGGATTGTCAGCCAGCTTTAGTCCGTCGGCGTCCGTTGGACTTTTGTAGACGAAAAGTCTGACCGTGTGTACGCGGCATAAGAGTAAAGGTGATCAATAAATGTATCTATCTAATCTAAGTTTTCTCCATTTGTGGATAATGGCTCTCCCCGTGGTTCATCTTTGTCACTCTTTCCAAACTGATACATGTCAATTAGTTTTTTTCTCATCTGTTCTTGAATTCCTTTACATCGGGGCATGCTGTTTTGCTTTTTGTGATCTGTTAGCGTGCTTCACTTTTTCAGACAGGTTCTATTTAAGTGAATTATTGATTCAGCAGGTCTGGCAGTAATCAGGCCTGGGTGTGGCGAGTGAAATTTTTACTCAGTTTTCCAAAAAATGTGGCCAATCTCAGTTCATTCATGATTTAGCGGGGGGTTGGGGGGATTATTTTTTCACATAGGGACAGGCAAGTTTGGACAGCTTTTTTCCCTTAATAAATGAAATGATCATTTAAAAACTGCATTTTGTATTTACTCGGGTTATCTTTTGTGTGGTATTAAAATTGGTTTGATGATCTGAATCATTTAACTGTGGCAAATATGCAAAAAACCTGCAGCTAACCTGCAACTTTAATGCAGAAGAAGATAAAAAAAAATCCTGCCTATTCAGAATTTATTTTAAATTTGGTAGTAAAGTTCCACTGTAAGGATGGGTTCACACTATTGCAAATTGGATGCGGATTCCTCGCATCCAATTTGCAATAGCAGGAGATTTCGACCAGCTCTCTATGGAGTCGGTTCACATATCTCTGCTGCGGCTCCGGTGCAAATTTTTCACAGCAGCCCTGTGCATCTTTTGGAACGTTTCAGGTCCGAATTTGGGCTGAAATCGGACCTGAAACGGTGAACGGGGACGCACCGGACCCCTGCTGGGAGCCGCATGCGAAGATAGTGTGAACCCAGCCTTAGATTCCAAAATAATACATATATTGTTTCTTTTGTTTGTTTGTTTTTTTCAGGACAAATAGGGATTTCCTTTGGCAATATTGACTTGAATAAACATCTATTAAATCTATAGACAAATTATTTAAACTAAAACAAAAAAGAAAAGAATGCACATTTTTCTAGTTTGACCAGTGTTCTTTTTAAAAGAAGCTGTTAAGCTGGCCATACGCTGGTAGATTTTCGAACAAACATTTGTACAAACATTCTCAGTACATTTGATAACTTGGCAAATATTGTTCAAAAGCACTTCAAATTGTTTGCTTTTAAAATTCAATTTAGCAATGAATGTTATTTTCTGAACGAAAACCACATTCACTGTTTGAAATGTGATCATTTGAGAAAAAATTCCCATCCTGTTCCTTTGAATCTTCTCATCACTACAGTCCAAAACGCACATCGATTCCTCTACACTAATGATTGGAAAATTAAACGAACATTCTTAAATAAGAAAAGTGCTTATAGCATATAAAATTGCTACATTATATATATATATTTTTTTTAATGTTAACATTTAATTTAATATAAAAAGGTTTGCATTGCGCTTGATTATATATCATACAGGGTGATAATCAAAACCACTTGTAAAATTAAAAAATATAAAAAAAATATTTATTATTTTATAAAAAAAATATTTAAAAAAAATATTTAAAAAAATATTTACATCACTGCTCACATATAATGTGCATAACCGTGCAAAATGTACATAAAAAAAGTTATTTTTATCATACGAAATAATATCCAAAATCACTTGTGAAAAAATAAAAAATTATTTACATCACTACTCACATGCAAACAGTGTATACATCTACATGTGAACAGTCAAAGTGTGAAGTGCACACATGCACCTTGAATGGTGCCAAATGTATAATTGTGCATAAGTTGAATACCAAATGCAGTGATAAAACTAAACCATGCAAAGATCTTATAACGTGCAACATGCAGATATCTATTGGAATATTAAACATAAATGCAAAGTGCGTTTTTTTAAAATTGCAATATATGATTCTCAATAGGTGAAAAACTCATAATAGTGTCCACAATTAAAAGTGCTTCCATATCCGTAAACTTCAATAAACGTCCAAATCCTCCAATGTGCTGAATTCCAGTGTCATAAAAAAACGTGATGTGCCTCAGTGCCCCCCCACAGTGGTTGCGCTCACCTTAGAGCGTGTGACACAGTGTTTAACTTGTGTCAAAACACGCTGTGTAGCCACCCCCTGGGCTATGTATGGTAAGCAAGAACGATCTCCACTCTGGGTCAGTGTGGCTCCATAGATATCATTCATGAAAATGAAGAGAGACTATATAGTGTAATCCAATTTAAAGATATTTATTCAAAAGACAACTTTCCCACAAAGGGTTACTCACATTCCCTTGGTGCTATTGTGCACCAGACAATCGAAAGCCGTAAAAGGTATATCAAATGGTCTGCCGCTGGGTATGCGCTTCTCCCGGCTCAGCTGTTCGCTGCTCACTCCGTCCTGGCCCCTCCCCTACGCGTGTTCAACACAGGGAGTCACGTGTCTTCATCAGGGGGATCATGATATTTTTTAATTGTACAAGTGGTTTTGATTATCACCCCGTATGATATATAATCAAGCGCAACGCAAACCTTTTTATGTTATATTCCTTGCACGGTTATGAGTACGTGAACTGCGTCTGCTGCTAGATATCTGATACATTCTCTATATATAACTACTCGTTACTGCTTGTATATTGAGCATAGGATTATTGTGGCTCGCAAGACTTCTATCTTTTGTTTAACATTTAATTTAATGTTAGAAATTACCTTTCCATCTCCTAGCATTGTGTAAAAATAAAAAAAAAATTAAAAAAAAGCAATGCATTATGGCAAAATGCAAGTGCTTTGTACACCATTGGTGTACAGAATGCCTCCAGAAATATAACTTCCTAATTTTGTGACTAGTTCAGAAGTTTTCCTTAAGACAAGTTGAATTTTAGGCATCTCCTTCAATAGGAATTCCATTTTTGATGCAATACTCATTAATGTTTATCTACTAAAGGAATGCAGGCACTGCATGAACATAAAGTGTGCACCCGGTGATTGTAATGAAGTTTGGCCCTCCCATTTAAGAATCCATCATGAAAATATGTAATAAAGCCTACAGATATTTCTTCAGAACATTTTTTAAAATGCTTGCAATGTACATACATGGATATGTGAAAAACCGCGCCAATCCAACACGTCAAGATAGCAGCCAACACTACAAAACGACTAAATTTGTGCACAATAACTAAGTATTACAAGTGTAGCGCTAAAGTGGAAACAAATGTGAAAGAGAAAAAAAAAAAAATAATATATGTAAGGGTATAGGATAGAGAGTAGTCAATTCACATTTAAAGGAACAAGTGACGTCGTCTGATCCTAGACCTGAAGAATATGTATACTGAATAGTGAAAAAAATGCAGGTGTAAAATTAAATATTACCACATCTATAAGCACGTGAGACGCTCTTTCTTCTCAGAAAAGGCACAAACAATCACAAGAAAAATATATAGTAAGTTGTAACGACAAATTCTTAACTGAAATGTCCAAATTTTTGGGAGTGAAGAAATACATAAATAATATCAAAAGTGTCCACAATGTTGATGGGGAGATATGACTCCCAGGTAAACGACATAAACATGAGAGATTAGTTCATATAATGCATACTGTAGTTGACCCAAATTGAATCCAAGGCAGGTACCATCACAATAAATATCCAAATCAGAGTAAGGGATAAAATACTCTTACCGACTTCGGTGGACTCACAGGCCGTGGGCGGTGAGTCAAATAGGCTTGTACTGTCTTAAGATGGATTACAGTGTGAGAATGGCTTGTACACCTGAAGATTTCCTCCTCAAATGGGGGGCCAGAAACGTCTGTTCTTGCTCTCCTCCACTGATTTCATACCCTGCGCTAAGATCAGCCTGACTCAACCACAAGTAGGTTCCCTCTCGCTGGCTCCCAGACGGTGACCGCGCAGATCTTCAGGGCAGGTTCCTGGCCCCCCATTTGAGGAGGAAATCTTCAGGTGTACAAGCCATTCTCACACTGTCATCCATCTTAAGACAGTACAAGCCTTTTTGACTCACCGCCCACGGCCTGTGAGTCCACCGAAGTCGGTAAGAGTATTTTATCCCTTACTCTGATTTGGATATTTATTGTGATGGTACCTGCCTTGGATTCAATTTGGGTCAACTACAGTATGCATTAAAAGTTTAAATGTGATGTAAGAACAGTGTCGTTACATTGTCATTATCACTGATATTTGGAAAGAATAGGGGATTTTTTTTAAGTATTAGCGCTGTTCACTTAGAAAAGTAATGTTGGTAAATAAGGTGAACCTGTTTACTTTACATAACCAATCATGTGCAAGAGAAATTAAAAGGACCTTGACTTTGCTACCACATGACTGGGCATTTAACATAAGAGGACAGGACATATGGTGTATACCCAAAGTACTTTGGTGATGGTTTTTAGGGCAAATGCTGGGTCCTCAGCTGGTTAACTACTTCCCTTCAGTGACATAACGGTACGTCGTTGTACTTTTGATGGTTATACCGGGATGATGCCTGCAGCTGCAGGCATCATCCCGGTATTGTTTCTTAGAGCCAGTGGTTGGCTCTCTTGTAATAGCAATCAGATAGCTCACCAGCCACTACTTTGCTATTACAAGCAGGCAACAGGGGGAGGGTCCAGATGTAGAGATACCAGCGCGGAACATATTCCAGAGGGTATAATGGGGGGATTAGTGGTAGGTTGACTAAAGCACATAAACCCGAAGTATAGTAACAAGTCCTAGTTGCAATTTCGGAACACCCAATAAGAGATTAGTATACGACTGGTCTAAACTATATGGCATGTTCACCAATTCCGGGAGCCTGGCAGACAGTGGCGTAACTAAAACCTTCAGGGCCCCGATGCAAGAAATCATGAAGGGCCCCCCTGACCCCTGGACAGCGCTTTTCCTAGGGGGATGTCTGATAAGAGGAGGAGCCGCAAGAGCCGCCGAGGGACCCCAGAATTCGGTGTTCGGGGCCACTCTGTGCAAAACTAACTGCACAATGAAGGTATGACATGTTTGTTATTTAAAAAAAAAACCTTTACAATCACTTTAAGGGGTTAAAACAGGTGGTCAGGAGGCAACATATTGCCTCTTTACCGGCTGTCAAATGCCTCTGAAAAGTGATCTGAGCATGGATCGCTTTTCAGAGGAACAGCATTTTGTTGCTGGTACTTTGAACGAGCAAGAAAAAAAAATCAGTCCTGATTGTACACATATAGGGTGTCAGGATTAAACGTGCATACATAAAATGTGCATACATACATCTAAACAGTGGCAGCTGGTGCTCAAAATTTTTTGGAAAAAAAATCATCAAATGCAGCCACTGTGCCCATCAATTGCAGCCACTGTGCCATCAATTGCAGCCACTGTGCCACTTAAATGCTGCCAGTGTGCCATCAAAAGCAGCCACTGTGCCAAACGCTGCCAGTGTGCCCATCAAACGCTGCCACTGTGCCCATCAAACGCTGCCACTGTGCCACTTAAATGCTGCCAGTGTGCCATCAAACGCAGCCACTGTGCCATCAATTGCAGCCACTGTGCCAAACGCTGCCACTATGCCCATCAAACGCTGCCAGTGTGCCCATCAAATGCTGCCAGTGTGCCCATTAAATGCTGCCAGTTTGCCCATCAAATGCTGCCACTGTGCCATTAAACGCTGCCACTGATCCCATTAAATGCTGCCAGTGTTCCATCAAAAGCAGCCACTGTGCCATCAATTGCAGCCACTGTGCCATCAATTGCAGCCACTGTGCCCATCAAACGCAGCCAGTGTGCCCATCAAATGCTGCCAGTGTTCCCTTGAATGCCCCCAGTGTGACCCCCGACCGCTCAGCGGCACTTACCCTGTCTTGGTGGGGCAGCAGGTGATGGCGACGAGTGGGGTCCTCCATGTGTCTCCTGCTGTCCTCATCTCCCGTCCTCTCCTCCTGATCGGCGTCCAATAGCGGCGCCTGTCGTTTCGGCCAATCAGGTGACGGGTAAAAGACCCGAGCACCTGATTGGCGGAGAGGCAGTTTAGTGTTAGGAAAGCGAATAGTCTTCGCTTTTCTAACACAGCTGAGTGACCTGTGAGGTCACCTTTTTTGATGCCTATTAGAGCCTATGGCTCTAATCCGGTGCTTCAAAAACACCCCCCGCCGCTGTAATTCAGGTTCCCTGCACCCAAAAAGGGGCCAAGCGCCTGAATAGGGGGTGGCAGCGGCGGCCATAGATAGATTCATGCAATGCTTGAATCTATCTATTGGTGATAGAGGGGTGGCTGGAGAGAGGGGGCGGCACCCGTGCGCCCTTAATGCAAGGGCCACCACTGCATCTAAACACACACACATACACATAGATAAACACACACATAATATACATACACATATACTGTATATACACACACAAACACATATACATATATAAATACACACATAAACACATGCAAACACATACATGAACACACATATAAGAACACACACATACAGAAAGCCTTTTCAAAAATGGCAGTGCTTTACCTCACCTCTTCCTGCCGGGTACTGCACTGTAGGGGGAGACAAAGGGCACAGTACACACTGCTTTCACTTTAGAACAGTGTGACAAGCTCCCTGCACAGTGCCGATTACAGTTCGGCTGATGATGGGGGAGATCGATCTCAGCCGCTCCTCCTATCAAGATCAACAGGGGGGCCCTCAAGGGCATTCAGACTTTATTAAGAATGCAACAACAAATGTAAGGGTGAAATTAGGGCGACTAAGATAGAACACGAAAGACACATAGCGGAGGAGAGCAAAAAAAAGTATGTAAACAGTAAAAAAGGGAGGACAGACCATATTGGCCCCATAAAGAATGAGGACGGACATCTAATAAAGGATGGGGAGATGGCGAAGGTATTGAATTTATTCTTCTCCTCAGTCTTTATGCGGGAATCGGGGGTTTCAGTAACCAAAACGGCAGTGTTTATCCTCGTGACACATCACAGGAAGCACCTCCGTGGTTAACAGAGGACAGAATTAAAATTAGACTTGGGAAACATAACATTAATAGATCACCGGGACCAGATGGCTTGCACGCGAGGGTACTTAGGGAATTCAGTCAAGTAATTACCAGACCGTTGTTCCCATTTTTACTGACAGTCTACTGACTGGAATGGTACCAGCTGATTGGAGAAAAGCCAATGTATCACCAATATTTAAAAAGGGCCCAAAATTCATCCCTGTGAACTACAGACCAGTTAGCCTAACATCAATAGTATGCAAGCTCTTGGAGGGGATGATAAGGGACTATATACAAGATTTTAGTAAGGAAAATGTATCATTAGCAGTAATCAGCATGGATCCATGAAGAATCGTTCTTGCCAAACCAATCTATTAACCTTCTTTGAGGAGGTGAGTTGCCATCTAGATAAAGGAAGGCCCGTAGATGTGGTGTATCTGGATTTTGAAAAAGCATTTGACACAGTTCCCCATAAATGTTTACTGTACAAAATAAGGTCTATTGACAAGGGCGAGTTCAGAGGGTGCTGATAAATGGGGTGTACTCGCAATGGTCAGGGGTGGGTAGTGGGGTTCCCCAGGGTTCTGTGCTGGGACCAATCCTATTTAATTTGTTCATAAACAACTTGGAGGATGGAGTAAACAGTTCAATCTCTGTATTTGCGGACGATACTAAGCTAAGCAGGGCAATAACTTCTCCGCAGTATGTGGAAACTTTGCAAAAAGATCTGAACAAATTAATGGGGTGGGCAACTACATGGCAAATAAGGGTTTAATGTAGAAAAATGTAAAATAATGCATATGGGTGGCAAAAATACCATGCCTGTGGGTCCCGCAGATTCTATGTCCGCCGGTGTCCCGTGATCTTGTCACGGAGAGGCAGTATGGGGAGATGCCTATGTAGCAAAAGGGAGATCCTAGTGTTAAAGTACCTAATATACAGGGTGACTCTGTAGGTACTTTAATATTATTTGTGCCAACGTCCCCTATGTAAACAAGGCATTTCCCCGTTCTGCCTAGTGACATGACAGATCTACTGCTCCCTGTCATCGGGAGCAGTGATCACTGTCATGTCCTAGGTAGCCCATCCTCCCCACAGTTAGAATCACTCCCTAGGACACACTTAACCCCTTGACCGCCCCCTAGTGTTTAACCCCTTCCCTGCCAGTGTCATTTATACAGCAATCGGTGCATTTTCATAGCACTGATCACTGTATAAATGACAATGGTCCCAAAATAGTTTCAAAAGTGTCCGATGTGTCCACCATAATGTCGCAGTCACGATAAAAACCGCAGATCGCCGCCATTACTAATTAAAAAAAAAAATTAATAATAAAAATGCCATAAATTTCTAACTTATGGCATTCTAACCCCAGCTTGTTCAATTAAGCTTTGGAAATAAAACCTGGAAGCTCATTGGTTTCTATGAAGAAGTGAGCCTGATTTTGCACTTTCCAGCTTTAGTAAATAAACCCCATTGTGTACTTAAAAGTGGGGTATGCCTGTATTGTGTTTTTCGCCATTACAATTTTTTAACAGTGTATTTTTTCCCTAAAAATTTCATTTGAAAAACCGCTGCGCAATTACCGTATGACATAAAAAAAATTGTAAGACCCACCAATTTATTCTCTAGGGCCTCTGCTTTAAAAAAAAAAATAATGTTTGGGGGTTCTAAGTAATTTTCTAGCAAAAAAAACAGATTATTGCATGTAAACAAAAAGTGCCAGAAAAGGCCCGGACTGGAAGTAGTTAAAGTGGTGTTCCACCCTAAAAAAAAAAAAAATTCATGACTGTGTCTAAAAAAAAATAAAAAAAACATTTGGAAATTTTTTTTTTTACTTACCTCTAAATGCCTGTTGCTAGGGGGTCCCTCGTAGTCTGCCTCTTCCAGTGCCTGGGCTGGTGACATCAATTCCTCCTCGGCACAGGAAGGGCTCAGCTCTGCTCCCTCCCTCCTGTCAATCATCTGGGACCCATTACAGGTCCCATGTGACTGAGCGGCCAATCACGGCGCGCGGCGCCGCTCGCACATGTGCAGTGGGTGCCAGGCTGTGAAGCCACAGCGCGGCACCCACAGTTGCAATGCCGGCGCCGCTGAACGGAGGGGGAGACGAGCGGGGCTTCGATCCCCCGCATCGCTGGACCCTGGGACAAGTAAGTGTCCAATTAAATGTCAGCAGCTGCAGTATTTATAGCTACTGACTTTTAATTTTTTTTTTTTTTGTTGATGGGCCCTCCTCTTTATATTATTTGTCTTATTTTGTCACACCGCTGCAGACCTTTTAAACCTTAAACACCCAAAGAAAAAAAGTTAAAAATCTTGACGGTTGGCATTGGGTCTGTCTCCAGTCATATAGGTGGCACAATTGCTTAGTGGGTAGCATGTATGCCTTGCTGCACTTGGGTATTTGGTTTGAATCTCAACCAGGACACTATCTACATGGAGTTTGCATGTTCTCCCTGTGTTTGAGTGGGTCTCCTCCAAAATGTCAGTCATGTGGTAGATTTATTGGCTTCTCTCTAAAACTGGCCCCAATAAGTGTGTACAAATTGGCTATGCACATGTGTTGAAGGAAACAAGCTGCCTCACACCGATGTTGTCACATAGATCCTGTTTGATTGAAGTTGACAACCACGATAACAGGGACCTCCCCTCTAATGCATTATTCCCAACAGGGTTTATCCATAGAGAGTCTATGTGGTGTCATCAGTGTGCAATGGCTTGACTCTTTATTCCCGTGTGTCTGGAGCGTGGCAGTGGTTATCATGTTCTACATGCAAGTCCCTAGCTGAGCAATTGGGAAACCTCACAACCTACAGTGCCTTGAAAAAATATTCATACCCCTTGAAATTTTACACATTTTCCGTGTTACAACAACGTGAAGGTATTTTATTGGGATTTTATGTGATAGACCAACACAATGTGGCACCTAATTGGAAAGTGGAAGGAAAATGATAAATAGTTTTCTAATTATAGATAAAAAATTTGGAAAACTGAGTCCACCTGTATGTAATTTAATCTCAGTATAAATACAGTAATAAGATATAAATGTGACAGTGCTGCATAGATAAATAACAAATTCAAAATAAATGCTAATAGTAAAACTGTGCAAAACGTAATAAGCTAAAAATAAAAGTCCAATGATAATAGTGATGATAATATTGTGCAAAAACGTTATACTGAAATAAAAGTCCAATAATAAAGTGATGATTTCCTCTGTTATCACACAGAGAGATGCAAAGTATTTCTTTACCTCTAATGCCCTGTACACATGATAGGATTTTCCGATGGAAAATGTGTGATAGGATCTGGTTGTCGGAAATTCCAACCGTGTGTAGGCTCCATCACACGTTTTCCATAGGAATTTCCGACACACAAAGTTTGAGAGCAGGCTATAACATTTTCCGACAACAAAATCCGTTGTCAGAAATTCCGATCGTGTGTACACAAATCCGACGCACAAAGTGCAACGCAGGTTTAGAATAAATTAAGACCCGACGTACGTGTTTTACGTCACCGGGCTCAGAACGATCGGAATTTCCAACAACTTTGTGCGACCGTGTGTATGCAAGACAAGTTTGAGCCAACATCCGTCGGAAAAAATCCTAGGATTTTGTTTATGGAATGTCCGATCAATGTCCGACCGTGTGTACGGGGCATTATACTTTGCATCTCTCTATGTGGTAACAGAGGAAATCATCACTTTATTATTGGACTTTTATTTGAGTACATTAAGTTTTTGCACAATATTATCATCACTATTATCATTGGACTTTTATATATTTTGAATTTGTTATTTATCTATGCAGCGCTGTCACATTTATATCTTATTACTGTTATTCTATGTGAGAGCACTTTCAGTGACAGCAGCAGCATCTCTGGTTGTTTACATTTATATTTACATTTTTATACTGCATAATAGCGCACAACCATTTTACTTTTAATGAGTATAACTACAGCTGTTCTGTGAAGCCCTCAGAGGTTTGTTAAAGAACCTTAGTGAACAAACAGCATCATGAAGGCCAAGGACCACCATAACCCAGACAGGTCAGGGATAAAGTTGTGGAAAAGTTTAAAGCCGGGTTAGGTTATAAAAAAAATAGCCCAAGCTTTGAACATCTCACGGAGCACTGTTCAATCCATCATCTGAAAATGGAAAGAGTATGGCACAACTGCAATCCTACCAAGACATGGCCGGCCACCTAAACTGACAGGCCGGGCAAGGAGAGCATTAATCAGAGAAGCAGCCAAGAGACCCATGGTAACTCTGGAGGAGCTGCAGAGATTCACGACTATTAGTCATGCACTCCACAAATCTGGCCTTTATGAAAGAATGGCGAGAAGAAAGCTATTCTTGAAAGAAAGTCATAAGAAGTTCTATTTGCGAGAAGCCATGTGGGGGACACAGGAAAGTGGAAACTAACACTGCACATCTCCCTGAACACACCATCCCCACCGTGAAACATGGTGGTGGCAGAATTCTGTTGTGGGGATGTTTTTCCTCAGCAGGGACAGGGAAGCTGGTCAGAGTTGATGGGAAGATGGATGCTGTCAAATACAGGGTAATCTTATGCCGCGTACACACGAGCGGAATGTCCGACAGAAAAAGTCAGACGGAAGCTTTTCATCGTCTATTCCAATCGTGTGTGTGCCTCATCGGACTTTTATTTTCGAAAATTCTGACGGACCTAGAAATAGAACATGTTCTAAATATTTCCGACAAAACCAATTCCTATCGGGAAAACCGCTCGTCTGTATGCTGTTCCGACAGACCGAAAACGACGCTTGCTCTGAAGTACGAGACGGAAGCTATTGGCTACTGGCTATTGAACTTCCTTTTTCTAGCCCCGTCGTACGTGCTGTACATCACCGCGTTCTGGACGGTCAGACTTTGGTCGGAGTTTGGATTGACCATGTGTAGGCAAGACCGCTTGAATGGAATTCCGTTGAAGTTCCGTTGGAGAAACCTTCGGAGTTTATTCCGACGGCTAAACCGGTCGTGTGTATGCGGGATTAGAAGAAAACCTGTTATGCCCCAAACACACGGTCGGACATTGATCGCACATTCCGACAACAAAATCCTAGGATTTTTTCCGACGGATGTTAGCTCAAACTTGTCTTGCATACACATGGTCACACAAAGTTGTCAGAAAATCCGATCGGTGACGTAAAACATGTACGTCGGGACTATAAACGGGGCAGTAGCCAATAGCTTTCATCTCTTTATTTATTCTGAGCATGCGTGGCACTTTGTGCGTCGGATTTGTGTACACACGATCGGAAATTCCAACAACGGATTTTGTTGTCGGAAAATTTTATAGCAAACTCCCAAACTTTGTGTGTCGGAAAATCCGATGGAAAATGTGTGATGGAGCCTACACACGGTCTGAATTTCGACAACAAGGTCCTATCACACATTTTCCGTCGGAAAATCCGACCATGTGTACGGGGCATTAGAGTCTGCAAAAGACTTGAGACTGGGGCGAAGGTTCACCTTCCAGCAGGACAACAACCCTAAACATACAGCCAGAGCTACAATGGAATGGTTTAGATCAAAGCATATTCATGTGTTAGAGTGGCCCAGTCAGACCTAAATTTAATTAAGAAATTTAATTAAGAATCTGTGGCAAGACTTGAAAATTGCTGTTCACAGACGCTCTCTATCCAATCTGACAGTGCTTGAGCTATTTTGCAAAGAAGAATGGGCAAAAATGTCACTCTCTAGATGTGCAAAGCTGGTGGAGACATCCCCAAAAAGACTTGCAGCTGTAATTGCAGCGAAAGGGGTCAAAGTATTGACTCAGGGGGGGCTGAATACAAATTTCAAACTTCACAGAACTCAGTGCCTTTCATGGAGATACTTCCCCTGCATCTTCAAACAACACCCCAAGACACCATTCACATATTACTATGCTACAGACCACCAGGACCAAGACCAATCTCCTTACACCACTCACTGAATTCATTTCAATGCACACCCTGAAAACCAAAAAACCTTCAACCAACTGGAAGAACTAGGTCTTCAACAGCTGATAAATACTTCCACGCACGGTTCAGGACACACTCTAGACCTCATCTTCAAACAGAATATGGACATCAACATATTCGACAACACACCACTACCATTGACGGACCACCACGCCATCAAATTTAAAATCACCATTAACACCACCCTCCAAAAACAGAAACATGCAACAACAACAACACACTGGAACAGATCTCAGAAGAAACTGCACTCTGAACTCTTCAAAACCACATTATCAAACAAAATACAATCGCCAAACTTAAACCTCTCAACGGAACAAACACTCAACTCCCTAAACAAGGCATTACTACAAACAGCAGACTCAGTAGCGCCAAAACGCAGAACACTCATCCGCTAAAAAAACTTAATATGGTTTAATGGCACTCTTACCCTACTCAAGCAGGAACGTAGAAGAGCTGAAAGAGCATGGAGAAGAAATCCTACCAAGGAAAACCATACAAACTACAAAGTACTCACTGTTAAATACCACAAAGCAATCTTCACAGCCAAAAAATAACATTTCTCGAACACCATCTCAACTGCCTTAAACCGGCCACGGGAACTTTTCAAAATAGTCGCCCAGTCAATGAACCCAACCTGCTTAGAGCCCCCAGCAAACGATACTCAAGAATTCTGCAATGAGTTATCAAATTTCTTCATCGACAAAATCGACAACATTCGGAAATCAATTCAACAGAAAAAAACAACCAACCTTACCCAACCAAAGCAAAAAGAGGACATCAACATGAACATCACACAACCGCCGGACTTCTTCTTGACCCCAATCACCACTGACACGACTAAAAACATTATGAGAAGCCTTCGAGACAGCACATCACCAAATGACATCATTACCACGAAACTCCTGAAAGAATGCTCCGACATCCTGGCTCCCACTATAACACACCTCATAAATCAGTCGTTCAAAAAAGGGATTGTGCCAACCACCCTCAAGCAAGGCACCGTCAAACCCCTGCTAAAGAAGCCCAATCTCGACCCTAAGGACCCTAACCACCGCAGACTGATAACAAGCCTTAACACCATCTCCAAGATTATGGAGAAAGCGGTAGTACAACAGCTACAACGCCACCTGGACACGCATCAGATACTTTTGGACACTCTACAATCAGGCTTCCACCCTGGCCATGGCACAGAAACTGTACTTCTAAAAATATGGGATGATGCCCTCGAAGCAGCAGATGACGGAGAATCATGTCTCCTGATACTGCTAGACCTTAGTGCAGCATTTGATACAGTGGATCACAATACTCTACTTGTCCGCCTCACAGAAGTTGCAGGAGCCAGAGATTCTAGTCTAAAATGGTTTGCATCCTTCTTAGAGAATCGCTCTCAGACAGTGAAACTAGGAGCATTCACCTCTGACACCCAGACAATCTCCTGTGAAGTCCCTCAGGGTTCACCCTTGTCACCAGTGCTATCCAACATCTACATCCGCCCACTCCTCAAAATCATCAAAAAATCAGACCTCTGCTTCCACTCATACGCTGACTATACCCAAATCTGCTTTCGCATCACCGGACAAAAAGACCACAATCAGCAACTAGAGAAATGCCTCACTTTGATAGATGACTGGATGACCATTAGTTCCCTAAAACTCAACGGGTCAAAAACAGAACTTCTCTTCCTACACGCTAACCAAAATCCCAAAACCAAGACTCCTTGGACACCTCCCACCATCTTTGGACAGACCATCTCTCCGAGCACAAAGCCAAGAGTCTCAGAGTTATCTTTGACTCAGAAATGACAATGGATGCACAAATAGGATCAGTAGTTAGCGGATCTCACCATCTCCTCCGCCTGCTATGCAGACTCATCCCCTTCATCCCAGAAGAGGACAAAGCAGCAGTAGTTGGAACAATCATCAATTCAGTCAAACTCACTCTACATAGGATTACCCCAATATCAGCTTGCGCGCCTACAGGCCATTCAAAACGCGGCGGCAAGACTGCTAACAGGAAAAAAACCCTGGGAGTCCATCTCCCCATCCCTGAGGAGCCTACATTGGCTAACGATAAAGAATAGGATCACATTCAAACCCTCTGCCTCACCCACAAATGCATACAAGGTAACGCCCCTCAATACCTCCGAGAGAAAATAAAACACTACACACCCAATCGCAATCTGCGATCATCCAACCAAAACCTCCTCCTCGTTCCCAGATACCGCTACAAAGCAAGGGGAGAACGCAGATTCGCAGTCCAGGGACCTCGGCTATGGAAAACTCTTCCGACTCACATCCGCATGGAAGAAAACCATCTGGCCTTCAGGAAAAAACTCAAGACCTTCCTCTTCTAAGAAGCTGACAACACAAAATGCATTTAGCGCCTTGAAGCGATTCAGTTCGCATTTGCAGTGCTTTACAAATCATTCATTCATTCACAAATGCACGCCACACTTTTCACAGATTTATTTGTAAAAAAATTTGAAAATGATTTATCACTTTCGTTCCACTTCACAATTATGTGCCACTTTGTGCTGGTCTATCACATAAAATCCCAATAAAATACATTTACGTTTTTGGTTGTAACATGACAAAATTAGATAAAATTCAAGGGGAATGAATACTTTTTCAAGCCACTGTATATATCGTCAATGTTTGCGTTGTTGTTCCTTTAAGGGTGACGACAAGAGTGCAGTTTTAGAGAACTCAAGGATTCTCACTCATGCAGAGTAAGGGGTTCAGGGGTGATCCAGTAAAAGGGGAAAACTGGCATACAATGTTCCAAGATTGTTAGGTCCTTATCACGGACAGGAATTCAGAGGCTCATAGAGATTTTGGGTGTGAAAGAGCTTCCAACTCTGATTAGGGGTACCTTGGCTCTGAAAGGGTTAACACCCCTGAAAGAGGGTTGAAAAGGCTAGGAAAGCAGCCGTTATTGAGGTGTTGAGAGGAAGAGGGCACAGTTGAGTGAGGACTGCGGACTGTCTGTGACACTGCCTGGGCTCCTGCCACCTGTGGGACTGGTAAGCCATTGTATTATTTTCTATGTACCAGAGTTATGAACTGTGTTTGTTTGATCTGCTACAGAAAGTCTACTTTGTTTTGCTGGTTTTTAAAAAGTAAAGACTGTTTACTTTTACCAATGGCTGGCTGGTGATCCAAATTCCCACGGAATAGTACAATACATACATAACAGTCATATGCTCTGTCATCATACAAGAATGACCTGTCTATGCTTCCCACCAGGCTTTATGTAAATTCATCCATACAATAGGTTTTTGCAACAGTCTGCAGAAGCACAACCCATCAATATAGGTAATGAATAAGATTTGGAAAGTCGCTTCTCTAATCGGCCTTCATGCTCTATTGGATTGGCCATAAAGGTGGGGTCATGCTTTGAAGTCCATATCCCCATATGACTCATTGCCAGTAAACAGGAATGAAAACTATAAATGTGATAGAGATATAATTTACTATTTGGATAGATCTCCAGACGGATAAATGACACTGAGAAATGAAACATTGCTGGTGCATAAACATATGTTTCGAATGGCAGGGCTCAGCGCTTTTTCTCTATTTTCTTCAAACCTTTCACACATATCAGATGTTGGGCGTTTTCTTTACCTTGTCCAGTATTTGTTTCAGTCTATCATTACATCTGCTCTGATTCTCCTGTTTGATCCAACCCATTTTCTCTGCTGGATAGGTTGTGACTCTCTAATCATCATCACATTGAGATAAGGGTTGGTTCCCATCGTTACCATGACCTGTTTATTAGCCCATCGCTCAAATAAACATGGTGCTTTATTACATGCCTTTCTAAATATTTAGGAAACTTTCCCTGACTTAACTTATTTACTGCAGTCTGTGCACCTGGGGTGTTTTTATAGAGCTTTTTTTAGGGGGAACTCCACAAAGAATTCGCTATTGTGAAAATTGCCATCTCACATAGCATTGGTACAGTATCAGAAAGACCACGTTTTTTTTTTCTGAATATAAACCGCAATCTTCATGCTTCTTATGCCCCGTACACACGGTCAGATTTTCCGACGGAAAATGTGTGATAGGACCTTTTTGTCGGAAATTCCGACCGTGTGTAGGCTCCATCACACATTTTCCATTGGATTTTCCGACACACAAAGTTTGAGAGCAGGCTATAAAATTTTCCGACAACAAAATACGTTGTCGGAATTTCCGATCGTGTGTACACAAATCCGACGCACAAAGTGCCACGCATGCTCAGAATAAATAAAGAGATGAAAGCTATTGGCTACTGCCCCGTTTATAGTCCCGACGTACGTGTTTTACGTCACCGCGTTCAGAATGATCGGATTTTCCGACAACTTTGTGTGACCGTGTGTACGCAAGACAAGTTTGGGCCATCATCCGTCAGAAAAAATCCTAGGATTATGTTGTCGGAATGTCCGATCAATGTCCGGCCGTGTGTACAGGGCATAACAGTTGTGAACATTTGGAAGAATTTTAAAGCAATTAGCTGTGTGTGGCCAGTCTTCCTTCCCAGAATTTCCCAGCTGTCATGTGTGGGACTGGTAAGGACATCATATGACTTCCACTGACTCCCAGTGGTCTGTAACCCCAAAAAGATTTTAAGTGGTCGGTAGAGTAAAAAATTATTAAATTCCAACTTTACGAGTTGTGATGACTGTTCTGCCCAAACCGCTCTTTACACCAGGCTCTGGCCCATCTTGTTGTCACCCCTCATACTGTCATCCTGACACCCTGCAGGACCAGCAGCCCATTATCAGAATGGGATGTGACCACTGGTAGACGTGCCTGTCAACATTCCAGCGCTTGAAGCCCGATATGAGAAGGGCAACCCAAGGTCAGATTATTGGTATATGGGGTATCCCAGCCAATGGGCAGGGGTTTTCTTGAATCTCTTGGCCTGCTGGGAGAACCTATATATTCGGCGAGGTCAGGTGATCTATGTTCTGTGCCACCTGGATGGCTGTCTGGGTGGACATGCGTCTTACGCCCCGGGCTGCTAGGCCGGAGATTGGGCCTATCCCGGGGGCATCTGGCTGCCAGGCTGTGCGAGGGCCTATCCATAAGTTAGAGTGCAGCACAGGGTTGGGACTGCGGCTTGCAGTACAACCGAAAGTGACAGTTCTGCTGGCCAGAGAACCTGTCAGTGTTCGGAGGTAGAAGGGAAGCTGTCGCCACAAAGGGACCAGCCACCTTTACCAGAGACTACAGTGAGCAACTGAAGAAAGTACCAGAACCATATTCTCACCGAACAGGCACAGTGGAGAATCGGGAAATTTCAGATGTTCAAGTCAGGGACCCAACCCCCGGAGGAGATGCTTGCAGAGCAGCCTTGTGAGTCAAGCCAGGGACCTCGCCGGTTAGCGGGGGTGAAGTTTGAGATGTATCTGGAGTGCCAAGCTAGGGACCCAGCAGGGAAGCCTGGGTGATGCTTGAGGGAGATACCACTGCCAACTTTGGACGAGCTCAAGGGATTCAGAGTTAGTGAACCAGTGGGTCTAGTGAAAGACCGGGAGTTCAGTGTTAAAGAACTACAAGAGGCAGTTGTAGTGGAGCTGAAAGAACACATTTGAGTTAGGAACTGTTAAAGGACTGTTAACATAGGAGACAGCATTCCTGCATGTGCAGAAGTGGCGCCTTGCTGGGGCCTTTCCCTGCACGGCTGTCCTCCTATTGAAGTCTTGGAGTCTGCCAATTGAATCTACAACTACTTAAAGTGGATGTAAACCCAAATTATTTTTTTTTTTATATCATACTGTAGAGTATACGATTTCCAATCATTTGAGCCCAGTCTTGCCACACAGAGTTAATCCATCTCTGAGCAATCCTCTTTTATTGTTCAGTGAGAAAAATCTTGACAAACTGAGAAAAACTTTGTCAAATCCTCCCCCTTGCTGTGAGTGACAGGTGATTTACATATCTCGTGCACTGGCCTAAGACATGCATTATTTTTTAATTCCCACCCCCACTCCTTTCTTCAGCAGCTCTGCAAGGATTGGCTGTTCCACACCTCAGCATGATTTGGCATGCTGAAGTCATGTGGTTACTTTCCTGTCTTTTCACTGGATGTTAGAGATCATAGCAGAAGTTCAGTGTAAGAAATACACAGGAGAAAATGCATATTGACAAGGGGAGTGTAGAGGTGGGCGGGGAGTCTACTGACATCACGACTCCACCCACCGAGCTCCAGACAACAGACCCACCCACAGAATCTGCAGTTTTTCGGGTCTAATAACAGACAGAGGGGAGACATTTGACAGGTAAAGATACATGTAAGAGGCATGTATATCCTTATAGATAACCCCTATGGCAGTAGTTTAGAAAGGATGACATTGGGTTTACATCCACTTTAAGGGTGTCCTGGCCCTCACCCTCTTTCTCCCAAAAATACAAAAGAACTGTCAAAAGAAATAAAACCTCTTTTACATCCAAGAAGTGTCTGGCGCCCAATGACTTTCACCATCTTTGCACCCACAATGCCTCACAACCCAGTAAATATTGAAGGATGTCAGCTATCTTTGGCCTTGGAGGTCCTCATTAGCCTGGACAAGGCTACATATAGATAACACAAATAAATAAATCTAGTATTTCTAACAGCTCCAACACACACTGACAACATGGCTGCTGTAAGCCCACCCTTTTACAGAAAGGTAGTTGGGTATTTAATTCCTTTATTATTATTGCCAATTGTGACTAAGCAGACCAGGAGCAAAGGCAATGGTTGTTGCTTATTTCTGGTGCAGAGCGTGCAAGCTTTTTGTTCAAAAGCTCTCAAATTGAGTTTTCCTTGAAGTACAGTATATGTGAACCCTCACCTTGTAAAACAGCCCATTCAGTTTAAAATAGAAATGAAGGGCAAAATATTGTGTATATATATATATATATATATATATATATATATATATATATATATATATATATATATATATATACACACACCAGTATATATATATATATATATATATATATATATATAAGTGATCCTATTCCCTCTGTTCTCAGCTGCATAAAAGCTGGGGGAGGAGGAACAGCAGCACAATGATATTCCCAGTTAGAGGATGTGTAGAGGGTGGGGGGCAGGGGGGTGTCAGGACAAGTCTGATCATGAGAGGAGAGGACACCATGTTTCCAGCACAGCTAGAGAATTGTCCATGGTGTGCTCTCATGCCTAGTATGGTCAATTTTTGAATAGGAAAGCAGAGACTTTTTCATGGTACATGGTACAGCAGACACAATAAGGAATGTGAAATGTTGGGTTTACATACTGTATGTTTAAGGGTCAGTAAGGTCACACTCTTAACCTTGTCCTATCAGAGAACACTTTACATTCATTGAGAAAATGCAAAGTGTTCTCTGAATGGTGCCCATGCTGATCACAGTGCCTGGAAGCTAGTTGAGTTTACTGGCATAGCAAAGCCTACTACAGTGATTTCCAGCTTACATGGGGATCTCAGAGGTATGGCACACACATACTTAAATTAGTCTAAGCAGAAACCAATGTAACTATGTAAAATTTGCCATATGTAGACTTCAAACTTAACTAAAAAAAAAAATGTTTTCCCATGCAGTGGGATGCACAGGCCAATTGCTTGTTTGGTCCAGGGAAGAGGTGAAAGCTGTATACTCACCCAATGCTATGCTCCACAGACAAACCTCACTCCCCCACGATCCAGCAGTTCCTGTACTTCCAGAGCAGGTCTATAGTTGTGATGATGTCAGGAACAGTCCGACACACTAGACCATGGGAGGGGGGTGGTGCAGGAGTCAGAGGGACAGGTCTTGTTCAGGGAGGATGGGAGTATTAGGTAAGTATATCTGTTCCCCAATCCCCTAGACAAAAACGAGCAGTTCACGGGGAAACTTTTTTTTTGCTTTGAGTTGGGCTTCCGGCTTTAAATATAGAACTGAATAAAAATGTAATTAAAAAGCTCCTAATTCATGATTCATGATTCCTGCAGAATTTGTCATGAATCCATGGTAGCCATGAACCCAAAACTCATCTCAAGAAATTAATTTGTTAAATGCATCACATCGTTTGCTAATTCACAGTGGTGTCCACCAACTGATCTTCCATCAATCCAGATTTGTCAGACAAGTGTGATGATATTGCATTATATGAAAAATGTTCTTTTGCATAGTTTTTGGGGCTCGGTTCCAGGTCCTGACAGTGAATCAGTTTCCCCTGTCAGAAGGGAGTTTGCATGTTATGGAAGGAATGTTGGCATTGGTTTATTAGACCATCGAGGGACACTGCAGTATGGAGGACGAAGGCCAAGAGAAGCTGTAGTGTTGTGGTGTACAGAGATTTCAGTACTCTCCGGATTGATGGGAATATTCTTTAACATCATTCCATCAACTACTTTTTAATCTGTGTTATTTCAAAAAAAAATGGATACAGGAAAGAGTTGTTAAAATGTTTTACAGCTTTGGAAACTCCAAGCAATATTTCTGGTGAACACAATTACTATTATCACACAGCTGTCCCCTGTCCTAGGTCTGAATGTAGTATACTCTGTTATCGTAAGACTAAGGTATAATCATGTCTCTATATGTATCCACTGTTTCCAGATTCTATCATTTTTGAGTGCTGAAGGGTGTACTGAAATAGAAATGGGTTTTGTGATCTCTTATAAGTTGTATGAAATGGATCATGTGATCACTTGCCACCTGGTTCTAAATTGTCTCCACATTTCACCGATCAGTAGAGTTAAAATACTAACAAAAGTCAGGAAAACGTGAGAGGCTTCAAAGCGGAACTTCATCCAAAAGGGGACGCTCCGCTTGCTTGCATCCCCCCCCCTCCACTGCCATGTTTAGCACTTTTTTTGGGGGAGCGGGTGTTTGGTTTTGACAGGTACCCGCTTCCATTTATGGTCAGATGCGCCGCAGCGATCTGAGCAGGAAGTTTTGCCCCTATCCTTCCCCCCAGTCTTCTGGGACACATCACAGGTCCCAGTAGAATATGGGACCATTCACAAGGCGCTTGCACATGCCCTGCAGGAAACTGGCTGTGAAGTCACAAGGGTTCACTGCCTGTTCCCCTTACTTGAGATGCACTCAAAGCCGATTGAAGAATCGGCTTAGGTAAGGACATTGCTGGATCCCTGGACAAGTAAGCGTCCTTATTAAAAGTACAGTAAATACTGTAGCTGCTGATTTTATTTTTTGGTGGGGGGGGAGCCTGGAGCTCCTCTAACTAGAATTTTCAGAAGGAGAAACTGGCCTCCATATTCACAGTGGCTAGCAGTCACAGTCACTGTTCCAATGACAATTTTCTACCCAGTTCCTTTGATTTTTTCAAACAAAGCTTGTCAAGCCGAGCCGTGCCAACAGGGCCACCCATGCCTAGAATTTTTGCCAATTTAGCAGGAATCATCCGAAATGCGAGCTGCATAAGCCACATTAAAGCAGAACTCGCAAGTGGCTCCACATTTTTGTTCTTACTGTTTACTTGACCAGCGCTTTCAGTATTTTCTTCCTGTAGTGGAATGAGTTGGGAGGACATGGAGTTTACAGTAAGCCCCTGAGATGTGAGAAGCAGAAAAAGTCAGGTACTGAGGATGGAGTAGTAAGCTCTTACTCGCGGCACTGCTCCCTGGTACTGTACGGACTATGCTGACAGCTCTCTAATTACCTGTCCTTAATTTAGGCATACTTTATGTTAAGCCCAATGACAGTGTTGTTACAGTTGGCACTGCCAGATGGAACAGAGTGAGGTTGCTGGTGGGCACCTAACTTAACTTTGCAATGGAGGCCCCATGATTGGGAGTTATACCCCTGGCCTCCACCCTTATCCAAAATTAGCTATGTTAAGAGGATTGGTTGTTAGAGGAAGTGCTGCCTTAGGTAGTCATAGATCTGAAAGTATAATTATCACAGCAGGCCATGAAATGCCATATCAACCTGCCTGGTTTTGGATGTGACTATGGGATTTTACACAGCCAACTGACCTACTATGGAAGTTACAGGAAGCCTGTGCTGTTATAACTGAACTAATAAGTGAACAGCAGCCATGGAGAAGTGTCTACACATGCCTTTAATTTTTTACCTGAGCAACCTGTAAATTAGCTAACTCATGGTGCTCTACGGCTCTATATACCAATGGAGCCAAGCTAATAGTAAGCTTTAAACAAAATTCCATGCTTAAAGTAACCCTGTGCCAAGACTATTGTAGCGGTACCCACGTGAGGGCTGCTGATTGACTCTATACCCCACTGGCTGCTTCGACTCTGCAGATCCTCTCTTACCTCTGACACCTTGGGTTCCATGCTGTAACAGGATGTTATCAATCAGAAACTCACACAATGTCACTGAACCACTCAAAGAGTTTACTAGAGTGAATAATAAACACAAATGGACAATATGAATGGACATAAACCATGTATGACAGTTGATAACCACTAGCTTAGATATGAAACTGTGAACTTAATAATCACTGTAAGAAGCGTATGCAGACAGGTGCACAATGGGACAAGCGTTCAATATGCTCTGAAACCTATATTAAACACCTTCCAACTGAGGCCTCAATACACACACCAAATTGCAATATAATATCACTTACATTCAATAATACAATGCAATATTTAACCTGTACTCAAGGGCTCGCCTAGGTTGTTATTCAATGTTCAAACTGCAAGGTAAAACTGTGATGCTTTGCAAAAGATGATAAAAGTTCCTTGACCCCGATATCTTCAGCTAGGCTGTAGTTTAAACTGCAGTATTTGTAATCCAACAGGGCAAAAGAAAGAAAGAAAACTGTAGAATAAATGGTACGTCTGTAACTGTGTGACTGAAGAAATATGACATTTATCACTTCCTCTTTATGTGTGAGTGCAATACAGTACTGACTTTAAAGCACTGGGAATAACAAGCCCCAGAGTTTCGCTGTATGTGGCCTGTGATTAAGTAGACTCACTTCTGTGGAACTACAAGTCTCACCAGCAGTCTGTAAATAACTCACTCAGCAAACAGTGCGCTCTACTGAAATGGGCAGGTGCCCTCTCACCACAATAGACTCAAAGGCTGTGAGGCTCCGTTCGAACTCCCTTCCTGATGTCTCAATCTGATGAAAAGATGGCGCCGCTCTGCTGTACTGCTCTTCCGGATGGCTGAGATGCAGGAAACTTCCAGATGTGTGCACTGCACACCGATCCGCTTTCTAAACTGGCAGAGCTGTACTCTGAAGTACCTCAGAGGCTGGCGATCCTGCTCCGCGCTGTATAGGTCGCAGTCTTCTGGTCACACATAAAGACCTCCTGCTGGCAGGTATTGAATGGGGCCCAGAGAGAGAGAAACATGGCCGCGCTGGTCCTTTTATTACTGCTCCCAGCATGCAGTGCTGCGCGCTTTGCATTGTCTGTATTGTAGTTCTGGGCCGATCCAGCTAACAGAGTCACTTCCTCCTCCAGACTACATCGCCCACAATGGGGTCTTTTTGACCCCAGATCTCATATTTAAGAGGTCCTGTCATGCTTTTTTCTATTACAAGGGATGTTTACATTCCTTGTAATAGGAATAAAAGTGACATTTAAAAAAAAAAAAAAACAGTGTAAAAATAAAAAATAAAAGGTAAAATAAATAATAATAAAAAAAAAATTTAAACGCGCCCCAACCCGACGAGCTCACATGCAGAAGCGAGCGCATACGTGAGTAGCGCCTGCATATGAAAACGGTGTTCAAACCACACATGTGAGGTATCGCCGTGATCGGAAGAGTGAGAGCAATAATTCTAGCCCTAGACCTCCTCTGTAACTTAAAACATGCAACCTGTAGAATGTTTTAAACATCTCCTGTGGATATTTTTAATGGTAAAAGTTTGTCGCCCTTCCACGAGCGGGCGCAATTTTGAAGCGTTACATGTTGGATATCAATTTACTCTGCATAACATTATCTTTCACAATATAAAAAAAAAAATTGGGCTAACTTTACTTTTGTCTTTTTTAATTCAAAAAAGTGTATTTTTTCCAAAAAAGTGCGCTTGTAAGACCACTGCGCAAATACGGTGTGACAGAAAGTATTGCAATGACCGCCATTTTATTCTCTAGGGTGTTAGAAAAAAATGTATAATGTTTGGGGTTTCTAAATAATTTTCTAGCAAAAAAAGTCATTTTTCTCCTTGACTGATGAAGCTGCACTGATGGGCACTGATGAGGCTGCACTGATGGGCACTGATAAGGCTGCACTGATGGGCACTGATAAGGCTGCACTGATGGGCACTGATAAGGCTGCACTGATAAGTGGCACTGGTGGGGACTGATAGGCGACACTGGTGGGGACTGACAGGCGACACTGATGGGCACTGATAGGTGGTACTGATGGGGAGGCTATGTAGGTGCCACTGATCAGCACTGATAGGCAGCACTGATGGGCACTCATAGGTGGCACTGATGAGGAGGCTCTGTAGGCGGCACTGATGAGGAGGCTCTGTAGGTGGCACTGAACTGCACTGATGGGCGCTGATGGGAACTGATGGGTGAACTGATGAGGAGGCTCTGTAGGTGGCACTGATCGCAACTGATGGGTGGCACTGATCAACACTGATAGGCAGCACTGATCGGTGGCACTGATGAGGAGGCTCCATAGGCGGCACTGATCGGCACTGATAGGCAGCACTGATGGGTGGCTCTGATGAGGAGGCTCTGTAGGCACCACTGATGGGCACTAATTGGCACTGATGGGGCTGCACTGATAATCAGGGCACTGATATCAGTGCCTTGATTACCTATGTACTTGTCCCCTGCCCCACTGTCCAGTTACCTGCTCTGCTTTCCTCATGCTGTGACAGTGTGGGAGAAAAGTACTGCCAATAACCAGGGAAGCACATTCCAGGTGCTTCAATCCTTAAGGCCTCTCTCTCTCTAAGTGATTCTTTCTACAAGTGATATGCACTTCAATTTCTGCTTCAAGTTCTGCCTCATCTGAACATTTCTTCTCTGTCTCTCCACATATGTGGTGTTTGTCAGCTCAACCACATCTTCCACCTTTAAATGAAATTGGAATCAGCTTGCTGTCTCTGTGTGTGTCTTTGGTATGTGGCCTTCTCTATCTGTTGCCCTGTGTGCATAACCATGATGTTGTTTTTTGTTGCTCTGGACTATCTTACCTAAGTTTTATGTGTTGATCTTATCTTGGCCTCTGGCCTCTTGCTATTCTGACTTTAGAAGCGAAAAGGTCCACTTTGATTGTTAGGCATCTTTATATTCACTCATGATTAATTAATGAACCTCCACCCCACCCTTATAACAGTAAAATTTTGAGCATCCTTAAGGAGTCAGCACATTGCTGGGGGAGACATTGCAGTGGCTTCTATCCTTAAGGCTTCTTTCTCGAAGTGATTCTTTCTGCAAGTGATATGCACTTCAATCTCTGCACTTCAGCGATTGCACGAAGCGAAAATACATAGCAAACTGCACTGGAAAGCATATTACAGACTGCAAGCTCTCCTTCCACTCTGTAACATGCACTCTCTACCACTCCTTCTGACACTTGTGTCCTCTCTCCTCAAACTCTCTTGCCTTCACTCCTCTTCTTCACCTCCCTGCTTATACATATCACCTTGCCTTCTGTCCTCTCCCTACTACTGCTCCTACCAACGCTTGCTCATTCTACATCCATATACTGATAAAACCTCCAGTACTCTGAGGCATGTCCCCTCATATAAGTCACATTGTCACATTACCCTCACCCTCCTGCTTCTCTTAAACTCTAGTGACATATCCCCAAACCCTGGGCCTCCATCATCTGTCTTTGCCCAACCCTCCCATCCCCCTTCACCCTCTGGCAGTAGCCGCAACCCACAGAACTTAGTCTCTATTCCTCTTCTTTGCAAAACCAGCCCCCCCCTTTCTCCTGTGCCCTTTGGAACACACGCTCTGTCTGTAACAAACTCACGACCCCCACAACCTCTTTATCACAAATGTCTTGAACCTACATTACTGAAACCTGGCTTCATGAATCAGATACTGTCAGAGACGTGCCGGTGCCCGTCGGGAGACCATGCGTGCGCGCATGCGCACGTGGGGCTTCTCCAGGGCATTACAGCTAAATTCCCCACTGGGGGGCGCCGGCGCGCGCCCGTGCGCGCTAGCGCTGTTTGGCGCCAAGGGCTCTTTAAAAGTGTGTCAGATGCACCCATCAGGTGCTGTTCGTCTGCAGCTCTGCACCTGAGTTCCTGTATCCTGCCTACTGTTGTTATCTGTTATTGACCCGGCTACGTTTGACCATTCTTCTATCTCCAATCCGACCCAGCTTGCCTGACTCTGCTTAACCCTTTTGTGACCTGCTGCCGAACACCTGCCTGCCTACCTGACTACTCTGTGATTATCCCTCCTGCCAAATACCTGCCTGATCTCCTGCCAAACGGACTGCCTGACTCTGCTTTTGCCTGTGTCCTGTGACGCTGTTTCCAGCCTGCTCTTCCAGCTCCAGGTTCTGCTGCTGTTACACCATCTACCTGCCTGCTTACTGATCAGCTTCAGCCTGCCAGCATCCGCAGCTCAGCCATCCCGGAGGGACTTCTCCTCAGCTCCTGTGCTGGCCACCGCAAGAACCTGCACCAGGCACTCCTACCCACAGTGCTCAAGAGACACTGTTCCCACTCCAGTGGCTCCTGAACCAGCGCTGTAAGAGAGGTCTTCTTCTACCAGTCGGGCTCAACTACCAGGGACCTAACAGTACGAACAGCCATGACTGAGCCTGCAGGAGAAACCTCTCCCATTAAGGAGATCTGTACGCACTTAGCGGCACTCACCCAGGCCGTGAAGACTTTGCAAGACAGCTACACCAGACTGGAGGGACAAGTCCTGAACCTCAGTGATCCTGGAGGTGTGGCTTCTGCCTCAGCAGCTGCCCCAACACAGACTGTTTCATCTCCCTCTGTGGTAATGCTTCCACCTGAACCAAGGGTCCCCATCCCAGAAAGGTTTTCTGGAGACCGAACCAAGTTCCGGGATTTCCGCAGCGCATGTCAACTTTACTTTGCCTTACAGCCACGGACTTTTTCTTTAGAGGCTACTAAAGTGGGATTTGTTATATCCCTCCTACAAGGAGAACCCCAGACTTGGGCTCACCACTTGCTTGAAACTGACTCTGTACAGATCCAGTCCTTGCCTTCTTTCTTCTAAGCCATGGCCCAGCTGTACGAGGATCCTCAGCAGACTGCCACAGCCGAGTCAGCTCTGTTCGTGCTCCAGCAAGGCCGCACACGCTGGAGCGTGGACACTCAAAGGAACAATGCAGCTTTACGCCATCAATTCCACATGGGTTTGTCCGAGAGCCTGAAGGATGAACTTGCTCGGGTTGGAATGCCTGATACCCTTGAGGAGCTTATCACCCTAACGATCCAGATTGACCGACGCCTCCGTGAACGCCGGTCTGAACGTTCCTCCCAGCAAGCACGCCCAATGTGGATGACGTCAAGTGTTCCGGCTCCTGCTTCCCGATACCTAACTCCTGCCTGCCCAAACCCGGCCACCCCAACACCTGATGCTCCTAAACCAATGCAGCTAGGACTAATGCGTTCAGCTCTGTCTTCAGAAGAACGGGCGCGCCGACGCCAGCTAAACCTTTGCCTTTATTGTGGTGGAGCAGGCCACTATGTGAACAACTGCCCGGTCAAGACCCGTAAGTGTTTTTCTTCTACCCCAGCCAGTTTATCCGCTTTCACTGCCAATGCAACTCAACTTGCTCTTCCTCTCTCATTACAGCTCCAGGGAAGGACAATACAAGTCAACACCATCATTGACTCCGGGGCATGTAGCTGCTTTATTGACTCTGCCTTTGCCACTCAACAAGACCTTCCCCTGAAAAACAAGACACATAAACTTTCAATTTTCCTGGCCGATGGGTCCCACATAAGATCTGGACAAGTCTCTCAAGAAACCCTTCCTCTGCCCGTCATCAGTTTATCCCAGCATAAAGAAAAACTAACCTTGGACGTTATCTCCTCTCCATTATTCCCGATCATTTTGGGCATGCCCTGGCTCCAGGCCCATAACCCCCACGTCAATTGGACCACCGGTGAAGTCAAGTTTTTGTCACCCTATTGTCAAAGACATTGCTTACCTGAACCCTCCAAATCTGCTGCCACCTTACTTTGTATGGACGTTGATCAGGATCTACTGCAAACCATACCAGAAGCCTACCGGGAGTTTGCGGATGTGTTCAGCAACAAGAGAGCGGACTCCCTGCCACCCCACCGTCCTTATGATTACCCAATTGAGCTGCTCCCTGGGGCCAAAATTCCTTTCGGGCGCATCTTCCCATTATCTGAAAAAGAACAAGAAGCATTTAAGCTGTACATCAAAGAGAATCTCGAAAAAGGATTTATTCGACCTTCTACCTCCCCAGCTTGTGCTGGAATATTTTTCGTCTCCAAGAAAGATCAGACTGTGCGTCCATGTGTGGACTATCGGGAGCTAAACAAAGTCACGGTTAATAACCGCTACCCGTTGCCCCTGATACCTGAACTGTTTCAGAAGTTGAGATCTGCCATCATCTTCACCAAACTGGACTTAAGAGGAGCCTACAACCTGGTCCGCATGCGGGCTGGGGATGAATGGAAGACGGCTTTCCGGACTCGTTTTGGGTACTACGAGTATTTGGTCATGCCCTTTGGCCTATGTAATGCTCCTGCCACATTCCAGCATCTGATCAACGATGTATTCAGAGACTTCCTGGACATCTTTGTAATCGTGTACTTGGATGACATTTTTATTTTCTTTAGGTCACTTAATCAACATCAGGAGCATGTTCGCAGAGTCTTGGGCCGTCTTCGTTTGCACAGACTGTACGCTAAAGCAGAGAAGTGCGAATTTGAACAAAAGGACATTCAGTTTTTGGGGTTAGTGATCTCCCCAACTGGCATCAAAATGGACCCTCAGAAGGTGTCCGCCGTGCTAGATTGGCCAGTTCCCCTGGACAAGAAGGGCGTGCAGCGCTTCATTGGGTTCGCAAATTTCTACAGGAAATTCATTAAGGGGTTCTCCGCCATCATCTCACCTATCACGCAACTAACCAAGCAGAACTGTCGTTTTCACTGGAGCCCGGAGGCTCAGGAGGCCTTTGAAAAATTGAAAAGGCGCTTCTCTTCAGCTCCGATCCTCAGTCATCCTGACCCATCTTTAACCTTTATCCTGGAGGTTGATGTTTCCGAAGTGGCCGTGGGAGCAGTCATCTCTCAACGGCAGGGCAACAAGGACCTGATGCATCCTGTGGGATTCTTCTCTCAAAAACTCTCGCCGGCTGAGCGGAATTATGACGTGGGTGATCTGGAACTACTCGCTATCAAGACAGCACTGGAGGAGTGGAGGTATCTGTTAGAGGGCGCAGTTCATCCAGTACTAATGTATACCGATCACAAAAATTTAGAGTATTTAAGATCTGCTAAACGACTGAAACCTCGACAAGCTCGATGGGCCTTATTCTTTACATGTTTCTGTTTCCACATCACTTACCGGCCAGGAACTAAGAACATAAAACCAGACGCGCTATCGCGCATGTTCGATAACCCTAAAGACTTTTCTGTACCTGACACCATTCTGCCTGCAAATAACTTCTTACTTCTTCAGATGGATCTCCTGTCTCTGATCAGAGAAGCATCCCCAGAACCCTCAAGTCTCCAAGGAGTCACCTTAACACCTCGAGATGGATTATTGTGGAGAGGAAGCCAAATATTTGTTCCGGAGAATGTCCGAGTCAAGGTGCTGACTCTACTTCACGACCATTCACTTGCAGGACATTTTGGGGTTCGTAAAACTCTTGAACTCATGCAACGCACGTTCTGGTGGCCTAATCTGAAGGAGTTTTGCAGGAAGTATGTCAGCTCTTGCTCTTTCTGTATCCAGAATAAAACCACAAGGAGCCGAGCCTGGGGACTGTTGAGGCCCTTGCCAGTACCAGATAGACCCTGGAGGATGATAGCAATGGACTTTATAGTTGAACTACCATGCTCTGAGGGATGTTCAGCGATCTTTGTGGTCGTCGACCGCCTGTCTAAGATGGCCCATTTCGTACCTTTAAAGGTAACACCTTCTGCTGTAGAGACGGCCCGTGTGTTCATCAAGGAGATTGTCAGGCTGCACGGAGTTCCTGCAAATATAGTGTCTGATAGGGGGGTGCAGTTTACTTCACGCTTCTGGAAGGCCCTGTGTGAGATCCTGAAGATTGAACTAGCCCTGTCCTCAGCATACCATCCCCAAACTAACGGGCAAACGGAAAGGACAAATCAGACTTTGGAGCAATACATTAGGTGTTTTACATCTTTTGTACAAGATGATTGGGTGTCCCTGCTGCCCCTAGCGGAATTCGCTTATAACAATGCCAGCCACTCTGCCACCTGTCAGTCTCCCTTCTTTGCCAATTACGGTTTTCATGTATCTTTTTTACCTGATTTTCTTCCAGAATCCTCAGTTCCAGCGGTCCAGGACACATTGCAGTTTCTCAGTCACAATAACCAGATGTTACAGGAAGCAGTATCCAAGGCACAAGCAGACAATAAAAGGATCTTCGATCAAAAAAGAAGAGGGAATCTAAATCTTCAGCTTGGTGATAAGGTACATGGTGTATGGCTGTCTACCAATAACATTAATTTGACTTGTCCTTCCAAGAAGTTTGCTCCTAAGTTTATTGGGCCTTTCCCGGTGAAAAGGAAGATTAATGAAGTATCCTATGAACTGTGTTTACCTGACTCACTTAAAATTCACCCTGTATTTCATGTGTCGCTGTTGAAGCCTGCTGTGCCCGATCCTTTTCCTGATAGGGGTACCAGGGTCCCCGAACCTGTCTTGGTGGACGGAAATGAGGAGTATGAGGTGGAGGCCATCCTCGATTGCAGAAAAAGACTGGGGCAAGTACAGTTTTTGATAAAATGGAAGGGGTATGGTCCAGAAAATAATTCATGGGAACCTGACAGCAATATTCACACTAAACGTTTAATCCATGCTTATTTCTCTGCTCACCCTGAAAAAAAGAGTTACCTGGGCACCCGGAGGCTGCCCTTTGGGAGGGGGCAATGTCAGGGACGTGCCGGTGCCCGTCGGGCGAGCATGCGTGCGCGCGTGCGCACACGGGGCTTCTCCAGGGCATTACAGCTGAATTCCCCACTGGGGGGCGCCGGCGCGTGTGCACGCTAGCGCTGTTTGGCACCAAGGGCTCTTTAAAAGTGTGTCAGATGCACCCATCAGGTGCTGTTCGTCTGCAGCTCTGCACCTGAGTTCCTGTATCCTGCCTACTGTTGTTATCTGTTATTGACCCAGCTACGTTTCACCATTCTTCTATCTCCAATCCGACCCGGCTTGCCTGACTCTGCTTAACCTCTTGTGACCTGCTGCGGAACACCTGCCTGCCTACCTGACTACTCTGTGTTTATCCCTCCTGCCAAACGGACTGCCTGACTCTGCTTTTGCCTGTGTCCTGTGATGCTGTTTCCAGCCTGCTCTTCCAGCTCCAGGTTCTGCTGCTGTTACACCATCTACCTGCCTGCTTACTGATCATCTTCAGCCTGCCAGCATCCGCAGCTCAGCCATCCCGGAGGGACTTTTCCTCAGCTCCTGTGCCGGCCACCGCAAGAACCTGCACCAGGCACTCCTACCCACTGTGCTCAAGAGACCACTGTTCCCACTCCAGTGGCTCCAGAACCAGCGCTGTAAGAGAGGTCTTCTTCTACCAGTCAGGCTCAACTACCAGGTACCTAACAGTTACTACTTCTCCTGCTTCCCTCTCCCATGGTGGCCTTCTCTGGACTCACTCCCCCAGACCAAGTGGACGGAAGGGAGGTGGAGTGGGAATCCTTCTAGCCCCATGCAGCACCTATCATTTACTTCACCCACCTCCCTCTCTGACACTTTCCTCTTTTGAGGCACATTGCATTCTTCTATTCTCTCCCATTTCTCTAATTGCTGTCATTTACTGGCCCCCTGGACCAGTATCAGCCTTCATTGATGACTCTGCCTGGCTACCCTACTTTCTCTCTTCTGAAATCCCCACAATTATTCTCTGTGGCTTCAACATCCCTGTTAACACTAACACTACTATTACTTCTAAACTTCTCATTCTAACCTCATCTATTGACCTGAAGCAATGGATACAGGCTCCTACTCACTCCAAGGGCAACACCCTTGACCTTGTCTTCTCCTATCTGTGCACTCTGTTCAACCTTTCCAACAATCCTCTCCCACTCTCTGATCACCACCTTATTAGTTTTGCTCTCTCCCTGTCTTCCACTTCCTCTCCCTCCAACCGCCTAACAGTTACACGTAGAAACCTTCACCACCTCAACCCTTCTCTTCTCTACTCTGCTACTGATCACCTCTATGACAAAATATCACCCCTGTCTTGCCCCAACCTAGCCATTTTCATCTACAACAGCTCCCCGTCTTCCTCCCTAGACAAGCTCGCCCCCCTCACTACACGCAGAATTAGGCCCCGACCGCTACAACCCTGGCAAACAGATGACACCAGAAGTCTCAGAAAACATAGCCGCGCTCTTGAGCGTCTGTGGCATAAGACTAAGTTCCAGGAAGACTTCACACAATATAAATCTGCCCTCCTAAAATACTATTCCTGCCTCCACACTGCCAAACAGACCTACTTTATCACACTCATTAACACCTTCTCATCCAGTCCACGTCAATTTTCTCTACCTTCAACACTCTACTCTGTCCTCCACACTCTAACTCACTCACTGCCCAGGAAATCCCCAATCACTTCAAAAATAAGATTGATACAATTCATGAGGAGATCTCCAATGTGCAAAATCCTCCCCCATGCTACACCCCATGTCCACAGATACAATCATTACTTCCCTCATTTAACCCTGCTAGTATTAATGAGGTTGCTAAACTTTTATCTAATGCCGCGTACACACGGTCGGACTTTGCAGCTACAAAAGTCGGACAGCCTGTCCGACATACTTCCGGCGTACCTTCGGCGGACTTGGGGCAGACTTTCTTACGAACGGACTTGCACACACACGACCACACAAAAGTACGCCAGCTTAGTACGCTGTGACGTACACCAAGTCCGACGAGACTATAAAACGGAAGTTCAATAGCCCGTACGACACCCTTTGGGCTCCTTCTGCTAATCTCGTGTTTATCTCGTGTTAGTAGAAGTTTGGTGAGAGACGATTCGCGCTTGTGAGACTCGTATTTTTCAGTTCGTTTTAACTGTTGTTCAGTCTGTGCTTGTGAGGTTTGTATCTGCTTTTCAGTGCGTTTGGTCAGTTGGCATTGAGAAATCTTTGTTTTATTGGCCGCTCGTTCCTGATTTTCAGGTCGTTCTTCACAGGCCTTGCTGTTCTTCAGTGCGTTCTGTTTAGTGCGTTCTGACCAGCCGACCGTTTTGAAGCCATGTTACCTGTACGTACTCGTCGTAGAGCTCGTGCATTGTATGTGCTTGGTGCTGTAGTTTATTCTTCAGCCCAAGACCAGTCCATGAACAGGGCGAGGAGGAGTTCATGGACCAAGAATTGGTTGCTTCAGCGTGACCAGTTCTGTCACATGCCTTTGCTCCGTGAGATCCGTGAGAATAATCCTGAGGATTTCAGGAACTTTCTCCGGATGACGGACCCCGTTTTTGATCGTTTGGTGGCTTTGCTGACCCCCTATATCAGCAGGCAGGATACCTGCATGAGGCAAGCCATCACTCCGGAGCAGAGGCTGGTCGCTACCTTGCGGTATTTGGCCACAGGGAGAAGCCTGCAGGACCTTAAGTTCTCGACAGGCATCTCCCCCCAGGCTCTGGGGATCATTATCCCAGAGACCTGTTCTGCCATCATACAGGTCCTGCAGAAGGACTATATTAAGGTAAGCTATTTTTATTTTATTAGCATCACATGTTCTTTTATGTAATCTTTGATAATGTAATGTATTTCTTGCTTCAAACACTACTTCCCATCATTGCAATATAGTGTGAATGTCCCCTTTTTATCCTCACACATGCTGGGATTTTTTCCTGTTATTTTTTGTCATGCATGTATAGTTTCCTTCAATAACCTTCCCAGCATGAAGTGATGGGAACATATCCACCTAGTCTACTCATTTTGAATGTATTTTGTTGGAGTGTATTTAGTGTGCTTATAATTAGCAATTAGCTAGATTTCACAACCCCCCCCCCCCCCCCACCTGAACTCACTCCAAATAGTGTGCTGCTAATTAGCAATTAGCTAGATTTCACAACCCCCCCCCCCCCCCACCTGAACTCACTCCAAATAGTGTGCTGCTAATTAGCAATTAGCTAGATTTCACAACCCCCCCCC